>AP027105.1:55197923-56587861 GCA_028142955.1 Pinctada fucata
AAAGGGTGGTAATCGGACCCAGGGGTCAAGGACTTGAAATCTGGATGGTCGCCATTGGGCCCTAACCCGTCGGGCTAGGTCAATATGGGGTCAGAATAGACAGAACCGGTTATCCTATTTGAAAATAACGTCACTTCGCCTCCGTTTTTTAGAGAGGCTAGCGTAACTAAGGGTTGTCAGGCAAAATAAAGGGTGGTAATCGGACCCAGGGGTCAAGGACTTGAAATCTGGATGGTCGCCATTGGGCCCTAACCCGTCGGGCTAGGTCAATATGGGGTCAGAATAGACAGAACCGGTTATCCTATTTGAAAATAACGTCACTTCGCCTCCGTTTTTAGAGAGGCTAGCGTAACTAAGGGTTGTCAGGCAAAATAAAGGGTGGTAATCGGACCCAGGGGTCAAGGACTTGAAATCTGGATGGTCGCCATTGGGCCCTAACCCGTCGGGCTAGGTCAATATGGGGTCAGAATAGACAGAACCGGTTATCCTATTTGAAAATAACGTCACTTCGCCTCCGTTTTTTAGAGAGGCTAGCGTAACTAAGGGTTGTCAGGCAAAATAAAGGGTGGTAATCGGACCCAGGGGTCAAGGACTTGAAATCTGGATGGTCGCCATTGGGCCCTAACCCGTCGGGCTAGGTCAATATGGGGTCAGAATAGACAGAACCGGTTATCCTATTTGAAAATAACGTCACTTCGCCTCCGTTTTTTTAGAGAGGCTAGCGTAACTAAGGGTTGTCAGGCAAAATAAAGGGTGGTAATCGGACCCAGGGGTCAAGGACTTGAAATCTGGATGGTCGCCATTGGGCCCTAACCCGTCGGGCTAGGTCAATATGGGGTCAGAATAGACAGAACCGGTTATCCTATTTGAAAATAACGTCACTTCGCCTCCGTTTTTTAGAGAGGCTAGCGTAACTAAGGGTTGTCAGGCAAAATAAAGGGTGGTAATCGGACCCAGGGGTCAAGGACTTGAAATCTGGATGGTCGCCATTGGGCCCTAACCCGTCGGGCTAGGTCAATATGGGGTCAGAATAGACAGAACCGGTTATCCTATTTGAAAATAACGTCACTTCGCCTCCGTTTTTTAGAGAGGCTATCGTAACTAAGGGTTGTCAGGCAAAATAAAGGGTGGTAATCGGACCCAGGGGTCAAGGACTTGAAATCTGGATGGTCGCCATTGGGCCCTAACCCGTCGGGCTAGGTCAATATGGGGTCAGAATAGACAGAACCGGTTATCCTATTTGAAAATAACGTCACTTCGCCTCCGTTTTTTAGAGAGGCTAGCGTAACTAAGGGTTGTCAGGCAAAATAAAGGGTGGTAATCGGACCCAGGGGTCAAGGACTTGAAATCTGGATGGTCGCCATTGGGCCCTAACCCGTCGGGCTAGGTCAATATGGGGTCAGAATAGACAGAACCGGTTATCCTATTTGAAAATAACGTCACTTCGCCTCCGTTTTTTAGAGAGGCTAGCGTAACTAAGGGTTGTCAGGCAAAATAAAGGGTGGTAATCGGACCCAGGGGTCAAGGACTTGAAATCTGGATGGTCGCCATTGGGCCCTAACCCGTCGGGCTAGGTCAATATGGGGTCAGAATAGACAGAACCGGTTATCCTATTTGAAAATAACGTCACTTCGCCTCCGTTTTTTAGAGAGGCTAGCGTAACTAAGGGTTGTCAGGCAAAATAAAGGGTGGTAATCGGACCCAGGGGTCAAGGACTTGAAATCTGGATGGTCGCCATTGGGCCCTAACCCGTCGGGCTAGGTCAATATGGGGTCAGAATAGACAGAACCGGTTATCCTATTTGAAAATAACGTCACTTCGCCTCCGTTTTTTAGAGAGGCTAGCGTAACTAAGGGTTGTCAGGCAAAATAAAGGGTGGTAATCGGACCCAGGGGTCAAGGACTTGAAATCTGGATGGTCGCCATTGGGCCCTAACCCGTCGGGCTAGGTCAATATGGGGTCAGAATAGACAGAACCGGTTATCCTATTTGAAAATAACGTCACTTCGCCTCCGTTTTTTAGAGAGGCTAGCGTAACTAAGGGTTGTCAGGCAAAATAAAGGGTGGTAATCGGACCCAGGGGTCAAGGACTTGAAATCTGGATGGTCGCCATTGGGCCCTAACCCGTCGGGCTAGGTCAATATGGGGTCAGAATAGACAGAACCGGTTATCCTATTTGAAAATAACGTCACTTCGCCTCCGTTTTTTAGAGAGGCTAGCGTAACTAAGGGTTGTCAGGCAAAATAAAGGGTGGTAATCGGACCCAGGGGTCAAGGACTTGAAATCTGGATGGTCGCCATTGGGCCCTAACCCGTCGGGCTAGGTCAATATGGGGTCAGAATAGACAGAACCGGTTATCCTATTTGAAAATAACGTCACTTCGCCTCCGTTTTTTAGAGAGGCTAGCGTAACTAAGGGTTGTCAGGCAAAATAAAGGGTGGTAATCGGACCCAGGGGTCAAGGACTTGAAATCTGGATGGTCGCCATTGGGCCCTAACCCGTCGGGCTAGGTCAATATGGGGTCAGAATAGACAGAACCGGTTATCCTATTTGAAAATAACGTCACTTCGCCTCCGTTTTTTAGAGAGGCTAGCGTAACTAAGGGTTGTCAGGCAAAATAAAGGGTGGTAATCGGACCCAGGGGTCAAGGACTTGAAATCTGGATGGTCGCCATTGGGCCCTAACCCGTCGGGCTAGGTCAATATGGGGTCAGAATAGACAGAACCGGTTATCCTATTTGAAAATAACGTCACTTCGCCTCCGTTTTTTAGAGAGGCTAGCGTAACTAAGGGTTGTCAGGCAAAATAAAGGGTGGTAATCGGACCCAGGGGTCAAGGACTTGAAATCTGGATGGTCGCCATTGGGCCCTAACCCGTCGGGCTAGGTCAATATGGGGTCAGAATAGACAGAACCGGTTATCCTATTTGAAAATAACGTCACTTCGCCTCCGTTTTTTAGAGAGGCTAGCGTAACTAAGGGTTGTCAGGCAAAATAAAGGGTGGTAATCGGACCCAGGGGTCAAGGACTTGAAATCTGGATGGTCGCCATTGGGCCCTAACCCGTCGGGCTAGGTCAATATGGGGTCAGAATAGACAGAACCGGTTATCCTATTTGAAAATAACGTCACTTCGCCTCCGTTTTTTAGAGAGGCTAGCGTAACTAAGGGTTGTCAGGCAAAATAAAGGGTGGTAATCGGACCCAGGGGTCAAGGACTTGAAATCTGGATGGTCGCCATTGGGCCCTAACCCGTCGGGCTAGGTCAATATGGGGTCAGAATAGACAGAACCGGTTATCCTATTTGAAAATAACGTCACTTCGCCTCCGTTTTTTAGAGAGGCTAGCGTAACTAAGGGTTGTCAGGCAAAATAAAGGGTGGTAATCGGACCCAGGGGTCAAGGACTTGAAATCTGGATGGTCGCCATTGGGCCCTAACCCGTCGGGCTAGGTCAATATGGGGTCAGAATAGACAGAACCGGTTATCCTATTTGAAAATAACGTCACTTCGCCTCCGTTTTTTAGAGAGGCTAGCGTAACTAAGGGTTGTCAGGCAAAATAAAGGGTGGTAATCGGACCCAGGGGTCAAGGACTTGAAATCTGGATGGTCGCCATTGGGCCCTAACCCGTCGGGCTAGGTCAATATGGGGTCAGAATAGACAGAACCGGTTATCCTATTTGAAAATAACGTCACTTCGCCTCCGTTTTTTAGAGAGGCTAGCGTAACTAAGGGTTGTCAGGCAAAATAAAGGGTGGTAATCGGACCCAGGGGTCAAGGACTTGAAATCTGGATGGTCGCCATTGGGCCCTAACCCGTCGGGCTAGGTCAATATGGGGTCAGAATAGACAGAACCGGTTATCCTATTTGAAAATAACGTCACTTCGCCTCCGTTTTTTAGAGAGGCTAGCGTAACTAAGGGTTGTCAGGCAAAATAAAGGGTGGTAATCGGACCCAGGGGTCAAGGACTTGAAATCTGGATGGTCGCCATTGGGCCCTAACCCGTCGGGCTAGGTCAATATGGGGTCAGAATAGACAGAACCGGTTATCCTATTTGAAAATAACGTCACTTCGCCTCCGTTTTTTAGAGAGGCTAGCGTAACTAAGGGTTGTCAGGCAAAATAAAGGGTGGTAATCGGACCCAGGGGTCAAGGACTTGAAATCTGGATGGTCGCCATTGGGCCCTAACCCGTCGGGCTAGGTCAATATGGGGTCAGAATAGACAGAACCGGTTATCCTATTTGAAAATAACGTCACTTCGCCTCCGTTTTTTAGAGAGGCTAGCGTAACTAAGGGTTGTCAGGCAAAATAAAGGGTGGTAATCGGACCCAGGGGTCAAGGACTTGAAATCTGGATGGTCGCCATTGGGCCCTAACCCGTCGGGCTAGGTCAATATGGGGTCAGAATAGACAGAACCGGTTATCCTATTTGAAAATAACGTCACTTCGCCTCCGTTTTTTAGAGAGGCTAGCGTAACTAAGGGTTGTCAGGCAAAATAAAGGGTGGTAATCGGACCCAGGGGTCAAGGACTTGAAATCTGGATGGTCGCCATTGGGCCCTAACCCGTCGGGCTAGGTCAATATGGGGTCAGAATAGACAGAACCGGTTATCCTATTTGAAAATAACGTCACTTCGCCTCCGTTTTTTAGAGAGGCTAGCGTAACTAAGGGTTGTCAGGCAAAATAAAGGGTGGTAATCGGACCCAGGGGTCAAGGACTTGAAATCTGGATGGTCGCCATTGGGCCCTAACCCGTCGGGCTAGGTCAATATGGGGTCAGAATAGACAGAACCGGTTATCCTATTTGAAAATAACGTCACTTCGCC
Source organism: Pinctada fucata (assembly GCA_028142955.1). NCBI lineage: Eukaryota > Metazoa > Mollusca > Bivalvia > Pterioida > Pteriidae > Pinctada > Pinctada fucata. The sequence continues at coordinate 55,202,739 of AP027105.1, forward strand.
TCCGTTTTTTAGAGAGGCTAGCGTAACTAAGGGTTGTCAGGCAAAATAAAGGGTGGTAATCGGACCCAGGGGTCAAGGACTTGAAATCTGGATGGTCGCCATTGGGCCCTAACCCGTCGGGCTAGGTCAATATGGGGTCAGAATAGACAGAACCGGTTATCCTATTTGAAAATAACGTCACTTCGCCTCCGTTTTTTAGAGAGGCTAGCGTAACTAAGGGTTGTCAGGCAAAATAAAGGGTGGTAATCGGACCCAGGGGTCAAGGACTTGAAATCTGGATGGTCGCCATTGGGCCCTAACCCGTCGGGCTAGGTCAATATGGGGTCAGAATAGACAGAACCGGTTATCCTATTTGAAAATAACGTCACTTCGCCTCCGTTTTTTAGAGAGGCTAGCGTAACTAAGGGTTGTCAGGCAAAATAAAGGGTGGTAATCGGACCCAGGGGTCAAGGACTTGAAATCTGGATGGTCGCCATTGGGCCCTAACCCGTCGGGCTAGGTCAATATGGGGTCAGAATAGACAGAACCGGTTATCCTATTTGAAAATAACGTCACTTCGCCTCCGTTTTTTAGAGAGGCTAGCGTAACTAAGGGTTGTCAGGCAAAATAAAGGGTGGTAATCGGACCCAGGGGTCAAGGACTTGAAATCTGGATGGTCGCCATTGGGCCCTAACCCGTCGGGCTAGGTCAATATGGGGTCAGAATAGACAGAACCGGTTATCCTATTTGAAAATAACGTCACTTCGCCTCCGTTTTTTAGAGAGGCTAGCGTAACTAAGGGTTGTCAGGCAAAATAAAGGGTGGTAATCGGACCCAGGGGTCAAGGACTTGAAATCTGGATGGTCGCCATTGGGCCCTAACCCGTCGGGCTAGGTCAATATGGGGTCAGAATAGACAGAACCGGTTATCCTATTTGAAAATAACGTCACTTCGCCTCCGTTTTTTAGAGAGGCTAGCGTAACTAAGGGTTGTCAGGCAAAATAAAGGGTGGTAATCGGACCCAGGGGTCAAGGACTTGAAATCTGGATGGTCGCCATTGGGCCCTAACCCGTCGGGCTAGGTCAATATGGGGTCAGAATAGACAGAACCGGTTATCCTATTTGAAAATAACGTCACTTCGCCTCCGTTTTTTAGAGAGGCTAGCGTAACTAAGGGTTGTCAGGCAAAATAAAGGGTGGTAATCGGACCCAGGGGTCAAGGACTTGAAATCTGGATGGTCGCCATTGGGCCCTAACCCGTCGGGCTAGGTCAATATGGGGTCAGAATAGACAGAACCGGTTATCCTATTTGAAAATAACGTCACTTCGCCTCCGTTTTTTAGAGAGGCTAGCGTAACTAAGGGTTGTCAGGCAAAATAAAGGGTGGTAATCGGACCCAGGGGTCAAGGACTTGAAATCTGGATGGTCGCCATTGGGCCCTAACCCGTCGGGCTAGGTCAATATGGGGTCAGAATAGACAGAACCGGTTATCCTATTTGAAAATAACGTCACTTCGCCTCCGTTTTTTAGAGAGGCTAGCGTAACTAAGGGTTGTCAGGCAAAATAAAGGGTGGTAATCGGACCCAGGGGTCAAGGACTTGAAATCTGGATGGTCGCCATTGGGCCCTAACCCGTCGGGCTAGGTCAATATGGGGTCAGAATAGACAGAACCGGTTATCCTATTTGAAAATAACGTCACTTCGCCTCCGTTTTTTAGAGAGGCTAGCGTAACTAAGGGTTGTCAGGCAAAATAAAGGGTGGTAATCGGACCCAGGGGTCAAGGACTTGAAATCTGGATGGTCGCCATTGGGCCCTAACCCGTCGGGCTAGGTCAATATGGGGTCAGAATAGACAGAACCGGTTATCCTATTTGAAAATAACGTCACTTCGCCTCCGTTTTTTAGAGAGGCTAGCGTAACTAAGGGTTGTCAGGCAAAATAAAGGGTGGTAATCGGACCCAGGGGTCAAGGACTTGAAATCTGGATGGTCGCCATTGGGCCCTAACCCGTCGGGCTAGGTCAATATGGGGTCAGAATAGACAGAACCGGTTATCCTATTTGAAAATAACGTCACTTCGCCTCCGTTTTTTAGAGAGGCTAGCGTAACTAAGGGTTGTCAGGCAAAATAAAGGGTGGTAATCGGACCCAGGGGTCAAGGACTTGAAATCTGGATGGTCGCCATTGGGCCCTAACCCGTCGGGCTAGGTCAATATGGGGTCAGAATAGACAGAACCGGTTATCCTATTTGAAAATAACGTCACTTCGCCTCCGTTTTTTAGAGAGGCTAGCGTAACTAAGGGTTGTCAGGCAAAATAAAGGGTGGTAATCGGACCCAGGGGTCAAGGACTTGAAATCTGGATGGTCGCCATTGGGCCCTAACCCGTCGGGCTAGGTCAATATGGGGTCAGAATAGACAGAACCGGTTATCCTATTTGAAAATAACGTCACTTCGCCTCCGTTTTTTAGAGAGGCTAGCGTAACTAAGGGTTGTCAGGCAAAATAAAGGGTGGTAATCGGACCCAGGGGTCAAGGACTTGAAATCTGGATGGTCGCCATTGGGCCCTAACCCGTCGGGCTAGGTCAATATGGGGTCAGAATAGACAGAACCGGTTATCCTATTTGAAAATAACGTCACTTCGCCTCCGTTTTTTAGAGAGGCTAGCGTAACTAAGGGTTGTCAGGCAAAATAAAGGGTGGTAATCGGACCCAGGGGTCAAGGACTTGAAATCTGGATGGTCGCCATTGGGCCCTAACCCGTCGGGCTAGGTCAATATGGGGTCAGAATAGACAGAACCGGTTATCCTATTTGAAAATAACGTCACTTCGCCTCCGTTTTTTAGAGAGGCTAGCGTAACTAAGGGTTGTCAGGCAAAATAAAGGGTGGTAATCGGACCCAGGGGTCAAGGACTTGAAATCTGGATGGTCGCCATTGGGCCCTAACCCGTCGGGCTAGGTCAATATGGGGTCAGAATAGACAGAACCGGTTATCCTATTTGAAAATAACGTCACTTCGCCTCCGTTTTTTAGAGAGGCTAGCGTAACTAAGGGTTGTCAGGCAAAATAAAGGGTGGTAATCGGACCCAGGGGTCAAGGACTTGAAATCTGGATGGTCGCCATTGGGCCCTAACCCGTCGGGCTAGGTCAATATGGGGTCAGAATAGACAGAACCGGTTATCCTATTTGAAAATAACGTCACTTCGCCTCCGTTTTTTAGAGAGGCTAGCGTAACTAAGGGTTGTCAGGCAAAATAAAGGGTGGTAATCGGACCCAGGGGTCAAGGACTTGAAATCTGGATGGTCGCCATTGGGCCCTAACCCGTCGGGCTAGGTCAATATGGGGTCAGAATAGACAGAACCGGTTATCCTATTTGAAAATAACGTCACTTCGCCTCCGTTTTTTAGAGAGGCTAGCGTAACTAAGGGTTGTCAGGCAAAATAAAGGGTGGTAATCGGACCCAGGGGTCAAGGACTTGAAATCTGGATGGTCGCCATTGGGCCCTAACCCGTCGGGCTAGGTCAATATGGGGTCAGAATAGACAGAACCGGTTATCCTATTTGAAAATAACGTCACTTCGCCTCCGTTTTTTAGAGAGGCTAGCGTAACTAAGGGTTGTCAGGCAAAATAAAGGGTGGTAATCGGACCCAGGGGTCAAGGACTTGAAATCTGGATGGTCGCCATTGGGCCCTAACCCGTCGGGCTAGGTCAATATGGGGTCAGAATAGACAGAACCGGTTATCCTATTTGAAAATAACGTCACTTCGCCTCCGTTTTTTAGAGAGGCTAGCGTAACTAAGGGTTGTCAGGCAAAATAAAGGGTGGTAATCGGACCCAGGGGTCAAGGACTTGAAATCTGGATGGTCGCCATTGGGCCCTAACCCGTCGGGCTAGGTCAATATGGGGTCAGAATAGACAGAACCGGTTATCCTATTTGAAAATAACGTCACTTCGCCTCCGTTTTTTAGAGAGGCTAGCGTAACTAAGGGTTGTCAGGCAAAATAAAGGGTGGTAATCGGACCCAGGGGTCAAGGACTTGAAATCTGGATGGTCGCCATTGGGCCCTAACCCGTCGGGCTAGGTCAATATGGGGTCAGAATAGACAGAACCGGTTATCCTATTTGAAAATAACGTCACTTCGCCTCCGTTTTTTAGAGAGGCTAGCGTAACTAAGGGTTGTCAGGCAAAATAAAGGGTGGTAATCGGACCCAGGGGTCAAGGACTTGAAATCTGGATGGTCGCCATTGGGCCCTAACCCGTCGGGCTAGGTCAATATGGGGTCAGAATAGACAGAACCGGTTATCCTATTTGAAAATAACGTCACTTCGCCTCCGTTTTTTAGAGAGGCTAGCGTAACTAAGGGTTGTCAGGCAAAATAAAGGGTGGTAATCGGACCCAGGGGTCAAGGACTTGAAATCTGGATGGTCGCCATTGGGCCCTAACCCGTCGGGCTAGGTCAATATGGGGTCAGAATAGACAGAACCGGTTATCCTATTTGAAAATAACGTCACTTCGCCTCCGTTTTTTAGAGAGGCTAGCGTAACTAAGGGTTGTCAGGCAAAATAAAGGGTGGTAATCGGACCCAGGGGTCAAGGACTTGAAATCTGGATGGTCGCCATTGGGCCCTAACCCGTCGGGCTAGGTCAATATGGGGTCAGAATAGACAGAACCGGTTATCCTATTTGAAAATAACGTCACTTCGCCTCCGTTTTTTAGAGAGGCTAGCGTAACTAAGGGTTGTCAGGCAAAATAAAGGGTGGTAATCGGACCCAGGGGTCAAGGACTTGAAATCTGGATGGTCGCCATTGGGCCCTAACCCGTCGGGCTAGGTCAATATGGGGTCAGAATAGACAGAACCGGTTATCCTATTTGAAAATAACGTCACTTCGCCTCCGTTTTTTAGAGAGGCTAGCGTAACTAAGGGTTGTCAGGCAAAATAAAGGGTGGTAATCGGACCCAGGGGTCAAGGACTTGAAATCTGGATGGTCGCCATTGGGCCCTAACCCGTCGGGCTAGGTCAATATGGGGTCAGAATAGACAGAACCGGTTATCCTATTTGAAAATAACGTCACTTCGCCTCCGTTTTTTAGAGAGGCTAGCGTAACTAAGGGTTGTCAGGCAAAATAAAGGGTGGTAATCGGACCCAGGGGTCAAGGACTTGAAATCTGGATGGTCGCCATTGGGCCCTAACCCGTCGGGCTAGGTCAATATGGGGTCAGAATAGACAGAACCGGTTATCCTATTTGAAAATAACGTCACTTCGCCTCCGTTTTTTAGAGAGGCTAGCGTAACTAAGGGTTGTCAGGCAAAATAAAGGGTGGTAATCGGACCCAGGGGTCAAGGACTTGAAATCTGGATGGTCGCCATTGGGCCCTAACCCGTCGGGCTAGGTCAATATGGGGTCAGAATAGACAGAACCGGTTATCCTATTTGAAAATAACGTCACTTCGCCTCCGTTTTTTAGAGAGGCTAGCGTAACTAAGGGTTGTCAGGCAAAATAAAGGGTGGTAATCGGACCCAGGGGTCAAGGACTTGAAATCTGGATGGTCGCCATTGGGCCCTAACCCGTCGGGCTAGGTCAATATGGGGTCAGAATAGACAGAACCGGTTATCCTATTTGAAAATAACGTCACTTCGCCTCCGTTTTTTAGAGAGGCTAGCGTAACTAAGGGTTGTCAGGCAAAATAAAGGGTGGTAATCGGACCCAGGGGTCAAGGACTTGAAATCTGGATGGTCGCCATTGGGCCCTAACCCGTCGGGCTAGGTCAATATGGGGTCAGAATAGACAGAACCGGTTATCCTATTTGAAAATAACGTCACTTCGCCTCCGTTTTTTAGAGAGGCTAGCGTAACTAAGGGTTGTCAGGCAAAATAAAGGGTGGTAATCGGACCCAGGGGTCAAGGACTTGAAATCTGGATGGTCGCCATTGGGCCCTAACCCGTCGGGCTAGGTCAATATGGGGTCAGAATAGACAGAACCGGTTATCCTATTTGAAAATAACGTCACTTCGCCTCCGTTTTTTAGAGAGGCTAGCGTAACTAAGGGTTGTCAGGCAAAATAAAGGGTGGTAATCGGACCCAGGGGTCAAGGACTTGAAATCTGGATGGTCGCCATTGGGCCCTAACCCGTCGGGCTAGGTCAATATGGGGTCAGAATAGACAGAACCGGTTATCCTATTTGAAAATAACGTCACTTCGCCTCCGTTTTTTAGAGAGGCTAGCGTAACTAAGGGTTGTCAGGCAAAATAAAGGGTGGTAATCGGACCCAGGGGTCAAGGACTTGAAATCTGGATGGTCGCCATTGGGCCCTAACCCGTCGGGCTAGGTCAATATGGGGTCAGAATAGACAGAACCGGTTATCCTATTTGAAAATAACGTCACTTCGCCTCCGTTTTTTAGAGAGGCTAGCGTAACTAAGGGTTGTCAGGCAAAATAAAGGGTGGTAATCGGACCCAGGGGTCAAGGACTTGAAATCTGGATGGTCGCCATTGGGCCCTAACCCGTCGGGCTAGGTCAATATGGGGTCAGAATAGACAGAACCGGTTATCCTATTTGAAAATAACGTCACTTCGCCTCCGTTTTTTAGAGAGGCTAGCGTAACTAAGGGTTGTCAGGCAAAATAAAGGGTGGTAATCGGACCCAGGGGTCAAGGACTTGAAATCTGGATGGTCGCCATTGGGCCCTAACCCGTCGGGCTAGGTCAATATGGGGTCAGAATAGACAGAACCGGTTATCCTATTTGAAAATAACGTCACTTCGCCTCCGTTTTTTAGAGAGGCTAGCGTAACTAAGGGTTGTCAGGCAAAATAAAGGGTGGTAATCGGACCCAGGGGTCAAGGACTTGAAATCTGGATGGTCGCCATTGGGCCCTAACCCGTCGGGCTAGGTCAATATGGGGTCAGAATAGACAGAACCGGTTATCCTATTTGAAAATAACGTCACTTCGCCTCCGTTTTTTAGAGAGGCTAGCGTAACTAAGGGTTGTCAGGCAAAATAAAGGGTGGTAATCGGACCCAGGGGTCAAGGACTTGAAATCTGGATGGTCGCCATTGGGCCCTAACCCGTCGGGCTAGGTCAATATGGGGTCAGAATAGACAGAACCGGTTATCCTATTTGAAAATAACGTCACTTCGCCTCCGTTTTTTAGAGAGGCTAGCGTAACTAAGGGTTGTCAGGCAAAATAAAGGGTGGTAATCGGACCCAGGGGTCAAGGACTTGAAATCTGGATGGTCGCCATTGGGCCCTAACCCGTCGGGCTAGGTCAATATGGGGTCAGAATAGACAGAACCGGTTATCCTATTTGAAAATAACGTCACTTCGCCTCCGTTTTTTAGAGAGGCTAGCGTAACTAAGGGTTGTCAGGCAAAATAAAGGGTGGTAATCGGACCCAGGGGTCAAGGACTTGAAATCTGGATGGTCGCCATTGGGCCCTAACCCGTCGGGCTAGGTCAATATGGGGTCAGAATAGACAGAACCGGTTATCCTATTTGAAAATAACGTCACTTCGCCTCCGTTTTTTAGAGAGGCTAGCGTAACTAAGGGTTGTCAGGCAAAATAAAGGGTGGTAATCGGACCCAGGGGTCAAGGACTTGAAATCTGGATGGTCGCCATTGGGCCCTAACCCGTCGGGCTAGGTCAATATGGGGTCAGAATAGACAGAACCGGTTATCCTATTTGAAAATAACGTCACTTCGCCTCCGTTTTTTAGAGAGGCTAGCGTAACTAAGGGTTGTCAGGCAAAATAAAGGGTGGTAATCGGACCCAGGGGTCAAGGACTTGAAATCTGGATGGTCGCCATTGGGCCCTAACCCGTCGGGCTAGGTCAATATGGGGTCAGAATAGACAGAACCGGTTATCCTATTTGAAAATAACGTCACTTCGCCTCCGTTTTTTAGAGAGGCTAGCGTAACTAAGGGTTGTCAGGCAAAATAAAGGGTGGTAATCGGACCCAGGGGTCAAGGACTTGAAATCTGGATGGTCGCCATTGGGCCCTAACCCGTCGGGCTAGGTCAATATGGGGTCAGAATAGACAGAACCGGTTATCCTATTTGAAAATAACGTCACTTCGCCTCCGTTTTTTAGAGAGGCTAGCGTAACTAAGGGTTGTCAGGCAAAATAAAGGGTGGTAATCGGACCCAGGGGTCAAGGACTTGAAATCTGGATGGTCGCCATTGGGCCCTAACCCGTCGGGCTAGGTCAATATGGGGTCAGAATAGACAGAACCGGTTATCCTATTTGAAAATAACGTCACTTCGCCTCCGTTTTTTAGAGAGGCTAGCGTAACTAAGGGTTGTCAGGCAAAATAAAGGGTGGTAATCGGACCCAGGGGTCAAGGACTTGAAATCTGGATGGTCGCCATTGGGCCCTAACCCGTCGGGCTAGGTCAATATGGGGTCAGAATAGACAGAACCGGTTATCCTATTTGAAAATAACGTCACTTCGCCTCCGTTTTTTAGAGAGGCTAGCGTAACTAAGGGTTGTCAGGCAAAATAAAGGGTGGTAATCGGACCCAGGGGTCAAGGACTTGAAATCTGGATGGTCGCCATTGGGCCCTAACCCGTCGGGCTAGGTCAATATGGGGTCAGAATAGACAGAACCGGTTATCCTATTTGAAAATAACGTCACTTCGCCTCCGTTTTTTAGAGAGGCTAGCGTAACTAAGGGTTGTCAGGCAAAATAAAGGGTGGTAATCGGACCCAGGGGTCAAGGACTTGAAATCTGGATGGTCGCCATTGGGCCCTAACCCGTCGGGCTAGGTCAATATGGGGTCAGAATAGACAGAACCGGTTATCCTATTTGAAAATAACGTCACTTCGCCTCCGTTTTTTAGAGAGGCTAGCGTAACTAAGGGTTGTCAGGCAAAATAAAGGGTGGTAATCGGACCCAGGGGTCAAGGACTTGAAATCTGGATGGTCGCCATTGGGCCCTAACCCGTCGGGCTAGGTCAATATGGGGTCAGAATAGACAGAACCGGTTATCCTATTTGAAAATAACGTCACTTCGCCTCCGTTTTTTAGAGAGGCTAGCGTAACTAAGGGTTGTCAGGCAAAATAAAGGGTGGTAATCGGACCCAGGGGTCAAGGACTTGAAATCTGGATGGTCGCCATTGGGCCCTAACCCGTCGGGCTAGGTCAATATGGGGTCAGAATAGACAGAACCGGTTATCCTATTTGAAAATAACGTCACTTCGCCTCCGTTTTTTAGAGAGGCTAGCGTAACTAAGGGTTGTCAGGCAAAATAAAGGGTGGTAATCGGACCCAGGGGTCAAGGACTTGAAATCTGGATGGTCGCCATTGGGCCCTAACCCGTCGGGCTAGGTCAATATGGGGTCAGAATAGACAGAACCGGTTATCCTATTTGAAAATAACGTCACTTCGCCTCCGTTTTTTAGAGAGGCTAGCGTAACTAAGGGTTGTCAGGCAAAATAAAGGGTGGTAATCGGACCCAGGGGTCAAGGACTTGAAATCTGGATGGTCGCCATTGGGCCCTAACCCGTCGGGCTAGGTCAATATGGGGTCAGAATAGACAGAACCGGTTATCCTATTTGAAAATAACGTCACTTCGCCTCCGTTTTTTAGAGAGGCTAGCGTAACTAAGGGTTGTCAGGCAAAATAAAGGGTGGTAATCGGACCCAGGGGTCAAGGACTTGAAATCTGGATGGTCGCCATTGGGCCCTAACCCGTCGGGCTAGGTCAATATGGGGTCAGAATAGACAGAACCGGTTATCCTATTTGAAAATAACGTCACTTCGCCTCCGTTTTTTAGAGAGGCTAGCGTAACTAAGGGTTGTCAGGCAAAATAAAGGGTGGTAATCGGACCCAGGGGTCAAGGACTTGAAATCTGGATGGTCGCCATTGGGCCCTAACCCGTCGGGCTAGGTCAATATGGGGTCAGAATAGACAGAACCGGTTATCCTATTTGAAAATAACGTCACTTCGCCTCCGTTTTTTAGAGAGGCTAGCGTAACTAAGGGTTGTCAGGCAAAATAAAGGGTGGTAATCGGACCCAGGGGTCAAGGACTTGAAATCTGGATGGTCGCCATTGGGCCCTAACCCGTCGGGCTAGGTCAATATGGGGTCAGAATAGACAGAACCGGTTATCCTATTTGAAAATAACGTCACTTCGCCTCCGTTTTTTAGAGAGGCTAGCGTAACTAAGGGTTGTCAGGCAAAATAAAGGGTGGTAATCGGACCCAGGGGTCAAGGACTTGAAATCTGGATGGTCGCCATTGGGCCCTAACCCGTCGGGCTAGGTCAATATGGGGTCAGAATAGACAGAACCGGTTATCCTATTTGAAAATAACGTCACTTCGCCTCCGTTTTTTAGAGAGGCTAGCGTAACTAAGGGTTGTCAGGCAAAATAAAGGGTGGTAATCGGACCCAGGGGTCAAGGACTTGAAATCTGGATGGTCGCCATTGGGCCCTAACCCGTCGGGCTAGGTCAATATGGGGTCAGAATAGACAGAACCGGTTATCCTATTTGAAAATAACGTCACTTCGCCTCCGTTTTTTAGAGAGGCTAGCGTAACTAAGGGTTGTCAGGCAAAATAAAGGGTGGTAATCGGACCCAGGGGTCAAGGACTTGAAATCTGGATGGTCGCCATTGGGCCCTAACCCGTCGGGCTAGGTCAATATGGGGTCAGAATAGACAGAACCGGTTATCCTATTTGAAAATAACGTCACTTCGCCTCCGTTTTTTAGAGAGGCTAGCGTAACTAAGGGTTGTCAGGCAAAATAAAGGGTGGTAATCGGACCCAGGGGTCAAGGACTTGAAATCTGGATGGTCGCCATTGGGCCCTAACCCGTCGGGCTAGGTCAATATGGGGTCAGAATAGACAGAACCGGTTATCCTATTTGAAAATAACGTCACTTCGCCTCCGTTTTTTAGAGAGGCTAGCGTAACTAAGGGTTGTCAGGCAAAATAAAGGGTGGTAATCGGACCCAGGGGTCAAGGACTTGAAATCTGGATGGTCGCCATTGGGCCCTAACCCGTCGGGCTAGGTCAATATGGGGTCAGAATAGACAGAACCGGTTATCCTATTTGAAAATAACGTCACTTCGCCTCCGTTTTTTAGAGAGGCTAGCGTAACTAAGGGTTGTCAGGCAAAATAAAGGGTGGTAATCGGACCCAGGGGTCAAGGACTTGAAATCTGGATGGTCGCCATTGGGCCCTAACCCGTCGGGCTAGGTCAATATGGGGTCAGAATAGACAGAACCGGTTATCCTATTTGAAAATAACGTCACTTCGCCTCCGTTTTTTAGAGAGGCTAGCGTAACTAAGGGTTGTCAGGCAAAATAAAGGGTGGTAATCGGACCCAGGGGTCAAGGACTTGAAATCTGGATGGTCGCCATTGGGCCCTAACCCGTCGGGCTAGGTCAATATGGGGTCAGAATAGACAGAACCGGTTATCCTATTTGAAAATAACGTCACTTCGCCTCCGTTTTTTAGAGAGGCTAGCGTAACTAAGGGTTGTCAGGCAAAATAAAGGGTGGTAATCGGACCCAGGGGTCAAGGACTTGAAATCTGGATGGTCGCCATTGGGCCCTAACCCGTCGGGCTAGGTCAATATGGGGTCAGAATAGACAGAACCGGTTATCCTATTTGAAAATAACGTCACTTCGCCTCCGTTTTTTAGAGAGGCTAGCGTAACTAAGGGTTGTCAGGCAAAATAAAGGGTGGTAATCGGACCCAGGGGTCAAGGACTTGAAATCTGGATGGTCGCCATTGGGCCCTAACCCGTCGGGCTAGGTCAATATGGGGTCAGAATAGACAGAACCGGTTATCCTATTTGAAAATAACGTCACTTCGCCTCCGTTTTTTAGAGAGGCTAGCGTAACTAAGGGTTGTCAGGCAAAATAAAGGGTGGTAATCGGACCCAGGGGTCAAGGACTTGAAATCTGGATGGTCGCCATTGGGCCCTAACCCGTCGGGCTAGGTCAATATGGGGTCAGAATAGACAGAACCGGTTATCCTATTTGAAAATAACGTCACTTCGCCTCCGTTTTTTAGAGAGGCTAGCGTAACTAAGGGTTGTCAGGCAAAATAAAGGGTGGTAATCGGACCCAGGGGTCAAGGACTTGAAATCTGGATGGTCGCCATTGGGCCCTAACCCGTCGGGCTAGGTCAATATGGGGTCAGAATAGACAGAACCGGTTATCCTATTTGAAAATAACGTCACTTCGCCTCCGTTTTTTAGAGAGGCTAGCGTAACTAAGGGTTGTCAGGCAAAATAAAGGGTGGTAATCGGACCCAGGGGTCAAGGACTTGAAATCTGGATGGTCGCCATTGGGCCCTAACCCGTCGGGCTAGGTCAATATGGGGTCAGAATAGACAGAACCGGTTATCCTATTTGAAAATAACGTCACTTCGCCTCCGTTTTTTAGAGAGGCTAGCGTAACTAAGGGTTGTCAGGCAAAATAAAGGGTGGTAATCGGACCCAGGGGTCAAGGACTTGAAATCTGGATGGTCGCCATTGGGCCCTAACCCGTCGGGCTAGGTCAATATGGGGTCAGAATAGACAGAACCGGTTATCCTATTTGAAAATAACGTCACTTCGCCTCCGTTTTTTAGAGAGGCTAGCGTAACTAAGGGTTGTCAGGCAAAATAAAGGGTGGTAATCGGACCCAGGGGTCAAGGACTTGAAATCTGGATGGTCGCCATTGGGCCCTAACCCGTCGGGCTAGGTCAATATGGGGTCAGAATAGACAGAACCGGTTATCCTATTTGAAAATAACGTCACTTCGCCTCCGTTTTTTAGAGAGGCTAGCGTAACTAAGGGTTGTCAGGCAAAATAAAGGGTGGTAATCGGACCCAGGGGTCAAGGACTTGAAATCTGGATGGTCGCCATTGGGCCCTAACCCGTCGGGCTAGGTCAATATGGGGTCAGAATAGACAGAACCGGTTATCCTATTTGAAAATAACGTCACTTCGCCTCCGTTTTTTAGAGAGGCTAGCGTAACTAAGGGTTGTCAGGCAAAATAAAGGGTGGTAATCGGACCCAGGGGTCAAGGACTTGAAATCTGGATGGTCGCCATTGGGCCCTAACCCGTCGGGCTAGGTCAATATGGGGTCAGAATAGACAGAACCGGTTATCCTATTTGAAAATAACGTCACTTCGCCTCCGTTTTTTAGAGAGGCTAGCGTAACTAAGGGTTGTCAGGCAAAATAAAGGGTGGTAATCGGACCCAGGGGTCAAGGACTTGAAATCTGGATGGTCGCCATTGGGCCCTAACCCGTCGGGCTAGGTCAATATGGGGTCAGAATAGACAGAACCGGTTATCCTATTTGAAAATAACGTCACTTCGCCTCCGTTTTTTAGAGAGGCTAGCGTAACTAAGGGTTGTCAGGCAAAATAAAGGGTGGTAATCGGACCCAGGGGTCAAGGACTTGAAATCTGGATGGTCGCCATTGGGCCCTAACCCGTCGGGCTAGGTCAATATGGGGTCAGAATAGACAGAACCGGTTATCCTATTTGAAAATAACGTCACTTCGCCTCCGTTTTTTAGAGAGGCTAGCGTAACTAAGGGTTGTCAGGCAAAATAAAGGGTGGTAATCGGACCCAGGGGTCAAGGACTTGAAATCTGGATGGTCGCCATTGGGCCCTAACCCGTCGGGCTAGGTCAATATGGGGTCAGAATAGACAGAACCGGTTATCCTATTTGAAAATAACGTCACTTCGCCTCCGTTTTTTAGAGAGGCTAGCGTAACTAAGGGTTGTCAGGCAAAATAAAGGGTGGTAATCGGACCCAGGGGTCAAGGACTTGAAATCTGGATGGTCGCCATTGGGCCCTAACCCGTCGGGCTAGGTCAATATGGGGTCAGAATAGACAGAACCGGTTATCCTATTTGAAAATAACGTCACTTCGCCTCCGTTTTTTAGAGAGGCTAGCGTAACTAAGGGTTGTCAGGCAAAATAAAGGGTGGTAATCGGACCCAGGGGTCAAGGACTTGAAATCTGGATGGTCGCCATTGGGCCCTAACCCGTCGGGCTAGGTCAATATGGGGTCAGAATAGACAGAACCGGTTATCCTATTTGAAAATAACGTCACTTCGCCTCCGTTTTTTAGAGAGGCTAGCGTAACTAAGGGTTGTCAGGCAAAATAAAGGGTGGTAATCGGACCCAGGGGTCAAGGACTTGAAATCTGGATGGTCGCCATTGGGCCCTAACCCGTCGGGCTAGGTCAATATGGGGTCAGAATAGACAGAACCGGTTATCCTATTTGAAAATAACGTCACTTCGCCTCCGTTTTTTAGAGAGGCTAGCGTAACTAAGGGTTGTCAGGCAAAATAAAGGGTGGTAATCGGACCCAGGGGTCAAGGACTTGAAATCTGGATGGTCGCCATTGGGCCCTAACCCGTCGGGCTAGGTCAATATGGGGTCAGAATAGACAGAACCGGTTATCCTATTTGAAAATAACGTCACTTCGCCTCCGTTTTTTAGAGAGGCTAGCGTAACTAAGGGTTGTCAGGCAAAATAAAGGGTGGTAATCGGACCCAGGGGTCAAGGACTTGAAATCTGGATGGTCGCCATTGGGCCCTAACCCGTCGGGCTAGGTCAATATGGGGTCAGAATAGACAGAACCGGTTATCCTATTTGAAAATAACGTCACTTCGCCTCCGTTTTTTAGAGAGGCTAGCGTAACTAAGGGTTGTCAGGCAAAATAAAGGGTGGTAATCGGACCCAGGGGTCAAGGACTTGAAATCTGGATGGTCGCCATTGGGCCCTAACCCGTCGGGCTAGGTCAATATGGGGTCAGAATAGACAGAACCGGTTATCCTATTTGAAAATAACGTCACTTCGCCTCCGTTTTTTAGAGAGGCTAGCGTAACTAAGGGTTGTCAGGCAAAATAAAGGGTGGTAATCGGACCCAGGGGTCAAGGACTTGAAATCTGGATGGTCGCCATTGGGCCCTAACCCGTCGGGCTAGGTCAATATGGGGTCAGAATAGACAGAACCGGTTATCCTATTTGAAAATAACGTCACTTCGCCTCCGTTTTTTAGAGAGGCTAGCGTAACTAAGGGTTGTCAGGCAAAATAAAGGGTGGTAATCGGACCCAGGGGTCAAGGACTTGAAATCTGGATGGTCGCCATTGGGCCCTAACCCGTCGGGCTAGGTCAATATGGGGTCAGAATAGACAGAACCGGTTATCCTATTTGAAAATAACGTCACTTCGCCTCCGTTTTTTAGAGAGGCTAGCGTAACTAAGGGTTGTCAGGCAAAATAAAGGGTGGTAATCGGACCCAGGGGTCAAGGACTTGAAATCTGGATGGTCGCCATTGGGCCCTAACCCGTCGGGCTAGGTCAATATGGGGTCAGAATAGACAGAACCGGTTATCCTATTTGAAAATAACGTCACTTCGCCTCCGTTTTTTAGAGAGGCTAGCGTAACTAAGGGTTGTCAGGCAAAATAAAGGGTGGTAATCGGACCCAGGGGTCAAGGACTTGAAATCTGGATGGTCGCCATTGGGCCCTAACCCGTCGGGCTAGGTCAATATGGGGTCAGAATAGACAGAACCGGTTATCCTATTTGAAAATAACGTCACTTCGCCTCCGTTTTTTAGAGAGGCTAGCGTAACTAAGGGTTGTCAGGCAAAATAAAGGGTGGTAATCGGACCCAGGGGTCAAGGACTTGAAATCTGGATGGTCGCCATTGGGCCCTAACCCGTCGGGCTAGGTCAATATGGGGTCAGAATAGACAGAACCGGTTATCCTATTTGAAAATAACGTCACTTCGCCTCCGTTTTTTAGAGAGGCTAGCGTAACTAAGGGTTGTCAGGCAAAATAAAGGGTGGTAATCGGACCCAGGGGTCAAGGACTTGAAATCTGGATGGTCGCCATTGGGCCCTAACCCGTCGGGCTAGGTCAATATGGGGTCAGAATAGACAGAACCGGTTATCCTATTTGAAAATAACGTCACTTCGCCTCCGTTTTTTAGAGAGGCTAGCGTAACTAAGGGTTGTCAGGCAAAATAAAGGGTGGTAATCGGACCCAGGGGTCAAGGACTTGAAATCTGGATGGTCGCCATTGGGCCCTAACCCGTCGGGCTAGGTCAATATGGGGTCAGAATAGACAGAACCGGTTATCCTATTTGAAAATAACGTCACTTCGCCTCCGTTTTTTAGAGAGGCTAGCGTAACTAAGGGTTGTCAGGCAAAATAAAGGGTGGTAATCGGACCCAGGGGTCAAGGACTTGAAATCTGGATGGTCGCCATTGGGCCCTAACCCGTCGGGCTAGGTCAATATGGGGTCAGAATAGACAGAACCGGTTATCCTATTTGAAAATAACGTCACTTCGCCTCCGTTTTTTAGAGAGGCTAGCGTAACTAAGGGTTGTCAGGCAAAATAAAGGGTGGTAATCGGACCCAGGGGTCAAGGACTTGAAATCTGGATGGTCGCCATTGGGCCCTAACCCGTCGGGCTAGGTCAATATGGGGTCAGAATAGACAGAACCGGTTATCCTATTTGAAAATAACGTCACTTCGCCTCCGTTTTTTAGAGAGGCTAGCGTAACTAAGGGTTGTCAGGCAAAATAAAGGGTGGTAATCGGACCCAGGGGTCAAGGACTTGAAATCTGGATGGTCGCCATTGGGCCCTAACCCGTCGGGCTAGGTCAATATGGGGTCAGAATAGACAGAACCGGTTATCCTATTTGAAAATAACGTCACTTCGCCTCCGTTTTTTAGAGAGGCTAGCGTAACTAAGGGTTGTCAGGCAAAATAAAGGGTGGTAATCGGACCCAGGGGTCAAGGACTTGAAATCTGGATGGTCGCCATTGGGCCCTAACCCGTCGGGCTAGGTCAATATGGGGTCAGAATAGACAGAACCGGTTATCCTATTTGAAAATAACGTCACTTCGCCTCCGTTTTTTAGAGAGGCTAGCGTAACTAAGGGTTGTCAGGCAAAATAAAGGGTGGTAATCGGACCCAGGGGTCAAGGACTTGAAATCTGGATGGTCGCCATTGGGCCCTAACCCGTCGGGCTAGGTCAATATGGGGTCAGAATAGACAGAACCGGTTATCCTATTTGAAAATAACGTCACTTCGCCTCCGTTTTTTAGAGAGGCTAGCGTAACTAAGGGTTGTCAGGCAAAATAAAGGGTGGTAATCGGACCCAGGGGTCAAGGACTTGAAATCTGGATGGTCGCCATTGGGCCCTAACCCGTCGGGCTAGGTCAATATGGGGTCAGAATAGACAGAACCGGTTATCCTATTTGAAAATAACGTCACTTCGCCTCCGTTTTTTAGAGAGGCTAGCGTAACTAAGGGTTGTCAGGCAAAATAAAGGGTGGTAATCGGACCCAGGGGTCAAGGACTTGAAATCTGGATGGTCGCCATTGGGCCCTAACCCGTCGGGCTAGGTCAATATGGGGTCAGAATAGACAGAACCGGTTATCCTATTTGAAAATAACGTCACTTCGCCTCCGTTTTTTAGAGAGGCTAGCGTAACTAAGGGTTGTCAGGCAAAATAAAGGGTGGTAATCGGACCCAGGGGTCAAGGACTTGAAATCTGGATGGTCGCCATTGGGCCCTAACCCGTCGGGCTAGGTCAATATGGGGTCAGAATAGACAGAACCGGTTATCCTATTTGAAAATAACGTCACTTCGCCTCCGTTTTTTAGAGAGGCTAGCGTAACTAAGGGTTGTCAGGCAAAATAAAGGGTGGTAATCGGACCCAGGGGTCAAGGACTTGAAATCTGGATGGTCGCCATTGGGCCCTAACCCGTCGGGCTAGGTCAATATGGGGTCAGAATAGACAGAACCGGTTATCCTATTTGAAAATAACGTCACTTCGCCTCCGTTTTTTAGAGAGGCTAGCGTAACTAAGGGTTGTCAGGCAAAATAAAGGGTGGTAATCGGACCCAGGGGTCAAGGACTTGAAATCTGGATGGTCGCCATTGGGCCCTAACCCGTCGGGCTAGGTCAATATGGGGTCAGAATAGACAGAACCGGTTATCCTATTTGAAAATAACGTCACTTCGCCTCCGTTTTTTAGAGAGGCTAGCGTAACTAAGGGTTGTCAGGCAAAATAAAGGGTGGTAATCGGACCCAGGGGTCAAGGACTTGAAATCTGGATGGTCGCCATTGGGCCCTAACCCGTCGGGCTAGGTCAATATGGGGTCAGAATAGACAGAACCGGTTATCCTATTTGAAAATAACGTCACTTCGCCTCCGTTTTTTAGAGAGGCTAGCGTAACTAAGGGTTGTCAGGCAAAATAAAGGGTGGTAATCGGACCCAGGGGTCAAGGACTTGAAATCTGGATGGTCGCCATTGGGCCCTAACCCGTCGGGCTAGGTCAATATGGGGTCAGAATAGACAGAACCGGTTATCCTATTTGAAAATAACGTCACTTCGCCTCCGTTTTTTAGAGAGGCTAGCGTAACTAAGGGTTGTCAGGCAAAATAAAGGGTGGTAATCGGACCCAGGGGTCAAGGACTTGAAATCTGGATGGTCGCCATTGGGCCCTAACCCGTCGGGCTAGGTCAATATGGGGTCAGAATAGACAGAACCGGTTATCCTATTTGAAAATAACGTCACTTCGCCTCCGTTTTTTAGAGAGGCTAGCGTAACTAAGGGTTGTCAGGCAAAATAAAGGGTGGTAATCGGACCCAGGGGTCAAGGACTTGAAATCTGGATGGTCGCCATTGGGCCCTAACCCGTCGGGCTAGGTCAATATGGGGTCAGAATAGACAGAACCGGTTATCCTATTTGAAAATAACGTCACTTCGCCTCCGTTTTTTAGAGAGGCTAGCGTAACTAAGGGTTGTCAGGCAAAATAAAGGGTGGTAATCGGACCCAGGGGTCAAGGACTTGAAATCTGGATGGTCGCCATTGGGCCCTAACCCGTCGGGCTAGGTCAATATGGGGTCAGAATAGACAGAACCGGTTATCCTATTTGAAAATAACGTCACTTCGCCTCCGTTTTTTAGAGAGGCTAGCGTAACTAAGGGTTGTCAGGCAAAATAAAGGGTGGTAATCGGACCCAGGGGTCAAGGACTTGAAATCTGGATGGTCGCCATTGGGCCCTAACCCGTCGGGCTAGGTCAATATGGGGTCAGAATAGACAGAACCGGTTATCCTATTTGAAAATAACGTCACTTCGCCTCCGTTTTTTAGAGAGGCTAGCGTAACTAAGGGTTGTCAGGCAAAATAAAGGGTGGTAATCGGACCCAGGGGTCAAGGACTTGAAATCTGGATGGTCGCCATTGGGCCCTAACCCGTCGGGCTAGGTCAATATGGGGTCAGAATAGACAGAACCGGTTATCCTATTTGAAAATAACGTCACTTCGCCTCCGTTTTTTAGAGAGGCTAGCGTAACTAAGGGTTGTCAGGCAAAATAAAGGGTGGTAATCGGACCCAGGGGTCAAGGACTTGAAATCTGGATGGTCGCCATTGGGCCCTAACCCGTCGGGCTAGGTCAATATGGGGTCAGAATAGACAGAACCGGTTATCCTATTTGAAAATAACGTCACTTCGCCTCCGTTTTTTAGAGAGGCTAGCGTAACTAAGGGTTGTCAGGCAAAATAAAGGGTGGTAATCGGACCCAGGGGTCAAGGACTTGAAATCTGGATGGTCGCCATTGGGCCCTAACCCGTCGGGCTAGGTCAATATGGGGTCAGAATAGACAGAACCGGTTATCCTATTTGAAAATAACGTCACTTCGCCTCCGTTTTTTAGAGAGGCTAGCGTAACTAAGGGTTGTCAGGCAAAATAAAGGGTGGTAATCGGACCCAGGGGTCAAGGACTTGAAATCTGGATGGTCGCCATTGGGCCCTAACCCGTCGGGCTAGGTCAATATGGGGTCAGAATAGACAGAACCGGTTATCCTATTTGAAAATAACGTCACTTCGCCTCCGTTTTTTAGAGAGGCTAGCGTAACTAAGGGTTGTCAGGCAAAATAAAGGGTGGTAATCGGACCCAGGGGTCAAGGACTTGAAATCTGGATGGTCGCCATTGGGCCCTAACCCGTCGGGCTAGGTCAATATGGGGTCAGAATAGACAGAACCGGTTATCCTATTTGAAAATAACGTCACTTCGCCTCCGTTTTTTAGAGAGGCTAGCGTAACTAAGGGTTGTCAGGCAAAATAAAGGGTGGTAATCGGACCCAGGGGTCAAGGACTTGAAATCTGGATGGTCGCCATTGGGCCCTAACCCGTCGGGCTAGGTCAATATGGGGTCAGAATAGACAGAACCGGTTATCCTATTTGAAAATAACGTCACTTCGCCTCCGTTTTTTAGAGAGGCTAGCGTAACTAAGGGTTGTCAGGCAAAATAAAGGGTGGTAATCGGACCCAGGGGTCAAGGACTTGAAATCTGGATGGTCGCCATTGGGCCCTAACCCGTCGGGCTAGGTCAATATGGGGTCAGAATAGACAGAACCGGTTATCCTATTTGAAAATAACGTCACTTCGCCTCCGTTTTTTAGAGAGGCTAGCGTAACTAAGGGTTGTCAGGCAAAATAAAGGGTGGTAATCGGACCCAGGGGTCAAGGACTTGAAATCTGGATGGTCGCCATTGGGCCCTAACCCGTCGGGCTAGGTCAATATGGGGTCAGAATAGACAGAACCGGTTATCCTATTTGAAAATAACGTCACTTCGCCTCCGTTTTTTAGAGAGGCTAGCGTAACTAAGGGTTGTCAGGCAAAATAAAGGGTGGTAATCGGACCCAGGGGTCAAGGACTTGAAATCTGGATGGTCGCCATTGGGCCCTAACCCGTCGGGCTAGGTCAATATGGGGTCAGAATAGACAGAACCGGTTATCCTATTTGAAAATAACGTCACTTCGCCTCCGTTTTTTAGAGAGGCTAGCGTAACTAAGGGTTGTCAGGCAAAATAAAGGGTGGTAATCGGACCCAGGGGTCAAGGACTTGAAATCTGGATGGTCGCCATTGGGCCCTAACCCGTCGGGCTAGGTCAATATGGGGTCAGAATAGACAGAACCGGTTATCCTATTTGAAAATAACGTCACTTCGCCTCCGTTTTTTAGAGAGGCTAGCGTAACTAAGGGTTGTCAGGCAAAATAAAGGGTGGTAATCGGACCCAGGGGTCAAGGACTTGAAATCTGGATGGTCGCCATTGGGCCCTAACCCGTCGGGCTAGGTCAATATGGGGTCAGAATAGACAGAACCGGTTATCCTATTTGAAAATAACGTCACTTCGCCTCCGTTTTTTAGAGAGGCTAGCGTAACTAAGGGTTGTCAGGCAAAATAAAGGGTGGTAATCGGACCCAGGGGTCAAGGACTTGAAATCTGGATGGTCGCCATTGGGCCCTAACCCGTCGGGCTAGGTCAATATGGGGTCAGAATAGACAGAACCGGTTATCCTATTTGAAAATAACGTCACTTCGCCTCCGTTTTTTAGAGAGGCTAGCGTAACTAAGGGTTGTCAGGCAAAATAAAGGGTGGTAATCGGACCCAGGGGTCAAGGACTTGAAATCTGGATGGTCGCCATTGGGCCCTAACCCGTCGGGCTAGGTCAATATGGGGTCAGAATAGACAGAACCGGTTATCCTATTTGAAAATAACGTCACTTCGCCTCCGTTTTTTAGAGAGGCTAGCGTAACTAAGGGTTGTCAGGCAAAATAAAGGGTGGTAATCGGACCCAGGGGTCAAGGACTTGAAATCTGGATGGTCGCCATTGGGCCCTAACCCGTCGGGCTAGGTCAATATGGGGTCAGAATAGACAGAACCGGTTATCCTATTTGAAAATAACGTCACTTCGCCTCCGTTTTTTAGAGAGGCTAGCGTAACTAAGGGTTGTCAGGCAAAATAAAGGGTGGTAATCGGACCCAGGGGTCAAGGACTTGAAATCTGGATGGTCGCCATTGGGCCCTAACCCGTCGGGCTAGGTCAATATGGGGTCAGAATAGACAGAACCGGTTATCCTATTTGAAAATAACGTCACTTCGCCTCCGTTTTTTAGAGAGGCTAGCGTAACTAAGGGTTGTCAGGCAAAATAAAGGGTGGTAATCGGACCCAGGGGTCAAGGACTTGAAATCTGGATGGTCGCCATTGGGCCCTAACCCGTCGGGCTAGGTCAATATGGGGTCAGAATAGACAGAACCGGTTATCCTATTTGAAAATAACGTCACTTCGCCTCCGTTTTTTAGAGAGGCTAGCGTAACTAAGGGTTGTCAGGCAAAATAAAGGGTGGTAATCGGACCCAGGGGTCAAGGACTTGAAATCTGGATGGTCGCCATTGGGCCCTAACCCGTCGGGCTAGGTCAATATGGGGTCAGAATAGACAGAACCGGTTATCCTATTTGAAAATAACGTCACTTCGCCTCCGTTTTTTAGAGAGGCTAGCGTAACTAAGGGTTGTCAGGCAAAATAAAGGGTGGTAATCGGACCCAGGGGTCAAGGGGTCATACGTAACAATACTGATTTATACGAAAATATGTTTTTAGTATCTTTGGAGAAAACCTTCAGGAATATGTTTCAGAAAAAGTCGTTTAGAGGCATGGATACTTGAACACTAATGATTATTTCGAAATTCCGTTTGATACACAAGAAAAATACGGAGGTCAAACTTCGAAACTTACGCATAATCTCACAATGAAGTACGTTTTCAAAGTGTTCGAATCGTTACTTAAAAGAGTTCCAATTCAATCAATGGACATTTTTTCATGCTCGCGGACTTCCGACTTGGGACATCGCATTTCGAAGAGACTTTGTCGCAAACACAAAATAAAAATGCTATTCCAATGAACTTAGAGTACTCTGCGTGAAGAATTTATTTGTTTTCATTTGTATAATGATAAATACATATTGAAAGTTTTCGATTGTCTTTTCGTCCATGTGTGTTCTGATTTAACGTTTCTAATCGCATCTGATTTCTTTTATATGCACCCTTAAGTGCGACGTCCGTAGTGCGAAGTCCGAAGTACGTTAATTTGAAAAATGTCCAATATTAATAATTATTAAGATTTTGGCCCCTTTAGCGATTGGTTCTCCCGTTTGTCTGTATGTCTTTCCGTCATTCGATCATTTCAATTGAAAGGTATAAAATTTTAAGTAGAGATGATGGAGTTTTCAAATTTTGCATCTGTATGTATCTTGAGAAACGTATCTTTTGGTACCAAAATTTCGACCTTTTCAACTTGTCCTTCTGTACGTCCGTCTGTCACACGTCGAGCTATATATCTCTTGAACCGTTTACCAAATCACTTTCATACTTTAGTATGCTGTTTGATCATTAATAAATGATTCACATCACATTGTCCCAAGGTCACATTTTATTTCTGTAATCAAATTGTATATGCTAATCGTGTCCAGGCTATATCTTTTGAACCATGTATCCAATCACTAATATTTCATTTTGTTGTTGCTTATAACCCATAGGCTTCAGATCACCTATATCAAAGGTCATGTGATCAAGTTCAAGGTAACTCAATATGTTTATAGGATAACTTTCATATTTTCGTATGATATAGCTCATGTCTCAAAGGGTTCACATCAACGGGTCCCTGTAAAGTGCGAAACGAAACAAAAACGAAACGAAACGAAACGAAACGAAACAAATCGAAACGAAACGAAACAAAACGAGACGAAACAGATCGAAACGAAACGAAACAAAACATAAATCTTAAAGAACTTGAGAAAAATTGATGTGATATATAAATGCAGAGAACTAGCACGGATGTCAATATCTGCTGATATCATTGCCTTCAACTATTAGTTCTTGTGGCTGGAGGGTTTTTAAGGGGTCAAAGTTGACGATTAAAACATAATATATACGGTATATAGCACAATTGCATTTTAAAGGATTAGAATGAACGGGATTAATAACCTCGTCATAGCCGGAAAAAATATTATTTAGCTGGGAGGAGTCTAGTACAGAGGAAAAATGAGAACAAATACTGGGGGGGGGGGGGCATATTTCGTTTAAAAAAGGATAATATTTTTTTCCTGAAATCCCCCCCCCCCCAGTTTTATGGTCTCATTACGGTGTCATAGCTTGGTTATCTATCCCCTCCCCTTTATTCCTCTTAAATACATGAATGGCATTTGACAATTTGACATTTACTTTTTTTAATTGTCAACTTTGACTCTTTCAAGAAAACCTTTCGGTTCTAGTTACAAATGTAGAAAACTCTTGGATTAAGGCAATATTACATGCTGATATTGTCTTTAAATATTCGTTCTCGGCGATTTTTCCTCTTTTTCTCATATTCTTTAAGTTTTATGTTTTGTTTTGTTTCGTTTCGTTTCGATCTGTTTCGTTTCGATTTGTTTCGTTTCGTTTCGTTTTTGTTTCTTTTCGCACTTTACAGGGACCCCACATGAACTTGGGCCAAGGTCAAAGCAAGGACTTATAAACAGACTCTGTTTTTAAGTCCTTGGTAAAAGTAACTTAGAGGGAGGAGGTTGAAAGTTTTTATACCCCCCGCAAACAAAGTTGGGGATATATAGGAATCTCCCTGTCTGTCTGTCCGTCTGTCCGTCCGTCTGTCTGTCTGTCTGTCCATCACACCTTGTCCGGAGCATAACTCCTCCCCCTGAGGATAGATTTCAATAATATTTCACAAAAATGTTCCAGAAGATCTAAGGGTGTGTCATGACCTTGAACCAAGGTCATATGTCAAAGGTCAAGGTCACAATGACATCATTAGTAAAACCTTGTCCAGGAATAACTCCTCTCCCTGTGGATTTATTTCAATAATATTTCACAGAAATGTCCCTTAGGACCTAAGGATGTGTCATGATTTTGAACCAAGGTCATAGGTCAAAGGCCAAGGTCACAATAGACATAATAAAACCTTGTCCGGAGGATAACTCTTCCCCCTGTCGATGGATTTCAAAAATATTTCACAGAAATGTTCCTTAGGACCAAAGGGTGTGTCATAGTTTTGAACCAAGGTCATAGGTCAAAGGTCAAGGTCACAATAGACATTAGTAAAACCTTCTTCGGGGATAACCCCTCCCCCTGTGGATTGATTTCAATAATATTTCACAGAAATGTTCCTTAGGACCTAAAGGTGTGTCATGACTTTGAACCAAAGTCAAAGGTCAAGGTCACAATTGACGCTTGACCTTGATCCCAAGATCACTTTTCAAAAAATATTGCTGTTGGCGGGGGGTGTTTTTTTCGTCCCGTTAGGGGCAAACTTTCATTTTTTTCTGAAAAAAAAAACATGTTTTGTTATCTTATCAGGTTTTCGAAATATTTCAGCGAATGGAAGGGCGCAAACTAAATGTATCGGAAGTTGGTTACTTATTCAACATTGCAACTTTCAACATTATTTTTATTTCCTATATGATTTTATCTTAACATTCATGATAATTTCATTGATGTATTTCTTTTTGTAATGTGAATATTTTGAATAAGTAACCAAATTCAAATGAAGTCGAATGTTGAAAAAGTAACCAATGAAGTCGAATGTTGAAAAAGTAACCAACTTCAGATTCAGGCGAATGTTGAATAAGTAACTAATTCATTTACATTTTCAATGTTGAAAGTTGCAATGTTGAAAAAGTAACCAACTTCTTTTACCGGCAAACTAATTAGTTTAAAAGTTGGTTATATATCTTGAACCCATCGTCGGATACCCCCGGTCTTTTGCTCTTTTTTCAAAAGAAGAGCAAAAGACCGGTGATATCCGACGATGTCTTGAACCATAAATGGTAGGGCTTTAATATTTCACACGTGGATTACTTATGACAAGACAATGACCTTTGACAATTAGAATTTGACCTTGAAAGTTGGCCTACTTTTCTTAAGCTTTAAACTAGGCTACATCTCTTGAACTATAAGTGGTTGGGTATTTTACATTCATATTTCACATTAAGACTACTTATGACAAGATCACTCATCTTTGACTTGGTCCTTGACCTTGACGTTTGACCTACTTTTTTATCTTTTCAAACTTCGCTATATCAAAAAGTCAATATTGAGCAAAGTATAAGTGCAACATGTACCAAACTTGCATATTGGATGCATCTTTGATCAAACTTTCATGAAATGACCTTGACCTACTTTTTCCGCTTGAATGAGTTTGCTTTTAAAGCCAATTTTTAGCAGAGTATAAGTGCCACATGAACCAAACTTGCATATGGGATGTATCTTTGATCAAACTTTCATTAAATGACCTTGACCTACTTTTTCTGGTCGAGTGATTTTCCGTTTAATGTCAATAAGATAAAAGAATTGATTGAACTTTGCCGCCTTGATAAAATGCTGCCACTAGGTGAGGTGAGCTCTGTAATCTTTGATTACCTATGTTTTTCTCAAATCTGCCATCGGGGGCATTTATGTATCACAAACATAGGGCTTGTTTATACTGGATAAAGGCCAATGGGTTAGGGCCCAATAGCGGCCACTCTGATTTCAAGTCCTTGACCCCTTGGCCCGATTACCACCCTTCATTTTGTCTGACAACCCTTAGATACTCTAGCCTCTGCAAAAAAAAAAAAAAAAAAAAAAAAAAAAAAAAAAAAAAAAACGGAGGCGAAGTGACGTTATTTTCCAGTAGGTTTAACCTATTTTCGGCCCATTTTGACCTGGCCCGACGGGTTAGAACCCATTAGCAATGGCAATGATTTCAAGTCCTTGACCCTTGGGTCCGATCACCACATTTAATTTTGCCTTCCAGCCTTCACTTACGCTAGCCGTAGCTAACAAAGGAGACTTTCAAATAGGATAAACTGCGTCATTTTCCTGACCACGCCCAACGGGTAAGGGTTCAGAGATGATCACCCTGACGTCAGTTTCATGACTGATGAGTCCTTTGGAAGACAAAATTACTCAAATAATTAGAGAGCTCTTCAATTAATTACTTCAAAAGATAAAACATCGTAACTTCGCATCGTATCTTCGCTTCGACAAAAAGATGGTCAAAATTTATGGATTACGATTTCCATTGCATATTATCATTATATTTAAAAAATTCTGACTGCCTAAAGAAGAGATCGGAACCCCCTTGACACCCCTGTAGAGACACCAGTATCAAACACAATAGCAAAGAAATCAGAATGCAGAGTGATCGAGCTGCAAATATAGGCATTTGATCAAATGATTTTAAAAAATGACTGAAGTTTAGTGCTTTAACACACAAAATAGTACTCTGAATCAATAACTTTGGTGGAAAAGGGGGGCACGGGATATGCCCTTCTCTAAATCAACCACTGATTTCTATATAAAAGCGACCTATAACATTTAGAATATTATGGCAGTAAGAAAAGTGTGTAAAGCTTTGAATATTTTTACAAAATATGCATGATAAAAATTGAAATATTATATATTATATCTTCATTTCAATGTATTAGTAACAAGCGAAAGAAAAATGAAAACGCGACTTTACGGTGTTCTTTTGGGGGAAATCGCATCTTCGCTCCTCCACGTATCAAATAGACGCAAAGTTACACAAAAGTGAAGTTACGAAGAAGCGAAGTAACGAAGAAGCCAAGTGACGAAGAAACGAAATTACAAAGAAGCGAAGTTGCGATGGAAAGAAGCGAAGTTACGATGCAACGAAGCGAGGATACGATGCCTCTTCGTAACTTCGGTGCTTCGCATCTTAATTTACTGAACTTCCTCGTAATTTCACTTCTTCGTAACTTCTCTCATTCGCAACTTTTCTTTTTCGAAACTTCGCTTCTTCATAATATTTATCGCTTCTTCTCAACTTCGCTTCTTTGTAAATTCGCTTCTTCGTAACTTCGATTTTTCGCAAATTCGCTACTTCGCAAATTCGCTTCTTAACATTTCTACTTTAAATATTTTTCATAAGATATTTTTAACGTTATAACGCGCATGTTTCGCGATATGCTGAAAGATTTATCTCATCATCTTTCACTTTTAAAAGCTCATACTCAAGTATCGTTTAATTATATTCACACACTTTCAAAATGAAAAAAAAAGAATAATTATAATAAAAACAGTTGGAAAAAACAAATAACAAAAATACCTCCCCCACCTCCCCTGAACCAAAAAAAAAAAAAAAAAAAATCCCCCAAAAATGCACTCATAGTCATACACACTAAACACACACACCAAAAGTTATATCCCTTGTTTTGAAATATAACCCTTGCTGTATCCAGAGTAAATAAGTTGGGGAGGGGGAGGGGGGGAGGGGGAGGGGGGTGTTAAGGATCCTTTTCAGTTTTCTAAAAGGCATATTTATTTCAATCGAATTAAGTTATTTCAAAATAATTGCCCCCCCCCCCCCCCCCCCGACGAAGAAACTTTAGAACTACAGATCCCCCCTCCCCCTCTTTGCTCTCCTTTTAATTTTTCTTTGCTAAGAAGGATAACTCTTTTTGAAAGCTATAAATAAATATTTGTATAGGCGATATATTTATATTATTGCGGGCCACTATTGCGGGCTAGCTTGACTTTAGCAAACAATATACCAGTAAAGCTTTGATATTTGATTTTCACTATGCCAAAGAATAAAGGCGGTGGTGGAGGTGCCAAGGGTGGAAAAGGGGCAAAAGGTGGAGATGGAGGAGGCGATACTCAGAAACAGACTAAAGGAGGAACTTCAGTGAAGGTATTCGGCCATGTGTACATCAGTACATATACTACTGTCTGACCACAGGAACCTGTCGTTTTAATAGAGAAAATGAATTATTGTTCACTCCCTCATGACTCTGTGTTCATATTACAATTTTCTAAAGGAATGAAACAAAATCGAAAAATTCTAGACATCGATTTTCCCAACATAACTTCGCCAATATATCATCTACATGGGATACGACGGACGAATCACGACTTCCAACGCTAAAAATAATATATCATGTTATAAAAACAACAAACATTACTTACAATAAGACCGGCAGATAGATGCTACAGCTCCTTTTACATGGATAACGTTCCCTCTTGATTACATTGTTTTCTCCAACGCCATCAGACATCAACTTCCTGTGTGCAGAGTGAATTGAACATCTCCCGCCTCTTATTAGGAGCACTGTTTGAAAACGCAGCTGTATGTTGGAATTTTTACCTGTGTAACGGACCCATCCGTAGCAGTGAGAAATCTTTAACTTGCTTCAACACCCATCTGAGACACAGGACCATTTTAGAGACCCTTCCAAAGTACTAGGCTATGGTTACCGGTACATGTACTAGGCTATATACAGGGTGTCAGCCTATCTGGCCAAGTAACCCTAGCCTAGTCCTTCCATAGGGACTTTAAATGGGGTTGGTGTGCCGCAAATTGGCGTAGGCAAGTTAAAGATTCCCAACTACTTCGGATGGGTCCATTGCAATGGTCAAAATTCCAACGTACAGCTAATATGTTTCGGACGGTGCTCCTTATGAGAGGCGGGGGATGTTCAATTCACTATGTACACAGGAAGTTGATGTCTGATGGCGTTGGAGAAAACAATGTAATCAAGAGGGAACGTTATCCATGTAAAAGGAGCTGTAGCATCTATCTGCCGGTGTTATTGTAAGTAATGTTTGTTGTTTTTATAACATGATATATTATTTTTAGCGTTGGAAGTCGCGATTTGTCTGTCGTATCCCATGTAGACGATATATTGGCGAAGTTATGTTGGGAAAATCGATGTCTAGAATTTTTCGATTTTGTTTCATTCCTTGAGAAAATTGATATATGAACACAGAGGCATGAGGGAGTGAACGATAATTTATTTTCTCTATTAAAACGACAGGTTCCTGTGGTCTGACTGTCCGCGCGGCTCACTTCGGAAACTGGATAAGTGCAATTTTGATAACTTTGTCATGCAAAAATTAAATTAAAATCTATATCCTTGAATAGATATTGCTTAGTCGTAAATTTTGGTATACATGTACAGGTTGGGGAAAGGTACCGATCGAGCTAATATACCTTCGATCAAGCTAATGTACCTCGATCGGGCTAATAAATCTGACTTTTTTATTCAGAAAAAAGTACTTTTTTCCTCCAAATCATATTGGGGTGCAAAATCGCACCAGCTTTTATATCAAGAAATAATATTTAAAAAGCAACTATGCCTGAAAACTTTTTAGATTTCGAGAAATCTCACCCAATATATTCAGAAAAATGGAGGTGTATTTTCTCAGTAACTATTCACTTTTCAGGTATGTTTCTTTTGTAAACATAACTTCTTTTATAAAGAACTTATGCGATTTTGCTCAAAAGAATAATTTTGAGAATGTTTAAATTTTTTACTACTGAAAATATTCAGATTGATTAGCCCAATCGAGGTATATTAGCCCAATCAAGGTATATTAGCTCGATCGGTACCTTTCCCCAACCTGATGTATGCTACAAAATGTACGTGGTCGACGGTTTAATTGTAATCTAGTCCGGTCAGGACTCTAAACAAAATATGTAAGATGTCCGACAAGAAAAAAAAAATTGAAATTAGTTCTGCTTTCATTGTCAATGATTGAAGTATGTGTAATCAAATTATGCAGACAAAATAAAGTTTAGATGCAGCGTTTTCAATGTTAAATTTCAGCGTGATGTTGCCAAGTTTAACATTTAGTCTATGGAGAGCATCATGATGTCACACAAAAAATAGAATGGGAAATGGCCCACCTTAAACTTGTGTTTGTCTATAAAGTTTGATTGCATGCACTGACTATCATATAACTTACATGTATACCAAAATTTTCGACTAAGCGAGATCCGTTGATTAATATCAATTTCATTTAAAGTTTTGCATGATAAAATAGTCAAAATCGTGTTTATCCAGTTTCCGAAATGAGCCGCGCAGACAGTATATTATTAGTTATACATGTTTTACAGGGGGGATACAGAAATATAATAGGGTCGATGAAAAAAGTTGTATTGGGCGAGGCGACCCAATATATTTTTGTATCCCCCCTGTAAAACACTGTATAACGAATTTATCCCACCGATGGCTTTTGGCTTGTGTATGTTACGTCAACATATTTTAAAGCATCTTGGTGACGTCAAAAGCGTAAAGCGTCTTTGTAGAAGCAGGATATTAAAATAATATCCTGTCAGTAACATAATACAACATATTATTCGGTTCTTCCCGACCAATCAGATTGCAAGAAATTTGCCAGAGGTGGGATAAAGCTATATGCAGGTGTTTTAGCTCACCTCAGTAAAGTAAAGTGAGCTATCCTCATCAGTCAGGGGTGCTACTTCAACAAGTTATTAAAAAAATTACCTTTTCAAGTAACTTTCTATTTCTGCTGTTTAAAATGATTACTTCTAAAAGTAACTGTTTTACTTGCTATGTCCATGCAACATATTACTTTAACAAGTAATATACATAAAAAGTAGGGCATTATATTGTTTGTAATGATGGTAGCATACAAAGGAGCTGTTAAGATAAGGGCCGTATTTAGCCCTGAATCCCGTGACTTATTTCTTGCGCATGGCGAATCGTACACAGAAAAACATGAATCATTATTGAAATGTAATGTATTTGCAGAACTTTTACATGTTTTACATTATGTTAAGGAACTCTTAAGGTTGTAAAATTAAGGTCGAAAGAGGTAGGGGTGCTCGGATAGAAAATTCGATAATATCGACAAAAAACGTATACATTTTTGAATATTTGGTCTAAAATGGATAAATATAAGCTAAAAGACATCAAATATGTCTACATTGTGTATCAGAAATAGATTTCGAACGTTCTACCTCCTTTAATCGGTAAATAATGAAATCCGGAACTTAAAATACGGTCTTATTCTTCATTCAATGGCTACAATGTAAGCCTTTTAGCGCGAAATACACATTGACGGAGAAATGAACATCACTCTTGCTTATTTCTTTCCTAATTCTTGTATCTTTCATTCAATCATATTGAGTACACAATGTTTGATGGATTAAAGAGGAAAAATAGTCAAATGTGCTATATTTAATGGTCAAAAAGATCGATTCTTAAAAAATGCACCCCCCTTTCCATTTTTAGTTTTTCGTCTCTGGGGTAGTGTTCCCCCCGGAGATACAGAACCCCACTTTGCCAAAAAATTTGTATCATGGATACACATCTCCAGTAAAAGTGGCTTTCTGTATATCCGGGGGGAACAATGTTCAATAAAACTTTTCCGTTTTCTATTGATTTCTATGAGAAAAAGATAAGTTTTGACCCCAAAATTAGCAATATTATGCAAAACAGATAAAAAAATAACTTCATATTCTGATGGGATGCCGTATAGGTATACATTTTACCAAAAAAGATTCTTGAAATTTCAATTTTCAAAATTCCACTTTTCAGGGCTGATTTTACGCCTTATCTTAACAGCTCCTTTAAAGTTCTCAATCTTTTAATTCTTATTAGGGCTACTCATATCAGTAATAATTGCTTCAGTAACAGAAATATCAAGGTTAATACCATTCCTTAAAATTACTTGTTTAAGTAATATTTATTGAATGGGGCTTATCTTTAAAGGAAAGGAATAAAGCTTTAAGCAATTATCATAATTGAAATTCAAATTTTATTTTGAAAAGGAAAGTCTTAATTTACAGGAAAAATTATTGCTATTGGGATGCAAATTCTATATAAAAATCTACAAGGTTACAAACTTGCACAAATTTGCAACTTTTTAAGTGAAATTCAGCTACAATTTCGACTGTCTTTCTTAACTGAAACAGTTTCTTCTGAGAAAGTTATTTACTTTGGAAAATAATGGAAGTGCTCTTGCCCTCTACTGCTGTATTTTCTTACTTGCTATAGGAAATAAAACATAATTTAACTTTTTATGTGAAATGATGGGTACATTTGATATCAGTCAGATAATTACATGTAGAAGTAATTTTTTTTTATTACTTGTTGACTGCTCATCGCATGGTGTTTGATGTTTATCCATAAAGGCTTGGATTTCAGGCTTTGAAATTGATTTTTATATGCCACAAGCTAAAATTAGCTTGTGGAAGAAATTTTCATTAGCTAGTTCCGTAAAATCCAAAATCTGCAATGAAGAAAATTAAATCTTTGATATATTATGATCACAGCATTGAACAGTTGAAAGTTTTATACATGTACATAATTGGATAGTCACAGTGCCTAAAAATTGTAAAATAATGGGATTTGAAACTGACTGTCCGCACCACATACTTGGGAAACTGGATTCTCAATTTCTGCTTCTGCCTGATAATGGCCATCATCAACAAGTTATTTCGGTGCACATGCAGTAAAGGTAAAAAACTAGATAAAACAAATTTTGAGAAATTTACATCTTCATCTCTGAT
Organism: Pinctada fucata; assembly: GCA_028142955.1. Taxonomy (NCBI): domain Eukaryota; kingdom Metazoa; phylum Mollusca; class Bivalvia; order Pterioida; family Pteriidae; genus Pinctada; species Pinctada fucata. The sequence goes on from AP027105.1 coordinate 55,235,824, forward strand.
GCCTTAAAGGCTTCGAATGACGGCGCGCAGCCACAATCCAGGGTGGTAGTGATCAGTTCCAGTCCCTGGTAGTACGTGGAAAAATTAGTTCTTGTGATAGTCACTAGTGGCAGATGGTAATTGGTAACTCCTATCATGCATGTTACAGGTCAAACATTAGGGGGAGAAAATACTGGATAAACAAGATCTTTACGACTTTGTCATACAATGTATACCATTCAATAGATCTCATTTAATTGTGAGTGGAGATCATAAAACAAACTAATATTTCTACTTGCATTTTTTTCCACTGGTTTATTTTTTGACTCGCAATATCCAAATTCAACTCACATTTTGCAAGTATTTCCTCTTAAATTTGAAGCCTGTGTTTACTAAAGTGGTTGAACGTTTTAAAAATAGAGTCTTGGAAGTTGGAAGCAACTACTTGGAGACTTGGAAGATTTTTAGCACTTGTAGTTCTATCAATTGTTCAGAGTGTTAGGTGACTGAGTTATTGGTTATGGGTTTACCCTTTAGCTCACTAGGTAACACTGTCCACTTTCAATCTGACAACCCATGTTAAGTTAGTAGTATACTACTTAAGATTATTTCACTGGCACAACAAAGTAAACAATTATGGCTGTGTGGTTATTGAAATGCCACCGCCTCCATCAACCAAGTAGAGAAGAGTTTTTAAAATTCTTAATGGTAGAAAAGCATGTCCATATTTAGAATTTTTTGTTTAGAATGCTGCTCTTGGACACTTCATTTTTGAGCGAATAGCTCTAAGTGATTGCCTGATTTGTTTCACGCATGAGGGCCCCAATGCCGTACATGTATAATTTGAAACACGAACCAATCAAATCACAGGGGTTTCAACATCGTGACGTATGAATATTCTAATCTTCTTCCGCCGGATAAAGTAAAGGCCGATGCTGCTTCTGTGTATAAACGATGTAACTCTGTTTACTTTAGAAACAAGCTGTTTTGCTACGTAGTAGCGCATGTATATGTAATGAGATGAACCAAGGACTTATAAACTTCTGTTTTTAAGTCCTTGGATGAACACTAACTGCTTTAAACACGATAAATAGAACATGTTACAATGTACATCCGTGGATACGCGTTTATTTCATTGTCGGGGGAGGGTCATTGAAAGCATAACGGGTCGTTGACGAGGAAGGTTAAAATTATGTATACACTGTACGACCTACCTTATACTAATCGGGGGTATGTTTCATAACTAATTTTAAGTAGCTGTACTGATCCAATTCCCTGTCCTTTTTCTGTTGGACTGAAAAGTGAACATGGGTGTAAGTATACGTACGTCCCTAGTGTGTATATGTATCAAACTATTTTTACGGGAGATGTTTTATTGTTGTTCAAGTTTTAGAAAATCTGACGTTAAAATTTTTTTAAGAAAAATTGTTCACAATTACGTACAGTCGCACACCATATCGTTTTCAAGAAACTTTGCAGAAAAAAGCTGTGGAAGAAAATCAATATATACATGCACGTATAATCGAAAACTTATCGACTCGCGCCGCGCTCGCCGCTTTGAAAAATAAAACTGTTCTTACAGAATACTGAATTTAGCACTATTCATTCTTTATTTGTTAATTTTTTTTTCAGCTTGTTATACCCTCGTTAATTTTCATGTCATTTTCAGAATGTAAATGTAAAACAAAGATATTAGAACCATATTAGTTGTATGCACCGTCCCGTTTCCCCTTCCTAAATTTCGATCTAAGTCTAAAAATAATTGAGAAGATAAGTATTAGTTGTTTATATATCAAAAAGTTCTTTCTCAAATAAATCCTTGCAACAAGCAAACTTTTTTATTTGTAGATGATAATAACCACTTCCCCACGACATGCGTAGACTATTAAAATTTACATAATAAACGTCGCCAGTTTCGTACATTCCAAACAGCAAGAATACGTATGGGGTTTGAGGTTAAATTGGAAAATGTTAAGAAACGAAAAACTCTTATAACACTAAGGAACAAGAAACTATACTTACCTTCCCTACCCCCCAAGTCAACCCACTAGGTCGGCCACTTGTATTAACGCTTTTGAACATGCTAGTTCGAGGACGGTCATCTTTTAATTCTAATGACATCTGATGATCATTATGCATAAACTTGTCTACGAAGTAAAGTTTGATGACATACAGCATAAATGATGCATATTCTGATATTTAGCTATTCGCTCTCAGTACCTTCAGTGCTTTGATTCTTTCAAACATTTACATTAGTAAATACTTTTCCAATATTGCACTCTAAGTACATGTAATGAGCATATAGAAGTTCAGGATACAAATGCAATGTGTGTGGAATTCATATCATTCAACTATTACTTAATAAACCCAGATATTGCTTACTTGAAAAACAAATGAACTTAATTTTGCTGTCATGATAATAGTTATTGGTTAAAAAATCATTAAAAAAATGAATTACTAGTATACCACTTCTTTCGCAATCAGGTACGCCATATTCTGTGTGAAAAGCAGTCAAAGTGCCTTGAGGCACTGGAAAAGATCAAGGCAGGTGGGAAATTCAATGAAATAGCTGCTCAGTATAGTGAAGACAAAGCCAGATCAGGGGTAAATTTTTTAATTTTAATCTTTATAAGATATTTTTGAAGACATTCAGAAAAATCACATGCTTTTTTTCATGAATTTAAGCAACATTCATGACATGAATATTATATGAATATATACATTTGTATGCAAGTTAAACATTATGAAAATGTACATTTCATTTAACATGTATTGTACATAAGTTTAAATACTTACATCTTCTCATGTATGTACATGTAGATATAAATGGAAACTGATGCCAAAATGCTTTAAAATTGAATTCATGTATATGTAATAATCTTCCACTTCGATCAGTAGAAATCACATATTTTATGTGTATAAAAAAAACTATAATTGATATAATTGCTATGTTGTAGGGAGACTTAGGATGGATGACACGAGGTAGTATGGTGGGTCCTTTCCAAGATGCTGCATTCGCTCTCCCTACAAGCTCATTATCTAATCCAGTGTATACAGACCCTCCTGTGAAAACAAAATTTGGATATCATATTATTATGGTGGAAGGAAAAAAGTGATATTTATATGTATATGTACAGTGTTTTATTTCTACATATATACTAAGCCTTGGAACTATTCAATGAAAATCTCAAGACAGTGAATGATGCTAAAAATGTTTGATGCAGGAAGATTCTTGATTAATTGAAGAGAAAAAGCACAAAGTTCATCCATATTTACATCTTTCATGCTTTTAGTTGGGAAAGTTACATTCAGGATTTACAACTACTTTCATTATTTTGATCAAAGTATAGTCCATTCTTGCAAGGTGGATCTATTTCATACAAATTATTATTTATAACAGAAGAATCACTGTATCTATTGCTCTGAAAGTTATTCTTGATATTTATTATATATTTAGAAATTGTTCCTTTTTCTTCATGTATATGTTTTAATTGGCTTTTAATATCTACCATGGTTAATGAAATTGATATGAGAAACTTATTATACTTCTTATTATAACTAATAAGTTTTGTTCCTTGAATCTTGTTCAGTTGATTGGCAGGGGAACATTACTAAATAGCGTTCACCTCTACAAATTCCCTTAATCCACAGGCTGAAAATTGTTTTGGTGATCACCACTTTCATTGAATGACAGTGTAGAGCAAGTTACCATATTTCGCCGTACTTTTCGTACATTTCTTTGAAAATCTCAAAACTTGGAGCCCAATTCAATAATTGCTTTTGCTAGAATTTAATTTAACTCCATTCTTGATTGAAAAACTACAAAAAGAATTTATCTTATGCAATTCATTGTTTCCTTTTAAAACGTCAAAATATTTCGTTTCCATGATTTCGGGGGTGACCATATTTCGCCGTTTTTCTTGATATGTATCCTATTTACACACAAACGGACAATAATTGTGATTTCATTTTCAGGAAATGATTTGTCACCACTACTTCTATGAAATCATGCCGAATAAAATGCTTTCTTTTCTTGGTTTTGTGAAAATTTCGGATGTTTATGTCTAAAATTTTGAGTTTTCATTAAGTTTTCCCCATTTTGTGGTATTTTTTGTCAAAATTGAGTGCAGGATATCTCACAATCTGTCAAAACATGACTACTACGGTCATATTTGAAAGGATATTGAAAAATAAACTTCATAAACATTTACAATAACAAGTGAGAAGCAATTAACCATGAAACGGCGAAATATGGTCACCGGCGAAATATGGTTCGTCGCTCTAGTCTTTTTCTTAAGACTAAGGATATTTGTTATGTAAAACTACTAAAAGAAGATGAAATTTTGCACGTCTGTGCATGTAACATTCTTGTCAAGTTAAGTATTAAAAATATAAAAAATATATTTTATCTCCTGTATTTGTAAGTCCTATAATAGAAATGAGATACTTAAATTTCTTATGATGATATGATTTAGTGTCCTTTCTTGATGCAGCAAGTGTTTTATAATGATCAGCTTGTCCATATATGCATGCATCCACAATCTACATGTTCTTACCATTATGTACAACATATTTGAAGAAATATATGTCATACAGGTACATTGACCACAAAACCTTCTTCAAACCTGTCTGTCAAAATCTATGTATGCATTGTGTATGCATCATCAGTTTCCCTTTCACAGATAACTCTTTATTCATGGATGGATTCAAATTGTATTTTTAAAAAAGAAACATTCAAGAATTAATGGTGTGTCATGACCTTGACCAAAAGTCATGTGACCTGCTGGTATTTTAGGGTAGTTGAAATTACCTGCCTCTTCTGTAGCTACCTTACTGTTGATTGTCCTCTATCCTGATTTTAATTCCTCTTCCTATAATTCTATGCTCTTCACGTTTCGCGTATTACTGATACATGTAACTAGAGTCAAAATCATGTGGTCTCTTTGTCTGTAAAGTTTGATATTGTTTACAGCTTTTAAAGATACAGAGCAAAAGGTACTCAGAAATTCGGTAAATACTTTGACATATCTTTGGGTCTCAATGATTGACATAATTTCATCCAAAAATAAAGTTTTCATCACCTTAAACATGTTAAATTGTAATTTTTATAAACGTTTTTATAATTAATTTAAATGTTATACAAATTGCCTTTTGATAGTTTTTCTCACAAAATTGAAAAAAATCTCCGTTTTCCTACGATTTTTTTTTATCAATAAATTGTAGTTTCGTCCAAAAACATTTTTTATTCAGCTAAATTGTAATTGAGATTTACTTAACCTTTATTTAATTCCAAATTAATATATTCGATAACTTTTCTAACTGCAAGCGATATTTATTCTCAAAAAAGTAATTTGATCCAAAAATTAAAATAAGTAAAATGATAAATTAAGGTACGCCTAAACAACATTTGATATGGTACGTACATGTACCAAATGCAGTTTGATATCTTCTCTCTCTCTCTCTCTCTCTCTCTCTCTCTCTGCAAGCTCTCTGTTTTTCGTCGATTTTTTAATGAAATACACATCGCAACCTCAAAGTCATTTTCCCCAATTTAAGGATGCCATAATTTCAAAGTACGTTTGTATGCATATGCCTATCGATCGTCAGAAGAAGACATTTCATGTGTACTTTATTTTGGATTTCTTTAAGCAGTGAAGGGCCTGTTTTACAGTAAAAGCATTAAACATTCAAAATCAGTTAAGTTGCACCAATACGCAAAAACTGTGTCACAATACATTTTTGAAAGAAACATTGAATCATGGAAAGATTTTTTTGCTTTTACTTTTTACTTGCATTAGTTGCTATTCCTCCATATGCCTTATAGTTACCTTAGAACCCGATATGTGTGGATTTTTCTATCATATAAGGGTCGTATTTGTCGAAAAATGCATGTCACAAACTGAGGTGTATGATAAAATGGGTTGTCAGTGACACGATAATGTGTTAAATTCAAAATATTTAGCACATATTTTAATAAAAGTAATATCAGTATTTTAAAAAATCGAGTTCAGTTCATACGCTTTATAGTATTTTACTCTGAATTATACTGAACTCGATTGTCACAAGATTTACGGTGAATTACGTTACCATCTTTGGAGATCTAGGATGAGTTAAAATTAGAACTATATAATATCATAACAATACTTTTCTAACTTGTAATAGACCAAACTTGAATAGGTTTTCATTGTATGTTTTACATACGTTTCATTTTAGGAAAAAAATCCTTTCATCTCTTATTTTCTGAAATATTCACTCATTTTGTGAATTACGTTACGTAGCTTTTACTGTGAAAAGAATCGCAGAGTGCATTACTTTGGTTATGTTGTAATCGGATGTTTATGCCTTTATATAAAGACAATCACAATTTGATTAAAGCTCCCTTGCGTATGGAGAGACAGATAATAAACACAGAAAAAAAAACATGACCATGAATTACGTGACGGTGAATTACGTTACGTAGAAGATACTAAATTCAGAGAAATATCCATTCCTGATTGGTCTAGATGGGATTTTTCGTAATTATTTTTCTTTCAGACATGCTAGCTAGTGATAATACCTAGTTTGTGGGCAGAAACACTATTTAAAACGTCAAATATATACAATTTACCATGTTTTAGCTAGTAGGCATTCTTTTTAATCACAATATTCTTAATTTTGCAGGTTATTTGATAAAGTTTGTATCTGAAACATTTGAATGTATCTCATACGTATGTGTATTGAGAAAAATAGTCATCAGATTATGCTGATGTTTCCAAAACAGGCGAGAATTCATGCCATAACGTAATTCACGTTGTGTAACGTAATTCACTTTTGTGTATCTTTATTGATTACACAGGACAATGATTGCACAGAGTAATACTGAATCACACAGATGTATACAAAATATGATATGGAAGATAGAATCAGCTTAAAAATAAGAAAGAAATACACTAATATAAAGTATTTATAAGTACGAAAACACTTTGCTTTTCTTGTCTGTAAGATGTTCTATTTCAAGTATGTTAAAACATGCAAGATGATTCAAGTTTGTGATATATTTTGATCTAGTATATATTCAGATCCTGTTTGAAGGTCTACAGAGCAATGGATTGGCAAGGAATTATTAAGTTAAACATTATTATTTCATGGACAATAACACTTTAAAAGAATTTTTGTGAATTACGTTACGGCACTTTGGGGTATGAAAACTCTGAAATTTGGAAACTAAACATGATTTTTTTGGGGTCTTCTGTTAAAGTTTGTATTATATCAATTCAAATCATAATTTAAAATTAATTGGGACGGTGGTTGTAAAAATATGTCTGTGTTAAAACGAATTTGAAAAGCTAAATACATGTGAATACTCTTAATCATAAAACATTGCATGACAATATTTGATGCCATTTGGCTGTAATATTCATATTCTTTATTTCTTCAAGTACGATTTACTGTTCTATGATCGTGTCCTCTTGATATAAAATGCTATCAGAGATTATAAAACGAGTTAATTTTGTTTAAAAGGTGACGGAATTTCTCGATTCGTGAATTACGTTACGAGGTACTTTCAATGTATGTCTTTATCTTATAGCCATTCCCTCCGAGTTATTGTAGATTTTGCAGTTTATATGTTTTCACTATCAACTAAAAGCAAAATATGGGGAATCTTTTTTACTCTGTTCTCCCTTAAAATCAAGCTATCATAATTGAAAAACATCAATAACTTAAATTTCGTGATTAATTTGCACGAACAGGTTTGAGGTACTATAAATTAGCCGCTCTCCTTCACGAAGATATGAAAATCTATACTAAATGCATTCGTTGACCACCATAATGACTACAGTTACCAATAAAGCAAACTATTTACACTTACGACGTCTTTCGTTGTCAGAAAATTTTATTATTAACATATGCCCTCATATGTAACGTAATTCACATACAATAACACATCACTCTACATCCAATCAAATTTCTGGCTAAAATGCTGGTGAAAAATTTTTCTATAGCCTTTTCCAAAACACATATATACCAAGCTTAAAAATCGACATGGTTTTGAAATATTCCTGATCTTAAAGTTTGCGGCCGTTTTGAAGTTGAAATTGGCGCAACTTAACTGATTTTGAATGTAAAACGCATCACGAACAGCAATTTTACTATTTATCCTTTTTATTTGAACGATATCGGACAAGGGAGAGAAAACGGAATTTCGAACATTCGTATCCACGTGCAACAATTCTAGCGTTGCTTTCAGCTATTGCTATTGACAAGATTTTTCTCGCCTGCTGTTGGCTTAATTACTCATTCGTTACTACGTAAGAGAAACAGATAGCAGAATGTTTTATATGTAGAGCGAAGATGCGAGAAAAATTAAACTGGGAGATGCATGATCTTTTGAATATCTCTAGCCGATTTTTAATCCCCCATAACCAAATGTCACCGAACATTTCATCGAGCATATGTACTTTAACATCTGCATTTTTTTTTCATTAAACTGTTGTCCAGGACACCCATTCTGTTTCTACCGAATTTCTGTCTTTGTTTCACTACACATGTATATATAGGTCATATATCTTCAAGGTCATGATGCCTTTTCTGGCTGACAATTTAATATTATATTTTGACTTTGTTAATCATGAGTATTCACTTATACGTCTTTTTTCTTAATAAATAAACAATGTACAAGGTTTTTTTTTAACAGTACAATTTTCGTATAATGATGAGTTCGCGTCGCTTCTTGCTTAAATAAGTATATTGTATACGTGAAAACATGCAAACAAGAATGCAAAGGATATTTGAAATCGGAAATGCCTCCTGACACAAGAACACCATATATGTCAACATATAATATTCCCATCTATGCAGTTTGAGTCATATTTTGCACAGCACGGAAAGTCACTGGGTAAAATTTATATAGAGAATTGACAAACTAATATTATACCGTAAAGATCGTCCACCTTAAGGAATTTACAATACGGACTGCCTTAAGTCCCCAACAAATCTTATCTTGTCTCCTAGGTTCATTAAAATTACACATATTTAAATGTGATAAGGATTATTGTTTTTGTGCATTGGGAATCGTGAAGGACAAGCGCTATGAAAAAAGATGATGTTTCCACTGGGGACCAAAGCCAAGGGTCAAACGATGTAACATCGCTGGCAGACGGCCATAGGAACAACCGAACATTGGATGTAACCAACGAGGTTTCAAACGAAAGGAACAGCGACTCTCCGGTAGATCATGGATGGGCCTGGATAGTAGTGCTTGGTTTGTATGATATCATGATATACTTTGTAAATAATTAACACATTCGTACTAATTACATACTAAAGGTCTTCTGCAACACAATCCACGTCAAGCAATTTCAAAATTATTTTCCCTTTCTTTATTTGTCCAATGTCATAAACGATAAACTCATTTTCTCAACCCTTTAGACTAACACTTTTTACAGGTGCTTCTTTTTTCTGAGAAAATACGATTTATGATTCTGTCCTAAATATAGCTCATTTCATACTAGATTTAGATTTTAATGATGGTCTTGAAAAATACTTATGATAAAGTAGGTAACGTATTGCATTAAATAAGCCAGTATGTAAATGTTGATCATAAACTTCATATAGAAAGGGGTTAAACAAGCAGATATCCGGGATGATAACCCGGAACTTCTGACTTCCTATATTAATCTCTGTATATCAATCCGATAAATTTCAAATGAAATGAAATTCATATAAATACACGTGCACTTCTTAAATGTTAGCATACAGTATACCTTGTTTTTTTTTCAACAAAAGTAATATTTAAACGTTTTTGTTACATACTGTCGTTCGGTCCGTCGAATTAACTCTCGATTAAGCCTCGAGTCAGTTCGATACATCTCAATATTGATAACCTTTAATTATCCTTCTATACAATTATGAATCATCATTATTCAACTAATGTCATATTGTACCATATAATGAAAACAGCCTGCATCATAAAAGACAAATACAGGGCTAATAAATATGGAATACACTGGTTAATAACCATCAGTGACGTGCAATGCTTCTGGGAGCTGAAAAACATATCATGGTCTCAATCTGAGTCTTTTAGAATTTAGTTTAATCATCTTTTATTTCAAGTAGCAGAAAAAGGATTGGGCAAAAGTTTTCACAACATTATATAATGCCCTCTCCTAAAGTCTTTTAGAATACAAACATGTATTTATATTTTGATACAAAATAAGAACATACATGTAAAACTCATTGATTTAAACTTATTTTATTCAATTGAAAATTGAAAGGGATTGGGCTACAAGTTATACAGCAACATTAGATGCAGCCTCTAGCTCCTTGTAACAGATGTATATAACAAATAGAATCGTCATAAGTGACATAAAAATATATGGAATATGATATGCAATTTACTTATGTTCAAAATCATGAATTATAGGGAATCGTAGGGAGTGTTTGCGAGGGAGTGAAACTTGGGGGTAGTGATGAAGTGTGTGAGGGGGGAGGGGTGATGAAGAGTGTTAGCATGGATATGAAGCCTGTATGTTAAAACCTTTAAGTTGATCAAAGTCATTAAGTGTTTTTATTACAATGTCCTACTAGTATCTATAATTGAAAAATGATCAAATGTGTGTCACATTCATTCAGCCATGTTCCATACATTTACATCTTATAACCTGATCTGACATCCCTCTACCCATCGTCAAGAAGAGAATTTAGAGCACTTTAATTTTGGTAAGCAACTCAAGAATTCAAGGGGTTCCGTTCCGGTAAGTGCGTTTAGCCTACAATCCTGTAGTTTGAAGTGATCATGCGAAAAAAAAAAAAAACAACCTATTTTACGAATTTTTTGGAACTCTTTCTTGTACACGAATAAAAAAAATGACCGTCATATCAAGGTCACATAAGCAATATATGTTTTTTAATTCTTACAAATTGATTGCGAAGATATACGGACAATATCAGGAAAATTAACAGTCCTGCCATGGCGGATATCTTTCATGAACGGGGAATATTTCCCTCTTTTCAAATATTCAAATTGCAAGTTAATGTGATGATTTTGCCTTACACCTCCCTCCTTAAACTGATACATTTCAATTAAATCCTTTCAGAGAAGTTATTCTAATTTTTCAAATACAAAGATAATTCCATATATTTGTTTTACATATGTAGGAAGTTTTGGCGTGTTTGCTATTGCTGTTGGTATTCTAAAGTCCTTTGGCGTGTTATTGGTGGAACTTTCAAGGAGATATGACGCACCTGCCAGTCTACTTTCATCTTCACAGTCCCTTTGTAGCTATCTACATTTGTCAGTAGGTTGGTACACTAATGCTAACATATTAAAGGGACATTAAGACCATAACAAACTGCAAACAACGCACATGAAAAGCACACAAGCAGCTGAAAATATCGAGACAAAAGAAATAGAATATTTTGTAACTCTGAACCATTCGAAAAAAATAAGTGGTTTTTTTTTTCAATCGTCATAGGTACAATTTCGAATGCGCTGAGTGTTCGATTTGGTCATAGGAGAGTCGTATTCTTCGGTGGAGTAGTTGCTGCGATTGGTCTGATATCTACGGCTTTCGTCAGATCTATAGAGTTGTTCTTTGTTACATATGGATTGATAACAGGTATATATGTAAGTTTATACCTCTAGTAATGGTCACCTAAAATCCCGACCTTAGAAGAAACCTCAAGATTTTGAATAATTACTTCAAGATTTGTATATCTAATACTAGTAAATGTTTGAAATAAAAAATATCATTAGTGAAGTTTGAACATCATACAAATATAGGTACATCAGTTTCGTGAATACATAAATTAGAATTAAAAATGCACTGCAAAAGTAGTATTATTTATAAAATTACATATATTTCTTGTAGGATTGGGACTAGGTATGTGCTTGAGTCCGTCTTTGGTGTTCTTTGGGATGTTCTTCAAGAGACATCTTGCTCTGGCCAATGGATTAGCATCTGCAGGTTCTGGGTTCGGATCCTTTGTATTTCCCTACCTCATGTTATACCTTCTAGATGAGTATTCTATCGAGGGGTGTATGTTGATCCTTGGCGGTATCACGTTTAATATATGTGTATTTGCTGCTCTTTTCCGTCCAATATCCTTCTGGTCTAAGAGACTTATACACAAACCTTCAGCGAACGTTGATAAAATTGAATCTCCAAGCGATTATGCTGAAAGAGAACACTGCATACATTACGTAGATATCAAATCAAATATCAATGAAGAACGCATTATTTCTTCATCCTCGCCTTGTATTTACAGAGAAATCAGGAAGACATCTCCATTTACTCTAAAGTCACAAAAACACAAGTCAAATTCAGACACACATGTGCCAACTTCTGTGCTTTACACGAGCATAGAATCTCTTCCAGCTTTCTCTGCCTCGTCTGGTAAGCAGATAGACGGTTCAAAAGACGATATAAAAGTACGAGAAGACGGAAAAGAACATGTGAAGTTAGTAAACTGGGACTTACTGAAGAACCCAACTTTTCACGTTATAGTGTGGGGATCATTTTGTGCTTTATACGGTCATCATTCTTTGTTTACGGTGATTCCATCTCTGGCCGTAGAATTTGGATTCAGTGACAGTCAGGGTACGATAGCAGTATCAATAGTGGGTGCCTGTGATCTAATAGGTCGCATCGGTACTGGTATAGTATCAAACAATATTTCTTGGAAGAAAATATCCGTGTATAGACTGAGCCTATCAGTTTTCGCTGTGACAACTTTAGTTTTGGCCTTTGCCGACAGATTTTTGATATTTGTCAGCCTCTGTGCGCTTCTCGGGATATCTACTGGTGGATATATTGGTATCCAGATGGCCGTTTTAATAGAGAACCTTGGAGTAGAAAATCTTTCCAGTGCTTGGGGTTATGCTGCGTTCTCTCTTGGTTAATCCAGTGATTGCAGGTAATGTTTGAAGAATCATATACTATATTCAAAATAACTGAAATGTATGTTAAATGACATTCATCACAATGTAGTTGATCTAAATAGAACAAAATGTTAACCGTTTATATCATTAATTTGCTCAATTGTTATTTACTTTTGAAAACAGTTGACTCAGTATTTTAGGCAAAAAAGGGTAAAGGAGAAATGTTTTAAGATTAAGATATTTACCAGTCTTTGGAATATAATCTATAGTATTACTTAAAAGTACTTGATATTCATGTAATATTTTCATTGAAAATGTGGTAGATATCTCCTGCAAGACTTCTGTATAAGTGGAAATGTTCGCGTTGTATGTATTTTGCGCTTTTTGCGATTCGATTATTATCGCGCAAATATCCCCTGCGTGAAAGTTGCAACCAGTCTAAAAAATTAAAGGAATTACTCCCGATTTCACCAAAATTATCCCAACGCGTACTACCTCAATTCCCATTTCGCGATCTCCCCCCCCCCCCCCCCCCCCCCAGTGAAAATGACCGCGCTTACAGTACCATGCACTGACAACAGCGTAACACACCCGCAAGATGCAATAAAAATCAGAGAAAACAACCCAGACAAACAACGAAGGACAACAAAACACATCAATGCCAACATAGTACGGTCTACGTACCAAGCAACTAAAATATATAAACGAGGATTACCAATATGTACCCGTCACCGACTTTGGATGTACATGACAGAACTACATGTATTCTGTAATGTTTTATATGGACAAGGTCGTATATTAAGAATCCTCCCATTTATCAAATATGTAGACATGCTTTTTGTTGATATACACGTCGACTGTTTCATTGATACAATTTATTTTTGCAGGTGTCACAAAGGATGCTACTAACACATGGAGAACGTCTATTGAACTTTCTTCTGTTGTATGTTTTATAGGGGTTCTTACTTTGAGCAGTGAATTTATATTGCATGTAATCAATAAAATGGTGAATTCATTAAAACACAAATAGAATCTACCTCTTCTTTTTCATCATTAAATGGTAGTAAAAATCACAATGTGGAGAACACATTTGAGGTTGCATTTACATATATAAATTCTTATTTTGCTCTCCTTTTGAGACGAGAAACGTTATCCTAGTATTGTCTACAAATGGTGCATTTTCTATTTCACTAAGTGTTAAACGTCTTTAAGTTCAATAGCATCATTTAAAACCTGATAAATTTACAGCATGGACCAGACATGCACGTTTCGGGTAATAAATCCCGCTGTGGCCAGTCCATTTGCTAAAGCTAGGTTTCTCTTGAAGAACAGTCCGAAGAACACTAAAGACGGACTCAGGCACAATCCCAGTCCAAAACCTGTAAAATGTTAAACGTCTTCAAATTCAATAGCATAATTTAAGAACAGATTAATTTGCAGCATGGACCAGACATGCACGTTTCTGGTACTTAACCCTCGTCAGTGATCCTCAGTCTAAACAATGTAATATGACCGAAAAGTATGAAAATTATTACGTCCAAAAATGTACCAAAAGAAGTAGCAGAATGTTGCTTGTAGACTCTATGACACCCTCTAATCAGTGAGTGAAAGTCAAACACAAACCCATAATCAGATTCCAATACAATCAATATGTATAAAATTCGTGAAAAAAATATAAATCAGAACTTTATATAACACGTAGAGCGAGGAACCATATTTCGCCTGTGCATGATCATATTTCGCCGTTTCTGTTGGTTAACGGAAATATTTCCCGAAAAGAAAATCACAATTTTGTCCGTTTTGTGTGCAAAATAAATACTTATCAGCAAAAACGGCGAAATATGGTCACCCCCGAAAACATGGAAACGAAATATTTTGACGTTTTATAAGGAAACAGTGAACTGAGTCAAATAAATCATTTTTGTAGTATTTCGATCGAGAATGGAGTTCAATTAAACTTCAGCAAAACCAATCATTGAATCGGCCACCAAGTACTGAAAATACTTAGAAAATATACGAAAAATGCGGCGAAATATGGTTTATACTTGCTCTACCGCGTCATAGAATATCTAATGAGCAATTTGTAGAGGCGGAATTTATTATGCGTTGTGCTGTTGAATGCACGCACTGTATTATTATAGGGTTATTAATACTTAGTAAGTGTTTTCCATATTTCCGAAGCCGAGGGCCAATACGACAAACCGAGGCGCAATAACTTGGCCAATATGGAAAACACTAACTAACGAGCGTATTATAAATTAACTCGACCAATAAGCCAACACTGCAGATAAGTAGGCCAATATGGAAAAGACTTTTTAATAAGTGTATTCCTTTATCAACAACGCCATAATGCTTTTCTCGTCTATTCTCTTTTTCAGCCATCTTGCTTTCATCGCTTGAACTTCGCATAAATCACGTGACTTCAATATTGGCCGAGTTTTTCAATATCGGCGTACTTTTGTTGATATTGGCTTAGTTGTATCGATATTGGCTTAGTTAGCAACGCCGCCATCTTGCTTTCATCGCTTAAACTTCACATTAATCACGTGACTTCAATATTGGCCGAGTTGTTTTTTTTTTCAATATTGACGTACTTTTGTTGGTATTGGCTAGCCGCTTAGTTGTGTCGATATTGGCTTAGTTTGTATTCTTGTATTGTTTGGGCAGAAAATCACTTATAAGACTCATATTAATATAGTTAAATAATAATATTAGTTATACAGTGTTTTACAGGGGGGATGATATTATTTAAATATCCTGCTTCATCGACCCAATATATTTTTGTATCCCCCCTGTAAAACACTGTATAACGAATTTATCCCACCGATGGCTTTTGGTTTGTGTATGTAGCGTCAACATATTTCAAAGCATTTCGGTGACGTCAATATCGTAAAGCGTCTTGGTGGAAGCAGGATATTTAAATAATATCATGTCAGTAAAATAATACAACATAATATTCGGTTCTTCTCGACCAATCAGATTGCAAGAAATTTCCCAGAGGTGGGATAAAGAAATTAGTATTATTATGTTACTGACATGATATTATTTAAATATCCTGCTTCCACCAAGACGCTTTACGATATTGACGTCACCGAAATGCTTTGAAATATGTTGACGCTACATACACAAACCAAAAGCCATCGGTGGGATAAATTCGTTATACAGTGTTTTACAGGGGGGATACAAAAATATATTGGGTCGGCTTCGCCTCGCCCAACACAACTTTTGTCATCGACCCAATATATTTCTGTATCCCCCTTGTAAAACACTGTATAACTAATATTATCCCACCTCTGGCAAATTTCTAGCAATCTGATTGGTCGAGAAGAACCAAATATTATTTTATTTCTGTCTATTGCAGGAATCTAAACTTATTTCAAGAAAATCTAGAATCTTAAGTTTTCGTGTCATTAACTTTTTTTCAGTGAAAGCGCGTGCTTTGCATATCTTATGATCTATGGAAAACCCCACGTCTCTGAGAAATAAAAGAACATTCTATCGGTGATAAGTAACATCGAAAAAAGAATTTTCTTCCAATCTGCAGCTCATTCACGTTGTTTATGTTTTCAAGTGTGATGTCATGATTTGGCCATTGCAGATTCCTGATACTTCTAAGCGACAGGCCCACGTAGAGTAGCCATTGAAAAAAATCACAATTGATATTTCCGCTTGATAAGAGTACTATTTCTCTGTATATATAAATTACTTCAAAATATACCGGTCGGTAATCCAAGGCGATGGCCTTCGAAGTATGGCAACACAAGTAAGCCAAGAGGTTCTGATCACGTGTCAATTGGTCACAACTGATAAAGAGACATTTAGCGAAGACATTTTGAACTTATGATACAGAGTTCATTACAATGCATAATATGGTGACCCTTTGAATAATATTACTGGGCCAATTTATTTCATTTACAAGTACATCTGCTCTTCAAAGTGACGATAAAGTCACAATCGGTCAATATATAGATACAATTTTATTTGTATAAAGAAAACGTGCATGTTTTTATTATCAAAGAATTCATATTTTACTTTGTTCTTATTGAAAAGCGTTTATTATTATTTATTATGTCAGAATGTGTTAATTAATGTATTTGCTTTTCTATGTTTTCCGAGTGTAAAGTCTACACATAAAATCATTTTGCACTACTTGTGGGGACATATCGTTACGTTACAGAAGGAATTTGAGCACAAAGTTTACATTTCTTATCTTGTAACCTTACGGTGGAAAATGTTCATTATTAGGTGACATAAAATCGTTTTATTGTGTAACGTAATGGGGTGACTTTTTTAAAATTAATTATAATAATGGATAATGAGGCTGTCCCAGCAAAGGAGAAACATCCAGGTTCTAGAGATTTAATAACAACAGAAGATCAGCAAGTCACTGACTCGTCAAAGGAACCCGACATAGAACAAATTTCAAACGTCCCAATCGATCACGGATGGGCATGGATAGTCGTCTTAGGTTTGTACTTTAATTTGCATGATTGGTTCCAAAGAAACACAGAATTGATATTTTGAAGAAATAAAGAATCATAAAGAATCACATCTAACTATGATTTCATTGAATTCTTAAAATTTAAATTGAAGATGACAATCTTTTTCCAACTGAAGTAACAGAGTGGTAGCGACGGGTTTAGTTTACAAGCAGAATATCCTTACTCTTACACTTTGGCTCCCTCGCTTTTTGAGCACTTCGGTTCACACGATGAAGCATGCATGGAATTTTCTTTTCCTTATTTGTCTTTTATCCTTGTGTTTACATGAACATTCGTTTCTTGATTTTCTTATTTGATGCTTTTATGGCTGTATATACATGTAAGTACTTTAAATATCCTTAAAAACGGACACAGAGACACGATTTCCATCATGTCTCCCTAATTAATTTGACATCGTATATACTATTTCTATTTAATAAATCTCTCACGTCGGGCGTCCTTCCACCCTACCCCCTATATAGATATATTCTATTAATTTTTTCTCAACAAAGTAACGGGCCGCTAAAACAGTAAATGTAGAAATGAATTTTTTGAGTGGTGTCGCCACTTTTTCAAGGATTAAAAGATGAGGGTTATACTATTAATCGTACATTCTAGTATCATAAGGTGGATTTCATTTTTTATTAATGTAAAGCAAAAGCAGTCAATTTTTGTATGGCACAAACATGCCGAGAAGGAAACGAAGAGATCAATCCCATTATGTAATCCATGTAGGGTAGACAACTTCATGCAATTGTGCGAGCATATGTTCTTCTCTTGTTTAATTAATCATCTTTCTCAAATACTGAATGTATTTTCTTCAAATAATATTGTGTAATTTAAAAGGAAGTTTTGGAGTGTTTGCCATCACTGTGGGGATAATGAAGTCCTTCGGCGTGTTATTGGTGGAACTTTCAAGGAGATATGACGCACCTGCCAGTCTACTTTCATCTTCACAGTCCCTCTGTAGCTATCTACATATGTCAGTTGGTATGACTTCTCATATATACCTATCAATAAAATATCTCATTATTCTAGTATGATACGTCAATTAAAAACTTGGTTTAAAAGTTGTAGTGACCATCAAACGAAGCAACTCTAACATACCACAGGGGACAACGAGACATACCTGTACTCCACCACACCGAATGTACCAACAACCAAAGTAGACTAATGCATGAATCGATGTATATTAATGCCACTCGCTGTAAATAACAAATGGTGTGGTTACTTGAATTCTAATTAGATACACACAATCCTCCCTTTTATACGAATGCGTCTACAGGGACGCAAGGCTGTTGTTTGAATTAATTTTTTTAAAAAAACTCGCTGTATGGTGACATTACGGATAAGACAAAAAACACATGGACCCTAGGTATCTCCATATAAACATCAAACATTATGTAAAAGTGTTTGAAAACATCAGTATAATCACCAAACACTATGTAAAAGCATGGCTTAATCGAGCTCATTGTCCATCACCCGAGAAGAAGATACCCAACATTCAAAAAGCACTCAGAATAGAGGGCGCTGCTAAGATAAATTTGGTATTTCTGAAAATCCCTTTGGCTTGGAGTACCTATAATGAGGGTTAACTAACAGAAACACGTGTCTGGTGCATCAAAATTGGTTTGAAATGTTGCTCAAAAAGGCAAGGAGTTGGATTAATTCAATATATATGCACAACCAATGTATTTCCCTGAGATGTTACTTTTGAGAGGAACGTGCTGCAATTCGTGTATTAACACTCGTGACGTCACAATGCATAAGATCTAAAGAAACATGCCGCGACGGCTGTTCTAACCTGCAAACTGAACCCGCGGTGATTTGAATTTTGACGTCACTCTTTTACCTTGAAAAGGCAATTTCGGAAAACTATAGTGCATATATATAGAATAACTGTCATAATTTGTGTTTTGTTACGGGTATACAACACACAGCAAGTGCATTTATCGCATGAAATGCGCTAACGCGCATTACATGTACGATAAATGCCATTGCTGTGTGTTGAATACCCGTTACAAAACACAAATTAAGGCACTTATACTCTATTTGCCCACAACATTTAGACAGGACAAGAGATCAGCATCAGGTCTTCTCTGACGAGTTTTGGACAACTTTTGTCATGGAGCTGCTCATTGATATACTAGTATCATTCATCAAATGATCCAATATTTGCTTTTCATAAGTTTTATGTTATTCCGAAGTGGGCAAAAAAGGCAATCAGAGGCACATATTTCTTACCCACAGGAATCTCAACAACTTGCATACTTGTAGAGTTTGTGCCTGAAAATAACATAAATGTTGTCAAGAACTAATGAACAATTAATACATGTACAAAACACAAGACATACCCATATATAATGTTTCATATCGTATTGTCACTTTTATTTTTAGGTATACTATCGAATGCCCTGAGCGCTAGATTCGGTCATAGGCGGATCATATTTTGTGGAGGTATTTTGACTGCTCTTGGCTTGATGGCCACGGCCTTTGTCACCTCCATAGAGTGGTTCTTTGTCACGTATGGACTCATTACAGGTAAGCCTATTAGACAACAGAATGAAAGAGAGACTAATAATGAAAAAAAAAACGAATTGGTACAAATGTATTTACAAGCCCCTTTATTATTATAATCCCACGTTGTCCCTTCTTTTATTCAAATTTCGCAATATAAAGCTTTGATAAATTCCGTTGGTGTAAAATAAGAACCAGCTAATTTGTTAATTTGTTGTCTAATCCTGCTACTTTTTCGGTACATTTTTATACATAATAACTTTCACACTCTTTGGCCATATTACATTGTTTAGATTGAGGATCACTGACGAGGGTTAAGTACCCGAAACGTGCATGTCTGGTCCATGCTGCAAATTGATCTGTTCTTAAATTAATGTATTGAATTTGAAGACGTTTAACATTTTACAGGTTTTGGACTGGGATTGTGCCTGAGTCCGTCTTTAGTGTTCTTCGGACTGTTCTTCAAGAGAAACCTAGCTTTAGCAAATGGACTGGCCACAGCGGGATCTGGTTTCGGTTCTTTCGTCTTTCCTTATCTGATGTTATATTTCCTAGATGAGTACTCCATTTCAGGGTGCATGCTTATACTTGGTGCTATCTCACTCAATATTTGTGTATTTGCTTCTCTCTTTCGTCCTTTATCCTTCTGGAACATGCGCAATCAATTACAGCTCAGCGACAACGAAACAATAAATCATATGGATTCCAAAGAAGTCACGCCAGAAATTAAACCTTTCTTAAACAGAGCAAATGATGCGATACCCGAGTTGAATGACTGTGTACTTTCTGTATCCGATCCATGTATCCACAGAAAGTATGGAGCTCCGATGAGGAAAAGAGCTGCCACTTTTTCAGAAGACAACGATAAGAATTACTCATCGCCAAAGTCAGTTGTACCTCCTGCAATGACTTATGCAAGCATAGAAAGTCTACCTATCTTCTCCAAAAACTCACTTCAGCAAAGAGATGCCTATAATGAACTGCCCGATGGAGAAATACAAAACGACAAAAAGGGAAAATGCAGCGAGCTAAATTTAAGCTTGCTTAAATCTCCCAAATTCCATATGATAGTTTGGGGAATTTTCTGTGCTTTGTATGGGCATAACAATCTGTTTAATGTAGGTCCATCATTAGCCGTTGAGTTTGGTTTTAGTGATAGTGAAGCGACAACAGCAGTGTCCATTGTCGGCTTATGTGATCTAGTAGGCCGTATTGTTACAGGGTTCGTTTCCAACAATATCTCATGGAAGAGAATAACAGTGTATAGATTAACCTTAACTTTGTTTACAATCGCAACGTTTGTGTTAGCTTTTGCGGACAGTTTTATCATGTTTGCAGTAACATGCGGCATTCTTGGCTTTGTCACCGGTGGTTATATAGGAATTCAAATGTCTGTGATCATAGAAAATCTTGGAATGAAGAATCTATCCAGCGCCTGGGGCTATGCAGCGTTTTTCGTATCCATCTCTCTCTTAGTGAATCCAGTGATTGCAGGTATATTGTAAACGACTGTTTTCAATTGATTTCTATGAGAGACGAAAGAGTAAACAAATAAAGTATATAAGATCAATACCCGATAAGACCAGATCAGTATACAGAACTAAAAAGGTTTATTTTTCAGATGAACTCGCGAAATAACAGTCACGCGAATAAATCCATTGTAGAGTTGTCGCGAAAATAAGGTCACGCGAATAAAAAATCGTTTAGTATTAGACGCCTTTTCCTAATACTCTTTACTCTTGTGTTATAAGAAAAGAGAGGATATACCATCTTGTAACAAATCTTCTTTCTTGTAACAAGCATGCAATGTTTTATTTATTCCATTTAAAAGATCAGATTGATTCGAAAGAAAAGAAACAGAAGAGAGCCAATTAGGGTCGTCTGAAAATATTACGAGAAACTTGCTTGCAGTTAAGGAATAATTATATATCATCATGATATTTGCTATATTCTCTCACATTTGATTAGCAGTTTGCTTAATGAACATATGCTGGTCATATACTTTCAGGAGTGACCAAAGATTCTACGCACACATGGAAGACGTCCGTCTACCTATCAGCAGGAATCTGTGTTTTGGGAGTGATAATACTGAGTATTGAAGACATTCATAATAAACTGCGCAGATTCTTTGTATCGTCTTGATGAATTAAAACTTTATCATAAATATCATTTTTCTATTTCGAAAACTTGTCATTCCATTCAAAACTATCATCGAAATTAAAGGAGATTAACATCTTAGCATCATCCCTCCAATGCTATTTTGAACATACATTTTTATTTGGATATGCTATTGAATCGACCCTACAGATCTAAGTTCCGCTGGAAGCATCACTGATGAGAATTTAATATTCGAAACACGTGTCTGGTGCAGGAAAATTGGTGTGAAATTTTCTTCATGAAAGTATAGAGTTGGAACACTTCCGTATCGTTTTGAATCCTTTCGTCCCATGTTTTTTGTGAAGTATTTACACGACCCTATCAGAACCTGTCAACGAGAACCAGGCTTTGATCATATATCCTCCTGAAAGTTGGTTTAATCACTCAGGTGATTGTGAAAGGGCTCGTTCCTGCCCCAAGAACAATAAACATTTCATCCTATCTTTGCGAAGATAATCTGTCCTCTTCATTGAAGTGCCTTTACAAATATAAATTCAGAGGTTTGGCTTCTGTCAAATGTATAGAACCACCATGCACTGACCACAGCAGGACAAATCCATTGTAATGACAAAGCAACTTCTACAGGAAAGAAGGGGATCTCCAACAACACTCTGCTGCAGCGCCCACAGCGAAACCTCACAGCACACAATGCAAAAACACAGAGCAGACATACAGAAATTTAGGACAATGAGATATACAACACCCACACCAAATGGACCAACAAACAAAACAGACAAAACAAACCATGAATGACAATGCAAAAGCTGAAATAGTCCAATGTGCAACAAACATTGACTTTGGACTATCCAGTTACACAAAAAATCTTCAAAGTCATGTTACTTTTCTCATCTTTCTGATGCCTTGTGAATTCAACAAAACATAATCAAAGCACTTCAATTAAACTGCTTTATTTAAAACTTGTAACATATTAAGTAAAATTGACTAATATAACTTTGAAATATTACACTTTGATGAATAGCAAACACAACAACTTTTTGAAAATGACAACAAAAACAATAATTGTAAAGAAAACAACTTTAAAATTGATATGGTCTCTCTTTAAAACAAGAAGAAAAAGATATCAAGAGCAATGAAATTTCTAATGCTTACCACCCAATCAACGGTTTATGCTCAATGTTAGGGTGCCTATATTGTCACTTAAAAAGTACAAATTTGTTTCGTGTCACACAGGAGTTTACTTGAATTAATTTGAAGACGTTTGACATTTGAAAGAATACTTTTCCCTTATTGGCTGTAGTATTTCACAATGTTTGCAGGTCTATTGAAAATATTACATATTCTGAATAAGTAAAAGCTGTGACTACCAGACTGACAGAAAGACAGACAAACAGTCAGAGGCTGGACAAAGTGATCTCTGTCTGTCCTGTTTGTTTAAAAAGCAATGTGAAAACTAATCCGTAAACAATATTCAAGTACATGAAAATCTAAATAAGATCATGTATAAACCGTGTGCAGCAAAATATTATATTGTACATGAAATCGTTATAAATGGATATTATTTATACCATTCATAACAAAGAATACATTAAATATAGTATACAGATACTACAAATGCCACTGAACAAACATAAAAACCATTCATCTATTCTTCATACATCCTACTACACTTGAATAAATCATGATTACTTCCTTTTTCAATACATCCTTAACAATACCCCATCGTTTGAAGAATGACAAACTTGCATGAACTTTAATCAACTCATAAAATCCATACTATATGGCATACATATCATATACATGTATTTGTGCAGGTATAAATGTATTACAGAGGCCTGTACCCTCACACAGAGGGTTTTTTCTTAGTGTGCAAGAAAAAAAGATCAAAGTTCCAATCGCTTACAATTAATGAAAATAAGCAAAAACTATACAAAATCTAAAATAGAAGCCTATTCTTTCTCATTATTCCTAAGCATAAATGGTTTACAGAACTACATGTATAAACTAATTTCTTTACAGTTTACTACTAACCAATTCATCCTTAATAATGGGAAACAGATCAATACTTTATGGGAGCTCTGTGGTTTACAAAAATATCTTTATAACAATAACCATTGTGTCAAGTAATAAATATGTGAAAATCTCATCATAATCAGGATCCATATGAAAACCATTAATGCCTGGTGAACAAGAATGGGAAAGTTCAAACAAACACACTGAAAGAAACACAATAAATCAATGATAAATTCACTGATTGAATAAGTAAGGATTAATGTATACAACAAGAAATAAGGAATTGATCGTGTGACCATACAACTAATTTTGATAAAATCTTTGGACGGAAACAATAAAATAATGCTGCATCTGAAATCGTACTTCAATAAGATATCTTGTAAGCTTAACCTTGACCTACAGCCATGGCTCAAGGTCTTTACATAACCTTTGCCCTAAGCAATTATTCTTTGAAAAGATACTTGAACTAGTCAAGGGTGTGAACAGTTTTGGCCAATACGTACAAGATTAAAATCATGTAACCATGATCTCTCATTTTAGTTAATGTTAATGGCACAACATTGGAGACTGGACAAAAGTTCTGTAAAATCTGTGCAGAGGGTGAAAAATTTTGGCAAATATAATCAAATACTGATGGATATCAAAAAGACACTGTGTCCAGCTAAAGACTAAAGTGCTGTATATATTACAGTTATATTACAGTTAATATAAATGACTAGATACAAGCATGAAAAGGGACTCAAAGTTCCTAGAATGAAAATTGCTGATATGTAAATAGAGATGTATTTTATACCAAAAATTAGTTTTGAGCTGATTTTGCTTCAAATATTTTGAGATCTGTTGAAGAGGAATGTTGAAAGTTATCAAAATTGACCATGTACACTGTCTTGACAACATTTCTGGCATGAATTTTTTTAATAAGACCCATGGCAGCCAAAAAGTTTACTAACTGGAATATCATGAGGCAGCTACCAAAAATCCTGATCAATTTACACTGGTAGTCGATAAAGGAGTACATGGCCTTATAGCATGGTGTGGAAAATACTTGCAATGACGTAAGGCTCAAGTTGAATGGCACTTGTGAAGCAGATATTTCTGTACATTGGGCATTTTTTCTTTTCTTTTTGTCACATTTGCAGCTTTCAAGTCCATTTAAGATTAAAGATGATGAGGTTGACCTGTTTGCTACCAATAACCAGTCTAATGGATCCTTCTCTCCGCAGCATGCAAACTTTTTCTGAAGTGACGCCCAGCAATCCAAAGGCTTGTGCTGATTTGAGAAGAATTCAGCAAAATCTTGTTGTACAAGCTCTTGAAATTCAAGATTGTAGAGTACATAGTGGTCAATAGTGGCATATACACAGGAAACACACTCTAAGGCCAAGACAAAGGCAAACCCCAGCACATAATGACAAAATCCCACCGTCACTTTACCTCTGAGAATCATACCTATAACAATGGTACTTATCACAATGCTAAGCAAGCCTGATAATGTCAGAAATATACCAGCAGTCAGGAAACCATCCAGGAAATGACAGTTTACACTTAATTTTAATCGTAAGAAGATCCATAGACCAACACTCATGGTAATGATCCCCAGGACCTGCATCATGGTGAGGAAAACATTCTGTATGGCCTTGTATGTCTTAGCCCTCGTTCTTGCGTCCAGATGGGGTACCTTTGCTTTTATCATGGCTCACTCCTGACCTAACTGTGCCTACTTTGATTGCCTCATCTTGATGATCTACAAAATACAACACATCTATATTAAAATGTACACACTATTTATACAAGACAGTTATATGGCAGTTTGCAAGATGGAAAGACACTAGTAGGTCTACAATGCTCACCTTGTAACTTAATATCCTTTTGAACTAAACAGGGGTGATTGATATGTTTTGATCCTCGTATTGAACGAGATATGCAAGGATATTCTTTATAAATCCTGCTATTCTATGACTATATAAGTCCATGTACCCAAGGACTGGCCTCATTTTGTCAATGTAAATCAACGAAGTAACACTCAAAAGTAAACAAGACAACGAAGTTGCTTTTTAAAAGTGGAAAAAATTTGTGTAAGGGCAGTGATCAAATATACACATATAAAAGGTTTAACACCTAAGGATATCCATAATGATATATATGGACGTAACAACACTAGGGAAAGACGTCCCTTCATATGCTGCAGTGAAAAGGTGGGTGGCCAAATTTAAGCATGGCAGACAGAGCATTGAGGATAACCCCCATCCTGGAAGGCCTGTCACTGTTGTTATTCCAGAAATGATCAATAAAGTCCATGATATTGTTATGACTGACAGACAAGTTACAGAAAGATATATAGCCAGCAGAGTTGGCATTTCAAAGGATAATTAAGAGTACATTCCATTCTGACTGAAGATCTTCAAATGAGAAAGCTTTCGGTCTGTTGGGTACCAAGAATTCTGACAGTTGATCAGAAGCATGCCAGGCGTACTTTATCGCGTGCTAATCCTTACCTTTTTGAGGGAGATCCTGTCCATTTTCTTAAAAGATTTGTGACTATCAGTGTGGATGAAACATGGGTCCATCATTTTACACCAGAGGCCAAACAACGTTCGAAACAGTGGTAGCACCCTGGTCAGCTGGGAAGGTTATGGCCTCAGTTTTCTGGGATGCAGAAGGCATTCTGCTGATAGATTATCTCCAAAAAGGGCAAACAATCAATGGCACATACTATGCTTCACTTCTGACACAGTCACAGGAAAATATTAAATTTAAGTGCAGCAGAAAGGTGTATTGTTTCATCAGGACAATGCTCTTGTTCAAAAGTCTGTCACTGCCATGGCTGCCATTTGTGAATGTGGCTTTAATTTGATTGAGCATCCACCTTATTCACCTGATCTTGCTCCATCAGACTTTCATAAATTCCCAAAACTGTAAGCAGCTATTCCTGGAACCCACTTTCAGTCCGATGATGACGTCATACTTGCAGTGAATGGCTTTCTGAACAGTTAAGATAAAGAGTTCTATAAAAGTGGTATTGAGGCCCTTAAAAGTGTATAGATACTGAAGGGGATTATGTAGAAAATAATGCAAAATGTCTGATAAAATTCAAATCCTTCAATACGAGGCTCACAACATATCAATGAACCCTCATAATTTTGATAAATACTTTAAGTTTTAAGGGAACTTGTCTTACCAACAATACTCTTTTTATTGGGAGTGGGGTTCGGGCCCATGCATTTGAGAAAATTAGCACTATTGAGAATATTTTGGGAAATACTTTAAAGAAAAAGTAAATCAAATAATTTTCTTTTTTTAAATGGTTTAATCTCTAATGAAAACAACAAAATGACAAATAAACAGTAAATTTACTATACTTTTGTATATGTAATAAATCGACATAGTTTTGGTGATAATTCCAACTACATGTCATTGGGAATAAGCCTGAGTTTACAGTAGACAATCAAGGATAAGATTCATGAAATATCATGACGGCATTGTATCGACTGAGGTTAGATTTTTGAATGGTTTCTTTTATTCCATTGAATTGTAACACCTAAGTATGCCCATGTGCCCCCTTCAAGTCGCATAGAAATCACAAAGTATTTTGGCTCAGATTTCCAAGTTCTCATTCCCTCAAACATTCCAACAACATTATCAATGTGGTCGATAGGCCATGTAGAAAAAAATTGTGAACCTTAACCGTCAAAATGATTCAAATAGTTGGTATGTTTGAGGAAGTAAGTTTTGCAGTGATGAACCAAAATAACAAATTGCGTCTAGATAAGATGGGGTACATGGGCATAGTCAGTTGTAGAGCTAAAACGAATATTCGCAAATGAATAGTTTTCAGCGAATATTCGAATGGAATATTGGTATTCGAATATTCGTTAGTATACATATAGTCCCGTAATTATGCAGAAAAAAAGGAAGTATAAAGCATTGTATTACAGACACAGAAACTGATATCAATCTTGAGCAAACGAATGACCCACTAACGTTCGTGCAACTGGTCAGTACGTTACATATTATTTTAAACATGCATGGGGCTGTCATGTTTCATTTGCATTAAATCAAATAATGATAAAGATGCTTCAATGTCTTGCTATAACATAGATTTCATCTGATAATATTTTCAAGCAAGAGCGACACCTGAATATCTAAGGTTGCATGACATGTACTCCGTGCCCCCTCCTTTCCTCCTGTCTTATTATTAAGGAATTTATAAAAGAAAAATTGATGTACATTGCTATAACTTTCTGACATCTTTTTTTTTTTTTGGTTACCCGCAAATCCATAGTCCGTTTTGACTGGGATGGGGTCACAAACACTTAGTGCTTAACGTGTGTACAATGTACTGTCCCCGTATGATTTCCGCATTGTCACATTCATGAAGATACCATGTACAATACTACAACAGGAGCTCGATGCTAACGATCAGCAAGAATATCTGCCTTTTTCCTTATATTTGACTAGAGAGAGATGGGAAAGGGCGGGTGTCATTGAAGGTTGTTGGCATCAAGCTCCTGTGATTACTATCAAGTCCGGTGAATTGCCATTTTGGGATCATGGCTTGATGATGATTACGGGATTATAACGTTTTTTCGTAGAGATGCGTTAGTATTTCAGGGTAACAATTGTTTACCCCAAACCTAACTCTTTACCGGAATCTTTATTGTTCAAGTAAATCCATTGGTCAGAAACATAATTTTAAGGACGCTCTAAAAGTCCTAACAAGTAAATTAATAACGAATATATGAATACGAATCGAATTCGTGTCACGAATATTCGAATAGCATTTTCAGGTATTCGTTTCAGCTCTAGTCAGTTGTTACAATATTCCATGAAAATATAAGAAAACAACAAAAAAACTAACTTTAGACAAAACAATATGGCGTCCTACTGTCCGTGCGTCTTTCTTCGGAAACTGGATAAATGCAATTTTGATTACTTTGTCATGCAAAACTATAAATTGATATCAATGAATAGCTCTCGCTTAGTCAAAAATTTTGGTTTATGTTATATGGTCGTGGGTTAATGCATTCATATATGATACAGACAAAATACTTTTTAGTTGGGGCAATTCAGCGTGACATTGCAGGGTTTAACATTAATAAAAGCCTATGGACAATGTCACGACGTCACTGGAAAAATAAGCACAAGAAATGACCCATCTAAAACTTATTTCTGAACACTTTAAACTTTTGCCTCTCCTGGGGTCAAACATGGATCAGATGTTTTTAAAAAAAACTGTAATTCTAATATTAACCTGTAGACCATAATGAAGAACTCTATGTTACCATAAATCAGATAAAAATTCACAAAAGTTACTTCTAAAGCGACTTTCTGTACCATGTAGACAGAATTCAGGCCATATAATTGTTGTTTTATACTGATGGGTTGTTTTATAATCCATCAGTATAAAACAACAAATTAAGGTCTTAATTCAGTCTAATGTACCATGATGAGGTATGTTTATTTGTTACCAAATACCAAATGAAGTTATTTTGAGATTCCTTTTGCAAGTAGGTTATTTTTCTGAATATGTCAACACTTGTATCATCGAAATTGTGAAAAAGTCACTCCAAGTAAACAAATTAGCAAATCGTTCGGAAATATGTTATTTAATTCAGTTCGGAAATATCTGCTGGACCAGTAAGTGCGATCTATTGAATGATATCCATTTCATTTAATTTCTTGCATGACAAAGTAGTCAAAATTGCGTTTATTCTGTTTCCGAAGTGAGCCACACAGGCAATAATACTTCGTGAACCTTATACTCTATTCTCTACCATGAAGAAGAGAAAAGAAAATTTTTTTAATGGGAATTGGGATGAATGACGGCCCCAAAACGGGGCAAAAAATCCCTGTGACAATGTCAGGTTTCCAGGGAGACCTAGTTGTTTAAGAAATATATAGTGACTAGCTAGCTGTGTTTTGTTGTCCAGTAATCCCCCCCCCCCCCCCCCCCACCCACCGAGAGTTGCATGAACCAATCAAATCATCACCGAGCCGTGAAGCAGTTTGTTGTATTTATTCCCCGAGTCGCATGAACCAATTAAATTATCAACGAGCCACAAAGCGGCGAAGTGATAAGAAATTTTTATTGGTTCAGGCAACGAGGGGAATTACTGGACAACAAATTACAGCTAGCTAGTTGTTATTTCTATTCTAATATTCTCTATAGCACGTGCTTGGGCGAAGCTTGGCGAACTGGTACCTGGGAACTGCACTGTTTGTAAGAGATTTTACACCAGGCGAGTTCTATAGTACATATGGGAAAAAATCTCAAGTCATGTTAGAATGTGATATTTATGCCTTTTCCAAGTTAAACTATGGGCCTTAAAACTTACAACTATGATTGATCCGCGAGTCGATCGCGTCTTTAGTTACGTATGTTTTTGCTACTTTCTATTTCAACCGAACACAACATAAACTCATTGAATATCTATTTGCGAATTAATACGGGAGAATTTCATTCCTCCTGGCATGTCAAAAGCAATGACAAAATAGGCAGTCTTGATGAAAGGAAATACAATACACGGATTCTTACATAAAAAAAGATATTTGCATGTAATATTAATTTTGTTGAGTGTTACATATATATAAAGTTACGTCTACGTTCAAGATCCGTGATATAAATTCGAAGAAAAACGACTCGGTTTTGTACGGAAGAATCTAGAGAAATCCGACAAAGTCATATTCCGACATATATCCGATATTTTTTGGGTCTGTCTGTCTGTCTTACGGACTCAGCGATCCGGTTTTTTTTTTTTTTTTTTTTTTTTTTTTTTTTCATTGGTACCGAAATCAACGGAATTTGTTTTCAGCTAGAATGTACTCAAAAATACTCATTTAGGTTATTTTTTGGACTTTGAAAAGGTTTCTTGAACCATCGAAAATTTTTGTGAGATATATATAAGATATATGATCAATACTAAAGTTTTCTTGAACCATCGAGTAAGGATCATTAGATAAACTGTTGTGTTGCTTTTTATATTTTCAAGCATTTTTATTGCTAATAATTTGAAATATTTGTGAGATATATATATGAGATATATGATCATTTTCCCAAGAGAACAATCTCTCCTCGTTATATCGGAACCGGCTAGTTATACACATTAATCTCAACAATTGACCAAGATACAGACAACTGATCAATACAAACATAGATAATACAGTGGAGGTTCTACCGGGTGTTCAAACGGAAAGAAGAGGAAGAAGAAACATACTGTATATGCCTAATCAATAGAACTTGCTTACATTAACAGAGGGTTGTATTAAAAACTGTTGAAAAACAGCTTTTCGGTGAAAATCCGAAAACAAATTATGTGTATCGTTAGAAACATTTTTGTACACACGGAAGAGTACGGAAGGGGTACATAGGGAGGGGGTCCTACTCGCTCCCGACTAACATGTATATCAGAATGTCTTCTTTTCTTGAAGAATTGAGACAGTTTCTTTTCGATTTTCAATCTATAAAGTTCCTACATCTAAAACTGTAAAAAGTGTTATAAATATCGAGACTTACAGAAATTAATTTAAAAGCATTTTAAAAGTGTTTATAATCATATTTTAGGTATTGTTTGGGGTTTAGTGGATGGAGTCACCGAAACTAATCAACTTTTGAGATGTCACTGCATAAACCGAAGACAAAATAAGTAACCTTTGGAAATACGTAGAGTTATTATTCGAAGTTCTTGTTTTCCATATATGCCAAATATGACCAGAACCTTTTTCACTAAACGCCAAAA
Source organism: Pinctada fucata (assembly GCA_028142955.1). Classification (NCBI taxonomy): domain Eukaryota; kingdom Metazoa; phylum Mollusca; class Bivalvia; order Pterioida; family Pteriidae; genus Pinctada; species Pinctada fucata. Next base: position 55,267,524 of record AP027105.1, read on the forward strand.
GGGAGCCCTTTTATTTCAGACAATCGGTGTGCTAATCACTCTAGGTCAAGAATTACTTTGTTATGGTGTGGAAATCCTGTTTTCCATATGATGGTTTAACCTTGACTTTCCACTGAAAAAAATCTGCGGAGTACAGAATATCTATCTTTCATCACTGCAAGTCAAGAGAGTTAGTTTTTGGACCTTAAATCAATAGGTATATTTTCCAATGTCATATTCAATATGTGAAATGTCACCACTATCCACTGTTCGGAGTCATGGAAAACAAGCCATTTCTACCAAACATGCAAAGTTTGACCTTAACCCAAATACAACATGATTTCATCTTTCCTAATGGACATTCTGAGTGGAAATAGAATTTAATGAATTTCTTAAATTTTTAAACAAGAATATTTTTAGCCTGTAACTGATATTTATTAATGACCTTAAGTGACCTTTTTTATGAATGGGCTATTCTAATAGACAACTGTGGGATGTATGATGAAATTTTCATAAGCAGTCTATATATACTGAATACATGCAGGTTTGTATATACATTCACTTGAAGTTATGTGTAACACCCTCTCCCCTTTTGGCACATATTTCCTCATCTGCGCAATAAAAGATCTCAAAACTCATAATACATGTATAAGATTATGTATTTTTCTATTATTATTCAAATTTTCAGACACTTTTGACAACACACTGAGTTAAAATAAACTTTTGATTTCTCTGTAGCAAAAAGGTTATTTTTAACCTGAAAACGACCTTGACCTTTATGAATGACTTTTAAGTTACCTTTGTCCTGAAGGGGTTATCCTGATGAACAATTGTGGGATGTATGATGAAATTCTCATAAGCAGCATAAATATACACACTGTACCTTCATTGACCCCCTCCTTTTGGCACAACTTCTCAGCAACGCAATAAAAATCTCAAAACCCTTAATAAATGTAAAATATTTAAGAAACAATAACTAGCTAGTCGTGGTTGATTGTCCAGTAATCTCCCCCAAGTTGCATGAACCAATCGAATTATCACCGAACCGCGGTTCATGCGACGAGGGGAATTACTGGGCAATGAATCACAGCTAGCTAGTTGTTATTTCTATTCTAATATTGTTTTGCAGACGGACTGCAAGTTTGTTGAAGATTTTACACCAAGCGAGTTCTATAGAACATATAGGGAGAAAATCTCAAGTCATATTAGAATATGCATTTTTCCATCACTAGTCAAAATTTCAAGCCATTTGGACAAAACACTGAATTTTAAAAATCTTATTGCAAAAAAAAAAAAAAAGATTTTAGCCTGGAAATGACATTGAACTTTGATGGTTGATCTCTCTGAAAAGTGGGTCCTGTAGCATCATATCCCATCCATCCTGCTACGTCTTTCGGTATTTTTTGGACATACATCAATCTTTGGATTTGATTGAGGATCACTGACGAGGATTAAGTACCCGAAATGTGTATGTCTGGTCCATGCTGCAAATTTATCTGTTCTTAAAAAATGCTATGAATTCGAAGACGTAACATTTGTACCACACGGCGAGTGTCCCTGAGAGCACATGTAGCCAAGTCCGATCAACTTCGGTCGATTGTTTCTTCAAACGCATTAGAAAATTACTGTTCACAAAATTTTCTCGAAACTTCTGAAAAGTGGGTCCTGTAGCATCATATCCCACCCATCCTGCTACGTCTTTCAGTATTTTTTTGGACATACCTTTCGCAGTCTTCGGCCACATTTCATTGTTCGGATGGAAGACCACTGACGAGGGTTAAGTACCCGAAACGTGCATGTCTGGTCAATGCTACAAATTTATCTGTTCTTAAATGATGCTATGAAAATGAAGACGCAATATTTGTACCACTTGGCGACACTGCTGGTGGACCAGGAGTCCCTGATGGTACATGCAGCCAAGTCCAATCAACTTCGGTTGATCGTTTCTTCAAACCATTCGAAATTTCTGCTCACTGAATTATCTCGAAACTTCTAAAAAGTGAGTCCTGTAGCATCATATCCCATCCATCCTGCTGTCTTTCAGTATTTTTTAAAACTTGACGGTTTCATGAAATACACTGTAAACACATTGCACTTATCTGTGCAATTGGCATAAATAGACATTTTTTCGAAATACATGTAGTTCTTATTCTACTTACTATAAATTATTTAAAATTATATCATTTTGAAGAAGATAGCTAAAGAAAGCGACACTCAGGAATCACTTTTATATAGGGTGTGACATCCAAGTGTGACAGAGACACGGCCAGACTGACAACGGATAAAGTGATCCCTAAGTGTCGCTATGCTTCGCAGGCGACACAAAAACTATTGAAATGACCTTGTCCTTTGATGCTTTCTTGAATTTTGAAAGTAATGTATGATGCAACTATTCTCAGCACGATGCAACTATTCTTGCTCGGATTTTCAAAGAACTGTATTTAAGATCCTAAACTTGATAACCACCTTTGCAAGGGTTTTAGTGAGAAAGTGCCACAGGTGGAATGGTTTTCTTCCTGCTGCCCTTAACCTTTGAATTCTGAAATGCGATTTCTCTCTCTCTTAATGTAAGATCGATCTATACCTTAATGCCAACATACAAATACCATCATAAATACATGTATATAAAGACAAGATGCCCAGGAACTACATCTTACGGCGAATCATATGAGCTATGATTTATACATTTATGAATCAAGAACCGATAGAGATGCTCATTATTGTTAAAGGATCAGACATTAAGGCTAGACAGTGACCTAAGTTACTTTTAATGCACTAAACTTGATTTCATATAAATATACAAAGAATAAAGAACACTCGAAGGGTGATCATTTCATTTTATTTGTTTTGGTACTTTTTAAGATGAAAATACATTGGACTAAAAGAAAAATAAAATTATTTCTTAAATTGCACATTTCACACCCCATGAATTTTTAATAGTCTAAAGCAATAATGACTGGTTTGTTATCCATCCATATTTTACTATGTGGTACATATATGTTTGTGAAGCAAGGATAAAATAGGAGATGTCTTGACCTAAGATAATACAGTGATACATAATCCATTATAGAAAATACTAGTACATGAATGACATAAAATGTCATAATCCGTCCTTTAAATTAATTTCTACAGTATCTAACAGATTTAAATAGACACAGAGTTCAAACACTTAATGTAACTGTAGGTACTAGACAGTACTTTACTACTATACTTTTGAATACATGAAGATACCTGTAACTGATCATGTATAGTATAAACAAATAGTCATCAATTCTTCAGCTCTTATCCAAAATTGTCCAAAATGACAAAAATATAAAGACAATTTGAATAATTCTAAAAGTGATGAAAAAGAATTATCTATTACTCATAAAATGAAGGAATACATATAATAGCATATTGCATAGCTTTCTCTTTCTGATAAAGGGTAAAAAAAGTAAGGGCTGTGTAGTGCACTGAAAATATGGTAGAGATGCAATGCAACGAGAAGAATTGCAGTTTTCAAATTGCTTCATATTTTATCTAATAACCCAACTGATGTCTTGTGAATCAAAAACAAACCGAATCAAAAAATAAATGAACTGAATTCTCTTTACCTATTAATTAATCATAATTTTCTATACAGAATATGCTATGCATTATATTATTTTGAGTTAAAGAAAATGATCATCATACATACAAATTTTAAACTGCTTTGCACAACCTCAAAGATATGAAAACGATAGTGAAGAAAAGAGAAAGGTAGAAAATCATCAAAAGACAGTACAATGGTATTGGAAATACTGAACAACATAAACTAATGAATGCTTGTAAAACATATGGTCCTGCTGCAGAGGTTTGTTATTTGATTTAATCCATGAATGAAAGGAAATGTGAACTTGACCTTCAATATCGAGATAAAAAAGAGCCTTTCCTTCCTAATGAGTATCTATTTATCCAGATTTAGTCGGGTCTAGGATTTTTTTTCAAATCTACTTGCCACGGGCAACTCTCAACATAAAATTTACTTGCCCAAAACAAAATATCACTTGCCCATTAAAGATAGCTTTTAAAAATAATATGCACAGTATAGAACTAGAAGCATAGGTTTTATACTGCAAATAATGGTATTTAAAAGGCTATGTTGAAATGTGGCATATTTAGCCAATCGAGTCCTTGATTCCTCAGAATATATTAAAACCCTGCTTTAAAATTAGGAGATAGGAAAGGAATCTGAATGAAACAGAAAAAAAATGTTTAACAAGTCTACTTGCCCACGTGTAAGTGAACACCTGCTTTGCCCTTTCCCGACCTAACTTTTCACTTGCCTCGGGCAACGGGAAATGGGAATTCTAGACCCCTGTTTAGTTTCTCTAAGTTGAAGGGTTCTTACCTGGTGCTAAATGTTCTTTTTTGCTTTGATTTCAGTTTCAAATCATAACAAACGCTAAAATATTGATACCATTAAACTAGGTGATAAAAATTACTCATTTTTATGTACAGTTCATACATGCAACATCTATTACATTCTGTTTATAATGTGATAGACATGAATAGCTAGATATAAACATAGGGTAATCAAAAGATTACATAGCTTGCCTATACAGGTTTTTGGCAGAAACCAGGGTAAAGTTTTTGAAAAGTAGGTCGAAGTCCAAGGTCACTAGGTCAAAGGTCATGGTCTCAAATGAAAGGTCTCGTCACAAGGTATCTACATGTGAAATATCAAAGCCTTATAGTTCAAGAGATATAGCCCAGGTTAAAGTTTTGTCTACGGACGACGACGACGACAACAACAACAACTACGCCGAGGGTATGGCATTAGCTCTCCGAACTTTTTCGTCCCAGCAAGCTAAAAAAGTATTTCGACTAACAGTCATGTTATGACAGGTCTCTAATGGAGAAGAAGACTCCAAACCTGCTTTTAAATTTTTCATCATTAATACATACTGTATGTAAGATAAAATGTGACCATGGTTATAGGTCAAGATAACAAACTCATAAACTTTTCAGGCCCACAGAGAATACATGTTCAATAGAACATCAAGCCCTATTTCATCAGGCGAGAGGTTTATAATGAGATAATTCAAAGTGTCAAAATCCAATAAAAATAAGGTAAGTAAAACTTTCTTGCTTCTGTTCTTATCTGAGTGACACAAAAGAGATATCCATTAGGAAATTTGTTAAGTTTTAAAACAATTGATTTGACATACATGCACTTGGGTCATATCTAGGGGGTCTAAAACTGGATTTCAAAATCTTTGTTTTAGACAATGCTACACACAGATTGTACATGTATATGCTTAGGTAACTTTGATATCCTTTTCATAAATAATTTAATCATATTTCTCAATCATTCATAGATCCTAATTAACGTACCCAGTGTACAAATGGAGATCTCGCGGATTTCTCGTCCATTTAAAAAGTGTTAAAATTATCTTCTAAAGTAATCTTCGGCAGTGTCTCGATAGTTTCCGTGGATTGAGCGAAGGTTGGCATGCTGAGTTTTGATGATACAAACCATTGTTTATGTTGTATTACATTTGTAGTTATATTTAGGTAAAAATATTCAACGATTCTAACTACATGTATATAATTATTTGTACAATGGATACCTTAAGTATTTTGCTTATGGCAATGATTGACATAATTCTCTTTATAATCCATTTCAAGTTGATATGCTTCTTTCTCTATCATTCTATGCAGCTATTTTATAAAATACAGTAAAACCCCCTGGATGTGTCTTTTGACATGGTGACATAAAATAGAAAATGACATATATATAAAATCAAAGCAATGTCATAAATAAAAGCAGGTCATAATAGTTTCTCTCCAGTCTAATCTACAAGCTGTATGTGCAGTACTTTTTACATAATCACTTTAGCATAAAACACAGACACATATTGTGTAAACATGGCTAAGAGCTGTATATACATGTATATGTACACATATCTTACATGACACAGTACAGTTGACATGAGATGTACACCATAAGCTATAGACACTGTACAATAAAATATCTGTACAGGCAATATCGTCACATGACCTTCTTGCCGGGGCTTCTGGGTAACATACTGCTACGACAGCTGTTTTTCTCTTGATGGTTGAGCTGTCTCTGTAAAACAGAACATCTTTTACAATCAAGTGTCATATAAATAGCTCAGACCTCTTCTCCCGCATCGTCACTTCCGTAGGAAACTGCTGTGGACAAAATCTTTTTTCTGACTGAAGAGATCACGCTGTAAAAAAGAAAACCATGGAGCTTACTATATATGTCAACCATATTTATTATTTACTGAATTTCTTCAGTTTTAGAGTCAGCATCCTGCTGGGTAGCATCTTAATGGAAGAGAAATTGGTATCATTAAAGACAACATTTTATGAGCAAACTATAAGACTATAGATTGTAAAAGAGAATATGAGAAAGCCTAGAATAAGTATAAGCTTTACAATTACTGACAAAATCATCCTACTGCCATACATTTCCTGATTTGTTTGCATGAACAAAAATTAAGCAAATGAGTGTGATGCAAAAAGTAATCATGCAATGCACACATGCTCCTCCTGTTAACTGTACAGACTGTAATCTCACTTGATCAAACAATCATGTATAGTTCATTAGTTGACTTTTGATCCATAATTTGAGAAATTGAATCAATAGGAATACAATCATTTGAATCAAATGTTGTTAAAATTGTTAACAGGTGCACATAAATATGAGTAGAAAGAAATTTGAAAGGAAATCTACCAAGAATGATATGTATATTTGTAATGAATAAAAGGAAATACTGAACATGTCACACATACAAATACATTTGGTTTTTACCATGGCATACTGTAGGGGCATGCTAAGATATCTAATTTATAAAAAGAATTTATTTTGAGAATATATGAGATGAGATAAGGCTTTGAGATGAAAAAAAAAACCTCAATGATATTTAGAAAATCAATGAAAAAAATTAACCAAATTCTTTACTTTGAACTTGGAGTTTGACTTATTTTTGAAAAAAAATGTAGTCTTGGCCAATACTTTTGAATGGTAACGTGATATGGCTTTTATATTTTATGTGTACTCCTTGTAACATTTCCATGCATACCAACACTTTATGACCTTGACATACATGTAGTTTGACCTACTTTTGAATGGTAAATAATAGAGCATTTTCATGTTTTTCATATGTGTATTCCTTGCGTCAAGGCCTTTCAATGCATTTTTACTGCTTTGTCACGCTAAAAAACTCCACATACATGTACCTCCTTTGCAAAAATCACATTTCAGTTAATATTCTGTGACAGAACAAGACGTTTTGTCTTTAATCTTCAAATTTTCAGCTGACTTAGGGTTCCATCTATATTTATCAGACGCTTGATTGAAATCACGTTATTGCACAAAGTTTCTAAGCATGGCCCTGACCATGATGAAAGGCACACACTACTTATTGAAGCAATACCCATTTAATAAATCCGGCCAATATTCAACCCTGGACTTGGCATTGACGCACCCTGTCCATACTAGCGACTGGGAAAGAGTCCTCTCAGCACAGAATCGCATTACAACACTGAGAAACAGAATCAGAGGACCCCTTTGTGACCAATTGATGATGGTTATGATAGAAGGGCCAAAGATTTCTAACTTTTTATTTAAAATGGCATTCAAACAATGGAAAAAAATGCCAATCCAAGGATGCTTTTGTTGCCTGCAAAGCAGCTTATTTTTCAAAAGTGGATCAAATATATTGGCCAAGGTCACTAGGTCAAAATCATTAGTACATGCATCAGTAGGAACATCTGGTCAAATGAAATTCACATGTGAAATAACAGACCTATTACTTACCAATTAAAAGAATGGTCAATCTCAAATTTTCAAAAATTATAGTGTGTGTAGAAAGGTCTTGTCACAAGGTATACACATGTGAAATATCAAAGCCCTATCACTTACCAATCAAAAGTTAGAGGGTCTGACACCCAAAATGTGACAGACAGACGGACGGACAACAGACAAAGTGATCTCTAAGTGTTCCTATGCTTCACAGGCGACACAATGAGTCCAGTGTGATTCTCACATTGAAATAATGTGTTGTCAGATTTTCATGGAAATAAAGGGAAACCGAAGTTTGAATTTTTTGCACTTTTTTCAAACAAATACATTCAAATCACATTAAAATTGAAAAAATCTCATTCTTCTTAAGCAAATTTATATCTCATTACTCTGCAGAGCTAGGGCAGGGTTTTTTCTAGCCCCTGATGTCAGGGGCCTGGGCCAATGAAATTGGGAATTTTGCAACACTCCAATGTAAATTGGGAAATAAATTTCAAACAATAAAAGGATAATATATATGTGCAAATTACCTCCTAGAGCTAAATTAACACAACATGTTTGTTCTACTTTCGCTTTCATTTCAGTTAATTAAATACGTAAATTAGAAATTAATATCTCGTTTTATAGGAAAGATTCAATTGGGAATTTTTAGGTCTAGAATTGGGAAAAAGTACCACTTTTTGGCATTGGGAATGGGGCCGAATTTTGGCCCCCTACAGACCCTAAAAAAATTCCTGTAGGGTGATCCCTGCAAAGATGCCAAAGGGGTTTCCATGTGTCACAAACACATTTTTTTTTTAACAGAAAAAGATTAAGTATTCACATCATTATCAAACAACTTTTACAAAATGTAATTACGGGAATGTTTGCCCCTTTTCTAAAATATGCTCTCTTCTTTCACAAATTTAGCTAAAAATTGATTATTTCCTCATCAAGTTCCATCCCTCTTTCATTTTTTTATCAGTCAAGAAGATCTAGAAGATCTTGTACCATGTTCAGGGAGGAACTAAGATAATTTAGTCCACAGGCTTATGCTGTCTGATAAAACCTGATAGATACCTATCAGGATGAGGACATGGATTGATATTCTTTGTTCTTCTTGAAACGTGGTGTAGGATCTATTTTCTTTATACAAAATGTTTTCTTTATAGCTATCAACAAATAGTAACTTTGATAATTATGTCAGTCACAAAATTTCTTAAAATTAACAGGAGGTGAGATAAGCGATAAATTTGAAGTACATAGACATGTATTTCCTATCTAAAAATTCAGAAACAAATGTGCCAAGAGTTGTTATGCCAGTAGTATGAGTGAAAGATGAACTATCATATATGGTGTCTGTTATATAAACTTCAAATCAAATCTATCTAGTTAGATTACTTAGAAAACTACACGCAAATCCCCATCACCAATGAAGTATAAGAAGAAAACATAATAGATATGTTTTTTGTTATATACACACTTCAAATTCTTGGTAGGTTTCCATAGAAGCTAGGGAGGCGTCGACACCATTTACACATCCTGTTTGTTGATTTCCACCGCTTACCGTTGTATGACTGAACAGGGTTTCGTTTGTATGGCCATTTCTCTCTGTTAGAGCCTTTCTCACACCTCGTAATGATCGTCGCTTTGTAGTCTTGTTTGCAGGAGTCTGTAAGAGTAACAATCATGAAAACCTTTTTTTATGGCAAAGTCATATCAAACTTTGAAAAATGAACTGTTTAATAGTACATGTATAACAAACTGAGCAACGGGGGTGTTCACTCTGGTACAATACATAAAATATTTTGATACAGTGTAGAGGTGAGAATCCCTTCTTACATAGTAATTGTCATATTTATGTAAGATATATAACTATCAAAAGTTCACTCTTCCACAAGCTATGTAGCTATACACTGTATATGCTGCTACTAAAGATAACCAAACGTTCTTGTTTCTTTTATAAATGACTTGAACATTCTCTTGACATGGTCATAAAGAAATGGTGATTTAGGGTTTAACAAAATCAAGCGTCTGAACTATGATTCATATGGTGTTTATAGGAAAGCATATACATGTATGTCTTGTTTCAACCCTACTATACTGAGTGAATCATACATGAACATAGTAGTAATTGTTCTTACGTGACATCTACAGATCTACGAATGTCAATGCGATCTTTGGATCGTGCTAGAATTACATGCACCTTACAAGTCTGTAGATCTCAAAATTGAAAAGTTAAAAAGTTAAGACTAATTCATCATAATAATGGTTAGAATATCTCTACATGTTTATATGAAATAATTCAAAATCATTCTCTAACAATATGAAATTATCATTCATAGCTTCGTTTCACAATTTTTCAAAGTTGTCAAATCAGATGATTTTTAATAATCGGTTAACCCGCCAACTCTTCTGGTAAGCGGTTAATCTAGCGTCGATTTAAGTAACTGGTTAATCAAACGTAAAAAATTATTTAAAAAGACAGAAATTGTATGGAAATTCTTAGTCTAGATAAATTATTTAACTTAAAGTGTAAATTTATTTGCACATGGAACTTTTAGAGAATGATTATCAAAATATCCAGTTGATGTGATGATTATATCGAACCATCGACAGGAAGATTGCAAGAGTATGCGTACGCACTACTATTTTTTTTTTTTTTTTTTTTTTTTTTGGTGGCGATTAAAAGAAAGAAGTACTGTAATCAGATTTTTAAGATTTAATCAAAGATGATTTCCTAGAATACTGTAAATTGGTTTTTATTCGTCAGATACCAATTTTCATCAGTGCCTTCCTTGACGAAATTACGTACCGACGAATATAGATACTCTTGACAAAAAATAAATTTTAGTATGGGAAAATTGTATCAGTCTCCTGGTAAACCTAAATATAAACCGGAAGCGACTTCAGAGGAGGGAGGAAGAAGCTGAAGGTTACAAAGTTTTAAGACATTGTTAAATAGTGTTATTACGATATAACCAAATGGCAAATCAATGGAAACTGAATACGAACACAAAGTCGCATACTTCGTGTACTTCTAATTACTTAATAATATGTTTTCACCGCAAGGTAGGTGATATACATGTCTCTAATTGTTTGTTTACCGATAATTGTTAAACAAACAATGACAATGACAATAAAGAAACACATAAGGCGCATTAGACAATTAGACGGCGGATCTAAATGTTAAGTTAGCATTTGAACAGACGAAGGAGCTGATAGGATAAGGCGTAAAATCTGCCCTGAAAAAGTGGAATTTTCAAAATGGGAACTTCAAAAAAATTCTTTCACTAAATTTATGCCAGTTCTTGGTTTCATCATAATCAGCAGTTGCACAAGATTTATCATGCATAGTTTTCCTAAATTTTGGGGCACAATATGTCTTTTTTCTATAGAAACAAAAGGAAAATGGAAAAGTTTTTTAAAACATTGTTCCCCCCTCAGCTACAGAACGCCACTTTTACAGAAGGTTATATCACTAATACACATCTTTTGACAAAGTCGGGTTCTGTAGCTAAGGGGGGAACGATGCCCCAGAGACAAAAAACTGAAAAAGGGAGGGTGGGGGGCTTTTTACAAATCTGTTTTTTAGGCCGTAATATAAGCAAAATTTAATTTTTATCCCTTTTAAAGTCATTCATTTATTTATTCTAAACATGTTCACATGAAATGCACAAGATTTCGGAATGAAATAAACAGAAATGTGCTGTTTTTTTTTTCTACACAATGTGTATTTCTTGGAAAAATGTCTACTTTGTAGCCAATGAATACAAAATACAACCATATTTCAGATTCAAACTTTTAAAATTTATGGAAAAAATTGAGACCAGTCTTTTGAATTTAATTTCTAGTTTCTTGTTTAGACTATAACTATGTTTTAACGTTTTTAGATATCCATATTAGCCAGATTGTTCTTAATTTTCAACGTTTTTTGATCGATATTAGCTTCCTTTCAACATGGCTACCCCCTACTCTTTACACTGTAATTTAAGTATCTTGAAATAAGCTTACCAAAATAAAAGTTGTATCAGGAATCTCCATATACATTACATTTTAGTAATTATCAAGTTTTTCTTGCGTACAAATCATTGTGTAGAAGAAATACTTGATGAGATTCAGGGCTAAATTCAGCCCTTATCTTATCAGCTCCTTTACATTTTAGGGACCCTTGGATGACGAATTTACGTACTGATGAAATGGTAATTTTTAACGAATTGACGAAAATTGGTACAGTGAAACCTGTCTAAACCGATATCAACTGGGACCAAGAAAAATTATCGGTATAGGCAGGTTATCGGATTACACAGGTTTCATAGAATTGAGGCATCCTTTAATTTCTTCAAGTTTTCTTCAAAGTCCTAGGAAAAACATAGGTAATCACAGATTACGAAGCTCACCTCGTGACAGCAAAATTCAATTCAAACATATTTCTTAGTACATGTATATTGGCTTTTAAAGGCAAAACCACTCAAGCAGAAAAAGTAGGTCAAGGTCATTTTATGAAAGTTTGATCAAAGATACATCCAATATGCAAGTTTGATACATGTAGCAGTTATACTTTGCTCAATATTGGCTTTATAGAGCAAAATCACTCCAGCGGAAAAAGTAGGTCAAGGTCATTTTATGAAAGATTGATCAAAGATACATCCAATATGCAAGTTTGGTACATGTATCACTTATACTTTGCTCAATATTGGCTTTAAAAGGCAAAATCACTCAAGCGGAAAAAGTAGGTCGAGGTCATTTTATGAAAGTTTGATCAAAGATACATCCAATATGCAAGTTTGGTACATGTAGCAGTTATACTTTGCTCAATATTGGCTTTATAGAGCAAAATCACTCAAGCAGAAAAAGTAGGTCAAGGTCATTTTATGAAAGATTGATCAAAGATACATCCAATATGCAAGTTTGGTACATGTATCACTTATACTTTGCTCAATATTGGCTTTTAAAGGCAAAATCACTCAAGCGGAAAAAGTAGGTCGAGGTCATTTTATGAAAGTTTGATCAAAGATACATCTAATATGCAAGTTTGGAATATCTAGCACTTATACTTTGCTCAATATTGGCTTTTAAAGGCAAAATCACTCAAGCGGAAAAAGTAGGTCAAGGTCATTTTATGAAAGTTTGATCAAAGATACATCCAATATGCAAGTTTGGTACATGTAGCACTTATACTTTGCTCAATATTGGCTTTTAAAAGCGAAATTACTCAAGTGGATAAAGTAGGTCAGATGCTGCATCCGATGCATAGGTCCATCTCGGCATCCAAAGATGAATCACTTGTGCAAGTTTGGTTACTGTAGCATCAGTACTTTGTCAGATACTGAGCTACCCCAAACTTCTTAACCAAGTCACTCAAGCGGAAAATGTAGGTCAGATGCTGCATCCGATGCATGGGTTCACCTCAGCATCCAAAGATGAATCACTTGTGCCAGTTTGGTTACTGTAGCATTAGTACTTTGTCAGATACTGAGCTACCCCAAACTTCTTAACCAAGTCACTCAAGCGGAAAATGTAGGTCAGATGCTGCATCCGATGCATGGGTTCACCTCAGCATCCAAAGATGAATCACTTGTGCCAGTTTGGTTACTGTAGCATTAGTACTTTGTCAGATACTGAGCTACCCCAAACTTCTTAACCAAGTCACTCAAGCGGAAAATGCAGGTCAGATGCTGCATCTGATGCATGGGTTCACCTCAGCATCCAAAGATGAATCACTTGTGCAAGTTTGGTTACTGTAGCATTAGTACTTTGTCAGATACTGAGCTACCCCAAACTTCTTAACCGGACGCGGACACGGACGCGGACACGGACGCGGACGCGGACGCGGACGCGGACGCGGACGCGGACGCGTGGGGTTATAGCATAAGCTCACTCAACTTCGTCGAGGTGAGCTAAAAATCATCATAAAACTGTGAAACAGTGATGCTTTCTTGTTTACCATGAACTGTTTAAACTATTATTTCTCATAACAAAAAATTATCCTCTCTGTCATAATAAGTTAAATTTAGAATAATATGTTCATGAAAAAGATTTCATGTCAGATGGAATTGGCTATGAAATTTTCATATTTGTACTTGGTGATAAGTTAACATACAAATTTAGCTAATAATAATACAAACAATCAAGACACTGACCATGGCTTGGGCAAGTTACTAGTAAGAGTAATGGAGTCAATTCACCTGTAGTTTTAATTGATCAGCTTGGGGTGATAATTAATCAAAACATGGGTTGGTCAGGGTAGGTGTTGTTTTAACATATCGGTTTAGACAGTGTAAAATACATGTATAAAATGTCACTGGGACCAAAAATGTATATCGGTATTCGGAGTAGGCAGTGTTCGGTTTACACAGGTTATTTTAATTTAAATTCATTGTATAAACACACCTAACAGTCACACCATGCACCAGGCAGCAATAAATTTTAAAAGTATAAAAACTTAATTAGTTGTTTATACAACATTGATTTTAAAGAGAGAATAAAGCCTGTGTTTGTGAAACATGAATGCCCCCAGTGGCATCTTTGTTAGTATAAAAACCATTTTGTGTTAAGTAGGTCAAAGGTCAAGGTCACAAGGTCAAAAATGTTGGTATCAATGGAAAGGTCTTGTTACAAGAAATACACATGTGAAATATGAAAGCCCTATCACTTACCATTCAAAAGTTATGCCCAATGTAAAAGTTTTTGAAAAGTAGGTCAACAGTCAAGGTCAAGGTCATGAGGTCAAAAATTTTGGTATCAATGGAAAGGTCTTGTGACAAGGAATACCGGAACACATGAAAGCCCTATCATTTACCATTCAATAGTTATGCTAAATGTTAAAGTTTTTGAAAAGTAGATCAAAGGTCAAGGTCAAGGTCATGAGGTCAAAAATTTTGGTATCAATGGAAAGGTCTTGTCACAAGGAATACACATGTGAAATATGAAAGCCCTATCATTTACCATTCACAAGTTATGCCGAATGTTAAAGTTTTTCGGACAAACAGAAAGACGGACAGGCCAACAACTATATGCCCCTGAATCATTGATTCCGGGGGCATAAAAAAATAATACTTTAAGCTATTTTAGTACATTGTATTAATAATTCAGATTTTTTTTAACCAATTACCCGAATACTGATTTTGTAACTGAGTACTCGTAGTTTGGCGGTTAACCAGTTAACCAAATAATCGTTGACAACACTAACAATTAAACAAAGCAAATTCCATAGGATGATAAAATACTAACAAGTTTATTTGTTGAAGAAGGAGGTCTAAGTTTGGAGGGTGAAGCAAAGACACTGTTGGCATGTAACCTACTGGACTGCATCCTACTACACGATACTGGAGTCTTTGTTGTGTCATTTAACTAGAAAGGAAACAAATTGGTAAAATATTACGTATATACATTCTATGTGTAGCATTGTTAAGACATTTTGTATAATAACATTCATTTTGCAATATAATTTAACGACAGACGGACAATCTTATCTTATTTTAAATATATTTACAGGTATTCCTTTTATTGTATTTATCTATTCTTTTCTGTGTACTTGTTTTCTTTCTACCATGCATTTTGTCCAAAATAAGTGAAGGTACAATTGTGTAATGTATGGTATCATCAAATTGACATTCAATGAACAAACATTTTGCACATACATCTCAGTATTTGTATATGAACAGTAGACTATGATGAACAGAAGAAGGATCAGTTAAGCATACTTTAAGGTAAAGACAGTAAATACCATGCATTATTTTAATAAGCTAAATCGTGTCATGCTCAGAATCTCAGAATAGAAGCTGCTGGCAGGTACATGTATGTATTTGCACTATATTTGAAGGATTGTAGTTTTCAAAATTTAAATATTGTAGGGAGAAGAAACCATTTCAATTTATATTTGGTTTCTTTCAAAATACTTTTAAGATAATGAGGCTCAATATTGCTTGCAACAATGTAGATAGGATTTATTTTGAAATTAGTCACACCTGGTATGAGCAATTTGGATAGCACAATTTATGCCTGTTTTAGCATCTATGGCCTTCACTTGACATTCAAATTCAATTTTAAATGTCATCCTCTTCATATATTCCTTTGTCACAAGTTGGACAATCATATGACCAATGATTAATCTGAATCATACCCATAAATATCCACGACCATGACCTTTGACTTCAAATTTTTATGGGCTCTTCCTTTTCCATCATGATGATGTTTTGAAAGATTGTAAAATCAACAATTCAGTTTATTCCTTGTGCAAAAGATATGACTTTTAACATATGTTCATGTATATATTTGTTTTATTTCTTCAAGCAAGAATAAACATAGGTAATCACAGATTACGAAGCTCACCTCGTGACAGCAAAATTCAATTCAAACATATTTCTTAGTACATGTATATTGGCTTTTAAAGGCAAAACCACTCAAGCAGAAAAAGTAGGTCAAGGTCATTTTATGAAAGTTTGATCAAAGATACATCCAATATGCAAGTTTGATACATGTAGCAGTTATACTTTGCTCAATATTGGCTTTATAGAGCAAAATCACTCCAGCGGAAAAAGTAGGTCAAGGTCATTTTATGAAAGATTGATCAAAGATACATCCAATATGCAAGTTTGGTACATGTATCACTTATACTTTGCTCAATATTGGCTTTTAAAGGCAAAATCACTCAAGCGGAAAAAGTAGGTCGAGGTCATTTTATGAAAGTTTGATCAAAGATACATCCAATATGCAAGTTTGGTACATGTATCAGTTATACTTTGCTCAATATTGGCTTTATAGAGCAAAATCACTCAAGCGGAAAAAGTAGGTCAAGGTCATTTTATGAAAGATTGATCAAAGATACATCCAATATGCAAGTTTGGTACATGTATCACTTATACTTTGCTCAATATTGGCTTTTAAAGGCAAAATCACTCAAGCGGAAAAAGTAGGTCGAGGTCATTTTATGAAAGTTTGATCAAAGATACATCCAATATGCAAGTTTGGTACATGTAGCACTTATACTTTGCTCAATATTGGCTTTTACAAGCGAAATTACTCAAGTGGAAAAAGTAGGTCAGATGCTGCATCCGATGCATAGGTCCATCTCGGCATCAAAAGATGAATCACTTGTGCTAGTTTGGTTACTGTAGCATCAGTACTTTGTCAGATACTGAGCTACCCCAAACTTCTTAACCAAGTCACTCAAGCGGAAAATGTAGGTCAGATGCTGCATCCGATGCATGGGTTCACCTCAGCATCCAAAGATGAATCACTTGTGCAAGTTTGGTTACTGTAGCATCAGTACTTTGTCAGATACTGAGCTACCCCAAACTTCTTAACCAAGTCACTCAAGTGGTAAATGTAGGTCAGATGCTGCATACGATGCATGGGTTCACCTCAGCATCCAAAGATGAATCACTTGTGCCAGTTTGGTTACTGTAGCATTAGTTCTTTGTCAGATACTGAGCTACCCCAAACTTCTTAACCAAGTCACTCAAGCGGAAAATGTAGGTCAGATGCTGCATCTGATGCATGGGTTCATCTCAGCATCCAAAGATGAATCACTTGTGCCAGTTTGGTTACTGTAGCATTAGTACTTTGTCAGATACTGAGCTACCCCAAACTTCTTAACCAAGTCACTCAAGCGGAAAATGTAGGTCAGATGCTGCATACGATGCATGGGTTCACCTCAGCATCCAAAGATGAATCACTTGTGCCAGTTTGGTTACTGTAGCATTAGTACTTTGTCAGATACTGAGCTACCCCAAACTTCTTAACCAAGTCACTCAAGCGGAAAATGTAGGTCAGATGCTGCATACGATGCATGGGTTCACCTAAGCATCCAAAGATGAATCACTTGTGCAAGTTTGGTTACTGTAGCATTAGTACTTTGTCAGATACTGAGCTACCCCAAACTTCTTAACCGGACGCGGACGCGG
Organism: Pinctada fucata; assembly: GCA_028142955.1. Classification (NCBI taxonomy): domain Eukaryota; kingdom Metazoa; phylum Mollusca; class Bivalvia; order Pterioida; family Pteriidae; genus Pinctada; species Pinctada fucata. The sequence goes on from AP027105.1 coordinate 55,285,185, forward strand.
ACACGGACGCGTACACGGACGCGGACGCGTGGGGTTATAGCATAAGCTCACTCAACTTCGTCGAGGTGAGCTAAAAATGTAAAATCTGCTTACGGTACATGTATACAAATGCACTAATAACATTCCGTTTCGCATGTTCAGAATAGCTTTAGGATTTATTTTAACCAAAGAAACAAAAACTGGCATTCCCATAAATCAAAACTAAAGGAATAAACCCATGCATTAAGTCATCCGCATAAAGAATGGAAGCAGAGGGAGTAATACCTTGTAAGACTTATTTCTGACCTGAACAGAGATTCTTGACCCATCATTGAGCTAAAATGTCAATAATTTTGTTAAATTGATTTTTTAACGAGTGAAGGTGAACCAAAACATGGAAAGTGTGAGGTAAATAGTGAGTTAGTATTTAAAAGGATTTGTGATTCTAAAAAATTAATATAAAGTATCAACTGCAGGTTTGTCAATTCTCAAGAGTGTTTAGTGTTTATGGGATACCTTAACATTCATTCTGACCTTAATTGAGAATGTTGACCTTGATCCGTCCTCTAGCTACAATTAATTTCTGATACAGTGTTCATCATACTTGAGCACAAAGTATTTTCAACTGATTAAAATAAAGATATGAAAATCTGATATTTTACTAATATTGATAGACTAAATTTCTAGCATCGTTGTATTGTTACTTTTATAAATGTATAATATACTTCATGTGTATTTCTCATGGTAAGTACTGATATACTGGATACCTTGATCATAGACAAGGTTATGACAAATTTCTGATTAGGACAAAAGTGTACTAAAGCATGACTAGTTGAATATCTGCACATTATACACAATAGGCAGATCAACAAGGTAAAACAGTTTGTCTTCTTCTCTCAATTGACCTTACTCTAGTTTGAAAAGTTGGTCTCTAAATGTAAGAGCTAATTACATGTACCTTGTAATGAGCCAGTTTTCAACATCATCACTAGGCAGTTCAGCTCTGATTTTAGCTAATTAATTAAGTTTATCATTAATTTGTCTTTACATTTCATGGACAATTCATATGTATTAACATTCCCAAGTTTAAATGGGCTTTTGATGGCAAGTTCATGTATACCAATCTTTTTTCAGGAAGTTTATCTGAACTTACATTTGAATAACCTTCCCAAGATTTATGTGGATAATTCTTATGTACATGTACATGTTCTTACTTTTTCTGAGTTTTGAGGGAGTTCTTCATAGACCCGAGTTCTGAGAGAGTTTTGAGTGAATAGTTTGTATGTACTAACCAACCTAAGCCTTGGGGGAATTTCGGATTGACTGTTTAAATGAACTAACCTTTCTAAGTTTAGAAGGAGTTTTGGATGGTGTACCAATAAAGCGTTTTCTGGCCGGTGTGGTCGGCTTACTCCCATAAGTCATCTCCTCTTCCATCTGCTTGGCCTTGGCTTTATGCTGTGTAATACAACACGGACATTGATCAAATATTCTCATTTCAATAGATTTAGCCTTAATTATTCATCTATAGATTACCTACATGTACATCACTACTTTTAAGGAGTATTACTTGTTAGTAGAAAGTATTTTATAGCCATAATAATGTGTACCAAAACTAGACCTACATGCATTATTGCAATGAATTAATTGCACAAGTTCAAGAGGGGGTAGGAAAGAATAAAAATAAGTTATAATAATAGATACAATATGTGGTACCCTTTGTTCCTTCTCTTTGACTTTCTGTTCTTCGTAAACAGCCCACTGCCTCTCTATGTATGTAATAAACCTGGTGCCCTCCACAAGGAAAGGTCGTTCATTAGCTTTCTCCCATACTGTAATAGCATCCTTCACCTCTTCTTCAACCTATGAGTACAATGTCAAATAGTAATAGCAAGCTACATGAAGTAAGAAATATGTAAATAATATCCATCAAATGTTTTGTTAATATTTGGAGTTAATTACTTATTCCTATTAGGGTCCTTCAATATGGGACAAACTAAAGCAACTGGTTAGACAGGAAACACTTAGATCTTTCTATGCTCCTTGTAACTGTGCATGAATTGCAAATGAGCTTAGAACCTAAACAATGTCTACGTCACGGTGTCGAAGCAGTTATGTTCTGAGAATGGCCAATGGGAGATGCGCAAACGTAAAAGCGAGGGAAAACTTCGAGCTATACCTGCGCGACCCAGATATCTCACATAAGCTCTAAATTTAGAATCGATCGACACCAAACACGTGTACCTTGGACTAATGTTTTGATTTTTAATGATTTTATGAAAATTTGAAGTGGCGGAAAACTTCTAATGGCGGAAAAGGGGGGTAGTGATCTTTTATCGTGTTTTCTGAGGAGATATGAATTTTTATGGGCATGTTATGAATTTTTATTGATCGAGTGAACTCTGCACTGTCGAATGGCACCGGTGTCTTGTAGAGTCCATCTGTATAAGTCGGAGTCTAATCCATGTAATTTAAGTTGAAACGTTAAAAATGGGAACATCCGGCCTCTCAAACGGTACATATTTTTGTTTTATCTTTTGAATATTTCAATTTTTTGCACACCAAATTATCAGAATAAATTGTTTTTGTCGAAATGATGGACTTCAAGTTGATCTAAATGCTTCATCAGCCGTTTCAACTACAATGCAAACAAGAGCCCCAGGGGGCACAACGCTCACCTGATACCCATGCACGCTCTAATTGACATACTGACATTGAATACTGATAGTGCCAGTACCAGGATTTTAGCCCACAACCTTTCTAACAAGATTTTTGCCGGATGCAGACAAGTTTTTTTTTCAGACAACCTTTAAAAGTACAAACAAGAGAAAATAGTCACATTTCAAAACAACAACTTTTTTACTGATTTGAAAAGATGGATTATGCGATCCAAAGTCATATGCCCAGCTAGTATAGTTAAATTATGCAACATCAAAAATAAAATCATTTTGTAAAATTCCACATTAATGTGCAACAGAAACAGAATAAAACAATGAAATGATTTCATAAATTAAGTTTATTTAAAATTGAACACCAAACCTTTCATTATTAATAGCTAGTATGCCAGAAAATAATAAAGCCTGTGTTTGTGAAACACGAATGCCCCACGGTGGCATCTTTGTTGGTATAAACACCATTTTCTGTTAAGTATGTGAGAGGTCAGGGTCAGAGTAATGTTGGTATCAATGGAAAGATCTTGTCACAAAGAATACACATGTACAATATGAAAGCCCTATCACTAACCATTCAAAAGTTATGCCCAATGTTAAAGTTTTTGAAAAGTAGGTCAAAGGTCAAGGTCAAGGTCACGAGGTCAAAAATTTTGGTATCAATGGAAAGGTATTGTCACAAGGAATACACATGTGAAATATGAAAGCTCTATCACCTTCCTATCAAAAGTTATGCCCAATGTAAAGTTTTTCGGACAAACAGACAGACGGACAGGCCAAAAACTATATGCCCCCATATCTTTGATTGCGGAAGCATAAAAAACAAAGACTTTTCGGTTTTGCCTTTATTCATATTAAATTATACAGAAATCTATGAATGAGAGCTTTTGAATAGTATTGATTTCATCTTAATACATATAACGTACAGTCAAAATCGTGTTAATCCAATTAACACAGAAAAGTTGTTAGCGGACAATATTAATTCAAGTGAGTTGTGCAGAAATTGAGCCAATTTATTTTCCAAACAGCAGTGTACGGTGTATCAAACCTCATGACCCAGTGAAGCCACTTGGACAAATTATTTTCGGTAAATATGCTGAAATGCGGCGCTTGGAAATGTATTTTTAGCAAATCGATAGTCGTGATAAATTTAACTTCGAACTTGATCTTGTCTTTTATGCAATCTACAGATAGGTTTGAAAATATGCAAAATTCAGAACATTTTCGATGAGGACGCAGAGTTCCTGTAAAAAAAGTGAAATTTGCGAAAAAAGGACATGCATGACCCCCCCCCTTTTTCTTTACATTTTTATGCGTGCCAAAGATTCGCAATCAAAAAAGACCAATTTTACAGACTTCTGGGCATTTCCAGTCAGTCAAAATTTTTAGTGTGCACCTTTTTATTTCCTGTAGTTACCCCTACTAAAGGGGCAAGGAGGTATTGAACCAATCAAATCTGTAACACAAGATATATGGCGACTATGTTTACCATAGATACAGAAATAAGACAGAGAAAATAATCATTAAATAGGGAAATTGTTCTGAAATATGCATGTATGAAAAAAAAGCAATCCAAGGAATGCTTGTGTCGCCTGCGTAGCGGATTTTTTTTTTATTGAAATTAGGTCAAATATCAAGGGCAAGGTCACTAGGTTAAAAATTATGGAATGTTTAGAAAGGTCTTTTCATAAGGAATACAAATGTGAAATATCAAAGCCCTATCACTTACCACTCAAAAGATATAGCAAATCATAGATTTGTTGAAAAGTAGGTCAAATATATAGGGCAAGTGCACGAGGTAAAACATAGGTAATCACAGATTATGAAGCTCGCCTCGTGACAGCAAAATTCAATTCAAACATATTTCTTAGTACATGTATATTGGCTTTTAAAGGCAAAACCACTCAAGCAGAAAAAGTAGGTCAAGGTCATTTTATGAAAGTTTGATCAAAGATACATCCAATATGCAAGTTTGGTACATGTAGCAGTTATACTTTGCTCAATATTGGCTTTTAAAGTCAAAATCACTCAAGCGGAAAAAGTAGGACAAGGTCATTTTATGAAAGTTTGATCAAAGATACATCTAATATGCAAGTTTGGAACATCTAGCACTTATACTTTGCTCAATATTGGCTTTTAAAGGCAAAATCATTCAAGCGGAAAAAGTAGGTCAAGGTCATTTTATGAAAGTTTGATCAAAGATACATCCAATATGCAAGTTTGGTACATGTAGCACTTATACTCTGCTCAATATTGGCTTTTAAAAGCGAAATCACTCAAGTGGAAAAAGTAGGTCAGATGCTGCATCCAATGCATGGGTCCAGCTCGGCATCCAAAGATGAATCACTTGTGCAAGTTTGGTTACTGTAGCATTAGTACTTTGTCAGATACTGAGCTACCCCAAACTTCTTATCCAAATCACTCAAGCGGAAAATGTAGGTCAGATGCTGCATCTGATGCATGGGTTCACCTCAGCATCCAAAGATGAATCACTTGTGCAAGTTTGGTTACTGTAGCATCAGTACTTTGTCAGATACTGAGCTACCCCAAACTTCTTATCCAAGTCACTCAAGCGGAAAATGTAGGTCAGATGCTGCATCTGATGCATGGGTTTACCTCAGCATCCAAAAATGAATCACTTGTGCAAGTTTGGTTACTGTAGCATCAGTACTTTGTCAGATACTGAGCTACCCCAAACTTCTTAACCAAGTCACTCAAGTGGAAAATGTAGGTCAGATGCTGCATACAATGCATGGGTTCACCTCAGCATCCAAAGATGAATCACTTGTGCCAGTTTGGTTACTGTAGCGTTAGTACTTTGTCAGATACTGAGCTACCCCAAACTTCTTAACCGGACGCGGACGCGGACACGTGGGGTTATAGCATAAGCTCACTCAACTTCGTTGAGGTGAGCTAAAAATGTTGGTATGTGAAGAAAGGTCTTGTCACATGGAATGCACATGTGAAATATCAAAGCCTATCACTCAGCAATCAAAAGAAATAGCCAATCTAAGATTTTTTGAAAAGTAGGTCAAATATCTAGGTCTTGGTCATGAGGTCAAAAGTTATGATATGTGTAGAAAGGCCTTGTCACAAGAAGGAATACACATATGAAATATCAAAGCTTATCACTTACCAATCAAAAGATATAGCAAATCTTAATTTTTTTGAAAAGTAGGTCAAATATCTAGGTCAAGGTCATGAGGTCAAAATTATGGTATGTGTAGAAAGGTATTGTCAAAAGGAATACACAAGAGAAATATCAAAGCCCTATCACTTGCCAATCAATAGATATAGCCAATCTTGGTTTTTTTTTTAAAAAGTAGGTCAAATATCTAGGTCAAGGTCATAAGGTTAAAAAATATAGTATGTGAAAAAAGCGCTTGTCACAAGAAATACACATGTGAAATATCAAAGCCCTATCACTTACCAATCAAAAGATATAGCCAATCTTAGATTTTTTGAAAAGTAGGTCAAATATCTAGGTCAAGGTCACGAGGTAAAAAAATATGGTTTGCGTAGAAAGGTCTTGTCACAAAGATTACACATGTGAAATATCAAAGCCCTATCACTTGCCAATCAAGAGATATAGCCAATATTAGATTTGTAGAAAAGTAGGTCAAATATCTAGATCAAGGTCACAAGGTCAAACATTATATGTGTAGAAAGGTCTAATCACAAGGAATACACATGTGAAATATCAAAGCCCTATCACTAATCAATCAAGAGATATAGCCAATATTAGATTTTTAGAAAAGTAGGTCAAGGTCACAAGGTCAAAAATTATGATATGTGTATAAAGGTCTTGTCACAAGGAATACACATATGAAATATCAAAGCCCTATCACTTACCAATCAAAAGTTATGGGGTTTGACACCCAAGTGTGACAGACAGACGGACAGCAGAGGGACGGATGGACGGACAGACGAACAACAGACAAAGTGATCCCTAAGTGTCGCTGTGCTTCGCAGGCGACACAAAAAGTCAACATCTTAAAAATAAATTCAGCGTATATTTGATAGCGTATGTGGCCAAGTTAATTCGAAGTATGAAAATAAGTACACAAAGCCAAACTAGCTATAGCTTGTCTTATTTAAAAAATCATTAAAAATCTAAAAGTTGATATTTTGACAAAATTCTTTCACAGTTTCATTTCTAGCGATAAATATAAAAATAAAAAGAGAAAAAAAACTGAAAAAGGGAAAAAAAAAATTGTTGGGGTCCCGCCGGGGTTTGAAGCTACTCCCCATGGGTCCATTTGGCATGGAAAACATACATTATACCTATGTACAATCTTAAAAAATATTCCTTAAAAATCCAAAAGTGGATATCTTGACAAAATTCTTTCACTTCTAGGGTACCATGCATGAGAACCTCATACCTACAAACTGTCATGACAATCTGAAGAGTGGTTATAGAAAAGAAGCAGAAAATGTATGAAAATCAACCCCCCCCCCCCCCCTTCCTTTTTACATAAGAAAAAAATTCATAAAAAATCAAAAAAATAAATTTTAAGCATAAAATACATATCAAAGCATTAAGTAAGTTAAATATGATAAATATGTAGTAAATGAGTGTGTAAAATCATACACTTATTGAGTTATTTAAAGAAATAGTGCAAAAATGTGCATTTCTGACAAAGTCCGAAAAGACATCAAAAACGCGTCAAAAATTTGACTTCGAAGTGGAATCAAAAATAACAACACTTCTTAAGACATCTCTCTAGATCATCCTGATGCTTTCTGTTTGTCGATACATGCTTCGGTTCTGAAGAAGAAGTTTGTCAAAGGAGGGTACCCCCCGTGACCTACTTTTGGCTGTGGTGGCGCCACCTGTTGACAGATCCGGACGAAAAACAACAACACTTGTAGGGGACCATGAGTACTTCATACCTACCAAGTTTCATCAAAATCCCTTCAGCCGTTCTGGAGAAGAAGTTTAAAATGTGAAAAGTTTACGACGACGGACGACGGACGACGACGACGACGGACGACGGACGCAACACTATGACAATAGCTCACTTGAGCCTATGGCTCAGGTGAGCTAAAAAAGGGGGGGGGAGGTAATTACAGTACTGCAGTATACAGCTAGTTGAAAAATAAAATCATATCTTATCTTAATTTTATCTCGCACCATTTTACCGGCAAGCAAATATTTGTTCATGATTTTTATCACAATTTAAGTAGAGAAATAGAATCATTTTGCCGAATTACGCGTAGTTTCTAAAATACATGTATTGCATTTCAACAACAACACCGCCCCCCCCCCCCCCCCCCCCCCCCCCCCTTTTCACACCAGATTCTTAAATCATGACTATGACAAGTTATATTTGCTTATGTACACTTGATGAAAGTTAGCTTACTACCAATATTTACTCTGTGTATACTTGTCGATGGTCTGACGCTTTTATTGCTCTTTTATTACTATTTAATGGCATGGACACAGCATGCAGCATAGCCTTGGTCAGCTGTAATTTTCTTTTCTAAAGGCTTTAATCCTTTATTAAATGCGGGAACAAAACACTCCAGTACATCATGTATTATGTTTTACAAATTCGCAGTCATAAATGTCGATTTCAACACTTCAGGGGTAAAACAGATTTGAAATTAATATATTCATAAACAGGCTTTCTACTCTACCTTGATGAAAAAGTAGGAAAAAAGTAGGAGTATTCAATGAAAAAAAGTAGGAGAAAAATAGGAAAAAGTAGGAATTAATAGGGGAAAGTAGGAAATTTTCCATCACTTTTAGTGACAATTTTCAGTAAGCATGACACACAAAATCACAGTAAGCAATGAGTGTAGACTGGTAATGTTCATGTTTGAGGAAATTACAGAGAGAAATAAGGACAGATTGAGATAATCATGTACAATATACAGAATGGGTGAGCGAAGCGAGCCCGAAATTTTTGAAAAATTTTGAATCAGATGTCGATAACAAGTGAAGCAAGTAATTTTTTACTTTTGAGATGAAAAAGTAGGAATAGTAGGAGGTTTTGAAGAAAAAGTAGGAAAAAATAGGATCAAAATAAATAAAGCCTGTGTTTGTGAAACACGAATGCCCCCGGTGGCATCTTTGTTAGTATAAACTTAATTTTCTGTTAAGTATGTGAGAGGTCAAGGTCAACAATTTTGGTATCAATGGAAAGGTCTTGTCACAAGGAATACACATGTGAAATATGAAAGCCCTATCACTTACCATTCAAAAGTTATGCCCAATGTTAAAGTTTTTGAAAAGTGGGTCAAAGGTCAAAGTCAAGGTCACGAGGTCAAAACTTTTAGTATCAATGGAAAGGTCTTGTCGCAAGGAACACACATGTGAAAGATGAAAGCCCTATCACTTACCATTCAAAAGTTATGCCCAATGTTAAAGTTTTTGAAAAGTAGGTCAAAGGTCAAGGTCACGAGGTCAAAAATTTTGGTATCAATGGAAAGGTCTTGTCACAAGGAACACACATGTGAAATATGAAAGCCCTATCACTTACCATTCAAAAGTTATGCCCAATGTTAAAGTTTTTGAAAAGTAGGTCAAAGGTCAAGGTCAAGGTCACGAGGTCAAAAATTTTAGTATCAATGGAAAGGTCTTGTCACAAGGAACACACATGTGAAATATGAAAGCCCTATCACTTACCATTCAAAACTTATGCCCGATGTTTAAGTTTTTGAAAAGTAGGTCAAAGGTCAAGGTCAAGGTCACAAGGTCAAACATTTTGGTATCAAAGGAAATGTCTTGTCACAAGGAATACACATATGAAATATGAAAGCTCTATCACCTTCCATTCAAAAGTTATGCCCAATGTTAAAGTTTTTTCGGACAAACAGACAGACAAACAGACGGACAGGCCAAAAACTATATGCCCCCGAATCTGTGATTCCGGGGGCATAAAAAGTAGGAAAAGTAGGAAATAGTAGGAAAAAGTAGGAACAGTAGAAAGCCTGCATAAACCACGTGATACATGTTTATGTTTACATTCAGTGTTTACGTTTTGGACTTGGCGCAAACTCAGAACGGGTTAATCAGGGTACTTCCGGAAATGCTTAGTTTGTTAAAGAAAAGATCATCGTGGGAAACTTAATTCGATAACTTCTTTTTCAAAAAGGTCACTTCTTTTCCAAAAGATCACTGTCATTCTTATCATACATGTACATGTATTAATTTTGTGCAAGCAACTTCAAAGAATTTGGGTGTTTTTGTAACAATAAAAATATTCATCCACTCATTTCAGGTCCAAGAACCCCATAATTATACCCCAAAAAATACTACAAAAAATATATAAGCAAAACTACATCATTACATGGTCATGGTTACAATGTAAATTGTTTTCTATAAATAACAGAGGAGTCTAATAATGAATAATGTAACATGAAATAGTCCATCACTATCCCTTTGAATATGGGCTTTGGCTTATTTTTGAAAGTAAGTCAAATGCCAAGGTCAAGAGATTTTATATTGATACAAATAAGTAATACATGTACAAATGAAATCTGAAACTCTACAAGCAAGGTTACTAATGATCAAGAGCAGATGATCATGTTTTGAAGTAAAATACAAAACAATTTCTACCATACATGTACCTTAGGTAAATCTTTCAGGAGCTTCTTGCGAGCCTTTTCTTCCTGCAGTAAACTTCCACCTCTATTGTTGAATCTATTAGGATCGTTTGCTCTTTTCTGTTATAAGAAATATTCTATATAAGTAAAACATAACATTATTACATCTTTATTTCACAATTACAGTGATGATTCGTTAGTCCAGACGAATTGGTTCCCGAGGAATTCGTCCGGATTAACGAATTTTCCGGATTACTGAATCATGTTAAAAATGTCAAAACTTGAGCGCGAAATTCAGAAGGAAAGGGGGAGGGTCGGCCGTTATTTTGTGCGTGTGCGCACAGTTAAATTGTCTTGTAAACAAATATTTTCTCATCATAGATAATTTGATTTAATGTTTATTTCTTGAAAATAATGGATTACTAAATCTCTAGATATGTCTTTAAAGCATTAGCGCTAAAAAGTAGAAAAGGGGAAGGTGGTTCGGGCGCCGGGATTTTGTCTTCGCTTTTTTGTATTGGTAAGATCGTCTTGAAGTCAATACTTTTCTTATCATTGAAAATAAATATACAAGTATTTTTATTTCTTTATAATTCTAATCAAATTAATACAAATGAATAGAACAAAATGCACAAGAATAAAGATCAAACGAAAGTGGAGGGAGGCCTCCGTTTTATTTCGCTGAGATCCATATAGAGCGTTACTTTAACCTTTAAAATAAGAATAAAATTTTATCTAAACATTGAGGCTCCGCGGGCGCCGATAGTTATCAATACCTACCGAAACTTACCACTTTTATTCTTGAAAAATACGGAAATCATCGTCTGTCAAGAGCGGTTGACGGCCGTTTTCGATTCTATTTTAACTAAAAACAAGCCCTCAATATCTAAGCTAACGCTAACATTCATTCTGCTCTCATCTTCATCGCGATACAAGCATTAAATTTATAAATATCAACTTTAATTTGAAATGATTTTAGGGCGCGCATCAGTTCAAAATAATGATCGAACGCTACAAGCTGAGAAATGTCACAATAAGAATTAAGAAAGTGACTACAAGAAGCGAACAATTATAATAAGTCTTTTAATGCATAAATTTGAAAACCACGTACATATGCGTACCCCAAGCCGTGACTAGTGTTGCGAATCCCATCGCCTAATTAATCTGCCGGTTTTCATGTAAATTTCTCCAGGTAAAAATTAATTGTTATGAAAACATGTCCGTATAGATTTCTCCAGGTAAAACGAATTGTTATGAAAACACGTCCCTGTAGATTTCTCTAGGTAGAAATTAATTGTTATGAAAACACATCCGTAGTTGCTTATATCGTCCGGACTAACGGGACAAAATAACATATGATCCGCACGTCCGTTCCCGAAAACTACCGTCCGGATCCGGAACGCGGATTTCCGGATTATCGGATCATTTTTGCACTGTGCAGGTTTGTTCCCTGAGAAATCGTCCAGAGTAACGAATTTTCCGGAGTAACGAATTCCGGATTAACGAATCATCACTGTATTTCATTTCCCAGTTACATTTCTGAAAACTAAAGAATTGGAAGAGCAGTTTTAACGTTATCATCAGTGTATTTGTATATGTACATTCTCATTTATTTTCGACATAACTACATTTATCACATGATACACCTTTTATGAAGTTACATAAAACCATTTCATAATTAAATGTTATGATAACATGTTACATATCACTTTGGGCACATTGTCATTGGATTAAGCTCTGAAGACCATTTTTGACGTCACAATAGAAACAGCAACGTTGGCACATTATTTGCAAGAGATGAAATCCAAATTATAAAATTTTGACAATATTTCATACAATTACGTTGTATTTCATGTGATAAAAAGAATCTCAAATAATGTTTCTATTTCATAAAGTATTTATGAAAGTTGTGTGATTTTAATTCCCTTGCCAAGGCTTGGTGATGTAAAAATGTCACAACTTGTTTGATAAATACCATAAATGTATAAAATACTGTAAATTGCTTTATTTTCGTCAGTACCAATTTTCGTCAATTTGTTAAAAATGACAGTTTCATCAGTACGTAAATTTGTCATCAAAGGGACCCTTAAATGTAAATTTGTCTGTTAAAATGCCAACTTTTTAAAACATTTAGATCTCTGTCTATAAACTTATACAATTATTATCTACTCCAAATGTTAAAGAACTACATGTATGTGCTTTTGGAAAATATATTAATGAAATATATTAAGTGTGCTTTTAGTTTAAGGAAGAATATTACTTAGATTAATACTTTAATGTTTTATTGATATATAATATCAACCATTAGACTATCTCTCTTTTGTGATCATATTGTGTAATATTATATGTTAGCAAATTGTATTGATATCTATAAGCTGTATTGCTTTCGATTGATAAACTATATAGATCCGCCGTCAAATCCGCCATATCTGTCTGTTTTCATTGTTTGTTTAACAATTATCGGTAAACAAATAATTAGAGACATGTATATCACCTACCTTGCTGTGAAAATATATTATTTAGTAATAAGAAGTACATTATATGCGACTTTGTTTTCGTATTCAGTGTTCATTGATGTGCAACTTGCATCTTGTACCTGTATACGTAATAACACTTTTTAACAATGTCTTAAATCTCGGAACCTTAAAATTCTTCCTCCCTCCTCCGCAGTGCTCCCGGTTTCTATTTAAGTTTACCAAGAGACTGATTCAATTTTTACTTACCAAAATTTATTTTTGTCAGGAGTATACATATTCGTCGGTACGTAATTTCGTCAAGGAAAGCACCGACGAAAATGGCGAAAATTGGTATCTGACAAATAAAAACCAATTTACAGTAGAAAATCATTTGAGATCCTATATGTACTCGAATGAGCATTCATGAAGTAGTACTCTACTGTACCTAGCATTCACGAAGTAGTACTGTACTGTACCAAACATTCACGAAGTAGTACTGTACTGTACCAAACATTCACAAAGTAGAACTGTACTGTACCAAGCATTGACAAAGTAGTACCATTCACGAAGTAGCACATGTACAAACCTCCATTTCCTTCATCTGTGTAAAGTATGTCTGCCATCTATCTACATCCTCAAACATGTCTCTATGTTCTTCATAATATTTCCGTAATCTTTGTACTTCCTGCTCATGTTCCTCTAAGAGAGTCTCTGTGTAATTTTCTACAAAAAGGCCAATCGTAAACAAATAAGACATTTAAAAATAATAGAGTCTAAGAGAAGAGAGATACTTAAAGCTATAACTTATAAAAGAAATAAAATATAGGTACTGTATGAGTACCAATTTTAGCACAACCAAATTTTGCAGAATTGACATAATAGTGTAATCATTAGCGCTTTGACTTATTTTCCACATCAATCTATAAGAGATTCATGATTTAGCGTATTCTTGAATTAGCGCAGTCTTCCTCTATAATATGAATCCCGCTAAAATAAGTAAACATTGTGTTAACATGAAAACTACATCAATTTAATTTTCCAACAGATGAACATGCATCTGTTACAATATTGGAACAAATGTCATATACAATGTATCAAATTTCGAATAACTGGTCCTACCAAAAAAAATTTCAAATCTTGAAAAAAACTTTTTTATGAATGTGAAAGTGAAAGACACATGCATAAAAAGACACAAGACGATTTTTCCCATGATAAACATGTATAGACACAAATGTCATGTACAATGCTTCGAGGTGAACCTTTGACTTACCATCCATATATTGGACAAACTGGTCTCTCTGTTCTTTACTATAGAAGCATTTATCCCACCACTCCACCATTTCTTTACGCATTCCTTCTACAAACCTTTGAATGTTTTCAAATTTCAACTGCTCACATTTAGTTATTTCTTCTTGAAGCTGTTTTAAGATAAAAAAGAAATTTATGTCTATATCAAGTATACATCTATTTTAAATGAATGTCCCTTTGGGCATGAGAGTATTTCTCAGATTAATTATTCAGAACACTTCCTGTAGATCTTTAGGCAGACAGGGAGACATCAAAATGTAGTATGACACATCTATTGTTTTACATGAAGTGTACCAATAGTATATTAATTTTCTTATCTGCCCTCATACATGTATCACTAGTACAAAGGTCGCAAAAAATTCAAAATCAGCAAGCATAGCGAAATTGAAACCACAGCAATATTTCCCCGTTCACAGTATCTCTGGAAATCAAGATTCATTATGAGACTTACAGCTTGTTTGACATCATTCTTAATGCCATCTTTTCCTTTCTTAAATGCGTCTCTTTCTGCCTCTGATGTTTCCAGCCGATCCCACAATACTGTGACTCGAACCCAAAGATCCTTTACCTCCTTCTGTAAATCTTCTTTGTATTCTTCTAGCTAAAATGGGAAATAAATGATAACCTAACTTTTGTACTGCCAAGGTAAAACTTTACAAAATTTCTGACCTGATACATCTACTGGTAATATGTATTCTGAGGGACAATCAAATCCAAATCAAATTGTTCATTTAATCTTAAACAAAGCTTTGATAGGCTAAAAGCCTATTTGAGTTTGAGGTCAGACATTTGGTGATTAAACATTGTACATTTTGTAGCTATCAGAGGACAATTTACTAGACACAATTGTCGATTTTCAAAATTCTCATACTGACTTACCTCTGTTTTGAGAACCTTCAGAGCTTTCATATTCTCAGTTGACAACTGAAATGATTCATTATCCTCACATACAACATCTCTCTCAAAGTCTGACTCTGGCTCTCTACCCGTCTCATTCAGGAGCTCCATTATAGCCTTCTTAGCACTGACAAACTCAGAAAATCTTTTGTTCTGTGAAGTATTCAAAGTACAAGTACAAATAAAATGTCATAAATCATGTAGATAGAACAAAATGTATGTAGCATAAAAATAGAAAAGTTGCTTTCTGAAATGTTTGATCGTAAATGAGACCTAAACGTTGAAGTTGACCTTAAGCTTCCTTTATTGAATGTTGCAGTAAAGTTACCGCATCATATAGTTGAAATCATTTATTGTTGAAATTGACAGACAGACAACCCAATGAGTGATTCCTACACCGAGTAATGCTTTCCTTTGTTTAAAAGCAGTGTATCAAGTACACATGGAATTATAATAAAAAAACATTACTTAAGATTGAACAATATTGATACATGTAACTTGTAAGATACTTTTCCCATTTTGTCACTAGATCAGTAGATGAGAAAATAGTTATTTTTACTCTTTGAAATTACCTATGAAATTATATTAAGTTAACAGAACATACCTTCTCTGTCACTAAGGATTTGACATGTTTTTCTAACGCATGTAATTGATCAGATGACGGTATGGATCCAGATGGAATGTAGTATGGAGTACAACACATAACGTCACATAATTTCTGATCTTGCTCTTTGAGGTGATTTAGCGATTTTAATCTGTCATGCTTTTCTTTTGATAAAGCATCTACTTTAGCTCTCAGATCTTTTTCTAACTGCAGCATTGTTAAGTGCTTCTTTTTCTAAAATAAATTAAAATGACAACTTAAATGTACATTTATGATTAAGCATATGCATGTATTGCAACATACATGTACATGCATAACATAATTTACATATCATGATTTACATATCATACTTTTTTCAATCATGGCAACAGAAATACAGTTAAGCTTGCTGGTGCCATTACATCTTCAATGCGATCAGTTTCAAGCTCTCCTTGTCATTCTATGCTTTTATACATTGCTGTAAGCTACATACATGTATCAAGTTTGGCTAAAGATCAAGTTAAGGTTTCACTATTGCACCCATTTTGGTACGTACATGTATACCTGTTAATGTACAGGCAACATGAACTTACAATTAACCAGAAGTCTCTGACGAGACTGTAGCTCTCCTGGTTGTTTTTTCTAAAACATCAATTTCCTTTCTTTTTTTTTCAAACCAAGACCATAGGGAAGGCGCTCTAACAAATTATAAGTAGCATGACAAAACTACATATCCATTGTACTGCAACTATAATAGCACTCATATAATTCATAATATCCGAGATAAAGTATTTCTAAAAAGAATGACACACCCATTTTCCAAGATCCTAGGGGCCAAGGGCTGCTAGCTCAAATGAACTATCAATGACACATCAAGACTACAGATCCATAATATTGGATAAAGAATTAACTCCCCATCATTAATAGCTTTAAACGTGTAGAGAGCACAACTATATAGGAAAAATTACCACACCCATTTTCAAAGACCCTGGGGGTATAGGGCTAAAACAAAATATCAGGTGCACAACTATGCCACAGACCAATCATTGCAAAAAGAATTAATTCTACATCATTTATAGTGTCAGAGGAGTTGCAAGCACAAGATTACATTCACTTATATAGGAGAAAATGACCACACCCATTTCTGAGACCCTAAGGGTCAGGGGCTAAAACATAATATCAGGTGCACAACTAGACCAGAGACCCATAATATTGCAATAAGAATTTAGTCTCCATCATTAATAGTGTCAGAGGAGTTGTGAGCACAAGATTACATACAGTTATATAGGAGAAAATGACCACACCCATTTCTATGACCCTGGGGGTCAGGGGCTCAAACAAAATATCAGCACAACCAGACCACACATCCATCACATTGCAAAAAGAATTAAGTCTCCATCTTTTATAGTGTCAGAGGAGTTGCGAACACAAGGTTACATAGAGTTATATAGGAGAAAATGACCACACCCATTTCTAAGACCCTGGGGGTCAAGGGCTCAAACAAAATATCAGGTGCATAACTAGACTACAGACCCATCATATTGCAAAAAGAATTAAGTCTCCATCATTTATAGTGTCAGAGGAGTTGCGAGCACAAGATTACATACAGTTATATAGGAGAAAATGACCACACCCATTTCTAAGACCCTGAGGGTCAGGGGCTCAAACAAAATACCAGGTGCACAACAAGACCACAGACCCATCATATTGCAAAAAGAAGTAAGTCTCCATCATTTATAGTGTCAGAGGAGTTGCGAGCACAAGACTAGATAGAGTTATATAGGAGAAAATGACCACACCCATTTCTAAGACCCTGGGGGTCAGGGGCTCAAACAAAATATCAGGTGCACAACAAGACCACAGACTCATCATATTGCAAAAAGAAGTAAGTCTCCATCATTTATAGTGTCAGAGGAGTTGTCCGGACATGATTATATAGAATTTAATGACCACGCCCATTTTATAAGACCCTGGGGGTCAGGGACTGAAACTAAATGACAGGTGCACAACTAGACCATGGACCAAGTAAAATGCAAAAAGAATTAACTTTCTATCTCTAACAGTTTCAGAGGAGTTGTCTGGACAAGATTACATAGAATTTAATGACCACGCCCATTTTCTAAGACCCTGGGGGTCAGGGACTGAAACTAAATGTCAGGTGCACAACTAGACCATGGTCAAAGTAAAATGCAAAAAGAATAAACTTTCTATCTCTAACAGTTTCAGAGGAGTTATCTGGACAAGAACTGTTTACGGACAGACGGACAGACAGACAGACAGACAGACAGACAGACAGACAGACAGACAGACAGACAGACAGACAGACAGACGGACCGACGCCGGACGAAGGGTGATCGCATAAGCTTGACTGGTCTGAGACCAGTAGAGCTAAATATACCCTATTCAAAAATTGGAAATAAGCTGTAGGCAAGACACAATATACCGGTACAATTGTATTAACAGCTTAATGTCATACATAAACAAACCTCATATGAAGGAAGTCCTAGTTCTGAGCACAGTTTGTTGCATTCTAGACTGTATTTGTCAATCCTTTTAACAAATTTCTCTTTCAAGGTCTCCTCTTCTGTAACCATTTCATCTAGGAGATTACGTAGGTGTAACATTACTGTGTTAGACCGCTCCTGTCTTTGTGAATCACAAATTCCAATTTCTTCCCATATTTTGTATAATTTGCATAGGGACTGGTCCAAACATTGCACCAGTTCACTGGTGATTGCCTCTTTACTGGAATGAAAAATAAATAAAACACTTTATAATGACATGATCCAATACAGACAACCGATTGTTGATAGCCAGAAGTTTTCTGATTCTGATTATTAGAACTATTCAATGGCATCAATTTTATTCAGATTTTGCAAGACAATGTAATCAAAATCGTGTTTATCTAGTTTCTCCCTTCTGATTAGTTGGTTCTCCAATTTTTTAGTTTGTTTGGTGAAGTAGGGAGTTAAAAATCGGAAAAAATGCAATTACCAAGCGAGAAAAAACGTGAGATGGATACATGTAGCAACAGTTAGTTTAATGTAAACTTACGTGCCTTCTGCAAGAAAATAATATTTAAGGTCTCAGATATGGAGAAATCGTTGGGCAACTGATTCATCAGACTTTTCTCTGTAACAACCATAATGGGATTCGGTCTCTTGTAACAACAGCCAAGAGACTGGATTATCTGTTGCTGGTAGTAGTACTACTAGTACCCTCCTTTGACTACATTTGTAAGGAGCACCCATTTTTAAAATAGTTTTAAAATGGTTTTAAAACATGTTAAAAGTTAAATGAGAAATAAGGAGTTCTAGATTTAAAAGGGCCTGTGTGATTTTTAAAAGTCTTAACCCTTAGACTGGCATGGCTGGGGCTGTTAACATGGTTAAGAAGAAGGGCATATATGAAGGGCTTTTATATAGAGAATTAACGTCATAATTTGTGTTTTGTTACAGGTATGCAACACACAGCAAGTGCTTTAATCGTACAAACGTACATGTAATGAGCGTTAGCACATTTCATGCAATAAATGCAATAGACCATTTTCGAGTTACAACTAATGACCGTTATAAACCTTCAGTTTAGTCACTGCTATGACGCACCTGCTTAGTTACGTCAAGTAGGGTTACTTCCGGTCTACCTTAGCAACGTCACATATTGTGACATCAGCGGTGTAAAATCGATCTAATCTACTCAAAATTGAAAAACTACTTTTCTTTGAATATGGAAATTATTATAATCGCTGCTTTTCAACGACAATGTAAATTATAAGTCATCGGATTTTACTTCAAATTTTTTTTCAGTATAAATATTGAAAAAGTGAAAAACAGGAAATTCTTTGAACGGAAAATTTAAAAGTCTTACATAAAAAAAATTAGAAAATGGTAACCCAACTGAATTTCTTTTTTAAAACATAACAATAATTGTGATTTAAACCCCCCCCCCCCTTTTTTTTCATGCCATGCCATTGCCTTTTTGTGCAAATATATCCCTAAGAAATTGTCAGTAAATAAAAGGTTCTGAAATTTAAATAACATTAAGTATTTCTGAAGTAATATAAGCCGCTTTCTTTTCTGAATGCATCAATTCAGTATAAAAATTGGTATTAACAGTTTTTTTTGTTTTTTTTGGGGGGGGGGGGGGTTAAAACCATTTTGATAAATGGCAGCGTGTGCTATTGGTAACTCAAGTTTAGAAAATAAGAAAGATACGAAAGGTTTGTCCCTGTACACCTGACGAAGGAACTAAAAAAAAGGATGTTCAAAATTGAAAAAAAAAATCAGAAAACGGTACCTTGGAATAATGAAAAAATAAATTGTATATAGATAAAAAATAATGCGTGGATCTAAAACATTTTTCCAAGGATGGGGTTCATCCTGGCTCTGAAGTTGAGAAATTGGGAGCGTAGAAATAGAATAATGACTGACATCTTGAGGGGGAGGGGAGTCCAGAGCCTCAACACCCCCGCGGGCCCGGTGGCTCTAAGCTTCACGCAAAATAAAATGTAAATCCTATGAGACTCAAAGTTCAAGTACACGTTTTATTTGCCGTATTCACAGATAGACCTTTTTGTATCTATTTATAGTCATAATCCTTGAACATACATTTCAATAAATACATCTGGCCTTCAAACTTTAAAATGAAATTTGTTCTCGTGAATCTCTAGGGGACGGAGTTCACCCCAGTCACGCTCATGGCCTGATCAATATTTTACAAACGAGAAATGGAAAGCCGATAGGAGGAAAGCAGGAAGGGGGGGGGTCAACCAGGTAAGGAAAATATACTGATGGTCAGTCCTGAGTCCCGAGAAGATAATTGTTTCAAACATTTTTTTTTTTCATTCTTCATTCTTTTAGATTCTGCATGATCTTTTTCCGATTACAGAGTCACAGATACAATGTCACTGTGTACATGTAAATCAATACTATCATGATATTTGATCGTCAGCACGGTACACCTTCGGGGAAGGGGGCACGTCTCTCCCCCTCCCACCCCCTTACCTACCCCCTCCCCCTCCTTTTTACCCTTCCCTTACCTCCCCCTCTCTCCCTCCTCCCGCCTCTTTCTTCCCTCCCCCTCTCTCCCATCCCCTTCCCCATCCCTTTCACCCTGTCCACCCCCTCACCTTCATAAGCTTTACTTGGCATCACGTCGTTGCCCGGTAGCCGGGGTACTGGGTAGATGTACAGGTCAAAATCAAACATTTAAACACCTGTCGTGTCAAATGCCTATCCCCATCTAACTGTCACAAACAATAAATTCAGTCACATACACCTGGACACGTGTCCAGAGTCTCTTTTTATGTCTCTTCATACCCCTCCCCCCCTTTCCTGCCCATTCAGCTTCTACATAGAGCATCCCCTTTGACTGATACCTTTTGCTTGAATTTTTCCAACCCCAAATCATGTAAATGGTGCACATTTCTGACGCTACAATGCCATTTGGTTGCGTAAATAGTTTATTTCTTAATCATGATCACGTTATTTTTAGACTCAAATGTAAACCGGAAGTAGGGCATCTTGACAAAACGTCGAATCGGAGTATAATATCCGAACGTGAACGGTAACTCGAAAATGGTCTATTGCTGTGTGTTGCATACCCATAACAAAACACAAATTATGACATATATTCTATATATATGCACCATAGTTGTCTGCTTCATTCTTGATTTCAGAAATTGCTTTCTCTTGGTAAAGGGTGACGTTAAAATTCATCTCACCGCACGTTCTGTTTGCAGGTTAGAACAGCCGTCGCGGCATGTTTCTTTAGATCTTGTGCATTGTGACGTCATGAGTGTTAATAAACGAATTGCAGCACATTCCTTTCAACAGTGTGCGAAATTAACGGTG
Source organism: Pinctada fucata (assembly GCA_028142955.1). Lineage (NCBI taxonomy): Eukaryota > Metazoa > Mollusca > Bivalvia > Pterioida > Pteriidae > Pinctada > Pinctada fucata. The sequence goes on from AP027105.1 coordinate 55,306,480, forward strand.
GACCGATAGACAATGTCTATAGTTATTCTGGTCGGTCTATAGAGATCAAAAACTTGGTAGACCTACTTGTCTATAGGAAATCTGACCCGAGTCATGTAAATGTTTGCTCTTCGCACAGCAAAAGCTTAGCAAGAGCAGGTAAGGCCATATAAAATTGATCGGTCGTTTCTCAGATACCGCCGCCGATGAGAATTTTTTATTTCAATTGCAGAAGAAAAAAAACCCCTCTGTGTGTCATTTTCAATCGTTACTTATAAAAGAAGTTAAATTATCCAAAAGGTACCCGATAAATATTTAAGTGTCATCACAGCACTTCCATATTTACGGTAACATTAGGACGCCTTCTGTTCAATATTTTCAGGGAGTTTGTTTAGCACTCGCCCAGTCGCATTTGCGACTAAATTTGGCGCTGGGCGACTTCAAATTCGGAAATTACTCGCCCAACTGGCGACTGAGTAAAATCTTGTCCGAAAAAATCTGTTTCGTATTTTTCCGTTCCATTTAGTTCGAGGCAAAAATCATAGTCAATCATGGGCTTATCTATAGTTGAGGAGTGCGCCGTTGTGAAATCAAGCGCTCATATTACCAAGATCACTCCTTAGTTTCATTTTGCAATTTTTAGCTCGCCGGGACGAATGTCCGGAGAGCTATTGTCATACCCCCGGCGTCGGCGTTGGCGTCTGCGTCTGCGTCTGCGTGCGCGTGCACAAAAACTTTAACCTTGCTTATAACTTTTAAACCAATACAGATTGGGCTTTCATATTTCACATGTGCATTCCTTGTGACAAGACCTTTCCATGGATACCAAAATTTTTGACCTTGTGACCTTGACCTTGGAGATTGACCTTCTTTTGAAAAACTTTAACCTTGGCCATATTTTTGGAATGGTAAGTGATAGGGCTTTGATATTTCACATGTGTATTCCTTGTGACAAGACCTTTCCATGGATACCAAAATTTTTGACCTTGTGACCTTGACCTTGGAGATTGACCTACTTTTGAAAAACTTTAACCTTGGCCATATTTTTGGAATTGTAAGTGATAGGGCTTTGATATTTCACATGTGTATTCCTTGTGACAAGACCTTTCCATGGATACCAAAATTTTTGACCTTGTGACCTTGACCTTGGAGATTGACCTACTTTTGAAAAACTTTAACCTTGGCCATATTTTTGGAATGGTAAGTGATAGGGCTTTCATATTTCACATGTGTATTCCTTGTGACAAGACCTTTCCATGGATACCAAAATTTTTGACCTTGTGACCTCGACCTTGGAGATTGACCTACTTTTGAAAAACTTTAACCTTGGTCATATTTTTGGAATGGTAAGTGATAGGGCTTTGATATTTCACATGTGTATTCCTTGTGACAAGACGTTTCCATGGATACCAAAATTTTTGACCTTGTGACCTTGACCTTGGAGATGATTGACCTACTTTTGAAAAACTTTAACCTTGGCCATATTTTTGGAATGGTAAGTGATAGGGCTTTGATATTTCACATGTGTATTCCTTGTGACAAGACCTTTCCATGGATACCAAAATTTTTGACCTTGTGACCTTGACCTTGGAGATGATTGACCTACTTTTGAAAAACTTTAACCTTGGCCATATTTTTTGAATGGTTAGTGATAGGGCTTTGATATTTCACATGTGCATTCCTTGTGATAAGACCTTTTTTATTGTTGTTGTTGCAATTTACATATGGTTGCCACCGGCGAGCTATGTTGTCATTCTGACAAGTCTGGTTATAAAGAATTTGAAGGGGCGAGTGTCGCACACCCAGCGGCATGTGGCGTTTCATTAAAGGGGTAGGAAAACCTCAAAGTAAGAGGAAAGCAATTGATACCTCTTATTTTAAAGAATACGACAAATCAAAGCGTAGTAGAAAATTCTCGGACAAATGGACGGAAACATATTCGTGGCTCAGAGATAGCGCTAGTGGGATGACATGCTCAATTTGTATTGATCATGACACAACCAGTAAAGGCAGCAATTCCTTTATTAATGGATGTGTCATCATTTCATGTTGAATTGTCATAAAATAGTTAATCAAATATTGCTTTTCATCCTTTTCATAATTGTGATTACAAAAAAAAGGCCGAAGAAAAATTGGGCTCCTAAAATTTAAGCTGGGCCCCTAAATTTTCTGTTGCCAGGGGCCCAATTGGCTACCAAGGTTTTCAAGTTAAACAAACTCCCTGATTTTACACGTGAATGGATATAAATATTTTTACATGGCCTAAATCCAGCCTATTTATACTACCAATGATTATTTAAGCACCTGTAAAACCTTGATGTGTTGTAGTACATGCATGTACTTCCGTATTTTATCGTCCTTTCGTCATCTAAAGTCGGTCGCGTTGGCGTTCTTTGACCGGTTGAAATATGTTGACGAAATGAAACCCGGCATGTGCTAGTTGTAGTAATGAATCGGATATTGACAGTGAATCTGACAGGGAAATAGAACAATTTCAACAAAATGAACTTGAAAATGAAAATCCCATCACACAAATTGTCTACCAAATTGAGAGAGAATATAACTAAATGAACGGCAGATGATTTTAGCAAATAAAATGCAATAAAATTCTGATTTCTGTGCCTTTTTATTTCAGTCTATAGGAAAATGCTGAGGTCTATAGGAACTAAAATTACTGTGGACCGAATGTCTATAAGACTTAAAAGTTAGTTTCGCACACTGTTTCAATAGTAACATCTCAGGGAATTACATTGGTTGTGCATATATATAGTATTATTGGCACATTACATATCATAAAAGTTTTTCGGATATTTACAAAATTTGTTAAAAAACTAAAAATAAGTAAGACTAGAGTAGAGGCTTACTTCAGAAACTGGATAAACAAGATTTTGAAAACTTTGTCATGCAACAATTAAAATGAAATATATATCATTGAATAGAGCATGCATAGTCGTCAATTTTGGTATGTGTATATGTTACATGGTCAAGGGTTTATGCAATCATATTATACAGACAAAATAATGTTAGATAGCATGGATAGGGCGTTTTCAATGTTAAATTTCAGTGTGACGTCGCCGAGTTTAACATTGAGCCTATGGAGAGCGTCACGACGTAACAGGAAAAAATAGCATGGGAAATGGCCCATCTAAAACTTGTTTTGTCTATATAGTTTGATTGGGTGTACTCAATATCATATACACATCGCCAGTAAGGCAATTACCGTCTCTCCTCGAAGAAATACGCACAGCTGAAGATGCGAAAGTTATGCGGTCTAACATACCACCAAGGCCCCTACCCACAAATAAATATTCTTACCAACCCCGTCAAAATAAATCTAGTGTATCCAAGCGCCGTACATGTCCAATTTGCAAAGCCGCGGGACGCAGCGATACTCACTTCCTTAGCGAGTGCAGGTTCCTTCCAGATGAAGATCGCAAATATATGGCTAAAGCACGTCAAATCATAGGGATTATAGACAATGCATCCTCAGATGAATCAGAAAATGACGATAACCCTCACCAAGATCAACCTGTAATGGAACAATCTATGTCATCGTATCGTGTCTCCATACGACAGTCCCCTTACTTAGATTTATTTGTTGGCCATATCCCTGTGCGCTTAACTATTGATTCTGGCGCAACAGGAAACATGATCCGAGAATCAACAGCGCGCTACCTTGATGCCACAGTGAATAACACTTCGCAATCTGCTCACCAGGCTGATGTATCGTCCCCACTCAAAGTAATTGGAGAAACTAGGTTGACTTTTACTCGTGATGACTTCACTTTCTACTTCAATGGACTTGTCGTAGCAAACCTTGACGTTGAAGTATTAGCAGGGATACCATTCATGGAAAAGAATGATATTTGCATACGACCATCAAAACGTGAGGTCAGAATAGGTGATAGTTATTCATGCCATTACGGATCTGAGGAATCAACAAGCAATCGTACCTCCGTAAGAAGGGCTCAGGTACTTCGCTCTTCTTCGACCGAAACAATATGGCCTGGGGAGTTCATGGAGCTCAAACTACCTACCTCTTTCTCAACTGATGACACATACGCTATTGAACCATACGAGGTAATGACAATTCGATCCAGATATATTAGACAATTGAATTGGTGCTTATTCGTACTTAATCACTTCATGTGTTCATATTTATGAAAGTATAACACCTATATAGCGGCGCATGTTATACATACCAAAAGTTAGGACTAAGCCAGATCTACTGAATGGTATGAACTTCATTTAAATTTTTGCATCATAAAGTAGTTAAAATTGCATTTATTCAGTTTCCGAAGTGAGTCACGCGGACAGTAGGCAGTGCAAATAAGTGCAATAAAATATTTTATCATGATTATTCAGTGTACATACTTATCCGTTATCACCTTTCAAATGGACAATTTATGCAATCTAAGAGTCCGTGAAAAACTACAGCATGGCGAGTAAGTAATGTAAACACTGTTCATGGCAATTGATTGGGAAGGAACAAGGGCCGATAATCGATACTGCCCATTGATTTGAAAGATGGCCCATTGAAGTCTATGTACTTTCTCGAGAGACGGCCGATTAAAATTGTTGAAAATCATATAAAATTATCGATGATGATCAACAAAATGTCCTCCCTAACCACTGTGTTCAGAAAATTCTGAATGACGCTCCGACTCGACTCTGTCGCTAAATTCGGCCCAAAATCTGTTTATCTAAATTACAGAGCGCATGCAAACTTAGCGATTTTTTGTTTTACAGTAAAGTTTATACTCATACTCACTTCACTTGTGTCATTATATTTCAATTTGACCTGATATAAACCATGTAAACAAAATTTTAAACAAGTAGGTTTTCAGACATCTTGGCTTGAGCAATATTTTTCAAACTTAGCGCATTGAAAGAGGCATTCTGATTGGCTATTTGATACAGTAGCAAGGCGATTCGACCCTCAGCCACTCCATCTATATACAAGTCGATACTGTATAAATGATCGGTGTAAAGTACGCATAATGGCCTTTATATTGATAATGTTCGTCAACAGCTGGACTGGCCCAAGCTGTAAATGCAGCTATTTTTGTCATATAAACTTTATATATTATCGAAGTAATATTTATGCTTATATTCAGGAATTTATATCAACTGATCCCACACCCATCCTGAATACTCCAATTGAAGGAGGTAGGATCACATCCTCGGGTAGCCTATTCCATTCTGTAATTGTGCGGGATAAGAAGCTATATTTGTAGGCGTCCGTTGATGTACTGAGCAGTGGCGGATACAGCCGGGGGGCGGCTCGGGGGAATGCCCCCCCCCCCCCCCCCAAGCAGTGCCCAACGAAGGGGCACTAATGACATGCTTTTGGAAGCAGTAAACTACTGTTTCTGTATAATATATCTATGAAGTTAGTCAGAAATATCCCCAAAACACCCCAGAAACCACCGAATAGAATGAATTTTCCAAAATTTTAACAAAAGTCGGGAAGGCTGCATTGCTGCCATGTACATTTCTGTACGTAGCGGTGCACGTTTCGGAAACAACTGAACCCACATTGAATCATGATGAATCGGGAATAACAGTCCTATGCAAGTCATAAAACATACATAGTTCTTTACAATTGAAATGATGCCACTTCTCTCAGTCACGTGACGAAGAGCTTTCTCCGTAAAATCTTCGTTTTATTTAATTTCTGTTATTCATATTATTTTCAATATGTTATGTATCGATGATTCATGATCTATTTTCAATTCTATAAGATAAAAAAATGATTTTATACTAGAAAATAGAGGAAATTTCGTAGAAAGAAGGAATTTTTAAAATATGCGGGAACCGCCAAATTCAGTTATCCGAAAAAACGACGATACCTGACTTCATGTATTTGTTATAAACTTTCAGTCACGATGCCCGGAACACGAATTATTCAACTATAAACCTAAGAAAACGGACATTGAAGTTGCCAAAACTCGCCAAATCATGCTGTCTTCCTATGAAATTACCGTACAGCCTATGGACAGAATTTTACTAATTTTCAACTCATGTGGGAACCGCGAATTTAACACGGAAAATAAAGTTTTTTACATCAACTTCTTCAGAAAATAGCGGAGTATCATATCCAATGCCCGGAAGCCGTTTAACAATCTTAATTACAGTGATGCCCATATACGACAATATAGTAATTTCAAATCTGGCTGCGAGTAATGACGCGATGTAAGGGTGGCATTATTTCTCCGTATGCTTTTTTTAACATCGTTTTAAACTCGAGGTATTAGCCAGAATTTTGCAAAGAGTCAAAAATGCATGTTTTTCTTTATTTTTAGAATCGAATTGCCAATTTCTATCTTGACTATGCAGAGAATGGGACACCCGTGATCTCATGTTTGTCAATGAAATTTATCATTTACTTATTTTCTTTACCTTACAAAAATTAACAAACATGCGCGGATCTAGAATGATGATTAGGGGGTCAGGTCCCGCCCTTTCATAATTTTTCTTGACCCGCCCATTTACTTAGAAAATCCTGAACATGTCGACTTCTGCATGCCGTGCAAAAACAAAACAGCATAAGAAAATGTCGAAAAAAAATTTAAATTATCGTTACTGACACTGACTGAATCATGCGCGTCAAATCCCTTAGTCTAAATTTAATTCAAATACGCTTCAGATGCCACCAAACTGCTCCATTTTTTTCAAAAATTTCTCGGGGGAGGCCCCCGAACCCCCACCAACAGGAGAGGGAACCATACCCTTCCCCACTCGGCCCTTCCGGCCTCGCAAGTGCATGATTCCCATCGAAAAATGCATGTGCCCCCCCTCCTCCGGCCTCGCAAGTGTATGATTCCCATCAAAAATGCATGTGCCCCCCCCCCCCCCCCGTCAGTTGGAGTTCTGAATTCGCCCCTGCTGAGCCTGGCGAATCTGCTTGGGTGGTACTGTCTTGTCAGCAATGCTGGCTGTCTGACGTACTCGGGGATGGTAACTGCCGCCTCTCCGTGTAGTATAGTATATTCTAATATGACTTGATTCTTTTTCCCTATCAAGACAACAGACGCGAGCCGGGCTCTATTCTCCAATATAGGCCCTATAGCGATAAGCCACGCCTACCAATTTTCTGAAAGCAGAAAAACCGGCAGGAACTGGTTTTTACCAAGAATCGATTTTTGTCCAAAGGCCCAAGTTTGATCATCATTAGAATAGAAATAAAAAATGACAAGCCGGGCTCTATTGTCTCATAATGCCCTCGCGTCCTCAGCCAATCACATTTATCACCTCGCCGCTGACGCGGCTCGGTAATAAATGTGATTGGCCGAGGACGCTCGGGCATTATGAGACAATAGAGCCCGGCTTGTCATTTTTTATTTCTTAAATACTCTATTCTATAATATAGAAATATTAGTTAAGTTTAGTCTATTCGTCAATATTTTGGTAAAAGTTTCTCGCCTGTTCAGCAAAATAACAAGGATTATTACATTTATTTTTTCATCTGCATCTTTTTATCCATTTTCATTCTTTTACTGGAAAGATGAAACAAGAGGCCCAAGGGGGCCACATCGCTCACCTGAGGAGTCTATATGTATGTTTTCAAAGTCAAGACCTGAAGGAAATCGCTTTTAGTGACGCTTTGAGAAGGACAAGGTGAACTTACTTCCTGTAAAGTTTGGTGACATTCTGTGCAGTAGTTTAAGAGGATAAGTCAAAAATGTGTCATTCAAATAGAGCCTATAGACATAGAAGGACATCTTGGATTTCCGATCGGCTCGAAAAACACAAACTTGATAGAGGGCAATGAGTAATTGCTTCCTGTGAAGTTTCAAGAAATTCTGTGAAGCGGTTTCAGAGGAGAAGTCAAAAATGTGTCAGCCAATCAGAGCCTGTGGCGGCCATCTTGGATTTCCAATCAGCTCGAAAAACACAAACTTGGCAGAAGGCAATGAGTACTTGCTTCCTGTGAAGTTTCATGAAATTCTGTGCAGCGGTTTCAGAGGAGAAGTCGAAAATGTGTCAGCCAATCAGAGCCTGTGGCGGCCATCTTTGATTTCCGATCGGCTCGAAAAACACAAACTTGGTAGGGGGCACTGAGTACTTGCTTCCTGTGAAGTTTCGTGAAATTCTGTGCAGCGGTTGCAGAGGAGAAGTCAAAAATTTGTCAGCCAATCAGAGCCTGTGGCGGCCATCTTGGATTTCCAATCAGCTCGAAAAACACAAACTTGGCAGAAGGCAATGAGTACTTGCTTCCTGTGAAGTTTCATGAAATTCTATGCAGTGATTTCAGAAGAGAAGTTGAAAATGGGTCAGCGAATCAGAGCCTGTGGCGGCAATCTTGGATTTCCGATCGGCTTGAAAAACACAAACTTGGTAGAGAGCAATCAGTACTTGCTTCCTGTGAAGGTTTGTGAAATTCTATGCAGTCGTTCGAGAGGAGAAGTCGAAAATGTGTCAGCCAATCAGAGCCTGTGGCGGCCATCTTGGATTTCCGATTGGCTCGAAAAACACAAACTTGGTAAAGGGCATTGAGTACTTGCTTCCTGTGAAGTTTCATGAAATTCTGTGCAGCGGTTTCTGAGGAAAAGTCGAAAATGTGTCAGCCAATCAGAGTCTGTGGCGGCCATCTTGGATTTCCGATCGGCTCGAAAAACACAAACTTGATAGAGGGCATTGAGTACTTGCTTCCTGTGAAGTTTCATGAACTTCTGTGATGCGGTTTCAGAAGAGAAGTCGAAAATGTGTCAGCCAATCAGAGCCTTTGGCGGCCATCTTGGATTTCCGATCGGCTCGAAAAACACAAACTTGGTAGAGGGCATTGAGTACTTGCTTCCTGTGAAGTTTCATGAAATTCTGTGCAGCGGTTTCAGAGGAGAAGTCGAAAATGTGTCAGCCAATCAGAGCCTGTGGCGGCCATCTTTGATTTCCGATCGGCTCGAAAAACACAAACTTGGTAGGGGGCACTGAGTACTTGTTTCCTGTGAAGTTTCGTGAAATTCTGTGCAGCGGTTGCAGAGGAGATGTCGAAAATGTTAAAAGTTTACGCCGGACGGACGACGACGACGGACGGACGACGGACGGCGCGCTTTGACAATAGCTCACTTCAGGTGAGCTAAAAATGTATATATTAGGAACTAATACATAGAACAAAAACATATTACTAATATTTTTTGTCACTTGTGACTTTTCCAATTGTTTAACTAATTATGTTGATTATTTGAATCAATCTGTTTATCCAGAAGGAAAACTTAAGTTCTATACTACATTTGCAGTGAAAGGATTCCATTACTGTTAGCTCATGAAATAATGCCTGGTAGCCAGAAAGGAAGCTGTAAATATAATCGAAAATAGGTCGAATTATTGTCGTGCAATGCGATATCGTTAAAACCTTAAAACAGCATGACGCTTTTTGAGAAACATGAATTATTGAGAAACACCAGACACACAATTGCTAAATAAGTCAAACATTCCCATGTAAATTGACAATTCTTCGTTGTCTTGTTTTTCTGTAAGGTCTCGTGTTGACACATGGCTATTTCAGATTTACAATGCGTTAATCCAATGTTCAAAGCGCACCATGATTTGATGCATTGATGGTGCCGTGCTTTATAGCATGGGAGAAAATATGTTGACTGTCTCCGATCTTCGAATATGATGAGGAGATCCTAAAAACATACAATGACAACTTTAATTCTTTCTGTTGATCGTTTTGAGTTTTCAAAACTTGTTTCAGGAAAGAACGTTTTGACTTCAGATGCGTCACCGGAAAGGGACCATTTCTCTTCCGTAGAATAATGTTAAACGCCTTCAAATTCAATAGCATCATTTAAGAACAGACAAATTTGAAGCATCGACCAGACATGCACGTTTCGGGTCCTAATCCTCGTCAGTGACAATGTAAGATGGCCAAAAAGTGTGTAAGATATTATGTCAAAAGTGTACAGAAAGACGTAGCAGGATAGGTGGTATATGATGCTACAGGACCCACGTTTTAGAGAAGAAATTTTGATAACAGAAATTTTCGAATGCGTTGAAGAAACGATCAATTGAAGTTCAGATCGAACTTGACTACACGTGCACTTGGGGACTCTTGGTCCACCAGCAGTGACACTACCCCATTTGCTCATCCCTCATAAAAAACATTGACCCCGTAAAAGACCGACCCCCTCTTGAGATTCTTTTTCAATTATTGAAATTGATTCTTCAACAAATATTTTAAAGCTGAAGACGGATACTATCTTTACGAAAGTCTATATGTGCTATCTTGAATTTCATATTATCTCATAAGAACCTACTACTGCTGCAATTAGATGAAGAGATACTACCAATAGAAACATATACTTGGTAAGCATATTGGCACAATGAACACTGTCACTCTGTCACCATTGTAACGATGTGAACACTGTTACACAGCAAAAATTGTAAAGCATATCACATAAAAAGTTTATCAGATAAAATTTATATTTTATTGATAATACAAGGTACATGAAAAGATAATATGAAAATGACATCAACAAATTCAAAATGAGTTTTCAAAAATGGCATGTACATTATATGTGTTAATCAAATGTCACATTGTACTAGTAATTAAAATCAATAAACAGAAGAATTTTAAAGCAAATTTTTAAGATAAATTGTAACAAGCTGTATTACTGTCAGTACAGGGTCCAGAGCGAGGGCCAGACTATCTAATGAACACATTGGTACACATGGTGTATATTCCTCAGCTACACCGTCTGTTTCTATTCTTGGTCCATTTGATCCGCCGCTGTATCCTTTTGACAAATATCCTTGCAAAGACGACTCCTAGAAACTAACAAATAGAACAAAAATCTTAGTAGTATTTAATCGTGTCAAATTGGAGTTTTCAAATTGTTTAAACTAATTACGTTGGTTATTTGAATCAAATTGTTTATCCAGAAGAAAACGTTTGTTATGTTCTACGCTACATCAGCAGTGAAAGAAATCCATTACTGTTAGCCCATGAAATAATGCAAGAAAGGAAGCCGTAAATATAAACGAAAATAGGGTGAATTATTGTCGTGCAATACGATATCGTTAAAACCTTAAAACTGCGTGATATATTTGTAGATACATAAATTATGGAGAAAAACCAGACACAAAATTGCTAAATAAGCCACACGGTTACTACATACAAACTGACTATTCCTCGTTTATCTGCTTTTCTGTAAGGTCACATGTTGACGCATGGCTATTTCAGATTTACAAGAAGCAAACCATTGGAAGCCGATCGAATGATTTGATGAATTGATAGTGCCGTACTTTATTGCATGGGAAAAATATTTTGACTGTATTCGATATTAGAAAAAGATGAATCCCAAAATATACATTGATAAATAATTCTTTCCATTGATCGTTTTGAGTTCTTAAGACTTGCTTCTGGATAGATAATGCACGTATTTGAAAGAGAGATTTGACTTCAGATGCATCAGCGGAACTTGACATTGCTTGAAGATTGTATTAAAAGTCTTGTTGTTTGTATTCGTAATGTTGGTGTATATCTGGGTACTGTCGGGATATTTTCAGGAGATCACCTTTCCTTGTTTCAGTCGGACCAAACTCCAAAAAGAAACAAATATTTCTCAAAATCTTTTATCTTACCCTTAGATTGTCTACTGAACTCCTCCCGGAAGAGCAAATTAAAATGAATTCCGTTTTCAGGTACAACTGTTACCAGTCCGTTCAAAGTTGGACATCTTATGATAGCTGGTAGTTTGACAGTACAATGTATATTAAAAATTGTCTTGATTTATAAACATCTCAAGGGGAAGAAAAAATTGATGATTTAGATTAGATACTAGTAATGTAGATTCTTATGGCAAAAATATGAGATTAAAACCCTGATTTAATGTTATAATATTTTTTACCTGCATAAACATAACGACACATGCGGTGAGCAAGATGACCATTTCATGATTTGATATCCATTCACCGAAGCCTTTAACACACCCCTGGGTGTATATCCACTCCCTGACATCTGATAGCTATAGACATAAGGATTGGAAAAATTTGGTCACAGAAAGAAAACACATATTGATCAAGATAAGTAATACTGCTCTTACGAATCTAAAGTCTTTTACTAGTACACGCATTATCATTATTTTTCATTGTCATTGAAGAAACCTGTGGAATAGTGTATCGAATTTGGAATAAAACCAAATTGTACCTTTTTGTCTGATTTGTCAAATCCACACATTTTATTCATTCTTTCGCCCTGTGGTAAGATCAAAACAATATTAGCGACATGCAGACTGCAGAATATTTGCCATACAAATACTAAAAAAAAAATAATTAAAGGTTGAATTTTATCGCAAAAGAACTTTTCATCAGAAATGGTTTGGGTATTATTTGAATATTACTCACCGGGTAAACAATGCAACACGATTCTGGAACTGCGCATGCGTAAACACTTGGATTGATATCGGAACAGTTATAATACATATTGAGCTGCCAGTCTTTATAACCATAGTCCGTTGCACTTATACCGCAGCACTGAAACTGACAATAGGTATGCCATAAATATATTAATGTGAACTATGACGAGTGATGCTAACAAGTAGGAGATGCTTACTCCTCCCGGTAATCTGATCTCATAATAAGTAGGGATTTGCTCATTTGGAGAATGTTTGTTTTGTTTTCTTTAGTTTTGCATTTCTCCTGGTATCGAATGCCTATTGAATGTGTATTCTTTACAACTTTAGTTTTTGGTTTTGTGTTTGAATTTCGCTCACTCATTCAAATGTAGACGCTATAGAAATTGACTGCAGACTTGATGAATTTTGTCTGAAACTCATATCATAATTTTCATTTTGAACATCGATGCGTTCTCACAACTGTACAGTCAAACTAATATAGATATTACAAAAAATACTCTTCCTTGTTGTCCAAACCTTGTCTTCAGTTGTGTTTGCTTTCATGTTTTAATTTTATACGAAATAAAAACTGGTTGAATTAAAAAAAAGAAAAGTGGACAATTTTCTGCCTACTTTGTACCTGTTTCTGAATCATATCCATCCACACCTGGACACCCTTGTCGTCCATATATTTTAGAATGGCATCTTTCAGCAGTTTGTCTGGTGTTAGCCTGAGCCATTCCCGAAAGTCAGGGTTAGAGTAGAATATAATTACAAGTGCACCACATACGAGCTCAACCACTAGTACAACCGATAAGGCAATGTGAAACTGAAAATATATCATCTTACTGAAATCATATGTGTGATTTTAAAATACTTTCCTTACACCAATGTCCCTTCGCGAAAAGATGAAATTAATTAACAATTGATTACATATGTAAATGTGTGAGTGGTACTCTACATATCAAAAATTAAATTAAAGGAAGCCATATTCCGGTACATGTAATATATTGTCAGGTAGAGTGGCAAGTCAAGTAAGCTATTCTTACTCCTCCTAGTCTGCGATTGCATTCATAACATGTCGAAACACGATTCATTGTTTCAATCTTTTTAAATGTCTTGAATTCTCTGAATTACTCTTTCGTATCACTGAACATTGTTTTTCACTATCAAGGGGTATAGCCAATAATTTAAATTTGTACAAAGAGTATCTAGTTATGCATAATTTGGAAGACCATTTCTAACACTGTGTACTTCCTTTTCTATGTTTGATTTGCCTTACTCTGCATAATCTAATTGAATGATGTTGTTTGCAAGTTGGTGATGCTTACTTTCCTACTTACTTATGATCCGTCACCTCCTTTCAGACAAAATTTCAAACATACCATTTTGATCATGAATGCATGTTCTCGTGCGGCTCCTACACACCCAAGGAAGGCAACTGTGAATGTTATAGCACCAATTATACACAACACAACGAATGGATCCAGAATGAAATTAACGGCATCAGAAATGACTTTGTTTTCATCTGTTAGCTGCCAGGTTCCCACCCCGACCGCTGTCATTCCTGTCAACTGTGAAATGATAAAAGATAACTAGATAACAATTGTAGTGTCTAGAGAAATGATTTCTCCGCAAATTTTAGAAGTTCCAATGTGAACCAACTGTGCATCACCATTTGCTGATATTTTTCGGGACTTATAGAAAACAAGGTTTGATCCCTTGATCTCGTAAAAACGAACAAATAGACGCTCAATTCCTTTTTATATAAAAAAATCTCAATATTGTGCTTTCAATAAATAATTCAAATTTTCCGATGACCTTGATAAATTCTAGCCGTATTGATAAGAGTTATAAGAAACCTCTAAAAGCATTTACTTCGGTTCATGCTTAGATCTAATGTTAAAGACAATGTTAACGACGATGGTCACCTAATTTAATACATTTGTATATGGCAAATTTATTACTTCCAAATGATAAAATTCCCCATCCTGAAAAGTAACGTTTTTCGTCTCATGCCTTTGGTGTATTGGTATCGCAATCGAAATGTTATCCTAGAATACACTCAACTCAAGCTCAACCTACAACGACTTCGTTCTTGCAAGATGATTACCGGGAAACTAGGTACCAAACCAGTGTTCTATCTGTGAGCGATTACTTTGTTCACTGAGGGGCTTTGGTGACGATACCATAAAAATATAAAACACGATTTCACTCTTGTCCATTATTAAGTCCAAAACTATCTAGTGGTTTTGACCTTTTCTGCAGGACTGAGGTGACAGGTGTTGGTAGCATGCAGGAGAAGCATGTGTCTCCCCGGCACCGGATTTCATCTCAATTTGGGATGGATTAACTTAATTCCTTAGCAGAATGTTTTGGTTCATCTTGGTGTAACATTTATCAATTATGTCTATTGATTGTAACTTTAGAACCTGAATTCTGATTTGGAACTTGGTTTTTACCTCCGCTCTCATTAGACGAAGCAAATTATATACAGTAATTTGAAAAAAAACGGATATTTTAGTAGAAAATTGATACCACATCTTTTACTTTTAGATGTCTTCAGTTGAGGAAAGGTGAACAACCTCTCTTGTAGCTAAGGTAAGGGAAACTCATTTTAGCTTTCAATTAATAGGACGCAGCATATGATTCAAATGATTCTGAAATTATTCTTGTCATAACTGATAGAATCAAATAGCTCTTTTTTCACGAATGATTCGAAATTGGTGATAATTCCCCAGAGAGCTGTCTCGTTATACATATAATCAGATTTTGGTCGGCTGCACTGCAGACGACTCCTGAATGAAATACTAATAAAAAATAGACAGCGATATTATTACAAATCTGACGAAAATTCATCTGGAGAGCTCGTGAATATTGGACCAAAAATCCGAGCCATACATCAAATTACTGATGATCACTCAGCGTGAAAATGAATCCATTTACCCTCACATGGGATCAATTTGTGACTTACATTGACATTTTTTTGTTAATATTAGGGAATAATGTCATAATTGTAAATAAAAGTTCCATTCCAATTTAATCAAGCCGAAAATGGTCTACTGCTCGATTCGATAAATACAAAGATTGCTACTTGGGCTAAATCATAAATTTGTCAACACTTATCTTTTTCCCCTTGTTTATTTGCCACGAAAATTCATAACTCATTTGATTGAATAACAAAATGGTATTCTAGAAATGAATTCATCCACGCAAAAGACCTATCCTGGTTGAAATTTGACACCAGGATAATTGCAACTTTTCCTGAAATTTCCTGGAAATAAGAGTAGTACATAAATATATAATACAGTGTCTAAATTCAGACATGTCATCAAACAAAGCTGATGACGCAATGAAAACTTACCCACGATAAAAAGTTAAAGGAAAACAATGTGTACTTCAAAAGAAAATTTTGGATTCGAATCGGTATTCTTTCGTGGAAACTGCTCAATCGCCGAACCATCCGGCGCATGTTACTCTCCGATGTTTCTCCACTGGACCGTAACTTGTACTCGGTTCGTGTTCGATCAGCGTCATCTGTAGTACGACTTGCCACGTCATCACAGTGCGTATCGTCATCAGAGTCTGAAGGAAGTGACGTTGCCACATTATCGTACTTCCCACGGAATCCATCGAATATAGTCATATCATAACCATTGTATCCGTCACCTGTTCTCTGAGCCGGTGATGACGTAGAGGTGCTGGGGGAGATCATGAAGGATCTGATGTCAGTTTCAGACTCATCGTCTCCTGGTGGATCTGAAAATAAAGGAGATCATCATTATTTTAAACAAACCTTATTCATCGTCTTTTGCGTTTCTACTGGTTTCAGAGAGAGAGAGAGAGAGAGAGAGAGAGAGAGAGAGAGAGAGAGAGAGAGAGAGAGAGAGAGAGAGAGAGAGAGTGCATATTGAAATCAGTGCAACATCTTTGACGGAGGAATTTAGCCAGAACAATGTAACTTAAGCACGGACTGTATTACGCATGCCCTCTTTTTATATCCATTTTCATATTCATCTGTGTCTCTGGGGCCTCTGCGTTTCGCGGTCTTGTTTGTGTGATGTCATCTTACAGTGAGGAGGTTGTTTTACACCACAATTGTACGTTCTTCGAGACCTCTGGGTAATTGGAGAAGTGAGAGGGTTGTGCGCACGTAATCCAGGATAACCACACCATTTGCTACTTGCGTGACAGATGGCCGTCCAAAGTCGGCACCGGTTACCCATTGGTCTCGTCGGTTTATGTGTAGTCTTTTGTGTTTGATGTTTACATGTCGTATGTCTCTTTTCCGTCTCATGCTGTACTCGTCTTTTGTGTTTTTGCAACGGGTGTTTTGGTGTTTTACTGTTGATGCTGCAAAGGGGTCTTGTTGGAGATCTCCTCCCTTCTTTTTAAGTTTGATTCAAATGATCTTGTATAATTTTGCTACGTTATGTAGGTCTGACATTTATTTCGCCAAGAATAGTTAATTGTATTACCCATCTTTGTCCGTTCTAGATTTACCTAATAAAAAAATCGAAAATACTAGTAGTCAATGGGAGCGCAACCATACACATAAAGCAATAGTTCGTGGTCTCTGTGTCTTGCTAGACTAAGAACAAATTGTGTGAAACCTGAAACATCATATTATTCAACAATGCATAAATGTGTTTTTTCTTTTCACAAGTGAAAATTGGAATATACATACACAATATACATACATACCAGAAGACGTACTCGTCACAAAATTTATTAAAGCTCATCTTACTGAAGACATACTTCTATCCCCTGCTTTTTCTTTGGCTCTATGTTTGAGTTATGTTTAGAATTTCGCTCTTCATATACTCGTCATAAAATTTATTAAAGCTCATCTTACTGAAGACATACTTCTATCCCCTGCTTTTTCTTTGGCTCTATGTTTGAGTTATGTTTAGAATTTCGCTCTTCATATACTAGTATTTATAATTTGGGTTTCCTCTATTACTGCTTCGCGCACACCAAAATGAGCCACTACCTCTTGAAATGAGCATACTGTTCCCCGAAATTATAACAAAGGAAACTATAATAGCTGATTTTCCAGTAAACACGCGAGACAGATAAACAACAGACATCGCGAAATTTTCGTTGTAACGTCAAAATAAAAAGCTAACAACACATCAAGGTGCTTCAAGACGGTGCGATCTGATGTGACGTCATTATAGAAATATTGCCAAATGATGTGATGTCTGGTGTCATCAAGGTTAGGAACGGTTACATCTTTTATACGGAAAATGGACTGTTCGATTTTGATTTCAAACACAAGGTTGGTATCTCTGCAGGTGGACTCAGGGGTAATTATTGTCGGTATAGAACTGATTCTTTGGTTTATCTCGTATTCTGAGACATTTTTGTCTTTCCATTTAGATGATGCAATGGCATGGCCAACACCATCAAAGCCATTAAATATCCTCATTTTATTCCGTCGGAGAACTCAGCTAATCTTGACATCCGAACACAATACAGGGACATTTCTTGTTAATCTCCTTCCATAGGGAACATCCTTAAATCAAAGACGTACCACTGAGAGACTCTGATTAACAACTAAACATCTGAATGGTGAACTTGGCACGTTACCACTACCAATAATCCTGATCATGACTATTCAAAGGCTCAAGTAGTTGGATCCTTAAGTAACACGTAGCTTACGGGGACTTACGTAGAATAAAGTAAGAGTATATTCTATATATTCTATACTATAACGATTGAAAAGGAATGGACATTGATTTTTCACCAATTACAATAGAGTAATTAACAAACGAAAAAAAAAAATTAGATACACGTAATACATAGGAAAGAGGGTATTTGCAAGGAGAGGACAATTGCAAGAATGAGGGAGAGACCCTCAGCAAGATAACCATTTTCAGATAACAGCGGAACACACCTACAGGATGCACCGTAAATCAAACAAAAACCTTTGACAGACAACAGGCGACAGGGAGTATCCTACAATGAGCGGTCAGATAAAATCAAAGCACTAAAGGTACTGAGTGCGAATAGCCAGAATAATATCACTTATTATGTATGACAAAATATTGTGTTTTCAAAGTTATATTTGTTCCTGAACACCTTCGTAGGCCAGTTTATGGACTTATAAAGACAGAAATAAAATGCAAATCCATAATGTTGTCGTAATGAATTGAAAGATGATGTCTGACAGTGAACATGAAAATTAAATAACATCACATTAAATCTACCCCTCCCCCCTAAAATACAACAATCCAATATGACTATCGATTGATGATAGCATATACAAGGAAAGAAGACGAATCTTATTTTCTAATTTGATCCCCACTCTCTCTTTAACCTTTCATGTTCTATGTTAGGTGTGTGCTAAGAATTTGAAGGAAAATTCGCTTCTTTTTTAGTATATAAAAACATGATACATCCTAAACGGGAATGTTTTGATCTTTTATTTTTCATAATTGTTAATATCATATTTCATGATGGAAGTTCCTTATTCTTCCGTCGTATACAAATTTTATTTTGTGAAGCGGGGCAAAATAAGCCTACTTGAAGATGGTTTTACGTTTCAATGATTCAACTTAATATCTTTATCGATAGCGCCGTTTCATTTATATATTGTCCACTAAAACAGATAATGACCTGGTAATGGAAAGGGGTTTCCAACACACAGCCTGTGTTCGTCTCAGTACATACAGATGCAATTTTTCATTAGGTCATGCATGTACATAACACGACAGCTCGATTCATATAGATATAATTCATTGATTCAGACAGTGATCAGACTTTAAACCAATCATGACGCTGACGCAGTCCCAAGGTACTTGTAAACAGAGTAACATCGTTTATACATACTCGGTAGACGGGGCTCCCATGAGTGAAGAAATCAGGCAATCGCTATGTGCTATTCGCACAAAAAACAAAGCAGACGCACCTAAACATCAAACACGAATGACAAATGTCAATATTGAAATATATGTTCTACTGTTAAATTTCAGTGCACCATATGCGCATTTCAACTAGTTATGTCTCATCCGATGTCGAAAAAGAGGAAATCTATGAAGAGAAAAAGTCTTGACCTCAAATTTCTTCCAAAGAACCTGCTAAGGACATAGCTATTCTGTGTTGACCAGCGCGAATCACTGTGTGCCCTGCAAACGTTTCAAACACAGAAACACCATTTTTTGACCTAAATATCAAAATTGTTAATGGAGAGATCCATACAAGTGTGTATGACAAAAGAGATGATTTTGGATTTAACATAGTAAATTTCCCCTGGCTTGACGGTGATGTTCCTAGATTACCGTCCCATGGTATCTATATTTCACAGCTCATCCGGTATTCTAGAGCATGTACTGATGTTTTGGATTTTCATAGTAGAAATTTACAAATTACCAAGAAACTTTTAGGACAAGGTTTTCGCTTTCACAAACTAGTAAAGACTCTCTGGAAATTTTACAAAAATTATTGTCAACTTCTTCTGAAATTCGGACCAATACAGGCAACAGAGTATATTACTTTGGGTATTTAACAACCTGCATTTTATGGTGACATTATTAACAAGATAAGAAGGATCAAAGATAGACAACATCACTATCGAAAATGCGTCAGAATCATCAAACGCCTTTTATACCGTGGGTATGATCCTAATGTCACCAGACAGACACTATGCTTGGTACTTGACAAATCTACAGTCTTGTACAAGCGCATCCTTAAAACTTGCACTCTGACTGACTGTGACGACGGGACTCCATGACGGGCCCCTGTCCAAACCTCTTTAGAGAAGACAGGGCCCGACCACCTGCCCTCTCTGAATGTCAGAGACTCCTCGGGTGATAACATACATGAGTTCGCGGCGGCAGAGCACGGATTGTATTACGTACGCCCTCTTTTTATATCCATTTACATATTCATCTTTGTTGCTTGGGCCCCTGCGTTTTGCGGTCGTGTTTGTGTGTGGTCATCTGACAGTGAGGAGGTTGTTTTACACCACAATTGTACGTTCTTCGAGACCTCTGGGTAATCGGAAAAGTGGGAGGGTTGTGCGCACGTAATCAAGGATAACCATAGATTCTGCTAATTCCGTGGCAGATGGCCGTCCTAAGTCGGCACCGGTTGCCCATTGGTCTCGTTGGTTTATGTGTAGTCCTTTGTGTTTGATGTTTCTGTGTTGTGCGTTGACGTTCCTTGTCCCTTACGCGTCTCTTTGTGCTTGTCTGCTTTGTGTTTTTGCATTGGGTGTTTTGGGGTTTTGCTGTTGGTGCTACAACCTGGTGTTGTTGGAGATCCCCTCCTTTGTCCTGTATGCTTTAAGCATCATGTCATCCCCAAATGGGAAATTTCATATCCAGGGCAGGTTTTCAGAATGTTCAGTTTCCATTAACTTTTAAGATTGAAGAAAATAATCAGTATTTTGATTTGCATCAAAATGAAATTTCTTTTTTTCTTTTTAAGAGGATTTGCCCGTAAATCAAATGACGTTGACTTTCCATGCATCGCGCTGTATCATGGACATTTTCCAAACAAAATCATCATCCAATAGCGTTTCCCTTATCTTTTGGTGCGCTCGATGTGGAAATAAGATTTGATGATCACAGACACGCAAGTCTTCGATAGATAGTGCAAGAAAGTTATGTCATTGATACAAACAGACACATACTACATGTACACGTTATCACCTTCCCTCTATAATAAAATGTAAAAAAAACAACTTATAAATCATCCACATTTTATTCCTTTCCTTTCATTTCATTTTCTTTCTTTCTTTGCTTATTCTACTTGCATTCAACGAATCGATGTTTTTTTTTTTAATTCATTTACAATTTTTTTTTTTTTATCCTTTTTTTTTTTTTTTTTTTTTTTTTTTTTTTTGCTTTTTTGATTTCCTCAACCTCTTTATTTTTATTCTATGAAAAGGTGTCTCTCGTAAAGATGACTTTATCTCTTAGTGGACGTTTTTGTTTTGCTTATTTCGGGGGGGGGGGGGGTATTGCAGCTTCGCCATAAAACTCCTTAAAATGTTTTATCATTATCACGCTGACGGACAAATTTGATATTCCAATCATGTGCACGTTTGTTATAATTCTGTAAAATAGGAAAATCATTTGATAATTTCCCTAGGGTTTTTCTTCAAACATAATCCTTTACATCGCGACAGGATGTCTGGGAGCAAACTTTGTAAAACATACATCACTAAATAGCTACTCAAGCAGCTAACTATGACATTTTTTTTATTTTCCAAATTAAATCATAGTTCTATCGTTAGAACCAAATTACGTATTTATTTTGAGGCCTATTAGCACCCCACGAGTAGGGACTTCATTGGTACAATTAATGTTCATCTCAGTATTTGAAGATGAAGTGCTGTAGCAAAGGAAATGGATTGAAATACACTCACTTGACAACCAATCATATTACAAACACCTGACCAATCAGAGACTCAGAGAAGACTTCTTGGATGTAAACTATTGTCATGTTGTTTGAGGGCGATGGGGGTTTGCTTTTACACTTAGGTCCCATACTAGTATTTGAAATAACTTACGAGGGGCTCTTACATAAAGGCTCTTTTAAGAACATCATCAAGTCCTTAAATATCAAATACGATTTGGTGATGTCTACGCGGCATGCTTTTGAAGGAGATCATTTCAAATATCGAATTTTGTACTAATGAAACTGACTTTGGCTGGAAGAAAGTTACTTATGAGGAACACGTGTCTGGTGCATTAAAATTGGTTTGAAATGATGTCTGAGAAGGTAACGAGTGGGAACACTTCAACCTTCTTTTGCGAATACAGGACATGGGCGATGTAATATGAAAATATCCTATAACATTTTATTATAAAAATTATAAATTTTATTATCATGCCGACACCCGGAATAAATGCTATGGACAGATACTAGTATTGACACTTGATCTGTATGTATCCATCTAAGATAAGTCGGCATTTGGGGGTTTCCAATGTTTATTTGCGACGCAGTACAAAATGAGACATTTTAACGAGCTAAACCTCTGCTACGTAATCATATCCTATCCTCGTTACAGAGACGTGGCATGAGTTGAATTGGAGTTGGAATTGCTTGTTGATGCTATTGCGTTCTCAAGTAAAAACTGCTCACCAGGATGGATAGACTCCTGGTAACCTTCATAAAATATTTTTTTTTTTTTTTTTTTTGCTATTTCGGATACTAGCCATTTCACCGATAAATATCATCGAAATTAAAGGAGTTTAACATCTTAGCACCATCCCTCCAATGCTATTTTGAACATAGATTTTATTTGGATATGCTACTGAATCGACCCTACAGGAAAATCGGAGCCGCACGCTCTCTGTAATGTAAATGTAAAAATCTAACTTCAAAAAATTTAAAGAGGGCGCTACCGAAACTATTTATGGTGGCGCCTCCGAAAGCATCACTGATAAGAATTTAATATTCGAAACACGTGTCTGGTGCATGTAAATTGATTTGGAATTTTCTTCAAGAAGGTAGAGAGTTGGAACCCTTCGACATTTTCAATATATTGTCCTTAGATTATATTTTACATTTTACCCAACAATATGCTTATTTTGATTTATAAGATAAGGTAGAGATCCCCAGCATAGTGATCACAATACACACGAATTTAAAAAAGAGAGAGAGAGCAAACAGGCAACGAGAACAATGGCATCACATCACTGAAACACCAAGATAACACTACACATTGTGTATATAAGAATAATCTCCACAGAGGTTATCTTCATTTGACGAGAAATCACTTTATATGACTTTGGGAATCTGGATAGCAACTTTATCTTTTTTCAAATTATGTTTTCAAATTATTTTATTGAGAATATATTGAATTTTGAAAAATATATGTTTGAATAGAGAATCAGGTAAGAGCGACTATGAAAATAAAATTAGTACTAGTAAGGAAAACTTGAATTATGAGAGTGTTTTATTATCGTGCAAATGCTCAGGATAAAGCCATATGAGAAATATTGGCACAACTTTCCATTTATTATAGATCAGTATGAAACAATCTAAGAGTAATCGGCATTTGGATTTTCCAATATTCATTTGTTTCAAACACTGTAGATTTGTGTAAAGAATAAAACAACTAAACGAGCTGAACCTCGATAACTTAATTATACCTTAGATCTTTACAGAGACGTGGCTTGAATTGAATTAGGATAGGAAGTGTTTCATTGATGCAACAACAACTTCAAGGAAAACCCGTTCACCAAGATAGAAAGACTTCTTATAATATCCAGTCTAGTGCCCTTATACGATACATTTTTTTTTGTTTTTTACTGTACAATGTGCTTTAATACTTGAAGTATAAGCTTATTCATTCCTTTTTACCGAGTGAATTCTTGTTGTTTATCTATTTCTACTTATTTTAGTATTTTATTTCTTATTTATCAGACTTGTGAATTAAAGGTAAGGGTTAAATGTTACGTTTTCAAATTCATAGCATCATTTAAGAACAGGTAAATTTGCAACATGGACCAAACATGCACGTTTTGGGTATACTTAACCCTCGTAAGTGATCCTCAATCCAAACGATGAAATATGGCCAAAGACTGTGAAAGTTATGTCCCAAAAATACCGAAATACGTAGCAGGATGGGTGGAATATGATGCTAAAGGGCCCACATTTCAGAAATTTCAAGAAAATTTTGTAACCAGGAATTTTCAAATGCGTTTGAAGAAAAGATTAACTGAAGTTGATCGGACCTGGGCTACATGTACCCTCGGGGATCAAATTTCATGGGGGAAATTTAAATCTAAAAGTAATAGAAGTATATTTTTTATCGTTGAAAATGCTGAATCTAGACCCATGGCCAGACACCGATGCCGAAATATTGATGTCCTCCTGTTTTAAAAGCTTAACGAACACTTACCTTCCATCTAGATCGTCAAAATTTCTGTTGTCTATAAAATTAAATATTTCCACTCATTCTACTATCCATACTTCTGACAAAATCCATTGGCATATCATTCTATTCCGACAATCCTTTCACCTAGTCATAACAGATGTTCTAACTCCGTCATAGAAATCAAATTCCTTTGGAGAGACGGAGCAGACGGTTCTGCATAATATTATCCATAAACAAGTATCGATTCCATTTCAAATAAGATATATAGATCATCTTTACTAGGAGAATTTTTGCCGCCGTGTTATTTATCGTTTCCTACTCTCTCACAATTTCGGTAGATAATTGTTTGCTAATGTTTCCCGATATTACGTTGGAGAGAATTTTCGTAGTCTTCTCGCCGCGTCCCTCACAAACGATGATTGGAATCGGAGCATTCGAGAGTAAAACTTGTAAGAGAACTTGATTTATTGTGTTTGTTTCATGGGCAATTTTTATTCGAGAGCAGTGATGGAAACCTTATTTTTCCATTTCTTGTCACACGACGCTTAGTAGATGTTATCTGTTATCGTGTTTTAGTTAGATTAATCCAACGGAGAGGTGGAGCCGGGGACAATTTCGATCAATCAAGGTCATTCAATGAAAAAAAAAAGGAAAATCTGCTTAACGACCAAAAACTAAAGAAAAGTAAAAACTAAGTAAGATATATTTCTGGTTGGATTGTTTCTGGGTAAGTCGCGTAGCACTCGGATCAATGTCGTTTTAATTTGAGCTTGTTTTGGAATAGTGTATCAATACCATAGGCAATATGTTGAGGTATTTAGGTGACTATTGTCGTCAAAAGAGAACGTGAGATCTTCATGAAATAAAATGTTTAGAGATAAGCGTTTGATGTGAAGAACATGAGGTATTTTACAATAATATGGAAGTGTTCCAACTCTTACTTTCTTGAAGAAAATTTAAAACCAATTTTAATGCACCAGACACGTGTTTCTGATAGTAAGTCCTCATCAATGGTACTAAATTAAATGTTAAAGTGATTTTCAGAACCAGCCAAATGTGTTTAGTAATGCTCTCTGGTTTTACTTTTTGAATTTCAAATTTGTAAATTTACTTTGCAAAGAGTATGTGGTTTCAAATTTCCAAAAGGGTCAATTCAGTAGTGAATAAAATCTTTGACTAAAGTAGCACTGGTTAGATGGTGCTAGTATGCTAACTCCTTTAATTTCGTTGATATTTTTGGATGAAATGAACATTTTCATAAATAGCAAAACACTGCATGATGTCAAAGAACGGAGGGGATATTCTATCCATGCACTTGTTTTGTCATGTTGGGTTCAGTGTTCGAGTACAAATTTTCAATTAATATCGATCTTTCTGGATGAAAATGTTCACACCATCATATCGATATACAATGTATATTATTAATTTATAGTCGTTAACCATTGAATTTTAAGTTATCGAATTCACTCAATATGATTATATGGCAGTAACAATTGAGTATCTTACGGATGGACACATTACCTCTCTGGATGCTTTGTACAATATCTAATGTTAAGTTGAAAAAAAAAACTTCCTGCAAAAAATTAGATTAAATCTGATTGGTCCCATGCTTGTCCTTCAAATACTGACTACATTTCATATCAAGGTTTACTTGTAATTCAATGTTGTAGGGACTTTTTTATGGGGGTCGTTCTTGGAAGAGTAATTTAATGAAGTTTTATGTCTTTGAGACGATCATTAAATTGTCGATCGGTGCACAAAGTTGATCGCTGCTGCCTTATTAGGAAATAGACGCACGTAAGAAACATCTCCGCTTGTTTGGAAGTAACTGACTTCAAAACCATTAAGATTCAATAAGATTTCAACCATCGGAGTATCAAATAAAAAAGAATCTAAACAGCAATCAATCTTTTTCTGCAAGTT
Organism: Pinctada fucata; assembly: GCA_028142955.1. Classification (NCBI taxonomy): domain Eukaryota; kingdom Metazoa; phylum Mollusca; class Bivalvia; order Pterioida; family Pteriidae; genus Pinctada; species Pinctada fucata. Next base: position 55,332,559 of record AP027105.1, read on the forward strand.
AGAAAGTCAACTTGATTTTTCGATAGATGTAAGAAGATTCAGAGCTTGAGCATGTCTTTTGTCACACAAAATCTATTATTTTCATTTCATATTTCCCGCAAAAGTTTTCGCAAGTATCGTACTTTCACAGTCATAAATACTAACACTATCAGTTACTCCTTAGTCGGTTCCGATTGCCAATAGACTGGTCTCGTTGGTTTATGTGTAGTCATTTCTGTTTGATGTTTCTATGGAGTGATTTGGTGTTCCTTGTCTTTTTTGCGTCTCTTTCTGTGCGTGTTTGCTCTGTGTTTTTGCATTGGGTGTTTTAGGTTTTAGTTTTTCTGTGGGTGCTGCAACCGATTGTTGTTGGAGACCCCGTTCTTTCCACTTTATTTATCAATCTTTCTCAGCAACGTTAACTCAGTGAACAACATTCAGAAACTAAAGTCACAAATGAAAATTCTATACCTCAACAAGTTCTTACAGTAATAGATATTCTCAACACAGATGCAGATGGTTTGAACTCAATAAAAGAAAGGAGAGAATCTCTAACATCACTCGGTTGCAGTATCCACAGCAACACATCAAAACAAACCATGTAAAAACACAGAGTTGACATGCACAGTAAGAAACAAAAGAGGCAAGGAATGCCAAAAGCAAAAGAAACATCAAACAGAAAAGTACCACATATAAAACAACGAGGCCAATTTGCAAACGCTGCCAAATAACTTCAATTTCTAGGAAACAGCGTAGAACTGAAATTCCCCCAATAACTTTTATTTCCAAGAAATTATTCCCCAATAACTTTTATTTCCAAGAAACACCGTAGAACTGAATATCATAATAATGAATCATGCCATGAAATGAATGCTAGGATAATCTTTCTTATTATCAAAGTTTCTTATCATGAATGTGACAATGAATATTTGTACACTGCATGTTTAACACAACTCATCATTCTTGAAATAATTCAAACAAAGGAGGGGATCTCCAACAACACTAGGTTGCAGCATCCACAATAAAACTCCAAAACACCCAATACAAAAACACAGTGCAGACACGCACTGAAAGAGGCGCAAAAGGGAAAGGAAAATCAACCCACATCATAGAAACGCCAAACATAAAAGACCACACATAAAGAAACGAGACAAATAGGCAACCGGTGCCGACTTAAGACGACCATCTGCTACGCAAGTATCAGACGGTGTGTTTATCCAGATTACGCGCGCACAACCTTCCCACTTTTTCGATGAGCCAGAGGTCTCGAAGAACACACAAGTGTGGTGTAGTATAACCTCCTCATTGTAAGATGAACATACAAACAGACAGCATAACGCAGAGGCCCAAGTAACACACAGATTCTTATTCAAATGTACAATGTATATTAAAAAAAAACAGAAGGCATACGAAATACAGTCCGTGCTCATGCATGTGATCGCCCGAGGAGTCCGACTGACATTCAGAGAGGACAATTGGTCGGGGCACTGTCTTCTCCCAAGAGGTTTGGTCAGGGCCCGTAATGGGGTCCTGTCGTCACAGTCAGTTAGAGGTAATTTTCAGAATGCGCTGGCATAAGGCTGTAGACTGGTCCAGTACCAAGCCAAGTGTCCGACAGAAAGATCATATCTACGATATAAAAGGAGTTAGATTATTCTAACACAATTTCGATGGTAATTCTTCCTTTGATCCTTCTAATTTTGTCAATTATGTCACCATAAAATCCAGGTTGTGAAATACCCAATGTAATATACTCTGTTGCTTGTATGGGTCCGAATTTCAAAAGAAGTTGACAATAAATTTTGTAAAACTTCCAGAAAAAAAAACTTGACCTAAAAGTTTCTTGGTACATGTAATTTGTAAATTTTTACTATGAAAATCCAAAACATCAGTACATGCTGTAGCATACCCGAAGAGCTGTGTAAATACCGTATGACGGTAATTTCGGAATGTCACCGTCAAGCCAGGGAAAATTTACTATGTTAGATCCAAAGAAACTTTTAGGTCATAGGTTTCCGCTTTCATAAACCTTTTAGTAGTTGCAATTTGGAATCCTTCCTTTTATGTGCTGTCATTAATGTTTGATATTTCTGTACGTCTGTTTCGATTGTTTTGTATGATGTTACAGTGAATATTGTAGTCTTATTGTGGCTTGTAGTTTTGTCTGATGTCATTTATTTGTCACATTCTTGTGGGTTTGTTTCGCTTGGTGAGTGCAGGGTGGTCATGCTGGAGATCCTTCCCTTTTCTTTATCGCCTTGAGTGCTGACATCAGATTTCTAGACAAAATTGTAGTTGATCAGTTGCTATAATAAGCAATGTATCGAAATTTGTAAGGAGACATGTGCAGTTTTGGTATGAACAATATTGTAGGAAGATCCAATTTAGAATTATTGAGGTGTTGAATGCAGAAAATTCACTGTTATGTTTCCTCAAAATGTTAGGGACATTTTCATAGCTTTTGATATAAGTATTTGTAGACGAAGGTTCCGAAACTAAAGTTGATATGTAGTAACGTTTTCAAATGATTACGGTGTTGTTTGCTGCTTTATCTGTGGGCACAAAGACATATTTTTCATGTAAATTACGCAATTCATTCCCTTTTCAGAACCTGCCTTTTATGGTTACGTAGTTACATAATAAACAAAATTAGAATTATCAAAGGCAGACAGCATAACCATCCAAAATGGGTCAGAATCATCAAACGCCTTTTATATCGTGGATATGATCCTAAATTAATGTCACCAGACGGACACTCGGCATAGAACATGACCACTCTACAGCCTTGTATCCTTTGTATTCTTAAGACTTACACTCTGACTGACGGTGACTACGGGACCCCATGACCCTGTCCAAACCTCTTTAAGAGAAGGTACGGTCCCGACCACCTGTCCTCTCTGAATGTAGGTCGGACTCCTCGGGTGATAACATCCATGAGCTCGCTACAGCCGGCAGAGCAAGGACTGTATTTGGAGCGCCCCCTTTTTATAACCATTTACATATTCATCTGTGTTGCTTAGGTCTCTGTGTTTTGCTGTCTTGTTTGTGGGGTCATCTTACAGTGAGGAGGTTATTTTACACTACAATTGTACGTTCTATGAGACATTTGGGTCACCGCAAAATTGGGATTGTTGTGTGCGCGTAATCCGGATAACCACACCATTTGCTACTTGCGTGACAGATGGCTGTCCTAAGTCGGCACCAATTGCCCATTGGTCTTGTTGGTTTATGTGTAGTCTTTTGTGTTTCATGTTGCTATGTTGTATGTCTATTTTGCGTCACTTGCTGTGCTTGTCTGCTCTGTGTTTTGCATCGGGTGTTTTGCTTTGCTGTGGGTACTGCAACCGAGTCTTGTTGGAGATCCCCTCTCTTTTCTTCTGTATCCCTAAGATTCATTGTTGTAATTTGAATTCTTTCAGTGGTTATTGGAAATAAACGTCATTGACTTCCAATCATCACTATTTGTATTGAGAATATATATGACCAAGTTTGCTACAATACACACCATGTCACTCCCCTCTTCCTAATCTTGGTACCATCATGCAACAGGGAAATGGGATAAATCTGTGTATTTGGACATGGTCATGATAAACTTCTATTCCCTTTCAATGGATTCTTTGTCAGTTTTATTGTGGCTGTGCTTGTGACATCCTAGTGCGAGACCCCTATATCCCTCTGTACATCGGTACAGCTATTCTCTATACTCAGTCAACGTCCACTTGTTTTGTTCATCAGCAGATTCTGGACAAACTTGATAATCATTTCATACTTCCAAGAAAACAATTGATTCTCTATACCGGGTGACATTATGATTTATTAATATGTAGCACTAATTTCCCATCCCATTACTAGATACATGTATATTGGTCCAATCAATAAATATTGATAGATATGATATGACGAAAACTTTTAAGGATTTCTCGAATTCACCAATTTAAAAATCATTATGCCTCTCTCTCTCTCTCTCTCTCTCTCTCTCTCTCTCTCTCTCTATTTGTTGGATCGTGAAAACTAAAATCACCGAGAAGATCCAAGTACATCTACTTGTGTTTTGAAAAATATCTGCCTTACGATATGTATACGTTTCATACACTCTGCAGGCATGACTGTTATTTCTGTTGGTTTCGTAGGACAACTACATGATTGTTGTGAAAGTTTTGTTTTCATAGAGATAAGAAGCCCATTGCAATCAGTGAATGAAAGTTAGCACAAAATCCGAAATCAATTTCCAAAAATCACAATCAAAGGCTGACAAATTTTTGGAAAAAAAAAAACAGAAAATAGAACTTTCCTATGAGAAAAGAAAATAGGACAAACAGACGGAGACAATTAACATAGCTTCGTAGAAACAAAAAATGACAACTTAATCTTATGAAGAATCTTCAGAGTCCAGTGCAAGTACGGAATGCATTGTCATGTTATATATATGATGCAAGTTATAGTATCTAAGTAAATAGGACCAAAAATTGAGCTTAATCCTTACTAGATCTCTCTCCGTAGTATTTATTATTTAATTTAAAAACAAGGAGGTGGTGTTGTAAATTTTCTTATACTAAATTTGAGATATTATTATTCTGAAATTAGGGAGTATCAAATTACAATGTGCACACTGTCATCATAAAACTCCAAAGTCTACGATCTGTGGACGTTACACATTCCTAAAAATGTACTTGTAAACTAAAAGATCACAATGTTTCTATACAGCTGAAATAAAATTCATTTTGAGAGGTAAAATTGTGATTCCGTTGATACAAAGACTTAGAGGGAGAAATACTCAAAATGTTGAACGTTTTGATCTGTATTGTGTTTGCTGGGAAGGTTTCGGGAATTTATGTGAATATCAGTGGGAACTGTGTTCCACTTCTACATTCATATGAAGCCAAGTTTGACCAGCCCTTTCTCTCTCATGGAAAGAAACATTTCGCACTTTAATCCAATTTAATCGATTACATGCTCTTTTCGGATAACCTTACATAATCTATCCGTGTGAGATGGAGGTAACGGGGACTACTGAGGGCACTCACTTCGCTTCAAGTTTAGATTCTATGTTATCTTTTGACGACAATGGTCACCTAAATATCTCAATAGTGATGCTTTCAACTCTAGAATAACAAACTGTCCATTCATGTCTTATCTTATCTTTCAAGAACAATGTATATTGACAAAACATCATGGAATTCTATTTACAAAAACAAAATTAACCATATGTATGAAAGAAAAATTGCAGAGTTTAACTTTAAGCTTCTGAACAATCTTCTATGTAACAAAGTTTTCCTGAAGAAAATCAAAAAATCTGAATCAGAACTTTGTGAATTTTGTCATGATACTGTTGAAAATGATGAACATTTGATTTTTGAGTGTAAAAATGTCAAAAGGATATGGGAAAAAACTTCTGAAATTTTAAAATTTGAAGTTAAATGGAAACATATATTGATTGGCTTTTATTTTGAAAATAATCAGAAAATTCATGATCTTAATAATTTAATTTCAACAATTGCTACTGTTATCTATAAGTACAAAATGTTTTGTAGAATTAAGAATTATAATGAATCTGTTGAAAATATTTGTGAGCACGTAAAAAAATCTTTGAAAATATATTCTTTGGTATATCGAGGGCTAAATCGAAAAAACTGTCAGAACACTTTTGAAAAGATAGGTACCTTATTGTGAGTTTATCATGTGTATGTGCTTATCTTTTTTTTTTTTTTCTTCAAAATTGTTATCGAGACATTTTGCCCAAAATGTCATCGAAAATGTAAGGGCATAGATTAATTATGAATAAAGTATTTAAAAGAAAAAAAAACTGTCCATTCATGTCCTTCCCCATACATATGGCGTTTACATGTCTCAATAATATGACAGATTTTTTTTTGAAGATACGAGGAAACTACGAAATAATACCATGAAATTTCATTGCCACAGTAGCGAGAGATTGCCAGAGTAGAACAATCAAAACTAAACACCAAAGGTACATTTAGTGGTTTTGGCATTTTCTGTACAGCTCAAGATTCCGCCAGCAAGTATGTTGTGCTTGGGTTTTGCATTATTCCTTTCTTTGTATGCCCTTTCATTAGGATGGGTATCATATAGTCTCTGTCGCGTCCGACTGTATGTCCGTCCGAGGTCGTATCTCCGAATTTGATCATATTTCATATGGATGTTCATTAGGATAGATCCTTTGGGACAAAGATCACTTATAGGTCAATCATCAAAGTCAAGCTCATTTCCAGGGTTAAAATAGCTTTTTTTTTGCAAGAAAAGATATAAAAATTCATGAAAACCCAAATGGTATGAAACTTTGAATAATGATAGAAAAATGCATAATCTTTTAGATATGTTAGAGTTTTGAGATTTTTGGTTGTGTTGATGAGAAATTGTGTGCCAAAACGGGGGATGCATATGTATATACCAGTATATAAGCTGCTTATGGGAGTTTTATCATATATCCCATAATTTCTATGAGAATATTCCCTTCAGGACAAAGGTCACTTAAGGTCATCAAGGTCATATAAGGGTTAAAGATAAAGGTTCTCAAAGACCCTAAGAAAATCAAATTTTTGGTATAAAAATTATTGTGTTTGAGGTGCATCCATCAGTTTTACTGATTTTGTCTTAATTGGACTCTAATTTATGGCACTTGTGTTTGACATTCATTTTCACACATATAAAGCCCCTGTCACACTGTAGCGAGTTCGAGCTACGAGTTGTGGCGAGTTACAACTCGCCACAACTCGTCATTTGTCGCATGAAACTCGTACATATGTCTTCACATGTCGAGGAAATGTTGCCTCATGTCGCCAGAACTCGGCTTGATGCGGCGAGAATTTTAAACGGTTTAAAATTGTCGTGCGAGTTTTCATGTCGTGCACATGTCGAGGAGAGGTCGAACATATGTCGCATAAACTCGTACAAGCATCGTGTGTATGTCTCCACTTCTCGTCGCTTCTCGCCATAAATCAAACTCGTGCGAGAAGGGCCGAGTTTATATACGAGTTTTGACGACATGAGTACGATGTCTACACGACATCATGCGAGTTGTACCGACCTCTTCTCGACATCTGCACGACTTTGTTCGAGTTCTGCTCGACAATGTCTAGACATTTTCTCGAGTTCTGCCGAGTTGTACTTAAATCCAGTCTTCCTCTGCAGCATGGATTTATAAATGTTTTCACTTTCATAGTATAGCAATGATAGAGAACAAAAATAAAAGAGGCCCAGGAGGGCTGACATTTTCAAGGCGTACACAAGCTTAATACACATACTAACTCCAGAAAAATCCAGTTAATCGTGATAAGTTTGTCCGTGTAACCTTTTACATCATTTTGTCCTAATAAATAAAATAAGGAAACAGTCCCATCTTCATCTATGTCAGATTTATCTTCAAGTTGGTATAAGACATTGAGCACCTACTACCCGTATACGATCTTGTAAAACCATTTCATTGCATTTAAAAAAGATTAAAACGATAAATTTATTCAAGCTGACAGGATTAAAAAATAGATAACTGTAGATACAAAAAGATTTTCTATTCATATTCTGGTTGTATTGAAAAAGATTATGGAAAAGAGCAAGTTTGACAACCAACACCCCCCCCCCCCCCGTTCCCTTGACAGAATAGTTAGTACTTTATGGTACATTGTACGTATTACAATTTTCAGCTTAAATAATGTTTAAAGTTATCACAAAAGGAAAGAAGAAGACCTCAATTTTAGCATGTACATGATCAAATTCAAAAGAGTCCGTAATCGGCTCTTGAATCTGCACCCATCTTGGACTCTCAGATTCGTTACTTTCACTGATAGATCCTTTCTGCGAATGTAGAAGATATTTTTTCAACAGATTTTGCATCGTGCAAAAAAGATAATTAAGAAATGAAGATGTATCGTGTTATTTACATTTTTTTAAAGCTTGTAAGACCAATTCATTCAAATTTTTCTGCAGTCTTGAGGAAGAAAATGTGAATCGATACACGTCGATGGTACAAAAGGAAGACATCTTGTCGACGGTACACGTCGATGGTACACGTCGATGGTACAAAAGGAAGACATCTTGTCGACGGTCGAAATGCTACAATAATGACAATACCAATCCCTGTCAATGGCTTTCAGATCGGGTGAGCAAAAAAGACTTAAACACAAATTTATACCAAATTCATAATGTGTTTTGAAATAACTCGTACACTTCTCGTACTCAGCTCGTCATAACTCGTACTTATCTCGTGCTTAACTCGTAGGCATGTCGCCACATCTCGTATAAACTCGTACAAAACTCGTATGACACTCGTACCAAAGTCTTTGTTTGTCGAGAAGATGTCGTGTACAAATCGTAGAGTGTCGCCAACTGTCGTACTGTTCTCGTAGAGATCTCGAGCAAATGTCGAGCCCATGTCGTAATCACAAAAAAGCAAGACTAACTCGGGGAAATTTCGGCGAGTTAAAACTCGCCAACACTCGTACAAAACTCGTAGCTCCAATTCGCCACAGTGTGACAGGGGCTTAAGAGAGAAAGAGTCCTTCCTTTTAGTTTTACTCGTTACCTCGAAATAAAATCACAGGCTGGAATCATCTAAATTCCCGTTAGTGTACTTGACATGGGGTACAGACTTTTCAGCACCAATTATAAAGCTTATTACATTACAGTGTCAAAGATTTATTGATGACTATGTAATTAGCAGGTTTCCCTGATCGTGCGGAACAAGTCACTCTCTAGACGTCCTCGAAACCGCTTACCTTTCTGTAGAGTAGTTAATGAAATGTCTGGTTTCATTAAGCAGTAATTTGTTTTCTTGATTAGATTCTTAAACCGTAGTTCAGTCGCCAGGTTAGTGTAAATTCCATTGATTTTTACGATCAGTCTGGCAATTCCTGAATTTCTCTCAAAGTTTGTTGTTCAGCAGTAGAAGCACATCCGGGAAGTCAAATGTCGAGAAGCTTTGAAAGAGCGACTAAATCTGACCAATTTACTACAACACAGAAGCCAAACTGGCAGAGAAGAGTTATAAATGTCGAGTCCGCCCACGATCTTCCGTATATTATTTTTGTCGAGATTAAACTATTGATACCCATGCAAGTGACACTGACAATTCTGAACGTCTTTTGGTCATTTTGTATAATTACCTTGGTGATAATAGAATTGCATTTCCATGACAACGTATTACTTGTAGTTTAAGTGTTGGTGATGATCAATATATACATCATACAAAAAAATACATTTCCTGAATTGCTGTACATACCAGAGTAATCGTATTCCCAATTACTTTCATATTTCGCAGAACTTTTAGTTGTGTTGTCGTTCTTCGGTTTTTTTGTTTTTTTTTTTTTTTGCTCTAATTTTAATGGTACACGTATTTGCCTTTTTCCGTCCATATCATATGACATAATGGCAATATTCTTTAATATTCAGCAACTAAAATAATAGCAAATAGCTTGGCTCTGGTGTCTGTAGTCCTTGGAGATTCCATGACAAAGGAATCCAGATAACAAATCAATGTGGTACACATAAAATAAACCTCAATAATCGAGTTACTAGTATCCGTAACAGAAATAGTCAACCACAAGAAGCCCATCAACTTTTTCTCAAAATGTATCAAGGATATCTTCCAAAAAAAACACACCTTAACGTTCACTTTAAAACGACAATCATTGAAATTTTAGGGGTGACTTCATTTCGGAACAGCTCTGTTCTTAACTGTCTCTTTTTTTGGTATAGATTTGGGCAATGCGTTTCATATATGTTCACTATTTGGATTCCCAATATTTCGGCCTCGTGCATCCGTTATGATTTCCATAGAACTATCATAACGAACGTAGTCATATGTCTTTCCAACTTAATTTGCTTCAGAAATGTATCTGTACGTTTTCTATTAGAGAGAGCATGGTTACTACAGTCGCTTTCCTCGAAAGTAGGGATAATCATATCGGTATTTTCACATTATCCTTTTTTTCATTGCTTGAATTAGAGATTTTACCATACTTCTTATTTTAGAAATAACATTATATGGATAGTTTTAATCATACACTATCAATATTGGCGAGGAGTAGACTTAATGAACAAATGGTATCTTCATATTATAGAAATAACGTCATATGGATTGTTTCAATTATCGACTATCGAAATTGCTGAGGAGTCGACTTGCTAAACACATATTTCGATTCTCTCTCTCTCTTTTTAATGTACGAATATGGTAAAATCAAATAATATTTGAACGACCTAAGAAAAATAATTTACTGCCAGTTAATACATACCTGCAGTGCATTGAAGTTCGATACGACCCGACATGATGGTAAGGGAACACTGAGGGTATGTGTATTGCCTTTTGTCGGTAAAGTAAAAGAGACAATTGCCGATGATGACAGGATATATATAATTAAGTTGTAGACGAGAGAGTCATCATTTACCCAATTTACTGAATGACGAAAATTGTGTGAACGGTGCACGTGTAACTGCTTTTGTTATCATATCCATTAGTGGTAGCTTGAATTTTATGTCTGATTTTAGGTAAACTACATACGGGTTTCGAGTGCGTATTTACTGCAAGGTTCTAGTGGTTTCAGAGGAAACTCTGCAGCAATTTGGTTTGACATGTCGGTCTGAGAAACACCATCTTAGTAGAGGATTTGTGTGCTTTATCTTCCTACAGTACATGTATAACGAAATAATATACAGCGGTTGCAATGTAATATTAAATTTACGACGGAAAGCAGCTTAAGCTCACTTGAGCTTCTATCAGGCAAGCTAAAATGATGAACATGCAGAATAGACCGAGGCCATTATTTGGTTGTTAATCTTGCAAACTGTCTTGATTCAAACTAAAGAATGTTTGCAAAACATATGCCCCCACTGCAGCAAAGACAGTTTATTTTGCCTTAGTAATAGCCATCAATGGAAGGATGTGACCTTGACCTTTGACCTATTCACCAAAAATAGATCAGCAAGTAACATAACCATCCATATAACAAGGTTGTGTTTGGTAAGTAAGTGTTCACGAATTTTCATTTGAAAACTCTCCAATATAAGGAGTACATTTTGAGCATCAATTGCCAATCTGACCTTAACCTTTGACCTACTTACTCTCCAAATGACGGGTGTCTTCCTACATTATAAGTATCCACATATCCATTTTTTGGATGGTCCTAGAGGTTCTGAAGTTATCTGGAGACTAAAAGCATGATGAAGAAAAACATACAATGCAACAATGAATGAATGCTCTAGTGCCATAACATATAAGAGTCAAACCAGTAACAACTTTGGTTAACTTTTCCTTTAATAGTTATCTAATAAATAACATGATTTTAAATGCACGATGCTTTATACATAAATCTCAAAAGTACATCATCCATATGGCATAAAAAGAAACCAAATCATGAGGTTCATAATCTCAGTTGAAAAAAATGAGATTCATACTAGATAAACGTAATACCAGATTTTTTTTTTGCTGAGTCATAAGCTGTTTGAATCCATCAGTGTTCACAACCTCATACTGTGGAAGAAAAAAAATTGTACTTCAAAGTCTTTATAAAAGATGAAAAAAAGTCTGAAGATCAGGAGGAGAAGTATAAGATAGGTTGACTGATGAGCCTGGAAACTAATTGAAATTGTAGAGAACATTAAGTAAATAAGTAACACGGTCCCCCATCTAACCATCCTTGAAATTTGAGACATGGCCAATCAACCAAAATCTGAACACACTAAAGTCAGTACCATCAACACAAATCAAATTCAGTAAAGCTTAGTTTCACTACACTTACATACATGTATCTCTTACAAAATACTGGCAAGTCAATCTAATGTTCATAAAGTTGTATTAGTGTAAAAAATTGTATAAGATAAACTGCAACTTCAAAAAATTCAAAGCACACAGAAAAAAACTTAAACTTTTGAGCAATTATTAAGTCCTTTTTGTTATGTACAATAAAGAAACACATATTAAACCACTGTATAATTAATCTCAGAACCAAAGCTTACAGACTACATGTACTACTAATTCTGACTTTTTCTTCAATATGACAACAGATACATGATTTTTCCACAGTATGAGCAAAGAAATGGCAACAATGTCTTATGTACATCAGTCCAATGCTTTGTGTAGATGATAAGAGTTGGCAGAGTGATATATAAACACATGGAATTATCCATATTTAAATTTCAGAAGAATCACGATTTATTAAATGCTGCTATGTACAGGTACACAAATATCATTATTTCAAAACTTTCAAAACATATCAGCCTTAACATCAATTCTGTTTATCAGTAAATTTAGTACAGATGTACTTGCCTCTTTTATAATCCTTTTTTGATCTTTGCATTTCCAATATTAAGGCACTTCTAGAATGCATTGAGTATAAATACTGGGTATCACTGAAACTTCGTGACTCCTAAAATCTGTCCTAATTGAAAAAAAATATATCACTTTCAAAGAAAATTGTACTGGGAAACAATAAACTTGGGATCTTCATTTAAATGCATAGGGCAAGGCAATTTTGAAATAATTCACTGCATAACATTGCAATTTCATAGCTTAAGACTTTTATACTTTATTCTACTGGCCCAGGAATTAATTACGGCAATTAAACCAGCCAGACTTTTTTTTTAATCAGTTAGGCCTCTTTCCTATTTAAACTAACTATACAATCAGTTAACCTTTTTAAATGGATATTTTAAAATTAAATTTTTTCTTGCAAACAGAAGTCATAAAAGTGACATTGTTTAGGCACTACAAAGATACTATCAAACAGTTTATAACAAATAAAGACTATCACCTCAAGAATACAGAAACAAAAGTTTGACACTAGATTAACATTGAGAAGCTCATGAGACAGTTAATATATTTATATTTTCCAACAAAGTAATAAAGCTGAAAAATACAATAGCTAAACTGCTAATATATGTAAAGTAGACTTGTAACGATATATTGATAGTATTGATTGAAACATCCTACGATACACCTATCGATTGCGACCAAAGTATCTCGATTTAGACAAAGGTTTATTCAAATAGAAAGATTTAAACAGCTTTATTTACTGACTCTTATGTTTTCACTTTTCAGAGATTAGCTGAGAGATGTGATAAAATAAAACCTTGGAAAGAGTCATCAAATCTATTTTTGAACAATATCTTTCATCTAATTAAAAATCACTCTTTCATCTTTATGAGAAAACAAAATGGTCTGAACAAAAATCCCAAACAAATGAAATTAGATTAAGAATTTATAATGAAAGAAATAAACAGATTAAAGTATCGCGATACTATCATATTGCAATCCTGTATCGTGATACTGTATTGTATCGTAGGTTACCTGGCAATACTCAAGCCTAATGTAAAGAATACAAAACATGCATAGAACGGGTTACATGTGTCTTATTTCATACAAAATTCCTTAAAGTGTGAATGTAAAAAAATTATAAAATGTACATTTCATACACCTAATCTCATAGTAAGAAAATGTAGACATAAAAATTCAAGAAGCAGACAAATATCAAATAAAAAATTATTGGAATTTCATTTGCTGACCTTCAAAGCCAAGATTTACAGACTTTAAATTCATTCCTATATTGCATAAATGAAGTTTAAGGCAAATTTGAAGCAAAGAAATTTTAAATGAACAAATCATAACATGGATTTATTTTTCTTTTATAAAGAGTGTACTGAGTAAAAAATTATTTTCTTCAACATCCACATGAAAATAAAGAGCAATATTAATATAATAATATATTAATAACATAAATAAGGAATGCCAACTTTGCACAATGAAACATTCACGTTTAATACAATGTATGTTACTTCTGACTTTCTTATAAGGGTCTCTCACCATAAAAATTATATAAACACTTTACAAATAATATGAATCATATATATGACACTTTACAAACAACATGAATAATAAACATATACATGTATATGACACTTTACGTAGTACATCTGCCACAGTCATTTTGCAAATTCCGGATCAGCTGTCTCTTCTAAATCAAAACCGTTATGTCTTATCCTAATTCTCTGGGCATATGAAATAAAATTGGACAACTCAAGAAAAATATGAATATTGAATGAAATAATACTTAAGTACCGTTTTCTGTAAAAATCATGCAACAGGTGCTACAAAAAGTTTAAATTTGAGTTAGACATTCTTATTTACAATCAATTTTAGGTGACTAGGAATTCACAAATAGAAGACCACAAGGAATTGACAAGATGACTGTATGCCAAGTACATGTCATGGTAAAAAGATGCCTCCCATATCTGACTAATGACGTCCTAACAAGGATCATACAGGAATAAACTAGAATAAACAAAAAAGATATGTAACGAGAAATATAGTTGGAATGACAAAAAAAAAAAATCATCAATTAAAACTTGGTAAATGGCAAGATTGACTACAAAGCTGTAACATTCTTTGTTCTTTGATTAGAAAAGAGAGTTCATGTATCAAAGTAGAAAATGTAAAAGACAGGACTTATTATGACACATCAGCTCAGATCATGTCTAAAAAGAACGACAAAACAGACAAATAAATAGGAAAGATAGCGAGCGGAATTAATAAATTCCATATTGATTTTAATTTCTAACAGTTAAGTATATTTTGAGTATCTGTTAAACAAGTTGCGTAGATGGCTTCTTGAAGGATGAGTATAAGCTGAGAAAAATATTCGCTTTACAGAACTGATTTGCATATCAATATACAATGTGAAACAGTATAATTTTAACCAATTTCAGTGATTAATTATCTCTAATCTCAAAATATAATCCCTGAATGGCGAGTAACAATAACAAACATTTACGTTAATACACGTGCATAACGAAGTAAAGAGTAATCTCAACAGAAACTACTTGACTTTTGAACCACTTTGCTTTACCAAATCCAGCATTTCTACATACATGTATTTCAGATCAATTCCTGTAGATTCTTACACTTGTGACGTCAAATCGTTTATTACCAAAAAGAAAGTGTAACCACAATTCAACAAGTTCATGATTTATACATGTCATTCAAACAGATATCGAATAACCTTATTTTAAACAATAATCAAATTCATGATTTATACATGTCATTCTGACAGATATTGAATCGCCTGATTTTAAACAATAATAAGGCCTTTCAAAATATTCTATAATGATGAGCGTATATGTCATGGCATGTCCTGGACAACATCAATACCGCCACCGGGCTCGCTGGTCAAGGATCTGACCCTCCAGTAGCCTGGACAAACAAATACCGATCAACTGTAATAAAAAACAATGTCCATTAAAGTATGAAGACATGAACTTTAATGAAAGGTTACACAACAATATAGTAGATATGAAATACTAAATTATCATGACCCATTCTAAATATACAATCTGAAATTACAGTAAAGTGATATGAAATATATATATATATGGATTTATTACAATGTTGCAACTATATGTGACATTCCTGAAGATGATCATACATTTATGTGGATATATTGTTGTTATTTTGTTTTCTTATGCTATACTTTTGACTTTCCCAATACATAAACTGTTACAAGTATCTTCTACAAGGTTAGACATTGTCATCACATGCGTAGGCTGCCATATAAAAATATCTCTACTTCATCCCAGCAAATTAAATAATATTATCTGTCTAGTGAAGTATCAAAACTACATGTACATTAATCATTGATGAAAGCAGCTAAGAGGAGTTTCTATTTCAGTGTGAGCTTCATCTATTATATAAGATTTTAATCAGACATGTATATCAAGTTTGCCTTCAAATTACTTGTATTATACTTAAAAATATTTCTCATTCAAGAGCTTTTGTCACTTCTATTTTCAGACTTCAGAAAGTTAGACTAATATGTCGCTGCAGGGAAATGTCACTTCATTCAAAATTTCCATCTTTCTGCTTCAGACAAATACAAAATTGCTAGCCAATGTATAACTTTCTCTAACATTAACAAATGCATTAATGCTATATTAGAGCACATAAAATATACACTACCCACCATAAATAAGTATCCAGATAATATAAAGATAACAAATTTCATGAATAGCTCTTCCAAGTATTTTCTTTTCTGAACTTTAAAATGCATGCAAATTTTCCAAAAATTGTTTGCAATATTCATATTCATAGAAAAATAATATTTTTTGGATTTTTTTTTCTTTTTTTTAAAATTAATTGCAAAAATTGAAAAGACAGAAATGTAGCTGTGAAATTAACTTGAATTTATAGCAGTATAGTTTATCTTCAGGTTTTCAAAACAATTGAACAAAATCGATCATTCCTTGAAAATTATTAGGTCATAGGTGGGTACTTATTAAAGATGGGTAGTGTAATTTTACTCATGAGAACCCCCCCCCCCCCCCCATTTGCAAGCATACAAGGAGCTTATCATGCACATGACTTGTATGTGTTATAAATTATTTAATCAAGAAAAGGCTTGCTGATATTTTCATTCTTTGTTTTACAGTATATGGAGTTACTTCCCTTTGTAACATTATCTATCGTAAAATCATGAACATGTTATAAAGATGATGCTGTAAACATTATTTTCACACCATACTTTTCTTGAATTTTACACAGATTTCTTTAGAATTTGATAGGTAGGAATTAGATTGCGTCAAATACCAACTAGAAGGAATGTGAAGTAACTCGAAAACACCTCTAAGCAGTCATTTTCCTTATACATTAATAAAAGTTATCATCTACAGCAATGCCAAACACCTGATCCTACAGATTCTGAGAAATGTTAATCTGAAAGACAAAGGCTCGTTGGATTAGTTTGTGAATCTGGCTGTCTTCCCTCACACCACTTGTTATGCTTTGTGTCAGTGAGTGTCTCTTCATGCTTAACGAAAACAATAGAAGCACTTATAGGACTTGCATTGTTAAATCATCATAACATACAAGTTTCAAAACAACTAGTTATGAACTTTGACCTTTTCCAATATTCTTTCCTGAAGAGAACTACCTGAATTCTAGATACGATCTCATTTTAAGAGGTGAACTCTTAATGCACTGGCTATATTGCAGAGTGTGACATAAAACAACCATTCTTATTTTTTAAGAGAATTTATCCCTGTTTATAATCCCATGAAAATTTTGTAAACTTGTATCATTTGTTTGAAACTTGTAAAACAAAATGAGCTTCACTGCAGTGTCACAAAGCCATGCAAAAATACAGGCATCATGGTGATTAAATATCATTTGTCAATACATTATGTTTAGATCTTCTTGTTTATACACAAAATTTCATCGAAACTTTAAATCTCAAAAGACCATTTTCATATTACTGCCAGACCCGACCTCACTGTATCTGAATTTCCTTATTATTATGACGACCAAACAATTTATTGCATCACAGTAAGAAATTTCATCAGAAGTTGTGGTACAGGTCTTTGTGTGTCTACAATGCAAGTCTATGGTTAATATGAAAATGGTCTATCTGGAACTTATTACGCCTAAATAAATTCTGTGCAATTTCTTCGTCGACGGCGTTTTAAATACCTGTCGTTACAGATAGATTATTGTGTCTGTAGCGGTTTGTGAATGTTGTTCATCTAACGTGTCGTTAGACTCGTTACAGGTAGATTTTTGTAAATAAATTCTGTGCAGTTTCTTCGTATATGGCAGGGATTCCATTTACCTGGACAGCGTGTGCGGTGAAGCAAAACATAACGGTCCTCATTTATAGAGACTTTTAGTTCAGATATATAAAAATTCATAATTAAACAGAAGAAAGAAAGTAAAATGCAATTTTAGAAATCACGTATATAAGTAAATGTATTTACAATGTTTTAAAATGCTTCAAATTGAGGCACAAGCAGTTCCAAGATCATTTGACAGAAAATTATTCTTATAATATAATATGCTCTCTCTCGCGCGAAAATTAAAAAATAAGTTATACAAAATGCTATGTTTTTATTTTTTTTAAACAAAAGTCAATTGAGATTTTATCGTGTCAATAATGATAATGTATAGTATTAAGGTACTTTCATAGAAAGTAACTATCTTACTAGATATTTTAAAGTAGCCTTTGCAAACTTCAGACGTTATGAATGAAACAACCAGATACTAGTAAAATGCATACATCAAATTATCACGACAGAGAGTATTAATCAGATAAAGTCTGATCTATTTAGAATTGATCGAACTTTGCTAAATGCCAGTTCGACAGGATTAAGTGGATGTACTCTACACCAAAATTATCCAAGAAAATTTAAAGTGCCAGCTCTCCCCTTTTGATTACTATCAGCAGATGTGTTGTCTGCTACAACAATGTCGCCTGGACATATTGCATGCTCGCCATGTTCAGTGTAGGCATCCATAGATCGAAATGAAATTAAATCAGTGGCATCTTCTATAACGTAACAATGCATCAATCCATGTAATCCATTTGATAGATTAAGTGTAATATTTGGTGATCTAGATGTCTTACATACATTTCTCTTGAATTAAAGCCAGCTTCGTAAAAAAAAGAAATCATTTATGTGCCTATTTTTGATGCATGTAGTTCATAAATGATGGGTGTATTGCATATTTGCATCAGTAAGTCTTTCTGCAGATGGTTTTGAAAGTTTCTTTAATGTAAATGGTCCCGATGATAATGAACTTTTAATGGCTCTATTAATAGTTGGTTGTTAATGAGACCAGTGCAATTCACCAGGGGTGGATGCAGATTTGGATATTGATATCACTGCTTATTTTTGTTAAATAAGTTCAACTATGAAAAACTCATATTGAAAAAATAATTTCAACCTGAAAAAAATTTCTTTGAAAAATGAATATCAATAAATATTGTTTAAACCAAACTAATTCCCTATCGTTTCTCATTCTTTCCTCGTTAAAGGTGAACAATATTCTAGATACACTCCTGATTCATATCATGTTAGGTCTACTAACATCTGTACAGATTTTATGACATTGGCCATGTTTACAGTAATAAGGATCTGTATCGTGTACCTCGCCATTGTACT
Organism: Pinctada fucata; assembly: GCA_028142955.1. NCBI lineage: Eukaryota > Metazoa > Mollusca > Bivalvia > Pterioida > Pteriidae > Pinctada > Pinctada fucata. Next base: position 55,351,468 of record AP027105.1, read on the forward strand.
CCTAATCCTATAATTATAGCTTGTGACAGACCCCATCCGCGATGACAATGTTTATATTGGTTCTTATCAATTTTGTAGAACATTTATACCCAGATACATACTAAACAGTCACTTTTAACCATTATGTCCAACATATCGTACGTCGTTAGTCCATTGTACTTCTCCTGGACGTGTAACTCGCGTTTCTGCGGAATGCAACATATGTGACTTACGAAATTACGGTTACCATTAATTTTGTGAAAAATTAAGAAGTGAAATATCTGCATTAAATAACATGTCCGCTGAGACAATAAATCGTGACGATCAAGGCGACTGGGTAGATGAAAATGAATAGTCCTTCTCAAAAATGTTATTGGCTGCAAGACATGATTCAAAATTTGTACCAAATCCACGCATGTGAAAGTCTTTGGGAGGTCGCCATTCATTGCCAAATAGTTATTCTTTGAACATAGTGGTGAAACGAGATAAAGAAGATCCTGACGACAGTCTAAAAGTGGCGTGAAAAAAATTAAAGTTTTCGAAATCACATCCAAGTACTTTAGAACTTGACATTAAAAAAGAGGAAATGAAATACAATGAACTATGTGCAAAAGTAAATTCATTGGTGGACCTTCATTGTCTAAATGTAACTGAAAACAAAACGGTTCCGTTTTGCGGGAATTGTCATCTAAGGGTTTCGAAATCCCACAACAAACAAAATTATAAGGTGCGATATGTGATTGTAGCAGTCTTTGTTCCCATGAAAATGCGATGACAGTCAGGGTTTGAAATTCATAGAGAATTCCAAAGGAGCCATACGGGCTCCTAGTTCTGGAATTCAAGGAACCCGTGCCAAAAATCAAGGAGCCCGTAAATATTAATTTTCTTTTCTATTAATTACATAAGATAATTGATGAAAGCCAATTATTTATTGTGAAAGACCATCTTTGACAGCAGTTTCAACACAACGTTGAAGTAAATCATTTGAGTCCAAGTAATCTCTTACAAAGAAAGCTGACAATTTATTTACTTAGCCTAAAATATAAGAGCACCCCCTCCCCCCCCCCCAAAAAAAAACCCATTATATACTTTGTAATGAAATACTAAATATTATCCACTAATTAAATAGAACATTATATTATAAAATGTGCGTGTGTACATGGGTTCATGAATTGGGGTTTTTCTTTTTTCTTTTTGGTCATTTTATACAAGTTTCTTTCTTTTATTCTTTCTTTCTTTAGTCGCTATCCACAATACATGTCATGTGTAACATACGATACTCTCAAAGTAATGGTACATGTACTGAGGCGATTTGGGATTTAGCACCGCTGCAAACGCCACCTACGAAGAAATTGCACAGAATTTATTTACAAAAATCTACCTTTAACGAGTCTAACGACACGTTAGGTGAACAACATTCACAAACCGCTACAGACACAATAATCTATCTGTAACGACATGTATTTAAAACGCCGTCAACGAAGAAATTGCACAGAATTTATTTAGGCGTAATATAAAGACTTATTAAAAGTGTACACAGTGCAGTTTATTTGGAATTTTCCATCCCCAGAGTGTAAGATTTCTTGTGCACATTGAAAAAAGACAAAGTTCGAAATTCATAATTTTTTGCTCATTCTTAAAAAAAACGATTTTCTATTCAGCTGCCTTACATTTTTTTTTACAGAAAGTAAAAAATGAGGGGCATTGAATTTTCTTCTTTGGACTGCCAAATGTCTAGCAAAGAATCATCTGTCAAGCATTATAACGTCACAACTAAATGGTCTGTCATACAAATCCTTCCTTGGCATGCAGTGGATGAGGTTAAATCTGACAGTCCCTCAAATATAAACCAAAAGATTGTCTTCAAGATGCTTTAAAACAGGAGAAATGATGATTTAAACAAACAAATCCTAAAATACAGGTATTTAGTGCAGACAATATAGATACATATAAATAGATTACTGATTAGATCGGATCAAAATTCCGTTGTGGAAGCCGAGTTTGGGCTATTTGTCCTTCTAACACTATGGCAAGAAAAATGACAACTAACTGAAATGTAATGAAAGGAGACTTTAAAGTTTAGAAATGTGAAGATTACAATCATCAGAAACCCACTGTCCCTTCTGTGCTTATGTTACACAAAAGGCTTATGGATAACTCCCTATAAAATCTTCATATTCTACATGTATAACTGTTATAGGGAATTCAGCCAAATCTGATAATGTATTGTTTTTTACCTCTATACAAAGTAAGAAACAACGAGGCAATTCTATTGGTTACTGTATTATAAAATAGCAGTATGATATATAAAACAAGATTTTCCTGGCCATTTAGTCAGAGTGTCATAAATGCAAAATAATAGGTAGGCAATGGGTTTCTGACTACAGCAGATTTCAGTAATGCAAGAAACAAGTTTAGTATTTATCTTCTTTCAGTGTATTCACCAAGCTGAGAAAAACCATTAAACTGCTTTTCAAAACTTCATCAATACACCATTTCTATAAACATATAGGAAATTCTGAGGATCAAAAGCCATCTGTTTTTGCAATGTTTGGCACCCAGTGCTGCACTGTGACTTTTAATTTCAAGCTCAAAAGAAAGCAAAAAGTAAATAAAGCTCGCTCTCCTGCCTAAATTGATCTTAACTTAAAGCATATGCATACTCATTAAAGATTAATATCTAAACTAGCATAATCATTAGTTCAAATTTCGATTGGTATGTACAAACTCTAACAAAAATGCTATGTAGGGAAAACCCTGATTACAATTAACTCTAAAACTCTTCAATTATTTTTGTTGTTCTTTGTTTGGGGGGGGGGGGGTTCTAACAGTTCTCTTTATTTTTCTTGACATTCATCGATACAAATATTGAAGAAAAGTATATAAACAAATTGCAAATTATATACCAAAGTAGTGAAACTCAAAATTATGCTTGCTTAATTCATACATTAGTTTGTTTGGTCATTAAACGAAAAATGAAGAAAAGGATAACATATTTTTCAAAACGACTTTATATATGTCATTCAAAAAGTAGTTGGGGGGATCAAATGATATTGCAATTATTATAAATTGACCAATTCCTACATTTTTATGAGTATACACTTTGCCATGCATCTTAAATAATCAACGGCACTAACTTAAAACCAGAAGTCTCTGACGAGACTGTAGCTCTCCTGGTTGTTTTTTCTAAAACATCAATTTCCTCTCTTTTTTTCTTTAAACCAAGACCATAGGGAGCAGGCGCTCTAACAAATTATAAGTAGCATGACAAAACTACATATCCATTATACTGCAACTATAATAGCACTCATATAATTCATAATATCCAAGATAAAGTATTTCTAAAAAGAATGTCACACCCATTTTCCAAGATCCTAGGGGCCAAGGACTGCTAGCTCAAATGAACTACCAATGACACATCAAGACTTGGATAAAGAATTAACTCCCCATCATAAATAGCTTTAAACGAGAAGAGAGCACAACTATATAGGAAAAATTACCGCACCCATTTTCAAAGACCCTAGGGGTATAAGGCAAAAACAAAATATCAGGTGCACATCTATGCCACAGACCAATCATTGCAAAAAGAATTAATTCTACATCATTTATAGTGTCAGAGGAGTTGCAAGCACAAGATAACATTTACTTATATAGGAAAAATGACCACACCCATTTCTGAGACCCTAAGAGTCAGGGGCTAAAACATAAAAACAGGTGCACAACTAGACCAGAGACCCATAATATTGCAATAAGAATTTAGTCAGAGGAGTTGTGAGCACAAGATTACATAGATTTATATAGGAGAAAATGACCACACCCATTTCTATGACCCTGGGGGTCAGGGGCTCAAACAAAATATCAGCACAACCAGACCACAGACCCATCACATTGCAGAAAGAATTAAGTCTCCATCATTTATTGTGTCAGAGGAGTTGCGAGCACAAGATTACATAGAGTTGTATAGGAGAAAATGACCACACCCATTTCTAAGACCCTGGGGGTCAGGGGCTCAAAAAAAATATCAGGTGCACATCAAGATCACAGACCCATCATACTGCAAAAAGAATTAAGTCTTCATCATTTATAGTGTCAGAGGAGTTGCGAGCACAGATTATATAGAGTTATATAGGAGAAAATGACTACACCCATTTCTAAGACCCTGGGGGTCAGGGGGCTCAAACAAAATATCAGGTGCACAATGAGACTACAGACCCATCATATTGCAAAAAGAATTAAGTCTCCATCATTTATAAAATCAGAGGAGTTGCGAACACAAGATTACATAGAGTTAAATAGGAGAAAATGACCACACCCATTTCTAAGACCCTGGGGGTCAGGGGGCTCAAACAAAATATCAGGTGCACAACAAGACCACAGACCCATCATATTGCAAAAAGATTTAAGTCTCCATCATTTATAGTGTCAGAGGAGTTGCGAACACAAGGTTACATAGAGTTATATAGGAGAAAATGACCACACCCATTTCTAAGACCCTGGGGGTCAGGGGCTCAAACAAAATATCAGGTGCACAACTAGACTACAGACCCATCATATTGCAAAAAGAATTAAGTCTCCATCATTTATAGTGTCAGAGGAGTTGCGAGCACAAGATTACATAGAGTTATATAGGAGAAAATGACTACACCCATTTCTAAGACCCTGGGGGTCAGGGGACTCAAACAAAATATCAGGTGCACAACAAGACCACAGACCCATCATATTGCAAAAAGATTTAAGTCTCCATCATCTATAGTGTCAGAGGAGTTGGGAACACAAGGTTACTTAGAGTTATATAGGAGAAAATGACCACACCCATTTCTAAGACCCTGGGGGTCAGGGGCTCAAAAAAAAATATCAGGTGCACAACTAGACTACAGACCCATCATATTGCAAAAAGAATTAAGTCTCCATCATTTATAGTGTCAGAGGAGTTGCGAGCACAAGATTACATAGAGTTATATAGGAGAAAATGACCACACCCATTTCTAAGACCCTGGGGGTCAGGGGGCTCAAACAAAATAGCAGGTGCACAACAAGACCACAGACCCATCATATTGCAAAAAAAATTAAGTCTCCATCATTTATAGTGTCAGAGGAGTTGCGAGCACAAGATTACATAGAGTTATATAGGAGAAAATGACCACACCCATTTCTAAGACTCTGGGGGTCAGGGGGCTCAAACAAAATAGCAGGTGCACATCAAGACCACAGACCCATCATATTGCAAATAAAATTAAGTCTCCATCATTTATAGTGTCAGAGGAGTTGTCCGGACAAGATTACATAGAATTTAATGACCACGCCCATTTTCTAAGACCCTGGGGGTCAGGGACTGAAACTAAATGTCAGGTGCACAACTAGACCATGGACCAAGTAAAATGCAAAAAGAATTAACTTTCTATCTCTAACACTTTCAGAGGAGTTGTCCGGACAAGATTACATAGAATTTAATGACCACGCCCATTTTCTAAGACCCTGGGGGTCAGGGAGTGAAACTAAATGTCAGGTGCACAACTAGACCATGGTTCAAGTAAAATGCAAAAAGAATTAACTTTCTATCTCTTACAGTTTCAGAGGAGTTGTCCGGACAAGAATTGTTTACGGACAGACGGACAGACAGACAGACGGACAGACGTACAGACGGACAGACGGACGGACGCCGGACAAAGGGTGATCGCATAAGCTCGACTGGTCTGAGACCAGTAGAGCTAATGACATGTACACAAATCTACATAAATAGTGCATCATTAGAAATACAGAAATAGATTCTTATTTCACAAGTTCAAGTAAATAGATTCTTGAAAATCTGATAGTATGTATACAGAATATTCATTTTCAAATGAATCTATTTTTTCCCCTAGATTACCTTCAGATGCACTCACTATAAGATTATTTTACACAAACAGTATCATGGTTCAAACATCGGCACCCATACAAGGTATATACAGCCATGTTAGTATCTTGCCCTAAACATTTATTTTCTCATACCATAAAATGTATAACATATAATAAGCTAATTGCCTCTACTGTGAAAACGGATGAGCTACTATCTATACCGACCTGCGGTACGGCTAAGCCGATGACGATTCCACCAACTAATGGCAGTGAGTTCTCCGCCAGCACCAGAGCACCATCAATACAGCCGATTGTGTAGATAATGGATGTGTCACCTGTCTGAAAGTATGTTAAGATAGATGTACAACTGTACAGATTCAGTACCAATATGATGTAATTACCCTGGATTTATAAACCAGAAGTCTCTGACGAGACTGTAGCTCTCCTGGTTGTTTTTTCTAAAACATCAATTTCCTTTCTTTTTTTTTTAAACCAAGACCATAGGGAGCAGGCGCTCTAACAAATTATAAGTAGCATGACAAAACTACATATCCATTATACTGCAACTATAATAGCACTCATATAATTCATAATATCCGAGATAAAGTATTTCTAAAAAGAATGTCACACCCATTTTCCAAGATCCTAGGGGCCAAGGGCTGCTAGCTCAAATGAACTATCAATGACACATCAAGACTACAGATCCATAATATTGGATAAAGAATTAACTCCCCATCATTAATATAGGAAAAATTCCCACACCCATTTTCAAAGACCCTGGGGGTATAGGGCTAAAACAAAATATCAGGTGCACAACTATGCCACAGACCAATCATTGCAAAAAGAATTAATTCTACATCACTTATAGTGTCAGAGGAGTTGCAAGCACAAGGTTACATTAACTTATATAGGAGAAAATGACCACACCCATTTCTGAGACCCTAAGGGTCAGGGGCTTAAACATAATATCAGGTGCACAACTAGACCAGAGACCCATAATATTGCAATAGGAATTTAGTCTCCATCATTAATAGTGTCAGAGGAGTTGTGAGCACAAGATTACATAGAGTTATATAGGAGAAAATGACCACACCCATTTCTATGACCCTGGGGGTCAGGGGGCTCAAACAAAATATCAGCATAACCAGACCACAGACCAATCACATTGCAAAAAGAATTAAGTCTCCATCATTTATAGTGTCAGAGGAGTTGCGAGCACAAGATTACATAGAGTTATATAGGAGAAAATGACCACACACATTTCTAAGACCCTGGGGGTCAGGGGCTCAAACAAAATATCAGGTGCACAACAAGACCACAAACCCATCATATTGCAAAAAGAATTAAGTCTCCATCATTTATAGTGTCAGAGGAGTTGCGAGCACAAGATTATATAGAGTTATATAGGAGAAAATAACCACACCCATTTTTAAGGCCTTGGGGGTCAGGGGCTCAAACATAATATCAGGTGCACAACTATGCCACAGACCCATCACATTGCAATAAGAATTAAGTCTCCATCATTTATAGTGTCAGCGGAGTTGCAAGCACAAGATTACATAGAGTTATATAGGAGAAAATGACCACACCCATTTCTAAGACCCTGGGGGTCAGGGGCTCAAACAAAATATCAGGTGCACAACAAGACCACAGACCCATCATATTGCAAAAAGAATTAAGTCTCCATCATTTATAGTGTCAGAGGAGTTGCGAGCACAAGATTATATAGAGTTATATAGGAGAAAATAACCACACCCATTTTTAAGGCCTTGGGGGTCAGGGGCTCAAACATAATATCAGGTGCACAACTATGCCACAGACCCATCACATTGCAATAAGAATTAAGTCTCCATCATTTATAGTGTCAGCGGAGTTGCAAGCACAAGATTACATAGAGTTATATAGGAGAAAATGACCACACCCATTTCTAAGACCCTGGGGGTCAGGGGCTCAAACAAAATATATCAGGTGCACAACCAGACCACAGATCCATCACATTGCAAAAAGAATTAAGTCTCCATCATTTATAGTGTCAGAGGAGTTGCGAGCACAAGATTACATAGAGTTATATAGGAGAAAATGACCACACCCATTTCTATGTCCAGGGGGGGTCAGGGGCTCAAACAAAATATCAGGTGCACAACTAGACCACAGACCCATCACATTGCAAAAATAATTAAGTCTCCATCATTTATAGTGTCAGAGGAGTTGCAAGCACAAGATTACATTTACTTATATAGGAGAAAATGACCACACCTATTTCTAAGACCCTGGGGGTCAGGGATTCAAACATAATATCAGGTGCACAACAAGACCACAGACCCATCATATTGCAAAAAGATTTAAGTCTCCATCATTTATAGTGTCAGAGGAGTTGCGAACACAAGGTTACATAGAGTTATATAGGAGATAATGACCACACCCATTTCTAAGACCCTGGGGGTCAGGGGCTCAAACAAAATATCAGGTGCACAACAAGATCACAGACCCATCATATTGCAAAAAGAATTAAGTCTCCATCATTTATAGTGTCAGAGGAGTTGTCCGGACAAGATTACATAGAATTTAATGACCATGCCCATTTTATAAGACCCTGGGAGTCAGGGACTGAAACTAAATGTCAGGTGCACAACTAGACCATGGACCAAGTAAAATGCAAAAAGAATTAACTTTCTATCTCTAACAGTTTCAGAGGAGTTGTCCGGACAAGATTACATAGAATTTAATGACCACGCCCATTTTCTAAGACCCTGGGGGTCAGGGACTGAAACTAAATGTCAGGTGCACAACTAGACCATGGACAAAGTAAAATGCAAAAAGAATTAACTTTCTATCTCTAACAGTTTCAGAGGAGTTGTCCGGACAAGAATTATTTACGGACGGACGGACGGACAGACAGACAGACGGACAGACGGACGGACGGACGGACGGACGCCGGACGAAGGGTGATCGCATAAGCTCGACTGGTCTGAGATCAGTAGAGCTAAAAATGCACCTTATATAACATATTCACTATTTTCGAAAAGCAGAGTTATTTCCCTTTTTAGAGGGTGTCTGACGTAGACTTATTGTGATGTCATCAAAATAAATGGAAACAGTCCCTAAAGTCTGGGAAACGACAGTACAAAATCGTCGTTACCATACCATGATACTGATATCAGATACTGACTCAAATGGGAAATGATTAAACTCTGTATTCCTCAAAGACCCAATATATGTAACAGAGTCTAGCGAATAGATCTTATTTTTTCAATAAAATAAATAAAATGAAATAAATGTACAACAGTACAGATTCAGTACCAAAAGCATATGTTGTAATTACCATGGATTTTTCTTTTTAAATGTACCTTATATAACATATATAAGTAACAGAGTCTGGCAAATTGATCTTTTTTTTTTAATGAAAAACAGAACTTGTAAATGCTTGGAACCTTCTCATTTCCATTCCAATCAATAAGTAGATTTATAGTCGTAAGTTGTAGGTGAATCTACATGTAAGAACAGTAGGGCAATATGGAATACTGACAAAATGATGACATATAATTTCTTCTGCATACATTTACATTTTCTTCTTAACATTTCTACTGAAGAACCAATAGGACAAAAATGTTTTATAAATAGAAGTTTTGCATCGTTTTTTAATCTTTTTTATATGTTTCTGTTCTGAGAGGACTTGAACTTTATACTACATGTACTTCTTTGAAATGAAAATAAGTACACGTACAGTATTTGATACCTCTCTGATTTGTAAGAGGTGTTACATCTGCATGGCACATTTACATACTTTAGGTATCGTATAACCAAAAATTTTTGCGTGATACTGATTTTCACTTCATTCGCGAGAGATGTGGAATCACGAAAAATTATTCTCACGAAAAATTTTGTTTACAACATAAATTGGTATATCATTTACATCTCGTTCTAATCGTACATGCGTCATGCTTTACTTTACCCAATTAGACGCAAATAAAAGTGAATTGAGTGTACTCTTATCACAGACCTAACTAAAACTTCAATTCCGTCTTTTCGATTTGACATGCCTACGTTCGATTTGTGCAGGTATATGACGTAAAAGCATTGTGACGTCATTAAATTCCATTGGAAACGTCATATATGTAACCCTGTTTCCCTGAATTTCAGGCTGGTTTCCATAAAAATTGATGACGTCACAATGCGTTGACGTCAGATACCTGCACAAATGGGAAGTAACTCTGTATTTCGAAAAGACCGAATAATCAAAGGTACAAAACAGTAACATCATATGTACATATTTGCTTGTAATTTAGGAATCGCAAAAATTGTACTCATGAAAATAAAGACACCCTATTTTACTATGAAATCGCGCAATTTATTACTCGCCAAAATTTCTGGTTACATGGAATGTTCTGTAATTATTGACCATTTAGACATGTAATAAATCTCTTTATGATAAAGTTGCTGTTTACCTGCACTAAACTTATCAACCTGATGGTATCATTGCGCTAAATTAAGTTTGCACCGAAAGGTTTTCTTCCCTTATGACACTAAAATATGTTTGCCCTAAATATTCTTGTTAAACAGTTCCATAATCCAAAGCTACCTCATGTCAAATTTACCAAACCATGGAACTTTAAACAATTTACTAATATTTTGAAGGTGTTCATGAGATGATTGAAGTGGTCTTGAAAAGTACAGTTTCTCAGCTATTATACGGTTTACAGTATATGTTTCATTTGAAACTACAGAGCAGTGAAGTTTGTATCCTGTATGAGCATTGAAATTCCTAGAAAATATTTTGTTTCTTAAGAAGCTGTCATTCAAGAACAAAACTTAATGAAACCTTTAGTGATAGCAAAAGAATATTTTTTTTATAAAATACATACTGATTTGAGAGCACTTTGACCACACAAAATGTTAGGTACACCCGCCTGAAATAGATGAATAGAAAGTACTGTAAACATCTTAAGGTATTATTAAATCATCAGGAATTATTGCCGATTTTGCTAATTTCTGATTGGTGGAGACGCTGTTTGATAGAGTGTACCTCAGAGTGAGTTGACCGCTAACACTCCAAAGCGGTCTATTCAGGATTAGTGCATCACATCATAAATCCTTGGAATTTCATTGGTTAAGCATGCAGGGACTATGAGAGAATAGTGCCCGGCACCCGGGTACTATTGCTTTCTGCTTAACAGTTACTTCACTCAGGAAGTATTATGATGTAATGAACAATGCATGAATGAATGTAAATATCAATAAGCGAAGTAGGGGGATATAAAGAACACTTTTCTTTGATATCTCGAGTAAATTGCAATTAATTAATTAATTGATACTACAGTCATGTGATGCACTAAACCCATTAATGCCCCTTTGTGTGGGTACTATTCTCTCATAGTGTTGCTTTTAGAAGGTAAATATTGCCCTCGCTGACGCTTGGACACTACTCCTTCCAAAAGCAACACTATGAGAGAATAGTACCCGCACAAACGGGCATTCGTAGGTAATTAGCGTGTGCGTGACAAGCGTGTGCATTAATTTTTGTAGTGATAGACTTCGTGTATCATTACAATGCAAATGTTAATAAAATCCTGATATCTAATAAAGCAGTTATTGACTTTTTATTTCGGTCTACTCGTGACTTTACAGATCTGGTCAGGCATTAGTTAACTTCGGCCATTGGCCTCGGTCAACCAATACCTGACCAGGTCTGTATAGTCACGAGTAGACCTCATCAAAAGTCAATAATTGTATAATATTAACCACATTCTGATGGTCATGGTGTGGTAACATATATGTATCATATCTCAAAATGTCTTTCAATTACATTGCTATTCACAAATTTTACAAATTAATAAGCTTTAAATGCATCAAAGATGCAAAGTGCCGAGTTGCAAAACTGGAATATAAGTATGAATGTGCAGACTTGTAATGTACATGGATTGATTATGATCTTGGCAGATGGGAAACATTAATGGCACATTTCAGGTTGATACTCATTCATTTATGATTCAGAAACCATCTTCATTCATCAGAGTCCTGCGAGTTTGACCTTTGACCTTTTGACCCCAAAATCATCAGGAATCATCCTTGATTCATGGGAAATATTTCTGACAAGATCCATGATTATAGGTGCAATACAGGCTCTAATATGGTCCGGAAACCATTTTCAATTACCTAAGTCCTCTGACCTTGATCTTTGACCCTTTGACCCCTAAATCAAAAGTGGTCATTTTCTATTCACTGGAAACATTTCTGGCAAGTTACATGATTATAGGTGCAATACAGGCTCAAATTCAGTCGGGAAACCATTTTTAATCATCTTAGTCCTGTGACCTTGACCTTTGACCTTTGAACCCCAAAATTGATAGTGGTCATCCTTGATCCATGGGAAACATTTCTGGCAAGCTTCATGATTATAATTGCAATACAGGCTGAAATATGGTCCGGAAACCACTTTCAATCATCGGAGTCCTGTGACCTTGACCTTTGACCTTTTGACCCCAAAATCAATAGGGGTCATTCTTGATTCATGGGAATCATTATTGGCAAGTTTCATGACTTTAGGTGCAATACAGGCTAAAATATGGCAAGGAAACCATTTTCAATCATCAGAGTCCTGTGACCTTGACCTTTGACCTTTTGACCCCAAAATCAAAAGTGGTCATTTTCTATTCACAAGAAACATTTCTGGCAAGTTACATGATTATAGGTGCAATACAGGCTGAAATATGGTCCGAAAACCAATTTCAATCAATAGAGTCCTGTGACCTTGACCTTTGACCTTTTGACCCCAAAATCAATAGGCCTCATCCTTGATTCAAGGGAAACATTTCTGGCAAGTTTCATGATTATAGGTGCAATACAGGCTGAAATATGGTCCGGAAACCATTTTCAATCATCTGAGTCCTGTGACCTTGACCTTTGACCTTTTGACCCCAAAATCAATAGGCCTCATCCTTGATTCAAGGGAAACATTTCTGGCAAGTTTCATGATTATAGGTGCAATACAGGCTGAAATATGGTCCGGAAACCATTTTCAATCATCTGTGTCCTGTGACCTTGACCTTTGACCTTTTGACCCCAAAATCAATAGGGCTCATCCTTGACTAATGGTGAGTAAGTGTATGAAGTTTCATTGTTATAGCCTCTTTCGTAGTTGACTTATAGTCCGGAAACCAATTGTTGACGCCCTCCCGCCCGCCCGCCCGCCCGCCCAACCGCCCGCCCAGACGCCCGCCCGCCCGCCCGTCTCACATCAAATTAAGAGCCGAGTTTTGCAACTCGGCTAATAAAGTCTGTGTTTGTGAAGCACGAATGCCCCGGTCGCATCTTTGTAAGTACAAACACCATTTTCTGTTAAGAACCGTAAGTGAAAGGTCAAGGTCAGGGTCACTGGGTTAAAAAATGTTGGTATCAATGGAAACAATTGAAATATCAAAGCCCTATCACTTACCATTCAAAAGTTATGCCCAATCTTAAAAATTTTGAAAAGTAGGTCAAAGGTCAAAGTCAAGGTAAAACATTGTTGGTATCAATAGAAAGGTCTTGTCATAACAATTACACATGTGAAATATGAAAGCCATATCACTTAACATTCAAAAGTTATGCCCAATGTTAAAAATTTTGAAAAGTAGGTCAAAGGTCAAGGTCTTGAGGTCAAAACTTTTAGTATCAATGGATAGGTCTTGTCACAAGGAAAACACATGTGTAATATGAAAGCTCTATCATCTTCCATTCAAAAGTTATGCCTAATATTAAGTTTTTGAAAAGAAGGTCAAAGGTCAAGGTCACAAGGTCAAAAATATTAGTATCAATGGAAAGGTCTTATCACAAAGAATACACATGTGTAATATGAAACCCTATCACTTGCCATTCAAAAGTTATGCTCAATTTTAAAGTTTTTGAAAATTAGGTCAAAGGTCAAGGTCACAAGGTCAAAACTTTTGGTATCAATGGATAGGTCTTGTCACCAGGAAAACACGTCTGAAATATGAAAACCTTATCACTTACCATTAAAAGGTTATGCCCAATGTTAAAAATTTTGAAAAGTAGGTCAAAGGTCAAGGTCACGAGGTCAAAAATTTTTGGTATAAATGGAAAGCTCTTGTCACAAAGAATACACATGTGAAATATGAAAGCTCTTTCACTTACCATTCAAAAGTTATGCCCAATGTTAAAGTTTTTGGACAAACAGTCAAACAGACAGACAAGCAGTTGGACAGGCCAAAAAATATATGCCCCCGGGCCGAATCCTTGATTCTGGGGGCATAAAAATATGATGCTCATATCACACGCATTTGCCTGTATACAGTAAGAATACATACAGTTATAGAGTCTTGGTCTTTGCAACAGGAATGTGGCACACTGCATGCTAGCGGACTTTGGTTGCCCCGCCCATCATTTGTACAGTTAAAGTATTCATTTCTGTTCCAATCTTTGTAGCTGTTCACTCCACAACACTGTATCTACAATGTCAAAGAAAAATAATTGTGATATAACAATGCAATATTCATGTGTAGTAATATCATTCACAAGAGTGGTCTTTTCTTTTTCCGATTGTTTTGTCATATGAAGGATTTTTAATTCCTGTTTTATATCTGTTACTTCTTCTATATTTGATGTTTATCTTTTATACGTAATTTCTTTTATCCTCAAAGATATATTTTGTTTTAAACCACCTGTTGTGGTTCTGCAATTATGACATTTCGCCTTTTGATTACATGTGTATTTCTCGCAAGAAACTAAATATAAACAAGGATTTTGGGGTAAAAGGCCTTTTTTGGATAAAAAAATTGTATGACTACTTGTGTGGGAAACCAGAAATTATAACCATTGGTTTTAAAGTAGCCTGTATCGTTGATGCTTTAAACGAGTGAACTGTTTAATGGTACTGTATATAATTGATACCTACATGTAAGGTAAACCCAGTAGAAAAATGTTCACAGTTGTATCTGTAATCATGCATGATGGTATTTCATTTCACATTAAATAAATCTTTGAACAAATTTTGAATTTTTGGTATTTGAAGATTAACGAAAATTAGACTCAGCGAAAAAAAGACACACCTTTTTAGGGTCATTGTCGCAAAATTTACCCGATATACGACACATTTTATGAGTTTAACATATGACAAAAAGCTGGGAGTCTTGAAAGCATACTTTTCAAGGCGAAAAAAAAACACACACACACAAAAAAGGGTTGAAAAATATAGTAAATACATGTAAATGCAGGAGATGAAATTCTTTGTATATTTATAATTGTGATTTCATTATCAGAAACTTCATTCTCAAATTAATTGGAAACTGCCTTATCACTTCTCTAATATAAAAATTTGACACTTGTTTTTCTGAAATGTAACTTGCCAAGGATATCAAAATAATATGTGCTGACGAAATTGATGTATTTGTGACAGATCTAGATTGTTATGTTATTGTTGACAGTGAATATGTAGGAGGGAACTAAGTAGATCACATCAACGATCATTACAATGACGTGCTACACTCTGTAATGCACGAGTAATATTATATCAATTAATGTAACTGGGGATGAATGGTCAGAATAACACAAAACAAAGTTAACAGATGTTGACATGTACACATGTACAATTATGTATCACATACTGTGGAAGTTGACAGACAAACTGACATGTAGAGTATGCTTCCTCTAATCCTATTGATACTTATTGATCTAGACATATGGCATGGAAGTAAACATATGTGTATGTTTGCAATATAATTGAATCCAGTCAATCTTACCTACACAGTTTTTTTTCTATAATGCTGATATGAATGTCATTTTTAGCCTAATATTACATGCATATCGAAACACTTTCTCAAAATAGATTTGCGTGCAGATGTCTTTATATGTACCATACTGAATTTGTTAAACATCCACATGTTAATAATGTTCTGAAAGCTGATTTTTGAATACCCTAAAGAAGTAGTTGATTTAAATTTTTATTATTTCCATGGTTCACATGACACAAAACTCATAAAATCGCCTGAACAGTATGATTTTATCTTTAACAGATTTTAAAAGTCAAAGCTACCTTTGTCAACGAATTAGATCTAGTTTCAAATTGAATCAGGGCCTGTCTCTAAGCATTACGCTAAAATCTAAGCTTCATTTGGTAAAAATTTAAATTAAAATCACAAAAGTTTTATTCTACCAGTACCGCTACAAGAAATTTTCACATTCATGTATTACCTTTGTTATTCCTTCTTAAGACTAAATTCAGACTAGTGAAGATTTGTTTACACATAGTTCTCAATATATCTATAGTAATCTTATAATCGAACTCTGTGTATAGTGTATAAGTGATTATTTCTTTGTGGACCCCATAGGATTTTCTTTGAGTATTTCTAAAACACCCCACATTTACTATACTCATCTTAGTATAATCAAAACTTGATCAATGTTGATAAATCTATAAATACATGTATCAATGGAGAGAAAACACTAATGGTGCAATTGCTGATAACTTCCTTTTGTACTTATTTGTCCTTTACCATTAGGAAGTTGTCGTGACAGAATGTGTACAGAAAGAATGAAGTGTATGAGTTCCCGTACATACACTGTACTACAGGATATTGGTCACACAGATATACAGAGTAGCAGGTGGTACAGTGACACAGACAGGATGCATTAAATATTCATGTATTATACAAATCAAATAAAGTATATAAATTGAGATATCATGAATTTTATATCATGTTACTATTGGCCATTAATTACATCAAAAAATCTAATCATAAGTGACATTGGTAATGATTTCTTTGAGGAATAAATCTAAGGAGCTGTTGAGATAAGGGCCGGATTTAGCCCTGAAATCACTTGATTATTTCTCGTGCGCTATCCTTCCAATTTAGATAAAAGTTGGTCAGGATAAAAATATAAAGTATTATAAAATTCATAGTAGGTATTTTATTTTTTAAAAAACATTGATTTCTGTGTAAAAAATTCTTATTTTGACCCAAATATCGGTCTGATTTTGCATAACTTATCCCATCTGACAGCAGATTCATATGTGGACCAAGTTACTTGAAATTTCTACCGAAAAAAGTTCTCAAATTTTGCATTTTGAAATATCGACTTTTCAGGGCAGATTTGTTTTAGGTGAAAGAGTAAATGTACCATCAAAAAGGAGGGCAAACTGAATCTACTGTTTGAACATTGCACATAATATATAAGTTTTTCATCCTTTATCACATGGTAAAGCTTCATCAAACAAAACAGAAATTAGAGTATTTCATTATACATTTGTAATTTAAAGCATTACTTCTTTTTAAATACTAGTTGACTGAATAACTTGATTTCAAGAACAATAAACGAATAATTCATGTATATAGCCTTTTCCCCATCATCCAAATCAAAATATAGTTATTATGTTTGAAGGGAAGGGTTCATTTTCTAAGAAAACAATTATTCAAAGGTTTCAATTATTCAGTTATCTTTCACTTCATTTGGAGAGGAGTCACAGAAGTAAAGCATATCAAATGTGGGAAAGGCAACAGTGCACTGATACAGTGAAAATGTGAAAGTGTTTTTTCAGACACATAGTGGGTTTTGTATTCAAAACAGCGACTACTGATTTAAAGGCTGACATTGGCAACCACCTGGTCATTAACATGCACACCTGAGTGATCTAGGTTTGGTAGGTATGACATACCAGTACCCTCTTTGAAGATAAGGCATCTATTCAACTTAAGTTGTGAGCAGCGTTTTACATCAAAGACATACCAACAGTTAATCTTTTAATATGCCAATGAGATACACAAGTCTAATCTGTTTTAAGTTGTCAATCAAAAATTGATAAAGGTAAGAGGATTAAAACTAACCAATCAGATAGCAATTAGCGATATCAACCCTCTAGTGGTCAGTGAAGAAATGACAGAAAATTTGCTGTCTCCTTAGATAGTCCTTTCAACTTTGTCAACTTTCTTTATACACATGTATCAGTAAAAGAATATATTTCTGGCAATTTCTTACATATATATATATAGAATATGTAACTATACAAATATTTTGATCTTCATTTAAAGCAGTAATTATACATGGACAAGAACATAAACTTTTACAGATTCAGAATTTCTGATTGGTACATTTGTATACATGTATGAACACCTGGACTTACTTTACCAGTATTATGTGTCTTGTGTTAATTAATACAGACTTTTTCATGTTGATGGAAACATTAGATTTGTTTTATTCAATTATTCTATTTTTTATCTGTTTCTCATCAATAAATCATATAGCATACGATACACATAGAACATTAGGTGAGACTAACAGCATTATTAGTTCTACAAAACTACTACAGATACATTTTTTATGATACTTACATTTTCTTGTATCCAATCAATGGTGCTCTGTCCATCAGGATCGTCTTGGTAACGTGTAATAAGGTTATCCTGTAGAAGTGAGGTTAGTTCCTCTTTCACTTTGTCTCGGAATATAAAGGCTACAATGGCACCAACCACAAGGGCCAGGAAAATGACGATCATACTGATGTAGTACTGAAATAATCAAACGAAATGTAAATATCATACTGATATACAAGATGAAGTACTAAATAATAAAATTGTACAAAATGACAAGAATGTAAATATAATAAATGTAGAAATCAACTGCAATACTAACAATTCTTATAAGCTGTACCAAATACACGTTTAGGAAAGAAAAAATTCATGTACTGAAAAGATATCTTACCGATACAAGGGCTGATTGATATGTTGTGAGCCTGGTATTGATGGATTTGAATTTCATAAGAGATTTTGCATTATTTTTCTACATATTCCCCTTCAGTATCTATACACTTTTAGCACCGATGTTTAAGGGCCTCAATATATTTGTACCACTTAATTAAAGAACTCCTTTTCTTGACTGGTCAGAAAGCAATCCACTTCAAGTATGACGTCATAACCGGACTGAGAGTGGGTGCCAGAAATAGCTGCTTTAAGTTTTTGGAACAGATAAAACTCTGATGGAGTAAGATAAGGTGAATAAGGCGGATGCTCAATCAAATTAAAGCCACAATCATGAATGGCAGTGACAGACTTGTGAACAGGCCTTACAGGGGCATTGTCCTGATGGAACAACACATCTTTTAAAACTAGTGAGCTTTCCGCAGCACTTAAGTTAAATATTTTCCCGTAAATGTGTCAGAAGTGAAGCATAGTATGTGCCATTGATTGTTTGTCCTTTTTGGAGATAACCTATCAGCAGAATACCTTCTACATCCCAGGAAACCGAGGCTCAGAACATATCAATCAGCCCTTGTAATATATACCACATGAGCTTTGAACAATAATTATACAACAGTATCAAATGTAGAAACTTACCACTTTGAGAAGAATGATATTTTCCCTGAGAGCACCAATACATCCTGCATATCCAATGATGAAAATAACAATGCCGAGCACCATAAATATTATAGACAGATCAAACACAACATCATACACTGTCTGTATCTCCTTATAGTAATACTTGTTCTTCTCTATGTAAGCCCACACTCCTATCCCTATGAGGACACCACCAAACAGCTGAAATTATCAAAATAGATCTAGTTTTTAATATCAGACAGGAAAAACAAATATCGCTAGAAATTACATTTACTGTATTCTGTCAGACTCATACATGTTCATACCATATGTATGAAAGTAAAGCTAGCCTCTGAGAACAGTTAAATTAAATCTGCTACCATATACATGTAGTAACTTTTAAATTATGGTAATACCCTACCTTAATTCACATACCAATATTACTAACTAGTACTACATTTTTTTTTACTAGCTGTGATTCGAATCATCATCAAGGATTTTCACTTGGGGTACCTCAGTCCATCATGACATTCAAAATTAAGCTCATTTAAAGTTTCATTAGACCACAAGCCTTGAAATTAGCGGGAAATACTCGTAAATGCGATTGGAATTCGGAAATTGCAAGTAGAAAATTCAGGAACTCGAAAAAAAAATTGTGAGTGTTTCTGTATCTGCGTCAATAAAAAGCTATAATGTATGTTTCAGTATTATTTCAAACATTTGTGATACCTTCAGACCTCGACATTTACAAACATTATTCTTGATGTCGGACTGGTCACATGACCAAATTTCTGCCATGTTTACAGGGGGATGTGCCTCTAGATTTTTCACTGTGCCCTATGAAAAATCTGTGATTTTGTTTGCTCTTTCTTCATATCTTGCTTTATATTGGGGTTTGAGGAGCTTAGAGCTAATTCATTAATGGTTCCTTCAATGAAGTCTAGTAGTTTTATCCTTGATATAAACGTTAGATTCTAGATATAAAGCATTTAATTTTCATACACAATACTCTATGATAAACACTGAGTTTATCCCCTAACTATTTTCGGAACTTCTCTCTGCTTATCTCTAATTGAACCTTTGAGTGACATCACGCCGACATAGAGAATTGTGGTTTCACCTTGAATGCGAAAATTATTACCAGCTTTGAATACATTTTTTTCTTACTTTTCATTTTAGACTGTAGATTTCTATTTTAGCCGGTGGATAGTTCTTCCGCAGGCTAAAATTAGATTTTTATTTTTAAGTATGTATTTATCTTACCAATGTATATATTGATCATGTAATAGGCTTAGATGATGTACATGCATTTTCAAGCAATTTTACTTTGATTTCATAATATGACACAGAAATATTATTTATAGATATACTACAAATGTAGTATATATTAATAATTATGATAAAGTACCGTAAAGGGACCACATTGGAAATAAGCAATTTTAATTTTTGCTTTCATGTGCTATCCCAGGCAATGATAAATTGAGAAAAAGTGTTTTGAATGTTATCCATAATACAATCTGTGATATCCTTCTTCTGTAATCATTATGCCATCTGTGATATTAATTAATTTCATTGTAATTTCCAACTATGATACTATATGTAATATCCATTCTGTGATACTACCACCATTATTGTGATATCAAGTGATACTACCACCATTATTGTGATATCAAGTGATACTACCACCATTATTGTGATATCAAATTGTCTAACTGTAATATGAAACTGAACTGTGATAACATCCATCAGTTGAACTGTTGATGAAAGATTTAGAAACTGTGTCAGTCAAAGTGATAAATGTGATTTCATATTCCATGTTGTATATGCTATTGCCTGAATAAATAATAATAATAATAATAATTCAATCCCTGGACTGTTACAATCAGTGATTTTTTTCAGTAATTTGGGAATGGGGTCGGGGCCCGTGCAATTGGGAAAATTAACAATGTTTGGGAATATTTTGGGAAGTACTAATATAAAAGTAAAATGACAGTTTATACAATCAAGAGTTCAAAATTGAATGTTTAATAAATAATTTTCAGAATTGAATGTTTAATAAATAATTTTCTTCTAAATATGATTTTATCTCTTAAGCCTACAAAAATATGGCAAATAATTAGTAAATTTGCTACTTTTGAGCAGTAGATTTAACTAATTTCGGTAATTATTCCATCTGTATGTGATTGGGAAATTTTAGGGCCACAATTGGGAAAAAAAGATACTATTTTTCATTGGGAATGGGGTCGTATAACGGCCCCAAAAAGGGGCAAAAAAAATCCCTGACAATGCTTGAAATTTGGCTTTTCATTTTCAGCATATCATATTTACATGTATACATTTTCATTATGTCAAATACATGTATACTACATGTACTGCAGGGATTAATCTACCTCTGCGTCCTGCGTCTCTGACGCATAAAAATCGCCCAGGACCCATTGATTTCCGATCGCTGCGTCCCACAGTGCGCATTGTTCACTTTCGTATCATGTGTCCATTTTAATTCATGTTATTCAAAGTAGAGAAATAACAAGTAAATGTCTCTTGTTTATATTTTGACAGCTCTTTAAAACCTAACAGATCTGTGGTATTGTATGAGAAATCATTGCGGAGCAACATTTTTTTATTTTTAAATTAAAAGTAATATGCAGTCCGCCACGAGTCTAACTTATTTATATCAGCCGGATACAGATATACATATATATATATCTATGAAAAATTCCTCCACTTTAAACTTTACATGACATTATGAATCAATCTAATGAAATCATTTAATTCACACCATCAGCGTACCATCTTTGTAAACCGTATAGAATTGGTTTGTTTGGATAACATTTTACTATACACATGTAAGAAGTATCGCTAACTAAATAAACAATCAATATACTTAATTTGGCAAAATTAGTTGAAGTTAAAGAGTTAGACGTTTTTTGTGGAACATATAATGAATTCAAGGACATACAACGCCGCGAGCAGGTCAGCTCACTTGTATTCGCGAACTTAAAACGCCGCAAAAAAGGAAGTTTTGTACAATTGGGACGCATTAATTTCTGCTGGGACCCATTGTTTTGGATGGGGATCCATTGGCCAAGTTTCATTGCGTCCAGAGGACCCATTAAGATCAAATTGTAGATTAATCTCTGGTACCGTATAGGAAAATTTCAAATTAAACCTTAGGCTTATCAAAATGTACCTCTAAATTGAGAGCAGCAAACATTTAGCATATGCAAAGATACTTGTAATACAGTATTCAGTGGAGGATTTAGGGGGGGGGGGTGCAGAGTGCATTTTGTCTTTTGGTCAATAGACGATTTTCATATTACCGCAGTTGACTTGTATTTTACACATCCCAAGAGCCGACATGACAACATCTGACGTAACTTTTAACTGTGATGTCGTGACTGAATTATGACGTCACAGTTAGAAATAACATCAAAAGTCGTGATGTCGGGTCTTGGCGTGTCTAAAATGCAAGTCTAACGGTAATATGAAGAAGGTCTATTGGTGACACAGAAATGTTCAAGGTAACCATCCTTTTTTACATTAAAAGATATTAAAACCACACATTCACAAACTACATTTTCACATGCATTTGTTGATGTTTTTTGCCCCAGGCCAGGAAAAACGTCACTGACACTGCTCAGGTAAACAGGTAAATAAATTCATACAATCATCACATAAAAAGTCATACAAGAATATTTCTTACCCAACAAAAAAAGTTGAAGAAGAACAGCACATATTTGACAACCGGACTAACAAATGTATCACGGGTGTTGAAACAACCCATCTCGTTGATTATTCTCTCATTCGTCGGTACGTTCTTACGTTTCCTCCCTCCCACTTTCGCAAGAATGAATGAACGCGGAAGTTTTCCGCTTACTTATGAGCCCGAACATTTTTCTCCTTTTTTTTCTAGAAAGATTTCATGAACTCATATTCTATACAGGTTTTTTTTTTATTTTACTTTCCCCTCCCACATTCAGTAGTGGATTCGGTTGGGAGGGTGCTGGAGGGGCGTACATCCCGACAGACAGTGCCACATAGAGAAAGCACCTGTCACGAAAGCAGCATCGTGCACGAGGACCCTAATTTCAATGGAAACTGAGGAGCTTCTTTACTTTTTGTCTAAGCGCAACCTCAGACAGCGCTTAGACAAAAAGTAAAGAAGCTCCTTAGTTTCCATTGAAATTATGAGGACCCCCGCCTCATTGCTCCTTTTCTCTCTCTTTACTTGAAGACGGGTCCACACGATGCACATAGCAGCAGTGATTCATTGGGAAGGTCGAGGTGTGAGGCACCATAGTCACAAACCCTTTCCTTAGCACAAACCCGTTCCTCTACAAGTATATATTAAGGCAATCTGGATTCGACGGACCCGTGCAACATCTAGGATGATTTTTTTTTTTTTTTTTTTTTTTTTTTTATTTGGATTTCTTAACTTTTATTCATCCATCTTGAGATTACAAAACCAAGCTATATGATACCTTTTTCCTGTCAATGGATTTTCTACAATATGAATTTTCAATGGGCCTTTTCAAAAAAAAAAAATAATAATAATAAACCATAAACCGCTAAAGGCGGTAAGGCCGGATTGCGAAGTGTTTGTACTAGATCACGTATACTATTTTGTGCTCACAGAGACGTCAAAGATCATTAACACTATAACTACGGTCATGAGGATTCTACATGTGAAATATTAAAAACCCTAACTCTTACAGATTAAAAGTAGGCCACAGGTCAAGGTCACTTGGTCAAAAGTCATGATATCAAATGAAAGCTATGGTCATGGGGAATCTATATGTGAAATATCATGACCCTATCTCTTATATTTTAAAAAAGGTCAAAGGTCAAGGTCACTAAGTCAAAAGAAATTATATCAAATGATAGTTCTGGTCATGAGGAATCTATAATGTGAAATATCAAAGCCCAACTCCTTGTAGTAAATGAGATTTTGCCCAGGTTAAAGCCATGATATCAAATAAAAGATCTGGTCATGACTGAGGATTCTGCATGTGAAATTTCAAAGCCATATCCACTATAGTCCATGAGATATAGCCCATGTTTTTTTAAGTGGATAAAACTCCAAGGTCAAGGTCACTAGGTCTTTTGTTGCTGATTTTGATTCGTCCCATCATGGTCTATCACCATGTCAACTTTCAAATTGCTGCTCCAAGCAGTTTTCTCTCAACGCAAAATGTTTACGCACTGACAGACGGACTTCGCCATTTCATAGACCGTTGCATTGAAATCCGGTCAAAAACTACATAGACTTCAATGGAAAATTGCTGCTCCAAGCAGTTTTCTCTCAACGCAAAATGTTTACGCACTGACAGACGGACTTCGCCATTTCATAGACCGTTGCATTGAAATCCGGTCAAAAACTACATAGACTTCAATGGGGCATCTAACAAAATTTTTTATAGCATCACGAATCGTGGAACTTACATGATCATTGCCTTCATCTGCAAAAATGGCAATTATAGCATCCAAGCGCAATATTGGGAAAATTATGATTTTAGTTATATAGAGGAAGAAATAATAAGAATGTTTAAAAATCTGACCCACAGTATATTTGTAGTGTTGGGGGGGGGGGGGGGGGGGGGGGTATTTTAGCACATTCATTTTGTGAGAATCCAATATGAACCAACTGTGCTCCACTTAGAACTACACTCATACTAAGCCAGGTTCGTTTAGTCCTTGATTTCTCACAGAAAACACAGATATACAATGACACTACGCTGGTGCCGCGGTGCTCTCATAAATAATCAAAATTTTGAGGATGAACTTTTAAAGTAGCATAATGTATCTGCGCGAGCTAGATGTGAAAGAAATTATTAACTTATGAGTATTTACCTTTCGACGAACATGGTAACTGAAAGTACTTCAATATATAAGAAACATGACGAATTTCAAAATTACAATTTTCCATTTCCATGATTTCCTGAATTGTAATATTCCTTCATCCTCTGGCTGCTTATGGTGTATTAAAATGGCGATATGATATACGCTGCTCCAGAGCAAGCTCGAACTACAATGACTTTGTTCTGAGGGCACGGCACCTTGTCCAACTTGAAAATGCCCCGTGCACCCCATTACATCCTATATCCCCATTTTATGTATCATATTCAATTCATCCGCTGTACAAATGATAGACCATAAATCATTCAGTTAATTTATGCTTGTTGCAGGAGTTATAGTTTAGTTTTTGTGATTTTTGTATTCTGGATTTTGGCGCTGAGTTGAGTTTCACTTTAGAGTTCGAGTGTTCGTGTGAATGACATAAATAACGTGCACACAAGTTGGTTAAGGCCACTGACAAACTAAATTTGTAAAAGACCGACATGGGAATTATTATTATAATATAGTATAAAAACTCTTCCAAATATTATGCAGTGGCGGAATCAGGCGGGGGGTTGGCGGAGGGGGCGTCCCCCCGGCACTGACCCAAAATTTTCCTAAAACAGGTATATTTTGGCCAATTTCCAGTAAAAATCGGCGAAATTCGCCCCTTGACCCCCGGCAAAGGTGGCGCTGGATCCGCTACTGTTATGACTGATATCATCTATTGAAAATGAATTTTGAATGTAAGTGTGACTATATGAGTAATTCTGCACTCTCTACATGTGAACTGAACTAGTATTAAGAAAATAGCAATCCAAGGAATGCTTGTGTCGCCTGCGAAGCGGTTTCATTTTTATTCTAGAAAGTGGATCAAAATTATTGGTATCAGTAGAAAAGTCTTGTCAAATGAAATTATTTTGAAATATCAGACCTCTTAATAACATTAACAAATTAAAAGATATGGTCATTCTCAAACTTTCAGAAAAGAGTGTCAATCATCTAGGTAAAGGTCACTACGTAAAACTTCGTATCAAAAGGTCTCATCATAAGAAATATTAAAGACCAATTAAAAGATATATACAACCTTAGAAAAGAAGGTCAAATAGTTAAGTCAAGGTCAAAAGCTAAAACATTATGGTTTGTGTAGAATAGCATTGTTACAAGGAAAATACATGTGAAATATCAAAGCCCTATCACCTACCAATCAAAAGATATAGCCAATTTTACTTTTCTTGAAAAGTAGGTCAAATATCAAGGTCAAAAGGTCAAATATTATGGTATGTGTAGGAAGGTCTTGTCACAAGGAATACACATGCGAAATATCAAAGCCCTATCACTTACCAATCAAAAGATATAGCGAATCTTATCTTTTTTTCAAAAGTAGGTCGAATATCTAGGTCAAGGTCACAAGGTCAAAAATTATGGTGTGTGTAGAAAAGTCTTGCCACAAGAATTGCACATGTGAGATATCAAAGTCCTAACACTTACCAATCAAAAGATATATCCATTCTTAATTTTTTTGAAAAGTAGGTCAAATATGTAGGTCAAGGTCAATAGGTCAAAAATTATGGTATGTGTAGGAAGGTCTTGTCACAAGGAATGCACATGTGAAATATCAAAGCCCTATCACTTACCAATCAAAAGATATAGCGAATCTTATCTTTTTTCAAAAGTAGGTCAAATATCTAGGACAAAAATCATGGTATGTGTAGGAAGGTCTTATCAATAGGAATACACATGTGAAATATCAAAGCCCTATCACTTACCAATCAAAAGTTATGGGCTGTGACACCCAAAGTGTGACAGACAGACAGACAGACGGACGGACGGACGGACAGACGGACGGACGGACAACGAACAAAGTGATCCCTAAGTGTCGCTATGCTTCGCAGGCGACACAAAAAACCACGCCGATCCTACGAGCGACTTTAGGACGAAAAGTTGATCGGTCGAACAATTTATTCTCTGTCTTTAGAATGTTTGAATATTAAAGCTATATTTTTCGTAAGCTCAAAATTGACATTGACAACGTCGATTAGACTACGACAGCGAAGCTTAAAAATATCCATAAACTTTCAAAAAGTGAACAAAATTATGTTAGAATGAGTTCATATATTCATTAGTCAAGCACCTATTTATCATAAGCATGTCGGCAGAGTTAAAGTCCTACAGAAAGGTAAAATTTTTGCACTGACATGAACAGGTTGGGGAAAAAGTCACAGGTACTTGAGTCAGAGAAATTTGTCTGTATATCTTTTTTCCCATCGCACACTCCTTTCGTTATGTTTGTAATAAAGCCTGAGACAGAGAAAAGGGGGGAGAAGGTATGCAACTTCTCCGAGTATAATTTTTACAATAAAGTAGGTCACGTGTCGCTTCAGATTGATTCTCGCTCATTTAAAATCACTTTCGGTATCATAATTGAACGGCCTTGTAGCTCCAAGCCTCCTCTGTCAACCCACACCAATCCTTCACTCGATATACCTGTTGCAAACGTTGGTCAGGCATGCATGAGGCTAAACCAAACAGTAGTCTGACAGCACATGTTAATTTGTGACTTGGCGCATGCCTGGCCTGTATCTGTATCTATATCTGTATCTGGTACGTTGCAGAACCCAATTCTGGTTTTTACGCAACGGTAGAGAGAGTCGCTAGTTTTTAGTCGCGACGGTCTGCGAGAGCGGTTTTGAATGCTTCTGCAGACTGCGCATGCACGACGTCTTCTTGTAGATGATTCCAATGGACATTTGTGCTGACTAGAAAGCTGTTCTTGTATTGAGGTGTTCGACTGTCCGGTATTATGAGACTTTTGGTGTTATTGCAGACGCGTTTTTCTACTAGGTTTGTCGTTTCGCAATCTCGGAATTTGGTGGATTTTATTTGGCGTTTAGATTTTTGAAATTTTACAAATTTATCAGTCGGTAAAGCCGGCACCAACCCCTCCACTATCTTATACATCAGGATCAGGCGTAGGCTGAGCCGTCTTGCTTCTAATGTTTCCAGCTCTAGTTCTTCCCTCATCTTTGTTATGCATCCACTTTCCCTACTTTTATAGTCCTTTTTGATGAATCTGATGGCTCTGTTTTGTATTTTCTCCAGTTTATCTATATCTCCTTTTAGGTACGGATTCCAGATTGTTGCACCGTACTCCATGATTGATCTTACCAAGGAGATATAGGCGGTCTTTCTGCAGTTTTGTGGAACATTTCTTAGATTTCTGCGAATGAAGCCTAAGGTTGAGCTGGCTTTTTTGCACACGTTGTTGATGTGTGTGTTCCATTTAAGGTCGTTAGAGATCTGGAGGCCTAGATAGGGGTTGTCTTGTACTTCCTGCAGTATGTGTTGGTTCAGTTGGTAGAATTTTGATGTTTTCTTGTTGATCGAAAGGATGTAGCATTTTTTGGCATTAAACTTCATTCAAGGGCGGATTTAGGGGGGTTTGGGGGGGTTCGGGAAAACCCCCCCGGCTTCCCAAAATTTTTTTTTTTTTGGTAACATTAGCACTCGGAAAAAAACCCTGCAAACTGAGTAATAAAAAAATTGCTTAATGTCCAACAGAATTCACTATTTTGAAACAAAATTTACAAAAATTTTCTGATACATTCTATCGCATATCGATTCGATACCGTATCAATTGGCGTATTTGTGGATTCGTACAGACAATCGCGAAGTTTTTGTAATGTACGTCGCAGAGGGGGTTTTCTGTTTATTTTGTTCCCGAAAATTAACATTAACAAATACTATAATATGAACATGTTCAAATAATTTGCAAAACATGTACGTGTGTCAAACAATCAATGTAAATGGTACGGGGATCGAAACCTACACGTTTCTGTCCTCAAATACCCGGTTTGAGTATTTTTGTCATCTACAAATTTTGTTAAAAACAAACTTTGAAATAACCGGAAAAATGGGCAAATATTTAACATTGTATATAGCTCGAATATACTCCGGGGGCCTATAATTAAGCACTCAATTTTTCAAAGCCAAAACCCAATGATACTCAAAATTTTTTACTCGATATCGTACCAATATTCTAAGTACATGTTACAGCAAGGACAAATCAACAAGCCAGGGGCGAAGCCAAGCGTACATTTGTACTCAAAATCGTCCACATCGTCTCGCGAAAAAAAAGGAGAGCGCCTCCCCCACTTGCCAAAAAGAAGGGGGAGGGTCCATGCGCGGATCCAGAGGGGACCGGGGGTCTGGACCCCCCCCCCCCCTGAGATTTTCGCAGGTGGGGTCCAGCTTTGGCCCATTTCTAATTGAAATGGGTCTAAAATGCATGAAAGGGCTTTGAAACCTAAAATTTCGGCTCGCTTCGCTCGCCATTTACAAATACAAAACTATTTTTTCTGCAAAATTCCTTAATTATTATCAATTGTTCATACTAATTCATTTTATATAATTGTCTTGGGTCTCAGGAACTCATATTTTGAACAGTCCCTTACTTCACAGGATGTAACCTCCTTCATCTTTTTCAAGGTTTTGTCATTTTAAGATGTCTGATTATTTGGAGAATGACACATCTCTTATCTATTTATTCTCATGAAATTCGCTCCGCTCGTCGATATGAGGAGTGAAATATTCAATGTTATAAATAATCATCTCGATTGAATCAAGACAATTTATTATTTCATATCTAAAAAAATTTCTAGCTCGCTATGCTCTCCAATTCTTCGTGAAAGGAAAGCTAACAAAATTGCCCCCTCCCCTCCCCATCACGTGCGCCGATATATATGTACCTACATGATAGGTAGACTTCCTTAAAGTTTGGACCCCTCTGACCAAAAATGCTGTATCCGCGCATGATACAACGATCGCTAACAAAGTGCGAGCGGTCGATTGGAAAGACTTTATGTGGACGTACATATATAAGTATTTAGGGAATGTCAAGTTCACATCACAAGTTTTCTTCGTCTTAGATACAGTTCATCGTCTGCTGACATCGAATCATATGCGTTATCCCATCTAAATTCAGCTCAAATACGCTCCAGAGGTCAGCAATTTGCTTCATTCTTTTCAAAATTTTCACGGGACCCCCTTCAAGGGGATGGGTAACATATTTCCATACTGCCCCCACTTGAACCTTCGGGCCTCGCAAGTCATCCCCCCCCCATAAAGTGTCTGTGCCCCCGGACAGCTGAAGTTCTTGGTCCAACCCTTCTTTATAGATGTCAACATTGAAAACACCCTGGCTACGCCCCTGCCAGCAGTAAAGGAGAAATTATTTTATTTAGAAATCTTTATTAATCACATAAATTGAGTGGAAAAAATGGTCTGAATATTCGAGAAGGTAAGGAGAAAATGTGCTCCAGAATGCACCATTTTATTCCATTTTTTCAAAAATTTTCCGGGGGAGGCCCCCCAGACCCCCACCTACAGGAGGGGGCATCCCCTCCCGTACCCTCCCCCGCTCGGCACTTCGTGCCTCGAATCGACCCTTTGGGTCGATACAAAACCCCCCCACTTGCCACTCTGGATCCGCCACTGTTCATTCCCCATTTATTTGCCCAGTTTTCTAAGTTGTTAAGGTCCTTTTGTAGTGTTTCATGATCTTGAGTGTTTCTTATCGTTCTGTATAACAAGCAGTCATCAGCAAATAGTCGGACGGACGAGCTGACACAGTCCGGGAGATCGTTTATATGGCACAAAAACATTATCGGTCCGAGTACCGTTCCTTGAGGGACCCCGGAGTCTACAGTTGTTTCTTCTGACGAGATTCCTTCTACGACTGTTCTCATTGTCCTCTTTGTTAGAAAGTTGGTAAGCCAAATATGAATATTTCCTTGAATCCCGTATTGATGTAATTTATGTAGTAATTTGTTATGGGGAACAGTGTCGAAAGCTTTGGAGAAGTCTAGGATTGCAACATCGACTTGATTTCCTTTGTCATGTTCTTTCAAGAAGTCATTTACTGTTGTTATAAGCTGAGTTTCGCAGGAATAGCCTGTTCTAAAGCCGTGGTTTAGGTTTGTTAATATCTTGTTAGTTTCCAGATGTTTCATAATGTTCCTGCAGATTATATGTTCTAGTATTTTACATGTGACAGAAGTGAGCGATACAGGCCTGTAGTTTTCTGGTAGGTGTTTGTCTCCTTTTTTAAAGATGCTTGATATGTTAGCATCCCTCCAGTCCTTTGGTAATGTTCCTGTATCTAGGGATTTTTGGAATATTATTTTCAGGATAGGTGCCAGTTGTGCTGCACATTCTTTTAATATCCTGTTAGGGATGTTATCTGGTCCTGATGATTTTGTTGTATTTATTTCCTGTAGCAATTTTTCTAGGCCTTTTTCGTTGATTTTTATCGGTTTGATGACGTTCTTTGACTGGATTCTTGTTGGTGGCAAGTTTGTGTCGGTTGTTTTGGTAAACACAGACTTGAATTGGTTTAAGAGTAGTTCTGCTTTCCCTCTGCTTTCGTTTATTAGGTTGTTACCTTTCTTCAGTGGTGCAATTCCGCACGAATTTTGTCTTTTGGACTTTACATACCTCCAGAAAGGCTTAGCATTGTTGTTTTCTAGTCCCTTCATGATATTGCTGTTAACATATTCCCATTCTGCTCTCCTTAATTGACGTTTGCAGTCTCTTTGAAATGATTTGTAATTTTTCCAGTTTTTCGTCTTTTTAGCCTGTTGGTACAGCCGTTGTTTTTTCTTCAGCATTTTCTTTTCTTTCCTTCTTACATGTACCCATGGTATGTTATTTTTAGATCTCAGTTGTTTGTTGGGTATGTTCCGATCCATGGTTTCAAAAAGTTTACTTTTGAATGTTGTCCAAAGGTTGTCTATATCTTTCTCCTGATTGTTTGATTCCTCTATTGTTTTGCGTAGTTTTCCTAAGTCCTTATGTATTTCTGTCCAGTTTGCTTTGTTGTATAAATAACATTTTCTCGGCGGTGTTGTTTGATAATGGACTTTTGTTTCTAAGTCTGTGATGACTATATCATGATCTGATATCCCTGGCACATTGACCGATGATTTGATCAAGGTTGGGTTTGACACAAAGACCAGGTCTAGTAGGTTGCCTTCTCTTGTTTCTTCTCTGTGAATCTGTGTTAGGTTGTTATTAGATGTAACATCTACGAGTCCCTGTTGTATTTCTTTGTCCGGATTTGAGGCTGTTGCTATGTCCCAGTTTATGTTCGGGCAGTTGAAGTCTCCCGTTAAGATAATGTTCTCTACTTTATGTGTTTCTATTTTTTCCAACGATAGCTTAAGTTGTTCTAGGTGTTGTTGTTTTCTGTGAGGTATATAACATGATCCAATTAACAAGTCTTTGTTGTTTTTCAGCTTGATTTTAACCCATTCTACTTCTCCTTCTGTTATGAATTGTGTCTGTTCTACTGATGTTATTGACTTTTCAACCAAGACGAAGACTCCTCCTCCTAGTGTTCCCCTATCATTTCTGTAGACATTGTAGTTATATGGAAAAATTTCGCTTGATTTTATAGCGTCTTTTTCTGGTTGTTTTCCTGGTTTTATTCCTGCTAAAAATGTGGGTCAGGCATGCGCAAGATAAACAGAATCGGGCAGATACAGTAGTATGACGTCAAGGCACATGTTACTTTCGGCACCCCGAATCGTTTTAAAATGAATGAACACAAAAGAAGCGTATGAAGGTGAGTTTTGGGGTCATTCAAGCCATAACAAGGGGTCTGTCGAGTGAAGGCTTGGTGTGGGTTGACAAAGGAGGCTTGGAGCTACAAGGTTGTTTAATTATGATACCGAAAGTGATTTTAAATGAGGGAGAATCGATCTGATGCGAGACGTGACCTACTTTTGTTGTAAATATTATACTTGGAGAAGTTGCATACCTTCTCCCTCCCCCTTTTCTCTGTCTCAGGCTTTATTACAAACATAACGAAAGGTGTGTGCGATGGAAACAAAAAGATATATAGACAAATTTCTCTGACTCAAGTACCTGTGGAAAAAGTCACACTACTGTCCGCGTGGCTCACTTCGGAAACTAGATAAACGTGATTTTGACTATTTTATCATTCAGAAATTTTATTGAAATCGATACCATTAATTAGATCTCGATTAGTTGTAAATTTTCGTATATAAGTTATATGATAGTCAGTGCACGCAATGAAATTTTATAAACAAAACAATTTCTAGATGAGCCATTTCCAATGCTAATTTTTCCCATGGTGTCATGATGCGCTCCTTAGGCTCTACATGTATGTTAAACTAAGCGACATCACGTTGAAATTTAACATTGAAAATGCCCCATCTAAAATTTACTTTATCTGTATAATATGATTGCATAAACCATCGACCATATAATATATACCAAAATTTACGACTAAGCAAGATCTATTCAATGATACAGATTTTATTTTAATTTTTGCAGAACAAAGTAATCAAAATTGCGTTTATCTAATTTCTGAAGTGAGCCGCGCAGACAGTAGGCCTAGTTCTGATAAAATACTACTAAAAGGTATAAAGTGAGCTTTTATCCATCCAAAATTTTTTATCGGCAAATCCAATAAAACTGACACATTTTAGGAACTCTGGAATACAATTGCCAGGCTGTTCACCCTTTAGGGTGCTTCATAGCCCCTTCTTCATGTTCTTGGTGCAAATTGTTTTGTTTGGGTTTTTTTTTGTTGCCCCTAAGACTATGAACTTACTAATAAACAACAAAGTAAAAACAATTTGCCCAGATCCAGGATCTTGACCAAACTTAATACACATTACTTTTTGCAAGAGGAAGAACCCTATTGATTTTCAAAGTCATAGATCCAAGGTCAAGGTCACAGATTGGAAATAGTTTAAATCATTATATACAGCCTTGAGAGCGCAAGTTTAAATCCTTATATACAGCTTAGAGAGCGCAAGTTTTGGTTTTATCTTTACCAAACTTTATACACTTCTTGCTTATGACAGGAGGAAGAGCATTTTGATTTTTAAGGTCATAGATCAAAGGTCAAGGTCACAGATTGGAAATAGTTAAGATTCTTGTGGAAATAAAAAGTCCTTTCTTACAGCCTAGAGGGTGAAGCTTTGATTGGATCTTTTCCAAACTTCATACACTTCTTGCTCATGACAGGAAGAAGGACTCTGTTGATTCTCAAGGTCATAGGTCAATGTCACAGAATCAACGACAGATTGGAAATAGTTAAAAGCCTTATATACAACCAAGAGGACGCATTTTTGATTGGATCTTTTCCACACTTCATACACTGATAGCTTATGTCAGAAGGAAGAGCTCTATTGATTTTCACAGGTCAAAGGTTAAGGTGTCCATTGTAGATTTGAAATACTATTCATAAAAATCCTTTTATACAGCCTGAGTGAGTACATTGATTTATATGCTGTGCGAGGGGATACTATGCTTTGTGTTGCCTAGGTTTTTAGCTCTACTGGTCAAAGACCAGTTGAGCTTATGTGATTGCCCTGTGTCTGGTGTCTGTCCGTCTGTCTGTCTGTCTGTCTGTCCGTCCGTTAAACTTTTCTTGTGAGCGTGAATCCTCTGAATCTGTTAATAGTACAGAATAACTTCTTTTTGCATTATAATGGGCCTATGGTCTAGTTGTGCACTTGATATTTTGTTTGAGCCCCTGACCCCCAGGGTCTAGGAAAATGGGCGTGGTCATTTTCTCCTATATAAATCTATGTAATCTTGTGAGCACCAATTCTCATAAAGTATAATTGATAGAACGATAATTCTTTTAGCATTATTCTCAGTCTGTGGTCTAGATGTACACTTTGTACTTTGTTTGAATCCCTGACCCCAAGGGTCTTGGAAAATGGGTGTGGTCATTTTCTCCTATACATGTATAACAGTATCATGTAATAATATTGTGAACACAAATTTT
Organism: Pinctada fucata; assembly: GCA_028142955.1. Classification (NCBI taxonomy): domain Eukaryota; kingdom Metazoa; phylum Mollusca; class Bivalvia; order Pterioida; family Pteriidae; genus Pinctada; species Pinctada fucata. Next base: position 55,386,241 of record AP027105.1, read on the forward strand.
CTGAAATTATAATTGATGGAGAGTTAATTCTTTTTCCATTATATTAATCATTCTCTGGTCTAGTATTTTGTTTTAGCCCCTTATCCCCAGGGTCTTGGAAAATGGATGTGTCACTTAGATTAATTTAGCAAACAACCAGGAGAGCTTCAGTCTCATCAGAGACTTCTGGTATTTCATAAGTCTCATTTTTGAATTTAAAGAATCTGCTTCAGAGGGAATATATACACTTGATTCTTTTATACGACTCACATGTATTGTTCTCTCAACCAGAGTGAGATGAAAATGTGACACACATGTACCTGTACATGAATGTACAATGTACCAGTGTGAGATGAACGAAAGATATGTACACTGTATCTGAATATTTCTTCCTTTTTACTTCAGAGAATTTTGGAAAAAGAGAGTAAAGATGAATCATCTGATGATGATGACTATGTTCCCTATGTACCTCTCAAACAGAGGAAAAAGATGCAGGTGAGACATTACATGCTGTTGTACATTGTGACTGCTTGATATTAGGTTGTACATTGTGACTGCTTACTGTTAGGTTGTACATTGTGACTGCTTACTGTTAGGTTGTACATTGTGACTCTTTATTGTAAGGATGTACATTGTGACTGCTTACTGTTAGGTTTGTACATTGTAACTGCTTACTGTTAGATAGAACATTGCTACCGCTTTCTGTTAGGTTGTACATTGTGAATGCTTACTAATAGGCTGTACATTGTGACAGTTTACTGTTAGGTTGTACATTGTGACTCTTTATTGTTAAATTGTACATTTTGACTGCTTACTGTTAGGTTGTACATTGTGACTGCTTATTGTTATGTTGTACATTGTGACTGCTTACTGTTATGTTGTACATTGTGACTGCTTTCTGTTTGGTTGAAAATTGTGACTGCTTACTGTAAGTTTGTACATTGTGACTGCTTATTGTTAGGTTGTACATTGTGACTGCTTACTGTTAGGTTGTACAGTGTGACTGTTTACTGTTGGGTTGTACATTGTGACTGCTTACTGTTAGGTTGTAAACTGTGACTGTTTACTGTTATAGATTGAAATATTTCTTCCAGGGGGAAGGGATGATAACAAATAAAAAAACAAACACTCAAATACACAAATTTTTGGCCCCTTGGCCTTTATCAAGTGTAAAAAAGGACGATCTGCGATCTGAGATCGTAGATTGTTGTTTTTTAGTTCTACTGGTCTAAGACCAGTCGAGCTTATGCGATACCATGTTGTCCGGCGTCCGTCCGTCCGTCTGTCTGTCTTTTAACAATTTTTTGTGAGCGCAACTCCTCTGAAACCATAAATGATAGAAAGCTAATTCTTATTGCAATAAGTTTGGTCTATGGTCTAGTTGTGCACCTGATATTTTGTTTGAGCCTCTGACCCCCAGGGTCTTTGGAAATGGGTGTGGTCATTTTCTCCTATATAAGTCTATGGAATCTAGTGAACATCAATTCTCAGAGAAAGTATAATTGATAGAGAAATAATTCTTTTTGCAATATAATCAGTCTCTGGTCTAGTTGTGTACCTGATATTTTGTTTGAGCCCCTGACCCCCAGGGTCTTGAAAAATGGTGTGGTCATTTTCTCCTATATATATCTATGTAATCTAGGGAACACCAATTCTCAGAAAGTATAATTGATAGAGAAATAATTCTTGTTGCAATATAATCAGTCTCTGGTCCAGTTGTGCACCTGATAATTTGTTTGAGCTTCTGACCCCCAGGGTATTAAAAAATGGGTGTGGTCATTTTCTGCTATAGAAGTCTATGTTATCTAGTGAACACCAATTCTCAGAAAGTATAATTGATAGAGAAATAATTCTTTTTGAATTATAATCAGTCCCTGATTTAGTTGTGCACCTGACATTTTGTTTGAGCCTCTGACCCCTAGGGTCTTCAAAAATGGGTGTGGTCATTTTTTGCTATACGAGTCTATGTAATCTAGTGAACTCCAATTCTCAGAAAGTGTAATTGATAGAGAAATAATTCTTTTTGCATTATAATCAGTCCCTGGTTTAGTTGTGCACCTGATATTTTGTTTGAGCCTCTGACCCCTAGGGTCTTCAAAAATGGGTGTGGTCATTTTCTGCTATACAAGTCTATGTTATCTAGTGAACACCAATTCTCAGAAAGTATAATTGATAGAGAAATAATTCTTTTTGCATTATAATCAGTCCCTGGTTTAGTTGTGCACCTGATATTTTGTTTGAGCCTCTGACCCCTAGGGTCTTCAAAAATGGGTGTGGTCATTTTTTGCTATACGAGTCTATGTTATCTAGTGAACTCCAATTCTCAGAAAGTGTAATTGATAGAGAAATAATTCTTTTTGCAATATAATCAGTCTCTGGTCCAGTTGTGCCCCTTATATTTTGTTTGAGCCTCTGACCCCCAGGGTTGGAAATGGGTGCGGTCATTTTCTCATATATAAGTCTGTTACCTTGTGAACACCAATTCTCAGAAAGTATAATTGATAGAGAGATAATTCTGTTTGCATTATAATCAGTATCTGGTCTAGTTGTGCACCTGATATTTCGTTTGAGCCCCTGAACCCCAGGGTCTTGGAAATGGGTGTGGTCATTTTCTCATATATAAGTCTGTTACCTTGTGAACATCAATTCTCAGAAGTATAATTGATAGAGAGACAATTCTTTTTGCATTATAATCAGTATCTGGTCTAGTTGTTCCCCTGATATTTTGTTTGAGCCCCTGACCCCCAGGGTCTTGGAAATGAGTGTGGTCATTTTCTCCTATATAAGTCTTTGTAATCTTGTGAACACCAGATCCCAGAAAGTATACTGGTAATTCATGGAGAGTAAATTCTTTTTGCATTACTGTACTTGTATTATTTGTCTGTGGTGTAGGTATGCATCTGATATTTTGTGTGAGCCCCTGTCCCCCAGGGTTGGAAAATGGGTGTAATCCAGTGAATTAAACAAAACAGCCAGTAGAGCTTCAGTCTCATCAGAGACTTCTTGTTACATTTGATAAAGGCCAAGGGGCTGAAAATTTATGTATTTGAGTCTTTGTGTTTTTATTTGTTTACTGTTAGTTTGTACATTGTGACTGCTTTCTATTAGATGCTGTTGTATATTGTTACTGATCATCATTTGGTGCTGTTGTACATTGTTAGCAGCTCAACACCAAAAATCAAATGATTTTACCTATAGTGAAGAAGAATCACACAAAAAAAATTTAGATACCTTTTGATTTTTGCATTGAAAGGACAAAGGTCAAGATAACACTTACCACATTATTTTTTATGTTACATAAATTGTCATCCAATAACTGTGAGTGACCATCATTAGCTGAACCATTTTAGCATACCTGAGCAAAGCTCAAGTGAGTTATTGTCATAGAGCACCATCCATCTGTCATCTGTTGAAAACTTTTTTTGACATCTCCTCTGCAACCGCCCCACAGAATTTAACCAAACTTTACATGAAGCAAGTCCTTAACGTTCTCTACCAAGTTTGTGTTTTTCATGCCGATCTGTCAATAAATATGTCGCTGAGGGCTCTGATCGGCTGACTCATTTTCGACTTCTCCTCTCCAACCGCTGCACAGAATTTCGGGAAACCTGACAGGAAGCAAGTACTTAATGTCGATTACCAATTTTGTGTTTTTATGCCAATCAGTCAACAAAAAGGGCTACCGAGGGCTCTGATTGGCTGACACATTTTCCACTTCTCTTCAGCAACTGCTGCACAGAATTTCAAGATACCTTACAGGAAGCAAGTACTCATGGTCCTGTACAAAGTTTGTGTTTTTTGATGCCGATTGGTCAGCAAATATGGCCGCCGAAGGCTCTGATTGGCTGACACTTTTTTGACTTCTCCTCTACAACCACTGCACAGAATTTCAAGAAATCTCACAGGAAGCAAGTACTCAAGATCCTCCACCATGTTTGTGTTTTTGATGCCGATTTGACTTCTCCTCTGCAACCGCTACACATCTCCGAAACTGATGCACAGAATTTCTCAAAACCATACAGGAAGCAAGTACTAAAGGGCCTCCACCACATTGTCCACTATCATTCTTTTGTCTGGAAATCAGGTGAGCAATGTAACCTCCTTGGGCCTCTTGTTTACTTTTCCTTCCAACAGCTGCACATAAATTCACCAGTAATCATTGGAGACAAATATTAATAAATAATAGTCCTCAATCAACAAATCACCTTTTAAGTCTGCAGAATTAGGCAGTGTTTTAAAAAACCTGAAATCGTATTCAACTTCATTATGCTATTTTGATATGATATGATTTTTTCCCCTGGCTGATTGATGAATTCTATCTTCTAATGAATCTTAATCAATGTTTTCAATTTTTAACCATTATGCTTTATTGCAGTTACAAGAGATTGAGAAAAAGCTTGGTAGAGCAAGTGCACTAAAAGAGGAGGAGCTTCAGAGAGAAAGTACCAATGAGGAGTCATCTGATCACCAAGAGGCAGAGCAAGAGGAGGGGCAGGAAGAGAAAGATGAGGGACCAAAGGCACATATCAGTTTACTTGACCAGCACAGTGAACTTAAGAAAAAAGCGGAAGGTACAAAATGTATTTTATGCATTTATGTAGGGTTCTATGTTAAAATTATGCCAATTCTTTTCGAAAAAAGTGCATGTTCTGATGAGTGTATTACACATAATATTGTTTATTGAAATAGAATCCCATGGAAATATTTATAGAATAACTGTCTTTTAGAATGTTATTATACTGTGATAACCTACAATGGAACCAGGAATTATGTTCCATAATGCGCATTAGCAATTTCAAAACTGTTCAAGTTTACTTAAGAGATATTAACTGTTTTCAGCAAGGAAAGAGACTGCCAGAGAGAAATTATTAAAGGAAGAGGAAAGGATCTTAGAGAGTGTCGCTGAAAAGAAAGGTACAGTTATTTGAATTAAGAAAAATTTTTATTCCCAAAATAATTAAACCATTACATTTTAGTAGATTGAAATATTTCTTCCAGAGGGAAGGGATGATAACATAAAAACACAAACACTCAAATACACAAATTTTTGTATTTGAGTGTTTGTGTTTTTATTCATTACATTTTAATAACATGTACACACAAATTTAACAAATTCCTTCCAGAGGGAAGGGATGATAACAAATAAAAACACAAACACTCAAATACACAAATTTGTGTATTTGAGTGTTTGTGTTTTTATTCATTACATTTTATTAACATGTACACACAAATTTAACAAATTTATGGTAATAGATAATAATAGAGTATTTTCAAAAAATTCAAAAATAAGTTAAAGGAATTAAGAGAGATTTTCTTATTCTTACCCATATACAACAAATTAAGAGAGATTGTACGTAAATAAGGTTAAAAAGTGCATTCTATAACAAGATTTGATAATTTCAATATTCTGAGTTTAATAATTTCCAATACATGTAATAACATTGATGTGCATGTATATTTCCCACATTTCAGCTTTGATGGGTGTTGCTGAGCTGGCTAAGGGCATTCAGTATGAAGATCCAATCAAAACAGGGTATGCTTCTTTCATATTCTTCATAGAGATGAAAATTAAACAATGCCTTTCTAAATGGAGTGCTGACCTCTTTATTCGTTTGCGTTTTTATCAATGAAGAATGAACTTTTATTTATTTTAAAAAAATCCTCTTTTGATACTATTGCTGAGGTGACTGTTTACGATGAAAATGTGTATAATAATAGATTATTTTGTCTTTTCATGTCCTGTTTACACGGAGGGTTTAATGCGCATTAAATCGAATTTAATGTGAATATGATTTTGGTAGCGTTCACACGACAAATTTAATGCGCATTACATTAATTTGCATTAGATTTAATGCACATTAGATTTAATTCGCATTAGATTTTATTGTGTGAACGCAAAGCGAATCTTATTCGCATTAAATCTAGCGCATGTGTATATGATGTTCTTAAGCTCAACAGTATGTATAGACAATTTCAACCACCCTTGGACCTCGAATCATAGAATAAGAGGCCAAAACACTATCTAGTTCAATATGCAATGAAACGTGTCTTTTGACTAACGTAAAGTAACATTGTACTATGACGTCATTTTATCTCTTAATGACATCATGTGTCTTTCTTCAGCCTTGCTGGAACTTAACTTACGATGATGAAAAAAAATATGAAAAACACAATGAGTTGGAATAAATTCTGCCCTTTATGATTTGAAAATTATGGCTATATTATGGCTGATCAGTGCAATTGTACCAAAATCTAATGCGCATTAGAATTTGCCGTGTGAACGCAATGCGAATCTAATTCGCATTGAAATAATGCGCTTCAAATCTGATGCAAATTAGATTTATTGCGCATTCATGTGAACAAGGCATTAAATTCGAAATATTGTTTGGTTGAAGCATGCTATTATTTCTGCCTATAAGAATTATTGATAAATAAGTTTATAAATTGTAAGTTTATCCTTATTTTATCTATTTTCGTTATTATATGATAGCGAAAAAAGTCTTGCTATGTATTATATCATATTGTATGATAAAATGTTTATGATCTATGTAGATGGAGACCGCCCAGATACATTCGAAGCATGCCAGAGGCCACACTGGAGAAAGTGCGGAAAAAATATCATATTTTGGTAGAGGGAGAAGAGTTACCTCCCCCTATAAAGACTTTCAAGGAAATGAAGTTTCCAAAAAGTATTCTTCATGGATTAAAGAAAAAAGGAATAGTCAATCCGACTCCCATTCAGATTCAAGGCCTTCCTACAGTGTAAGAACTTATACTCTTCTCTAATCTGAAACTGCCAAATAATTACTAATATTTCATCTGTGTTTGACTGTATATGTAAGAAAAAAAACAACAACCAAGATTCAATCTGTTAAACCTTCGTTGAAAGAATATGAAGATCAGAAGAAGGAGTATACAGAAATTTGTAACCCTGATAAGTTATGTAAAGCTAAGCAAGGGCAAGAGCTGAAATACTTTTCCAAACAAAAAACAAATAAATTTTGCCTGAGAGATGTTTTTATGAACACATTTTACTATGTTCTATTATTACATTATATCAATTTTTATTTGTAGCTTACAGGGGAGAGACATGATTGGTATTGCCTTTACAGGCTCAGGAAAGACTCTGGTATTTACACTACCTATAGTTATGTTCTCTTTGGAACAGGAAAAGCGTTTACCATTCGTTAAAGGAGAAGGACCCTACGGCCTCATTATTTGCCCATCTGTGAGTAAAGATTATAAGACTCTTTCATGGTCTTCTATGAAAGATACATCGGTTCCACCCGAGGGGTCTTAAAATCATGTAAACCCGAGGCTTGCTGAGACCCCAGACAATTTGAGACCCCGAGGATGGAAACAATGTATCTTTCAATAAAAACATGAAAGAGTATTTTTCTCTTATATCTATGGGCCAAAATAAAAACTGAAAGAAAAGAGACGAAATTTGAAAAAAATATCAAGTTGATCTTTGATATTCAAATTCAGGGCCCCCGAAAATGGTTTATTCTATAAGAATAAACTACAAATATTGGGCTTTTCAAAAGATAATGCAAGAATACATTGAAAAACGATCCCGATATCAATGTTTTATTGCCACGTCGCGGCTAGCTTGTTTGTTTTGCAGACTGAAATCATGATGTCACAATAGCGTAAACAATCTTAACAAAAGCGTTCCTTAATATGAGATACAGCTGTCACGTGATATGTGATACATATGTCGCTCACGTAGCTGTATCTCATGGGCCTTCTCTGTAACACATGCACAGGTATGAGAGAAAAAACTCTATATTATGATGTAGTTGTGACCACTATACATACTTTGACTCGAGTTGACCTGTCTACAATATCAAACAACAAATCTTGTAGTTTTAGTCACACCCATATTTAAGAGAACAAGTATAATCATAATCTAAGTATAAATTTGGCAATTTGATATTTCAGAATTTGTAAATGTCATAAGTTTTGGTATTTTGTGTAAGTCCCTGTATATTAGAATTGACCATAGAGAAAATATTGAAAAGATATCAAACAAAATATGTAGAAACATGTATTAGTTAGTGACATTTATACATATAGGCGCATTATGCTTTATTCTTACATAACATTCTTTAATCTATCTTTGCAGCGTGAGCTTGCTAGACAAACCCATGAGATTCTATTGTTCTTGTGTCAATGCTTAGCAAGTGATGGATTCCCAGAAATCAAATGTGGTTTATGTATAGGTGGTGTACCAATGAAGGAACAACTGAATGCCATCAAGAGGTAACACATTACTTCTGATTGGGACAGTACTGACATAAATGCATTGCGATGGAATGAAATTCTTATTTGAATATCATATTTGTAGCATATTTCCCATAATTTTTTGCTGGTTTCCATGATGACGTAACATGTAGTTTGTGTCAGATGCTGTCCCAAGTGGGAGGTGATTTTGAATATAAAAAGGCGGCATATGATATGCAAATGATGGATTAAGGTATTCAGCCCGTAATACATTTTCAATGATAATTATCAAAGATACTGATTTCCTATTTCATCATATAGAATACTTTATACACTAATTTTGCTCATATAAATTATGCCACTTGCCAACCAATGACCCGTGTAATTTCCTCCGAACATTCCCGATAATAAAATAATCGGTATTTGTCGGAAATGTAGGAATAGTGTAAAAATGTTAACCGGAAGTAACTCAATTAGGGTGCGGGAACCTTAAATGAATATTGTCAAATTTTAAGTGTTTTCAATGTACATGTATGTACCGTATCTGATGTGGTCTGTATTAAGTGTAACATTGATGGTAGCAACGAAGAAAAATTATTTACTTGAGCTTAAATGGTTTAGATATGAATTTTCAAGCTGATTAAATATCTCAAAACCTTCTGGACTTCTATCTGTATTTCTATCCTAGGGGTATACATATAGTGGTAGCCACACCAGGGCGCCTAATGCTTATGCTGAATAAGAAGATGATAACGTTAGATGTTTGTCGATTCCTGGCCATGGACGAGGCGGATAGATTGATTGATCTGGGATTTGAAGAGGACATCAGAACTATCTTCTCATATTTTAAGGTAAACATACATAGGTGTCATTTCTTTGTTGATCCAGTGATAGACTTGAAATTAGGAAGTTCCACCAGGAACTAGAACTGTTTCTTAGGTGATTGCTTAAGGATATCTTAAGTTGAATTAGTAGATGTTAGATAGCTTCAACTGAGGTGTTCAGTTATAATGTCATATTCAAGGCCATTGGAAAATGAAAATACAGCTCATTCCAGCAGTATAAACTAAAACACTCTCCATGCATACTTGGCAAACACTAGTGCACTGTATCACGTTGATTATTATTAATTCTTTTATTTGTATGACTATAATTCAATTTATATGACAGATCTGATGTTCTAGTTCTAGTTCAATTTTATTGACAAATTTTATCATAAAACAATACTTTGAATTTGGATTTTTCCGGTTTATTCTAATGCTTGTTTATGTACGACAGGGTCAGAGGCAGACGTTACTGTTCTCGGCCACCATGCCTAAGAAAATCCAGAACTTTGCCCGTAGTGCATTGGTCAAACCTGTGACAGTTAACGTAGGTCGTGCAGGAGCCGCGAGTCTGGATATTAAACAGGAAGTGGAGTACGTCAAACAGGAAGCTAAGATGGTGTATATACTGGAATGTTTACAGAAGACTGCTCCACCTGTAAGTCATACTTTATTTTGCTGAGAATATCTATCATGCTGAGACAAAGCAAGGATTAAGGATCACTATATTGAAGTTTCTAACTCATTTATTGTACATATGGCCCAAATTTTGTTCCTAATCTTAATTAAAATTGATCATGATATGTAAAGATATGTGCATGCAAGAGCCAATTTATGTATTATGTTCAGGGTTTTACCTACAATTTATGATACCTTTTCGATGCTTGTATTTTTACTGTATTAAGTATCCAAACATGCTCTTGAAACATAGGTCTTAATAAACCACTCTTACTCCAGTAATTTAATGAAGCTGTACTTATATCTGTGACAGGTGCTGATATTTGCCGAGAAGAAACAAGATGTTGATGCCATACATGAATACTTGTTACTGAAGGGAGTAGATGCTGTGGCCATCCATGGAGGAAAAGGTATAATGTTTTGAAGAATGGTATGCTTCTTTCTTTTCATAAACTTATAAGAAAAACGAAAAAAGTCACACAGACTTGTTTTGGTCACACTCGATGAAATATTGTTTCTGTACAAAACATACTTGTACAATATGTTGAACAGGTCCTTGTATGTGTTTATATTCATGATCATTTGATTCAAGGTCATGAGGCAATACACAATGTCAATATTAATAGGTTTGAAGGGGAATGGGGGGGGGGGATTTTAGAAAACAAAATCTAATTTCAACATCATTTGATGGTGAAAACTGACAAATTTTTGTTTAAATGGAAAAAAAGATTCAATAAAATAATTAAAATTTCAACCTATTAATATATTGGAGGCTTGAATGTAGAATACAGAACTCATTCATGTATTTCACTGCCTGAGGTTGAAAAACATACCCATCCTCCCCCTTCCTGATGTTCAGTTTGGATATGATATTTTCTTAATGTTTTGAATTTCATAGATCAAGAAGAAAGAACAAGATCTGTCAGTCAGTTTAAGAATGGAGAGAAGGATGTGTTAGTAGCTACAGATGTCGCTTCTAAAGGTCTCGACTTCCCTGAAATCCAACATGTTATCAACTATGATATGCCTGAAGATATAGAAAACTATGGTAAGTAAAACATCATAGATATAATACAATTATGGTATGCCTGAAGATATAGAAAACTATGGTAAGTAAGACATCATAGATATAATACAATTATGGTATGCCTGAAGATATAGAAAACTATGGTAAGTAAAACATCATAGTTTTATTACAACTATGATATGCTGGAAGATATAGAAAACTATGGTAAATAATACCTGAAGATATAGAAAACTATGGTAAGTAAAACATCATAGTTATAATACAACTATGATATGCCTGAAGATATAGAAAACTATGGTAAGTAAAACATCATAGTTATAATACAACTATGATATGCCTGAAGATGTAGAAAACTATGGTAAGTAAAACATCATAGTTGTAATACAACTATGATATGCCAGAAGATATAGAAAACTATGGTAAGTAAAACATCGAAGTTATAATACAACTATGATATGCTGCAAGATATAGAAAACTATGGTAATTAAAACATCATAGTTATAATACAACTATGATATGCCTGAAGATATAGAAAACTATGGTAAGTAAACATCATAGGTATAATACAACTATGATATGCCTGAAGATATAGAAAACTATGTAAGTAAAACATCATAGATACATGTATAATACAACTATGATATGCCAGAAGATATAGAAAACTATGGTAAGTAAAACATCATACATGTAGTTCAATATGTCATAAGAGAGGATATAGAGAACTATGGCGAGAAAACCACCATTATTTTATTTTAAGTAATAACTATGTCATACCACAGGTTATTCCCTATTTGAACTTGATCTAAAAAATAGGGTTTCATCTTACATCACAATCAAGAAAATTATCTTATTCTACCTTATATCATTCTGATGAGGTTTAAATTTTAGCATTTCAGTTTAATTCTATAATAAGGAGGATATTATGGAATACTGTACATGTATTTACTCATCAGCTGATATGGTAATATTGAATGTCAATCATGTAAATTCTTCCTAAATTAGGTCAATAATGTATATTAAATTTGTCTAGTACCCTTTTGCCTTTTAAAGAAACTAGCTTAGTTAGTATACTTAAACCTAAAATATTACATTTCTTGATTTATAGTGCATAGAATAGGAAGAACAGGACGATGTGGTAAAACTGGAGTGGCCACTACATTCATAAACAAAGGAGTGGGTCAGTATACTTATTCAGTGTACTGTATAAACTGTTTTCTCAAAAATCCTTATATGAATTTTACTAAATTCTGAGAATAGAATGAAATACAAGTACTTTCAAAAAAAGCAATGCTTGAGGATCACTATGTTGATCTTTCAACTCATTTTAACCATATCACGCCTAATTTTTTTATGAACATACATTACACTTGTTAGACCACAGTTCTTGATCAGTGCTACATTTGAGCATCAATTTGAGGAAGAAATTATGTAAAAGAATTCTATTTTTACATTATTATTTTTGTAGATGAATCAATTCTGTTGGATCTGAAACATTTACTGATAGAGGCCAAACAACTTGTTCCTCCATTCCTTGCCAACATGCAGTCTGACAGTGAAAAATACCTCAACATCGGGGGTAGGTGTTCTTCTTTAGATGTTTTCTGTATATTTACTGTTGTGTGTTCTATTTGTATTGCCCCTATGTCATCTATGTGTTTGTCTTATGCATCATATGAATGATGACAAGATTTTTCGTAACGCATGATAAAGGACATTTATTGCTGAATTTGTTCTTTTGCCAACAAAGAAAAACAATACAAGATTCATGTTCCTCATATCTGTTCCTACCAAAGCTAACTATTTCACATGTTTATTTAAATAGTCAGTCTGGTGACCACCAAGACTCTCTTTCATTTATTCAAGCTGAGGAACAAAAGTAGCACAATATTTCTGACAAGAGTTCAATGTCTCATGTCTGTCTTGATTACTACTCATCAATTATTCCCTCACATCAAAGTTGCAGGGGGATATACATGTAGTTATGTCGTAGAGTGTGTATGTCACACTTTTGTATACAGCCTAGAGGGCACATTTTTGATTGGATATTAATCAAACTTCATACACTTATTCCTTATGACAAGAGGAAGAACCCTATTGATTTTCAAGGTCATAGGTCAAAGGTTAAGATCACAGATTGGATATAGCTGAAATCCTTGTGTACAGCCTAGAGGGCACAGTCTTGATCAGATCTTGACCAAACGTCTTACACTTATTCCTTATGGCAAGAGGAACAACCCTACTGGTTTTCAAGGTCAAAGGTCAAGGTCACAGATTGGAAATAGCTGAAATCCTTGTATGCAGCCCAGAGAGCATAGTTTTTATCGGATCTTGACCAAACTTCATCCTTTTCTTGCATAGGACAGGAGAAAGAGTCCTATTGATTTTCAAGATCAGAAGTCAAAGGCGAATGTCACAAATTTGAAATAGTAAAAATTTGGGCTGAGCGGTTTTATTGCCGTACCGGTATATCGCGATACAAGGCTTCAGAATACGTACCACGGTATTCGTTTTCGAAAACCGTTTTTGGCGATATTTTTTTTATCTTCATATTTTTAAGATGTTTCTTTGAAAATTATGAGAAAACCTGAATTCCTTCTCAAAATACAACAATAGTGTAATTCAAATTGCCAAAGGTGGATATAATTCTTATCTCCATGTCGTTATGATATGCATTTAAGATACATGTATTACCTCTGAGTTAGAACGTCATGATTTACATCTTGCGCATTCCACCTATTATTTTTTAATATTTCGTCTGATACAGCGATTATAAAACCTACAATTTTCTGACTAGCCACTTTTTAAGACGACTAATTCAAAGAAGTTTCAGTACTTTGCTTCACAGCCTAATACTATAGATACCCAGCAATTTGTTCGACCTTTAAAATGAGTTTGTCAACATACTGCACATGTCAAGGAGAAAAGTAAATCTTTCAACCGGATATTCATGCATGTATGATTGACTTCGAATGTTATGGAAGAACTGTCAAATTTGTCTGCATGCTATCATTGCTCATGTCAATCTAACATTTTCAGAATTTTTTTTTGTATAAAATTTTGAAAAACTGAGGTTGGAAAATGAAAATCATAAGGAATTTCGATGTTGTACAATATTGCAATATATTGCGATATTTTTCCAAATATTGCAATATAACACAATACAAATTTGACCCGCAATACTCAGCCCTAGTAAAAATCCTTGTGGAAATAATTAAAATCCTTGTATACAGCCTAGAGGGTTTCAGTTTTTGATTGGATCCTTTCCAAACTTCATACACTTCTTGTTCATGACAGGAGGAAGAGCCCTATTGATTTTCAAGGCCATAGGACAAGGTCATAGATTAGATATAGTAAAAATCCTTTTATACAGCCTGAGTGAGTACATTGATTTACATGCCATGCGAGGGGATGCTACACTTTACGTTGCCTAGGGTTTATTGGATATGAGACTTTAAATATTGCTGTAAGTTTATTATTCTTACCAGTATCCTAAAAATGCTTTATTTGGTAAAATCAATTTCCACACCATAACTTATGTTGTTGACGTATAGTGATGAAACTTTATGTACTGCAATATTAAAGAGAGAACCCTATTGATTTATGGGTCAAGAGGTAAAAAAGGAAAGGTTAAAGTTAGCATAAGTAGAAAGCAATGTTTCTTCTCAACAATTCTAGCATTTCTTGGCCAACAGTGATAAAACTTTTAAAGATTTAGATTGCCTATGATTAAAGGGTAATCCCTATTATATTGTTCTTTACCTACATTAATGATAATTTCAAACACATTGGAAAGATGGAGTCAAGATGTCAGATGTCAAGGTTATATTAAAAAAGAAAAGAAACTGTGAATCAGAACAATACCTCAATTCTTCTTGACCTATATTGTTGAAATTCCACACAAAGGTGTAGATTTAAGAAGAATCACGATTGATATCAGGGTCAACAGCTCATGGTCAAACTTAGCATAAATGGAAAACAGTATTACTACACAATAACTTTGAAGAATTCGTAGTCTACTTTCTTTGAAGCTTCATACACAGATTACCAGTGTTCAAAGTAGAAGCCTTTTTTATCATGGTGTCCACTGTTAAGGCATATAAGTAAATCAGTATTTTCACCAAATCTTTATTAGTCCCCTACCGGAACGCCGAAGGGGACTCTTAGTTTCCTCTCAGTCTGTCTGTCCGTCTGTCCCTCCGTCTGTCCGAATATCAGTTTTCCGGACTTTTTTCTGCAACCGATGGAGATATTCAGGTGAAATTTTATACACAGCTTGGTCTTGGATAGTTACAGAGCAAGTTCAATTTTCCTCACACTTGACCTATTTTTAGAGTAGTTATGCCCCTTAATGGCTTTGAAGATTCAGTTTTTGTCAGTTTTCCAGACTTTTTTCTGCAACAAGTAGAGATTTTCAGGTGAAATTTGATACACGGCTTGGTCTTGGATAGTTACAGAGTAAGTTTGACTTTCGTCACGCTTGACCTATTTTTCGAGGAGTAATGCCCCTTCATGACTTTGAAAATTCAGTTTTTGTCAGTTTTCTGGACTTTTTTCTGCAACAAATAGAGATATTCCGGTGAAATTTGATACACAGCTTACTCTTGGATAGTTATAGAGGAAGTTCGACTTTCGTAAAGCTTGACCTAATTTTCGAGGAGTAATGTCCCTTGATGACTTGGAAATTCTATTTTTGTCAGTTTTCCGGACTTTTTTTGCAACAAATAGAGATATTCAGGTGAAATTTGATACACAGCTTACTCTTGGATAGTTACAGAGCAAGTTCGACTTTCGTCACGCTTAACCTATTTTTCAAGGAGTTGATGACTTGGAAAATTCTGTTTTTGTCAGTTTTCCGGTATTTTTTCTGCAACAAATAGAGATATTCAGTTGAAATTTGATACACAGCTTGGTCTTGAATAGTTACAGAGCAAGTTCGACTTTCGTCACGCTTGACCTATTTTTCGAGGAGTAATGCCCCTTGATGACTTGGAAAATTCAGTTTTTGTAGGTTTTCCGGACTTTTTTCTGCAACAAATAGAGATATTCAGGTGAAATTTGATACACAGCTTACTCTTGGATAGTTATAGAGGAAGTTCGACTTTCGTCACGCTTGACCTATTTTTCGAGGAGTAATGTCCCTTGATGACTTGGAAATTCAGTTTTTGTCAGTTTTCCGGACTTTTTTTGCAACAAATAGAGATATTCAGGTGAAATTTGATACACAGCTTACTCTTGGATAGTTACAGAGCAAGTTCGACTTTCGTCATGCTTGACCTATTTTTCGAGGAGTAATGCCCCTTGATGACTTGGAAATTCAGTTTTTGTCAGTTTTCCGGACTTTTTTCTGCTACAAATAGAGATATTCAGGTGAAATTTGATACACAGCTTGGTCTTGGATAGTTACAGAGCAAGTTCGGCTTTCGTAACGCTTGACCTATTTTTCGAGGAGTAATGCCCCTTGATGACTTGGAAAATTCAGTTTTTGTCAGTTTTCCGGACTTTTTTCTGCAACAAATAGAGATATTCAGGTGAAATTTGATACACAGCTTACTCTTGGATAGTTATAGAGGAAGTTGGACTTTCGTAAAGCTTGACCTATTTTTCGAGGAGTAATGTCCCTTGATGACTTGGAAATTCTATTTTTGTCAGTTTTCCAGACTTTTTTTTGCAACAAATAGAGATATTCAGGTGAAATTTGATACACAGCGTGGTCTTGGATAGTTACAGAGCAAGTTCGACTTTTGTCACGCTTGACCTATTTTTTTGAGGAGTAATGCCCCTTGATGACTTGGAAAATTCAGTTTTTGTCAGTTTTCCGGACTTCTGGACTTTTTTCTGCAACAAATAGAGATATTCAGGTGAAATTTGATACACAGCATGTTCTTATATAGTTACAGAGCAAGTTCACCTTTCGTCAGGCTTGACCTATTTTTCGAGGAGTAATGCCCCTTGATGACTTATAAAATTCAGTTTTTGTCAGTTTTCCGGACTTTTTTCTGCAACAAATAGAGATATTCAGGTGAAATTTGATACACAGCTTACTCTTGGATAGGTACAGAGAAAGTTCGACTTTTGTCAGGCTTGACCTATTTTTCGAGGAGTAATGCCCCTTGATGACTTGGAAAATTCAGTTTTTGTCAGTTTTCTGGACTTTTTTCTGCAACAAATAGAGATATTCAGGTGAAATTTCATACTCAGCTTAGTCTTGGATAGTTACAGAGCAATTTTAACTTTCGTCACGCTTGACCTCTTTTTCGAATCGATAAAGCAGATAAAACCTCGGAACTGAGCTGCACACTTTAATTAAAACTCATGTTTAATTCAAGAGTAATTCATAGGACATAGATATGCCGCCGGTAAGGGACTTATATCGCTCAGCGATCATAACATTTTTGAAGTTGTAGTTTATAACACACTGGCATTCCCTTAGAATTTTTTGTAACACATGAACTCACTTGGGTCAAGCATTTGGAAGTTATGAATCAAACAAAGAGTTATTGATGGACAGACAGACAGGCAGTTTGATGGACAAAAGGCAAACAGAATGACAGGCATGTTCAAGGTCATGACATATCCTTGGTTTCTGGGCACTATTACTGTGAAATATTATTTGAATCTATGGAAAGGGTAACAAATTATTGTCTGTATGATGTTTTGCACATCAAGTGCCCGTTTGTATGGCCTTCAGTAGGTTCATAAAAGCAGCATCCAATGAGGTGATTCCAAGTATCAACCCTTTAGGTGGTGCATACAGAGGTCATATCCTGGACAAAGTTAACAGTGAAATGTTGTGCGTAGTGACATTGACCTTTGGTCTTGACCTTGACTCAAGGGCATGGCACGTATTGGCATTAGTATCGCTTAAGGATTCATTGTACCAAATATGAACCGTTTCAAATTTAGCATACACAATAGTTTTTCATTCAATATTTATCAAAGTTCACAGTGACCTTGCCATTTGTGATATGCCTTTGACTCAAGATCATGGCACATTGGCATACCATAAGAATTATATGTACCAGGAATTAACTCATTCTCATTATTGAACGGGACAGAAGTGTTACGGACGAACAGACTTTTTGCCGTAACAAATACGCCCCACCGAATGACCATCGAGAACTTTGTGAAATGTTTTAACATTAAGGACATTAACACAAAAAATGCTTCCTCTTCACCACATATTGTTATTCGTTTTGCTTCCTGCAGTGACTTTGTAATAAAACATATACATGTTTCTCCAGTGTAACTAGTCATCCAAACAGAAAATTGATTCATTTGTAACTCGTTTATAAAGGTTCTCAAATATCAAAAGGTATCTGGGCTTACAACCCGTTTATCGAACCTTTGTTCATAGATACGCCCATTTTCAATGCGTTTAGAAAAAAAAACTCTGACTTAAATTGTAAAGATCACAGTTTTATTCTGTTTGCAACTAATACTAGGTACAAAATACTTCTAATTGTTACATCTGACAAGGTTTTCATCAGAATGTGATGATACTATTCATTGTACAGGACAATATGAAACATAAAAAACTTCAGATGACCTACTATTATATAGATATGTATATTTTTTAAAGTTGATCGTCTGATTTCCACTATGAAATGCATATTTGACGACGTGATTATGTATATTTTACTTCGTCATGCGTTATTGCCAAGATCTATCAAGAATTGTTTACATTTTGTATGAAGGCCAGTTTTGTTTAAAGTATCTGGCTATTTTGTTACAAGTTTCCTCGCGTTTAGCTAAAGCAGTAAATAAAAGTTGATAACAAAGGTAAACAATATGTGTATTGGAGTCCCTGATTTTATGACCGTTTTAAATACATGATGTGGCCATTGTTTGTGTTAGATATCTGTGACAACCGCTTCTGGATTTAAATATTACTATACTTAAGTTTACTTTAAAACTTGCAGTATTGTACCGTTTGTACGTCACTAAGATATTTGATATATAAGTTTAAGATACTAAGTAAACTTTCCTGAGTAAAGTACAGTTGGGTAATTAGATACACTCCATTTAACTTGATCCTTTGGTGATGCTCTTAACAAACGCTGTATGGAAAGGGAGGATGGTAACTTCATACTTTGATACCATACAGTACATGTACTTCCGTTTGATGTATTATTACTAGATTTCAAATTAAATTGTTGGATTAAGTATAACTCACAACTTTTGTAAGCCGTCTGTCCGTCAGGTTATAAAAAAAAAACAACATTTTTTTGAAGGTTGAATTTTCATTATTTCTCTTATGAGTCATATAGGTATCTCTTTGTCTGATATCCGTCCGTCTCTTAATCTATGTGGTAGTTATATTAATATCTAATAATTTTACTGTATTATAATTATTTCATTAACCAGACGCGCAATGGATGTCAAGACCCAGAGGTCCTTCACCCTGTAAAAAGTCACCATACGGTGACGGGTTACATAGGTTTTGTTTCTTATGTGCAGCGACCAGTGCCATTTCATAACTGTCGTTCTTCGCCACTGACTGAAAGTGAAGTAAAATACTTTTGATCATTCACATCTGTCAAACGTTTGCTCTGGGTTCTGTATTTTGATTTTTATTTTACAGGTGAAGTGGGATGTTCATACTGTGGTGGTTTGGGTCATCGAATCGCAGACTGTCCGAAACTGGAGGCCATTCAGACCAAGCAGGCGCAGAGCATCGGGCGCAGAGACTATTTAGCGCACAGCAGCGCGGATTACTGAATGGCGCTAAATATTCGTATGTACAGTGTTGCATGCTTACTGTCTACAGTAATTCATAAAGTCGTATTGATGCCGTGCTGGAACATTGGCATTCACAATTACGATACACGCTGCAGGATTTAGAAACCTAAAAGTACCACTGGATCAGAAAACGTGTCAGGTAGTCCGTCCGTCCGCCAGTTATTCAAAACAGAGTGTATCTGGACAAACGAAGAATACAAATTACAAATTGATCAGGAAGTTTCAACACATCTGGTTATCATAAACAAGCATACCTAACAGAAGACAAGGCTCTACAAAGTCCTTAATTATATGTTTTAAGAAACGGAAATATTATTTATTTGTATATGTAAACTTTTTTAAAATAAAAAATGTATACCTGATTTGTAAATGAATACTAGTGCATTCAAATTTTCTAATCTGGTTTCCCGTCCGTTCCATTCATGGATTTTCAAATCTGTTTAGATGCTTTGCAATGCTTTATACGATTTTTGGCCAAGAGATCGTTATTGGATCTTTTTCAAATATGTTCTTGTTATATTACGAACTAAGCAGCACGGAGATTGCTGTTTTGTCATAGAGGTTACTCAGAACTTACTCTGTAGTTTCAGAGTTCGAACTATGTTGCCATGGGGATATACTGTGTCTGGAAAAGCTTGTAAACATTGTAAGTCACACATTACTAGGACTTCTGATGATCACCAAACTGTGAATGCGTGTGTTACGATGAAAGGACGTACCTATTGGTCAAAGGGTCAAAGTTCAAGGTCACACAACTAGAAATACTAGTGCCATATGAACACTTGATTCTGACCCAAAAAAAAAAACAATATGATCCAATAATCTTTATTATAACTGAACAAACAAATCCCGGTATCCCCATATTACCTTTGGGATCTTCTACTGATGGTGACAAGGGCTACCCAGACGGTATGTGGCTTCGTACAGAAAGTTGCACGTAGCTCGTTTTCTCTTTGGTAGCTTTAGGAGCTTATTTCAAAACATCAAGAAATGCTAGCTCTCATACTTAGATTATGAATAAGATAACTGACGTAGATGACAGATTATTCGTGTAAGAAGATTTTGATATATATTATAATTGTTAGTATGTATCCGACTCTAAAGTACTTACGGGACTTAAAACTATGTAAACGGGAAAATTTTGTTAAGTATAATCGGTTTATTGTCTATAATGTGTACGCTTTGTAGCCGAAGGATATACATAATATATATAATATGTACCATCGATTGCTTATTTTGTAATTTTGTCGTTATGTTCATCAATATTTTGTCTAGCTAAATGACATTAATTTTCACAGTCGCCTTATACTATAAGAACTATTGCTACGTCTCCATGCGATATGCTTTCGTGCATATTTTCACATGTTTTGTTTGATATATTGCTGTCGGATTCGATCTCCTTTCCTGGATATGAATTATGTATGATTTTTGTAATGGAAATCGATCTATCTGAATTGTTCTTTAAATTATTAAGCAAGATAAGCCAGGTACAGGATTTTTGATATATTTGGATACTTTGTACCGCAAGAAAACTCTTTTCTTGAAATATTCCAAAATCAATTATCTTAACGCAAAGAAACTACCACTACAACTATTACCCCTGATACAAATGGTTATGATATGATAAGCAAGATGTGGGTCTTAAACGATTTACAAAGGAAGGGGAATTTTAGAAACAAAATTAAGGCTTTTTTTTAATTTAACGAGTTATTCAGAAAATCTAAATCAACGTAACATAAGCGACCGGGTTTTTTTTTTCTGCATTTTTGCCTTTGGCAATAGGGTGTTTCATATAGATACATACATGTGTTGTAGAGCTTTTGATAGTAAAAACATACGAAACATCACCGTATCCTATTTGATATAGTGATGTCATTGGTTGAACACGATTGAAATTCAATAGCCAACTTACTCATCATTATATAACTAAATGATTAGAAATGTGCACGGTTTTCAACGTCACAGGAAGCTAGAGTGTGTGGAGTAACATCCTTAAAGTTGTAGGAAATTATCACTATCCATCCGCCCCGTCATATCATTATAGAGAAATGGTTACAATTTGAAGAGTTATTTATACAGCAAACTAATCATCAGAACTGTCACGTGGGATAATGTTATACATAGTAAGTATTGACAGAAATTTTATTGCATTGTTTTATTATATGACTACATATTGACCCTCGTCGAGGTTTTCAACACGCTCTATCGAAAGTTTTTGGAGATAAACTCACGTGATATTTGAGTCGGATCTAATCCAATTTTATTTGAGGGTTTCATCGTTGAAACAAATCATCAGAGTTTTTGTGATGTTGAAGATAACTTATTGGTAAGCTTAATTTCTATTTCTTATAAATGATCATATGATGATTTCTTTGATATAAATGTAGTTATTTTCTCATTTTGTTCATTGTCGTTTACTTGTTATTTTTCGATGAATGTGGTCGGGCATAATTTCTTCATGCATTGTTGGACAAACTTCAAAGGTAAGATGAGCAATGCAAAAAGGAGATAAATAATAAATTTTGACCAAAATTATTACAGAAAGGTTAAAGTGCTAACGAAGTTTAAACCCATGTCAAGGACTTGATTTCTACATGTTGTACTGAATAAAACTTCTTATCAAACATTATTCAAATACTGGAAGATGTGAGTTTTTATCTTGAACCAAACATCCAAACATGGGTAAAAGAAATCTCTCACATCGTCATTGCCGAAATGATTCAAAAGCTTGTCACGACCTCCAACCAATGTCATAACTAAATGGTCAAGGTCATGGTGCTAGTAAGTAACGTTCTTTATTGTGGTATTCAGCGTTATAAATTTCATTTGCAATGTAAAAAGGTAAGTGTATTAAAGTTTGTAATGCAACTACACCCTTGTTTCTGAAATTGCTACAGGGCGTCACTGTAACAATTGATGCATCTATTATATCAGTTTTATCTTGGTAACGGTTGAACAACTTTTTGCTTCTAGTATTTGAGAGTCCTAGGGTCTTATATGAGTCAGATTGAGGACTGAAGATATAGATACGTACTGCACTTCGCTAAATATCTATCCCTTCCTATATTTAGTATGTTATATGCCCTTGGACCCTTCTTAGACAAAATTATCTTTATCAAAACACAAGCATATATTGTGTTTTTGAGGGGCAAACACTTTAAAAAGCTACGCCCTTAGGTTGTGATGTCAGATTTATCGTTTGCTTAATTGCAAAGTTGCACTTAAAAATCGATTCTCAACGTCTTCTTGTCTTGAATAGTCCGTGAGTATTATATAGTGGGCAATAGAGGTACCATTGAACCCCCCCCCCCCCCCCCCCCCCCATTTACACACACGAAACCCCCCCCCCCCCCAAAAAAAAAAAAAAAAAAAAAACGAAATAAAATGAATTAAAAGAAAAATGTTTTGAATAAAGCCTCTTGTCAAAGAGACATCCCTAGTGGGTATTAGAGGTGACACAAAGTGATAGGATGGCAATACATGTATACCTAACATACTAATGGGAACATGGATGACACTTTGGGTGACAATGGTTGTCATCAACATTTCTTTAACACCGCTGTGTTGTTTCAATAGCCACAACTGTACAGAAAATATACAGTTGACATGAAAAATTAAACCGTATTACAGATCTCTGATTCATCTTTGACTGCAACGCAGTGATACTGTCTAACAAGTCAGACATATATTTAATTTGATTAATGTATCACTTACCAAGAATGTATATATGATTATATGTAATTTATAAAATATTGGGGTAAAAAACTATGTAGTTTTTGGAAAGTGTAGAGTGAAAGTGATCCTTGGTATGTATATAATGTTTGAGAGGAGGATAACGTTGGAACAACACACAATTTCTTTTTGTCAAGACCTATATTTGATTGATATATAAATATAATATAATTGCTCTATAAACATCTAATACGTCATATTTTATCAGTTTTGATGATCTTATACCAAAATCCAATACACGTTAAATCCACGTGGATTTTTATCAACCTTTTCACACTGAAATACATTTGCATTGTACCACATTATACAATCTTGGCTAGAACTCTGGTTCGACTGATTTTCTATGTTGTGACAAACAAAGGATTGTCACAATAACGGAGGGGGTTTAAGTTAGCTTGTGTTTCCAAATTACATCAATCCACGGGTACCTGCTTGGACACGAATCCTATACAGTTTAATTGTTGTTGCCGTATACCTTGTCATTGTTTGATTCTAACGGTGCAAAAGGAAGATTTTTTAAACAGTTTTAAAGATGCGGTCAAGATTTTGACATTAGAATAACAAAGAGGCAATTTAAAATCACGTTAACTAAGTTTATCGAAATTTTCCTATACAAATTTATTTTTATGAGAAGGAAGTTAATTCATAGTAGTTTCAAAAGTTGTGTTTGAACTGAAATGTTTTCATAAGACGGTAAGAAAAATTCTTTATTATCATAAATTTCTGTATTACTTGAATAGTAATTTAATATATTTAAATTCATAATGTCATTCAGTTTTCTTTCTTATGTTAAACAACCGAAAAAGAGGGAAATATAATAATCAATTATCTTTATAACACCTCAATCATCAGTTTATTGCGAGGAGATGCATTGGGAGACGACTTTTT
This sequence comes from Pinctada fucata, assembly GCA_028142955.1. Classification (NCBI taxonomy): domain Eukaryota; kingdom Metazoa; phylum Mollusca; class Bivalvia; order Pterioida; family Pteriidae; genus Pinctada; species Pinctada fucata. Next base: position 55,410,334 of record AP027105.1, read on the forward strand.
CTTTCAATGTGGATAAAAAGAAAGTGGATGATTTTTTTTTCTAGTTAATCTATTTTTGTTTTTTTTTATAACACTTTACATGCGTATCTTAACACAGTCATTTTTGTAGGTGTCTTATAAACAAGGATGAGAGAAATCAAAATTTAATGTCATTCCCTCGGAACCTTACGATCTTACATTTTTTCGTCATAAAACGATTTGGAGAGCACAGAAGTCTATATTTGTTACATCCCTGTCTGCTTTAAGTATTATCCAATGAATTTAACATTTCAAGGACTTTTTTAGGGATAGTTATTGTCGTAACTCTCGTAATTTACTAATTTAAAAGGTCTTCATGTATACATGTTTTTATGACACGTGCCACTATAAAAATTAAATAGAAAAATTAATTTGAAATTTTGACAACACTTTGAATTTGAAAATTGGACAACACTTTTATATTTTGTTACCGTTTTATGTAGCATTCGAAAACCATATATGAGAAAATAAATATAATTTCCGGCGGTTGATATTCTCTAAGATTTTTTTTTTTAATGTAGGACTTGGCTCCACCTAATAACCTAAGTAAGAGATATCTAGTATCTACTATCTCTTAATTAGAAATTGGCATTAGGACGCTTCCGTAGGTTTAGTGCTTTAGTTTTGTATATGAAATTTCAGGCGAATCCAAGCCATAAAAGCTAAAATTTTAGTACATGGTCTTTCTTCTCGGGGCGATGGCTGTGCACCTTGCCGTATTCTTTCTCATCAAACTATTTTCAAAATTGATTAGAAATCCTATAGCATAATGTTAAGTTGAAATATGGCAGACATAACCACGTGACGATAAAAGAGTGCTTTACAGCTCATTTTAATTGCTTTTAAAACAAGTGCCAGTGATAAGATTTAATTGAAAAAGTTTATGCTGTCCAAATTTCACCTGCTGATGTGCAAGTTTTATTAAAATAAAGGAAATAGAGCAAAGATGCTGTAAAAATCGGCGATAATGTATTTCCACCAGTATACTAGAAAACATAGATAGCATAGCAAAAGATTACAAGCCATCTAATTCTTATAGCATAACTTTTTTTTTAACTACATAAAGTCAGGCATTTTCCGGATCACTGAACGGTCTGTTTTGAACGTTTAGAACGGAGTAAATTGTTCCTGTTCATCAGGCGGTGAATTTCAAATGACGTCTGAAAGATTTTGAGGATCAGATCTTGGAGCTACATATAATTTTGAAAGATTCTTGTTCGAAAAGTACTTTTTAGAATCGTTAGAATATGCTTTGTTCATTCTTTGATGATATAGCCTAGATCTACATGTATATGTAAATTACTGAAAATAAGGAATCATTTCATTCTGAGATTCTGAAATGTTTCTACGTACTGTACTGTTGTTATGTTGCCCTACTGTAATGTGCAGGGGTGAGGTATCGTAGCTTATTCACAAACCTTTTCTTCTGCAGAAACACTTCTCTACAATACTATATAGTACAAGTTTAATACAGACTAGTAGAGGAAAGGGTTTGTGCAGATGGATGGGTTTGTGACTAAGCTATGATATCCTACCCCGTGTCCTAATGCCCCTCTGAAACACCCCTGTCCCAGAATAAGGGAAGTGATCACCATACCAATGACACCCTTTGCAATAATTCCTTTTTGAATATGAATTATGGTAATTTTATTGGAAACTGAGGAGCTTCATTACTTTTTGTCTAAGCACAACCTCAGTTTCAAATGCGTACTTCATAAAATGTGTGTGGAAAATCTGCGATCAGAGCTTGTTGTGTATCTTTTGATTACCGGTGTATTTTCCACTGCCTGTCCAAAAATAATGCATGTACATTGAAATGAAACATACATTTGTTGAATCCTACCAGAAAATGTGAAAAATAATCTCTGCCGTGTTATCTACCAGTTGTAATCTCTGCAGCATCTGCCATGATTCTACTATATTTGTTTTAAACATGGTTTAAATGGATTAATTTTCACATTTTTCGGTAGGATTCAACAAATGTATGTTTAATTTCAATACACATGCTTTATAAGCTGGTACATTTTCTATGTTAATTTTGATGTTCATGTCTAACACTAAGCCTGTGGAAAGTGTTTCCAGTGTCTTGAGAAAAATTAACTTAAATGATGCTGTTAGTCCCTATTAAATTGATTTATCATTCTGAAAGTATATACTATTAGCTACATTAGTGATTAATATGAATAATGATAAGTTACAAGAAATTGAGATGTATCAAACAATAAATCATAAAATTTATCAAAATTTATCTCTTGATTTTCTTATTTCTCTTGAGCTATGCAGACAATATATAAAAAATGAAGACATGAGTAATATACAGTGCCAAAGACCTTTTTATAATATCTGAGGTTCACTTGTTTTGGACAACAACCTTTCCTGCAAAAAGATGTCTTGTACAATCACTTATGAATAGTGAAGTAGCAAAAGTCTGTACTTGTGGTCAACAAAATGCTACTAGTCACTCAGCCATCATGACAAGGCTTATTGTGCAAGTCAGTGTCAGATGAAAATAATGTCAATGACAGGTAATATCCTTAGTAATGCTGTGTAGTGACTCCATGAAATATGCATTAAAAAATAATTAGTAGAATAGCTTTAAATTTGCAGGCATTTTTTTTTATAATTCTGAAGACACTAATGACTGTTTAGCATAGCAGTAAAACTTAATTTTTGAAGTATTTGCTAAGTATCGCAGGAAAATACAGCTTCAGCTCTTGTTTATGAATATTACTCTGAAAATTCTTATCATTTTGAAATAATTAATCATTAAAAAGATTTATCCCCTTTGTTTTTGAGGGTCTGCCTTTATCAACATCATCATCATTAATACACATCCATGTTCATTCTTTGTTGAAGCTAGTTAATACATTAATCATTCTATGGACAAGTTATCAATGTATTCAATCATTTAAGATTGTAAGGTAGCATAAAAGCTATAATCACAGGAGATTGAAGATCTAGTATGTCACCCTGAGGATAAAAAAACAGGTCAGAGGGTCTATTTTTTTTATGTAATTTATTCTAAATTGGAAAAAAATGTCATTCTAATTCTGTTTTATTTGTTACTGACAATCATTTGATGAATATCAACTAGTGCTGGTATTTCAATAGTCAAGAACAAAATTTAGCTAAAGTGTAATGGTCAATTTTTGCTATGAGAAAAAGAATAATTCAATATTTAAATCCACTTATACGCCTCTACTGTTGCCTCCTTTAGGGAATATCGGTTTCTGACTCCTAGTACAATTTTACAAAAACTGGCTTTGCTCTGCAATTTCTTTCTATTTTTATTTCTAAGAAAATTGCTACCTGTCTTCAGTTACTATATAAGAAGACAGTAGATGGCTAGATCTATTGATGCAGTAAGATAGGATCTCTACCTGAACGATGTTGTCTTGATGTAAATGACAAGGAATATTGATTATTCACTTTGTTATAGGTGAAGCGGATCTGAAACAGTAATTACCTGTGTGCTGTAGGAAGAGGAGTGTTTCAAGTCCTACTACTGAGAGATTGACTGGGAACGCAATCTGATTATAAATAATTCTTTTATAAGTACTTATCAGGGAATTTATAATTTTGTTGATGAAGAAAGATGAAAGGAACCTGAATTCAGTGAGAGGCATTTAATTTAGTGTGGGATATCTTTTGCTATAGTGAATAATATTTCCAGTAGGAGTAGTTGCATAGAAAATGACTATGATTTCAAAGGATATATTAACATTAAGTTGTCTTATATGTATAAGTGCTTGTGTATTAAGTGTTGTGAAAGCAGCTGACCCTGTCTTGTCTCCGGAGACTATTAGTGACTCTAATGGAAACTCAGCTGATAGAAACAGTGATATCACATGGTCAGATATTCCTACATTCGCAACATACCTTGCCGGTTCTGTGGTTTATAATGACAATGGACTAGGTCCTATGTATGACTTTGCTAAGTCTTTCATCAATGGTGGTGTTTTCCCATATGATCTTCCTTGGGGTAAGATTAATCATTTATTATTGCAGACTATTCATGTTAATATGATGAGAAATTTATATTCTTGTATGATTTTGCATTAGATACCTACAAGAGTTTTAAACTACAAATATAAGCTCTGTAAAAAAAAATTTTAATAATTGAATATTTTTCACTTCTTTCTCACAGATACAATTGACAAGGCATTGAATGGAACACTGATCAGTGATGTTACAACAAATTACATGATTGTGAGTATTTTATGATGTGTCTCAATAATGGAAGGTGAATTTAAATGTTTTATGGAAAATCCTATTCGTTATTTTTGAAAACCAGAGTTACTTCCTGTTTGGGACGGTATCTGATGTAGACTAATTGTGACGTCATCAAATGCTATGGAAGCGGTCCTAAAACTCTGGGAAATGACGGTAAAAAATTGACTTTATCATACATTTTCATGACGTCATAATGATTTTACAACAGATACCGTCTCAAATGAGAAATATCTCTGTTTTCCGCAAAAACTCAATACACACATACATATGTTCAACTGTATGCTGCTTTGACAATTCTGAGGGAAGAACATATGACTTTGACATTGAATCATGGATCTGTTTCACTGAAAGTTAAGCATATCATAAGAAATTAATTGTCATTTCAACAAAACTATCGACACTAGTCATTTTGCCTTCTATTCAAATTTTTTAATGCAGTTCTGGGGACAAATGCTAAGTACTGTATTTATATTGAGAGTTTGATGTATAAAGCATTGTAAACCCAATACCTACACTCTGATTTTGACATTTCTGTACCTTATAGTATCTGAGACAGTTTGGAGGATATGGAGCCTGTATCATCATTGGTTTCCTCTTCATCTTCCTCTTTCCTATCATCGGTTTCTGCTTCTGTTGTTGTCGATGTTGTGGTAACTGTGGAGGAAAAATGGAACAGAACAAATCTGATGCCGGAGCTCACATAAAGAGACGAATCTTCGCATGCATCTTGTTTGTACTCATTGCATTTACACTGTGAGTAATTGTATTTACAGATTTCATTGATAATGCATTATATGCTATGAAAGAGCACTACCCTGTGTTTTAATCATTAATGCCTTAGAAAATGTGTATCATATCTTATGGAACACCTTGTATGTAGAAATGGGCTTCTGTTTAGTATTCTTAGATACATGTATCATGTTACTAGTTGTCCCCCGCTTTTGCTGTCAGTCAGAAAAAATTAATCTTGGGCATAACTTTGAAATGGTTCATGATAGGGTGTTCATATTTCACATGTGTATTATTTTTTTCATGTGACAAGACCTTACCTTTTGATACCAAAAACTTTTTACCTTAACCTTGGAGTTTTTCTTACTTTTAGAAAACCTTATTGACCTTGGAGTTTGACCTAATTTTCAAAAAATTTCAACCTTGGTCATAACTTTTAAATGGAAAGTGATAGGGCTATCATATTTCGCATATTCCTTTTTACAAGACCTTATCTTGGATACCAAAACTTTTGACCTTGTGACTTTGACCTTAGCATGTAACCTATGAAGAGATTTAGTATTATGTTTATACATGAGATATGCTAAATGATAAAAACTTTGGGGATAGGGGTTGGGGGGTCGGTCTGTAAGCATTTCTTTAAAGTAAAACACCCAAAAGCGGGGGACCACAATTCCTTGAATTTTCTTATGTTTGTATATTTCAAGTAAATAGCAATTTGCAAACAGAAACTTACTATTAAATGTCATGGTTAGGCTTTTATGATAATGAACTTTATTTTCAAGCTTAAAGTTAAATTTTTTTTGGACAAAATCTAAAAGATATGATGGAGAAAAGAAGTTTTTGTATTTCTTTATTCAAATCAGAATCCTTCTAATACAGATAAGAAAACTAAAAGTACAACTAGAGAACATTTTTCAATAACCTTTCTTACATGAAAATATTGATTAAAAGGAATCTTAAGATGGATGGATAACAGAACTATAGTGCTACTGTACTAGTAGCATTCCATCCAATATTTACAGTTGCCAATATTATACAGTAGTAAAAGAGTGTCCAAGTATTATTACGGTCATAAAACCATACCTCTTTATTGATTATTTTGTGATATTTGTACAAAGCATCAATCCATTTCCAGTACATAATTAATGTCTATTTGTAATTAAATGTTTCTGAAGGCAAATGCACCTTTTTATTCAACAGAAGGCAAATTTGATAAGAGAAAAAAATGTAACATATTCAGCAGCAGGCAATTTAAGAGAAAAAAGTATAACTGAAATTTAAGCATTATTTCTTAGTCTTTATATTCTTATTGGCCTGATTTATATCTGCCATATGTTTAGGAAAAGATAAATCCACAGTCTCCAGTGTACCATTTTATCATAAAGGTAATTAAGGTACAGGATAATTGATGGCTTTTTGGTAAGGGGAAAATTGCATAATTTCTATGAGTACTAAAATTCTTATTTTACCATGTAATTATTGAAGAATATGCTGAAAATTATAGATTTTCTCCCTATTTGACAATTTCAGTGCAGGGAATGTGTCAGTGTTTGTAACAAATGACCAGATCAGCTATGCCTTGGACAATATTGATGATGCGGTCACAAGGAACTTAGATGATTTGTCATCATATGTCAACAATACTATTGATGTGAGCTCTATATCTTTGTACTTTGAAAATAATATCTGTCAGATTTTATTAATACATGTAGTAAATATTTGAAACAAGTTTAGTATTCATGCATACGCATGCACATAAAATAATACATTACATTATATAAATAGCATTTATCAATTTCAATTTAAAAATATGTATACAATGTACATGTATATAGATTTAAGATATAGCATGGAAAATATTTTTTTTGGCCGGTTTGTGAAGCAAAATCCGCTCTACGAAATGGGGAAGTCCGTCTGTCAGTGCGTCAACGTTTTGGTAAAGGTGTATATGTTTGATGGGAAAAAACTGCTTGGAGTTGCAACTTGAAACTTAAGATGGTGATAGACCATGATGAGATGAATCAAACTCGGCAACAAAATTTGACCTAGTGACTTTGACCTTGGAGTTTGACCTTCTATTAAAAAAATAAACCTGGGCTATATCTCATGAACTATAGAGGATATGGCTTTGGTATTTCACATGCAGAATCCTCATGACCAGACCTTTCATTTGATATCATGACTTTTGACCTAGTGACCTTGACCAAAGAGTTTGACCTACTTTTAAGAAAAGTTTAACCTGGACTTTATCTCATGAACTAAAGAGGAAATGGCTTTGATATTTCACATGTAGATTCCTCATGACCAGGTCTTCCATTTGATATCATGACTTTTGACCAAGTGACCTTGATATTGACCTTTGACCTACTTTTTAAGTATAAGAGATAGGGTTTTGATATTTCACATATAGATTTCTCATGACCAGAACTTTTATTTGATATCATGACTTTTGACCAAGTGACATTGACCTTTGACCTACTTTTAAACTGTAAGAGGTAGATTTTGATATTTCATATATAGATTCCTCAAGACCAGATCTTTCATTTGATATCATGACTTTTGACCAAGTGAACTTGACCTTGACCTTTGACTTACTTTTGAACTATAAGGGATAGGGCTTTGATAGTTCACATGTAGAATCCTGATGACCATAGCCTTTTTCATTTTGCAATAGTATTAATGACCTTTGACCTTTCTGTCTGCACAAAATAGTATACATCATCTAATACAAATGCTTCGCAATCTGTCCTTACCACCTTTAGCAGTTTATGGTTGATTAATCTTACATGTAGGTTATCTGCAGTGATAGCTAAAGGTAAACAGGATTGATAAAACTTGTGTATGAGATTTGTGACTCCAGTTCAAAATCAACAGGAGTTTTGAACTATTGAAAAGTCCATTTCAAGTTCAGATGATGTAGACGCTAAATATTATATTTGGTTGTATTAAAGTTTCATCTGAGATACCATATAAATTTTGATATAGGAAACAAGTTTGGTTACTGTAGCATCAGTACTTTGTCAGATACTGAGCTACCCCAAACTTCTTAACCAAGTCAATCAAGCGGAAAATGTAGGTCAGATGCAGCATCCGATGCATGATTTCACCTCAGCATCCAAAGATGAATCACTTGTGCAAGTTTGGTTACTGTAGCATCAGTACTTTGCCAAATACTGAGCTACCCCAAACTTCTTAACCGGACGCGGACACGGACGCAGACGCACGGGGGTATAGCATAAGCTCACTCAACTTCGTCGAGATGAGCTAAAAATGCATTATCATTTTATTCTTTCTTCATAATGTTTGATTATTTTTATTTCTTTATACATGTATTTTTTTTTTTTTTTTTGCAGCAAATCAGATATGTGGCAAATGATAATTTCAACTTTACATTGGATGTTGTCTTCAGAGATTTGGACAGTAAGTGTGCAATTGTCAGATTTTGTATTGTGAATGCCTCCTCTTAACAGTTGTATTGAATTAGTTACAGTGTGTATATAAAATCATTCAATATTACTACTGATTTAGTTCACTTTTTTGCTATATGGTATAAAGAAATGTAACTCTTCAAGATTAATATTTTTCTTCTTTGAAATCATTGTTTTTTTAAATTCACATACTGCTGATAGCTTTTGTATTGTGTAATATACATGTTGTAGATATTGCCTACATTTTGGGAATTCCCCTCAGACAAAGTCTTAGTAACTCAGGCGGAATCAACAATGCCATCAATAGTGGATATGCTTTAGAAAACCGTAAGTATTCGTGAAAAAAGGAAATGGGCAAAAATAATATCTCCTAAAGATCTTTTTTAATTTTCTGATCAATGTATTGCACTTAAAATGTTTGAGTCAACATCTTTTAATTTTGCTTTTCAATATGATGTAACTGTAAAATAAGTGATTCTGTTGTGATGTAACAATGAAAAAAGGTGTCAAAAATCTTGACCTGGATATTTTTCGTACCTCATAAATTTCAGCAAGTGATCTGTTGTCATCAAAGTATTCTATTTCATGTTGATAGAATTATATTTATGTCCGATTTGATTATGTGTAAATCAGCTAAAAGGCACATAGTATATTTGAAAGAAAAATCTTTAAGCTTTATGAGATGTTTCAGTATTTTTACACAAATTTTTTAGGTGTCAGTAGTATATCCAATACCCTTCTAGCCGTCAACACAACACTTGATGATGTCAAAACCAAAGGAAACATACTGAAAAGTAACCTGTCTGATCTGAAGGCAGACATAGATACCACTTGTGTGTCCCCCTGTAGTATTAATACTGCAGGAGTTGTTATTGGATTCGACAATAATGATGTAAGAAGTTTTCAGATCATACAACTAGTTCAACTAGAATTACTTTGATGGATTGATAGTATGTAACGCTTCCATGAGTTCCTAAAAATCAACTATCCCTAGTTGTGGCAAATAATAATCTTTAACTGTGCAAGTTCTAAAGATAAAAAAAAACATACTTGATCGATTGATCTTAGTAATCTAAATTCTAATGCTTTGCTAAATGAAAGTGTGATTATGTCAAAAGAAAAAAATCTTCTTCAAATTGTTCAAGTGAAAGTTAAAAAATCTTTATATTCTTATTTTCCAAAGTGAGAGTGGATACAGGGTTAAAGCAAGACTGTACAAAATTCAAAGCATTATATAACATGATGTTTACTTTCAATGTGAACATTTTAAGATCCATTGTATGTAACAGGACTAAAAGCTAATAATCACGTATTTATTTGTTTTTCAGTTCCCTGACATATCCGATCCAGTTAGTAAGATATCAGACGTACAGGCACAGAATCTGACTGCTGTTGTTGTAGATGTAAATATTGTATCTGTAACCATTATTAGAGGGCAGGGAATATCTATTGTTTCTTTGTTTATGATAACATAATAAGGCAAGCAATAAGGATAAAAAATATGGTGTGAAGTTGAACATTTCTATCATATTTTCTGTGCAATTGAAATAAGAAATATCACCAGAATATATGGAAGTACAATAGATTTCTGACAATCCTGGCAGAAATGAGGAACAGGATATAAAAATACACATTTAAGGAATGATAAGGAGCCAAAAAAATATATGTACATATATGAATTGCATTGGCAGTTTGCTCTTATTAAAACCCCAAACTTCTTTATTCTTCAGGCCCAGAAGGAATTTGATGACATACCATGGAGGGTACATAATGAATCATTGACTGCAGTGACAGGTAGGTCACTTCTTGATTATAAAGCAAGACTAACATTCCTGCCACAGGCCGTAAAAGCGACTGGTACGCGTGCATGTGTGTGGGTCCTGTATGGTTGTTTAAGACCACTATCTTGCACATACGCAGTCACATCAAATTTCTGAGTTCAGCCATAGTAAAAATTCGCTAAAGAGGTTGCAATAAAATCATACTTTCTGCAATTTTACCTATATATTTAATCTACTATGTCACCAAATTTCACTCAAAAACTCCCCGTACTTCCAGAGATATCGTAGGTACCATTTCTACAGTGACATAGTTTTTGTTAACTCGAATTTAGCATGTCCGTTCTGACTTTAGCTCGATGTTCAGTCAGTACAGTCTATATGCGAGATGCGACAGACCAATGCGCTATGAACGCTTGGTTGTTTGTGTATTCTAAATTGATTTCTATACCTTGGTCTATAATTTATGTCTGTAATTCCTCGTAAATTGATTAAACACTCGACTTGCTACGATTTCAACATCAGCTGTTGCCATTTTGATTGTCATTTAAGGCGGAGTTGAAACGAGTCAATCAGAGCAACCAGAGCAACCAGAACAAAACTACTGCAAAATTTCATCCAATCAGATCACTCATTTCAACACTGGTCAGTGGCAATCAAAATGGCAACAGCTGATATTGAAATCATAATAAGTTGAGTATTTGATCGATTAATGAGGAGTTACAGACATAAATTAATAGTTCAAGGTATAGAAATCAATTAAGAATACACAAACAATCAAGCATTCTTAGCGCATTGGTCTGTCGCATCTCGCAAATGGACTGCACTGACTGAACATCGAGCTAAAGCTGGAACGGACGCATTAATTTCAAGTAAATAAAAGCTAGGTCACTATAGAAATGGTACCTACAATATCTCTTTAAGTACCGGGAATTTTTTAATGAAATTTGGTGATATAGTAGATTGAATATATGGTACAATTGTAGAAAGTATGATCTTCTTGCAACCTCTTAAGCGAGTTTTTGTATGGCTGAAATTAGAAATTTGACATGACTGTGTACATGTACATGTATGTGCAAGATACTGGCCTTAAACAACCATACAGGAGGCACACGTATAAGGCGCTTTTATGGCCTGTGATTCTTGCCTCCACCTTTAATATAGTATATTCACAGCTATTTTACATTAAAATACACACATTTTTATGCCAAGGGGGCATATATCGATTGGTTTGTCCATCCGTCATTCTGTCCCGCTTTCAATGAAAGGGTATGATATTTAAAGTAGAAATGATAGGGCTTTCATATTTTGCATGTGTATGCATCTTGAGATGACACATCTTTTAGTACCAATTTTTTTACCTTTTGACCTTGTCTTGACCTTTGACCTACTTTTTTCTATTTTTAAAGAAAATACTTTTTAAAAATCATACAAAATCTATTTCTCCCTGAAATGCCATCAAATTTTGTACAGTTCAAGTGATACATATGCATGTATTATGGATTTGCAAACTAATAAGTTTAAAACTTTGCTATATCTCTTGAGTAATAAGTTATAGGACTTAACTATTTCACATGTAGATTATGTATGACAAGACAATTCATCTTAGACAATGTCTTTGGATCTTGACATTTGACCTTCTTCATTTTTTTATGCCCCCGGGATCAAAGATTCGGGGGCATATAGTTTTTGGCCTGTCTGTCTGTTTGTCTGTTTGTCCGAAAAACTTTCACATTGGACATAACTTTTGAATGGGAAGTGATAGGGCTTTCATATTTCACATGTGTATTCCTTGTGACAAGACCTTTCCATTGATAACAAAATTTTTGACCTTGACCTTTGACCTACTTTTCAAAAACTTTAACATTGGGCATAACTTTTGATAAGTAAGTGATAGGGCTTTCATATTTCACATGTGTATTCCTTGTAACAAGACCTTTCCATTGATACCAAAATTTTTGACCCCGTGACCTTGACGTTGACCTTTGACCTACTTTTCAAAAACTTTAACATTGGGCATAACTTTTGAATGGTAAGTGATATTGCTTTCATATTTGACATGTGTGTTCCTTGTGACAAGACCTTTCTATTGATACCAACATTTTTGATCTTGACATTGACCTTTGACCTACTTTACAAAAACTTTCAAATGGTGTTTATACCAACAAAGATGCCACCGGGGGCATTCGTGTTTCACAAACACAGGCTTTATTTCAAACTGGGCTATATCTCTTGCAATATAGGTGGTAGGGCTAAAATATTTCACATGAAGATTACTTATGGCAAGACCATTCTTTTTAGACCATGATCTTTGACAATGTGACCTTGACCTTGAAATTTTACCTACTTTTCTCGAACTTTAAACTTTGTCTTAACTTTTGAATGGTAAGCAATAGGGCCTTTATAATTCATAAATACATTGCTCTTGGAATCACCTTACCATAAGTGTCAAAAGGTTGAATAACAAGCGATATATTCTCAAAGCTGCCACTGGGGGCATTTATGTTTCACAATATCCTCATAAATCCAAAGCTTCAATATTTTGTATGCATATTTGTTGTGGAGAAACCCTTTCAGATTGGCTGATATGAGGTATAAGGTCATACATGGATGATCATGATTTGTCACAGTGTGGTCCAAAAACTGACCTTGAAATGATACAGGCGTATATACAAAATTACTACTGAAAATAGGATTACCTTAAATCACACCTCAAAATACTTCTGTAAATTCATTATATACATTTATATTTTAGATAGAAGCAATCAATCATTCACTTGAACAATCATATTTAAATTAATTTTGGTTGATTGAGGTATCAACACCAAATATTGAAGGAAACTGCATTATGCCCATAGCACTTGATGCAATATATAATTTTCCCTCAATTATTGGTGTTGACACTCAATCAACCAAACAAATTTAATTATGATTTCTTTTAATTTCTATGCTATGCTTTTAAATGTTAATTTGAAGCTTTGAATTAGCATTGCTAACAACATTGATTTTTTACCTTGTTAAGCGTGTACTTCCTGTTTTTGTTGACATACGTCAACTTTTCAACCAATGAAAATAACGTTTACAAAGTGATATTGAATAATATATATTTCTGACATGTAAAATGTCACAATGTAAAATTTATCTTAACAGATCTGAAAGATATGATATCCAACTTCTCTGGTAAACTAGACGATTTGGTTGACCAGATGGTTACTGCCCAGGACTCCTTGGTAAGAAACTTACTGCTTTAGCTTTCACTTTCTCCTTTATTAAAATAATTTGTTTACATATATCTAAAAAATATGTTTTATTTTGAAATTTTGTTTTAATTGCCTACATGTATGAATAATGAAACATGTGAAGAAATCATGATATTTTTGTAGAAAATGTTCACAAGAAATAACACATTCAGCTCATATACGCAAAGCTCAAATGAACTATTGTCTATTATAAATACATGTATTATGTAATGATTCTGCAACAAACAAATCTCTGTAACTTATGTTTAGTTTGCTGAGACAAATGTCCAGAAAACACATATTTTATCCCTGGCATCTGTGTTAGTGTCTGATCTTTAAAAAAAAACTTTTAATTTTCAACCATATTTCATGAGGCAGGGCATTGATATTTCACCTGTAGATTCATTTTGACCCGTGGAATCATTGTCAACATACTATCACATTTAACGAGGAGACTTCAATCTTTGACCTACTATTAAAAAGCTTCCATGTGGGCTATATATCTTTAAGTATAAGGTGACCTCAACCTTTGACCTACTATAAAAAAGCTTCCAAATGGACTATATATATCTTTAAATATAAAGGTTAGGGCTTTGATATTTCACATCAAATGTAGATTCCTCATGACCAGAGCTTTTAGTATTTACGTTTATAAATTACCATGACTGACCAACTGACCTTGAGCTTGGACTTTGACCTACTCTTGAAAAAAAGGGCCATGTTGTCTATCTGACAAGTCTTGTTCAAATTAGTGAATCTAATGATACACATATTAATTTATACATTCTGCAGCTATCGAATGGATTTAACGAGGCCAGAAATATACCCTTAAATAAGTGATCATGTTTGTTAATTCATTGTACATGCAAATTCACACATTTTAGAACTCGCACACCTTGTATATTACAGAGTGGTAGCACACTGAATGATTTCAAAACACAAGTGAGGGATTATGTTGACATAGCTGAACAGTATGATAAATACAGGTAAAGTAACTCAAGATTTCTTAGTTTATAAAAATATTTCCTTTGTAAAAATATTTGCTGTATCATGTGTTTCCCATGTATTATTTAAAATTTGGTTGCTATAAGATAAGTTTAGGTAAAGGTCTTTAACGTATATTTTTACTCTTACAGACATTATGGTGGTGTAGCATTAGGATGTACCGTCCTACTAGTTGTGGTTCTACAGTTCTTTGGTTTGGCATTCGGTGTACTTGGACATAGAGATGTATCACCTGTGAATAGAGGGTGTATGGGGACCACTGGTGGAAATATGCTCATGGCGTAAATATCTCTACTTTATTGTTTATGGATTGAATTAATTGTATAATGATTAATTCACCTTTAGAATTTGAAATCCTAGAAAAGGCCTGCATAATTGAAGGTCATAAAAAGGTTAAGGTCATACATTTAAGGTAAAATATTGACAGACTGTAAATACATGTGAGATGATGAAAGAACTTGACCTGATATGATATGCAAAAACTCTAGGCCATTGTGCCAGAGGAAATATGTATTTTAATACTGTGTTTATTTCTCCTCTATTGATTATCATTCTTTTGTACAGAGACTTTGGTTTGATATCATTATAAAGATGTTATGATTTATCAATTACAAATGTACATGTATTATATATATCAATTTCTACATGTACCTTTCAAATATGGACCGTTATCAAAGTCTACCTTACTGTGGTGACGATTCACTTAATTTGTGGCACTCTTGCCTAATTTAATCTGTTTATTTCTTTTATCATTCAGGTCAGTTGGATTTGTATTTATTTTCTCATGGCTGTTGATGTTGCTGACCACCTTGACGTTTATAATTGGAGCTCCACTAGAGAAGTTTCTGTGTAAGACACTGACATCTCCAGATATGTCCGATCTGGACGAGGTAATTAAAGCAATTATGTGTTGTAGAATGTGCTGAATTAAATTAATTAGACACTGAATTTTGATGAACTATGATATTGACTTCTGCTTCCTATATCAGAGATACTTTTCTTCAGACTGATTATGTTTATGCCAGATATGAAAGGCTGATGTGCAAGATAATTTTACTGACATGCAACTAATGTCAATGTGTGTCAACATATACAAGATTGTTTTAACTCTTGGAATAAAAACTTGCTTAAATTTGAAAATGAAGTTAATTTGGTAATTTTCAAACCTATGATTTATACTTATTGATGATTTTTGGACTTATTTAATTGAAAATTGTTTATGGAATTGTAATTTCGAATTAAGTCTTAGAAAGCATTATTTCAACATTTGCATTATGTATTTGATTTCAGCTTGTTGATGAAAGGATATTTAAGATAATGTATCCGGACAGAGACTCTGGTACACTGCTGGGAGTGGCTATCTTTGGCAATGACACAGTGGACCTGAAATTTACACAAATGTTACAGTGAGTATTTGGTAATAGCTGTGTGGGAAGTTGTGATAGCTTTCTATCTTGGAAAATTTTATAATAGGACTTTTTTGCCACATTTTTGAAATGGAAGAAATTGCTTGTTTATAAGTTGTAATGGGAAAGGAAATATGAGTAGGGCAGATAAGATATAGTCTTCAAACTGTAAATCTTATTGATAAACTCAGATTGGATCCATTTAAGGGAACTCTTTAGGGACTGCCTTAATATGGCATTCTCTTATCAAGGTCAGATAGTAAGTTAGTCTCATTTAAAATACCTTAGTCACATGGAGGAAGTAACTCAGAAAATTCACTTTGTATCAAAGTTTCATTCTGCACAGTGTCCAGCCATACTATTCTTGTGTACTTAAGTTTGAATTTGTAATTTATATTTGTCATGCTGAGATTCTGCTCCTTTCAGGGATTGCCAAGCTGGTAAAGCAGCATACGTAGCCTTCAAACTCGATAATCTGTTTGACATCAGTAATTTTATCAACTATACAAATGTGAGTAACATACAATCAATCATGAAGTTTTGTGTCTTTCAATAATTTGCTTTCCATTAATTGTTAAATCATGTTTATCTGTATTGAACAAAAATAATTAGTAATGCAGTTATAGTTTAGGTCCTCAGAAATTGTTACCATCACAAAGGCATAATATCTTATTTTCTCTGAAATAAAACCAAATTTAACTATATAACTAACCCCCCCCCCCCCTCCCTTCTGACATACGGTAGCAATTTTTCTGCAATATTTGTCAGATTTCAGTATTTTAACTCCTGATTGTTGTATCATTAATATGGATAGGTACTGATAATTTAGCTTCACTTTATGTCATTTCTGATATTTTTCCTCACGGAGAAAATCATTACTGCCGACACTATGAATTCTAACATTACACATGAATGTTAACATTACACATGAATGTTAAATATCGCAGGTAACAAGAATATCCTATCAATAATTTGAGGTTGATATTCAGTAATAATAATAATGTTCATCAATGGTGTCAATTTTCAGCCTTCTATTAAAACGGTAATCTAAGTTTAAAGAATTATAAAATTTGAATTATTATTAAAGTTTTGATTTGAAATTTTATCTGACAAATCAAAGTGACTCAATTTATATTGTGGCATCCTTCTTGTAAATTTAAATGAATTAAGTCTCAACTCATCAAAAGCATATGGAGTGATCAGTTTGATTTAGTTACATTTAGGGAAGAGAATATTTTTGTACGGATGGGCAATATGAGCAAGGAGTCACTGTGGTTTGTCCACATATTCTGGACACTGATTTTATCCTCTCTTCTTTTCTTTAATTTGTTAGAAAACAGTTCTGAGTTTAAAACTTCAAGTATGGTTATCATTAGAAAAAATTTTTTAAACTTTTTATATAAAATGAGGTTCTGTGACAGTTTGATGTCAGAAGCACAGTATTGAGCCAGATTGCAAACCAATTCTAATCTATAGATTGATGATGTTTTGACAGCCCTGAACCAAAATTGTGTTTTGTGTCAAAATCCATCCAGTAATATGACCTCTCAGGGTTATCTACCCACTTTGGCTTCTTTTTTACCCCCCCCCCCCCCCCCCCCTCCATATTCCAAATAAAGTTGTGTGTGGATGTATAGAAATTTTATTATCCATAAATCTTGTCTTGGTCATAACTTTTACAGCTGAATGATTCTGTGTTGTATTTCGAAAAGCTGTTGTAATATAAAATTTTAGTCATTTATAATGCAGTTTTTTATATACCGGCACTATAATTATTCCCATCTCTTTTCAGACCATGAACATCAGTGGAGAAATAGATAAAATACAGAACAACATAGACCTATCTGACATTGAAGTCCTGACCCCTGACCTGACCTCACAGCTTAATAATCTGAAGGATTCAGTCAATGTCAACTTTACACAATTCAGGGATCAGGTAAAAATGAGGATTTTTACAATGTAGAAAACATCACATAACTTACGATGATACAATACTGGATTGTAACTGAAGAGAAAGTTTTGCCAAAGGCATTGGTATTTGATTGGTAATTGGTGATACCGCACATTGTTTTGCATGAGTCGTGGAATTTGACCTTAGTCTTGAAAAATCATGGAATTTAGGAGTTGTCAAGAAAAGACATGGAAATTTTTTGTAGTTTCATGAAGTTTTCATTCAAATTATACTGAGGTACAGAAAGAGTGTGTAGTAGCAGAAATTGCAGTCTTTCAAAACTATCTTTAGAAAGGACCATCAAACCTCGTACAGAAAAAGATTTTTGCTTACATGTTTACCCCATATCAATCCCTTCCTAAGGAGGGTTTGAACACCAAGATGGCGGCGGCATTATTTGTTTTCTTGCTTCCTAGGAAAAGTACAGTCTTAACTCCCTTAAAACATTTGATACTCTGATTGACACACACATTTGAGTATCCTGATGAAATTTGAAAAATTTACGGCGTCATTTAGGTAGTGGAAAATGCGTTGATCTGGTACATGTACTTGATAGTTGAAACTTTGTATGAAATTTTAATTTTGCTCAGAAATTCATATCCAATTATATTAATCGATCCTTAATTAAGTAAATATTTAAAATACGTGAAATGACGAGTATATCAAATAAGCAATAAAATACAAAATTTACATCTTTATAAATAATTGTGCTTAACAAAATCAGTCTTATATTGTAGCTGAATAAGAATGCGACAGATCAGGATCTTGTGGACTTGGCAAACCAGTTAGATACAGCAGCAAGCACTGCCTCTGGTATAACAAAGGTATGAATGTAACATTGAATGTATATTTACCAGTTAGATACAGCAGCAAGCGCTGCCTCTGGTATAACAAAGGTATGAATGTAACATTGAATGTATTTTTACCAGTTAGATACAGCAGCAAGCGCTGCCTCTGGTATAACGAAGGTATGAATGTAACATTGAATGTATTTTTACCAGTTAGATACAGCAGCAAGCACTGCCTCTGGTATAACGAAGGTATGAATGTAACATTGAATGTATTTTTACCAGTTAGATACAGCAGCAAGTGCTGCCTCTGGTATAACGAAGGTATGAATGTAACATTGAATGTATATTTACCAGTTAGATACAGCAGCAAGTGCTGCCTCTGGTATAACAAAGGTATGAATGTAACATTGAATGTATTTTTAAAACAGATTTTTTAAGTTGAAAAGGCAGATATAAGGAAGCATAAAGAGAAGATTGATAAAAGTGTTGAAATGAAAAACAAACAGCCAATATTATAAAATCAAATTTCTCAACCATGACTTAGTATAGCATTAAGAGCCACCCTAAAGATACCCACATTGCATCACTTCTTCCATTTCTAAAGGACTTGCACAGATTCTCAATTGAAGATTCAACACTACATATTGTATAGGGTCTCTATTTATGGTAATGAATATTATCACTGGCATGCCTATGAACTGGATGGTCATGACAATGAATAATTCCATTCAAATAGAAATTGTATTGATTTTGGTTAAGCTGAAAAAAAGAACAAAATTTTTATTTTACAGACAAATCTGGAAGCTCTCAGAGACCGGACATTGGCCATCAACAACACAGAGTATGCTAATGTGATGACAGCTATGGTAAGTTAGATTACTAAATTGTACAAAAAAAGAAAACATTAAAAAGAACCATATAGATCATCTTGATTTGTGTGTAATATAAATCAAATACCTTCCATCATATAATATGTTGTTGGAAAATTATGATGATCAAATATTATTTCAAACAGTTTTTCATAAAATATCAGGGTTGGTTTTTATTCCCCGGCCAAAAATGGCGGGAGTTTGTAGTGATGTACATGTCTGTCTTTTCTTTTTGTTGTTTTTTTAGGTTTTTGTTTGTTAGGTTTTTTTTTATTAGCCCTGATGATGAAAGTAAACATTTAAAGTATCTATTCATATATGTTCATTGTTTTTCAGACTCAGCTTGGAACAGATCTTGATGCCTTAGAAACAGCAGTTAATGGAACAACAGTAAGTAGTAATAAAAAAGAAGAATTTTCATTAGTAGCTTCATTAGTTAGATTTAACATATTTATTGTAACAAAATACATAGTCAGTCTTAGATATTGCCCTCTCCATAACAATTTAGTAGTTGAACAAAGGTCTGATAGAGCACCAGACGTTATTAGTTATACAGTGTTTTACAGGGGGGATACAGAAATATATTGGGTCGATGAAAAAAGTTGTATTGGGTGAGGCGAAGTCGAGCCCAATACAACTTTTTTCATCGACCCAATATATTTTTGTATCCCCCCTGTAAAACACTGTATAACGAATTTATCCCACCGATGGCTTTTGGCTTGTGTATGTAACGTCAACATATTTCAAAGCATTTCAATGACGTCAATTTCGTAAAGCGTCTTAGTGGAAGCATGATATTAAAATAATATCATGTCAGTAAAACAATACAACATAATATTCGGTTCTTCTCGACCAATCAGATTGCAAGAAATTTGCCAGAGGTGGGATAAAAGTCAGTATAACCATTGGTTATCAATGTTTCTGTTTTACAGGGTGATGTTGATGATGTGATAGTTAATTTTAACACCACCCAGGAGTACCTCCGTAATAATGCCTCCTCAACCATAGCTGATGTAAGTTAATCATCTTTATAATATATAATCAACAATCGTTGAACTTATTGCTCCCAACTTTTATCTAAGCATTCCTACTTTGTCAAAATTTGGTTAAAATTTCTGATTGAAGCAAAATCTCAACAATTTGATTTATAATTAATCATAATAACTTTCTATATCTTTATAGGAGGTTAGGACCTACTCAGACAGGATTTTCAGTATCATTGACTCCTATATTGCCGACGTCCTATATGCAGTAAGTAAAACAATACACATTAACCATGTTAACCAGCATACATAGATCGTCTACAATGTAGTATACTTTTAACTGAATGAACATATCATAAAAAGCATAGAAATACATTTTGTTTATTTCCAAAGAAAATATTGAGAAAAAAAAATGAAGAAATTCTTTTTAATATCATAGAATTTGAAATGTGATTTAATGAGAAATGCGATTTAATGATTATTCATCAAAAGAGGTGTACATACCCCTTTTTGTCATGTATAAAAGTGAATAGATTTATTCATAAGTTTTTACATTTGATCCCTGGGATCCGAGATCAAGAGTTTGTGTTAATATGACATCCTTGTCATTTATGGGTATACCATGAATTGTAACATTTCTGCTTTTTCAGCTTAATAATGAACTTGGAACCTGTGAGCCAATATGGACGCTGTACAACAGTCTGGTCGTTATCACATTCTGTAATTACACCATAGATACATTGGTAAGATATTAACATCGAATCTATAATCAGCTCACAGAAATCGTTTTACGAATTTTAAGAAATTTTAAGGGGTAGCACTTGACCTAGATCAAGGCTTCACATGAGTGACATTAACAAAAAAAATTTGCAACTTCTAGAGATTATCAGAATTCTTGGAAGAGATGGGAAAAAATACTTTCCAACATTTTTATCATCCAATTTAATTTGAGATACCTCACTGAGGCCAAGTCATATTTTTATAAATTAACTTTTTATTCCAGAATGGTTTCTGGTTTGGACTTGGCTGGTGTATCTTCTTCTTTGTACCTAGTATTATATTTGCGGTAAAGCTAGCGAAGCACTACAGAAGGATGAAGCAGTCGGATTATAACCAGAACGCCTCATTCTCATCGTACGTATATCTATTATGATGTAACTATCAATAATGAATGCATCAGTGTGTTGTTGCATGTCCTTTGTTATATTACTCTTTCATAACGTTGTACATGGACCATATGATATTGGATAGTAAGCTGAGAAATGCCTTATGTTTTGATTGCTTGTCTTAGCTTAATTTTCCCTCTTAGATTAGGATAAATAGCAACTCATTTAAATTTCTGTTGTTTATTCAATAAAGCTGCAAGACACCAGATTATTCATTATTTTTTATGATGGCTATAAGCGTTGTCATTACATGTTGTGATTTCTGGTGCGAGCTAGTAAGAAGTTTTCAGTTAAGGTTTCAAAAGGTTTAACTTTAATTTCAAAATGTTAAGATGACTGGATTGAAAGTCTGAAATGATCAGAAAATAGCATACGATATATGAAATTATTGATGAAAAAATCAGTGTCAAGAGAGCTAGGTTATAAAATATCAATTTCATACGAAAGTTCACATGTAATAGATCATTTCAATTTTCAAAATAAACTTTTGGCATTTTTCGTTTTAAAAAATTGCATTGCTTATGAAAAACTTAATAAAATAATGAAACTTAAGTCAATGGTTTAATTATGACATATTTTAAATAATTAATGTTCTGTTTTATCTTATTCATAACTCATAAATATCCTTTCTATATGCATTACATGCATTATGGTCATGTTCTTCGGTATCTAATATTCTGCATAGTATTATTCATCCATACATGTATTTTAACTGATTACACATGCAAATACAAAAATTAACTTTGTATGACATATATGCCATATGTGACTTACTCATAGTCTTTGCAATTTTATTTTTCATATTTTATTCAAACATTTCATCAGAATTATCTTTTGCATGAATTGCTTTTGCTCAGCAGAAGGTCTTGAAAAGAAACTCTCCCATGATGAGAGCCATCTATTAAAGAAACTTGCAGTATTATGCATGAGTATTAGGCATGCATATTGTTAATCTGTATTCAAGTGTATTCACTTAAAAAGGGCACTGTAAAACTTGTATTTATAGGGATAAAGCTGACTTGATAGACCTGCCTGAAGTAAACACACGGTATGCTTTGTGCATTTGTCATGAAATCTAAATACTAAATTAGAAATTAGCTTGTTCTTGCCTTACAGATTCTGCATCTCTTTTGGTTTCCTTGCTTTTATGCACTCTTTGACTAGTAGCTCTTACCATAGTCTTACTAATAACCTCATGTTTGATGAAAATTAATATTTGAAAGATTTTACTGAAATGTAAATGTTTCAATGGAAATATGACAAAACTAAAAGTCTATTGCTAACAATGTTGCATACTGAATTTTTTTAAAATCTAATATTGATTATTGAATTGGCTTCTGTAGGTTTGAAAATCCAACATTTACGATGTAAAATGGTATGTCAGCTCTAACAAAGATATATCTATGAATGAGACATGTCAATATGTCTGTTTTACTTTATATCTATAAATGAAATGTGTCAAATATGTCTTCATTACTTTACAAACACTTTGGCTATATACATATTACATCTATTTTCAGTGTACTTAACTTCCATTTTGACAGATTAATATAAAACAAGTCTGAATTATCAGTGAAAGTTTACATATTTTATCAATCAATGTATATTTACAACAGCAAATTATGTTTAAAGCTCATGCCAACATTTTTTTTTAATAATTCAAATTAAATATTTTGTCATCTACATTAATCAATTAAATTTATTATTTCTTCGTCTACATTTATCAATCCATATGATTTCAAGGATTGAACATTACATAATATATACCAATTTCATAAGTGACCTTGAAGTTGTGTGATTGATTTAGCATCATCTATGAGTGCCTCACAGAAATATTTTGCCTGTTTATTTGTGAGAATTCTCTCCTATTTCTGTTCATTTCTAATCAAACTGTTGCCAAGTTCCATTGTATGTACTAGTATCCTAAAGTTACTCGGTATATATTCACTATCTGATCAGATTTTTTGTACATATACAGGCAACCTTTGTATGGATGTAAAACTTATCAAAAGTTACAAGGAGGAACGGTTTTTCAAAGTCAAATTTATTTTAAAAAAAAGACTCTTATAGAAAAAGTAGAAAATAATGATAGTTTTCCTATTTCAAAAG
The DNA here is from genome assembly GCA_028142955.1 of Pinctada fucata. Classification (NCBI taxonomy): domain Eukaryota; kingdom Metazoa; phylum Mollusca; class Bivalvia; order Pterioida; family Pteriidae; genus Pinctada; species Pinctada fucata. Next base: position 55,434,042 of record AP027105.1, read on the forward strand.
TGAGCTCAAGTCAGACAAAAGTGTATGGTAGGATTCCTCTAGTTTCATTTTCTGAATTATCCAGCATTAAGTAAGATCGGAGTCATAGCCATATGGTAGTTATGAACTTATATTCTTTGAGTGCAATCCAGATTTTTAAAAGTTATGTGGAATAAAAGAATGTTAATGTTAGCATAAGTATACACAGACTTCAAGTTCTAGACTGGTTGAGGACAGTTATAAACATAATTTGTTACATACAGGTATTTGTTATGCCCTCTGTTTGTTCATGTACACAAACATTATATATACAGACATAAAATTGTGAAAGTCACATCACAAAAAGGGTAACAGTATACCTATATACAAATGACCAATAGATGTCATTGTCTCTTCCCCTTTCATCCTTTTTTACCTACAATCCTTCTTCCACTCTGTTATCCCTCTAAACCAGTCTATACACAAAAACTTTTAATCATTCCATTTGGTGATGCTGCTCTTTGGTGTTACTTCTTCTTCTATTTTTATTTCAATTAAGATATTTTACAGATTCCCATAGTGTATGGAACCTACATAATTTTACAACACAAATATAAAACGTCTTCTTTTAATTTACACATAGTTACTAGTATGTAATACAAAGTGCATATTGTATTACATATGTACAACATTAAATCTGTACGTCATTGGATTACATATTTCTAGACAAACACGTCATCCATGAATTGACCTACATAGTTCAAAACAAAATTTCTCTTTTGTGCATAATACCAACATTAAGTTTCATATCAAACTAACAAATTTGACTAATTCTATTTGGCAGACATAGTTTTATAACAAATTAACTGATTTTATTTTTGTAGTGGATTTTATTCTCTAGAGGAGTTGTAAGTCTTATATTAATGTAAAACTCATATGATATGAACATTACATGAGTAGGCAATACTAGGCATGGAATACTAATATTGTAAAATATACTACATGTGTATTATACTTTTCATTCAAGACTTCATAGCATACGAGTCAGACTTCAGCTCCCTTGTATTTAAAGACAGTGTATGATTCCACGAGTCTCACTAATATAGAATGTTAATTGACCTTCTTACTAGTATGCAGATTGAGTATGAAATTAAGTGTATGGATTCTTATAACATAACAAAAACCATTCATATCAATCAAATTCGAATATGAAGGACTTCTTGTTTCATCTTTTTTTCACAGTATTAAGTAACTCTTCTATTTTGTTTTCTCCTCTGTTGTCGTGTTGATCACTCCTCATAAGTTTTATTCAAACATGTTCTTGTTCTTTCTTCTCTCTATCTGTAAGTTACTTCTTACACTGAGCTACATTTGTAAGTTTATTACTGTATATACTGGTATGTATATCTCAATTCAGTTGTGAAAAGGATCATCAATTCTTCACTTTTCATGGTTACGATGCAAATTATTTCATAAAGTTTAAATTAATCATTGAATCTACATCTTTAAAAATTTCAAATATGTGTATAAAGTAATATGATATTTGTAAATCTCCTGATTATACAAGGAAACCTCTTGAGTTTTAATTCTGTTTCTTATTTTTCCCATATATTGAAACTTGTGAAGGAAATAGTTGACTGTGTATTGTATAAAGATATATAGACATGCTATAAATCCTGATATATACTATTTATTGTATTAATGTTGGAATAGACTCAGGAATGGAATAGCCTTTCCAGATTTACTCATATATTTCAAAGGATTCTTAAACCCCCCTCTCCCCCTCCCTCCAGCAATGAGTTTTGACAATAAAGGAGTCACTATATATATTTGGCCGGATTGCAAAGCAATTCGGGTCTATAGATTGACGATGTCTGTCCGTCTGCCGTCAACATTTTGGTTTAAGTTTCTGGTTGAGGCAAAATCTAAGGAACTATATACAGTAGAAACTTTATATTATACATTTAGGTTGTCCATGACGAGACCTTTCAATTTATGCCATAACATTTGACCTAGTGACCTTGAACTTGGACTTTGACCTAGTTAAAGATTTTGGTTTAAGTTCCTTGTTGAGGCAAAATCTAAGGAACTATATGCAGTAGAAACTTTATATTATGCATGAAGCTTGCCTATCACAAGACCTTTCACTTTATGCCATAACATTTGACCTAGTGACCTTGACCTTGGACTTTGACCGAGTAAAAGATTTTGGTTAAAGTTTCTGGTTTAAGCAAAATCTATGGAACTGTATGCCGTAGAAACCTTATATTATTATACATTTAGGTTGTCCATGACGAGACCTTTCAATTTATGCCGTAACATTTGACCTAGTGACCTTGACCTTGGACTTTGACCTAGTTAAAGATTTTGGTTAAAGTTCCTGGTTGAGGCAAAATCTAAGGAACTATATGCAGTAGAAACTTTATATTATGCGTGAAGCTTGCCCATCACAAGACCTTTCAATTTATGCCGTAACATTTGACCTAGTGACCTTGACCTTGGACTTTGACCAAATTAAAGATTTTTTTTAAAGTTTCTGGTTTAAGCAAAATCTATGGAACTGTATCCAGTAGAAACTTTATATTATACATGTAGGTTGCCTCTGACAAGACCTCTCAATGTATGCTGTAATATTTGACCTTGTGACCTTGACCCATTTGGTGACAAAAACTTACTTTGCCATCCGGCCATACCGTCTTTAGCGGTGTTTTATTTTCAAGGTCATGATTTTGACTTTCAAAACTTGTATAGGTTAATATGATACATTTCCACAGATACTTATTTCTAAGGACATGACCTTGAGCCAAGGTCATACCTGTAAGGTCAAGTTCACACTGCTTTGATATGGTAGCATCTTGTCCTGACCATTATAAACCAGACTGTTAAATGAATAATGCTTAAAAAATCATTATGTTTAGAAATATATACAGTGACAGAAGTATGCACAAAATGACATTGTAGGAACTTTGAGTGACAACATACCAGCTTATAATAATTGAGCTTATAATGTATCTTATAACAATACAGACATAACAAAGTAATTGGAGTTTGGTAGCCTGATCACCTATATACTTGTGTATATTTCTATAAGTTTATACTTTTCTTTTTCAGAAGCAGCAGTCCTTTCTCAATGTAAGTGTTCTTAGTTTTTCCTATACTTACAGTTTTTGGCTGGAATGCAAAGCAATTCCGGTCTATAGATTGACGATGTCTGTCTGTCTGTCTGTCTGTCTGTCTGTCTGTCTGTCTGTCTGTCTGTCTGTCTGTCTGTCCGTCCGTCTGTCGTCAACATTTTGGTTAAAGTTTCTGGTTGAGGCAAAATCTGAGGAACTGTATGCAGTAGAAACTTTATATTATACATGAAGGTTGCCCATGACAAGACCTTTCAATTTATGCCTTAAAATTTGACCTAGTGACCTTGACCTTGGACTTTGACCTAGTTTAAGATTTTGGTTAAAGTTTCTGGTTGAAGCAAAATCTGAGGAACCATATGCAGTAGAAACTTTATATTATACATTAAGGTTGCCCATGACAAGACCTTTCAATTTATGCCGTAACATTTGACCTAGTGACCTTGACCTTGGACTTTGACCTAGTTAAAGATTTTGGTTAAAGTTTCTGCTTGAAGCAAAATCTATGGAACTGTTTGCAGTAGAAACTTTGTATTATACATGAAGGTGGCCTCTGACAAGACCTCTCAATGTGTGCTGTAATATTTGACCTAGTGACCTTGACCCAGTTGGTGACAAAAACTTACTTTGCAATCCGGCCATACTGTCTTTAGCGGTGTATTATTATTAATATTAATGAAGGAAATTTGAATGTTCTTTTAATTTTCTGAATAAACTGTTTATTATTGAATTTCTTCTTGCAGGAAAAACAAAGTAGGCCATCGTGACCCAGCTCCCCCACCTTATGAAAGCAACTGGTGATTGGTTGATATAAAATCTGGATATTAACAAACACATCATTCAAAAGTTGATCCCCATGAAAATGGAAGTGTCATTTTTTTTTCATATTTGTTGTCTTTAAAATTGTGACAGTATCTCAAAACACAATGGGGATATACAATGAAGAATTATCCATTTATTGGATAGGATAATAGATCTGATTGATTCGACTCATGGTATCTCCATGGTAACACATGTAATAATCTGGAGCCAAAAGAGGGATAAAATGAGCTTATTCATGGTATCAATATTGTAAGTCTGAACTGATTGATGTTACATGGTTTGATAAGTTGCAATATCTTGTTTAATTTAATGTTATGGCATAATACTTGTAAATATCACAGTGATTTGTTATATTTAATTGATTTATTCAGGTTTTGTATTTTTGTGATTTATAGTATACCATTATTTAAGTGCAATGATTTTGTCTGATTTTTTATGGCTGTGCAGGCAGCATGTGTACAAATGATCCAAATAGGTTTATTCTGTAATTTTAAAAGAATAATGGAATTTTTAGAGGGTCCAGCATAATTTTTCTTGCCAATTTTAACCTCCTGCAATAAGTCAATAAATTACGCATGTCATTTCTAATCATTTTTAACATGTTTTTCTCTGCATCAGTCTACCTCAGAGTCTTTCTATCATGGACCGTCATCTTTATTTAATAATAAATGTATCACATTAAAGATTGCAAGAATTGCATCATTTTATTCAAGTTTAACTAAATAGTTATAACTGAATTGTGTGACAGAATATTTTGAACTTGATCAGTAGTATCGGATAATGTTGTTGAACAATTATGTATTGGGTACTTGTTCTTGAACTGTGATGTAGCTGGTGCCAAATTTTCATAGGTATATTTCATGTAAAAAGCTTAATGTTAAAAATGAAGCAAAATCACCATTCATAGTGTGTCATCCAATTATGAAAGATTCCCAATTACATAATTACTTGTTATAAAGATTCTTATGGTTTTAGCTAGTTAGCTTGTACAAAAGCACTGACTTGGGAATGGTCACTCATTTTGAGTTGCGCTATGCTATCTTATGAACAAAATTGCAGAACCCTGTGAATAGATTTCCTAAAAGTTACTTGAATATTTCATTCTTTTTAGCAGTACAGCTATAAAAATGATTTCTTGCCTCCTGTCATCGACTTGATATTTTTGTTCATGTCCATATTTATATATATATATATATATATATATATGAATGGTGCCTTGATTTATCATTTTTCATCACATTGTCAGTTTGATAGCTACCAGGGTTGTGATTAGTCATAACTAAGTCTTGTTGAACTGTTCTTTACTTGAAACTATCGAGATTGTCAGAAATTGTTCCTGGAAGAGAGTATATACATGAACACATGTACAGATTTTGGATATTTGGTTTAAGCTTTTGACCTTGGGCAGTTGTTTTTTAAAAATAAAGTAAGATTCTTGCCATTCAACGTTAGTGTTGTGTATTGATATTCAGTCATTTTAGGAAGAGTTATAAAAAGTCCCATTTTTTCTGTGCTTGCCTCTGTGATATCATAGCCTTATTGATATTGTGGGTAAAAAATTGAGTATAATGGTTCTTGGTATTGTTCTTATATAATCATCAGGTACATGTGTCTCCGTCCTTCAGAGTATTGTTTGTATGATATCTGTACATTATTGTCATACACCAATCGGCAAAGGGATCAAACTCGCTAACTGATCATTCCTTCTCATTGTTAATCGATTGTCAGAGCAGATTTTTGTTTCTGCAGAGATAAATGACACAAATTTTCCCTAGTACATTTAATTCCAAAAGAATTGCTATAAATTACAATATTCTGAAAACTGAAGGGTTATTTCAATGCTTTCAGGAGAGAAATGTTACTGATATTATTTTCATAGCATGTTTTTGTGGTTTTATCTAATGTGTCGTCTGTATGAACTTGATGTTGCACAATTTGATGGAAATCACTATATATAAATACCTCTTAAAGTTGGGCATAATAGAAGGTAATTTTCTTTTTTCCAACAGATGAACAGGAGATATTTATCAAAATGTTAAATTGTTATCATGCATATGTTTTTGAACCTACAATCATTTTAGGTCATTGTTGTTGAAAAACAGGTGCTACAGAAATCACAGAAATGAAACATTCTTACATTCTGAAAAAAAAATTACAAGTTTAATATTTTGTGTTTATGACAGAGAAAAAAATTCTTACACGACTAATTCCTTTAATAGACACTCAATGGTAGATGATATCTTTGTAGATTTTTTTCAAGTGATATTAAACATAAAAATAATCTAAAGATAAGTGTTTATTTGTAATGCATATGTATTTCTGCTTAGACTTTTGTATCCTTCTCTTAATCATTTTAAAGCAATGCACATTTTTATACTAGATCTGGAAATAAATGGTTATTTACCAAAAATAAACATTACCATTACCATATTACCACATTGCCATTACCAAATTACAATAAATAAAATAAATAATAATACATGATGAATATTTCAAATTTGTCTTCAATACAACCACAACATTTTACTCACATTTTGATTTTAACTCAAGTCCTTATACACAGCATCTATTGTACATAATCAAACATTCTCTGACAATCCATTGTTTGTACTCGAGAAAATGTTCTAGTGATAATTCCATTACTTTGTTAAATGTGTTTAATTTTTACAATGTTGAGATTGTTCTTGCTTTCTAAAATAAATCAAATGAAAACCATTGAATGTTTTGTTTTACTTTTAATGTATCATACAGAAGAATAATTGACAGAAATCAGTACATTAAATGTATTATTATTTTATGCTCAAGAGCACACTGATCAAGCTCAGGGATAAGTTTGGCAATATCACCTTTATTCAACATTATCATGAAAGACACATGGCTTTTTAATATTCTGTATTTCCTTTTTTCTAATAAGCGACTTGTTTAACTTTTCTGTATACATTTATAATTTGAATGTAAGAAAATCCTATGAAAGCTGAAACTTGGTTATGAATAAATGGGTTAACATAGGCACTTGAACTTTCCAGATAATTATTTTGCCTTGCACTCACTGTTTAATCCTTTGTTTAAAGAATAAACTTTCAGTGAGTCAATTGTGGAGGATTACTCTAGATGACTTCGCATTTGTAAGTAAATTTGTTTAGAGTATTGGGTCTGTTGGTGTTAGCTACTCTCTATTTGATTGAAAATGGAAAATATCATCCTATAAAAAAAATATTGTTTTCAACAATATCTTCAAATCAATGATTGCTTTTCATTATAATATTGCCTCTAAATTTGGTTATGTGCTCTACTCAGATCTGATGCATTTTTGTCTTTTCTTTTTTCTCTTGAGTTCATTTTCACACAAATAATACTCATTCTATAAAATAAAAGAATCAGCATGAGGATATTTTTGCATGCAAAGAATATTATGCCATAACTAAGGACCCCGACCTCTATCATGGCGTACAGTCTCAGGGAAAGATACGGGCCATCCATAAAAATGATTGATACCCACAAACTAATTATCTCTATACCAAACAAGGGCTGTCCTTCTTTCCCGGGGGTTTCAACAAGGAATCCAAATCTAGTTTTCTTTGGATTTTTAGTTGATGTGATTACTAGTGTAAATTGTATTAAACTAAAACTCCAAATTATCAGCGTTGCATATAGTAATGTAGTGTTCGAACGGAACTCCGGCTCATCGAACACGACAAGGAATTCTACAACGTCAGATCCTGAACCAATGTAAACAAAGAGTAGCTGTGAAAGCTGTTCACGTGACAGGTCACCACGTGGTAGGATCATTCTCCCTATAACGAGGATGAAGAGCAGGGACTGCTGTAACACGGACACCCACGTGTCTGGCTCTAGTGCGAATGGTAGAGTTACCTGAAAAATAAACATAGTTTTATTTTGCAATATTTAGAAATAGGTTGGAGGAGGTTGCGTTCTGATCTTCGAAATAATTATGGAGCCCACGATAGTACGAACTCTTAATAAACCGTTTTAGGTACCGATGTAGAAGTTGTACAAGTGGATACGTCATGGAAACCCTATAACCTTTCGAGATTTTCATCTGACAAACATATCTCCTTTTACATTTCTGACCATTTTTATAACAAATACTTACACCCTGTATGGTTGATAGAGCTTCAGCAGATGTGTTGGTTTGTTCACTAGATGAAACGTTGTACCGCTCGTTCTTGTCAAGTTGAAGAATCCACATGGACGGTACTGTTCCAGCTAGGTAAATCAGAAAGCATGGACATGCCCTGAAAACATAATACAGCAGTGACCGGGTTGTTCGTTTTTGACTTCCAATGTATCTTGTATCCGTTGTTTTTCAAAATAAATTTGAACCGAACACTTACTGCACCCCCCCCCCCCCCTTCCCTTCATGAATTACAGTCATATATTCTTAACGCTGTTAAAGTTTCAGCCTATCATAATAACATCAAAGTGGACATATTTGGTCAATTACAGACATTGTGTCGCTAAGAAGCGGGTGATGCTTCTTCCTCCCTATGATCTCGTCTCCATTGGGGAATCACTGCTGTTCCTTTGCAGAATGTCATGGTGTTCTGTTTTGCATTTTTCAAAGCTTTTTATGCCCATTGATTCTGATTTTGGGTTTTTGGTTTGACTTTCATTCACCGATTGTATTTATTGATTTATATACATTTATACCAAGTGATCATATCAGACTGATAATATCTAGATATCACATTTATTACGAAAGCGTATTTCTAGACATACATACCATATTGTTTCCTTTCCCCGCCGGAATTTTACTACCAAAAATGTTTCTATTGCCAAAATAACATTAGTCAGTCCAAGTAGCCAGTATATATCGTCTTGTCTGACGTCAGCAGCGCGCCAAACAGAGAGCAAACTACTTAAAGCCAGTAGACATCGCACGAGGATAGCCTGTATGATGTTAATCTTATCTTGAACCTCTTCTATTTTGGACCTCCTTGATTCTTTTTGTTGTGATACAGGTTTATCCGCTATCTTCTCTTTATCCCTTTTCACTCCACCCGGAGAAGCTCCTTCGTGCCGTTTTCTTGGGACTGCGACATTTTGTTCGAAATTCTGTGCAGCAGTTGCTGAAGAATCGTCCTGTCTATTTGCTTGTTTGTTAGTTTTACCAGTTGCAGATCCTGGCATACCGAATCCCACTTTATTCTCACTTGTCTCATTTTGAGCAAATTGAGAGCGTTTCGCCCCCTTTGTAGCTTGCTGCTGAGGAGGCGAATCAGTTTTAGTAAACTTTGATCTGTCAGTTTCATAACTCACATTGAGAGTTGCGATATCCTTCACTTTATGTTTTCTGTCCTTATCTGTTCTAGGGACGTGGTGTGTTTGTTTGTGCACCACTCTTTCACCAGAGCCTGATGTCGATTGTGACGCCAATTTAGTATCTACGTCATAGCTTTGAAATTGTGAATTTCCAGTTGCTGAATATTGACCCGATCCAACCTCCGAATGATCCCCTTGTACTTTCTTCGTTTGAAATGATGTAGAATCCATCCCATTCTCATTTGCTCCTGAAATGCTTTTTGGGTTTTCCTCGCCAGTTGTCCCTGATGTCTCCTTAATCACTTTTCCGGGTTCTTCCGTTTGGTGATCCATGATTTTTCTTGATGTCAAACCACTTATGTCCATAGATATTTTAGCAATGTTAGCTAAGGTTGACACCCCTCTTTTTCCTTCTGATTCATAGATTCCCATACACTTACCCTCGGCCGCCACTCGTATTGTTGTAATCCTCTTCATTTGTTCGTAAAATTCCAAGCTCGTCAAGGTCTGGGTTAAAACTTTTTCATTAGAAATTCTTTATTGATACCGGCATATACATCAAATCCATACAAACATATCTTTACACACAATATCGGATACGAGATCTTCGTAAATGTTTGAGAAATGCACTGTTAGTCAACATGTATAAAGAAAGATAGTGTTTACAAACGACTTGCCTTTTAAGAGATCTCTAAACATTGTCATGTAACACTAAGTAGATGGGTAGTATCGCCTTATGAATTTGATAGATTTCCATATCAATGGACTTAGACAAACGTGCAGAAATCCGGCAAATGACACTTTCAAAAAAATATTCTATTTCACGTTACACAAAGCAACTGCCCAACAAAGGGAATATGATGAGAACATACCTTTTATGAAAAGTTTCATTTTAGTAGGCGCAAAAGAAAAAAAACTGTTGAAATCCAACATCGGCTTCTATCCACTGAACATCTTATTTTAAAATGCATATCTACTTCGACAGGCCTAGTATATAAATATTTAAGGGGGAGGGGGCCTGGTCTCCTGCCAAAAACTGTTTTCAACTCGATGGAATCTAAACCTTTGAACCCCCCAAAATACCCTTCGTTATAGACAACCCCTCCCCTTCCATTTTAGTGATTTAGCTTTTATATTTCACGTGTATTCCTTGTGGTAATACCTCTACTGGACCCAGCAATCTTTACTTTCTGACCCTGGCCTATGTACCAGGGGTTGTGGAATGAAGATGAATTCCATTTTGTATCAAAATGCCCATTATATGATCAACTACGTAGAAAATATGTAAAACCTTATTACTATAGAAAGCCGAATGATTTTTAAATTGGTACAATTATTGAGTGTTCGGGAATTGTGTAATTTAGGAAATTTTTAAAGGTTTGCTGGTAGATTAAGATCCGAAACAATGGGGTAGCTTAGCGGTCCACTCTCCTTGTATCTGTTATTTATTATGAAATACATCGAATAGAAGGGGGGAGGGGGTGGTATGCCACATTATATTATTTCCTTGTGTATGCCTCGAATTCATTAATTCAAATATAAAAAAAATAGTTTATAAATACATATATTATCATGCACTTGGGGTAGCTTAGTGGTTTGTGCTCTATATGTCTTTTTCATGTATCTCTAGTACTTTTTTTTTTTTTTTTGGTAATGAAACAATGTTTGATTATGTCATGTATAGTATAACCGGCATAATATGTGTGTTGTATCTATAAGCTGTATGGCTTTTGAATAAATTGAATTGAATTGAATTGGAATAATAGAAAAACAATCCAATTACGGGTTTGTTTCCAAAGTGATTAAGGGGCATGGTGTCCGTTATTACTACGCCACCGTCAAGTAACAATAAATTTTAGTGGAGATGGTCACGTCGGTGCGTACAAGTACAGTTCCTGTAGCTTTGTGTAGCTTTACAATTAGTAAAAGGAAATACTAGTATAAAGTATAAATTCATCGTTTATATTAAAACTCAGTTGAAAACCACAGTATCACATTATCTTCCACTGCAGAAACAAATGACGTCCATGTAATCCGAAATGGATAATTCTACCGTATAAAATCGGGAAGAAAAATTCTAAGTGTTTATATCCTATCCAAAACTTCAATCCTGAGAAATAATGAACAATTAAATTATGCGCAACAAACTCATTTTAGTACTCATATCATGATTTTCCTTTCAGCATTGGAAAAAGAAGGGTCGGAACATAAATTATGTCTAATTTCGCAAGATATTACATGTATCGATTCAAATATAAGTTCGTGATCCATGTTGTACAAATACATTCTCATGTACCTATGTCGTGACCGAACATTACAGACGAACATACGATAATATGTACTTATCATGAATACTAACATATACATTGTATACTTTACTCAGTTGTCAAAATCGCATGACTCTTTATAAGATTTTTTTTATTGGCCAAAGGTGATAATGGAATATCATGTACATGTAAACACTGTACTTGTGAATTGAATAAACTTAATTTGATAACATTCATTTCTATTGTCAGCATCAGTACATTTAACTAGTGGCCTCCTGATTCCACGCGGAATTTCATGGAGACAATGTCTGCAAGTCCTGCCTCTATAATTTCTCCCGCTACAACGGGACCGGCCCCCGCGGGAGATCCGGTGATAACTACGTCACCCTCCTCCAGCGTCATGTATTGGCTGATATAGCTGATGACGTCAGGTATACAAAATATCATGTCACTCGTGCTACTGTCCTGTTTTATCCTGCCGTCCACTTTCAACCACAGTCTAATGTCATTGTAGTCGGGCACTTTGTGTTTTTCTATGAAGTCGCTCACTGGACAGGCCGTGTCAAACCCCTTTGCTAAACACCATGGCTGACCTTTGCGTTTAGCCTCGTCTTGAAAATCTTTGGCAGTCATATCCAAAACGAGGACAAATCCTCCAATAAAGTCATCAATATCAGTTGATTTTACATTTTTGCACGTCTTATTGATAACTACTCCGAGTTCTACTTCGAAGAACAAACAGGTACTTGCTTTCGGAATCTGAAAAAAAAAAGAAAATATAAAAAGAACTCATTGAAAATCATTGCACCAACATTCTCTTTTTGCTTGGAAAAAAATAAACATAAATAAAATTTGTCGCTTTCATCATTGTCATTAGAATATTTTAGTGATAAAGATAAAAAGATACTTCCCGTAATAAATACATGTACTAGTACGGTAATATATATACAGTTTACTCGTATTTGCATGCAATTTTGACGGAGAAAAGGCAACAATTATACTCTGTATTGCGTGTCATATTGTCACTGTTAATACAAACATATAATTTTATCCTCTTGATCATTTAAAAGATTTCACGTCACTGCTGTATACTGAATTCAGTGAGGGGGAAAAAACTTCTAGAAAGGACCGATTTGCATTTATCCGCGTGTGTGTGCGTGGGTTTTTTTTTTGGGGGGGGGGTGTTTTTGTTTGTTTTTTTTATCAAGCATGGTTCACTGATAAAACGGTGAACATCTGTAAACATCTCCTAACATTTTTACTTCAGTCTACATTTATTTGCATTTGTATTCTCTCTTCGTATTCTGTATCGCCACTCATTTATTCTTCCTTGACCTAGCTGTCACAGGAGCTCGATGCCAATAACCCTCAATGACACCCATCCCTTCCCATCTCTCTCTTGTCAAAGTTCTATAGATAAGGAAAGTAGAGGCGGATTTTCTTGCGGATCGTTGACATCGAGCTCCTGTGCTAGCTGTATCCCCGACAATGTATACATCTAAACATTGTATAAACATCAAAGAAGTACCCATCAGTTATTCAGTCTCAAAGTCGAGAAGGCATAGCAAAATCATTAGAATTTCCATTGGAACGGTTGCGATTCTCGGAATGAACAATATTCCGAAGTGAGACCAGGTATCCAGGGAGAGTCAGCGTCTCCTGATTGCATGCAACATCCGTCTATATCTTGTTTGGTGATGATGACAGCAATCCAGAATGTCACTGATCATTCTAGAAAGGAAATATATTCGAAAATCTATGTCCCTGTTTACTAAAATTTCTGAATACATTATCACATCTTGACCTTTGAATGTGATAATTTATTATTATGTACACCTCTATAGATTTGTATTCCTTATTATCTATACCCCTTGAAGTTTGTATCAGTAAATCTATCTTTTTGTAACCATTATTTAAACACCTTGGCATAAGGTTTTATATTACTTACGATTGTATCCCCATCATATATATTTCTTGACATTTGTATTCCTGATCATTGCTATCATTGACACTGGTATTGTCCTATGACACATTAAAATTAAAATTTTTAAAAATATGCAGTAATGACGACTTCCTTGATTATTTTGACATTTGAATATCCAATCATTGATATTTCTTTCATCCCAGATCATGTACATCAAGTGACATCTGTATCTCATTTCATTTAGACTTTTTTATTTGTACCCCTGTTCATTGACATTCATTGACATTTGTATCCCTGTTCATTGACATTCATTGACATTTGTATCCCTGTTCATTGACATTCATTGACATTTGTACCCCTGTTCATTGACATTCATTAACATTATTGACATTCATTAACATTTGTACTCCTGTTCATTGACATTCATTGACATTTGTACTCCTGTTCATTGACATTCATTGACATTTGTACTCCTGTTCATTGACATTCATTGACATTTGTACCCCTGTTCATTGACAACCCTTGATAGTTGTATCTCTGTTTATTGACATCCCTAGTATCTGTGTTTATTGATATTTGGTTCACCGACCATTTACATATCATTCTGTTTGTTTCCCTTCTATTCTATACACACGTTGACATTCTCACAATTTGGCACATGTATTCCAGGCCAATCATGTTTCTTATCTATGATCATTTTAAAACACGATATTACAATTATTATTTCTGAATATTTGCATCTCTATGAAAATGCGTGTTCATCTACATTTCCGGACTTTGACATCTTTTGAATTTTGTCCCTTGTTATCTATACTTCTGAACATTTGTTGATTTTATACCTCTGGAAATTTACATCCCTGATCATAGTATGATCCCTTGTTATTAATACACCGGGACACTCCTAATCCTAATAATCTTATACTATGCTTCACTTTATACCGTATAACCAGACTTGTCCTCGAAAATAGGGATAATTGGCACCTGGCCAAAAATTCTGTTTTTATGGAATTAGTATCTCTATGAGGCATTTGAATCCCTAAACATTGGTTTCCTTTGGCATTCGTGCTACAGTATCATTGTTCACTTATACCTCTTGTCCTTTGGGTATCCCTGATCATAAATAGGTCTTGAATTTTGCATCCGATCTATGCCTTTTGAATTTTATATCCCCGGTCACCAGATCAAACTTTTTTTGTCACCACCGTTTAAACATCTCAGTATTATAAAACACTTCAAATCAGTGTCATGTATTGAGGAAAGTGTCCTTATCATTAACATTTGTATCCCTGATCATTATCAATCTTTGACATATTTACTCATTTTCACATTGTAAACCTGATAATTGAAATCCCTTGATATTTTTTCCTCGATCATCGAAATCCCTGAATATGTGTATCCCCAATCATTGAAATCCCTTGATATGTGTTTCCCCGATTATTGAAATCCCTTGATATGTGTTTCCCCGATTATTAAATAACTTGACATTTGTATCTCCGATCATTGAAATCCCTTGACATTTGTATCTCCGATCATTGAAATTCCTTGACACTTGTATTCCCAATCATTGAAATCCCTTGACATTTGTATCCCTGATCATGGAAATCCCTTGACATCTGTATCCCCGATCAATGAAATCCCTTGACATTTGTATCTCCGATCAATGAAATTCCTTGACATTTGTATTCCCAATCATTGAAATCCCTTGACATTTGTATCCCTGATCATGGAAATCCCTGGACATGTGTATCCCCGATCATTGAAATCCCTTGACATTTGTATCTCCGATCATTGAAATCCCTTAACATTCGTATTCCCAATCATTGAAATCCCTTGACATTTGTATCCCTGATAATTGAAATCCCTTAACATTTGTATTCCCAATCATTGAAATCCCTTGACATTTGTATCCCTGATCATGGAAATCCCTTGACATTTGTATCTCCGATCATTGAAATCCCTTTTGACATTTGTATCTCCGATCACTGAAATCCCTTGACATTTGTATCTCCGATCATTGAAATCCCTTTTAATTTGTATCTCCGATCATTGAAACCCCTTTTCATTTGTATCCGAGATCATTGAAACCCCTTTTCATTTGTATCCCAGATCATTGAAACCCCTTTTCATTTGAATCCCAGATCATTGAAATCCCTTGACATGTGTATCCCCGATCACTGAAATCCCTTGACATTTGTATCCCCGATCACTGAAATCCCTTGACATTTGTATCCTCGATCATCAACGCCTCTTGCTATTTATGTCAGTAATCATTCACATTTTCAACTTTTTATTTGTACCCCTTATTATTCATATCTTTCGGTATTTGTTACCCCAGGCATTTACATATTACAAATACACATCTCTTGATTTTTGTACCCCGGTCATTTACACATTTGAATCACTGTTCATGTTCATCCTTATTTCCATTCGTGTCCCCTCACACAAATAAAGAATTGCTTTTGGATATTTGTATCCCTGTTCACTTACATTTCACCTAACCTCCTGTTATTGTATCCCTGTTCACTTACATCTCACCTAATCTCCTGTTATTGTATCCCTGTTCACTTACATCTCACCTAATCTCCTGTTATTGTATCCCTGTTCACTTACATCTCACCTAATCTCCTGTTATTGTATCCCTGTTCACTTACATCTCACCTAACCTCCTGTTATTGTATCCCTTACATGTTAACTTACATCTAACTTTACCTCCTCTTATTTTATCCCTGTTCACTTACATCTCACCTAACCTCCTGTTATTTTACCCCTGTTCACTTACATCTCACTTTACCTCCTGTAATTTTATCTCTGTTCGCTTACATCTCACCTTACCTCCTGTAATTTCACCCCTGTTCACGTACATCTCACCTTATCTCCTGTTACTTTATCCCTGTTCACTTACATCTTACCTTACCTCTTATTTTACCCTGTTCACTCACATCTCACCTAACTTCCTGTTATTTTATCCTTCTTCACTTACATCTCACCTTACCTCCTTTTATTTTATTCCTTTTCACTTACACCTCACCTAACCTCCCTTTTTATATCCTTCTTCACTTACATCTCACCTTACCTCCTTTTATTTTACCCCTGTTCACTAAAATCTAACCTTACCTCCCGTTATTTTATCCTTGTTCACTTACATCTCACCTTACCTCCTTTTATTTTACTCCTGTTCACTTACTCCTCACCTAACCTCCTGTTGTTTCATCCCTGTTCAATTACATCTCACCTTACCGCATGTTGTTTTATCCCTGTTCACTAACATCTCACCTTGCATTCTGTTATTTTAACCCTGTTCACTTACATCTCACCTAACCTCCTTTTGTTTTATCCCTGTTCACTAACATCTCACCTTGCATCCTGTTATTTTGACCCTGTCCACTTATATCTCACCTAACCTCCTGTTATTTAATCCCTGTTTACTTACATCTCATCTTACCTCCTTTTATTTTATTCCTGTTCCATTACATCTCACCTTACCTCCCGTTATTTTATCCCTTGTTCACTTACATCTCACTTAATCTCCTGTTGTTTTATCCCTGTTCACTTACATTTCACCTAACCTCCTTTTATTTTATACCTGTTCACCAACATATCACCTTGCACCTTGCATCCTGTTATTTCATCCCTGTTCACTTATATCTCACCTAACCTCCTGTTATTTTATTCCTGTTCACCCACATCTCATCTAACCTCCTGTTATTCATTCCTGTTCACTTACATCTCACCTAACCTCCTTTTATTTTAACCCTGTTCACCCACATCTCATCTTACCTCCTGTTATTTTTACCTTTGTCAACTGACATCTCACCTCACCTACTGTTATTTTATCCCTGTTCGCTTACATCTCACTTTATCTCCTGTTATTTTATCCCTGTTCACTTACATCTCACCTTACCTCCTGTAATTTCACCCTTGTTCACTTACATCTCACCTTATTTCCTGATACTTTATTCCTGTTCACTTAAATCTCATCTTGTTATTTTATCCCTGTACACTCGCATCTCACCTAACCTCCTGTTATTTTATCCTTCTTCACTTACATCTCACCTTACCTCCTTATATTTTATTCCTGTTCACTTACATCTCACCTAACCTCCTGTTATTTTATCCTTGTTAACTCACCTTACTTCCTTTTATTTTACTCCTGTTCACTTATATCTCACCTAACCTCCTGTTGTTTTAACCCTGTTCGCTTACATCTCACCTAACCTCCTGTTGTTTTATCCCTTTTCGCTTACATCTCACTTTATCTCCTGTTATTTTATCTCTGTTCATTTTCATCTTATCTAACCTCCTGTTATTTCATCCTTCTTCACTTTCATCTCACATTACCTCCTTTTATTTTATTCCTTTTCCCTTACATCTCATCTAACCTCCTGTTATTTTATCCCTGTTCACTAATATCTCACCTAACCTCCTATTATTTTATCCCTGTTCACTTATATCTCACCTAACCTCCTGTTATTTCATCCCTGTTCACTAATATCTCACCTAACCTCCTGTTATTTTATCCCTGTTCACTAACATCTCATCTAACCTCCTGTTATTTTATCCCTTTTCACTTACATCTCATCTAACCTCCTGTTATTTTAACCCTGTTGACTTACATCTCACCTAACCTCCTGTTATTTTATACCAGTTCACTTACATCTCATCTAACCTCCTGTTATTTTTATCCCTGTCCACTTACATCTCACCTAACCTACTGTTATTTTACTCCTGTTCATGCACTTACATCTCGTCTAACTTCCCGTTATTTTGTGCTCTATTGTGAGTGCTGTTGAGATTATCGTCAGCATCTATCCCTGTTCACTTATACATCTCACCTAACATCCTGTTATTTTATCCCCGTTCACTTACATTTCACCTAGCGTCCTGTTATTTAATAATTACTAGTATGTATCCACACCATGTAAGGTGTCATGACGAGGAATAATTTTTTGTGTTATTTGTCCTGGATTCTTTGTGTACGTCCTGGATTTTTTGTGCCATAAAATTGTTTCAAACTCCATAAAATGCTCAATTTGACATTTTTTCAGTTTGTTTTCATGTATTTATGATGTTTCAATCATCTGTTAGGGACCGCAATTAAAAAGATACGAATATCACTAGATTTAAAAGAGTTGAGTGTGTCCTGACTTTTTTGTGTACCTAGTCCTGTATTTTCTGAGCGATATCCTGGATTTTCTAGTTTTTGATTTTAGAATAATTTTCAATAGGTTTGAAAGGGGAGCAAATGTTTAAATATTATCGGCTCATATAGCTCAGCCTCTTAACTTTTATAAAAATGACCTATGCCTTAGTATAAACGAAGAGAAAGCTTGTTTTGTATGCACACATCTTTTTGTTTTCCTTTTTTATGCCCCCGTAATCGAAGATTCGGGGGCATATAGTTTTTGTCCTGTCCGTTTTTCTGTTTGTCCGCAAAAATTTTAACATTGTCACCTTGGTCACCTTAACCTTTAACCCTGTCACCGCAAAAACTTTTAACCTTTACGCCTTGGTCATAAGTTTTGAATGGTTAGAGATATGACTTTGATATTTCACATGTGTATTCCTTGTGACAAGACCTTTCCATGGATACCAAAAGTTTCAACCTTGTTAACTTGACCTTGGAGTTTGACCTACTTTTGAAAAACTTTAACCTTGGCCATAAATTTTGAATAGACCATTTTCGAGTTACAACTAATGACCGTTATAAACCTTCAGTTTAGTCACTGCTATGACGCACCTGCTTAGTTACGTCAAGTAGGGTTACTTCCGGTCTACCTTAGCAACGTCACATATTGTGACATCAACGGTGTAAAATCGATCTAATCTACTAAAAATTGAAAAACTACTTTTCTTTGAATATGGAAATTATTATAATCGTTGCTTTTGTTTGTATTGACCATTAATTTGTTTATGTCATCAATGACAATGTAAATTATAAGTCATCGGATTTTACTTTTTTTTCAGTAATATCATATAGAGATAATTATTCTAATAAATATTGAAAAAGTGAAAAACATGAAATTCTTTGAACGGAAAATATAAAAGTCTTACACAAAAAAATTAGAAAATGGTAACCCAACTGAATTTCTTTTTTAAAACATAACAATAATTGTGATTTAACCCCCCCCCTTTAACGCCATTGCCTTTTTATGCAAATATATCCCTAAGAAATTGTCAGTAAATAAAAGGTTCTAAAATTTAAATGACATTAAGTATTTCTGAAGTAATATAAGCCGCTTTCTCTTCTGAATGCATCAATTCAGTATGAAAATCGGTATAAACAGGGCCGGTTTTTTTTTTGGGGGGGGGGGGGGGGGGGAACTATTTTGATAAATGGCAGCGTGTGCTATTGGTAACTTGAGAAAATAAGAAAGATACCAAAGATATGTCCCTGTACACCTGACGAAGGCATTAAAAAAGACGTTCAAAATTGAAAAAAAAAATCTGAAAAACGGTACCTTGGAATAATGAAAAAACAAATTGTATATAGATAAAAAATAATACGTGGATCTAAAACATTTTTCCAAGGATGGGGTTCATCCTTGCTCTGAAGTTGAGAAATTGGGAGCGTAGAAATAGAATAATGACTGACATATTGAGGAGGAGGGGAGTTTTGAGCCTCAACACCCGCGCGGGTGTAAACTTCACGCAAAATAAAATGTAAATCCTATGAGACTCAAAGTTCAAGTAAACGTTTTATTTGCCGTATTCACAGATAGACCTTCTTGTATCTATTTAGTCATGATCCTTGAACATACATTTAAATAAATACATCTGGCCTGCAAACTTTAAAATGAAAATTGTTCTCGTGAATCTCTAGGGGACGGAGTTCACCCCAGTCACGCTCATGGCCTGATCAATATTTTACAAACGAGGAATGGAAAGCCGATAGAAGGAGAGTGGGGGGGGGGGGGGGGGGTCAACCACGTAAGGAAAATATACCAGTCCTGAGTCCGAGAAGATAATTATTACAGACATTTTTTTCCTTCTGCATTCTTTTAGAATCTGCATGATCTTTTTCCGATTAGAGAGTCACAGATACAATGTTACTGTGTATATCAATGCTATCATGATATTTGATCGTCAGCAGGGTACACGTTCGGGGGAGGGGGTACCTCTCTCCCCCTCCCACCCCTTACCTCCCCCTCCCCTCCCTTTTCACCCTTCCCTTACCTCCCCCCTCCCGCCCCCTTTCTCCCTCATCCCGCCCCCTTTCTTCCCTGTCCCTCTCTCCCGCCCCTTCCCCCTCCCTTCACCCTGTCCACCCCCTCACCTTCATAAGCTTTACCCGGCATCACGTCGTTGGCTGGTTGTCGGGGTACTGGGTAGATGTACAGGTCAAAATCAAACATTTAAACACCTGATGTGTCAAATGCCTATCCCCATCTAACTATCACAAACAATAAATTCAATCACATACACCTGGACACGTGTCCAGAGTCTCTTGTTATGTCTCCTCGTAACCCCCCCCCCCTTTCCTGCCCATTCAACTTTTACATAGAGCATCCCCTTTGACTGATACCTTTTGCTTGAATTTTTCCAACCCCAAATCATGTAAATGGTGCACATTTATGACGCTACAATGTCATTTGGTTGCGTAAATAGTTTATTTCTTAATCGTGATCACGTTATTTTTAGACTCAAATGTAAACCGGAAGTAGGGCATCTTGACAAAACGTCGAAGCGGAGTATAATATCCGAACGTGATCATGGTCTATTGTAAGGAATAGGGCATTGATATTTCACATGTGTGTTCCTTGTGACAAAACCTTTGAACGGATACAAAAATTTTGACCTTGTGGCCTTGACCTTGGAGTTTGACCATTTTACAATTTTTACTGACAAAGATGCCGACGGGGGCATTCGTGTTTCACAAACACATGCTTTTGATCCATTCTAGCAGAGCAAAGTGAGCATGATAAGCATGTAATCAAATATTAAATACGGTGATGGGGCGGCCCCACTGTCCTCCTCCTCTAAATTCGCAACCAAGGTGGGGGTTCTCTGTTAGCAAAACTCGAAATTGAATAGAATCAATTTTGAAGTCGGGCCAATTTATCAACGATTTAAAAAAAGAATTAAAATGAAAACGTAATTAAACGTAAAATAAAACTCGCATATCAAATTCAAAATATGCAAAGTAAACCTATCGTAACCCCCATCGCGGGAGGTTAGCTTCGCCCCCCTTGTCACCTTATCTTTACATGATTATTTGATCGAACGGACGACTATCAATCATCGAACAGAAGCCTTCTTAATTTTTCTTTGAATTTCAACAAAACGTTTTCGTTATGGCAAATGTCAAGAATGTGGAAGAATGATTTGCTCGCTATGCTCGATGTAATTTCTAGGTCGATACACTAAGATATCAATAAGATATATTTTTATCCTATATATTATTTAATTAGTTTTATACATTCGAATACATGTCAGTATCTCTTTTCATACTTTTAAAAAGGCACAATGCATTTGTTCTCTATCCATCCTATTCTAAGAAAGAAAAGATTTAAAACTCTTTGTAACGTTCCTGGCAACTTCAGACAGTCATTTGCTGCATTATTTACAACAAATGATGTCTTAATCAGGAATGTGTGAGCACGACCCACTATTAACCTGATACATAGTCTAAAATGTATGAGCAGAAAACCTTTTTTTTCATTCTGAAGTAACGTTCCAAAGAACATATTAGTGACTTAGTTGATCAATAATATCAACACAGGAAGCCTTATTTCATCTGAATACAGAAATCAAAACTAATATACAGTGCTTTCTGTAACAAATAAGGGTTGCAAAATAAGGTTTCATATGAAAGTTGAGCTACTGTCATGACAAAATCCCCTACGAATAAGTTAAACTCAATAAGATTGTTGAAGAAATATACAAAAGCCAGGACAGCAAACACAAAAAATCCAGGACACACAAGAAAGTCAGGACATCTAACTTTTTTAAAATTTTGATTTTCTGCTTTTTATTGCCGTTTTATTGCTCGAGTAAAATATGGTTAGCACTGTTGAACTGGCACAAGATATTCATGATAAAATATTTGAACCTAGTCTGTTTAAACGTCGAGAACATTGATTTTTATCAAAAAAGTCGAAATCTCTTAATTTAATGAAAAGCAGATAACTCTAATCATTGATTCAGTCTTATAATGCATTTACAATGTTAAATGCAAAGATACGTATCTCACGATGATCAACAGGTCCATTAATTGTCGAAAAAATATGAAATTTTGCTGATTTCGCCCGAAACGAACACAAATAATCCAGGATACACACGAAAAATCCAGGACAATTAACACAAAAAATCACTCGTCGTCAGGACACCTTACATAGTCTGTACATGATCACACGTCACCTCTTACAACTCATAACCCAAATGACCAGATATTTCTTTCGTTGTCATCATTTACACATTTTGACTCAGCATTTTTAAGGTAAAAGAAAGTAGGGAATCTCCGACAACATTTGGTTGCAGCACCAACAGCAAATCTCCAGAACACCCCAGGCAAAAACACAGAGTAGACATGCAAAGCAAGAGACACAAAAGGGACAAAAGACACCAAAATATGGCATAGAAACACTAGACACATAAGTGAGGAGTACATGTATGTCATTTTAAATCCTCCAATCACATCATTTATCATAACCGTATAGTTGTAGAGTCTTAGTACCTGGATTGCTTGGCCTTCTGTTATGTATGAAGTTGTGGGTTTCATGAACACGATCGGCTTGTCGGGTATAGGATTCCCTTGTTCAGCTGCTAGGGCCCTGTAAGAGAATGACAAGTTGAATACAATGTACGTAGAGGGAGGGTATCTCCCATGCATGTTTTTATTCCTATATGGAACGATAAACGAGAACACGTACAGAAATGAACTGACTTGTAATTTCTACCGACAGCTACGATCTTCTTGCCAATCTCCCTGAAGTTAGCTAGTCTTGAACTCATTATGTTTGGTGTTACTTCTCTATTCAATCACTAGTACACATTTTCACCTCTAACATTCTCATTTGGTTACCTGTGATTCTCACCTGAGACATACAAGATATGGATGTTTACGAATATCTTATCCTGACCTAAATCATAAGCATATTCTATGTACAAATTAATGAATGATACTACCGTATATAGTAACTAGGATAGTGAACTGAGAAGGGGGATTTTTGCAACTAAACAGGCTTCTAGGGTTTCCATGTGATTTTCTTCAAAAGTCAGTCAGTCAGACCGATGGAGAAGAACATTTGCATCAAGCTCGTATTCAGTATCCTCTTACTAAAACAAAGTCGTGTCATAACATAGACACAACTGCTCTTTGTTGCCCAACATATTTGATATAATACAGTATGTTTTAGATAATCATGGCATTTGTTATGTCTGCTTGAAATTTTATCAAGAAAATACCATATGTACCATCTGTAGCATGGATAGCAAAATACAACCTCTTGAGCTTAAACAAGAATGAATGACTTAAATGGATCCCTTGTTGGAACCTCCATCCTACTTTTTCATCTGGGTCCCCTTTTCAAGATTGACCGTGACCTCTGACACCCCCTCTCCAAGTCAAATATTGGCTAGGTCGAGGCCAGTGAAAATCACTTGACCATTAAAAGCAGTCTACTAATATTTATATCGGTAATGACAATTTAACATTTGAACACAAAATAAGCACATTCTACCTAAGATAGCCTAGCTGGTTGCTGCAGACATCAATGGGATAATGTTGCCAAGGAAAACAATTCAAAACTAAACATACAAGACAGGGTCATCCAAATTTTGAAATTCAACTTTTATTACTCTTCATATCCTTTTCTTACTGAAGTAGGTGGTCAAATTCATAAATGCAGCCACATATAAACATACATTTACTTGGTATTTACGAAAATGATCCAGTATGCCCAATGTCAATTAACATTTCCATCTCTTAAAGTTGTCCATAAAAGTTGTACAAAATTGCTCACATGCATTGGCTTCATTTCCTAGTCCCAAATGATCTTATAAAGGATTCCGAATCAGAAATACAAAACTGCATGACTCTGTAATAACATTAAGATATTTTAACTAAGAGTTCCACAAACTGCGTTGCGAACAGACAACACAGACTTTCTGATAATTCACCTTGCCATGGTAATCCCTTATTACAATCCTATGGAGAGCTGACGGTACACAGTCTGTAACCTGTCCACAAGATTTTACTGGTTCAAAGTGGATGTGACCTTGACCTTTAGAATCCACAGTGTTCTTCCATGAGTAATACTTTGTGGCAAGAATGTAGATTCTGAAGTTTACAGTGATTATCTTTTTAAGGCTTTACTCATGTGTGTGTTTTAAAATAATGTGGTTCTTCCATGTAATAATGACCTTTCATGTCAAGAATAATGAAAATACCCCCCCCCCCCCCAGCAATATTCTTTGAAAAGTTTATCTTGGATCAAGGTAAAGCGTCTATTGTGACCTTGACCTTAGTTCAAAGTCATGACACAACCTTAGGCCCTAAAGAACATTTCTGTGAAATATTATTCAAATCCATCAACATGGGGAGGAGTTATGATCTGGACAAGGTTTTACTAATGATGTCTATTGTTACCTTGACCTTTGACCTTGGTTCAAGGTCATGACACACCCTTAGGTCCTAAGGATCATATCTGTGAAATATTATTGAAATCCATCCACAGGGGGAGGAGTTATGCTCCTGACAAGGTGTGATGGACAGACAGATGGAGCGATTCCTATATACCTCCCAAACTTTGTTTGTGAGGGGTTTAATAAAAACACTGAGAGGTTCAGTCTGTACCTGCCTACAACGATATTGGTGACAATCAGACTGACATTACCATACCATAATATAAACACTGAGTGGTTCAGTCTGTACCTGCCTACAAGGATATTGGGGAAAATCAGACTGACATTGTCATACCATGATATAAACACTGAGTGGTTCAGTCTGTACCTGCCTACACAGATATTGGGGACAATCAGACTGACATTACCACACCATGATATAAACACTGAGTGGTTCAGTCTGTGCCTGCCTACAATGATATTGGGGACAATCAGACTGACATTACCACACCATGATATAAACACTGAGTGGTTCGGTCTGTACCTGCCTACAACGATATTGGGGACAATCAGACTGACATTACCTTACCATGATATAAACACTGAGTGGTTCAGTCTGTACCTGCCTACAAGGATATTGGGGACAATCAGACTGACATTACCATACCATGATATAAACACTGAGTGGTTCAGTCTGTACCTGCCTACAAGGACATTGGGAACAATCAGACTGACATTACCATACCATGATATAAACACTGAGAGGTTCAGTCTGTACCTGCATACAATGATATTGGGACAATCAGACTGACATTACCATACCATGATATAAACACTGAGTGGTTCAGTCTGTACCTGCCTACAAGAATATAGGGACAATCATACTGACATTACCATACCATGATATAAACACTGAGTGGTTCAGTTTGTACCTGCCTACAAGGATATTGGGGACAATCAGACTGACATTACCATACCATGATATAAACACTGAGTGGTTCAGTCTGTACCTGCCTACAACGATATTGGGGACAATCAGACTGACATTACCATACCATAATATAAACACCGAGTGGTTCAGTCTGTACCTGCCTACAAGGATATTGGGGACAATCAGACTGACATTACCATACCATGATATAAACACTGAGTGGTTCAGTCTGTACCTGCCTACAACGATATTGGTGACAATCAGACTGACATTACCATACCATGATATAAACACCGAGTGGTTCAGTCTGTACCTGCCTACAAGGATATTGGGGACAATCAGACTGACATTACCATACCATGATATAAACACTGAGTGGTTCAGTCTGTACCTGCTTACAAGAATATAGGGACAATCATACTGACATTACCATACCATGATATAAACACCGAGTGGTTCAGTCTGTACCTGCCTACAAGGATATTGGGGACAATCAGACTGACATTACCATACCATGATATAAACACTGAGTGGTTCAGTCTGTACCTGCCTACAAGGATATTGGGGACAATCAGACTGACATTACCTTACCATGATATAAACACTGAGTGGTTCATTCTGTACCTGCCTACAACGATATTGGGGACAATCAGACTGACATTACCATACCATGATATAAACACTGAGTGGTTCAGTCTGTACCTGCCTACAACGATATTGGGGACAATCAAACTGACATTACCATACCATGATATAAACACTGAGTGGTTCAGTCTATACCTGCCTACAAGAATATAGGGACAATCATACTGACATTACCATACCATGATATAAACACCGAGTGGTTCAGTCTGTACCTGCCTACAAGGATATTGGGGACAATCAGACTGACATTACCATACCATGATATAAACACTGAGTGGTTCAGTCTGTACCTGCCTACAACGATATTGGGGACAATCAGACTGACATTACCATACCATGATATAAACACTGAGTGGTTCAGTCTGTACCTGCCTACAAGGACATCGGGAACAATCAGACTGACATTACCATACCATGATATAAACACTGAGAGGTTCAGTTTGTACCTGCATACAATGATATTGGGACAATCAGACTGACATTACCATACCATGATATAAACACCGAGTGGTTCAGTCTGTACCTGCCTACAACGATATTGGTGACAATCAGACTGACATTACCATACCATAATATAAACACTGAGTGGTTCAGTCTGTACCTGCCTACAAGGACATTGGGGACAATCAGACTGACATTGTCATACCATGATATAAACACTGAGTGGTTCAGTCTGTACCTGCCTACAACGATATTGGGGACAATCAGACTGACATTACCATACCATGATATAAACACTGAGTGGTTCAGTCTGTACCTGCCTACACCGATATTGGGGACAATCAGACTGACATTGTCATACCTTGATATGGATTAATAGAATCAATCCCTAGATGTGATCAGGGACAAGGAAATCCAACCTGAAACTCTAGGATTTGCTTGTACAAAGATGAGGCTTGCCAAGGCGTGGACAAAAGCAAGTCCTGGACACGAGGGTTGGATTTCCGTGTCCCTGGTCACATCTTGGGATTGATTATTTTTCTCCCACTGTCTAAAAGCGCTCAAAAATGAAATTTTATGTATTCTTTTTCATATTTAAATAGGCAAACACATCAATCATGTATGACGCCTCAATTGACATAACAGTCAAAAGGCACGTGAAAATGTTATCTTACCCCATAGGGGTAAGACAAGGATATCACTTCCCAGCGTTTCCATGGATACCTCAGTCCACAGTGGGAGAAATGTCAGTTTTTCAAATGCTGTATAAAATATGACAGAGAGACTTGAACTCTAACCTCCTTTTGAAAAGCCAATCAGCAACTGCCTTAACTAAAAACAGAATCAAACTAAAATTGTGCACTTTATTTCATTAATCATATATAATATAAACAGACTTATATGTAAGAATATCTAAAACAAGTTAATTACTTGAGATTTCTGTCACTGATTATGTAAACAATGAAAGAATAAAAAATCAATTATGAGATATGGTGATCATAGTAAATATAGACTGATATCAATTCACAATAATTTAAGCACAAACATTTCTCATGATATACAGATATGGCAACTCTTTACGTGAGAATATTTCACATTATGCGTAGACAACTACATGTATAATATATATATATAAATTCAAATACTGAATATTCATCTTTTTTATGAGACAATTCTGTATTCTTCGAGTATTGGAAATCAAATTAAAAGTTGATAATTCTTATCTGTAATCAGTTCTTCTATGGGTCAAATAAGTCATCATGATAAAGATATTTCGACACAAATAACAGTTGATGATTTTTTTCTTCAGTTTCTGAATTGAAATACATTTTATGTATTATTTGTTTTAGTACATGTATCTCCCTTATACTTTTGACTGAACCATTGTTGTATCTTTGGTTTTCATTCCTGTACAACTAATATACATATATAAAATATGACAAATTTCTTAAAATTTATAGTTGCAGTAGTATCACAAATGATGTATTTAACCTTACAGATTAATCATGTTAGCTAAATATCATCTACATATCCATTGTATATGTATATAAATATGTAACATAACATTATATAACATTGTATCAAATTTGTGTGAAGGTACATGGCTTATATAACAGGCATCTGTAATTACCATGCAATCCAAAAAAATAAATTTCACATGATCTTAGACTGCGTGAAAACATAATTAAAGGTGCTTTCTCATAAGAATAGGGGCTAGAACTTAACTACCCTCTTTCCCAGATGAATATCTTGGATATATAATATAAAATGGACTTGACTAGACAACTTAATGACTATTTCACACATCTGCATCCTAATAAATGAGTGGAAATAATAAAGTTAAGTGGGGATTTTTTTGGTCTACTTATTCCTTTAGAAAATGACATATTTTTAAGTATTGTTGCCTGCATTTTTCATGCTAAGTGTATTTTTTTCATTTGATAATTTACCCTTCTTCTCCAGCAATCCTTTGTTGGGTAGAAAAAAAGATACATACATAAATATACCACAGAAAGAAATATATAAATCGCAAGAAAAAAACTTCATCATGTAGTCTCTCTCTATGAATATGATATTTATATAGCTTCATTCACCTTAAGACGAAAAATATGTACTTACACATCACCCACACATTTTTTGGGTTATATAGTAGAAATGAGAACAAAAAGAAACAAAGTTTCATTGATAATTTGTTCAAACATTGTAAAACCTTTAAGTGCAATAATGAATTATTTGAATTAAATGAAAATATAATTCATATGTAAAACTGGTAAATATGAGGGCTGATTGATATGTTGTAAGCCTCGTATTGAACAATTTGAATTTGATCAGACATTTTGCATTATTTTTCTACATAATTCCCTTCAGCATCTATACACTTTGGCAACCTGTGTTGAAGGGCCTCAATACCACTTTTAAAGAACTCCTTATCTTGACTGTTCAGAAAGCCATCCACTGCAAGTATGACGTCATCATCGGACTGAAAGTGGGTACCAGAAATAACTGCTTTCAGTTTGGGGAATAGATGAAAGTCTGATTGAGCAAGAGCAGGTGAATAAGGCAGATGATCAATCAAATTAAAGACACAATCATGAATGGCAGCCATGGCAGTGAAAGACATGTGAACAGGAGCATTGTCCTGATGGAACAACACACCTTTAACTAGTGATCTCCCCATGATTGTTTGTCCTTTTTGGAGATAATCTATCAGCAGAATACCTTCTGCATCCCAGAAAACCAAGCTCACAACATATCAATCACCCTTCGTAACAAAGATGTTTAAAGAAAGTTAGACAATTTTGCTGTAATATTTGTATTTGATTGCTGTAGTATTTTGTAAAAGAATTCAAACAACATATGTTTTTGAAACACAAATGCTCTCTCTGGCATCCCTGTCAGAGTACAAGCTGTAAATCAAACAAAAGTTAAAGCTACAAGGTCAAGGTCAAAAGATAAAAAAAGTGGTACCACTTTAAAGGTATTGTCACAAGAAATGCACATGTAAAACATGAAAGCCCTATCACTTACAATTTAAAAGTTATGAACATGGTTAAAGTTTTTCGTGTCAGCACGTGGTCAGTAATTCTGTACAATAGCAATACAATTTTCTTTTAAACGAACTGATTTACAAGGCACATGAACAAAGTTGTCCTTACCTCGCAGATTACCCTTAACCGAAAATACTGCACACACTGTGATTATATATTTACAAGAAAGATTTAACCGGGCAATGTAATTTCCTTATAACCTTTTAAAGTTACAATTGCAATTGAGGCAAGGCAGGTATTTTTTCTGCAGTTGCAATTAAAAACATCTAGTCAGTGACAAATTATAGCATGTGGCAGTGTCTGAGAAACAACCAATCAATTTTATATGGCCTTAATTTGTAAAAGAATTTATTGATTAAATTTTGTTTTGTTTTATAACATTGGGCTTAAAACCTACCAGCACGAGGCACAAAACAGAAAATAACAAAGAAATGGCCTTACCACTTTTGTCATCCCATGCAATCCCAGACTCAAGAAAGGAGGAATGAATATACATAAATGTTCAATGAAGACAATATATAAATACTCTAATGAAAAGAAATAAATATCACCATTTGATAGATACATGCAGTGTTTAGGAAACAGTCTTAGGAAACCACAGGACATTTTCAATAATTTTGGGGTTTTTCCTATATAATTAATTTGAAATTTCCCAAAAATCCACAGGGCACTGACAAAATTCACCGGAGATTGCCGACAATCTGAAACTTTTCGTAAACACTGTACATGTATTATTATATACATGTATATCAAAATACAATAAAAAGTATAACAGGGTGTATTTACTATAACACACAAGATAAAACAAATATAATACTACTCTGTATTTTAAGTATCGACGCCAAATAAAGCTGCAACAAAAATTAAGTATAGTATTCCTAAACAAGATATCATAATTGTGTCATGGATGGTTACGGAAACCAGAACCCTGACTATGAAGGTATAAGATGATTTTAAAAAGTCATACAACATCAAATCACAAAATAATGAGTATTTAATTACAGGAATGACTTGTTACTCCCCACCATTCATAAAATAATACACGTCATATAGACAACACAGCAGCTGCTATGAGGCCATGCGATAACTAACTATGGAACCTTATTTTTTGCTGATATAGCTGTAGGATATAAATCTATTAGTTACAGTAAGCATTACTCTATGTTACATGGGCCTCAGAACTTGAAAGTTATCACCCCCCCCCCCCCCTCCTTTCATCAATAAAGAATGATATACTTCCTGTACTGACTTTAAAATTAAACCAAAAATAAGATGTTTATCTTTAACACAGCTTGTGAGCAATTTGCACAACCTGTCTGTCTTTATATTGATATAGTTTTTTATACTAAGTAAACAACCTAACCCCTTGTGATATCAAAGATATCAGACTACCAGAAAATGCCGTAGTTATTCTTTATCAAAATGTTAATCAATAGAACAAGAATTGTATGAAATGAAATGCCAAAATTATCCACATAAAGCAGTGGGTTTAATAACCATTGGACAGAAAAACAACATAAGTAAAGCTGGTGTTGTGAGCAGACCTTAGAAAATCTAAAAGAAAACACTCGTATATAAAAGACATTAAATTAACAATTACTGACCAGCAGTGTTAAAACCCATTCAAATTGGCTACAACAATCAAGACTTATTGACCTATATTTTGATGTACTTTTTCCCATCAAGAGCCGTCAGTATCAATTTGTTGTTCTGTTTTCCGTACAAATTTGACAAGAATCTCATTTTTAGGCCTGGACACTGGTAGCCACTTATGAGTGAGATCTTGGCCTTCTTTCAATGTTACTGAGTATTTTGTAAGCAGCCCTACTATCACAGTCTGAAATGTAGAAAAAATTTCAGAAATAACAACAAGCTAGCTAGCTAGCTAATTTCCCGAGTCTTTGCGGATCATTGATAATTTAATTGGTTCATGCGACGAGGGGAATTACTGGACAACAAATCACAGCTAGCTAGTTGTTGTTTCTATTCTAATATTGTTCTGCATGAGATCTATAGCATGTGAATGGGCGGAGCTTAGCAATCTGGAAGTTTGTTGGAGATTTTACACCAGGCAAGTTCTATAGTACATATAGGGAGAAAATCTCAAGTCATGTTAGAATAGTGTATAACTTGACATGCCATGTAAAAAAATGAAAGTATAACATGTATAATGTGGATGAAGTTGACCAATACATAATGAAACGTTGCCATGAAGATTGGTCAATCATAAAGAAACAAGCAAGTTGTGCTGAATGATTTGAAATGCATACAGCAAAATATCACACAATAAAAGGCAAAGTTATCAGAATGTGTCATCTTCACTGTACATGTGAAACCTATATAGCCACACAGACTAACTCCTATCAAAGCTACCTACATGTATATCAAAGACTACATAAAAATCTAATTTTCTGTGAAACTGTCGATAAATTTCCATCAACTGTTTTCTCTTATACAAATACAAAATGACACATTTTTCATCCAGTTTATAGAGCACATACCTGAATAATTTGCCACACTAAGTTCTGTCCTATACATCCTCTAGGACCCCCACCAAAGCAGTGTATCTTGTCTTTGTCCTGAGAGTTCCTGACAAAGTCGAAAGAAAAAATTTGTATCATTATATAGGAAATAAATCTGATTAATGCTCTGTAGAAATTACAAATCCTCAAAATACAATAAAGTATTATATGTTGGAAAATAAATTCACCTTCCTGTCCACCTGTGGGGATCAAACTGCTCCGGATTATCAAAGACAGCCGGATCCCTGTGTGCTGCATAGGTCAGGTAAACCAGGGCATGACCTTTATGTACTTTATAACCATTCAGGTTGAAATCCTAAAATCAGGCAATGATACTGTGAACATGAATGTTTTCATGAAAAAAAAAAATCTTTATGCTTAGTTTGATTGCAAAACAATTTTCAGAGACTCAGCATGATGATTAATTTTTGATACTACACAAGAAATTTGAGTATTTTCAGGATAATGAACAAATGTTAATATAAATTTCATTTCTCTTAACAGACAAATTTGTAAGATTTGCTCCACATAATGTTCATTTATATATGTTCACCTCTGTAGCAAGTCTCCTTCCTCCAAGGAAGGGAGGATACATCCTCTGTGCCTCGAGGAGTAAGGATTCCATGAGGATACTGTCCTCAAGAACACTGCTCTGAAGATCTCTCTGAAACATTCAAATTCTTCATAAGAAACAAAATCCTTCAAATAATCAGTCTGATGAAAATAAAGTCACACATAGGCTTATATTTATTGACCCTGGAAAAAAGAGTCTGCTAAATGCAAATCCCTGGATTTACATTCATATACCAATGAATTCAGTCTGTCAGCAAATGTGACAGATGTTGAAGACTATTTCAGCCTTGAGAATCTGTCACTGATGACAAATTATTGAAATGAGCAAACGATGTACTGAAATTATTACCATAGAGCATATATTTTAAAATTGAGAAATCAATGATGTGTCAGATGTGTAACTTACATGGTCTCCGCTTATTTCGATGAAGAATGAGGCGAGTATTGATGACAGAGCCTTAGGTACGAGGGCCGATGTAAACAGCAGTAAATGGTTGTTAACAAAGATGTCTTCATTCCCATGGGGACACTGCTGAACCTTATGTGAAAACGAGCCTGAGGAGTCATTCTGTTCCTTTTTGTGAATGATGATTTTAAGTAATTCTTCCTGCAAAAAAAGAATATTTTTTTCATATTAATTAGAAGAAACCTTTGAAAGGCAATGATGACCTTTGACTATTAATCTCTTTATAAACAAATATAATGGGTAAAAGAACACATCAGACATTTTACGGAATAAGATTTTACTAATGTATGTATTCTCTGTATGGTATAGGACTTTGTGATTTCAAGGTTGCCAAAGGAGTAGGTGTGGTAACCTGACATTTCGGCCCTATTTTCAAAGATGCTCAGATATTCATACTTATCTTGTTTAAAATTCTAAGATATTCATTATTTGCTTGTTAACAATTCTCAGATATTCAGTGATCGGGATAGGCAATCAGGTGAATGTGACAATGGCCCCATATCCTGGAACATCAATGTGTTATTTGCAAAATGAATGTGCCATTGTTGAAAATGAATGTGCCATGAGAAATTTGCAAAACAAACAAACCCCAATCAAACAAACAAGAACATAGAAAGATATGCATCACCCACCGCTCCAAATGTCTAGACAGACTTTTCTGTACTTAAACATGGAAAATAGGGGACCGATTTAAACCAAACAGTCTCAAAGGATCGTCTTAAATATTCGTTGCATGCTTTGATCCTGATTTTATAATTAAAAAAATACTGACCCTCCCCCTCTCCCCCTCCAAAAAAAATCGCACACAAATTCTGCTGTAAAACTACAGTGAGTTCATCCAAATCTAATGACGAAACTTAATTTTATGAAACTTGCGTTTTGTGTACAAGTTAAGTTCACGATTCATCTTAACTGGTGAAGTCCATTTGTACATACATTTGAAATAGAGATTCTTGTAATAGGAAATGATGGTGTTTTGAATAAATGACACTTTCAAATTACTGTCTGGTGCATCAATTGATACGAAAATTAAACAAATTAAATCGTATGCAGAACTTTAAATTAGTGAATATGGTGAAGTCATCACCACGTTCTATAAAAGAACGGAAGATTTACATAATTTGTTTAAAAATCTAATGCGCTTCATTGGCGCACTAAGTAAAATTTAAATGTGCCATTTTAGAAGTAAATGTGACTATGGCGCAGGGCGCATGCTTATCCCAATCACTGGATATTCATTATTTGCTTGTTTAAAATGCTCAGATATTCATTATTTGCTTGTTTACAATTCTCAGATATTCATTATTTGCTTGTTTACAATTCTCAGATATTCATTATTTGCTTGTTTACAGTTCTCAGATATTCATTATTTGCTTGTTTACAATTCTCAGATATTCATTATTTGCTTGTTTAAAATGCTCAGATATTCATTATTTGCTTGTTTACAATTCTCAGATATTCATTATTTGCTTGTTTACAATTCTCAGATATTCATTATTTGCTTGTTTACAATTCTCAGATATTCATTATTTGCTTGTTTACAATTCTCAGATATTCATTATTTGCTTGTTTACAATTCTCAGATATTCATTATTTGCTTGTTTACAGTTCTCAGATATTCATTATTTGCTTGTTTACAATTCTCAGATATTCATTATTTTCTTGTTTACAATTCTCAGATATTCATAATTTTCCTTGAAATAACTAAAGACTATTCTGGTTTCACAGTAGTATACTGAATATCACAACATTTTTAAAAAGTCTAACATCGTAGAAATCATTGAAAATATCAATAAATGGGCAGATTTTTTGATACAAAATTATGAAATTAAGTAGTGCGCCAGCCCTCACCCATAATAATATTTATATAAATTAATGGATTTCTGATCGGCCTTTCAATTTGCATTAAAAATATTTGTGAAAAAGGCCTGGCACACTGACCACTTTGGAGGATTTGTGTGTAAAAAGCTTTCCTTTATTTTCCCTTATTCACTTATCTGTCAACTGTGAAATCTTAAAAAGAGGGAGATCTCCTTCCATGTCACTTGAAAAAGAGGGAGATTGTGCATGAATCCATTTTGATACATTTTCAATGAATCCCAGTATTTTGCGCAAAACCAATTTTCAAATAATTTCATTGTGCTGACATTTCAATGCAAAAACATTTATATACATTGAACATGTATCAATAATTAATTGCATCCTATACATCTTTTCTTGCATTTTGTCATGCAATTTCTCATCTTACCTTTGATCATGTTCAAGAATTAAAAAAAAAATTCTTGGTGATTCTAAATTTCCGAAAAACCATGCTACTTACCTTGGCATCTAATGCTTTCCTGTATGTAGATCCACCACTTCCTGGTAGTTTAATGGACAGTGGCACAGAAATGATTCCTACATACAGAAATGATTCCTATATATGTCATAGAATTATGACAGCTTTGGCACAGAAATAATATTTACAGAATGGACACAATTTAATTCAAAATGGAAGTTTGATAATCAGTGGTACAGTTATAATACCTTCAGAATAGACATATTGGAATTATGACAGCTTGATGGCTTTGACAATTAATATTAAGTAAAACACATAAAACTAAATAAAATCAGTTACCATGCCAATGTGTTGTTGTCAAGGCAACAATAGAGTTAGCAGTATCTGAAGCTTGATGAAAATCCAGATCCAGGAACAAGGACAGACAAATCTGTGTACAGATCTTCTTCATAAAAGTATACAAACATATATACTCACTGTGGATAAAAGAAAATATCAATTTTAGAAAATATAACTATACCATAATAATTGCATAGTAATTTCAAGCTTCAACTTGATACAAGCAATTGCTGGTATTACTATTAAAGTTTTTTTTTTCTTTTTTCAATAAGTTTTCAATACATTGTACATGTATTTACTTGAGCACTCGATTAGATCAATAAATCAAACAAACCTAGATTCCACTTCATGGAGACATTCATTGACAATTCTGTAAGAAAAAGCAGTGTGATATTTTGTCATTTGTAATAAAAAACAATGTTAGGATTAAAGCCCTGGAAAGTAAGTGAGCTACTTCCTCATGCCTTGTTCACACAGAGTATATTGAGCAATAAACATAAATTTGTTGCTCCAAAAATTTGGTTTGCATTCCCATGATATTATTTATTTTGCAAAGAATTTTGTTGCGCAATAATTCTGTGGTGAGAATGATATGCAAAACTGATATATTATAAATCTGACACTTGCACATTTTTATGGCAAGAGAAAGATATTAGTTTACTGATCAATATTATTATATGTCATCATTCTGATTTTTGTGTCGCCTGCAAAGCATAGCGACACTTAGGGATCACTTTGTCCGTTGTCTGTCTGTATGTCTGTCACACTCGGATGACTGTCACACCCTATATAAAAGTGATTGAAGATTCCCAAGTGTCGCTATGTTTCGCAGGAATGATTTTTTGTATATAAGAACGTTTTTCTTTCTGAACATCTTGCAGAGAATGATGTCACATTTGAATGTCGTCATGATCTTGACTGAGTTGAAAATAATCATTTAATTTACATTAATGTTTGTTCAATCTTATCACTCAAAGTAGATGATCTTTTAAGACTTTTCGATAATTACTGAAACAATGTACTTTTAAGATCTTTTACTTATGATTCTTGTAAATGTTTATAGGCATTTTATTGTGCAACTGATTGTGTTGTGTGAACATGAAAAAGCTTATTGTGAAAAAAAAATTGCACAACAATGTGAATGAGGCATCATTATGTATAAGATGAAGCTTTTAAAATACTAGGGTTGATTTTTTCTTCAATTTTCAACATCAAAGATAGAAGAAAAACACATATGAAACTTTTTATCAGTTAGTTAAGGTAGATTTTCACTTTTGAAGGTCACATCTGAAATATGCAATTACTGATATCAGACTTTAAGGATGATGTATATAGTGCAGCTGACTTTAAAAAGGAGATCCTAGAATGTTAAGGACTTATGTTACAATTTTTAATAGTTCCTTACCTTTCCACTCTTTGTTGATAGGTCTTGACAGTTTCTGGGGTGAATAATTGGGACAGAGATTGTTGTAGACCAGCCGCCATGTCCCCTGTAAAATCAATGTCAACAAAAGAATTGTTTCAATTCTAAATATCAACATTGTATAATAAAAAAATTGAAAGCATGCAAGCAATCAGTCAATCAATAAAGAGTGTACATGTATACATGTACAAGGTTCAGGTAATGACATTTTTAAGCCAGTTATAAACTTAAAATCATATGGTGTCAACATATCAAGATACATATAACATTACATATATTCAATGATGAATTTGGGGTGATAAGGGATCTAATAAATCAAATTTGCAAATATCAAGTTATGGTGTAGTCATATCAAATACTTTAGATTTGATTTTTTTTTCAAACTTTAAGAGTTATATAGATCCATAGAGTTTATTTCTATTTACCTCTCATAAAATTTCACTTAAAATTCAAAAGTTTTCCATATAAATATTTTTGTTGATTTTTAAGATACAGCATTTATGTACTTTTTATCTTTATTATGCAGGAGGTAATTTGATTATTTCTTACATTGATTCCCATTAAAAGCTAGAAAAAAAATTATATTCATTACCCACATCATCCATTGTACATATTTTATGAAGCACAAGTTCTAAAAATATCATGAAATATAAATCCTAGAGTACACGTAGGACTAAACTTACCATCTGTAAATAAAATATTCTGTCCAAAGATATGTTCCATGAATGCTTTATAGCCCATATCTGTATGTCTGACTCCATCTACAAAACATCCAGTAAATTCACTATTAACTTCTTAAGTATCCATTCCATATCAAATTTGTAATACTCTAAATTACAGCTTCGTTCTATGTCACTTCAATGATCTGCTTTTTGTGAAATAATACACGATTTCAGGTCTAGAGGTTTATGTCTGCAAACATTGAGCTTTGGGTGCATGGAAAGAAAACAGTTTTTAATGAGACAACCTCTGCCCCCCCCCCCCCCCCACACACACACACACATAAAAGCATCTTGACAAGCCATTATAGACAAGATAACATTCCTTCAGAAAACAATGTCTTCATCTTGATTGCATAAAGTAATTTGTACAGATAATTGTTGCTAAAACTTAAACAATGTTATACAGTCTTTCCCAAAACTCACTAGTAGCCTGATGCCCGAGGCTACCAAAATTTTTACTGGGCTAGTAAAAATTCTTTAAATAAGAAACTATACAAAAAAAAAACTGGTAAAAGTTATCTTCAGGCTAGTTTTTGGAAAGACTGGTTACATATATGATATTTGGAGACAGAAAAAAAAAATGTCTTAAGATATTGCTTCATCATAATCATATAAAAAGAATTAAAGAATCAAAAGGAATTTTTTCACATTCATTTCAAGAATTTTCCTTTTTTCAAGCTTACAACTTAAGAACAGAAATAACAAGTCAAATAAAAAAAAAAATCTTCAATATATATTGTCAGTGGCATCTATATCCTTCATGGGTGACCTTGACCTTGACTTTGAATGTTATCTTTAATCAATGATTGACATTTATTCCTGGTTGAGTCCCATGGCATCACAAAATTATAACTTTACCATATCCATCCCTCCCTTTCTTGGTCCATCCATCTATCTATCCATGACAGATGGACAGATGCCAGACAAGATAATAGACGATTTTCATATTACTGCAGTTGATCTGTATTTTACACATCCTAAGACCCGACATCACAAGATTTGACGTAACTTTTAACTGTGACGTCGTGTCTGATTTATGACGTCACAATTAGAAATAACACCAAAAGTAGTGATGTCGAGTCTTGGAGTGTCTAAAATTCAAGTATATCGGTAATATGAAGAAGGTCTATTCCTAATCCTATATTCAACAATGTTTGAAAGTAAAAACTTTAAAAATCAAAACCTGTAAGCAGTTCCTTCAGAGTTGAGTTGCAGCCTACAAAAACAGTTGGAGTGTTGAGAAATCTAGCACAAAAGACTCTACTGTTGGTGTTCTCTATATGCTTGAGAGTGAATCTGATAGGGTCTCTGTAGAAATCAATAGACTTGTCCCCAAGGATAGGCAAGCCAACAGATCCTGGCACCTTTGTCATGGCTATAATGAAACCAGGTTAGAAATGCAAATATGACTATTAATGATTATTATACCCCCCCCCCCCCCACCCCCCGCAAACAAGTTTACGGGGGTATATAGGAATCACCCTGTCTGTCTGTCTGTCTGTCCATATGTCCATCCATCCGTCTGTCTGTCTGTCTGTCCGACCGTCCGTCCGGTTAAGAAGTTTTGAAAGCAGATTTCTTTTACACTATTGATGGTAGACCTTTCATATTTCATACACACATTCACCATGAAGAATACTACATTTTGGTACCATGACTTTTGACCCTGTGATCTTGTGACCTTGACCTTCACCCTATGCAACATTTTATGTTAAGAAGTTTTGAAAGCAGTTTTCTTTTACACTTTTAATGGTAGGCCTTTCATATTTCATACACACATTCACAATAAAGAGTACTACATTTTGGTACCTTGACTTTTGACCCTGTGCCCTTGACCTAACTTTTGGTTTATGTTGAAGTTAGGACAGGTTTAGAAATTTTGAAAGCAGATTTCTTTCATACTATAAATGGTAGGTCTTTCATATTTCATACAAACATTCACCACAAAGAGTACTACTGTACAGTTTGGTATTATGACTTTTTGACCTTGACCTTGACTTTAGACGTATGTTGCAGTTTATATATTGTTAAAAACATTTGAAAGCAGATTTGTTGCATACTATATAAATGGTAGGCTTTTCACATGAATCACATTGCATCATAAATGGTCCCATTTACATACCTGTCAACTTTTACATCTTAAAAAGAGGGAGATCTACCTCCTTGCCACTTGATAAAGAGGGAGATTGCACGTGAACCCATTTTGCTACATTTTTAATGAATCACGACATTTTGTGGAAAAC
Organism: Pinctada fucata; assembly: GCA_028142955.1. Lineage (NCBI taxonomy): Eukaryota > Metazoa > Mollusca > Bivalvia > Pterioida > Pteriidae > Pinctada > Pinctada fucata. The sequence continues at coordinate 55,474,619 of AP027105.1, forward strand.
CAATTTTCTAATAATTTCATTGTGCTGACATTTCAATGCAAAAACATTTATAAACTATGAAACATAATTATATCAATAGTTGATTGCATTCTATACATCTTTTCTTACATTTTGTCATGCAATTTTTCATGAAATGCTCTGAATGTCGCTATCTAGAGTGATCTTCTTTGGTAAATATGCCAAAAGGGGGAAAGAGGGAGATTGGGCCAAAAAGAGGGAGATTTTGGTCTCCCTCGAGGGAGAAATGCCAAAGAGGGAGATAAGGTAAAAAAAGAGGGAGTCTCCCTCCAAAAGAGGGAGAGTTGACAGGTATGCCCATTTATAAAAAATGTCCCGTGGGGGGTATAATTCGTCCACTTTAGGGCAGTTCTAGTTTCTGCTGCAATCTCCATTTCAGAATGAACATTCAGAGTATTACATGTAGATTCTACCTCCAAGAGAAAAAAATTGTCGAAATATTTTGCAAACATATTTATTCTTCTGATCCAATTCTTTTCTTAACTTTGAGTTTAACCCACGGAAACATCCCCCCCCCTTTAAAGCTGAATTCTTCTATTGCTTATTTGTCTATCCTTTCATCATTTCTTATCCTAAGCCAAGAGCCATGACAAAAAAAGTTAACTTAGAAATCTGAATTGATTGAACTTGAGTTTGAAGAATACATGTAAAGTGAAACTCAACTCCCCCCCCCCCCCCTTTTTTTTTATCATCAGATCTACGGTACATGATGTCACATGATCGTGTTTACACACAGAGATACTATAAACTTACCAGGGCATTTATGTAGAAAAGTTTCAACTGTGCAAGCTTCACTGCACGTTTCTTTCCCAAATATTTCACTTCAGGAAATTATTTCTCGTTGTTTACATCGTGGACAACAGAAACGTCGATCTCGATTTAAAAGTTATTGGTTTCATACATGACTTTCTCGAAATTAACCTTTTTACAATAACATTGATCCCCCACTCTTATCCTTAATAGATAGAAATGATATGCTTTTATCATAGCTTGCATGTTATATATATAAGTACTGTATAGTGACGTATTATAGTCTTTTGTCTTTTTTTTTTTTACAGAATTAGATTACCAGAGAAGTAACGTGAATTGCTTTTTGCTGTACATGTCAGTGATAACAGAATAGGTTTTAGGTCTGTATAGATGCATATTTTATCTAAATTGATTTAATCCATAACTTTCCCGCCAAAATTTGACCAATAAAATGTGTTATTAACAGATAATACTGCATGTATAACTATTTACAATTTTCATTATGATTAAATATGCATCCAAAGAACTTCTTCGCCGACAAGAGAACAGAAAATAAAGAAACCTGAAAGTACGTAGTGTACAGCTTAGATTTATCAATATTTTGTTGGTTTCTAGAGATGTTTCATAATATGCATGCACGCAATACAGCTCGGCATTTTTACATGTACATGACGGGTATCACTGAGCGATACAGATTTTTGGCAAACGCTTCAACTTGTCTTTTTTTTTTTTTTTAATCTATTTACTTTTGTATTTTAACATTTCTTCAGTCTATTGGTAATATTCTTGTGTTCAGTGATTTTTGGAATGTCATTTTCAGAAAAGGTGCCGGTTGTGCTGTACAAAAATTCTTTTCTTTAAATTTAAAGATCCAGTGCGGGGCGGTATATTCCTGATGATTTTGTTAGGTTCATTTCAAATAGTAATATTTCTAGGCCTTTTTCGTTGATCTTTATTGGTATGATGATGTTTTTGACTGGATTTTTGTTGTTGGTAGATTTGTTCGTGTCAGTTTGTGATGAAATATTTCTTCCAGCATTTCAACATTACCTAAAACTATTAACAGTAACTATTAAAACAAGAATAGTAGCATCCGTGGGTTTCTCTCTCTAACTATACATCATATTTTTTGTTGTTGCAAAAGCACTTGCGTACTTGCGTCACTTCGCTACGCACCTGAATTATCATGCAGGAAAATGAAAATCGAGAGTTTTGGCAAGGATTTGAAAACAGTTTATAAAACATGGTAAAACACCTGAAAGGGGTTTGGCAACGAGACCCCTTAATTTTCCCTATATTTTTTCCTTAGAATTAAATTTCATAATGAGATATATTTGAATTATTTCATAATAAATCACGAATATTCCCCGCTTTTAACGAAAAGAAAGAATTATAGCAAAATGGAAGCAAAAAGTCTTTGTCTTTGAAAATTCTAACTTATACCATTAGAAAGAGGACAAAAATATCTATCAGGATTGACTCGTGAAAATGTTGAGAAATAAAAAGTATTTTAGTTATGGGTTAATATATACTAGTAAGCCCTGTCAAGTTGCACATGAAAAAATAGGGCCAATATCAGGCTTCGTGGCTCAACCCCTTTGTTTTGATACGAACAGGGACTATATATTAATTATACACATGTACGTCCCTTATACGAACAACATCACAAAAATATTAAGATTATGAGAACTTATTTTTTTCCAGTAGAAGTTTTTATGCTCCCGGTCGATTGGTTTGTCCGTCTGTCTGTCCGTCATTTCGTCCCGCTTTCAATAAAAGGGTATGAAATTTTAAGTAGAGATGATAGGGCTTTCATATTTTCATATCTTGAGCAAACACATCTTTTGGTTATGTCATATGTATTACGTTTTTTTAATGTTATCACGTTTTCGAGATATCTTAGCGAAAGGAAAGGGGGTGTAAACAAATAAGTTGAAAGTTGATATTTCACATGTGGATACCTCATGACCAGATCTTTCATTTGGACCATGAGCTTTGACGTAGTGACGTTGTTAAACTAGAAGGGGTAGGAGTTTTGATATTTCACATATAGATTCATTATGACAAGAGCTTTCATTTGATACAATGACTTTTGGCTTAGGGACCTTGATGTTGACCTTTCACCTACTTTTTTGTGTCGCCTGCGAAGCACAGCGACACTTAGGGATCACTATGTCCGTTGTCCGTTGTCCGTCCGTCCGTCCGTCCGTCTGTCTGTCTGTCTGTCTGTCCGTCTGTCTGTCACACCCCATAACCCCTTAACACCCCATAACTGTCTGGGTGTCACACCCCATAACTTTTGATTGGTAAGTGATAGGGCTTTGATATTTCACATGTGTATTCCTTGTGACAAGACCTTTCTACACATACCATTATTTTTTACCTCGTGACCTTGACCTAGATATTTGACCTACTTTTCAAAAAATCTAAGATTGGCTATATTTTGTTATTGGTAAGTGATAGGGCTTTGATATTTTACATGTGTATTCCTTGTGACAAGACCTTTCTACACATACCATAATTTTTGACCTCGTTACCTTGACCTAGATATTTGACCTACTTTAATAATAATCCCTTTTCTACACATACCATAATTGCTGACCTCGTGACCTTTACCTAGATATTTAACCTACTTCTCAAAAAAATCTTAGATTGGCTATATCTTTATTTCACATGTGTATTCCTTGTGACAAGACCTTTCTATACATACCATTATTTTTGACCTCGTGACCTTGACCTAGATATTTGACCTACTTTTCACAAAATCTAAGATTGGCTATATCTTTTGATTGGTAAGTGATAGGGCTTTGATATTTCACATTTGTATTCCTTTTGAAAAGACCTTTCTAAACATTCCATAATGTTGACCCAGTGACCTTGCCCTTGATATTTGATCAACTTTCAATAAAAAAAAAACAGCTTTGCAGGCGACACAAGCATTCCTTGGATTGCTAATTTTTTTTAACTATAAGAGGTAGCTAGGGCTTTGATATTTCACATATAGATTCCTCGTGATCAGAGTTTCATTTGACACCATGACTTTTATCCTTGTGACCTTGGCCTTGACCTTTGACCTACTTTTAAACTACGAACAAGGTTTTGAAACTTCACATACAGATTCATCATGACCAAAGCTTTCATTCGATATCACGACTTTTGACCCATTGACCTTGACCTTTGACCTACTTTTGAACTACAAGGGGTAGGGCTTTGATAATTCACATATAGATTCCTCATGACCATGCAGAGCTTTACTGTTGACCTAGTGACATTTGCCTTTACCTTCGTTTAAACTATAAGGGGTAGGGGTTTGATATGCTTTTAATTATTTGATACTATGACTTTTGATTTAATGACCTTGGCATTAATTTATTTTTATTGCCATATTTTCAAAGCTGCAACCGGAGGCATTTATGTTTCATAAACATAGATTTTATTTTTAAGTCCTTGATTGACCGCAACATTTCCCTTAATACTTAGGAAACAATTGTAGCCTATATATTTGGATTGGACCCCCCCCCCAAACCTTTCACTTTTCCAACGCACTGCCTAGTGTTACGATACAACGTTCAATCTGATTGGTTAGGATTATTTAAAGTCGTCCACTCATTTCACAGTTTACAAACTTACCTTCGTCTCGAGTAGAAGTGGTCGCCATATTATTTTTATGTAAAACAAATCACTTGTAAAGACAAACATTGGTGGAATACCAAGTAAATTCTGTGAAAAACTTAATAGTTCAAAGGAGCAGGTGGCTGTTTTAAAAATGACAGGAACAGACGAGGTGTTGGACAATCGACCTCGTAAAAAGTTTGTGTGCGGAGTTGTAGAAGGTGCGCCATTACACAATGCAATGTCAAGCATCAAATATTCCAAATGCGTACTCAAACTCAATGATTTGAGAAGGACAGGGGCCATGTGCCATTGTCCCATTAATTTGAAAGATGGGTCATTAAATTATTGGCACTTTCTTCAGAAATGGCCCTTTGAAATGGTAGAAAATAATGGAAAATGGCTCATTCACAAAAACTGTTCCCAGTCACTGTACTGAAACTTAACATATAGAATCGAATTCAATGCCCTTGAATTATTTGCCATTGTACTAGCAGTCTTTCTCAAAAATATTCGGACCTATGTGTTAAAGTTACACAGATTCGAAACAAAATCTGTCCGAAAAAGTATGCAAAAATGTGGGATCAGCCCTGGCCAGAATAACCTCTGACTACTTGTCGATCACGCTCTTGTAAACACTTCTTCTTCTTCCTTCTAAGTGCAGCACCACTGAAGTATTATCACACTTTTTCAGCATAAAAGGACGAACATCCCATGTACAGATATAAAGCTAAAAACTGGATAAAAACTGGAAGCAACTTAATGTGGGTGTGGACCCAGTGTTTCCATTTGTACTTGTAGAATTTTTTAAACTGATAATCGGCAATTTCCCCTTGTCAAATTTGGCGAAATTTTCCCCCCAAAAATGACCGATATTCCCAATTAGTCAACTGTCGAATTGTCCGTAAAAATCCGACCGAAAATGTTTCAAATTTTTCATTTCGAAACCCAAGTCTCTCAAACGCTTAAATCATCCGTGTTGAAGTAAACTTGTTTCAAGTGTTCAAGTGATCGTGATGCTGAAATGAAAGTAAACAACGATGTCGCGCAATGCGAAATACAAAAAGGCTCCGACCGAAAGACGCAAAGGGTCTTACTAAAATTAGTGATGCTTTTAAAAAGCAAACGCCATCAAACCGTACTCCTTTATCAGATCATCAGACAGATGCCGCCATACAGGGGAATGAAAAAGATGTTGATGTGAACGTTAACGTCGACAAAGGTTGCTCTGTCTCGGAGACTGAGGTCACAGTTCATGGAAGTCATGACACAACTCCATCTTGTATCCACGAAGTCACCGATGGCAAGACTAAGAAGAATGCCACATTGTGCATTGCTGTATCATTGATATAGTTATTGAAATGATGAATATAACTTCCTCTTACGTCCTGCATTAGTTATTCCTTACATGTTGTAGCTTTGTGTCACAATGTGTGTAAAATCAATACTTTATAATAAGAAAAATTCCCAATTTCAATGTTTTGTCGCAGTTTTTCCCAATTCAAAGGGTATAGGGTACTTTTGAAAAAAAGTGATGGAAACACTGGGACCTGGACAGCTGAGCTTTGAGGCTGTCCAGGCTATCTGCTACTACCAAGGACCCGGGTAGGTTGTTCCATAGTCGAATGGCCTGTGGAAAATGTAAGTTCCGGTACACGCTTGACCTTGAATGTGTTGATGGAATGGCCACGGGTGTTGTAAACTGATGTCTGCTGTAAGTGTAAGGCAGCGGGTATGTCAACCAGGGCGTACACTATACGGTACATCATGACTATATGGGCATTGTTCCGTCTGACCTCGAGCGGTGTCCAGTTTAGTTGGCGCAACATGGAAGTCACGCTACTGGTTTGTTGGTAGTCACCAGTAGCGAATCTCGCTGCACGGCGTTGTACTGCCTCAATTTGGTTGATGCTTCCTTTCTTAGTTGGGCTCCAGACACTTGATGCATATTCTAGGGATGGTCTCACAAGTGTGGAGTAACATTGGGCCTTTATGTTGGTAGGACATCAGCTGATGTTTCTGCCTAGGAAGGACAAGGTGTTGTGTGCCTTTCTTGTGATTTTGCTGATATGGTCATCCCAGCTCAGTGTCTTATGTATGTTCAATCCCAGGTATTTGGCGGAGTTGACATTTGCCAGTGCTTGTCCATGGATGGTATAGGTGGACTGTATAGGATATCTTCTGGTTGTAACTTGAAGAACCTCACACTTGTCAGGATTGAACCGCATCAACCACTGGTCTTCCCACCTCTGTAGGTTGTCAAGGTCTTGTTGTAAGATACGTCTGTCCTCAGGCCTAAAAAAATAATATGTGTGTTTCCCATAATATGCTGAAATAAAATAGGGTAGGTTGGTTGGAATTTTTTTTTTTTTTTGAATTTTTTTTTTTATCTACTTTTGTAGCCTTGTTTAGAAAAATATATTAAATGTGATTTAAAGGTATCATTGAATCATGCTCTTCAAATATGTGTTGTCTGTCAAATAGATGGAGAAATCATCAGTAAACACAGACATGTTAAACCACGTAGAAAGAAGGGGGGGGGTCATTTTGTGTCTGTAACCTGTGGCAAATAGCAAAATATTTATAAATGTTACTGAGCATTTTAAAACTGGTCTCCCAAGCATGGTGACCTTAAATCTGCATTTTTATCATCTATACAGAACCCATTGGTTTTTCCTGAAAGTGACCATGACCTTTGACCTGTTTACCCAAAATCAAAAGGCTTCTCCTCCTGATTATAAGCATATCGCCAAATTTGACCTTTAGACCTTTCCCTCAAAATCGATGGGCTTGCTTCCATATTAATCCCTATATTGTCGAGTTACCTTATATTCTAATGCAATGTTTCAGATAAGAGCCGAATTTCATAAGTTGTTCCCTCCTCAGATACGGCCATAAAATTAGAAAATACTCGCAGTTAACGTCAGTAGAGATTTCATGAAAATGGGAATACGGTAACTTGCAACGTTAAGTTTGTAGCCGGTAAGTGCTGATTTTACAAACATCCGGGGTTTTTTCTGGTTCAAGTAACGTGTTGCAAAAAAGACTCAGTTTGCGACAATGAAATCAGCATTTACCGGCCGCAAACATGCATTGTAACGTCAGAAGCGCAATATCCCTATTCAGACCGACACGGAGGCGCGTGGTCAACCGTTATACAATTTTCGTATTAAAATTTTATTTACAGGCGAGAAAATGTCGAGATGTAATCGTTCTATTGTACTTCTTTAACTTACGTTGCCGTAAAATAACCGGTTGCGCAGCGTTGAAAACAACTAACGCACTGTATAGTTACCGAAATATTTATCGCGTACCTTGTATAAGGAAAAGTTTTTTTTTTAGACAGATTTTACAGGACAACTAATCCTTTTGAACACATTCAATTTTCATATTAACCTGAAATTTAGATACGACGAATATTTTTTTTTTACGAAAGAAGGCGGCGATTTTACCATAAGTAGGAGATGAGATATCGAAGGTCGCCGGCTGAGTTAATGAGAAACCTGAGTCAGACTGTACGTTTTTATAACAATCAGTGAGTACAAACATTGTCAGGCGTTAATCCTTTTGTGGGAAAAAAGGGAAACCAACCCGGTAGTGCCGTAAAATATTAAGTAGCGTTTGGAGAGAGAAATTATAGATTCCTGTGTATTTTTACAAAATTTAAAAAAGTGGAAGAATGAAAATGAATGGTTTTGCAATAGGTAATGTTAAAAGGCAGATAAAATTACACCAAAATCAGTAGATTTAACATTTCTGGCATGTATTTCATAAAGCGCGACAGTCATAAAATTGGTGCGAAAAACCTAAATGCAACTAAAAATCGGGAAAAAAACATTAGGGTCGGCAGCTTTGAGTAGGGTCGGTCGGGTGATGGGAAACAAAGGTATTTTTTCTTTTGGCCTCATCCGACTTGATTTTCCGGTATAGCAAACAATCGTCAGCAAACAATCTGGCGGTCGATTTCACTGCTGCGGGGAGGTCATTAATATAAAGCAAAAACAGCAGTGGCCCCAGCACAGTTCCCTGTGGGATTCCTGATGTAACTGTACTGGGGGTGGAGGTCTTGCCATCAAGCACTATCTGTTGTACACGGCCTCTTAGGAAGCTTGACATCCATTGGTGAAGCTTTAAAACGAAGAAATTACAATTACAATCGTGAAACTTTTACAAGAGCATGGGAGGGACTGAAATTAGGGTGAAATATTTGAAAAATCCCCAGGAGCCATGTAGGCCCCTAAGACTTAAAATCTAGGGGCCCACATGAAATTCTAGGGGCCCACACTAAAGATTGATTTTTTTTCCAGAGGGGGGGGGGGTATAATCATACCTGCCAACCTTTTTCAGAGGAAAGAGGGTCAATGACCCTCTTTGGGCTTAGGGAAATGAAAAAGAGGATCATAGCGTGCGAAACAAAATCGTGACCTTTTGCTTGTGTCATAATGAATAAAGTTTCACCCCCCCCCCCCCAAAAAAAATACAAGTCAATAAAGTTCATTTTTCTGTAAGGCATGTAAAGCATTTATTTAGATTGTTAAACTGCATAATCTTGATATTGTAGCACATGTGTAAAATTTTGGGACTTAATTAATCAAGGCCTAAAGGTTCATAGTTGAATTTGCTAGGCTAGATAATATATTTTTATTAAGTGATTGCTATACAATGATGAAGATTTTGTGTGAAATGAACTCTACATTTCACTGCTTCACTATAAATTAAGCACTTGTTCCTTTTTCACTTGCATAAATCTCCGTGTTTACGATCATCTTCCCATAGACATTCCCATAATAATCCAAGCCCAGATTGTTAAAACAACATGAAAGTGGCTAATTACTTCCCATATCACTAAACAAACAACCCAATTTACCTGTAATTGCAGGTGTTTTATTTGAGAAAGTCACAGCTGAAATTTAAAGTCCAAGTAAAAGATGGAACCAAAATGGAATCAGGTGATTCCCGGGTCAGCAACGAAAAATCGGGTGAAAGACATGACCCGAGTTGGTGATAAAAAATAATCGGGTAAAAAAGCGGGACTGACCCTCCGAAATCGGGTCAATTGACAGCTTTGGTTATAATGATAAATTACGCCTTGATAAGATTATTAGGATATCATTTTTGGAAATTCTGAGAAGTTGGAGAGTCTTAATCCCTTCTCTCTCTCTCTCTCTCTCTAAATCCGTGCTTGACCAGTTGTAAAAAATTGGACAGATAATAAAGTTACCGGTTATTGCAGACTGGTTGAAGTTCTGACATCTGGCAAAGAAAAAAGATATTCTGCTCTGCCTCGTGTAGTTTCTCAATCTAATATGTCCACGTTACATTATTATCATTCAGGTACCGGTAACTTTGATCAGATACGACTGCAAGCCACTCACATGGGAAACAGATTTAAATCTACTTGTGGTCAGAAAACTACTCGCTATGGAGCAAGTGATATGTTTTTGATCATGGCTCATTTTAAAGGGAATTCAAAGTTACTGGACACACTTTTAGAAATGTTGTTGTGTCAAAACACTTGGGACTAAAGGGAAACGAAAACTTTTATCAAGAATTTTTTTTAGTAATTCACTGATTGGGCGACCAAGTTGTCGACTTATGGTTACCCACAGGTCAAATTCAGTCGCCAATGTGAGTGGACGAATGGGAATTTTCCCCCTGGAAAGTTATAAAAATTGGAACACATAATAAATAGACTCGCCAGAAGGCATTGCTCATTCGGACTGACTATCAGTATAGAGAGGAGTGCATTGGTCCGATGGTAATTTTGCCTGTCAGGACTGGCAGACCGATGCTATTGGGAAAGACTTACTAGACTGGATTAAAAAATTGTACTGAATCTTACTGTTGCAATTAGAGACTTCCACACCTTGACTCGAACTCTTGGCCTAAGCAAGGAGTCCTTCTTTCCATCCACCATCAGACCATGGCCTGCCGCTCCAGCCTACATCACAGCAGCGTACAAGGAGAGGATCCAGGGTTACCATTGCCAACAGCCATAGACATCTTAGTTTTTAACCTGTTTTTAATCTTATAAATATTGAGATTCTCCTTCACGGATGGGCTTTAGTTTTTAGAGCTAGTGCGAATATGCCGCTTACTTAGCCCAGCACCTTAAAGGAAGAAGAAGTCTAATCCCTTTTGTGATTCAGGCACCGGCCGTTTTGTTATGCTACGGTACCTTTGACTAATTGTCCTTACCCAAATCCCTTCAACCATTCTTATCTTTCTTCAAGGGAGCAGGCCCGATCAACCCACCCGCTTAGCGAGCATGATTGTGTCATAAATGCCTTTTCTTTGACATGTTTTTATGTCCACCTATGACATTTAGCCTTTATGGCTAACACGCATTTTGAAACATAATTTCATGGATCCATTGTAGGTTATCACAGTATAATCATGTTCCAAAAGACAGTTATTGTAAAAATAACCACATAGAAAGAAGGTGTGAGATGGGAGAAAAATTGAAGCTGGAATCCTACTGAGAAAAGTTATATCAATTTATCTATGGGAGCTTATATTATACCTTAGTTAATCCATGAATATTTTCAAAATTTTGAAATGATTTTGATTTAAATGTATTTTTGTTTGTAAGATGGAACTGACCATTCTGACTAGTTGTCCACATTAATATTAAAGCATACATGTACCTGTCAACTCTCCTTCTTAAGGAGGGAGTCTCCCTCTTTCTGACTTCATCTCCCTCCTAAAATAACAACCTCCCGGGATCCTAGAAGGGAGATTACCTCTCTTAGAGTTAGACTGCATCTGCCCCATAACAAAGAGTAAATTGTATCAAATTTTTCGAAAGAAAGTGTCCACCAAGTACAATGACAAAATGTGAATGCATCATAATGTAGCAGAGATTAATCTACAACTTGATCTAAATGGGTCCCATGGACCCGATGAAATTTGGCCAATGGGTCCCAAGCCATAACAATGGGTCCCAGCAAAAATTAATGCGTCCCAAGTACTGTCAACAGCCTTTTTCGCAGCGTCTTAAGTTCGCGAATACAAGTGAGATGACTGGTTTGAAGCATTTTAAGTCAGCGAGAACTTTATGTTCCAGGAAAAATTATTAGAAATAAAACGTCTATATCCTAAACGTCAATCTAATACATGAAGTCAAATTTGCCGAATAATGTGATAAAATTGATTGTTTATTTATTTAGTTGCTTTATTTACGCAAGCGATGCTTCGAACATGCGTATATTAAAACGCTATTCAAACAAATCAATTATAATATATGGTATACGAAGACGGTAATATACTTACGTGTGAATAAAACATCATCATGATCATGGAAGAATTTTTGGCCGGATTGCAAAGCAATTCCGGCCTATAGATTGACGATGTCCGTCCGTCTGTCCGTCCGTCCGTCCGTCCGTCGTCAACATTTTGGTTAAAGTTTCTGGTTGAGGCAAAATCTAAGGAACTATATGCAGTAGAAACTTTATATTATACATGAAGCTTGCCCATGATAAGACCTTTCAATTTATGCCATAACATTTGACCTAGTGACCTTGACCTTGGACTTTGACCTAGTTAAAGATTTTGGTTAAAGTTTCTGGCTGAGGCAAAATCTAAGGAACTATATGCAGTAGAAACTTTATATTATACATGAAGCTTGCCCATGACAAGACCTTTCAATTTATGCTGTAACATTTGACCTAGTGACCTTGACCTTGGACTTTGACCTAGTTAAAGATTTTGGTTAAAGTTCCTGGTTTAAGCAAAATCTATGGTACTGTATGCAGTAGAAACTTTATATAATTAATGAAGCTCGCCCATGACAGGACCTTTCAATTTATGCCGTAACATTTGACCTAGTGACCTTGACCTTGGACTTTGACCTACTCAAAGATTTTGGTTAAAGTTCCTGGTTTAAGCAAAATCTATGGTACTGTATGCAGTAAAAACTTTATATTATTAATGAAGCTCGCCCATGACAAGACCTTTCAATTTATGCCGTAACATTTGACCTAGTGACCTTGACCTTGGACTTTGACCTAGTTAACGATTTTGGTTAAAGTTCCTGGTTTAAGCAAAATCTATGGAACTACGCAGTAGAAACTTTATTTGATACATGTAGGTTGCCTCTGACAAAACCTTTCAATTTATGCTGTATTATTTGACCTATTGACCTTGACCCAGTTAGTGACAAAAACTTACTTTGCAATCCGGCCATACCGTCTTTAGCGGTGTTTTATTTATGAATATATTGTATATATTACATTTGAATCCGAATGGTAAGAAGTTAAACTCGCATCAGGACTGCATACGACTTGTTTCGAACATGTTTCCGCAACAATTTCTCTTAAAATACCATGGACATGATCAACCTATTGTTAGGTTTAAAAGAATGGTCAAAATATGTCAGATCAATTACACTTTCTCGTCTTTGAAAGTTTTATGTAAACTTGAACTAAAGCGGACACATTATACGAAAGTGAATACTGCGTACGGTGGGACGCAGCGATCGGAAATCAATGGGAGATTTTTATGCGTCAGAGACGCAGGACACATAGGTAAATTAATCCCTGATGTAGTCATTGTTCGTAAATTTTCTTAGACTTTGAAGGTTAGCATTCAATGAAATTGATGATTCCCTCCAAATTTCACAATTTATTATAAATGTCACAAATTGGTTCACTCATGAACTCCCTCTTTTTCAGCTGCCAAGGAGGAAGATCAACTCTTTTGAGAATTTTAATGTTGACATGTATGATTCAAGCTGTCAGATGGTGTGCTTTGATTGTACATACTTTTAGTTAGTCTGCTTTATCTAATTCTTTTTCTTTATAATTTGCAGGATTTTATGGGAGACCATGGACAACAGATCAAAGAAAGACCTTGTTTGATTGGTAAGGATGTATCAGTATTTTTCAAGTGTTACTAGTGCATGCACAGGGCTCGCGCTGGGCTTCGCAAATGTCGCATTTTGCGACAAAAATTTGAAATTTGCGACAGAAAATCACGATTTGCGACAAAGGGAATTTTCTAAAAATGAGTTTTCAAGTACCGACAAACACGCAAATTCGGCATTGATAGATCGATTCTAAGTACCGGTAACTCAAAGTGCAGTTGAAGCGGGTTTATTCCCGGAATGCCCACATTCTTTGATGTACCGACAGGTAGAATTGAATTATTTTGTGGGCATTCCGGGAATACATGAAATTACTAAAACAACACTTTGTGGCAATTAATTCTTTTACCGTAAAATTTTTCAATGTCATAAATGTGAACGCAAAATGATACAGAAATTATACAGAAATGTTTCATTTCACTATTTTATATTTTATTGTAAGTTTCTGCATTTTTTGTCGATAATATTAACAAAACAAATGCAAGGTATTAAATATAATAAATACATATATAATAATTGTAAGTGAAGCACTACAAGAACATGCATGGTTCACATTACATGATATTACAGTCAGTGTCCCTTCCCCGACAGTGCCCAACGAAGGGACACTTATAACATGCTTTTGGAAGCATTAAACTACTGTTTCCTAAAAAAATCTACGAAATTAGTCAGAAATAGCCCCAAAACACCCCCAGAAACCAAACCACCGATTTGAACAAATTTTCCGAAATTTTATCGGCCGTGATGGAGATGGTATCATGTCTCTGTATTCGCATTTTCTGACAAATTTTTAGACACTCGTAAGGTCATGAATGTGTCGGGAACGAAGTGATATAAGGTGCCTTAGATGAATGTTAGGAGTACATGTACCAATTGGAAGAAAGTCGAGGCCTGACAATTGACGTCGCCCGGGGAAAGCCTGCAAGAAGCAATGTACGGTACATAGAAAGCACAAGAGAAGATGTTTGGACACCTTGTGTAGCAATGTATGAATTTCTGGCATTAAATCATGCCAGCAGCTGAGCTACATTTGTAAATTGGACATAAAAGTGAGGGGCCGGAATCTCAAAAGTGAGGGGCCGGAATCTCAAAAGTGACTCTTAGTTCATATACTTGTCAAATGCATCACTTTCATTTGGGTGGCTTATGAAAAGCACTTTGGCTGAGAGCATCACTGATGAGAATTTAATATTCGAAACATATGTCTGGTGCATGAACATTGGTTTGAAATTTTTTTCAAGAAGGTATAGAGCTTGAACATTTCCGTATTATTTCCAATCTTTAATAAATTACAGTCAAGGAAATGGTTCCTAAAAGGCTGAAATGCAAGAGCTTCTGGGGGGCTTTGCCCCCCCCCCCCTCGGTCCCCCTACCAGGGGTCTGCCCTGGACTCACTGGGGACCTCGGCGGTCACCAGACCCCTTGCCAATTTTACGTCCCCTTAACCCAAAATCTGGATCCGCCACAGGTCTTTGTTTACAAACTTCTTATAAAATTTGTTTTAAATTTGAGGTCATGATCATTTTTTTTAATATGAACATCTAGACTGATGGTTAGAGGGTCAGGTCCCGCCTGAAATTTGCAAAAATTGCTGATTTTTTCCTAGTTTTTACGTGAATTTACGGCTAGAATCCCCTCATGGGCTGAACTCACTGCCATTTTAAAACTCTTCTTGTGATGCCCTTTCCTTAGAAAATCCTGAACATGTTGACTTCTGTACGAAAGCTTTTAGTGCCATTTTTGGAAAGAAAAATTGTTTTAAAAAGTCGTTCTAATAAGATAAAAACTCGTTCGAACGAGTTAAAAACTCGTTCAAACGAGATAAAAAGTCGTTCTAACAAGATAAAAATAGCAATCCAAGGAATGCTTGTGTCGCCTGCCAAGCGGTTTGATTATTATTCTAGAAAGTGGATCAAAATTCTTGAAAAGTAGGTCTAGGTCAAATATCTAGATCAAGGTCTCTTCAAATATTTCAAACTGAACGCTGATCCTTCACTTCTCAAATTCATTTAAAAATCGTCGTCAGATTGATCAATACGACGGAAAATACTCTTGAAAGTTGAAAATATTTTTACCTGATTTATCTGATCATATACGGTAATTGGACCTTCTTAATTGATTGAAACAACACCCATTGTCTTTTGCATGTGGGCATTCCGGGAATATATTTCATTTAAAATGTGGGCATTCCGGGAAGACAGGTGTAACGTAGGTAAGCGGGTGACCGTAAAAGGTGTGAAATACACTGGTAATTAGGTAGCCCAGCAGCACGAGAGCCACTGCTAATTAGATAATTGGATTATGAAGATAAACTGTCCAACGTTAGTATTCCTATTGAAAAGGTATTTTAACTTTGTTACGGCGGACGGCAAACTTTGTATCTCTCGATGTCACTGAAAAGTTTAGATCATCACGAGTATGTCATAATTATTTTATTTTTCAATTCTTTGTTTCTCCCCCAAAAGAAGTACCACTGTATTATATAATTTAGATTTTGAAATTGGGAAACGTAACTTAAAAATGTCCGATTCCGTGTCGGAAAACAATAGCAAAATTGACGCCGTTCGTTTTTTAAACGTCTGCAAGTTCTGACGATAAAACTATAAAAAATAAGCCTTCAATAGCATCTAAATCGAGGTTTTGAGATCTTTGTATTCAGGATAAAAGCACACACAATAGCACCCCCTCTACTTTCTCTTAATTTTGCGTCATAGGCGTCGATCTCCTGTGAAACAAAAGTCGGCGACGAAGAATTGAACAAGAAAAAATTACTTATTTTATTTCTAGGCCATTGTGATTACGAAAACAAGCCACAAATAGCTTATGTATCTATATGAGGAATATTCATCTAGATCAGTTACAATACGCTGAGACCTTTTATTTTTTTTTTTGGGGTCAACATTTTTTTTCACAACAAGCAAAGATTATATAAGGGGACCATTTTCAAGCTACATTGAATAAATGATCAAGAGCATATCTAGAGAGTGTTAGGAGCCACCTTGGAAATGCCCTAAAATGCCCGTTTTTATGTCTAATGTTTTTCACAATCATATACATGTACTTGGAGCCCCTCCCCATCCCAGGAAAAAATCAAGGTCTGCCCATCTTTCTTTGGCTACAATAGCCAATTCCAGACTGTCCTTGCTATCAAGGAGTTCAAGTCATGGGGAAAAGGGGGGGAGTCAGAACTATAGCTTGGTCTAAAAGCAAAGCTGCAGTTCTTTCAGCCCACACAATGTTTGTACCAAGAGCCTTGTCAATACAGTAATCCCTAAACTCCAATGGATATTTTTAATTTGATGGGAGGGCTTCTATGAAGAATTCTGTGACTTTTTGAGTTGGTCTAGTTGAACTCATCACTTACTCAGTACTGCCATTGAATTCATACTTACTGAATATTTTGCATTTACTATGTTATCATAGAAGTAGTGTTGATATTAGTCTCTGACTTTGTTGAATCTAATACAATATGACTTTGTATGTTCTTGAAAATAAAACACATAAATCAACACATACACTATCTCTATTGAGAAAAATCAAAGTTTTTTCAGCAACTTTGTCATTGCGCAATATTGTGCTACAGCCCAATTTTGTGTCATCGCGCAAACTTGCGACACAAAATTTTGAGCCAGTGTGAGCCCTGCATGCAGTAATATATTATTATTGTGAGAAACCAGTGACTGTGTTATATGTTCATGGTTGACATAGCAAGTTGTCCACTGTAGTTATATCAGGTGTACATGTAAAACTGGTTAAATTAAAAACATTTGAATTTCTTGAAGCAGTCATCTGAGTACATTAGAAAATTAATTTACATGTTACAGGGAGATGTAACCCAATTGACCCTTTTAATCGCGCACAATTACATTTTGTCTGAGTTTTGAAGCTTGTTTGTTGGAGTTTTCAAGACATCTGTACATTGCTCCTCAGTTCCTACAGCATCCCACATTTGTACTAGCCTTATTGTCACAGCTGTTGTCATATTACGTCTTGGCACATTTTTCTGCTCTAGAGATCTCAAACTATTTAAGTAAATTTGCACTACGACCTTGTCCTCTAATTGATTATAAAGCTGTATGTAAAACTTCGTACTGTATGTACTGTGAAAAATTGATAAATGTTGATGTATCTTTTGGGATTGTAGGCTCAGTTTACATTTATAATGTCAAATTTTGCACTAAATGTGAATTACTCTTTCAGGTTAAAGAAAATGGGATTAAGCACATACATGTATGCACCAAAGGATGACTGTAAACACAGAGCTTTTTGGAGAGATCTGTACTCTGTGGAGGAAGCAGGTAGGTTTGAACAACTTTAAACTTAGGTTTTTATACTGATCAATGCTAAGAAAACATTACATTTTGTGTATGATATGGTACATGTAGGCCCCACATCGACAGAGTGAACATTACTTTATAGTACATTGATCAGGTAAAGGTTAGGATATTTATGAATAAGTAGTGATAGTTTACTGATCGAAACTTTACTTGAAAATGTTAGACAGTGGAAGAAACATGATTTTAGGCATTAGGGGTATAATACTTTACTTCTGATCACAGGAAAATTAAATACCACGAAGTTGGCCGACGATGCACTACTTCGGCAATATTCGGGACCATACATTTTCATGGCGAGTTGAATGAAACCTTAAAAAATATCAAATACCTAAAAATATGAAAGATATGGAAGTACATAATTACATGTACTAGTTTTTCCACGATATTGTTATTATACCCCTAATACCTTTAGAATGACACCTGTAGCCACTAACCAGGGTCAAAAGTTCTTTGATTTCAAATGAATGGATTTCATGCTTTTGTTGTAACAAAACAGTAGTTAGTGTAAAGGTATCCAGCTTTTGCATTCCAGGGCTCACACTGGCTCAAAATTTTGTGTCGCAAGTTTGCGCGATGACACAAAATTGGGCTGTAGCACAATATTGCGCAATGACAAAGTTGCCGAAAAAACTTTGATTTTTCTCAATAGAGATAGTGTATGTGTTGATTTATGTGTTTTATTTTCAAGAACATACAAAGTCATATTGTATTAGATTCAACAAAGTCAGAGACTAATATCAACACTACTTCTATGATAACATAGTAAATGCAAAATATTCAGTAAGTATGAATTCAATGGCAGTACTGAGTAAGTGATGAGTTCAACTAGACCAACTCAAAAAGTCACAGAATTCTTCATAGAAGCCCTCCCATCAAATTAAAAATATCCATTGGAGTTTAGGGATTACTGTATTGACAAGGCTCTTGGTACAAACATTGTGTGGGCTGAAAGAACTGCAGCTTTGCTTTTAGACCAAGCTATAGTTCTGACTCCCCCCCCTTTTCCCCATGACTTGAACTCCTTGATAGCAAGGACAGTCTGGAATTGGCTATTGTAGCCAAAGAAAGATGGGCAGACCTTGATTTTTTCCTGGGATGGGGAGGGGCTCCAAGTACATGTATATGATTGTGAAAAACATTAGACATAAAAACGGGCATTTTAGGGCATTTCCAAGGTGGCTCCTAACACTCTCTAGATATGCTCTTGATCATTTATTCAATGTAGCTTGAAAATGGTCCCCTTATATAATCTTTGCTTGTTGTGAAAAAAAATGTTGACCCCAAAAAAAAAAAATAAAAGGTCTCAGCGTATTGTAACTGATCTAGATGAATATTCCTCATATAGATACATAAGCTATTTGTGGCTTGTTTTCGTAATCACAATGGCCTAGAAATAAAATAAGTAATTTTTTCTTGTTCAATTCTTCGTCGCCGACTTTTGTTTCACAGGAGATCGACGCCTATGACGCAAAATTAAGAGAAAGTAGAGGGGGTGCTATTGTGTGTGCTTTTATCCTGAATACAAAGATCTCAAAACCTCGATTTAGATGCTATTGAAGGCTTATTTTTTATAGTTTTATCGTCAGAACTTGCAGACGTTTAAAAAACAAACGGCGTCAATTTTGCTATTGTTTTCCGACACGGAATCGGACATTTTTAAGTTACGTTTCCCAATTTCAAAATCTAAATTATATAATACAGTGGTACTTCTTTTGGGGGAGAAACAAAGAATTGAAAAATAAAATAATTATGACATACTCGTGATGATCTAAACTTTTCAGTGACATCGAGAGATACAAAGTTTGCCGTCCGCCGTAACAAAGTTAAAATACCTTTTCAATAGGAATACTAACGTTGGACAGTTTATCTTCATAATCCAATTATCTAATTAGCAGTGGCTCTCGTGCTGCTGGGCTACCTAATTACCAGTGTATTTCACACCTTTTACGGTC
Organism: Pinctada fucata; assembly: GCA_028142955.1. Lineage (NCBI taxonomy): Eukaryota > Metazoa > Mollusca > Bivalvia > Pterioida > Pteriidae > Pinctada > Pinctada fucata. The sequence continues at coordinate 55,494,151 of AP027105.1, forward strand.
ACCCGCTTACCTACGTTACACCTGAACGCTTCAACTGCACTTTGAGTTACCGGTACTTAGAATCGATCTATCAATGCCGAATTTGCGTGTTTGTCGGTACTTGAAAACTCATTTTTAGAAAATTCCCTTTGTCGCAAATCGTGATTTTCTGTCGCAAATTTCAAATTTTTGTCGCAAAATGCGACATTTGCGAAGCCCAGCGCGAGCCCTGCATTCATACATTTTGTAGATGCACTATTTTGACCTAGTGACATTAATTGATCCACCTATGGTTCTCATTAACTTTCCAAGTAGGAAGGCAAAAATGTGATTTGTAAAAAATAAATATATGGGAATCAGAATTAAAAAACTTTATTAAATTGTCTTAATACTCTTATTGCTAAATTTGAATCAAATCTTTCAGAGAGTCTTGCAGCCCTGATTGAGGCAGCGAAGGAACAGAATGTAGAGTTTGTGTATGCCTTATCACCTGGGCTTGACATCACATTCTCTAATGCTAAAGATGTGCAATTTCTAAAGAGGAAATTTGAACAGGTAATTAGTTATTAGAAGACAATACTTTTCCTGCATGATTTGAAGTGTTCTTTATTCAGATTCTTTGAGATATTAGAGAGGTTGAGATTTCCTACGTGTAACTTGTACGGGTACGTCTAGTGTACAAGTTGAACTACACGTTACTCTTTTTGAGATTTCTTTTCAAAGACTAATACTGGTCTTTGTAAAATTTTAGCGAATTTGAGTTGACTTTTGGAAAGGTTAAATTCAAAAGGAACATTAATTTCGGTTAAATCTACATTGAAATAGAAACTTGAAATCATTTTAAATTGACTGCCATACTTTTTAGACTATTAAACCAAGGGGATGAAATATCTTGAAGTAAAGACCTACGTGTAACTTGCACTTTACACGTTCACTGGCGACGTATACCTTGTAAATCAGATGACGTCAAACGCAATAAATGATGACGTCACAATAGTGGACCAGAGTAGAAGTACACGTACAAGTTACACGTAGGAAATCTCAACCTCCCTATTATACATGATGATTGTACTATAAAAGTATTGTAAATGTGGAAATTTTCGTGTGGGGGTAATTTTTGCGTTTTTCACGATTCAAGGAACTTTGTGAAAATTTCCCCCATGCGAAATATCCCCACTGCATTCTAACAATTGGACATACGTTTTTCACCCATGTGTAATGTCTTATTGTTGTAATTGTGAAATTTTCCCCCAGCGAAAATTACAGTACCTTGATCCAAAATAAAGTAATTTGTTGATCCAAACAAAGATGGTAAAATTAGCAATGAAAATATGAATTGGATATACATTTGTAATTGAATTCAATCAATACTACACACTACCATGTATATTTATGTCATAAAGAATGATTTTTAACTAGTTTAAGTAAATGTGATTTTGAACTAGTTTATATGATACTTTAAACTTGTTAGATGAGTTGTCTAGAAGAAAAAAATGATCGTTTCATAAATGCAAAAAAGAAAAATGCATGTAGTGCAGGTCATTCAAGTTGTTTATATCACCAAAATTAAAATACTTATACCTGGTATATTTCTTAAACCGCACAGGGTAGGGCTTTGAAATTTCACATGAAGGATCCCCATGGCCTTGACTTGCATTTGATGCCATGACTTGTGACCGAATGTCCAGAACCTTTGACTTTGAAAATATTTCTGGATGAAGCTATTTATAAGAGAACACCCACTTGGCCATGGTGCATTTTGTATCATGATTTGTCTTATTTTTCACTAGGTGTCGACATTTGGCTGCACAGCGTTCGCTCTGCTGTTTGACGATATTGAACCAGAGTTGAGTGAGACTGACCGGAGTATGTTCCAGTCATTCGGAGCAGCACAGGTATCCGTGACAAATGAAGTATATCAGCATTTAGGACAACCTCACTTCTTCTTTTGTCCCACAGGTTTGTGTTATGTTAATAAATACTTTACATGTTATAATTTTATCACAACTACATGTAAATTAAACAGATAAGAAAGGAGGAATATTATTTCTGATGCCAACTTACCTTGTATTTATCAGATTACATTCACAGCTCTCAGCTGACAAGTGGAATATCAATAGATATTGCCAGTCAGCTAGTAAATAAGATATGTTGTGCTCATGAATTACATGTACTATAGATATCCAGATGAATTGAATGTTAAACGCTTCAATTCAATAACATCGTATAAGAATAGATAAATTTGTAGCATGGACCAGATGATTGAAAATCGTGACCAATGACACTAAAAACTGACATTTTTGCTGTGATGGTCAACCCCTTTGTTTTAAAAATTGTCATGAGCATTGATTAAATATAAAGATTAAATGGTAGGCACAAAAGAAATGTGTTCACCTATTTTACATGTAAGTAACTGATATATGTATCTTTTCAGAGTACTGTTCCTCAAGGGCTGTACCAAATTTATCAACATCAGACTATCTGAACACTCTGGGAGCAAAGCTTTTATCAGATATTGATATATTGTGGACAGGTATGTGAAATCATTGGTGCTTATACATATGTATGTGGAACTTGCATGTCTATCTGTATGATGATAATATGAATAAAGGAGGCAAAAAAGAAAAAAAAAATTTGCTTGTGATGACAGTTAATACATTTATCTGAAAACTCTTCCGTCTTAACTCTCTTGATATTTGAATGATAGAATTAATGATGAAATTAATGATAGATAACTTTGATTCTATAGGACAGAAAGTTATCTCAAAGAAAATCACCGTGCAGCACTTACAGGATGTGACGGCAGTATTACAACGACCACCTGTTATCTGGGATAATATACACGCTAACGATTATGACCCACGTAGGCTATTCCTGGGACCATACGATGGTAGATCACCTGAAGTCATTCCTTATCTACGAGGAGTACTGACTAATCCTAATTGTGAATTTGAGTCTAACTTTATAGCGCTACACACACTAGGCCAGTGGTCTCAATCAAACCTGACGGGAGTGAAGAAAGATATATTAGGTAAATGTATATATGTATATTACTGTTGTATTGCACTGTCCTTGTGTCTCTATTTGTCAAAATGTACCAGAAAAAAAGTAATAAAGTACAATGTAACATGTACAATGTATATTAGTTAACCATCATGCATGTACATGTAATTAGATTATATAAAACTTTTTACATGATCATGATGATGCACATTTTGATGTACAAAAAAAACCTTCATGCTCTCATTATCTATCACATACACATGTATTTTAAAATGCAAATCAGTGAAACTGAAACAGGAAAATGAATGAATACACATTGTTACGTGGAATTAATGGATTGATCTATGAATAGTTAGGGGAAATAGAGCAACTATGATTTCCATGTGGGTTTCTAGATTTCTGAAATAAATTTGCCATCCATCATGTTCATTGAAATTTAAATTGACTTTTGGTGGAATATTTTCAGCTGGAGATAGACTGAGCCCTGTTGTATCAGACATAAAACTAGAAACAGAGAATGAGTATATAAGTGAAGAAGATTTCCCAGCCAAGCTGGACACTAGGTACCAACCAAGAGTAGCGTTACGCACAGCGCTGACAGACTGGATTATAGAAGTCAAGACAAATCGTCTAGCTCCAAAAGTGATAGCACCAGTAGCTGCAGTGCCTAATATTCCAACTGTAGAACAAGCCAATAACATTAACCCCTTACCACAAGAAGCACCGCTAACATTACCACCGTTTGTACAACCACCTGTGATGACCATGAATAGTCTTGCCCCAGTCGACTCACCGATTCTTTCCGAGTCCGACACAGACTCAACCCCAGACTTAGAACCTATGGAATATGTTCCTTGTGGTACATCGGAAAATGTTACCTCGACTCTAAAGAAAAATCTCTCCTCTGATAGTCTGATGCAGGTAGAGATAATGTCTGACAATAATATGACAAACGATAAAGCCGACAGTGATGTGGGAATGACTTCCAGCACACAAGAAGAGATAGAAATAGATGATCTGCATTTACTGGTTGAGTTTTTCTACACACCCTTTGAACATGGTGTGGCAAATGTCCAGATGTTGAATGATTTACACTGGCTGAGGTCCAATGCTCATTTGATGAGCAAGCGCAATAAATGCAATCCACTAGAGGTAGGTCTTTGATTTGTTATTTACATGTATACATAGAACAGAAAAGATAACCGATGTTTTGAAGTGAGTAATTTAAAAAAGTATTCACGGTTTGAAGAATATGTATAATATTTCAGGTGGAGGAATGGTTAGAAAAGGCAAAGAAGTTTACAGATACTGTGGAACGTATAGGGAATCTTATAAGGAAAATCCATGTGTTACCCAACACTGCCCTAACTTTGGAACTCTTTCCTTATCTATGGGATCTCCAAGGAGTACTTCAGAATTGTAGTGCATATGTTCAGTGGTTAGGTCAGTATTCACTTTATAATCAACTCTGATTTGCTTCCTACATGTATTTGTGTGTGAAGTCATCTGTGTGCTTTCTCTGGAGAAGATTAATTGATATGACATAGTAAGTACATGTAGTAATGTTATATGTTAATCAGGGCACCTACGCCTTATTTGGGGACAGTAACTGTACTGAAAAGAATTCAAAGAAAAAAAGAAGTTTTTAGTATCTGTCTCTTTTAGGTAAAAATTGAGCTTGTAAGTTGTATTGGTACAAATAAATACTCAAATGTTGGTGGGAATTTAGACATTAATAATTTGTTTTCTTTCTTTCCAGGTTTAGGCCATATTCACAACCCAGTACTTGGTACAACGCCCATGGTCAGTGCGGCATCATGTACGTATTTAGTTAAGAGACATTGTAATCATTGTGGTCTTTTCTTTTTCAGCACTTTGCTGTCGCCATGTTGTTTAATCCTGTATTATGTATCTCTCCCAATACAGGTTCAGAAATGCTTTAATCTCCTGTCTCACTGAACAGTCCATTCTTTTTACCTCTGAACAAAGTTATCTTCACAGAATATATGTCTACATCAGGCTACAGAAAATATGTAATACAAGTTGGGTTCTACGAGATTTGGGGTTATATCTGATGAAGCATATGTTCATACCTTGATTATCAAAATTTCAGAAAGTTCAAAGAATATTTTTTGTCCAAAAAAATTTCTTAATATAATTTTAATTTACATTTGCCATACAGAAAGTTTCATTGAAATTTGTGCTTTTTACGTCCATTTACATCTGTTGTCCCTGAGGGTAGGAGTGTAGAAAGAATGCACTGTGGAGACTTTTGATTTTCAGACGTAAGAATTTGCTAAGCATGTGTCAACGATGAAAATCCTTGTTAAACTGGCTTAAGTTCATCAAATTTTGATTTAGTCATTTTAAAAAATTCCAGAAGTATTGTAAGTTGATTTTCGCATTTTTCATCACTATGCACCAGAGACTGGATTTTCATCTTTAGTTGACCTTGCTTAGTTTAATATAGATCAGGCTAATGTATCTTCACTAATCAGGGGATTGTTAGAATGATGAATTCCCTGGTTAGCATTAAAACATGGCAACAGCAAAATTATACAAGCTATTCAATCTGCATTGGGATATTTATTTGGTCTAAAGAATTGATATTGCTTAAGTCCACAAAATGCCATATAGCATTTACTTCCATGGGTGGTGTTACCATCAGTCATTGTTCTTCTTTATTAGTCCCCTACCGGCAAAGCTGGAGGGGACTCTTAGTTTTTGTAATTATAATGTTTCAGGTGTTTACTAGATATTGAAATACAATTCGTTTTACAGCTTACAAATCTTAAAGTATGATATGGGGTTTGAGGGGTTTTATACACGTACAGGATTGAAACCTTCATAATTCTGATGGCCTACATACATTTTTGAATGAATGAATTTTTCATCAGTGGAACCTTTTTGTTTGCATGGACTTTAGGAACTAAATTAACTTGAGCAGTGAGAAATTTAAACAAAGGGATCTATACTTATAAGAATGTTTCAAGTCACTTATTATAAGCAGAGCTATACCCCTAAAAAGTTCAGTATTTTGCAGTTTCCTGACTTCAAGGAAAACCTTGTAGCACATCTATGAAGCAATCCTTCTTTGAAATAAATCATTATAAATGGGTTTTGTGAATTTTCAGTACAACAGGGTTACATGTATCATTAATCCTTAGATCAACTACAATTTTTTGTCTAATAAATTTGACAAGATATATCTTTATAATGAGGAAACCAGGCATATTTGATGGACTTAATACTTCAGAAAAAAAGTAATTATGATCCAAATTGACTTGAATAGTTTGTATGCTTCTTTGTGAATGTTTGATATGATTTCAGACTTAAATTTATTTTAATAGAAGCTGATGGTAAAAGTTGAATAACATTTTGGTAAGTTAAAGAGCTGAATTCTTCAGCCGGCTCAAAGGGTATTTGAAGAAAAGATTAAATTCTCCAATAAAATGCAATTTCATTCTTCTAAATCATATGATAAAGTAATTTTGTTTAAGATAAAGAAATCTAAACAGAAAAAAAAATCAAAGAAAGACAAAATGTCACATCTACCCAAAGTCTAATAATCTTCTCCCTTTTCTCTTCCACAAAACAGGGTGTTCAAAAGGTTATAAGGAAGCATTCACGAGTGGTGATCAGGAACCGTGGTTGTTTCGTGGCGGTGCACAAGGAGAGTTCCAAGTATGTATGATGGAACACAAACACGGCCGACTCCTGACATCTTTGCCGTAATCAAATGTTGCTGGTTGTTTTAACTATAATCCGACAACACTGGGAGAAATACAGAATATCATCTTAAATCACTTTTATTTTGAAGTGGACATTCTATTCCGAATGTCACTGCAGAGAAGTTTGATTAATTATTAACTATACTGTACATGTAAATGACAGTAGATGACTTACCCCCTCAGTTTCAGCTTTTGCCACAGATACTGCCTCTGCATTTTAAGTTTTATTTCCAGGGTAACATGCGCAGCGCTATAACAACAGGCAGATTGTATTCTAACTTCCTTTTACAGATCTTGGAGCTTATAATAGTATGGGACATTTTAAGTGCATTATTGTTTGTTCTTTATTATTTCTATTTGAAAAATGGGGAGAACTTGGTTGTTACAATGCAGTTTGCCTGTTCATCTAATGAATTTCTTTTATTTCAGGTGTGCGCAATTGCTTTGCCTTGTATTTAAGAGGCAGAGAAAATATTTGTGCAGCTTAGAAGTCTTCATATAAAAAAGATTGGCAATTGAAAATTCTTGTTGGCTGCTTTTGATCTGCAGGCCTTGTAAAACTGAAAAGTCTCCTTGTTGCTTTGTAGAGGAGACAGCAGTGAATGCAATAGATTTAGACATTTTTTTCAAGAACAAATTTAAAATTTCTGTCAAGCAGTCAGCAAGAATCACGGAGAAAATTCATTTTCAGGTTTCTGAAATGCACAAATATTTTCGTATTTTAAATGATAATCTTTTACTTAAGATGTAGAGCAGTATCTGTGTTATGACAGCTTATTAATTTGGCAAATTTTTCAATGAAAATTTAACAAATTTGTAATTGATCTTAGAAATATGCTGTCATAATTAAAAAAACAAAGAGGCCTAGACTGCGCTAGCGTGCTATAAGAATTGTTGTTGCTTGACAATTCTTGCGCGTCAAATTAATGTTACAGCTAAAGTACAGATGGTTTCTTTTACATTTTTTAGCGCCTATTGCCATCTGAAGGAGCACATGACCTATTTATGATGAGGCCTCCAGAAATTGTGCTCAAACGATTGTATCAGTATCGTCCATACAGACCAAGTGATGAGGTTTGTATTATTACAGGAATCTTAATAAACAGATTATACCGCTGTTAATTAGGCAGAGTGTGGTTTACTGATTTCACTATGACTTTCTGTCTGCCTGTCTGTCCATGGACATAACTTTTGTTTTTACTCATAGCTCCATTAAATCTTGACCTATTACTTGTAGTAGATTATTAGAGTATTGAGTAAATTTGCCATCTTAAGACTTAACGAAATATTTTTGAAACCACTAGCCCAAAGATTTCTACAAGTTTTTTGTACAGTTTATATAGTGAAATTCTACTAGCCCGACAAAATTTCTACTAGCCATGGACGCCAGGCGAGTAAGTTTTCGTAAACACTGCATCTTTGAAAGGAATATTCCCAGTGATTTTGGGATCAAAAGGTTGAAGGTCAAGGTCAGATTCATTAGATATGGTAAATACATGTAGTAACAAACAGAATTACGGCACAACTCAAGTACTTAATTCTTTTGATGAACCAAACTTCACCCATAGTCATTTTGGCAACACTATCGCAAGGGATATTCTTCCCTATAGGACATTACACATACTAGCTAATTAAAGCATATTAGATTTAAAAATATTTACATGTTTTATGAATACATGTATGTATTTCTATGAATATGATATAAAAAATAACAAACTTGATCATTTTTTTCAGCCGTCAGTGTACAGTGTATGTTTGAAGACTTGTGATGATAGTATGGATGGGACAGAAGTTTTTCCAGAGTTACCCCAGCTAATTGGAGACAGGTAAGAATTGTTTATTTAAATTGTTCGAGATGATATCAAGATTTGAATACATGTATCATAACTGCTTGCAAAGAAAGTTGGGGAGAGGGTGGGGTTACAGGTGAATCTGGGTTAAAAAGAATTCAGTCTCTGCTTGGATTCAAACAATATATTTCACACTCACAGAATATTTGCTGATGACTAAGGGTGTGTCATGACCTTAATCAAAGGTCATATTGTCATGGTCAAGTTCATAGGTATGAAAAGGTTGTGTCCAAACCAATCATTCCTCTTAGTTGTTCCTAAGTTCAAGGTCACTAAACATGATGTATTTATGCTGAGATGTTTTCCTATTTAAATATATGTAAATCTATAATCTTACAGCATATCTGCTTTGTTAGTTCCCTACCTGCAACGCCGAAGGGGACTCTTAGTTTGTTTTATTTTGTCATGGTATTTCATGTTGCATATCTTTAAATTTGTAATTTGTACATATGTCTGTACAGGATTATAGGTGGATTGGTGACCCTGTCTCCTGAGTATTGTTTTGTTGTGGAGGACGATGAGGGCGTGTGTGGGTATGTAGTAGCTGCCCTGGACTCTAAGGACTTACTGAACAAGGCAGAGCTGTCATGGGTCCCAGCTATGTGTGAGAAGTACCCTAAACCCAACAAAGAGGATCTCACCCCAAGTGATGTAAGTAGAATGATAAAACTATGACACGAGAGAGTTGATTAGGACAACTATACATGTATTTGAGTCAAATCTTTTCAATTGGAATTGGAATAAACATATACTTTATCTAAATACACATTATGATAGGGTATACATTGAACATGGCTTTTATGTCACAACATTAAGGTTACTTACTGTAAACATTGTCTAGTCTCTGTCCATCTGTCAGATAGTCAGACTTTCACGCTATGATTTAAATAGGATGTCCCTCATGATATCTTTTCCAATGCTTGAAGTTTTATTGAGTATTTCATTTTATCATTTAGGAAGTGATCATGAGTTTTCATAATAAACAAAGGGAAGTGCCAGAGAGTGTATTACAACGTTATCCATCCATTGTCCGTGTAGATTTCATACCACCGAGGGTAGAGGATTATTCCGTACCTAAACGTTTACTTGCCTGTGCTCTTACTGCCCTAAAGACTCGGGGATCTATAGGTGTACATGTAGAAATGAACGTAGGTGACAAGTGTATGATTGATCACTACCAGAGGATGGGTTTCTTGCCAATAGCCACAGATTCAACATGTGATGATGTTGTATACTTGGGACGTCTGATTTAGTTCAAGAGTGCTAAACTCGAAAATGTGTCTGTTGTTCAAATTTGTTGAGATTTGTCAGTATCATTTACATCTGTTGTGATTAAACTAGAGCTGCAACAATTCCTAATATTTTGTGCAATTCTCAGTCTAAAACTTTGATTAGATTATCTTCATTTTCTTTTAGTGTTTTATCAAGGACTCTGTCGAGAAGATGATGTTGACATCCAAGTTGTGTTGTTATATTTTGTCATGTACATGTGTAGGTTTTGTGATTGTAAATTGTTTGTGATTTAGTCGAATCTGTTAAGTTTTATTACTCCATAATTCTTCTCTTAAACCACAAAACTGTATACAGTATGTAGATTTCTGTCAATTCAACTGAAAATATAGCTGTCTTATGTCCGCACATGTAACCACATAAATCATACAAAGTGCAAGCTTCATACTAAGTGCAATTAATTTGACCAAATATTCATTCATTCCAAGCAAATTATATTCTGTACCAGTGTTTACATGTGAATCAAACTCCCTAAAGTTTGATTTTATAATCGTACTTGTGAAGTGACGGTAATTCTCAGTAGTATGAATTGTTGCAGCTCTGAACATGGACGTGTACTTGGTACACAATGTCCTGTGTATTTTGTTATTTACAATGAGTGCAAGAAATGCATGAACAATTTACTTGTTTATCTTATGGATCAGTTTTCAATATTTCATTTTTATACATCTACATTTCAATGTCTTTACACATTCGGTCAGTAATCATGGATACTATTGAGGACTTGAACAAATGTGAAGTCTCAAGTTGAGAAATGTGAATCCTCATGATATGTGAATTCTCAAGATGAGATACAATGTATATGAATACACGATATGTTTTATGATGAGTATTAAATGTGATACCAAGGGCTGTGGTGCTACAATGAAATCCTGATGGTTTCTTATACATGTATATCTAAATGTGTACAAGTTGTGCTTTGTAATCATGGCATTCGTATAGAAGTAGTCTTATTTTGTTGCAAATGTTTTTCCATCAAATATTTATTTGTTGAAAGTTTTGTTTGACTAATGCAATAAAAGATTGCCATGAAATAACACTTTTGTATCTGTTAATATACCAAGCTTGGCATTTTGCCTGGTGGCTTATACACATCAGAAGGAAAGGAAACATGTATATAAATGTTTAATTCCTCATCTCCTTGATTTCAGTCATGCATTGTGATGTCCAGAAATTCACCTTGGTACTCTTTCTGTGAGAAGATACACAAGATAAAGCATAGCTTTGTCACTTTGTCATAGCTCATTGGATCAACAGTCCCGAGTCCAAGTCATTGATTTTCTCGGAGGTGATTTATTGTCTTTTATCAACATCTGTTTCACAGATGGGGTCTGTCAGTACCTTGAGTCAAGGTCAAAACTGCAATCCAGGTTCATAATAAAAAGAAATAGTTTAGTTGGTCCAATCACAACCATTATTGTGCTATGGACTTGGAATTGTTTGCAGGACCCATGAACATTGAACCAAAGCCATATCTGCAAACGTCAAGATGAAAGAAAGATGCAGCAAAGTGTAACATTTCCTTGCATGACATCTATATCAATTTTGTATTTACTTGAATACAAGTAGGCAGTAATCTTCAACTATTACTGATTCTAATGTAAACCATTAAGTTCTATAAAGTACTTTGACATGTAAACCTAGATCTCATTTGATTTCACAATATATGCAATTTGTGTACCAAGATTCACAAGGATATCTCCCTCTTCAGGGTATACAAGATTTCATATTTCTTTATTCCTTAAGTCCATATATGATACAGAGAATTTTTTATATATATATACATAAATGGAGTAAATATCTAATCTGTGACCTTGGAAAATTTTTATCTTCTTCATATCATCATAGTAGAAGCTCTGTTGAAAAATGTGTCCTTTAGAATGTATACAATGGGTTTTTTTTACTAATTCCAATCCATAACATTTTCCTTGACTCTGAAAATCAACAGGGTTCTTCCTAAGTAACTTACTTCGAAGTAATTTACTACAGTTGAACAAAATTCTGTTGAAAAGAAGTGCATTTTAGACTGCATACAAGGGTTTAAAACATTTCAAATTGTGACCTCGACCTTTCCTATAACCTTGAATATCAAAAGGGTTTTTCCTTGTTATAAGCAATAAGTGCACAAAGTTTGATCAAGATCCTATTTAAAACTTGCCCTGTATAGCGTATAAAATGATTTAAATCTGTGACCTTGACAATGAAAATCATAAGTATTCTGGCTTATATCATCAGCATCAAGTGTATGAAGTATGGTCAAGTTCCAATGAAAACTGTCCTCGAGGCAGTATACATAAGTGTACTACAACTATGTTGCAAGGGTTAATAAGCATTTTCGTTTTATTTTTGTATGAAGATTTTGTGAAAATATCTTGGTCGAGATGGAGCGTTTTGCAACAAGAAATTCACATGAAACCCCTACCACATGCCAATCAAAAGTTATGTCCATGGCCAATTTTTTGCATTGACTGACCAAGAAATATATATGGTCCTGAAACTTTGATATGGGCCAAATGATTTAAGGGAACAAGAAATTAAAATCAACTATTAAATTTGTGACTGGATCCTATAAAACTAGCCAATAAGAGCTTGATTTGCAATTTCTGATGTATTTTCTTCTTCACCAAAACTTTAGGGAATGAAATTATAGGGTTGCTTGAAACAAGAGACCCAAGGGGCCACACAGCTCACTTATTTGCAGACAAAGGGTTGAAAGTGGCCTATTTTGTAAAGGACCTCGAGTAGTGGCTTTATGCAAGGTTTCGTGAAATTCTATACATCTGTAAAGGGGAGATATGGAAAATGCTTCAGCCATCAGTCCTTGATGGCCATGTTTGTTGATCATTCTGCTTGAAAAACACAAACTTGGTAGAAGACCTTGAGTACTTGCTTCCTGTAAGGTTTGTGAAATTCTGTTCAGGGGTTTCAGATGTTAAAAATGTGTCAGCCAATCAGAGCCCTTGGTGGCCATATTTGTTGACCAATTGGCATGAAAAACACAATCTTTGTAGAGGACCTCGAGTATTTCGTTCCTGAGAGGTTTAGCGTAATTCTGTGCGGCGCTTTTAGAGATGTCAAAATGTATCGGCCAATCAGAACCCTTGGAGGCCATATTAACACGAAAAACACAAACTTGGTAGGGGGCCTTGAGGACCTGTTCCCTGTATAGTTTCCTTAAATTCTGTGCAGTGGTTGAAGAGGAAATGTTGAAATTATAAAAGTTTACGCCGGACAGATGCTGTATATAAAAATAGCTCACTTGAGCTTCCCTCAGTTGAGCTGAAAATAAGATATATTTAGGCCCTTGATCAGTATGGATTTGGTAATGGCTGCAGATACAAAGTCAAGAACAAGTATGTCACTTAAATATTAGTTTTAATAGGCAATGAAATGTATACACCATGGCACCCGTAACAATATTTCTTAAGCTAATACAGAATTTTGAGGATTACAAATTTAGGTCTTCAAACATTTAATACATACTAGTATACGGGACATGTACATGAATTCTGATTATTATGCCTTTTGTACACAGCAGTTACTCTGACTGAGAGCATACACAAAGACATTCATACCATTCTGAGAAGGGGGATTCTAAATCATTGTATATTTAGGGAGCTAAGTATGATGTGTATAACTTCATAAATGAATGATTCTATTGTCAAGCAAACATGTACATGGTTTTCTCAAACAATATATTAGAATATAAGCATTATATCGGTATACATCACTTACTAAACCAAATTAAAATTTTATTCTTCCCTCGTGCGAAAAGAAATTAGAGAAGAACCTTACAGCACCAGCAAACATGAACTCAAAATAAGTTGCAGTTTTATATTCTACAGTGTTACATAATAAACTGTTAAAACTGAAAGCTATTCAATTGAAAGACCATGGATGTCGTTACTTTTAACAAATAGCCAATTCCATATTTACAAGTAGGAAATCAGTTTAACCATCTTCCACCTGAAAATACATTTACATGTAAAAGAAACAAAATTGTTACATACATGTTAATTTTATTTACAACTTGGATACAAGGTAATTGAAGGGGATGCTTCATGTTTTCAACAGTATTCCTTTATCAGTTTTCGTTCTATAATGAATAAGTTATGGAACATCTTGTATAACTTAGCACCAAAGTAAGTTCAGTCAAAATTGTGCTCTAACCTAGTGGTACACTTAAAGATGGACTTAAACATAAAACTTTCACTCAGCAATTCTTAAAGTACAAAGATCTGAACTCATCCAGTCTGAATTTTGCCTTTTGAAGATATGAACTGGATGGAATTATCTTTGATCGACTTTCACAAAAGTTTTCTTAAAGTTTTCAGCACAACTTTATTAACCAAAGGACAAGAATTATATAAGAGGGAAAAATCTCATTTTGTACAGTATATCCATTGGAGTTGCATTTATTCAGCAAAGGGTTTTTCACTTTTATAGTGCTGTGAACAATCAATATACTACTACATGTAACATAAAGTCATATAAACCTTCATAAAAATACCAAGATTTGTTATATTCTACATGGAATAAACCCCTCCTTTGTTTTGCATTGATAATTGTCAATATACATGTACATGATATAGTAAATACATATTTTACATAGCAGAAACATTGAAAAATAAGTGCAAAAGAGCAAAACTAAAGCAATAAACCAAAAAAATTAAATAAAATAAAGAACTATAAACACAACTTCCCAGAAATCTCACTTATGTTTCAGTTGTGGGCTTGCAGAGGGAAATGTGTTATTTTTTGTGACACATGCAGATAAAATGCTGAAGAACGAACCTTGACAACAAAAATACTTGAGCGTTTGGTTGAAATCAAATAAATATCAATAGAAAAGAAGTTCATGGAATGTTAAATTTTTTTGCAGAAACATAACACATAGATAAACATGCATAAAAAAAGGAGAAATGATAAGAATTAAGCACAAGGTTTACTGTTTTAAAAGTACAATTTGACAGATTTAGTATTTGTATTTTGATACAGATTTCCGAAATCAGTCAAACTTATGTAATCTGTATCTTCATTTAAATCTACATTTAATAAAAATCATTCCAAGGAATGCATGTGTCACCTGCGAAATATAGCGACACTGAGAAATCACTTTTATATAGGGTGTGACAGACATCAAGTGTGACAGACAGATGGACAACGGACAAAGTGATCCCTAAGTGTCGCTATGCTTTGCAGGCGACACAAAAAACACAACTTCCAGAATCTCAACATATACATGTAAATTATGCTGTATGTCAATGTTGAATTATAACATTTTCACTTCATATGTCGTACTGTAAAAAAGTTATATGCCATGGTGTTGATGTATCTAGCAAGCATTGTGTTTATTACAACCCAAAGTGATACAAACATCAATGATGTAGATGTAATCATATGAGGTCATCACATGACATAAATGTTAAACTAAACATACATGTACATTTCTCAATGCTCTAATGATATGCAAAGAAAGAGCGAATTATATACATAGCATGTTTGAGTACTGTGCATCCAAAATATTTTGTTAAACTGATGAGAATGATTCATGTAAAGTCATAAATCCACACAATGATAAATCTGATCATAACATACATGTATTTACAATATTTTCTACAGCTTTCCAAAATGAGTATTTGTAGCGGTTTTTAGCAAGCTTAATTCAAACACATACAATCCATGTTTCATGAAACAAAATATCTTACACCTAGATAAGCTTTCCTAATATACCTGATATTAAAGACAAGAATGAGAGAATCTCTATGAAATTAAAGCTGTGTCAAAAAATCATTCTTTCCAGCCCATAAATGCAATATGAGGAAAAAAAAACCACCCAGGAATTCAAAGAGCTGAGAATTTGGCAAAGATATGTATTTCTTTCCTTATTTATAATATTTTTTTCTCCAATTCCATTAGTATTAAACATACTAGTCTACAACCTTTAATATACAATAGAATAAAAGCAAGAAACCACCAAAAACATTAAGGCCAGATAGTGAAGTGTTAAATAAATGACCAAGCTATGACGGAAGAGGATTAGATTTTGTAAATATTAGTACATCTATGTAACACTGATGTCTAAACATTCAAAATGAAATTAATCAAAGAGTTTAGGTCAAGAGGTCAAACAGTATGCCAAAAGAATGTACACGTAGTATGACAGTAATCCTACATATTTTTTTCCAGTTGAGCTAAAACGATAGTCAGTATTCCTCGTACAGATCATATCAAGCCCTACGTGGATCTATAGACAATGATTTGAAGACTGTCAGGTTAAACATCAAAGAACAATTAATACTGTATTAAAAGATCAAAATCTAATATATTTATCTATATTACTTTTACTAAGAAGCAAACCAAACTGGATGTAAAAGGGCAGACAGACTGACAGAGAGACTTCCTGACGGACGTCACCATTCGTAGAATGGTTTTGCTTCACAATCTGGCCAAAGGTTTTTCAATATCAGAACCAACAGACTGCCAATTGACAGTTAGGTTCAATCTAAGTCTGAGAAACTTGAAAAACTTGAATGACTGATTAGCACATACATGAAGTTACATGTATATAAAGCATTCTAAATAAATACTGAATAAAGGCCCATGCAAAAAACAAAGATAACCGATGAAAATTTGAATCAAAATTAAGTTAAATAACACTCTCATTCCTGTACAAATAGTGATCAAAACCCAGATTTTCCCCATTTTTAAATTCCACATTCATAAATTACTAAAACAATATGAGCCTATACTATATTCTATCTTATTAAACTGCAATTTTTATATGTCATTTTGAAAACTAACGTATGGATACAAATACAATGTACATGTATATCAATATTTGTGAGATTAAAAAGACATGTAAGGGAAAAAATTACTACATGTATAAGATAAGTAATATTTGTATATTGCTGAATTTTCCAGATACCATTTACAATTTTACATGCTTAATACATTGGACTTGAGGAAAATAGTAGTAAATTAAATAAACCAAAACATTACAAGTTGTTCAATAAAGTCATACCAGACTAGTTGACTAGAGTGTATTTAAAAATATCCTGAAATTTGTGTAATTTTAGAAAACATTTGTTCATTTTCTTTTGAAACATTTAAACTCACTAATATTCTCAGATGTTCTTGACATTTATGTGTGCAGTACAGTTCTAATATTTTGTACTGACACAGACTTTTCTTGTAGAAACAAAAATAGATTGAAAAATCACATTCACATACACATGCTTGAAGAAGAGAAAATAACAACCATATGCAGCTGGTGAATTCCAAAATAAGTGAATTTATTCACACATCCTTTTTTATATAATCAAATAATGTACAAGAATATTTTTTCTTAAACTTCATAACTGACATATCTTAATATACAAAAACACTGTCACACATTTTCTGGCAGAAAGATGGATTAAATTTTGTCTTGGACAAAATTTTGATCAAATAACAATCTACTGTTTTGAGCAGTTGAATTACAAAAAAAAAGCCACATACCCAATAAATATGATACTGATATAAGTATTGGTAAATTATGGTTTTTTATAAAGATCTTTTAAGTTCTGAAAGCCCTTTTCTGACACCGTTGTCTTGTACACATGACAGTTTGATGTTTTATACACTGTCCGGAATCCTGACCTGGAGCCTGTATGGATGATGCCGTGACCAGACGTTATCATCGAGGTAATTTGCTACGTGTCCTTGCCCGCGTTCTTGGTAATGTGGCGTATGGATCACTCTTATGCTGTATAAAACAAAATCATATAAATCATTAGAATACATATGGAATTCAAGCCTTATTTATATAATAAGTGTCTTATTTTGTGTGTTCATGCAGAAATAAATTACAATGGCTGATGCATTTATTTTGATATAATGCGCGTTAGCGCATTTTATCAAATAAATGCATCAGCCATTGTAATTTATTTCTGCATAAACACACAAAATTAGACACTTATTCTATATATATGCGCTTTCAAAGCCAAAAATAGAACAAAGAAAGCTCCCAATTCTATTTTTAAAGCGAATCCGTCCACCAATGTGGAGGGGAAGGAACAGTGGGAGTGTCCCCATGTCAACGTAACGCTTATTCAGTATGACTGAAATGTCATATATTAATGCATTGTGATATATCAAGTATAACAAATTAGAAATTTAACGATGGAATAATGACCAAATATGACCAAACAAGTTATTTATTACTCTCTAGATGTTGACTGTTTGGAACTAATTTTGTCTGCGGAATGTATTCCCATTTCTATTATACGTTTGAGTCAGTTGCAGCGCGGTGAAATCATGAAATGTTGACAGCGTTAGTTTATGGATTTTTCTTATACTGTGTACTGTTTACGGGTGGTCTATTTTGAAATTATCAAAAACAACGCTGAATGTGACAAGAAATCTTCATTCGAAATACAAAATGTATTTCATTGAGTGTAGGATGTGACATCAATCGACAGAGAGCAATTGTAGCTGCGCCTGCCTCTGTCGCTTGTTGTTGATGTCATATTCTGTAATCGTCAAGACACAGTTGCTGAAAGAGGTAAGGACTTAGTGGGTTTTTATATAATGTTATTCCTAATTTCTGCATTGCATAGGAAAGGATTTTAAACTTGTTGATATTCGATTCAAATTCATCCGCTTTGTCGGGGTTATGACGTCATACTGTCATTTATACGGAAATCAATAACAATCGTCCTGAAAGCTTTATCTCAGGCAATTACAGTGGCTGTGCATATATATTGATTTATACGATTTCACAGCAATGTTTTCTCCTGGATAAACTACAACATACAAAGTTGGTGCTTGTCTTGCAATCTTTCTTTATATATAGTAGATTAAAATAATTCTTCCAGAGGGAAGGGATGATGCAAATAAAAGCACAAACACTCAAATACACAAATTTTCAGCTACTCGGCCTTTATCCAGTGTAAAAAACGACAATGTACATGTATATGACATCTAAGTAAAATTCATGCTTTGCTTCTCTAGCCTTCATTGCAAATTGTTGCAAGGGGCCAAAAATTTGTGTATTTGAGTGTTTGTGTTTTCATTTTCTTAATATGCACAGGCCATTCATAATCAATACGTTCATTGTAAAAGATTTTTAAGAATACTTATGACTAGTTTCTTTATTATAATCTGGTTTACATACACAAGCTAGTTAAATTGTTAAAGATCAAATGTTAATGTGATTAAACTGAGGAAAGAAGCACCAGAGTTATCAATTCTACAATTAAAGAGACTCACTTTTAAAAACGTTATATGTGTGACTATCGAAAAGAAAGTGTATTCAACATGACACTTGCACTGTTTTTGTAGATGAAAACAGAAAGACATATGCAAAGAGCTCAAGAACTAAATTAATCAAGGAAAAAGGTTATTTTACTAATAGTAGAGACACAACATTCAAAAGTGTTCTTAAAAAGTGATAATATTTAATCATATTACCTTAAAGTTAGATACTTAACTGATGGTAAATTGTAATAACTTTTATGTAATTTGGTACAAAAAATAAGCATTCAACATATTTTTATAGGGTCTCTATATCGTTTTCTCCTTGGGAAATTTGTTTTTCTTTTTGTTGATTTCATCATTTGATGTCAACACACCGCCTATCCCACCAAAACTATCAAGATAAGCCAAATATTACCAAGCTCAATTTTACACTTTTTAAACTAATAAGATTCATCAAGATATGTATTTTTACAATTAAATTCAATCATGATTCAAGATATTTATTCTTACAATTAATTCATTAAAAAAAATCAATAAAATTCAAACATGATTCAACAATGACATAGGATAAAAGGTAAAACTTATGAAGAAGAGGGCGAAAAAGGAAACACAAATATGTTTTGGGTTTCATCACAACATAATTTGGTGATCCATCAATTATTTTGAAACTGAAAGCAAGACTAAATAAAGGGAAAACATAAACTTTTCTTTGGCCTAAACGAATAAATGTATTAATTTCTGACAAGAAGAGAACAATTTTGTCTATACAATGTACATGTATCACTCATCTAAAGCTGTTTTTACCAGGTCATGATTTAAGGGGAGATAACTTACTCTGGGACTCTTGTACCCTGCTCTCACATAAGCATCCTCTCTCTCCTCCTCCTCTGCTTCTTCAACGCTAGAAAGATCTAAAATAAAATAAATAAAAAAATTCATAATATTCTCTGAGCAACTGAAATAATTGTTCAGATTTCCGGTGACAACATATTTTTATCATCACCTACTGTATAAATCATTTGCTGTGTATTAAACTTTGCTTCTTTCATAGTCAGCCATGTACCACTAAAGTTTGTCTCAGCGTATAAACATACCAAATTCTTAATTCAATAGCATCATGAATGGAACTGTGAACCACATAAAATGGATTACTTTTATAAAACCGCAAAAGAAAGTTATGTTGATAGTAGATTGTTAAAGTTCTTTCAGTTTTGATTACAGATAATACAGTTTTCTAAATTTTTAACTGAAAAGCGGACATCTTTTTTCCCACTCATTTTCCATGCTTTGCCTGTAATGTAATGTATACGAATTAGGGGTTTTCATTATCAATTTCATGAATTATAAAAGATAATATCTATCTGTTGTAAATTTCATGAAATACTGTAAAATCATTTATTTTCGTGGGTTTAAAAATTTGTTGTTTTGGGGCTGAAACTGTTTTCGTTGACTTTTAACTTCGTTGAATTCTGACTTTCCAAAATGTTATTTTTTTTCCATTAAATAAAAGAATATGATAAAAGAAATCAAACGTCGTATATCTGTAAAACTTATTTGTCACGGTCTACAGATGTGAGATTGCAAGTATAAACATCATATAGGCTTTTATTTTTGCTTTTAAAATTTACTCAGACCATGCGTTCCTTACTATTGTTGATGGTAATAACCGACCAATTACTCAAATTATAGTTGAAATATCGGCAAAAAATAATCTGTATCAAAATGTTTCTTTGCCGAGTCTGCGTTCTCATAATAGAATGTGTAGCGGAGATAAAATATACATCCGGAAAGTTGAAATCTAATCTGAAAACGATTTGTGTAAGGATTGATTATTTCTTTCTTTTTAATTTGATAGCTTGTCCGAGCACTGTCAGATGATGCAATGTTATCTATTACAGGTAATAACAATCAATCACGTGTTTGGCCTTTTAATTGTTTGTTTGGCTTTGACTGTAATTAAAAAATTTGGCTTCATAGCTAATGTACAATAATGGATAATAGTTGATTGCTTTTTAAGTGTAACGTATACCGGGTCCATGCAATATAAGTCAGAAATCATGAATATTTATTAAAAGATTGCTAACTGGACCGATATCTCCAGCTGTTTATACTGCGCATTCAAGATTTCTTAGGGCAAATAAATTATTTTAATAAAACACCGCTAAAGACTGTATGGCCGGATTGCAAACTAAGTTTTTGTCACCAACTGGGTCAAGGTCACTAAGTCAAATATTACAGCATACATTGAGAGGTCTTGTCAGAGGCAACCTACATGTATAATATAAAGTTTCTACTGTATACAGTTCCTTAGATTTTGCTTAAATCAGGAACTTTAACAAAAGTCTTTAACTAGGTCAAAGTCCAAGGTCAAGGTCACTAGGTCCATTGTTACAGCATAAATTGAAAGGTCTCGTCATGGGCAACCTAAATGTATAATATAAGGTTTCTACTGCATACAGTTCCTTAGATTTTGCTTAAATCAAGAACTCTAACCAAAATCTTTAACTAGGTCAAAGTTCTAGGTCAAGGTCACTGGGTCAAATGTTACTGCATAAATTGAAAGGTCTCATCATGGGCAACCTACATGTATAATATAAAGTTTCTACTGCATACAGTTCCTTAGATTTTGCTTAAACCAGAGACTTTAACCAAAATCTTTAACTAGGTCAAAGTTCAAGGTCAAAGTCACTAGGTCCAATGTTATGGCATAAATTGAAAGGTCTCATCATGGGCAACCTAAATGTATAATATAAGGTTTCTACTGCATACAGTTCCTTAGATTTTGCTTAAACCAGAAACTTTAATCAAAATCTTTAACTAGGTCAAAGTCCAAGGTCAAGGTCACTAGGTAAAATGTTACGGCATAAATTGAAAGGTCTTGTCTTGGACAACCTTCATGTATAATATAAAGTTTCTACTGCATATAGTTCCTTAGATTTTGCCTCAACCAGAAAATTTAACCAAAATGTTGACGGCAGACGGACGGACGGACATCGTCAATCTATAGACTGGAATTGCTTTGCAATCCGGCCAAAAAGGGATAACATTTTATACAGACAATGAAAGTAAGATACATGTATTGTCAACATCTGTCAATAATGTACGACACGGTCAATAAAATCTCAATTATCTTATTTGTACATATCACAGTCAAAGCAAATTTTCGTCATGGATTTTAAAATTTTGTTGTTTTAAATCGCCCAAGAAAATAAAGAAATTAAACCCCAAACGAAAATTTTTCGTTAAACCCCCAACGAAAATTTATGATTTTACAGTACTGATCTGAGTTGGACAATTGATTGGTTTACACTTTCAGATTAATTCCTGAATTTCTTCCCATATTCAACACATATTTCAAAAATGCAGGACAGGTAAGAAATTGATATAATATGATTTGATTGGTAAAATTTGATTTGATATGGATAGCAATAATATGAACACAGAGATTCTAACAACTTACAAGGAGTGTTAGAGTAGCGAGACTGTGAAGGTCTCAACTCGGAGGCATCACTGTGTGTTCTACGAATTCCTTTCCGCCTCTCAATCTCTCTGTTATCTTCAGCTAGTCTGTAGTCTGCAAATTCATACAGTAGACATAAAATTCAACAAACAATTAACTAAAGTTCTTGTTACAACAAAAGAGATACAACTTACTTTGAATCAGTTCAAGGTCACTGGCTAATGTTTTTTCTTTAAATTATTCTGACCGTATTCTGAACAGAAAACATTAAACATTTTTACCAAAATTCTCACAGAGGGACAACATATCTTAAAAGACAGATTGTGCTTGAATTGCTTGTGACATACATGATCAATTGGATAAAGTATCATATTCATTTTTCTTTCAAATTTTTAACACACTTTACAGTCTAAACTATTTCACCTCAGACCAACCAATAAACAAATAAATATTTAAAATTAATATGAACAAAAATCAAATTATCAAAAACAAAAAATAAACAAACATTATCTTAATCTCCATGCAAACAAAAGGTAAAGCCATTCCAAATTTTCAGATCACTCAGTCAGGGAATATTCAAGGAAAAATAAATCGGTGTTTTAAAATAAATTGATGTTTGTGTTCCAGTGCTGTTGTTAATGACCTTTTGCATCATGGTACAGAGACTATTCTCTTGTCAACAAGTTCTAATGATGCGATTGTGATACACAATTAATTTACACCACAGTGATCTTTAGAAGAAATTGAAGCTCTCCAACACAATAACTGTGTTAGGCTGGTGAAATACTGAGGCTAAAGGTCACAAGGTCAGATGTCTTGGTACATGTATCAGAATGTAGCACTTATTATAGTGACTCTGTGTGTGAAATATGAAAGCCCTACCACCTAAACTTGCTATAAAAGCTTTTTAACTGGATGGATATACATTTGTACCTACAGATTTACCTTGTATAACCCCTAATCTTCTCTGGGGGAATTTAACATTCAAAAGATACGAGGATTCACAGTCAAATCACTCAAAGTTGTTGTTGATAACCCAAAATTAAGTAACTTAATAAAACATGGATATAAGGTGCCATCACCAGAATATGGAAAATGGAAAAGGGGAGAGTAAATCTTGGTGACCATATAACTCACTCACCCTGTGGAGCTTTGTGTTTGGGTATACCAGGGCCTTTAAACCTAACATGGCCTTTAGGTCTAGATTTGTCTTTATCTACTGGCTGAGATTTTTTGGGAGGGGTAGATGATGATATGGCATCAGACGCATTACTTAAGGACACTGTACTTTGACCATTATCACAGCCCTCTTGTTCATGTGGTACTGTTTCACTTCCCTCCAATACTTGACCAATAAAACACAAAAAGGCCTGTTAATGTTACTTTGTTTCTTTTTCAGGCTCAAGAAGATGTGTATGTGTGAAAAATGTCTTCCAGTGAGGAAAAATCATTTGAAATATGTAATATATGAGATCAAAAACTAAAAACATGTATCCCTAAATCCATAAAGATTTTTTTCGTAAGTTTAAGGAAATTCAAGATTATTCATTCCATGAACAATCAAATATTCTTCACTGCATATTTCAGGTACAACTTACACACTGACCTACATGCAAACTTACAGTAAACGGGATCTGTGTTAATCAGTATCAAATTAAAACGATTACAATTACTTTCTTAAACTTCTACTACCACAAACATACAGAAAATCACATTCAACATCTAACTTCTAAGATTCAATTCTTCAGAGTCCATTACTGTATGTGTAGTTATTCTAATGGGATTCATATGTTAGTAGAGTTGGCAAACCTGGATAAAACACACAGCTACCCTAAAACAGCCACAGATAAATGAAAACTAAGCATACTTCATTATGGTTGTAAGTTGCCAAGTAACACTGTTGCTTCCTGTACCACTTTGGACACTGTTCCAAGTTTTGTTACGTTCTGTGACATACTTTCACGTTTCGTTGCTTTTATCTCATTTTACTATGGTCTCTAAAGCAGGTCATTTACACCGTGGCTGCCATCACAAATGCTTTGACAGTTTAAACAATTGCCCAGGCGGCCCTGTTCCATGTTCATGTTCTCCTAATCACTGTTTCGTACACTTTGACTTGAAAGGTGGCTGCCATGGCCACAAGAAACAGTATAAATGGGGGGGTGGGGGGGGGGGGGTGGGGGGGGGGGGTAAGTCAACTGCATCTATATGTCCATTTTCCAATTCTTACCTGGTTTTTTTTTTTTGCTAAAATTTGGTTGCACTAAAATGAGTACACATACAGTTTTACATGTACATACCTAAATCATCGTCATCATCTATATATCTTATATTGCTATCGCCATCTACTGAGTCGTCAGGCACCCGGAGATCATTCGTACTATAACTTTTACGTATATGATCGGCTAGAGAAGTCTGACCCTGGAGAAAAACAAATGCGTGTACAGAATGCACAGAATTCATAAATGCACAGCTCATTTCAAACGGGATCAAATCAAACTTATTTCATAATTTATTCATTATTGAAAAATATCCAGGATTTATGAGATAAAATCACTATAATCAGGCTCAATTTCTATTGTAGGACCAATACGAGAGATGTAAATTTTGGTAAGATCATTGAAATCTAACAGCAGGAGATTAGAAAGAGTTATTCCTCTTTGGCTGCTTTGAAGTTTTTTTTTTCACGGGCAGCTAGGGAATTCATACATGTACGAATTCAAAATAAGATAAGCTAATGATGTTATCAATACAGATGAAACAAGATCATGACAAACCTTGATTGCGGTATTGACGACTACATTTGTGGCGTATGACAGACCTTTGGTTCCCAGCTGCATCAGTGTACTATAACCCTTCTTACTATACTGTGCTATGTATTCATCTATTTCCTACAAAATTTAAATAACAATAATTATCGATAGGAAATTTTTAACAGGTATAATATATATAGAATAATTTGCTGTGTATCAGTATTAAAATTTCCTTTCATGATCAGTCTCGTACCACAAAAGTTTGAATGTAGATACAATTTTAGTGCATACTTGTAACTCGATATCATTAGCGGCAGATCTGTGAATCATTGTCTAGGCAAAAAGTTTTTCTCTTTAACATGAAACTAAGACAGAAAGTACCAGCAAATGAATCTACTTAAACATAGTATTCTAAAACTCAGATTTTGTCTCCTAGGAGATAAGGATGTAGTAAGGATGAATTCTTTTTCATCAAAAACAGTTTTCTTTAATAGGGATGTTCGTGTTATGAGTATGTATTTACCTCATAGACAGACAGAATTGCAACATTTTACTCTTTAGATGGAGTAGAACACTGATTACAATTTTTACCTGAGGCATGAAGTATATTGAGAGCATAGCTATGTAATGGTCAGTCAAGTGAAGAGATGTAGTCTTAAGACAGAGATTAAAGTGGAAGACTAATGCTGTAATTTAAAGTATTTTGATTCCTTACAAAGTGGGGGTGTGGGGGGTGGTCTTTAGATCTAGATTCTGATGTACTTTCACAAACTTCCTTGATAGAAAGCTTGCCAAGCTAATTCATCTAAGGTTATTAATGATTAATATTTTCCTATGTGTTGAACTGCTGGAAGCATACCTCAGTATAAATGATTTTACCACATTGGCATTAAGCCATTGTCTGTAGGAATCAGTAAAGGTGCCTATACGACCAGAATCAACATCACATAAACTACAATTATTTGGGTTAAGATGTTTTGTTTTTCCTGTATGTGCATACATAATCTATATAGTGATATTTACTACTACATGTAAAACAATTTGAAGCAAGTTTATCTAAGTACATCTAGACCCACTTTCAGTTTAATGTCTCAATAAAGACAGTAATTTGCCTATACACAGTGCGATCAGCAGTTTTTTCACTATTGTTATAATTATGCAAGCCTCCTAACACTAATCATTAAAGGACGGCATTCCCAGCTGTTACCGTAGCACATGTTACAATGTATGCCAAAACAAGCAGTGTAAGTTCCCATTGATTAACGACAGTGACATCAAACTTGGTATATAGATACACACAGAATATATACATGGCTTACCAGTCAATATGTTTGCAGATTATTTTTATGATAACAGAGGGATGGGAAATTAAGTCAAGATTTTATGTAGCTTTCTTGAATGAAATTTTATCAACATGTTTATGTAGATTTCTTACTTGAGCTTTTATTCATCTTTGAATCATTAATATTACATAATGTATCAGTGAAAACCAAGTAAAAATGCAATACCTTGTGCAGTTTCAAAAGGACAAAATTACAATATTATTTCTTGGATTATATGAATTATGTTATCTCAAATTCATTAATACTTTTATTTTCTGGAGGTTATAAAATGATTGTTGTTTAATTGTCCAATAAAATGATGTTACAATAAGCACAAACCTTTTCTCTTTTAAGTAGATGTGGATGTACAAACTTCTTATACAGAAAGCTTGACCCTCGCGTGATAGGGGAGAGCATCCATATCACAAAGATTATCTTCACCTCATAGTAAAATGGAAGCCTGAAAAACACATTGTGTTCACCGTACATACAAAATCTCATTTTCTAAAAAAACAGATTTTTATATTTCTCATAAGGGGGATAAGAAATTGTTCAATATATTGACCCAACTGGGTAAAGCAGAAAGAGATGATGGCCCTGACAGAATGTTGCAGAAAGATGGTTAGACAGACATACAGACTGACTTCACTGTTCCTTTCTAATGATTGGTCCATAAATATTTGAAGCCTATCAATTCAAATCAATATTGTTTTAAATGTGTCTTGGTCCTAAGTACATCTTTAACTATTCGTCTGAGAAAATTTGCGAGACAAATTGAACAAAGCAATTGATTTCTTTTGTTTTGCATGCATGCAGTGTAATTTTTTAGACAAAGAAAACATACCAGGACAGAAGGACATCAGCAAAAGTCTCCACGAAACAAAACAGAGCAAACACTATCCAGTACATCATCCATTTTACCTGAAATCAATTTTTATAAGTGAAAATTTGAATTCATATATCATTTCCTAAAGATATTGTATCTATTAGTGACTCAATTGATGATAAAAAGGCACATTATCTTTATACGCCAATTTTCTTAGTCAGTACATGTACTTTACATGTATTTTGATTGGCATAAATCAGTGAAATTTATCCAATGAATAATACTCACATATTCTTTGACATTTTTTGTCCGAATGGCTTTGTATGAGGCATAGGCAGGATACAACGTTCCAAAGAAAAGTCTGCAAAATACATAAATAGGAGGGCTTATACATGAAACTATTTTCAGTACAAATTCTCGAAATGTCATTGAGTTATCAATCTGGTGAGTGAAATTCCGATTTGTACTTGTTTTTCACAATAATGTGTATGATAAAGAGGAATATGAAGGCTTTCCTAGTCCCATCTGTTTCTTGAACAGTTCATGGGGTGCAGTCATAGCAGGATGAAAATTCTGTTAAAACTATGCTTTTTGAAATTGATGTGCAACATGTAGCCTTTCTCAACAGGCCCGCACCTGCTGTTTTTCAATATTTTTCATATTCTCAGCACACAGATGAAAAATGTTAAGTCAAATGCAGTGTGGTTGACCTGACACATTGTCTAGTGTTTACAAACACTTGTCTAAAACTTGCATCCTAACAAAATTTGGTCAGGTTTGATGAGGTTATGTAATAGTCAATGAACCACTGTGACCCATTTCCTTCCTGTATATTACAACATCACAAATGAGTATCGTCAAAAATTGATAATCATACACAATCTATGTCCTTCATAAAAAGAATTTCTCTTCCTTCTTTCATCATTCTATAAATATCCTCTTGATATTTGAATAAATCCCGAAGCAGCTGCAGAAGACATTACTGGGTCAGTCTGTAATGATAACACACTTGTAACAATATATCACATTATGGGAGAAAATGCTCCACATTTGTAAACTGAGAATTTCACACACACTACACTGTTTACTACATCAGACAACCATGAGTTGGTAAGGTGGGTATATCTAATAGACAGGTTACCATGACGATGAAAGAAGTGCAGAGATAAGGTAAAGAAAGCATCACATGTAAACATAGGGAAAGATCAGTCAGATTTTCATTTTCTTAGAAGTACTCCAGGGAACATCATGTATATATAGTTGGTGTTGAGTGCTATTTCATTTGATCCACAGTAAAAGGTTGATGTATCAGTAATTTATTCTTTCAGCTAGTTTCCTTATCATCAGATGTTAATAAAACTTTGATAGTGACCTTGAACCACTAGAGGAGAGTACTTTGTAGTTCTTCTATCTCATGGATATGTACATACTTCACCCTTAATAAGTATACAATATCAGGTTTTCTGCATTAACAATTTCTAAATAAGATTTCAGAGGACAACATTGCTTGCCATGTAGGTGTTTGAAAGTTGAACGGCACTCTTTCACAAAAT
This sequence comes from Pinctada fucata, assembly GCA_028142955.1. NCBI lineage: Eukaryota > Metazoa > Mollusca > Bivalvia > Pterioida > Pteriidae > Pinctada > Pinctada fucata. Next base: position 55,523,158 of record AP027105.1, read on the forward strand.
AGTGAGATAATGCCAGGTTAAGTTTTTAAAAAAAAAAGTCAAAATCAAAGGCCAAGGTTTCTATGTCAAAAGTCAAGGTCTCAAATGAAAGGTCTGGTCATGAGGTATCTATATGTGAAATATCTAAGCACTATCACTTACAGTTCAATAGATATGGCCCTCCCATCTTATATGAAAAGACAAACCCCCAAGGTCAAAACAATTTACTTGATCCAGGTTAAATGTTCTTAACAATGCTAATGCCTTATACATACATCATTCTATGAGCATATCAAAATAATGATATACAAACAAAATAGCAATCCAAGGAATGCTTGTGTCACCCACGAAGCGGCTTAATTTCAAAAAGTGGATCAAATATGTAGGTCAAGGTCACTTGTTTCAAAATTATTGGTATCAGTTAGAATGTCTTCTCAAACAAAATTCATATATGTGAAATATCATACCTCTTACTCAACGATTAGAAGATATGGTCAATCTTAAATTTGCAGAAAAGAGGGTCAATCATCTAGGTCAAGGTCACTGCGTAAAAATTTTGGTAACAACAGAAAGGTCTCATCATAAGAAATACATGTGTGAAATATTAAAGCCGTATCACTTACAAATCAAACGATTAAGCCAGTCTTAATCTCTTTGAAAAGTAGGTCAAATATCTAGGTCAAGGTCACTTGGTAAAAAATAATGGTATGTTTAGCAAGGTCTTTTACAAGGAATATACACATGTGAAATATTAAAGCCCTATCATTTACCAATCCAAAGATATAGCCAATCTTAACTTTTTTGAAAAGTAGGTCAAATACTAGGTCAAAAATTATGGTATGTTTAGAAAGGTCTAGTGACAAAAAATAAACTTATGAAATATCAAAGCCCTATCACTAACCAATCAAAAGATATAGCCCCAATCAAAAGATATAGCCAATCTTAATTTTTTAATGGAAAAGTAGGTCAAATACCTAGGTCAAGGTCACAAAGTCAAAAATTATTGTATGTTTAGAAAGGTCTTGTTACAAGGAATACACATGTGGAATACCAAAGCCCTATAACTTACCAATCAAAAGATACAGCCAATGTGATCTTTTTTAAAAGTACGTCAAGGTCATGAGGTTAAAAATCATGGTACGTTTTGAAAGGTCTAGTAACAAAAAATAAACATGTGAAATAACAAAGCCCTATCTCTTACCAATCAAAAGATAGCCAATCTTAATTTTTTTTAAAAAGTAGGTCAAATATCTAGGTCAAGGTTACTAGGTCAAAAATTATGGTATATGTAAAAAGGTCTTGTCACAAGGAATAAACATGTGAAATATCAAAGCCCTATCACTTACCAATCAAAAGTTCATGGCCGTGACACACTAAGTGTGACAGACAGACGTCGGAACTGACGGACAAAGTGATCCCTAAGTGTCGCTATGCTTTGCAGACGACACAAAAATAAACAAAGACAATCATGAACACAGAAGAATTAGTCATTAATTGATCAGACCAAAGACAAAGAATGGCTAAATTGAACTGATAGAATGAAAATTGCCTTCTTCCCAATCAAAAGGTTAACAAACTCAGATAATCTGCCTATGTAAGAAATACCAGTAGTAGTCAAGAAAGTTGTTGTCATTAAGGAGTTATTGACCTCACATCATGTCGGTAAATGTACTGAAGACGGTGGTACTACTGACACAATAGATCTTGTAAAATGAGTGTGTAGAATGACATGAAATACCTGTCTACCTGTATTCTACTTGGTGTACTAAATATGGACTGAAAGACAGATATTAAAGCTATCATACAATAACATATTTTAATTGAAAGTTCAAAGTCTTATCATTGGGAAGCTATTTCAGGAGGAATTATTCTTGAAATTAAAAATTCTCAAATTTTCTATGACTGTGAGACACTCAACCTTAGTACTTGGCGGTAAAAACTGTAGCACATTACTGGTCACCTTGAAATCAAAAGACTTTTGAAGCAAATCATAATCTTTGTTCTTTTTATTCATGCATTTATTAGGACTTTTGAAGCAAATCATAATCTTTGTTCTTTTTATTCATGCATTTATTGGATCACTATCACTTTACTTTGAACAATAAAATCTCATCACAATTGCCTGTTACACTTCATATCTGTAATTCATTTTCTATCTAATGATAGAATCTCTGTCACTTTCAGTTTTAATTTTCATAATAAAAATTCACCTGAACCAAACCCTATTTCACACTAAATATTGCAGTGAAAAACAAATTTCTTGAGAAACCTAATTTAAGTTCACTTATGAATTTACTTTTACATGTCATTGTTTACTCTGAACTCTAGGAATGCAACGATGCAGTGAGATATTCTACTGACCGTAGTTCACACTGACGATTCGATTCAGGGATAAGAAAGTTTAAGAACTTCTTAACAGAACAGATGGAGGACAGGGTGTTTCCTCTATACCCCCCCCCCCCTCCTTCTCCATATTTTTGTTTGCTGGGGGTATAAATATCTTAAATATAAAAAATAGCAATCCAAGGAATGCTTGTGTCGCCTGCGAAGCGGCTCATTTTAAAAAATGGATGTAATATGTAGGTCAAGGTCACTTGGTTTAAAATTATTTGTATAAGTAGGAAAGTCTTGTCAAATAAAATTCACATGTGAAATATTAAACCTCTTACTTACCTATTTAAAGGTATCATCAATCTATTATTTTCAGAAAAGGTAAGTCCTCTAGGTTAAGGTCACTGAATAAACACTTTTATGAACAAAAAAGGACTCATCATAAGAATATTAAAGCCATATCACTTACCAATCAAAAGATTTTTTGAAAAGTAGAACAAATACCTAGGTCAAGGTCACTAGGTAAAAAATATGGTATGTGTAGAAAGGTCTCATCACAAGGAATACACATGTTAAATATCAAAGCCATTTTGCTTACCAATCAATAAAAGATATAGCCATCTTCATTTTTTTTAAAGGTCAAATATTTAGGTCAAGATCACTAGGTAAACAATTATGGTAAGTGTAGGAAACTCTCATCACAAGGAATACACCTGTGAAATATCAAAGCCATATCACTTAGAACTCAAAAGATGTAGCCAATCTTAATTTTTTTTTTTGAAAAGTAGGTCAAATATTTAGGTCAAGGTCACTAGGTCAAAAATTATGATGCAAATATGAGTAGAAAAGTCTCATCACAAGGAAAACATGTGAAATATCATATATAACTTAGCAATCAAACGATATAGCCAATCTTAATTTTGTTAAAGTAGGTCAAATATCTAGGTCAAGGTCACTACGTCAAAAATTATGGTATGAGTAGAAAGGTCTTATCACAAGGAATAAACATGTGAAATATGAAAGCCCAATCACTTACCCATCAAAAGATATAGCCAATCTTAATTTTTTTGAAAAGTAGATCAAATATCTAGGTCAAGGTCACTAGGTAAAAAATTATGGTATGTGTAGAAAGGTCTTATAACAAGCAATACACATGTGAAATATCAAAGCTCTATCACTTACCAATCAAAAGTTATGGGGTGTGACACCCAAAGTGTGACAGACGGATGGACTGACTGACTGATGGACAATGGACAATGTGATCCCTAAGTGTCGCTATGCTTCGCAGGCGACACAAAAATCACTTTGAAAGGGTAAAAAGATTCTAGAGTTATCATTTGGAAAATAAGAACAGTGCTGGGTCAAATTTCTCTTACCTCTTCCGAATACATTGCAATACTACCATATTTTAAGGAGGATAAAACAAAATGAATAAGAAAAACAGAGTGTATAGGGAGTGTCTATAAGTGTATTTTTCCTAGCAGTGAACCTTGATCTTTGACCCCAAAATCATTAGGCTTATCCCTCTCCTGATTACTAATTTAGTAGCATTTATTCAAATTGGTTTGAAAGCTGTAAACATGGAAATTTTCGCATTGGGGTAATTTTCACGCTTTTCGCTATTGTAATATTATCCATAAATATCCATGATGAGATACCATCTGGAAACCACCATTTTTCCTATTTTTTCTAACTGTAACCTTGACCACAATATCAATAGGCTCTCTGATAAGTAACAATGTATACATGTACATATTTGGTATGGATAGGAGAAAAGATTCTCGAGTTATCATCTTGAAACTAAAAGTGTGACAGAATAACAAATATAAATGAAGGATAAAACAAACTCTTTTTGCCTGCTCCACTTTATTGTGGGGAGCATCAATAATGAATATGATTCACAAGACATTCCATTTTGAATTGATGATATATCAAATATGAAATGGTGATATCTCATATTCAGTATTCACCTGAAATAGGAACATCATCTGTTTGAAAAGGTTATTTTTCCATTCAAAAATTATGAATCTGATATGATGATATGTGATTCATTTATATTATGATATTGACTTTATCTCCAAAGTAATTTAAGATATCACAAGATTCACTTATCTGAGTTAATTTATCTCCTACTTGAATTTGTGGTATCTCCGATTGCAGTTCAAATAGGAGATACATGTATTATATAAAATTCTAGTAACTACGATGATATATGTCAAGTAGATTTATTGGGCGGACAGACATCAGACATCACAAAATTTGGCAATATTTTCATTGTGACCTCTAAATAGAAAACATGACGTCACATAGTCAGTAGACTCAGTACCATCAAATATGACGCCACAATTCAAGATGATTTCTCCAATTCAAAAGAGGATATTAACTGTTGGAATTGAATGTATCTCTTTATTTGAATTGGTGATATCTTATAATTTGAAATGTACCATGTTTTCTGTAATTTTCTTTATTAATATATTCTGATATCTTTATTCAAATGGAGATATATCCAATTTGAATAAGACAATTGACCCTTCCGAACGCGGGAAAAAATTGAGAAATTCCATGACGTCACAATGCAATTTCGATGTTTGACCGAGGTTTGAAGCTTGTTTGTCCGAGGTAAAAGCATTGTGATGTCACGAAATTTTGCTTTTTTTCCCTCAATTGGAAGGGTCAATTCACCTGGTTGTATTGGTGATACAAAGTGCCATTCCAATAGTCCATTTTCTAGAAAATATTTAAAACTGTTTAAATCCTTCATTTTATATGCACAGACATCACATAAGTGATATCATCTATTTGGATGGGAGATATCTATTCGGATGAGAGTTTTCTATTTGGATTAGGGATATCATTCATCTATTTGGATTGCAGATATCACTTTAGGACAAGTTGACAGCTTCAATACACATATTTCACTCACATCCTAGTTTACCAAACTTTGTGTTTTGACAACATGGCACATGTATATCTGCTAATGATGCAAGTAGTGTCATTATGATGACTGACACAAATTCTCCCTCATTTTATAGGACATCTTTGAGTAAATTCTCCTTCATTTATAGGACCTCTTCCTCATTTAGCTAGGGTTGGGTAGGTAGACACAATATTGAAGATGCTGAAGAGTCAATTATCATATCGAGTTAGATCTACAGGGGCGGATCCAGAATCCCAACTGCCAAGGGGGGCACATACAATTTTTGATGGGAAACACTGAGTGAGGGGGGGGGGGGGGGGGGGGGGGGCTTTGAAAAAAAGAAGCAATTTGGTGGCTTCTGAAGCGTATTTGAACTGAATTTAGAAGGGATTAGGCGTGCATGATTCAGTCAGTGTCAGTAATATGATGGCGGATCGTGAAAAGTTTTGAAAGCCCATGGGGGGGGGGGGGTGTTTTCCAGTCGTAAATTCACGTAAAACAAGGATAAAATCAGCATTTCTTGCACATTCCAGGCGGGACATGACACCCCCCCCCCCCCCAACGACACAACATCAACGCTTGTTTGTTAATTTTTGTAAGGTAAAGAAAATAAGTAAAGGATAAATTTCCTTGACAAACAAGTGAACATGCGTGCCCCATGCCCTGTATTGTCCATATAGAAAGGTATTATTATTTATTGGCAATTTGATTCTAAAAATGTAGAAAAACATGCATTTTTGACTTTTTGCAAAATTTTTGGTGGTAGCCGGTTCAAATCTGTCTTACTTTCAATTGTTTATTTTAAAAAGACTGATCATGACCTCAAATTTTAAACGATCTTAAAAATGTAAAAAATTGTGAATTCTATAGAAGATTATAAGATTTGATAAAGAAATGTGTGTGTTTTATGACTTGCATTCCCGATTCATCCCTCAGATGAAGGAAATCTCCTATATGAACATGGTTCAATGCAGGTTGTCGTCCACGTCCACATACAGACAATGATCATCCCTGAGAAAATTTTGAAAATTTCTTCAAATTGGTGGTTTCAGGGGTGTTTTGGGGCTATTTCTGACTAATTAATTTCATAGATTTTGCTTAGGAGACAGTGGTTGAATGCTTCAAAACCTGGCTGAATCCGCCACTGATCTATCTATAAATACTGAACTGAATCAGAATGTAAAAAAATTGTGATAAATTAGAATCATCATAATTATAAATAAGATAGTTGTGTCATAATGTGTGACACACGTTTCTGAGTATTCAAATATTTTACACATCTTTCTGTAGATTTACATGATAAATTTACGTTCAATCGATGTAAATGTTACATAACAGGATACTTACATCACCACCCTTGATATCACAGCTGAAACCATCTTCAACTTCTTATCAAATCTAACTCAATGAAAGACACACACTTGGCGGTTCCATCTCCTTACAGTCACAGGTAGACAACTCTCGTGTGTATTAGCGCCATCTACGTGTGTGAAATCACGTGACAATAACAAAACGACACATGCTTTTTTGGTTTATTTCCCCAAAATATATCAATAAACGAATCTTGATGAAAGATGTATACATATATTTCAATTGTATCTTCGATATTCTTTGTTCATGAAACGATAATGTTGTAATATTTTGACTGAGTTTATTCTTTCAGAACATAACAGGGTAGTCATGGTAGATTAAAACAATAACAATAAATCGATAAAAAGTGTCTGTTACAATACGTAATTTCTCTCTTGGAGCTATTATTCAACCGATTTAAAGATAAAAATGTAATAATTTTGTCATTTATCATTTGAAATCGGGAATTATTTAAAGCACTATTTCTCGCGGAGGAACCAAACCTTGATCGACCTCTTGACCTAAATGTCAATATTCTGTGTTGCATATCCTTGCGCTGTGTAATCAGAGAAAGACGACGTACGAAGGAATTTGGACGAAGATTGCTGATTATTAGGAATGTTAATCCTACAAAATGGTTGCTTAGTGTAGACAATGGCGTATAAATGTAGAGAGGAAATCGTTGGGAAAAGGTTTCTTTCCGTTGGTACTCCAGGAAAGCTAAAACTTAGCAAAATTTCTGAGTGGGAATGGCGGTCTGGGGTAGTACGTGCTATCTCGGCGAAAGACACCAGTCGGGTCGACTTGTCGGTGAGTAATCAAACTTTTGTTTAGCGTTTTGTTAGTTTATTTCCAACTTCTTTCTATTCTTTAATTTTTGTACAGTATGTTCTCATGATACCTTGGTCATTTTTCATGTGTATTCTTCGTGCGAGAATTTCTACAAACGTGAATTTTACGTAGTAAAACGGGACCACAGAGTCAGAAAGGGGAAACTGTTTGCTTTTGATGTTACACATCAAGAATACGAGGATTTTAATACTTTCCTCGAATTTAAAACTGTTAGAGAAACTGAAATGCCATTTTGAATGACAGAAAATGAAAGAATTAGCAAGTTATGTGATTTAGAAAAAGAATGAAGGGGTCGTTTCAAAACTTTTTTTTATTGATTATAGATAGACGGGAATGCTAGATTCTAGAAACTCTAGAATCATTGAGGGACAGTAAAGATGAACATGACTATATCCAATTCATGATAGTTTTCAATTTAATATACCTGTATCACAACTTTGGTCGGACACAAATAGATGTTAGTTTCATTATCCATATTACTATGTGCACACATGACTAGTTAACTTCCTCATCAATGATTGAGAATTACTGTTTCTGTTTGTATAAAGAAGTCTATATACCATAAAAGTATTTGCTAACTAGCCTAAGACTAAAGTCCTACATTTATAAATTTGTTCCGTATGTTGATCACCCAAAAGTGTTGCATGTCGGATGCAACTACCGGTAGTTGTATATTGTTTAGTTGCAAAGCAAAAAGTCACAGATACTAGGGCAAAAGATTATGTACAAAAAAGTTGAAATGTGTAAATTTACAAGTGAACTAACTGAACAAACAAATTTTAGCAATTATTCTGAATTAGTTGCATGCGACTACATATATATGTACTAGATCATATGTAGATTAGAATTGTGTTTTCAACTCTGAATTGCTACAATAGATTTTAGAAGTTAAAATCATGTATGATTCCATGTAGTTCTATTTCATAGTGAAGAGAAAGTTTTGTAGAAGGCTAGTTCGTGAGACTCAGACAAAGAACTCATTATTTGTTGGTACATGTATTGAGTAAATGACAATAGTGCTTCAGCCTTGTACTTTTGTAGTAGGATATTGTACATGTACTTAATTAAAAAAAAAGTTCCACTTCCCAGATTAATTCAGTATCCATGTTATCAGAAACGTTGGATTTGGCCTCCAGAAATCTGTTTGAAATTATTGTATAATAATTATAATTTTTTTTTCACCTCTTCTGGATTTTTTGCTGTTCATTGGAATCATATCTGGAAATTTGAAGCTTTAACATAAATACTTATCATGAAAAATGGCTTCACAATTTTAAGTCAAGATCATGAAGCTCATGTTCCTAATTATGGTCAAAGAATTACTAATGTATCAAGGAACAGAATATAGTAATACTATCTAAAGTTCACCAAAGACAAAGATTAAAAGATGGACCAAAACATACTTGTATAACTGCCTTTTAACTGCCTGGGCCCACAATCTTGGTATCTAGGACCAAAATTCCCCAAACCCTTTTAACATCATGTTTAAATAGTTTGTATCTTCCCTTTTTAAATCCCCTTTTGAGCTTGAATTATTTACTTCTCTTGGAAAAAATATTCAAAAATTGTAGAGTACCATTACTGCCTTAATCATGCAGCAGCTAATAAGTCCTTGTGTATAGAGGAGCAGATATGCCAACCCAGTCTATGTGACTCCTTCAGCCCTATCCAATAAAATATGTATATCCTCTTTAACTTTAATATAAATTATTTCAATATGTTCACATAAAACAAAGAACCAAGAAAATTATTTGCTGGTAGGTTTGTCTAGAATATTAAGATGAAAAGGACCTCGAGGGAAGGAGAAAATCACAAGTTATATACAGTTTACTCTCGTTTACTCAAACTCGGTTAACTAAAATTTCTGCTTAACTCGAACTGTTTTTAAGAGTCCCGATTCTCTTCCATTGATTTCCGTGCATTTCTACTCCTGATAAGTCGAATTCCGATAACTCGAACTTTTCGTTAAGTCGAACTAATTTTTAGGTCCCTTTAGTCATTTTATGCAGACAATTTACCTCAATTAGTCGTACCACAAATTAATTTCAATTCTTAAACAAAACAAATTCATTATAAGGAGATCGATGGACGAATTATTGATAGTTTCTTGCTATGGAGTCTAGAATACAAGCATTTAAGGTAGCTTGGTCATTAAAAATGGACAACACAAACACTTGTGAACGGTGATGGAGAAAGGAAAATAATTCTTTTGGAAAATCGATTGCTGATCATGTAGTCAATAAGTCGAACTCCTGATAAGTCGAACTATTTCTGATGGTCCCTTTGAGTTCGACTTATCGAGAGTAGACTGTACATTTGTAAATAATATGTGCAACTTGCCTGAAAACTATGTACATGTAACAAAATCCAAGAAAAAACAGTAAATTGTTATGTTTTCTGCGTGTAACTTATAAATATACAATATTATAAAAAGAGTGTGGATTTAGTGAAAAAATTAGTGCAGTTTAGGAAAGTATGATATGAATTAGAAATCAGATGTCAGAATTGAAATTGCTTTTGAATTTCATGGACTATTTTGTCTTAAAATTTAACTTAAAATTATACTTATAGAATATAGAATAAGAATCACATGAAATGATAATACAGTTTAATAAAGCCACTGGTATCCCATTTGAAATACAAAATAAAAGCATGGCACATCTAAAACAGTAAGCAATTATAAACAAGTCGAGCACATGGTGTATAAAGACGGAGCAGATATTCTTGTTTATGACGAAAGCTTGTAAGCCTAGCTGTCTAACATTGTATAGGAATATTGAAATCTCGTCCATAATGGTATTGGTAAGCCTGCCAGGGAATCTGATGAACTTCACCAGGCCTGGGTTCAACTGCTTTTGTTATGATGTTGATAAATTGATTTTCTGATTGGTAGTAGTGTGGATTTGAATTGATTTGTGAGGGAAAGGCGATGGAATGTTACAATGGGAGAACATCTACTCGCCTGAGTGGTGGTGGACAGGTTGTTGTTGGTATAACTACCTATCCATTTCAGGTGTTTAACAAAAGAAGTTATGGCGTTGCCAGAGGGTAGATATCTGTTATAATTAACGGAGGGGTCGTCTCAAAATTACACTAATGTAACTTACCTTTGTTCACTCCCATTTTGGAGTGGTCAATCCCACCTTCTATCACTTGAATCCATACCACCCATGAATTATTCACCAGTATGTTTACTTTCTACCGGTAGAAAATATTTATTCAAGACATGAAATATTTCTACTTTCTGTCCAATTAGACGTAATATACTTTATATTATGTGGTTTTCAAATTTAATGTACATGTACATGGCTGTAAGTGTTTAAATTCATGATGTGTACAGAGCATTTTCGTTGACTTTTCTAATATACTTAGCTTTAAGACAGTAAAAAACTATCCAAATTGTGCCCCTCCTCATCCTAAATTTCTTTGGCTGAAACTTTACATGTATCCAACTTTCAGTTCTTCATAGTTCTTATAGCAAGTAATTCCTTTCATTATACAAATATAATTTTTTTATTAAAACCCTCAAATACATGTACTGCACGTATATTCAATGCTTTTGGACTTTGGTTGTAGAGAACTTCACTTTTTATTAATACTTCTTGACTAAGAATAAAGTAATATAAACTCTAAACAAACACAACTCAAGTCAAGCTTACTTATTTTCTTCTCTCTCTTTGCAACAATGTGGATGGAGTATACCAAACGAGCTTGTCTGGAAGATTTTATAACGTGCTTGTTCCCTCTCAGGGATGGGGTAATTAAAAATGTAATTGTAATTAATTACAATTAATTACATTTTTTCAAGTAATTGAATGTAATGTGTAATTGAAGATTTTTTCAATTACATGTAATTGTAATTTAATTAATTACCAGGCAAAAACTGCATGTAATTCCAATTACATTTCAATTACTTTTCAATTACATTTGCAACTATATTTATATATTATTTATATGTATTAGGCTATGAACATGTTTGTTTGATGCCAATAAATCTGAGTTGAGTTGAACTAAAAATAATGAATACACAGATTGATCTGTGAAAAATTAACTTGTTGTATAATCAATTATCATTTAGGTTAGGCACATGCAGTTAATGGTTGAATAAACAGTTTTACCTGAATGCCCACAAGGCATAATGTGACTTATAGTTATCAAAACAAAGTATGTTCTAATTAACTTCTTTGTCACTTCTGCAAGGACCTCATGTATATAAGTCTTAAAGATAATGCATTTTCACTTGGTTGTCCACAGTAGAAAGAATGCCTGAATAAAATTGTCAAAGGTCACTGTTTACAAATGTGTTTTGATCATAATGTAACTAAATTTATTTGGGAAGAGTAACTTATCAAAGACAAGGACAAAATGGCTAGTGTTTTTAAGTGCCAAAAATTATGGGAGAAATTTCTAGGCAAATTTTGTGCATTGTACATTAATGGTTTCTTAGGATTGGATTGTAAAATGAATATTGTCCTGCACTTTCTTGCATTTTGTCAGAGACTTGAAATGACTATTTGGCATTGTTAAAAAAATGATAATATGCTAAAATAAATTCATTAAATCTGAAATGTAATGTGTAATTTAATTAATTACATTTGCAATGTAATTGTAATTTAATTAATTACATTGCATAAAAATGGCAAAGTAATGTGTAATATAATTAATTACATTGCAAAAAATTACAATGTAATGTGTAATTTAATTAATTACATTTCAATGTAATTGACCCCATCCCTGTTCCCTCTAAAGTTCTCAAATAGGTGCATTTTTTCTTACCCTTGATCAGTTCTTGATCAGTTTCTAAGTTGTGAAATAGTGGTTTTTGCATGTTACGATTACTGAATATTCTAATCAGATTTGGATTTATGGTATATGATGTGGGCAAAAGGTCAAGGTCACTGTTAAGTTATAAATAGATTTTATCATAAAAGGGTAGGGCCACGAGACCCCTAAATCGGCCCTCCATTTTTCTCTAAAAAGTAAAATAGAATATATAAGAAATACTTGATACCTCTCATAAAAACACAAGAATGTGTACTGCATTTAATGAAAAGAAAAATATTACCAAACAAAGTGTCATTTGACTGTAGTGATGTCATTTTGACGATTTTGACAAAATATAGCTAAGATTGCTAGGAAATTTGCCTTTTGTAGAAGAATTTGATGTGGCCGCATGCGATAATTAAGATAAACATTTATGACACAAAGATATAATGATAATCTTTCACCAGAGTTTATGAAAAGTATCGGTTGTATTGGATTTGCCGATAAAGAATTATTTGGTCCCATAAAAACTCATGTTGTATCTATTATTTGGACAGATAAAAATTCCCAAATTTCCAACATTTCATTGGAAGATATCAAGAACTCTATTTTACTAATAATTTCTTCATCTTAGTTGTTTTTTGCAACAATTATGCAGAATATTGCCGTTTTTGGTGTTTTCAAAGGGCTAAAAGTTATTGATAAACCTATTGTTTTTCAGTATTGTCAAATCAAAGTTAAAAATTCTATGAAGTACAATGTTCAAAATTAGGGCCGATATCGGACTTCGTGACCCTACCCCTTTCATATGTTGGTGTCCCAAGAACTCGCTTAACCGAATTTATTTGAAATTTTTATTGAATCGAATACATGTATTATCAGGAGGGCGAGTGATCCATTGATAAGATTTTAGGGTCAATATAATTATAGGTCAGAGTCACTGTTTGGAACATTGGCTCATTTTCATATTGATAATTGCTTGACGTTGGAAGCATATACATGTTTATGGTAAATTATAATACTAGTATATATTCAGTTTAAAAAATCATGAAAAATTCATTTGAAAATATATTCAATTTTATCCATGGTAGAAAATAAGTAAGGCATCCAACTGATTTTACATTAAAATTCATGTAGTTTCAACATGTTCAAGATGAGTTTTGAAGGACCCATCCTTGACAAGTGTTGCATTGGTTATTTCTTTTGGACTTTCCCTTTTGTTTATGTTCTAAGTGAGTAGAGGAAATTCTAGTCATAGCATTCGTCTTTCCCAAAACTCACTAGCCCTACGCCCGAGGCTACCAAAATTTTTGCTGGTTTAGTATAAGTTCTTTAAGAAACTATACAAAAAACTCAGTTAAATTTATCTTCGGGCTAGTGGCTAAAAAAGTTTTCGAAAGACTGTAGCATATGATATAGGTAGCAAAAAAAAAAAAAACAACTAGGAATATTGACTAAGATTACTGCATGGAAACCTATAGTTATGACAAAGAAAAGAGGAAAGTCCTTTTTCTTCTGCAGAGTTTACGTAAAGTGCCAGATTGCCGGCAATCTCTTGTGGATTTTGTCAAAGTCCTGTGAAATTTTGGGAAGTTTCAAACATTATTTAGAAAAAATCCTCAAAAATGTCAGTAGTTTTTTTTGGGCAGACAATGAGAAGTACTGCAAACTTTTGTCAGTTGAAATAATTTTTGTCAGACATTTTCTTTTGACTGACACATTTCAACATCTCTGGGCTGTTTCAGCAAGGGCATATGTTTTTTGTTTATTTTTTCTAGTGTTGGATTTTAAATGAGAATTTAAATGTGAGAAATATTAGTCTTGTAACTTTATCCTTGAGTTATCATTATAATGATTATTCCATGGTATATCGAATCTAGCTTTGGTTGTAATTTTATTTACTTGATTGATTTATTTTTTTTGCCTGTCCTTGTTTAAAAAAAGTTTTTTTATTTAATATCATTTATATAATTGTCCCCCGTTTTTGCATAAGTGCAGAGACATTAAAACGGATTTGTCTGTCCGTCAGTCACTTAAACATTTGAATGGTAAGTGATAGGGCTTTGATATTTTACATGTGTATTCCTTGTGGCAAGATCTTTCCATGGTTGCCGAAATTTTTTACCTTGTGACCTTGACCTTGGTCAAGTTGGAGTTTGACGTTTTTCGAAAACATTAACCTTGACCATAACTTTTGAATGGTAAGTGATAGGGCTTTCATATTTCTCTTGTGTATTCCTTGTGACAAGACCTTTCTGTTGGTAACAACATTCTGACCTTGTGACCTCGTCCTTGGAGGTTGACCCACATTTAAAAACTTCAACCTCAACCATAACTTTTGGATGGTAATTTAAATGATAGGACTTTCATATTTTTCACATGTGTATTCCTTTTCACAAGCTCTTTCCCTTGGTAAAAGAAGAAAAGTTTGGACCTCTGGACCTTTTCCATTGAGTTTAATCTTTGATATTTAGAGTTTTGATGATACATGAGATATATTATAAACTTAAGAATACGGAGGGGGGGGGGGGGGGGTCTGTAAGCATTGTTTTAAAGACAAACACCCAAAAGCGGGGGACCACAATTCCTTGAATTTGATTTTTAACAAATGAATTTCAATGTCAACTTGAAAAATCATTGTTTAATCCCCACTCAGATTCTTTGTATTGTGAATATATCCACACTTGAACTGTTCATGATGGATAATTTTGTACATCAAAATAATTTTAAGTCCATATTTTTCTTTTGAATAAGGTCTCTCTCTCTCTCCAATAACCATGAAAATTAAAAGTAATACCGCTAAGTTAATCTTCACTCAGCAAATTACATATAGTACAAGGAGTGTGCTAGATCAATTCAGATCCCCGCTTGTAACTTGTAAGACTTGAGGCGAGCCTTGACAGTAATTTGCACAGGCTTTTTAAAAACCTAGTCATTTGTTTGTTCGTGTTAGTCTTTGAATGAAATAAGCCGTGATTTTTCCAACCGACCAGAACTTGATAGTCAAACAGGGTAGTGTTGCAGGCATTCAACTGAAAATTAATCTTCCAAAACACGGAGCCAGCCTAGGTAAAGTAGATCCTATCAAGTAAACATTCCAACTCAAGGGAAAATCTCAAAGTTATTTCTGTGCATCAGTGTAACTAAATATAATCAGTGTTTTAATCCAATTGTCACATTTAGATTCTCCCCCCAAATCTCGCAAAGAGTAATAATACATGCGTCAAGTGTTATTTCCTATCATGATTTTAAATTCAATGAAACTTTTTAGAATCAGTAGGTATTTCAATATTGTCAGCTTCAAGTACAAATGCATATGTCACATCTATGTTAACATTCAACTCTATGTTCGGAGGGGATATACAGAAGCGTCGCTGTCGTGCTTCCGTGTGAGGGTGTGCGTGAGTGAGCGTCCGAATTTTCTTGTGAACAGCATAGAGCCAAAGCAATCATCATAGAAACATCAAACCTTCCACAAATGTTCCCCATGAGGAGAGGATGAACCCTTTTGATTTTCAAGGGCAAGGTCACAATGGACTTTAATTGTAAAATCATTTTGCTGATTGCAAAGAATATGCAATTGCGAGGGGATACTGCGCTTGCGTTGTATTTATTTTCTTATTGAAAATCTTCTTTAATCTATTATTTTTAGCTCTGCTGGTCAAAGACTAGTCGAGCTTATGACATCGCCATGTATCCGGCGTCCGTCTGTCTGTCCGTCCGTGAAACTTTTCTTGTGAGCGTGAATCCTCTGATCTGTGAATAGTGCAATATAAAATTAAAATTCTCTTTGCATTATAATGGGCATGTGGTCTAGTTGTGCACCTGATATTTTGTTTCAGCCCCTGACCCCCAGGGTCTTGGAAAATGGGTGTGGTGATTTTCTCCTTTATAACTCTGTAATCTTGTGAGCACCAATACTCAGGAAGTATAATTGATAGAATGATGATTCTTTTAGCATTATTCTCAGTCTGTGGTCTAGTTGTACACTTGATATTTTGTTTGAGCCCCTGACCCCCAGGGTCTTGGAAAATGGGTGATGTCATTTTCTCCTTTATTACTATGTAATCTTGTGAACACCATTTCTCAGAAAGTATAATTGTTAGAAAAATAATTGTTTTTGCAATATAATCAGTCTGTGGTCTAGATGTTCACCTTTTATTTTGTTTGAGCCCCTGATTCCATGGTCTTGGAAAATCCTCCTATACATGTATAACTCTATCATGTAATCTTGTTAACTTCTCTGAAAGTATAATTGAAAGAGAGTTCATTCTTTTTCCATTATATTAATCATTCTCTTGTCTTGTATTTTGTTTCAGCCCCTGATCCCCAGGGTCTTGGGAAATGGGTGTGTCACTTAGATTAATTTAAGCAAACAACCAGGAGAGCTTCATTCTCATCAGAGACAGAGAAGGTGTATTTGGTAATTTTTGGCTGCACTGCAAATCAAAATGGCAAAGTCCATCCATCAGAGTGTAAACATTTTGGTTATGTTGAGAAAACTGTTGAGAGCAGCAACTTGAAACTTTACATGGTGATAGGCCATAATGAGACAAATAAAATGCAGCAATAAATTTTACCTTGACCTTGAGATAGAAAATACAGAATAATTGAGAGAAACATTGACTTAGCCTAGTGACCTTGACATTAAATTTTGGCATAATTTAAAAAAAAAATGGCTACATTTCTTAAACCATAAGTAGTATAGCTTTCATATTTCACATGAAAAATCTGCATGACAAGACCTTGACTGTTGACACAGTGACCTTGACCTTGAATTTGACTTACATTCCAAAAATTTAAATTGGCTGTATCTCTTGAACTGTAAGGTGTAGAACTTTTAAATATTTCAATTGTAAGTTCCTTTTGATTAACAATACAAAATTTAATGGTTATCATTCATTATCCCAGCAATTGATGCACATATTGAAATGAAATTTGGTTTACAGATACATCCCATGAAATCTATATCAAGAGTATATTTGGGTTCACTCAAAGAAATCTGACAGAGCTATACCTTATGGACTAAAAACCCAAAATTTTAGGGTTTGCTTACAATTTAAGGGTTTCCATTCGAAAATCTAGGTCAAATTCATATTTGGGTTGGATTGAAAAAAAAATTGGACACTTTTATTTAAGAAAAATACCAAGTAGTAAAGGTTTCCATTCAATTTTTCTGCAACAGATGCACAGATTGAAGATGCATCTCATGATAATGAAAGTCTAGGTCAAGTTCATACATTTATACACCATGGTAGATTTAGTAATTAAGATATGAAAAATGATATAGTCTTAAAATCAAAGAAGGGTGGTGGACATGAATGTTTTACAAGCATGACTTTTAGCTTGTTTTTCAAATGTTGAAGGGGGGGGGGGGGGAATTGTTTTCATACTTTTAAACTTTTTCTCAATGTTCTCATAGACTGATGAACAAAAATAGACAACTTGGTAAAAGTTGATGGAGATTAATGCCATGTATTTCCCTGTTACCTCAGTATTAAGCTGGAAGAAAAATCCAATTGTCAGAATGCCTTTATGTAATCTGTCATTGTTCTAAGAGTGTATGGGAGTATCCAGGTTCTCACGTATGCATTCGCTGTTTAAGTGTAACCTTGAGTTGGATTTTGAACTTTAAAAAAAAACCATTGACCTTTAAGCCCTTTACTAAATTCACGTATTTTGTATGTGTGTTCTTTGTGTTTAGTACTATCTGGTAATTGATGCCAAATGTTTGACTTTATTACCTTGACTATTTGTTCTTAGCATTGGCTGTAAAGTGACAATGCTTTCATATTTCACTTGCGTACTTCAAACATTTTCATTAATACTGGAAAAGAAAAAAAAAAAAGATTTCACCCCGTGATTTTGACCTTGGAATTTCCCTAATGTGGCAAAATTCAACTGCAGGGGCGTAGTAGTTTGCTTTAAAACCATGTCACAATCGTCCCCTTCTTTTGGCACTGCCGAGGGAGGCACTGCCGGAGTTCCTCTTTTTTTGCGAAAACGATGTGGACGTTTTTTCGTTCAAACGTAAGCTTCACTATGACCTGTATCTCTTTTATGCCATCAGGATCATCTTGTCATCGAGGTGTACATCGCTGTATCACATTTTATGTTTTAGATTGGAATTTTACAAATAAAACAATATGGCAATGGACGAGTAGGTGGGAAGGAATACCACAGATTGAGGACATTAACTCAACTGATGGGTACATAATATCAGATGATGGGTCAATCATGCTCGGAATTACATCAAAGATTTTGTTGACATAAACCATACATGCTGGTATCATCAATATTAACGGAACATTCATGATTCAACTATAACAAAATACAAGTCATCTTACAAATACATGTACTTTCATTTAGATAAATTAAGTTTGCCTGTTTACCTAAATGAGGGAGGGGTTTGTCTGGAACCCCCTCCTTCCCCCATTGATATGAAAAAGTATATCTTTTGGAAAAATCCCCTTTCAAAAGCTTTACCAATCGTTATAAAGTCTTTATTTAAATTGAGACAAATCTAAGTAAAAGGTGGCAAAATATTTTTTGTCGATTTGGCGAGTACATCAACTGCCAGGATAGCCAGAACCTGGTTTTGATGGATGAATATTCGCGGATATTTGATAAAATTATTCAGAGAACTTTGGTTAAGTGTATTGTTTATTTTCACTCGAGGATCATTTTAAAGTGTTGCGTAGAAAGGACACACCTTAGAGTAAGTAACATAGACAAGCAGTCTGTCGTGACGTACTTGATGTGACATATGTCCTGTAAGCTACATAGGCAAAAATTCAATTAAGTACAAGAAATCTTGTTTCTATCGATCCGCCCCGTAGAATGTGAAAGCGGTGGCTTAAATCTTGCATGTTTTTCGCCATCTAATATCAGCTGGGTCTAACGATTTTATGGAGGAATGTTCCCAGTCAGTCATACAGCGAGAATAGAGGAAAGTTTGGGTTGTTAAAATACATGAAAAGTGTTGTAATCTTTGTTGCGTGTGCAGTCATGCTGGTTTGAACCATATAAAGCCGGCAGATTTTATAGAAAATGGGTCATAATACTCGTAGCTGGCCCGTATCCAACTACCAGTGTATTTGTGAAGTAGGGGTCATCTCAAAAGTATTTCGGTAACAGGTAGAAAATGGTAGATATCGGATGATTGTACTCTTAACATTGTTATATTATATTGCCTCAATTTCTAGCGTATATTTAGTGCTTGCACATGCACTTGTATTAGTCGTAAGTTAGTCACACGATACAGAATAGCCCTATAATATATGACTTAAGCCTTGTTATTAAAAAAAAAAAAAGGGGGGGGGGGTGTCGCTTGCCATAGGGTAATATATTATAGGACTAGATACAGAACACCTTTCAACTTACTGATCTTAAACAGACATTCTCTCTTTGAGTTTCTCATGAAATCGTTGTATAACAGAATTTGTTGGAATGTTTTGTCTTCATTATTTTTAGAGATTTCAGGAACTAAATATAAGTAAACCATAACCTTGGCTTTTTGATATGCTGATGTGATGTAATTGTATAAACAAGCCATAGATTCTAGTTACCATGGTTTAGGTCCTAACGCCTCGTCGAAGGACGGGCGAGTCATATTATTAGCCCCATTGTCTCAAGTGATCACTTTCCATAAATGTACAGTAGGATTGGAAAACTATGGAGACTCACTAAGATTGCCAGGTTCAAAGGTCAAGGTTACAACTCTCTTATATACTCTTTGTTGAATGTATATTGTGTCCTTTGCGATATTCTTGTTTTGTGTATTTTTGACCCTGTGTCATTTAAGACTCCAAATAATAGCCCACTTGAAATATTACAGATAAAAGTTCGTGGATCGTATGTTAAAAGTCTGATACGTACAATTTGTTGTTCATATTCATAGGCGAAAAATCTCCTGAATATGCGTATGCCCTTCTAAAAACATTTTTTAAAACGCATAAGCATATCCAGGTGATCTTTCCGTCTATGTCAGTATGTGTATATTCACCAGTGTCTTGAAATAGACATACATAGTTCAGGCAGATAAAGCTTGGCTGCAGGTTTTCTTATAAGGTCTTTTCATGATTTCTTACATACATGTCATGGTAAAATGATAGAATTTAATATTTTGAGCAATGCCTTTCGAAGTAGTAGTAGCCAAACGCATTAATCATATCTATATTGATGGTTAAGAATATTTAAAGAATTCTCAAAACACTTAAGCATTGAAATTTGGGATTTCTTACTTTAGATCTCTTTATATTTAAACTACATGGTCAAAATTTACTCTGATAGGTTGGCCAAGTGATCAAGTTGCAACTTCGTTTCGTTGAATTAACTGTTTCTTCCACAAGGAAAGAACGATGCAAATAAAATCGCAAATCTCAAACACGCTTATTTTCTGTTAATATATTTTTATATTCATCGTGATAATAACTGATTGAATAAGGTTATACATAAATATTTGAACAAAGGATTGACGTTTTTCTGTACGAATAACGTACATCAATTGCATCACTTCCAAACTTGTCCCACTCCCCTTCATCAGCAGCTCTTGTTCAACGACAGTGAAATCCTCCTCCCGGGAGAACATATTTTAAAAGTGGAGCGTCGCAGACGTAGATAATGGTATTCTGATTGCGTGAAAAATGAGTATCTGATCAAGTGATCCCTCATTCTGTCTGTGAAAGGCTAATGTGAGTTTTCACATTGTGTCCTGCCCTATTGATTCCTCACCAATGTTCTGTCGTTCAATGACTCCATACAACATCCTATAGTAGGAGCGAGATAATCCGGCAAGTATTGGCCAAGTATTGGCAATTTTAAGCTCGTCCTTTAAATCTCCTCTACAATATTCAGCATTGTCCTGTTTTTGGTGACTCATTTGTTTGATCTCTGAAATAAACAATGGAAATAAGTTATTGCTTGCATTCCTGACACGCTCAGCATAATTTATATATCTTCAGTGAACGAAGGAGGAACGGAGAAGTATTGATAGAAATGGAAGAATGGAAGAATTTAAAACTTAGACTAGCAATATAAAAACAAGTAAATGTAACGACAATGAAACAAATTATCATAATTCAGTCTATATTTAAACTTATAAACACGTGTATGTACTGTAACGTCCTATGATACAGTCTACGGTCTGAAGATTTCCTCTCCGTTTTCCTGTTGTACATGAGTAACCTAGTTTTGCCTAGTATGAATGTCTTCCTGTTGATATGTACGTCACACGAGACAAGATTTTGTGGTTTTAACTAAATCCTATCCGTTTAATAGCATACTGTCAAGGAGTAAAAATTATTCATACAGTCAACGATGCAGGAAGAGAATTAACTCGTTCATCATGTTGTCGTACAGGGTCGATGATATGAAAGAGTTGTCTTTCTTTGGCCTGCCTTATGGCTCCTTTATTGTTCTTTGTCTGCGCCACTGAAATAAACCAGCAGTCTCTTGACTTACCTCGCCTTTCGTTTTCCCACGCTCCATGCGCTTGCTGTGCGATATTGATATCCCCATCAGCGTGTGTTTTTGTTTTTGCAGGCCAACTTTTTATAGAAAATCCTGGTGGTTTAATGCGGTGCCAAGATAGTTATAATCATAAAACACATGCTAGGAATTAGAGAGGCAATCAGCCAATGCTTGCTTTGATGCATCTTTGGCAACAGCAGGGTCAGTTAATGCCCTGCCCAACACTACTAGTCTATCATTTCTTTGATATGAGCCGCTGAAGAGTTTACCTTTCAGTAAATTACATGTGATACGACATGCTGACTTAATAAAACTCAATTAATTATGTCCTAAAGAAAAAAGTAATAATTTTCTAGGTGTGACTACTGTTATTTTGATGTCATTAATATGGACTGATAAAATAATAGCGTCTGAAGCAGAGTTGACCTCTATCTGCATTGTCTAGAAAATTCTGATTACCCTAGAAGGGGAATGTATGATATCGATTTTTTGTTCTAAGACCATTGTTAGAGTTAGTTATTCTGGTATATTTATCGCTTGCAGGTTCTCATTGAATTTGATGATCGAGATTGGCAGAAGCGAGAGTGGGTGCGCATTCACAACATATTTCAAGTGTTTCTAGTCGAACACACTCTTGTGTGGAGCGAGCGCAGTGACCCAGAGCATCTAAAACAGACTATTGATTGGCCAGCATTGGTGAGTAGCCTTACATTTGTCTTACAGATGTATATCAATATTTGTATCTCATTTATATATTGTTATTTGTATCGATTTGTTGAAAGGTGATGTCACGATTCGATTCATAGTAATACATTGAAAATGATGTATGTCAGCAAAAAAAAAAGTTTCAATTGTATCGTCTTACTGTTGCCATGATTTTCATTTAAAATACATAAAACAGCTGATCCTATTTTATGCCCTATCAGTTAATAATGCGGGCATCAGGATCCTCTGTCAGCCCGTCAAAGAATCCTATCCAAATCAAATTTCGATATATGGTTACTTGTCATCAGGAGAAGAAACCCATTGTAGGGTAAATCGGTCAAAGATCAAGGTCACAACCAAATGTTGGTTTCAAAAGTGTATTGAAGAACATTTCCATCCTTCAAATGAATTAATACCTAGATACCGAATATTGGTGTTAGGGGCAATGGTCAAGGTCACTGACTTCTCCTTCACTGAATTCTGGTTATTGATAAATTACTTTAAGCAAGCGCCTCCACCTGACAAGATGACATCATTAACTCTTGTGGAAAAATGAGAAAGAAAGCCCGTCTCAATTTAGATTATATTTTCGTCGTTTCGTAAGAAAAGTAATAAGTATATATAGGCATGCTGTGACTAAATAAAATGTAAAGTGCACCAAAAGACGTCATTCTTACAACATTTCAAACCGTTGCTAGAAATAGAATCTAGTTATAAGTCTAATGCCCCTATTGATCTCGTAATTATCAACGCTGGTTCTCTTGGGTCACTCTGCCTGACTAAATAACATCAGCCACTGTCTCTTGTTGCTAGGCAACACTTAGAAATCGATATCATATTACAGACACAAATCATCCTAGATCTATCAGATTTTGTCGTATGGAAGTGCCACACGTAATTAGCTGTTGTGGGTGAATAAAGAACATGAGGTGGAATGCCACACGAAGCTGTGAATATAGTTATTATTTGTAACTTGAAATGTAATATTTCGCTGATATGTTGATGCTCATTGTATTATGTACGTGTGACCTTCGGTACACTGACGATAAAGTGTATGTATACTGATAGCTGACTCATTATTATCTTATTTATTACTGTAACTACCTATTACTCCATTAGTATGGCCTAGAATATGGGAACCTAAAGCAGTATCTGTCCATCGGTCTTTACATACAATGATACATTAAAAGTCGAAATGACCCTAGGTGTTTAATTTCCTCTTCTGGCTCTAGTCAGTTTGCAAGGTCAAACAAATTTAAAATAAATCTTGAGTTGTAACTTGATATGTTTCACTCTTTACAATCAGAGTAACTATTCAGTATTGTTCTAAGGCGAAGTTCTATCACAGGGTCGGCTTCCGTTGACAAAATTTGAGCCTTCACCACAGTCTGTTAATTAGGGATAGGGCTAGCTGTCATTTGGAAGCATGACTTTTGACCCAATGACCTTGACATAATGCTATGACCTACATTAGAACGTAACAGTTTCCGTCATCTCTGTCTTCAGTTACCAGATGTATATAGGTAACTCTTTCACCTATATAAACCATATTTGAATTTACATATGTGTTTATTTATCAGGGAGGGGGGGGGATAGAAACATTGATTTTAAGGTCAATAAAGCTAAGGCCAAGGTTACTACATTTGTATTTGGAAAATGCACAAAAATATTGATCTATGCTTACTTATCGGGAGCGGACGAAGCCTATTGATTTTGGGATTTGAGGTCAAAGGTGAAGGTCACTGTTAGAAAAATACTTATTGCCCCATCGCAACTCTGTTGTGGAGGAGATATAGCATCGCTGCCGTGCGTCCGTGTGTGTGAAGGTGTTTTACTGTGTGGATGGGTGTGTCCGGATTTCTGGTGAGAAGCATGGAAGCCAAAGCAGTCGTCATAGAAACAAAATCTTCCACAAATGTTCTCCATGGGGAGAGGATGAATGAACTCTATTGATTGTCAAGGTCAAAGGTCAAGGTCACAGTGGACTTAGGTTTAAAATCCTTGTAAACAGCATAGAAGACAGCAGTCATCACCTTCCACATTTGTTTGTGGGGAGCTAGAGGATGAACCCTATTGATTTTCAAGGTCAAGGGTCAAAGGTCAGGGTCACAGTGGACTTAAGCTTAAATCATTTTGCTGATTGCAAAGAGCATGTAATTGCGCGGGGATGCTATGCTTGTGTTGCCTTTATTAGTCCCCTACCGGCAACGCCGAAGGGGACTCTTAGTTTCCTCTCGGTCTGTCTGTCCGTCTGTCCGAAATGACCATGTGCTTACTCATCAGATTGTTATGTGAATTATTATGGTATTGAAAGGTTGTGTTATTTCAAATGCAGCTATATTTGACGTGAATTCTCCATTATCAGGGTTTTTCTCTCTTGTTTTGGAGCCGAATTTCGGCCAATGCCAAATTCCCTTTATCCCCTAAAAACCTGGAAGTCAGCACAAAATGTCCGATTTCTAAGTGCAATTTAAGTTTTTATTCATCCCTTGTTCTAGTTCAAGCAAATCAGTGGATTAGCAGTGTTAATAAATGCTACTTTAGGTTATATTTTGGTAAGAATTTGTATAAAATGTTTCCCAATTACAGCAAAATATTTTCCCAAATGGGACAGGCACATGCACCTTCCCCAAAATTAAGGGTAAAAAAAACCCTGACTATTAACATTTTTAAAATTTGATATTCCGTTATTGTTACTGATACAGATACAATGTAGTTGCATTATTGACAGTCTGATTTGCATATTTCTTTTTGTTTCCAGAATTTCCGATCAATCGTTGACAAAGTTGGTCTCAGTGGTATCAAGAAACGTGCTATAGAATTCCTAGAAGATAGCCAGTTAGCATTTGTGGAAGACAGAAGTCTCAAGTGCCACGAGGTATGTGTTTGTGCTTTTACATTGAATAAACTGTAAAAAGACAAGACAAATGCATTTTCGTCACATGATTTTTTACATGTAAACATGCGCATCTCAGAGAAGATAAATTTCTGAGTTTGCTGAGTAAAGATCTAAAAGTGAAGTGCAGGACCTGTTAACACCCCTAACTAAAGCTATTATTGTTTAGTATTGAACATGTACTTTACAACCACACTTTTGAACGCAAAGGAAATAATAAATAAGATTGCCCATTTTGAATGTATATTTTTGACAATTTGATTTTTCACAATAGGGGAAATGGTACTTCCTTGCAAATTATTCATTAAAATTTCACGTCTATTTTTATTGATACGCCCCTCGTATCCTCTTAAATTTGGAAGTAGATTAGATCTCTTTTCTATATGTCCCCCTTTAAGACTTGGTTACAGGTACCTAGGTTGCGTATTTTTAGACGTGAATACTTGGTTAATCAAACATAAAACTGGGAGATTAAAGTTCACCCTTAAGTCAATATTTGATTTAAGATTCAACATAATGAATGCGCCAAGTGTGTGTATGTAAAGTGGAACAAAAGGAGAACGAAGGTAATGTCGGTAGACTTGCTTTATACTTGTTTGCTCAGGTTCACAAATCTACGGTCCAGTAGCATATAGGCGTGATCGCATACGTCACTGTACAAATCCCGCTTCTTTGTACAGTGTTTGTTGGTTATACTCGTGTTACATAACAGACTGGGGGAAAGACACAATTTAGAAATATGGCCCTGATTGAAATATCATGTCCCTCCTACAGCTCTTATTAGGTCGATTTTATCTTTGTGTATTTACACAAGCTAGGGGCAATTAATTCACTGGCGGGGGAAAATATGAGGGAAAAAATATATAATTTTATCTCTCTCGAGATACCTTTCAGGCGCTTTATGGATTTCTTTCTTGGCGTTATGCAATAGTCGATAGGAATGAAATTAAATTTTATCGACTTCTCCTTATCGCTCTCCCAGTTTATATCTCCTACACAGCGAGAATTGACCTAAATTCGACAATATGACTTGTGTTTATTTTCCACAAGTTATAATTGATTTTCTCCAATTCTTCAATGTTCAATAAAGAAAGACGGTCACGCAGGTTTAGAGGTTTTGAGTTGAGAATATTTTCAGATATATTTGTAAGGAGACGTCCCTTACTTTGAATGAAATAGGTGCGCATGCATAAGTGATCATTATAAATGTTTAGTCAAGGAAGAAGGTAGAATTCTTAAATTTCAATGTAAAGGGTGTTATTTGGCAAGGTCCTTTGTCCGTAAACCTAATGTCTATGGAAAAGAACTGAAAAGATTAGTATCGACTCGCAAACCCCTTTTCCAAGGTCGGATCAACACGGTTTTAAATTTCTTCTTTAGAAATTGATTTTAAAAGCCGGGGAAATGTAAATAATGATAATGTTGAAGCTAAACACCGACTGGGGAAACATGTTAATGGGCGCTTTGTAAATGATTCATTTCTCTGCCTCGAGCAAACCTCTCGCGCTGTGACCCACTTGAAAATTGTTAGAAAATACGAATAGACTATATTTCAAGGGAGAAATCCATTAATCAAGAGAGAGAGAGAGAACCAAGTACATTACACGTGTTTAAGTATGAATCACGGTACATTTTTATCACAGTACATTTATAGATATGACAAGTGTCTGCAATTTTAGCATATATAACGTTGTATATCCTTGTTACGTAGAAGGGCCCCTTTCTCAAGTGTTTACAACTTCAAATTCCACTAGGTCATGTGAAGGACAAAATAAGACCACCTGAAAGAAATCAGCTTTCGGGGACGGTATCAAAGTAAAATACTGATCAATGGAAATTGTAATCAAAAGCTGCTCAAGAATTTTTTTTTTTTTTTTTTCATGAGATGTTTATTGAATAAAGCATACTGTTTGTGTTTTAGTCATATTTCATGTTTCAAGCAAGGAGGTTTTTTTGCCCCTATTAACTGGTTATGTCTGCATAGTCATAACTTTTGAATAAATATGAGGGCTTTTATTTTCTCCATGCCCTTCGCACTCAACCTAATTTTCTCACAAAAATTATCACAAATATTGATCTTAGAGTTGCCTTGGATATTCAGTGTGGCTGTTATTGTTGTTGTTGACCTACATTGTTGGATTGATTGTTATGTTTCTGACATTTGTTTTATTTTAGTATATTTCTTGTTGTGAAGCTTCGGAACGATGTATTACAGAGAAAACTTCACTGTGGTTGTTGCATGACCCTCTTTTATAGGGAGTAAATGCCCTTTAGTTTCTTAGATTGTCCTTAGTTTTCATTACAGATATTTAGCTGAAACTTGACGTGGAGGTTCAGTGTTATAGGTCGAGTGTCACAAAAGCTAATGATAAATGACGAGTATTCATTTTGCGGACATACTTATTAGTTTTGCAATTTTTTTCCAGATACATGTACTTCGTTAAATTTTCCTATTTATAGGCTTTTGACAACTTGAGCGTTCATTGCAAAATTTATACTTGCTAAAAGCCTAGTGGCCGAAAATTTGTGTACATGTATTTGAGTTTTTGTGTTAAGCTCACCTCGAGGAAGTTGAGTGAGCTTATGCTATACCCCCGCGCGTCCGTGTCTGCGTCCCCGTCAGCGTCCGCATACGGTTAAGAAGTTTGGGGTAGCTCAGTATTCGGCAAAGCACTGATGCTACAGTAACCAAACTTGCACAAGTGAATCATTTTGGGATGCTGAGGGGAACCCATGCATCGGATGCTTCATCTGACCTACATTTTTCGCTTGAGTGACTTCGTTAAGTTTGGGGTAGCTCAGTATGACTTGGTTAAGAAGTTTTGGGTGGCTCAGTATCCGACAAAGTACTGATGCTACAGTTACCAAACTTGCACAAGTTATTCATCTTGGGATGCTGAGATAAACCCATGTGACGGCTGAGATAAACCCATGTGACGCAGCATCTGACCTTCTTTTTCCGCTTGAGGGATTTCGCTTTAAAAAGCAAATATTGAGCAAAGCATAAATGCTACATGTACCAAACTTGCATATTGGGTGTATCTTTGATCATACTTTCTTAAAATGGCCTTGATCTACTTTTTCCATTTGAGTGATTTTGTCTTTGAAACAAATATATACATGTACTTAGAAATATGTTTAAATTGAATTATGCTGCCACGAGGTGAGCTTCATAATCTGTGATTACCTATGTTTTTACTTCTATTCTATCATTCCTTTCCTCTGAAAGAAATATTTCAATATACTGATATGCATAGCTTCAGCGCTGAAAAGTGAAATAATGCTGAAGGCATCATAATGATATGAATTTAAGTGATATCAAATATCAATGCAGAGGGTTTGTACCGGCTTGTACAGTACCATGCATTTCACTGTCCTTTCTGTCAATTTCAGGAGGGTGAGGAGGTGAGCCACCCCACTGTCGTTGACCGGCCTGCTGTGGGACTAGCCATCAAGGCGTGGTTAGACTACCAGGACGGGCAGAAGCTGTTGCTGACCACACCCACTATCTTGGTGGGGTACCGTCTGGAGGTATACCGGGCTGAGGGCACTACACAGTGGTACACGGCTGTTATACAGGGCTATAACCATACTACAAAGGTAGGTTACTGATATCATCCACCAAGATAGACATAGTTGATGTTCCATTGGTAGAAACTACTTGAATAAAAGCTGTGTCTGTGAAACACAAATGCATCTGTTTGGTATCTTTTGTCAGTATTAACAACATTTTATGTTAAGTAGATCAAGTAATGTTAAGTTTTTCAAAAGAAAACCAAAGGTCAAATTCAAGGTCACGAGATTAAACATTTTGGTATAGATGGAAAGGTCTTGTCACAAGGAATACACACCTTGACATGTGAAACATGAAAGCTGTATCACCACCTATCTTTCGAAAGTAATTCTTTTCCGACAAACAGACTTTCATGCCAAAAGCTGATACCCCCGAATTCTTGATTCAGGGGCCATAAAAAGTTTGTTGTATGGGTTACAGTTACAAGAGACAAATCATTTATAATAATTTATAAAAACATGTGCATTAGATTTAGAAAAATAATACTAACAAACAAAATATGATACAAAAAATGTATATGTTTATTATTTAATACATGTTTATTATTTTACATGCTAGATCTAACATTTATTATTATATAATACATGTTATATTAAGTGGTTAAGAAAATATATGATAAACAAAACATTGAAGTCACAAAGTATGATAGTATAGCATGTACATGTGTAGAGTATCCATGTGATAGTACTCACTGTATCCATGCTTAAACATTCAGTGTCGACTTGGGGTATAGTTTACATTCAGTGTTCTTAGGGTACACACGTACACTTGAATTGAGAGTTGAATGTTCTGCCTCCTCCTATGAGGTACTTTTATTTTACCTCAACCAGGGTAATCAAAGTACTTGTATGAATAATGTCACCCTATACGCAGTATCATGATTAATATTTTGGCTATAATGGGTGGGTAGAGCCAAAATATTAATTTCTGTATTAAAGATATATGACACTAGTATCGTAATTAAATCATTACTTGGAACATATTTGAAACCTTTCTATGGTATAGGATAGTACAGATTTGATGTCATCCCTTGATGGAATAATTAAGTACATTTATTTGCCATTTTCTAAGTACCTTTGTTCCCTTCTTATTTGATAGTAGGATAGTAGTTGTGAAATATTTGCCATTTTCTCTGTACTGACAGTCCGTAGATGTACAAGAATTTTGCACAGACTCGGGATCTTATATTTTCTTGAAGGAGCGCAATTGGCTATTTATTGGCATTTTCTAAATGCTGAAGCATGAGTTTGCACGTTTTGGCATTATTCTTTGAATCTCAATTGAGAGTGTTTGCTATACGTCAGTTTTCTTTTTACATAAATGATTTGTACATAGTTGAAGCCATTACCATTGATGCTCTGTATAAATTTCTATGGTTCAAAGATAATATTTTCGATCATCACTTCAAATGTAACACAGTAACTCAAATCAGTTTGATGTTGTAGGTTTTATGATCCATTCGTGGTTGTAATATGTTGTTAGGATGATACCTATTAATCAGACCAGAAGGTCCAAACCTGTTAGTAGAGATAGTGGTATTACAACACCAACGAAAGAATATTCTCTATTATCTCATTCTAATTTGAAAAAAAAGCCCTGTAGTTGACACCAGTTGTTTCTCCATTTCGAATATTACATGTGTACGTTGTTAATATGAGCTATATCAACTAATTAAAGCCCCCCCCCCCCCCCCCCCGCCGTACAGACGAGCTTTTGGCTATGACTAGAGTTGACACATATCATTATAACGTGAATTTAGTTACTGAGTTGTTCGCCCACGAAAGTTACCTTTTGTCTTGATAGCTATCTGACCTTGGATCGTGATCTGCTGTTGGCAAATAACCTAGGCAAATGTCGAGTCCATGAATTCGGTTAATACATTTTGTAGAAAGTTTATTGAATGTCAGTTTCGAATCCAGAAAATTGGAAAGTTGTGTGAACTCAAAAAGTTTGTTTTTCTCTATTTTGTTTATTTTTGTACAAAAAGTGGCGATAAAGTCAGTACAACTACGGGCGTCAGCGATAGAAATTCAGCAGATTTTGCAACTAATTTCAGGATAATTCAAAGGAGTTTTGAGCACAAGAATTGTTTACGGACGGACGGACGGTCGACGGGGTATCGCATAAGCTCGACTGGTTTATGCAGTAGAGCTAAAAACCAGTGTTGGCGAAAGTGATGACATAGTCATAAATCTGTTACCCAGCACATGGTGTATTATATATAGCTATTACATGTATGATATGTACCACTGCACAGCTGGTAATGACGTGGTATTTGACTGTGTATATGTAGATTACATTACTTACAATACCTGTCCGTGTCCTTGTATTACTGATACACTGATAGGTAGGTAATGTAAATATCTATGTTGTCTGACCTACAACAACTATAGAATCAGATAACATCCACTTTAAACAAAGATGTATAGGTAACTCTTTGTACACATTGAATCGACATACACAAAATTTGGAGTCTTGTACTTTTTGCAAAATAAATGCACAAATTTAAATTCAAAAATAAAACTAGAGGGCGATACTAAAACACATTTGGTTTCAAAGTCGTGGATTTCAATATCATTTGATTTTTTTCTTGTCTCTCGTGGTCTTTCAAAGCTTAGAAATGTGCATTTTCAGATTAGGGTTTCGTTGTTTTCTTCTGTTATTGTATTTGCGTGTATAATCCATATCTTTTTGCATTGAGATGACATTAGCGGAATTGTGTGAGTCATGGTTTTAAGCCTAGCAGATTTCTCTCTCTGTAAAAATCAATAGAATAGATTTATTTCCCTGTAGAGAATGCATCGGTCGGAACTGTATTTACTTGACAAGAGTGCCCCACTTCCCCTTTTCATTTACATGGAGGAAATCTTTGTTGGGAATGTGAATGAAATCAATTATTGTTAATCACCGAGCACATTGAAATAGGAGATTGGTGTGCCAGTGAAACAAAGAAAACAAGGATCACGTGGAAACCTGGCATCTTATTTTATTCCGAGTCATCTCCTGTCAATGAGGTGCAGCAGTGAATGTTGCTTCTGTTATTTGACTTGCGGTTTTCACTAATACTAACCTGTCAGATATTTATGGGACTGCTTTTGCCAACACCACCAATCACCTATCACCAAACAACAACCATCACCAACCACCAAAGTGAAACATTGCCAATCACTTTAGAATATCACAAAAGTGATAAATCACAGATCCTAAAACTCATCATTTACCAAACATGATACATCACGAAAAATATCACTAATCACTAAACATTACTAATCACCGAACATCGCCAATTACCAAATATCATCAGTCACTTAACACCATCAACTATCATCAACATCACCAAATTACCTATAACCACCAAATATCACCAATAACTGAACATAAGCATTCATCTATAACCAATCATGATCATCAACCCACCCGTCACTAATCACCAAATATCACCAACCATCAGCAACCCTCAACCAGCACCAATGACCTATCATCAACCATCACCATCACCAATCACTTAACATCAACCATCACCAATGACCTATCATCGACTATCACCAATCTCCTAATATTAGTCATCACCAATAACCAACTACATCACCCACAAGCATCACCAAACATCACCCGTCACCAACCATCACCAACTACAGTACCAAACATTTCCATTCACCAAACAGCACCAATCACTAAGCATCTCCAATCACTAAGCATCACAAATCACATATCATCAGCAATAACAAATTATTAAAGTGGAACATTGCCTATTAATAAACATCACCTAAAGTGAAACTGAAACATCACAACATCAATTGATCACCAAATATCACCAGTTGCTAAACATCGCTATTCACAAAACTTCACTAATCACCAAACGTCATCAACCACCCACCCACCATTACCAACCACCCACCATTACCAAACATCACTAACCTTCAACAATCACCAAACACACATCACCAACCACATCCATCATCAACAACCAACCTCCAACCATCACCAAACACATCACCAACCATCAACCATCACCAATTACCAAATATCACAAAACACATATCACCAACCACCAAACATCACCTAGTCACCAACGATCTCCCGATCACCAATCGCCAAATTAACATCAACCATCACCAATCGCCAAACATCACCCAACCATCAAACATTACCAACCAAAGTGAACCATTGTCAGGCACTAAATATAGTCAATGACCAACCACCAAATTGAACCATTGTCAATGACCAAACACCTACTAGTATCTCTAACCATCGCCAACCTTAAAAGCGAAGCATTGCCATCACTAAACATTTATTACCAAGATGAAACATAACAAATTTCTAAATATCACAAATCGCTAAACGAAGATGTAGAACAACTACGGAGGAGTAATCATCTTCAGATAGTGAGTTGGACAGACAAAATGACAGACGAACTAATCAAGCTATAACGTTACGTTAAGTGATGACCTTGATCATATACGAGACAAAATCTGAGAGCGCTTGATTGATCTTCTGCTAACTTAAATTACCCTGCGTGTTTTCCCTAATCAATCATAACCGTCAGCGGTTAAAGCCGATTATTGCTCGCTAGAAACCAATCTACGTGCCAAAGCACATTCTTTCTTGTTTGATTACACAATGGGTTGTAGTCTACATTTATAAAATATTCATATGTGTTTATGTCACCATAAAATATGTTTTAATGAATCTTCACTTGGCTGACTTGTCTGCTTTCCTTTGTTGCGTGTAATATTAGAGTACTTCATGCATCAGTTGAAGTACGTATGGTTAACCAAATAATATTAGTCTACAATGACGCTTTGCTAAAGGGCATCACCCCTTTCACCCCATTGTCATTGTTCGTAATTATATACTATAATGAATTATTCTCAAATTGTAACATAATAGGTAAAAAAAACTGTTTCATGTGTGAATTTTGAGAGTACCCCTGGACAGGGGCAGTCAGTTGTAGCATGATTTATCATGATAAGAGAAAAAGTAACTGCTTTCACCGTCAAGGGAATTAGTCGGGCTGGTTGAACACAGAATGTTTTATTGATTTTATCTGGTGAATGTATAGCCCCTATGGCTGAGTCAGTAAACACGATAATGGTCACCTTTATGTAAACACTGTTAGGAAAACTCTTTCATACTGATAAAGTATCAGTTTGGAGATAATAATACACTAAGTCGTATAACGAATTCCACTGAAAGAATATGCAATGAGAACGCAGATTTAAATGCGCACATAAAACCAAAGCGGGTTACCGCCATTCAGACTAAATCACACTTTAACCAAATTTGTATTGCAGTACCCTAGTACCTGGGCAGCTCTTTGTTTGGTTTTATGTGGTAATATAGAGAACTTTGATGTTATGTTCAAATTTTCTATGATTTATTTAAGAGTGATAACGTTGATTTAATATGAGACTTTATTGTGTATTTTTTCAGACCTTGGTAGTAACAGACGACACCGTACTTGAGGAACACAATGAAGACCCCGCCCTTATTCAGATGCGCCTGCTCGATGACGGGGGTAAGCTGACATCAGCTTTTAAATGGGCTATTTTTAGAATATTGTGACAATGTGTATTTATTTATTTATTTATTTATTTATTTATTTATTTATTTATTTATTTATTTATTTATTTATTTATTTATTTTCACTATTTATTCATTTATTTATTACTTATTCATTTAACTAAACGTTCCCATGGGATCCATTTATCTGAAGTCTCCAATACATTGAGATAACAAAGATACCTAAATCATAGACAGCCGCAGTCTCTGCCGTGATATTGATGCTGAATCATTAGATTCAGGGCCCCGGATGGAAATGCTTCTTCTACAGTTATTGACAGTCGTGTCATGTCATTATTGAGTCCATTAAAGTAAAGAAGCACAATCAATTTTCATTTACAACCACAGCTATAAAAATCTGTAGCATAGCTAGAAATCAATACATCGTGCCTGATTAATTGATCTGTATGCTCTTTCATCTATGGCGACCATCCTATATTTGCTTGTTAATGTATCATTTTCGTGAGCAGCGTTGTTGATAATGTATTACAATCAATTTTGGGCCTAGACTGGGTAACTCACTCTCTTTAAATTGATCTTCATAAGTGCAATTTTGGATGAATCTTGTTTACCGATGAAAGGAATACATTTTTTTGAATCAGAAAATACTGTAATTGATAAGAAATACTGGTAGATTTTGTTCTGACATCAAGTCCTGTTCAAAAGTGAAGAAAAATCAGACATGACGTAATAGGGTCATTCTGATGTCAGTCCGTCATCACATTGTTATGGTGAGATAGTTAAACTTGCACATTGCCATACAAAGGATCATATCGGAAACATAATTATGAATTTTGAGTTTTAGGGCAAAAATTTAGATGTGTGTGTTTGAATTTGGTTCTAGTTAGAGTTTTCAAATAGAACTTATAATATGTTATCAGACAGTAATAGGATTCATGACAGAACAATGTAAAAGTAGTCACAGCAGTCACAGCAGCTGGACCCTTGACGACTTTATCAGTATCCTAGTGTTTGACCTTCAGGTTTAGATGGAGCATTGGCCGTAAACAGGATCAGTGAAATGAAAAAGCCCAAAAGTAATCGATTAACTTTGATTCAAGCCATTCCTTTTGGATTAAAGTCTCGGTGTGCGATTTTCTAGCTCTTTTCTATATTGTACGGAGAACTATTTTGTTCAGAGGGACAGATACAATAAATATGTCGTCTCAACAAGGACTTTGAACAGGAGATTTACAGTTTCTATTGGCAATCATACCCTAGCTTACACCAATTACAATATTTATTTAACAGCCATTATAACATTATAATACTATTTTTAAACCTCACCTGTGAGAATTTGATGTAAAGTGATCACAAAGCGTTAAATATTGGAATGACTCTGCGTTTCTTTTTTGACTGATGTTTGTATTTTATTATATCTTGCCGGTAATATTGTTATTATGTGGAAGCAAGTAGAGTTTTCGTGTACGATGAAAAGAGAGAAACAGAGGACATCTTTACGACATAGATGCCCCTGTGCTTATTTTGATTTTTTTCCGAGTTCAACTATGATATAAAATCCAGAGTGCAATGAACACTTACTATGTGTTTTCTTTCGATTAATTCTGATTAAGCTGAAAAACAAATATATAGGCAGTTTTCTCCACAGTATTTTGAAATGAACAACAACGTAGTAGTTGCTTTTAACTGCTGTAATTAGTTTGTAACCTTTATGAGCTGTTACGGCTTTATCTCAAGGTCGTATTGTGGTATGATGGGCTGAATATAGATAAGTATGTATATATTGTATACAAAGACCAATACACCAAGTGTTACACGTTTCTTGGCCGCTCGCCATAAGGAGATATTCAGAGACGGAAAAAGTTGATAGGATTTACTTCCTTCCACTATCTACACAGTTTGAGATCCACATTGCACATCATTAACTTGTTCTCGCACTTGCCAAAATAGCATTCCTGGCAGCCGGGTGAATTTGGCTGATGGCGGGCGGCCAGCGTCATTAGAAAGTCCCGAAGAACGCTAAGCTTCTGATAGACTATTGAGTGTATTCAGGTCACAGTTCATTACAAACCCCCCTCTAACCCCCCTCCCCCCGCCTCACTTCCCATCCCTACAAGGAAAACACTCCAAAACATATACATTATGTTGCTTGGATATTTTACAATCGTCTCCAGCATTTGACCTTTGGCTGCGATTATTGACCTTGAACATGTCTGCCACATCAGATGGATACAAGCTGATAAACAAACTCGCTTCAAACTCTTCAAGGGGAGAAATAATGAGTGAAACTCTCCTCATAAGGCCATAAAAGAAATACAGAACATGATATGATAAATACTTCATCACTATAGGGTTGTCCCAGACAAGTAACCCCCTGTACTGCGATTTGCAAGTGTCTGAATTCATGTGATAAATATGTTGTATAAATGGTGACACTTGGGTTACATTTACAATGCTAGATCTCCTTTTCCTTTCAAAATGTTATATTTTATTTGTATAAACTGAGTGTCATGTTACCCAGGTCCATTTCTGGTTCACGATCAGCAGATCTTTGGAGGAGTGTTTCATACAAACAAACCGCAAAATGTGGGCGAATCCTTTATCATAATAAACATAGTTTTGGTTTCACTTAAGATCAGATAGGTACAATTTCAATGTTTTATTTGTTTCCTCATGTCAAATACAGACAAGCAAATGTTTTGTACAATGAAACTCTTAGGATAGTACAGATCGGAAATTGTATTGAATTGCCAATATCCATGTATGTCAGTCATGGAGATGATTGATCTGGAAATGTAATATACTCGGGGAGAATATTTCCTACATCTTGGTGTAATTTGACTTTCTGTATTGAACGTCCGCATTCCTTTGACATGGTGCTTTATTCCACTCTGGTTGACATGTCGTGAGAGTAGTTTACTGTGGTGATTGCCAAGTCTTGTGATGGAAAAATCAATCTGATGTATGACAACATGGAAATAGGATTCTGTGAATTAAGCTTATGTGTCATTAGATAAAAACTCCTCCTCTGAAAATCGATGGGCCGGCGCGCTGGAGACGTGGTAATTATGCAGTGTTTTTGACCTCGATCTTTCTGTGTATTTTTCACTCCTTTCATCATCTCCTTGTCTTTTGAAACTTTATACAACTGTAATTGTTTCTAGGTCAACTTCTAAATCGATGATATGATGTATGTTGTTTGAATTCTAAATAAAGAATACTTATTGATTGAATGGTTGATAAAAAATAAAAAAGACGCAGACGTTGTAACATTTTGTGATTTATTCGCAAGGTTAGATTTTTTTCCTTTCCTAGCTTTTGAATTCTAATTTTAGTAAAGGTTGTACGAAAGTTTACCTTTCCTACATTTGTTTGTACATTTTATCTTCTTTTGGCCATAGAAACAGATAAAGCTATGCGATCAACGACGTGCGCGGTACACCCGGATGTACCGTCTTGTAATACATGGTTTTAGACCTTGAACAGACTAGGTTCGTCTCAGATAAAAGGAAGTTTGATCATTTCAAAATTGTCGCAATAAGTACATGTCACGTTGCATGAGAGGAAATAATTTGTTCAAACTCTCTGATACGACCTCGGCAAACAAACATTGTGGGGTTCTGTGATAATAACATGGCGTGATCGTTTACAGCATATCATTTGAGCGCACATTGCCGCAGTGTTTCTGTTTTGGTGGGAAAACGTTGCGCCTGCACTCGAAGACAACCCCATCCACAGCAATTACCGTGCTATTTGCCACAAACAGGTTGAGATCTTTTATCTGGTCTGGCGGGTTTACGTTACTGAGCATGTGCGATTCACCCAGCGTTTGAGATAACGCAGTGTATCTGAATTAAACCTTGCTAGGAATGTGTGTATAGCTTACTAAATCCCTTTGTTTGGAATACTCGACGACGTCCACAATTTACCGTGGAACTTGAGACCGCCATTTTCATTGCAAATTGGATTGAAGGTTTTAGTTCTTCGATCAAGGTATTTTTAAAGTACAGTTTATATGCTTATTGTTGTGTTTTCATTTAGAAGCGAGATATTTTAAGTCTTGACAATGAGTGGGCTTTTAAACTCGTTCCAAGTAATTTGACCCGATTACAATCTAACAGCATGCTATACAGGGATTGTTACTCGATGGCTTTAGGGTTGGTTTGAAATGTAATTTTATCGGGACCCAAGGCTTATTGAAACGTATCTTGTCTGTCTAAGTTGGGTCGCATATTCCCTTTTGTCACGCATTCTTCTTTGTGGTTTTTAAGAAGGCGTTTTGTTGTGAAATGTGGATGGGATTTTTGTATTCACCTCAGTGTTTATGACTCACACGTAGAGAGATTTCCTCTTGCACTAGGTTGATACCATATCTTACTCATCATTTAATTAACATATTTCAATTCCCTCTTTGTTATGATGATCACTTTCATACATCATTATGGACTTTACAGCATGCAATGTGCAACAAGGAGTCACTAATACCATATGTTTATCTAATATTTCAGTTGTTGATTTCATACTTCGCGGAGTGGAAATTGGAATAGGGGCAAGAAGGACCCGCCAAACCAACAAGGATAAGGACCAAGTTAATGCGGTAAGTCAAGTTTTATATTTCCATTTCTACAATTATTTTTAATTTTACCGGACGTATGACTCATATAAGGAAGAACGTTGCGCCATATCGATTCCAAAAGAATTTCATTTGTCAGTAATGAAGTGTCTGTATTCGGATTCATGAAATAAATTCCGTATTTTACTTCTCTGGGTCAGTGCGTCCCTGCTAGTAGTCTTCGTTCTCAGCTCTCGTCAGGGTTACCCCGACACAAAGGGAGCACCTGCCCAGAATGTGTCGAAACCAATCGCTCCTTTTTGTTCTCAGAATAGAGGGAAAGAATTTAAAAGAGAAAACAAAATCAAGAAAATACATAAATACTGAAGATGAGGGTATTAGTTGTACTTTAGAATTTGGAAGCCTGATGAGAAAAGTAAACATATATGTAACTAATCTATATATAGAAATTGCGCCTGGCGGAGGGTTTTATCACCCTCTCCATACTAGTTCTGATGTTACATAATTCCAGCAGTTTATCATCCCGATGTGAATGTCAGTTTGTTTGTGGTAAAGTGGTGTTATTCGATACAGCTGACACGTCAAGGTTTAAAGGCCGAGCTTGGGGTATAAATAGCAGCCAACCAGGAAAATGGTGGCGAATATGAAATTTCTAGACACGTTCAGATTGCAGAGGAAAATTTTAAATTATCTCATGAAAAGGACACAATTTTCTTATGAAATTTGTTATGCATCTGAACACGATGTTCAGTCGTTTGTGTATGTAATATGTAGAAATTACATTGAGATTTAACTGAGTTTTTTTCACTCCAAATGATGGAAGCAGGACAAATTTTCAATTCAAATTCAGAAGAGTGACATGCGGTAGGCGTTTCTAACTGTGTTATTGTTTATACCGGATGCTGAGTCATACCGATATAGATTCTGAACATGCAGCATGCGCGCTTACACACGTAAACAATTCTTACCTCATTTCTTCACATTTTTTTTCCATTTGATGAAAATATTGAATCCAAAAACTCATTAATGATTTATGTTATGAGTTTTCAGAGACAACGTGACTAAAGTTTATCCAATGTGCCTTTGTCGTGATGCGAAAAAAAATCATTTTCGTGTTTTTTTATTTGCAGAAAAATATATTATTACACGTACTTTCTCAGTAAAATAATTTCTCTGTCGTTTTCACGGCTACATGTATCCCCGTTCGTAAACAATCTTATACCGTTGCTGCAATATGTGGAAAGTCCCAAGTTTTATCTTTTAAATTTAGATGATATCCTCGGTATATAGTCAAATAGATCCGTTTTATGTTCAGTTACACCACTAAATACACTTTTCACAATGTGTTATTTTACTTCATAAAACCAGATTTTCACGATCTTCTCTTGGGAGAAACATGCTGTATAGCGCCGGCCATTGTCTACTCTAATTTATGCAGATCCGCGCAAAAGTACCCGCCAAAAACGAGAGGTTTACTTAGGGACGGACAGATTTATTAAATGTTATAATATTCCTTTTTTCAAAGGAAAGTGTAGATATACAATTCCAAAACATGTTAAAACCAAATGGAAAAATATGAAATTTATTTCGACATCTTTGCGATATTCTCGACGAAAAGACCCTTTGCAGCCTCTCCTGCACAATCCTAATTTCCAGCTTCCATTATAGATATGTACATGTACATGTAGGTCATGCATGTATGTGTAAAACTGATCAAAACCTGTATTTCTAGACATAAAATCATACAAATGACATCTATAAGACAGCTACGATTTTTATAAAATTATACTTTTAATATATTGTACTATGACTCAAGACTTTCATCAGTAAATCGTGAATTTTGTGTAAAAGATTCGTCTGCTATAATTACACGTGCACCGCTCTGCCGCAGCACGCTGTTTGCTATTTTTATCGACGCTGCAAGATAAGAACCGCCCAATGCCCCAGATACTCTCGATGGCTTACCCACCGGTAATTCAACAAACTGGAGTTCGGCCTTTAAGCTGGCCTAGATTGCTGAACAATGGCACTTGCTAGGTTCACCGACTAACGTGAAAGGGTCACCACAGGGACTGAGGAATTTCACTTTATATCAGCCCACGACCTAATGAGATTGACGAGCTTGGACAGCTCTCCAATACGTCAGGTCAGAGCAGATTTACAAATAGCCACCACGTTGGCGATCAGGGGAATTAATATGTGCTCTTCTCGGGTCTGAAATTGAACTTTCGATCAATGTCAGCTAGCGCCTTCCCCGCTTTCTGCTTTATATACTCTCTATGATAAAGGAAAATCAGCTTTAAATTGGAGCTTCGACAGGATTGGTAAAATGCGCATATCGACCACGGGATCAGGTAGTTATCTCCCAGACATCTGTATGAGAAGAAGTTGTATCTCTATCTAATTTATGATTTGCACAAAGCATACAAATATTATATAATAGCATTTTATACTCAGCAAGTTTTATGTCCTCGCATTCAGAGGATTTAGAAAGTAATATATTCTGTGGTCTTCCCACACACAAGTGATTTTGAACAACATATTAGCCCATAGAAAGCTACCCTCTAAGTCTCAAGATCTCATTGACAAGTGGAAGAACAATTTTCAAGGTCAAATATCCAGACTTTTGCATACTAGTATACTATTTGGGCTGATTACAGACTTAATCAGTTACTTTTAGTCCATGGATCATTATAAATCCAGAAAAGAATCACCATGGAAACTGGAAAAACCATATTGATTGTCATAGGCAAAAACCCAGGTCAAAGTGACATCTCTGAAAAACATGTACACTTTGTAGTGTTTACTGTGCTGTTTCTCTTGCTCGTTGTTGTTTTCAAATATCTCGAGGTCATTCAAATATCTCAAGGTCATTCAAATATCTGGAGGATGTTCAAATATATCAAGGTCGTTCAGTAAATTGATGGGAGGAGAAGAGGAGGAAGCAATCAAAGAAAATCTTAACATGTATGAAAAACGATGTAAATAAAAACTTTAAATGCAAGATCAGATTTCTTAAATCATGGCAAAAATTTTTTATAACTAACATGACAAATGTATATCAGGTCAAATCTCTTAAAACAAAACAATCAAAAACAAATACTAGTAAACAAGTAACAACCCCTCCCCTCTAAAAAACAATTCCCTCAAGAACCATGACAAGCATCGAATCTGATCATAGCAATGATCATGATTACAAAAGATCAGATCTTTGAGGTTGCATAGAGGAGGCAGCAATGAAAACCTTCATCATGTGTTCATAGAACCATTATAACACAATACAATGTCAGATGTATGAAAACTTAAAGAGAATCTGTCACATGTCAGTAACACGATCAGATTTCTAAAAACCCATAATAGAACACAAGATCTATGAAAACTGTATAAACAAAAACAAAAGATTGTATTTTTGAAAACCATAACAAAAACAAAGTCAGATCTCTTATTGGTACACAAAATCATGTCTGAAAACCATGAAGGCACTCTGAAAATCATGTAAAACGC
Source organism: Pinctada fucata (assembly GCA_028142955.1). Classification (NCBI taxonomy): domain Eukaryota; kingdom Metazoa; phylum Mollusca; class Bivalvia; order Pterioida; family Pteriidae; genus Pinctada; species Pinctada fucata. Next base: position 55,565,597 of record AP027105.1, read on the forward strand.
GAGATCTAAAACCATGAACATCTCTGGAAACATTAGATCGGACATTTAAAACATATGGACTATACATGGTCTCGGTACTTCTTTACAATCTGTATTTTCAGAAAGGAAGGCAATTCGAGATAACAAAAAAAAATAAATAAAAAAAGAGAACCGGTCTCGGAAGTTGAGACGATCGTTCTTGTTTAAATGTATTTTGTCATTTCCCCTGAAGTGAGTTCGCAGAATGTCTTTTGTCATATTCATTTGACGTGAATAGATAGAATCCATGGATAATAGTCACGTTATAAAGGTAGGAGCGCGCCCATGTACTAACCCCTTCTCCTTGTAGTTAAAACACCTGTATACGACACATTCATTACTGTACCTTGCCCGGATCGCCGACATTAGCCGAGTTCCCCGGAGTTTGTGGGTATTTACGTCCTATACTTTGTCACGGGGTCGTGGCTGTAGTCGTAGGGAGTTTAATGTTCTGAGGTTTTATGTGCCCACGACATACACATTTATTATTTGATATTGACAAATGTACCCCTGGTGAGATTAAAGACAGAGTACACATGCAGGTGTATATGTACACGTGATATTATGATAACAAATAATAGAACTAGTGCATTCAATATCAGAGAGGACATTTATACACATACTGATAGATTTGAGGAGATGATAGCGGTACACGTACCCCTCGTAACCCTGCTTTGGTCGCTTTTACCTGTAATGACGTCATTACTCGTGTATTTCAGGTGTAAATGTTAATGATTGTTATCTTGCTTTCCTTTTTGATAATTTGAGATTTTGCGGTGGTGCTGATGTTGCCAAGGAACGGTGAAATTCTTGTAAACTAGGCCAATGTTATGACGGAGTGTATATCTAATCATTTGATGGTTTAACCGCTGTTACAGTCGTATTATCCACGGCGCTTTCTAAAGCGGTTTGCATGCATTTCTTGATGTTTATTGCAGATGGAGTAAATTCGTTTAAATATTTTTCGCTATCTGACATCGCATTTTGTTGGATATTCAACTTTTTGGTGAAGTATCAATCCAATCGACTAAAGGTTAAATTTATGTATGTAAAAAGTGAGAATATTTGACTTACTCCATTCAGTTTTAAGGGGATCCAATTTATTGTAGGGTTGTTCCATATCTCATTACGATGAAGTCATTGTCTATTTTTGGTTTTGTCGAGGTAATTTTGCGTGAATGACATGTCTCTTATGACTTTGCATCTGTTTAAGATGAAGGACATTTATCTACCCATTTTATTCGTCGGTCCGTCCTTCCGTCTGTCTGTCCGTCTGTTTTAATTTCATTGAGTTGAAAAAAATATTCATGGTCAAGAATGCTTATAGCAGATTCGAGTTGGAGCCACGGTTGACCTACATTTTAGGGAGTATTGTACCTTTCAGTTTGATGACTTGCACAAATCCCAGTCCCGACAGAATACAAACCGCTTTAAAAGACTATATTATTACTTGTACTAAATACTAAAGCTTACAGTACACCCTATTACCGTGTTGGTGTAGATTGTTCATTTCCCCCAGGGAAGTTGACAAGTTGAGCCTAATGCATACATGAAACATGTCCTGAAACATAACTTGCTTGTTTATTTGCGCATTGACCTGGAAAGAGAGCCTTTTACCGCGGGCTGTTGTTCGGCCAAGGCATGGACCTATCTGTATGGTATACGCGTCGATGACCCAATAGGTGAAACGTTAGTGTGTATTGCACTATAAAAATCACGCGGACTGATTGAAATATGAGATGTTTAAATACATTCGAATTCCCATTCCAAATACATTCGAATTCCCATCCCATAATTAGCGCTTAGAAAATATTTCTTAAATATAAAAATATTTGCAAAGTATGTTTGAAAAAAATGTAATTAGCGGGATGAAAAAACGACCGTGTGCACCGCAGGTTCTTTGTTAGTCTCATGTTTCCACATGTCCTGTGCCGCATATAAACGTCCATAACGTGTACTTGACGTACCCGCTTATTGAGATCATGCCTAATTAACCATATTGTCCCGCGAATGTATACGCCGCGCAAACGAGAACTTCCGTGCTAAGTTGTCGTTCAATACGACCTTTGAGACGGTCCCTTGCGAGATACAAATCGGCTTGTTTTGTTCAAGTTGCTTTAGGCAGAACTACATTAGCATGATAAAGGCTGAATACCAATGATTACATTCAAGCTGTTGGGCCCTAGAATTAAAGTTATTATATACACACAGTGGGAGCCTAATCATGCGCGGAAATCCAGGTCATAGCTTTCTATAGCATTGACACAGGGGAGAGGTGCACTGCATTAAACCAACGTGGGCTCCTCGTCGGAAGAGGTTTCTTTGTGTTAAAACGGAATAGGATAAAATATTCACGTCTGGAGTATTGCGAATATTTATTCACCTCAGGGTTCGTATTTTTTTTTTTTTTAATAACTTAAGGATTAATAGAAGTTATTTTAGAATTGTGTAAGAAAAAAAAATGGTATTTTTCTCGTTATTCGTTAAAAAATCTGCTGTCGGTTGATTTCCGTATTCATTTTGATAACATCGTGAAATGAATAGTTTGTCGCGAGTTTTGATTAAATCGGTATAAATGGGTCGCGATTAAAATATATGTTTAAGAAAATAAGAATTTAAAGGATATAAATTTGCTTTGATCTGGGGATGAAAGACATGCAGTGTAATCTTTGAAGACAGCGAGCTTTCTCGCAGAAAGGAGAAACATATGTTGACTTTGAGTGTCTTTGTCTGCTGAATCCACGCTCGGGGGATCATGTCTACTGAATCCAAGCTCGGGGGATCATGTCTGATATATTGATTAGGGGAGCTGGCAATAATGTAGCGATTGTTACCAGGTTTAGTGTATGAACTATAAAGTATACATCAATCCTGGCGATAGGCCAAGCTTTTGACACATTTAATATTAATTCGCTGGCTAAGTAGTGAGTGCATTTGCATACTATATCTATTATCTGCCTGCGCATGATTTACAAGTAGGATTTTCGTTTAGATTGTCATTACAGTTCGTGGAGATTAAGTGACCCTTTGAGGACCGTTATGTAAACAAGGGTGATAACTCAATGTGGGGGAATTTTATCTTTGAACGGCGAAAAGGGAGGACGTCTCTGGGAGAGAGAAAAAAGAAATAATTTTGAAAGTAACTCTTCGATTGACCAGCGATTTAATGTTTTGTAGGTGAGGAATTCGACTCAGCAACAAAACTCGACTTCAAAACCGTTACCCCGGAACGCAGGTACCAAGGCGAAACAAAAGGAGGTTCCCGTCTCTGTACCAGCCCTACCCCAGGAATCAGAAAAAGGTAAGGACATACTTTATTTATATAGATATATTTAAAAACTGAAGTATATAGAGGAAACAGTTAAGTGCCCCCTGCGTTGTATATAAGATAAGCATCTGCTGTAGAGGAGGCGTCAGATTTCAAAGAGAGAGTGGTTTACATTAAATTAGGATGTGATATACTGTTTCGTGTGGAAAGTTCATAGGTTTAAAATTATGTGCAGCATGTTTTATTATTTTTCCGTATAATTTTAGAACTAGATATAAAGCCGCTTGTCGGCGTAAAATATTTAAAAAGCCAAAAAATATATATAAAAGGGAAGTTGAGCCCCGGAGAAATAAACTGTTAAAAGAAAAGGGACAAAAATATCGGTCCTTGATTTCTTGCAGTCACGGACAATAAATTGCCTTACCAGCCCGACAAGCGTTGAATATTGAGTATGACAAGTATAACAAATGACACATCATGTTGCACTGTGGATGTAAGGTGAACGGTTGATGGATGGGATCCTCTACCAAATGGGTTACACGGCAGGTTTATGTCTGAATGTTGACGAATGTTAAAACACCATTAATTCCCTGTTACAAATACGGTTTGCTTCAAGGCAAATGATTACATTACATATTTTATGATGTAAAAAGGAGAAAGATACAAAAATGTGTTCATGCTTGATGGTTAGAAAAAAATATATACAAGAATCTGTTCCTTTTTGACAGTCGTGTCTTACTTATTGTGGTTAAACAAAGTCCCCTCTATCTCATTGTCAGGAAATAAAAATAACATGATAGGTAGAACTGAATATTACATCATGGAGGATAAAAGGCCAAATTCCCTTATCGATTTTCCTGTCACTGAGTTGGAATTAGAAACAGAAATAATAATCTTATCGATTTGGCGTCTCTACTTGGCAGTGCTCTTCTCGACCGGAGGCTTTTCCCTGACGGAAGCCGTGATTGTATTGGTTGTAATACCTTCATCAATTTGATAACCAATTATCCTTAAAAAATGTAATTTATAAAGCTTCTGCGTCCTTTCATTGAATTATTATTTCATCATTATATTTTTTCAACAGTAAGACCTATTTGTGTACATTGAACAAAATCGATGACGTCGTAAATATATAATGCTATTGAAATCATGCACAGAGAGCTTAAAATGGATTGATAAGGCGGATTGCACTATTGAATTATTCAATATTGACAAGTATTTAAAGGAGACCAAATATTTCCCAATATGTCATTGTGTGTACTTAAACAAGGGAAACGTGCCAGGGGGGAATTGAATCATGTGAGAGCATGAACCAATGTACAGAGCTTCGACGTATTCAGCTAATTGATTGAACTCTCATTGAAAATACACGAAGCGTATAGCCAAACAAGGACACAATATCCCAACTCCTAATCCCATTTGATCATACCTTTAAGTTAAAAGGTTAAAGCTATTGAGCCAACTCTATATTGAGAAATAGAATTTTTCTTTCATATTTAAAAATCCGCATTGTCGGGCAAATTTCCAGTATTAAAGAGAGATTGACAAGTAGGCAAAATTCTTCTCGTCGAAATTAGATTTGGTCTATGAGATGGAGTGTATCAGGGTCAAAAGTTTTGCCTGATTTATTGTCTACATTCTGAATATTGCTTTAAATTTCCTCGTTAGATGGGAAATACAAAATCGTAGTTGTTTAAATGGGATTGAACCCTTAGTTACCAAATTGATAATTGGAATATTTTAAGGCAATACTTGATTTACATTTCCTGTAATTTTCCTAGCCGTGTGATGCGCGATTGACTTAAAAAAAAAAAAAAAAAAAAAAAAAAAAAAAAAAAAAAAAAAAAAAAAAAAAAAAAAAAAAAAAAAAAAACAATGCGCTAAGTATGACAGATAATTTAATGGTAATTTTGATACTTCTTAATTTTCAGAAAAACAACAGCAGAAGTCAAAACCAGCAAGAGACCGAAAGAGAAAGCCCAATGAATCGCAAGGCGAGAGTGTGTCCTCAGCAAACACAAAACGCACGAAAGCCGTAGACAATAAAAAAGCTCAAGTCTTAGACGAGAAGGCAGACTCTCCTAAAGTCAGACAGTCAGACAAAAGTGAGAGTGAAAAAAGTGAAAAACGATCCACTCCGGTCAAAGACTTGGATACGCGTCTAACGCGAGATAAATTGAAAACCATCACACAGACACATGGGAATAAAAAAGATACAGGTAACAAAGACAATCATAGAATAGACAAAAGTGTGAAACCCTCCAGTAGAAAAGGCTCACCTTCACTCAGGAACAAGACTAGGGAAAGTGATAAATCGAATGACGTATGTGATAATCAGACTGAAAGTGATACAGACAAAGGTATAGTCTCAGAAAATGAGAATTTAGCCAATAGTGTCACTGAGGAAAAGTGTAGTGGTAACGACGAAATAGATTCCAAAGCCAAGGGGCAAGAATCTGATAATGACTCAAAAAAGGAACTGTGCGACACAGTGATAAGTAAAGATGTGACCGAGAAAACTAGCTGTGATAAAATTAAGTCTAGCCAGAAATCGTCGTCAGAGTGTAGTGAAACCGATACCAAAGTCTCGTCTGACAATAGTGAGGTCACAGACACAACAGACGATAATATGCACTATATGAAACAACGTTTGTTGAACAGCAGCACTTCCTCTGATAAAAATCCAGCGCCATCATTGGCAGCAAACATTGATGTTAATCGTTCTGTCACAGAACAAATAGCAAAACTTACAAGGTCGGAAAATTCTTCATCATCTCAAGCCGAGGAAGACAAGTCAACAGCTTCAACTTCAAAGTCCGTATCACCCAAAACTTCATCTCACTACGAAAATCAACTTGATCATAAAGATTATAGGAACCATAATTCTTACGATGTTAATGCTCTCGGAAGCTTATCAAGTACAGTCAATTCACACACAGAAGATCACTTCCGTTCTAGTTCCCGAGCAAGTGATCATTCAAACTCAGGGTGTAGTGCTGACGAGAGAAGACCGGGTTCTCGTGTAGAGGATATAAGAGTGTCGAGTAAAAACAGTCCTGCCACGAGCCCTTTAGTGATAGACAAAGCAGAACCGGTACATCCCTATAGGGACCCCGAACTCATGAAAAAGAACACTGTTCACAGTAACGTGCATGGCATGTTGGGAGCTCAGAAATATCCAAATGTTCCGACTCCGATACCGTCGGCGTCGCCGGTCACGCTGCCGTCGACAACATCGTATCCTTCACATCCGATTGCCTCGCGTTCTCATGTGCTTCCATCGATGCATTATCCACCCACACTTCCGTCTGCCCTGAGTGGAGCGGCGGCCCTCAGCCAGTTGGGCCTCTCGCCCGGGCTGAGCCAGCTGGATCCCACATCTCTGGCAGCACTACAACAGCAACAACAACTGGCTGCAATGCAGTACAATTTGTTATTAGCTAGAAGTTATCCGTCTCCGGCAAATCTAACCCTTCCTCAATTAGAACATTTATGGCAGCAAAAGTACCCACATGTTCCAATACCGTCCTACATGCTAGCCAAAAACCAAGAGGATGTGCTTAGTCAAATTTTAACTCTGAAAGAACGGGAACTTTTGGAGCGTGAAAGAATAGAGCGCGAAAGGATAGAGCGGGAGCGATTAGATCGCCTTGAAAGGGAAAAACAACTGGAACGCGAACGTCAGGAGCGCATCGAGAGGTAAGACATCGTTTTGTTCTTTCTCATTAACGCTCTCCATATCTTAGGATTTATTACTTATTATTACTGTTATATTTCGAGAATAATTAGTCATGCAGCCGTTGTACGGTGTCATGACCGCAGACATACGCTATTTACACATGTCCATATTGCCCACACCCATTTAGGTCTTAAAGGGGCCGTATCAAAACAATAAATTTTAAACGCAACTTAAATGCGTAAAATTTTCATCATGCTCAATAATAATTATTATTATATTAATTAGCTCAAATCACGTTTTAATATTGAACATGTGAGTTAGGAATCTCATATTTGCATATACTAGTATCATAAAAACGCATGTTGCATCTTTGTGAATTGGCGCGTATATACATCAAATCAAGGTCATTATGCGTCGCCGGTTTATATTTACAGTATAATACATGTATACTCTTTGTATCTTTATTTTTTATCCCCTCTATCCTTTCTCACCATCTGTCGACTCTTCATTTTTTGCAAACTAAAAAATATAATTCTGAAAGAATGAATTACAAATTTTTAGTCGGATTTCAAAGCTATACTGGTCTATATAGATTGACGTTGTCCGTCTATATTTTGGTAAAAGTTGATTGAAGCAAACGCTAAAAACTATAAGTAGAGGAAACATATTATGGAATGTAGTAGAAACATTGGATTGTCATGAAATCTATGTATCCTGATGTTTTAACCTTGTAGCCTTGATCTTTGACTTTGACCTACTTTCCTTTCCATTCTCTATTTTTTTTTAAATAATAAGGGATAGAGCTTTTATATTCCATATGTACAGTAGATCCATGACTTTTTACTTTCTTTCAAAAGCTTTAATTGTGGCATAATTACCTTGACCTTTGACCTGCTTTTCAAAATATCGCATTTGTACTGTACTTAGTATATGGATTTTTGACATATCTCATGTATTTGTCTTTAATTAGGTACCATGGCTTTTGACGTATCTGCATTTCGACTGCAGATGTATCATGTAGATTTGCAATGCGGCTATAACGTTTTTAGCGTGATCTTGTTTTGATATAGAATGATGGTATTGGAACACGTTACTGTAGTGACAACCATCGCCTTTCGTATTTCATTTAAAAAAGGTGCATTGATAGTCAAAATATCAACGTCTAATTGTGGTAAATATATCAAAATCAAACAAAATTTGAATATAGATATGAGTTCGTACAGTACTTATAACGCTTCCGCTATTGATTAGTTTGCAAGAACTACGATAATGTCAACTAATATATTTTCTGACGAAATGCTCGACGAACTTGCATACTGTTGTAAATTCTGAAGTTACAATGCCAAGGTCAAATCTCTTGAGACGAAACGCTTTCTAATGCTATTTATTGTTGAAGCAACTTGCAGCTTAAAAGGATACCTTCGGATATTTATCCATGAATTCAAGGTAAATTGACATAAATGTATTCTTGTTTATAGGACTAAATGTGCAACTACAAGGTCCGTAAAGATAATCGGAACATTTCTCCAACGGTCTATCGTCGGAAACCTATGGCCCTCTGCAATAGCTTGACACAAAAAGCTTTTCTAAACTAGCAGCAGCAGTTACACCGTACTTATCGTTTATTTTCATTTTGACTGTGCGACAAAAGATTTTGTCGAAAGTTACACCCAGAATTAAGTTTTCGAAATATTCTACATGTAAGATACATGTCGACTGCAGAGCTTTTAGAGCAAATGCCCCATCTATGTAGGGGTTTCCTTTTTTGGCGTCCGTCTGCTTGATAGTCGCACTTCCATCTCGTCTTCACCTTCAAGATCAAGGTCACTTACAATATACATGGACTCAAGTCTGATTAGATCATACATATGATTAGGGTCAGTTGGTCAAGTATGATTATACTCCATACAGAATTAGGGTAAGCGCCTCCAAGGTCAAGGTCACTTGTTTAGGGTCAAATATGGTTTTCCGTGATTCCTCTAGGTTGTATATTTGGAATTTCTAATGCGTCAACGACATACGTCGAAAAGACATCATTGTGTAGGCTCTGAAGTTTCGTTCCATGTTAAGTATCGGCAAATTAGGGTTTGCGTCATTATCGAGGTGTCATATGAACTCAATACAAGTCTATTGGTTCAAGATTAGAGTGTTCGTTTCATATTGTCTGAGGCATCGGCGAACTATGAGTAATAGGTAAATTATATGTTGAACGTCGGGCGATATTGATTTTTTCGCCTACAAGGAAGAGACTTCATGTATTAATCATCCCGTCCTGTACAATTTCAGAGAGAGAATTGAAAGAGAAAAACTTGAACGTGAAAGAGAACTGAGAGAAAGAGCGGAGAAGGAACGTTTAGAGAAGGAGCGAATCGACAGGGAGCGCAAAGAGCAGGAGTGGAAGCGGCAGGAACACGAACGGGAGCAGAAAAAGGAAAGGGAACGGATCCTGAAGGAATCAGCCGACACCTTGGCTTCCGTCGATGAACATTTTGCCAGATCTCTCCGTAACAAACAAATGGAGGTAAGCTTATCTATCTTATTTACTGCATATTTTTGCGGGTTGCACCTGTGTTTCTCAGCAGGAGACGATAAATAAAGCACGACTTACTTTTTACCTTGATTACATAAATTATGCAAAGCACCTTCCCACTTATTCTAGGGTTGTAACAAGTACGTGGCAAAGTCATACGTCACTCTAAATGCACTGGAATAAATAGCGCTTCGTGAATTAATTATTTACAGCTTGATAAAAAGAAAATTACAAATTTTCCTACATGTTGCAATGAAAAACGATACGCCAGTTTTAGAAAAAAAGAATGCATGATATATGTATACTGTCTGTTGAAATTAAAGGGCTTGAATGTAGGCGATGTAAAGTAGAGTTATTTAAATTGTACAATTTAAAATTTCAATCATTAATAGACACAAGCCATGTGGACTACTCCATCCATAACAAAAGGTACTGGGAAAGGTATGAGGACCAAGGTGGAAACTGAAGGTTCCAAAGCTCCCAAAACAACAGAAGATTTTGTTAAACAGGTACCTACCTTTATTAAAAAAGACTAGTGTGACGCCCCCAAATGAAATATGAAAAAGAAATTCACCCCCCCCTCCCCCAATGATAAATGTTGTAAGTGGACTATGTTTCCATTGTAGGAGATAGAGAGGCAGTACACAGAGAGACATTACACTGAGGAGATGTTCAGAAGACAGCAGGAATACCTCAGAAGCCAAGAGGAGAGGTACCTCAAACAGAGGATGATGGAACAGAAAGAGGATGCCAAACACAAAGTATCCAAAAATATAGACGATAAGTCGCAGATCTTCTCACAGAGCGGGTACAAAGGATTTCCACCTAGTACTACAGCAGGCATGCCAGTAAAGGCAGAACCTAGCTTTAGCATATACGGTTATAATCCACATCAGCTTTCGTACATCACACCTGATCAGCTTCATTTACATGGGTTAGACAAGAAGGATGACAAAAGTTTGATGGAAGCCAAACAGAGTCTTGCTAGTGTTGCTAACAGAGGACATTCCTCATCACCAAAACGTTCTAGTTCATCCATTCCTCCACCTCTGATCAAAGACAGCAAGCCTCATAGTTCAGTGATCGTTGAAAACCGTGGTAAAGATGGGTCAAAGTCAGCTAGCCCACGACCTGCCCATTCTCACCATGGAAGTAACTTGTCTCTGTCATCATCCCCTCGTAGTCATCCCAAACCAGCACACACTCCAACTCGTCAACTAGATCATCAGGAACAATCTATGGATCTCTCCCAGTCCTCATCAGGCCTTCGTGTATCTCCCCAGTCAGCTTTCAGGTCTACAGATGGGAAACACTTAGGTTCCAGGACACAAAGTCCTCTCAGTGTTGCAAGTCCTCATCAACTTAATGCCGCCATCATGCAGCAGCCTGTAAATTATCACCGTGACGGCAAGTCAAAGAACACACCACCCGGTAAAAGTACGGGACACCTCATGTCTGCAGCAATAGCTCAACCTCCTGTGTCACTGCCACAAGGGGCTTATAGCTGTAGCCTCATACAACAGGGGCTTGTACCTAACCCTATCTACTCTCAAAATACGGTCAAATCTGCAGCAGAGCAGCAGAACTCGCCCAACCAGTTGAGTAATGGTTCACTCACAACTCACAGTGTTGCTGCTACCTCATCGCATTCCACACATTCATTCACTGGACAAGGTGTGAAACGCAAAAATAATAAAGAGGGTAGTGGAAGAAAAAGACAGAAGAGTGAAAGTTCTAGTGTAAATAATTCAAACTCTGGCATTTCTATTCCTGTTACTACACCCCAGATACTGACTAATCATTCTCCATACACCACGAGTAACAGTGTCAATTCAGGAGTAATGTCCGATGTTATGTCCAAATCTACACCAAGTGTTTCAGCTTCATCATCATCAGCTTCTATGTTGTCATCCCCCGCTGCATATCTTTCTGCTTCTTCTAGTGCTGCTTTACAAGGACCTTCTGGGTTCATGGATAGTTTTAAATCGTTTGTAGAAAACGCTGTACAAAATGCATTCTTTCAAGATCAAGATCTAAATCGTAAAAAACCTCAGACTCAGTCTCAGCCCGGACCAGTACCAACATCACTGCCGCAACAACAGACCTCTCAGCAGCAATCTGGTCAGCAACAAAGGCCACAGAGCAACCCTGTACAAAACAACAACAGCTCAGCGTCCACAAATGAAGAAAGTACTTCACAAACCCTGGGTAACAGTACTAGTAGTTTGAACAGCAGCAATAGTGCATTGATGGAAGTCAATAGAAACGATACAGACAGTGATACTCTTAGTGCTCCTAGTCCTCCACCTCACTTTAAGGACTTAAATTCTGCATCACCCAATAAATCTGCAAATCATCCAAAGTTAAAGAAAGCCTGGCTTCAGCGACACTCTGATGAGGATAAAGAGATAAAGAACTCCTCGTCTCCTCCCAGGAATGAGGGGGAGGGTCAGCCCCAGGAGGATATCGTCAAAAATTGTTATGTGAATTTATATGACATTTCCCCCAGTAAGGAAGGAGGGACCAAGTCACCTATTAGTGCTCGTGTACTCCCAAATGGAAATATCCTGAAGGAGGATGAACATGGAGAATCCACAACGTCAGCATCTGAAACAGAATCTCAGGTAAGTTGGGTTTCTTTGGCTGATTTTAATTATTATTTTCACAAATACAAAAATGTACAAAGTTTTAAGTGCACAAGGGGAAATTTTCCATTGCATAGAATTTTACCCACGAAAATAACCTGCTCATATGTCCTAGTCATACATCAAAGACAGATTATGCAATCGGCATGTTTTTCTTGTTATTTGGGCTAAGTTCGGTTGCCAAGAATCGCTAAAGTACGAAGTGACAGGAAAATCACGTGCATGCTAAACATCAAACGGTGTATGATTAAAGGCCCGTTGTATGCCTTGGCGCCGATGTAAATCCTTACAAGCAGCTGCTCATTTTCCTTGAGGGTTTTATTACATGTGCTTAGAAACTGTTGTGATTCTAAATACTCATTCATGGCATGCTGATACGTCATTAGGTTACAGGGGTCGAACATAAGAGTGCAAAATTGGTAAATTTGATTTAGTAGTGTATTTCATTATAAATTTCTTGAGCTGCTATAACCCTTGCGATGAACTACAAGTACAGGCCATGTTAATTTAGGAAGTAGCGTATGCTAGGAATATTTTATTATGAGAATGGCTGTAGCAGTTCAAGTGGTACATTCAGATAGCTATAATAGAGGCAGGTGGTCCCCATTATACTAGGTCATACAGCAGTCAAATTATGGATGCTTGGGTTTTTGATGTCTTTTATGATTAGATTCATAAATGAAGTTGCCATTTAGTGCAAGCGGCACTGAAGTCTCAAGGTTCAATTTGTAATTTGGTACTTTCAGATAGCGGACATTTCCACTGGGAAAAAACGTTCTAAAACGAAACGTAACAATAACGGCGGTGCCAAAAAAGCCAAGGGTGAAGTAGAGAATACGGAGGAAGGCAGTTCACAAAGTAAAAAGAAAACCAAGAAGAGCAAAGAATCAAAAGAGAGCTCGACCAAATCCTCGACAACAAAGGTATAAATCCTGAGCTAGCGTTTCGATGTCGAAATTTTCAAAATCCATGTGCGCATTCATGTTTATCATATGTATAATTTTCATTGCTTTGAGGTTATGACTCATGAACAGAAAACAGACTGCGCTTTCAAAACAAATAATATGGGTATGCCCGCGTACTGTAAATCTTTGAATGTTCTGTTTTGATGACCTTGCTCTGGAGAAGTCGTTCACCCACCCTTTCGTTGGCATAATCGCTTGGTTAGGCATGATCTCCAAGATAAAATAGCTATGTATCTTAGCTGTGTTTAGATCAGCAGTTATTTCACTGAATTTTATCGAGCTCTAAGTCGGGTGAGGAAGTGCTTTTCTTTATTTGTATAAAACGATCGCTTAGACGCGTTTTCGCTAAAAACCTTAACATCAAATTCAAGACATTTACACTGAGTGACTTACTGTAGACGGGGGTATAGTGTTTGCATGATCATAGCGATCTTTTAAATAAAAGATGACGCTCCTGAAATAGACCGAAGATTTATTGACGTAAATCTAGCTGTAACCGATTATACTAATTGTTTGAGAAATCACAGGATAAAACGTGGGATAGAATACGGTTTAAATGATTGATATACTTTTTCAAAATCTGCAACGCTTTTAAAGTAGTAAAGTATACCAATTAACGTTTCAAATTTAGATTGATAAGGTGTGCCTTTGCTTAGTGTGGGAATTTACATATCGTCGGCGTCATTACAGAGCTAGGTTACGAGACATGAATAAATCAAGATGAAATCATTAGTAGAATTTTTTGCCGCTAGTTGAATGGTTTGAATAATTTAACAGTCGGTATCGAATATTAAGAGAGGCGTTAAAGAGATGGTAAATATTATGATTTGTAGAATAAAGAGCCTGTCGAAGAGGAGAAAAATAACACCAAAAAGTCCGAGGAAGGTAGCTGTTCTAAGAAGGTGAAAGAGGTATCAAAGTCCAGTTCCTTGGACCAAAGTCCAGAGCAGATGGATGTGGACAGTAAACCAATAGAGAAGGCAGAGAAATCCCCAGAGCAGCCACATCCTACCAAAACTGAAAAGAAGAAACAGAAGAAACCAAAGGAGCAAACTAAATCCGAACAGCAACTTCCCTCTCCCCCAGAGTCCTTAAACAATAGTCCCCAAGCCAATACACAACAAACCCAACCTCTCAACACCCAACAAAGTAGGTCCTATTCAAAACAGGTTTACATCAAAGACAAAGCTGTTAAATAGTAAAAAAGAGAAATAATGGATAATTCATATAAATGATAAGTTATTTAGATATATTAGAAAATGGATTTTTAATTTTTAAGGTAGTTGCATTATACTTGGAGCGATCTGTGAAATAAGGTCAAAATAGGTCTTTGCAAAAAATGCCTTTCTGTGTATTGTTTTTACTACCCTACCTAGAAATTATTTCAAATTTTCAAGGTTGAATTCAGTCGATTATTAGTCACGCTTTAACCAGTTGCATGGCTGTGTGATACTTGTTTTTGATTGGTCCATGCATTGTATGGTGCATGCTTTGTACTTCATGAGAGATGTTCTTTTTCACTTCAGATGCTTCCTCCTTCAACAAACCTTTAGTGAAAGCTACCACTACAACGCTCAAGAAAACTTGTGAACCATTCCTCCAGGACGGCTCCTGTAGTGAAGTGACACCAAAACTGATGAAGTGTCGGGAATGCAAAATGACACCTACTCAGCGCAGCAAGAAACTTCCCAATATCTTCTGTCGTTTCTGGGCTTTTAGAAGGTGTGTGAAAATCACTTTCTATCCACGTATAAATTTCATTTTTCTCTTCAAATGAAGTAAATCTTATACGAAAAATATTGAAATACTATGTACCAGGAAATTTTACAATTTAAATTGCAAAACAGGATAGAGGTCAGAGTCGGTCAAGTTCCCCTTCCATGACCCTAAATAGCGAGTACTTCCTCGTGAAACAATCATGTTTTGGAGAAGGGGGAAGATAATTGTAGTGAGAACAAGGGGTTGCTTTGTACTCTATCAATGGAAGTGTCACTGAGTTAAATTTGCAATGTAGTAATGTTTCTAGACTATAAAGGGTGCTTGTTTAATGGATTTTAGAGGTAAACATTATTTATACGACAGTCTTAAAATTAAAAGACAGGTGAGAGATATTTTGAAATACATACATTATGTAAAACGCCAGCCAAATGATTTGATGAACTGAAATTAGGCCGACCTCATGATAAAGGAAATGACACTTTCCTTTAATTGCTTTATAATTAACATAATGACAACAAGAATGATTTGTCTTTTTCTTGAAGAATAAAGTTCAACTATAAAAAAAGTAGATTATTTTCATTTGTTAGAATTTTGCTAGAAGTAATTTGGCATCATTCTTTTGATGAATTAACATCTGACTTGTGTCACTTGCTGTAGACAAATAAATACCAACCAGTACCTTTACTATATAGGTTAATGAGCGTACAAACATATGACTCCCAGACTAAGAACACCTGTGTTTTGAGGAATTTAGTTCACATTGACAGCTTGATGTCTTATATTAGGTTGCGATACAGTCAGAAAGGCTTCCTTACTATTGCTGGTTTCTCTGAACTGACCGATGCTGAGAATGATGACATCGAGCCATGGTTACCCCACGTACCTCTGATAGAACCAAAGATAGACATAGAAACTTCCAAATATATCGTCGCCAAGGTGGGAGACAAGTTCTGTGAGCTGGTCCAGCAAGAGCAGGAAGCCAAAAACCTGGCTGGTGATGATGGTAAGCTGTGTTTGATGTTATGTCTGTGCTGTTTAGTGATGAAAATCTGCCCTCATGGGAGGGATTTCCGGCTTTAAAAGTTATTTTGCTGCAATGTAAAGAGTTAAAATTTAATATGAAAGCATTCACTTTTTATCCTTTTCCATCACGATGTGCAAAAAATAATTATGTTTTCATCTCAAGCTGTAAGAAAAAAAACTTGTGAGATCAGTTTTGGTTGATTCTTGTTGCTGATATATCATGTATCTGTATTACAGCTAAGATAGCATGGAAAAGGGCGGTGACAGGAGTGCGAGAGATGTGTGATGTTTGTGACACAACACTGTTCAACATGCACTGGGTGTGTCATAAGTGTGGCTTTGTTGTGTGTCTGGACTGCTATAAAGTCCGTATCAAGGCCGTACGCCAGGAGAATGGTGAGGAGGAGGAAGACCCTCTAACTCGGGAACTCTCTGACGAGCAACGACAATGGCTGACCTGCAGTGCTAACCGCTCCCAACACGAGCCAGATAAACTCATGCTCACTCAGATCATTCCAAGAGATGGTGAGTTAGATTCACATAACTTTTCAGTACCATAACCTCTAAGACTAAAGTATCTCGTAATTAAACTACACATGTGATTTACTAGATATTTTGCTGTTTTCTTTTTAATTTCATTATTCCATATAAAATTTTACAGCATTGTGGGAAGTTGGTAAGCTGATTCATGACATGAAGAAGAAGTGGAGTATAAAGACCAAGTGTACATGTGGACAGGCCAATTCCAAGTTGATGCAGAAAAACGGCATTAATCAGGTATGATTTGTAGGGTCCTTGAAATGCTTGTCGAACAAAACGTCATTTTTGGCTTTCTGTCATATCGGTTAATTATAAAATTCTTTGTTGTTAGAAATAATTTCCTTGTATTCATTTCTAGGTGACATTTCGTGATAAATCATATTCATTTATTCATAAGGGTGAAAATGTCGACAGAGCTGCATTATTTCCTGTAGTGCTCCCTGCTGATACCTTGCCCCTGTTATGTTACAACTGCCACAGATGTGAAATCAATAATTGTACCAGTGCCAATTTAAAATGCACAGAATATGCCTGGAATTTTTAGAGCCTCACAGTTTAATATTTTTTTAAAACCAGATGTGGCATTACATCATACCATGAATATGTCTCTCTTTTCAATTTTAGAAACATAATGTTTGTTTACATTGATAATTTCAGCAATATGTGCAGCAGGCACTGAATCATCTTGCTAATAATAAAACCAGTAAGAAGATGGTGAATGGTATAGGGGAGGACCATAAAATGTACAAAGGAAAAAAGCAAGAAGCTATTAATGGAAATGTAAAATATAATCCAGACAGTAGTTCACCTCTTAGTTTATTGGCTGATGTCGCATCCATGGACTCCGAAAATAGTAGGGATCGCAGCGAGTCTCCGTTTGGGAAAGGAATAGACAAGTATGGTAAATCATACAACCCAATTACGGAGCCTGTGTCACCTATTGGGGGTGGAAATAATACTGGTGAAGGAGAAAACGATAAAAAGAACCCTGCTAGTTGCTCAACCTTGCGTGAACTTCTCACAAAAACCGCCAATGTTAAAAACGAGAAAAGCAAGAAAAGCTCCAAATCTAAATCCGGAAGTAGTTCTTTGGATGACATTATACAGTCTGTTGTGGAAAAACAATTACCAAAAGACGGTGATAGTCAACCTATGAAACTAATGCATTACGTTCCAAGATTTGGTTACAGCGGAATGATTGCTCGTGATGCCCCTATTCTAGTCCATAATCTTACAGAAACCAGTGTACTTTATCCTGATGTCCCACATTCATGGTTGTGTGATGGTCGTTTGTTGAGGCTTCATGATCCTAAACACAGAGGCAATTTCAAAATATTTCAGGAGCAGTGGAAACGAGGTCAACCAGTTTTAGTGTCAGGAGTACACAAAGCTCTGAACAAAAATCTGTGGTCACCGCAGTCCTTCAGCAAGCAGTTTGGTCGTGAAAAGAATGATCTTGTGAATTGTAGTAATGGAAATATTATTGTTGGACATCCAATGTCTTGTTTCTGGGATGGATTTGAGAAACTTCTAGGTAAGTAACATATTTCCAAGTTTCTTTACAAACAAAAGTTTAGTAGTCTTAATTAAAAATAAGCCATGGTATAGTATGTTATAGTTTTAAAAAAGTGTATTGATGATATGAAAGAAATATGATTCAAGTCGGAAAAAGGTTTTCTTTAAAACGGAAAAAAATTCAAATTTTCTAAACGAAAAAAAACGATTCTGGCAGGTTTTATATGAATGTCCTTAATCTTTTATTTCAGAACGTCTGGTAGATGAGGAGAACAATCAGCCTTTGTTACTGAAGCTCAAGGATTGGCCACCGGGCGATGATTTTAGTGAGATTATGCCAAACCATTTTGATGATCTCATGCAAGCTTTGCCACTTCCAGAATACACACATCGTCACGGCAAACTGAATCTGGCCTCACGGCTACCTGACTTTCTCGTCAGACCTGATCTTGGACCAAAGATGTACAATGCCTATGGTATGTTACAAGCTTTTCAATGCTTTGTTGAAACCAGTCTGCTCACAAATCCTTCTCTTTTTCATAGAATGTCAGTTAATATGACAAGTGCAAGTTGTAAAATGAAAGCTCCTTCTTATAAGAAAACTTTTAAACCATTATAATGATAATTAAATTGAAATGTCATGTTACGGGTCAAAGCCTCTAAAATGATATGATTTGTAATATTTCAGGTTCAGCATTCAGTCCTCAGGAGGGAACCACAAATCTCCATCTTGATGTTTCTGATGCTGTTAACTGTATGGTGTACGTGGGTATCCCTGACGACGGACCGGGTGGTAAACAACACCACGTCAATGCTGCTCTGAAAGCCATCGATGACGCAGGCTGTGACATCATCACAAAACGTAGAATCAGGGAAATCAATGAAGTACCTGGAGCGCTTTGGCACATCTTTGATGCGGCAGATGCTGATAAAATTAGGGATTTCTTGAACATGGTGAGTTGTGATCATATTTTATCTTACATAACTACATATAAGGAAATATTGCCAGAAACAGCTCAATATGATCAATAACATAAACTTGTAGTCTTTATGTGAAGCAACATCATCTTGTACAAGGGCTGTATCCAAAAATATGATTTCAAAGTTAAGTGATAAAAGGCTGTTTGAATAGTTGAAAACATCAACTGATTGAGGATGAAAAATTAAAATTACAAAAAAAGCTGTAACATCTAGGGATCAATTATAAAAACTAAAGGAAATTACTTGGTTGGTACAAAATTTATCCCTAGTTGAAGGTTATTTAGGTCATAAGTTTGTTTGGTGCTTGCCTATAGAATTTTTTTTGAATGAGCTTCAATTACTTAAATTGGGAGTTTTTTATACCTCATTGAACAATGAAACTTCACACCATAAAAATGTTCCGTAGGGTATCCAGTCATTTCAGTTCATACTTCTGATAATGAATATTTAATGGCCATCAATAATGTGTTGAACTCAGCTGATATTATATGAGGAAGGTAAAGAATGTAATCATAATCATGTAATTCTCACGGGAGATAGTTATCACATGACGAGGATATCGGTATTTATATAGCCGATTGTCCCCTGTGTAAATTGTGAATTTGATAGACCTGTCCTTTATCTGTTATAGTACGCCAAGTGTCCTTTATTTGTTATAGTACACTAAATATACAGGTGTA
Organism: Pinctada fucata; assembly: GCA_028142955.1. Taxonomy (NCBI): domain Eukaryota; kingdom Metazoa; phylum Mollusca; class Bivalvia; order Pterioida; family Pteriidae; genus Pinctada; species Pinctada fucata. The sequence continues at coordinate 55,585,160 of AP027105.1, forward strand.
CTGGAACATGTGATTTTGATAATAGTAAGAAGATAAAGGTCTATAATTATAGTGTACTTTGCTACTTATACATGACCTACTGTGAACTAACTTTATCTGAATGAGTACATGGTGAATATGTCAGTGGCCCCAGGTGTCAAGCAGAAGGAAATGCCTAGGGCTGGTGTTTGATGTTAGTTAGGCATACATGGAGTTGTCACATTGACAGCCTACACTTTTCTTTCTTGTTTTTGTGGGAGAGAGAAAACTCATCAGCTGTAATATGTTATACAGAGTAATAAAACTCTGACACGCACAGCTATGTAAAGGTAAAAACACATTATCATAAAACATGCATATTTGTGTTTTTGTATGAATTGTTTATATAGGTCAAGGTCAGTGATTATGAGCCATTTTAGTATATTGGCAAGTAATATTGTGAAATTATAATTATTTTAACAAAGTAATAAGGCTTTTTGTAATATTTGTTAGGTTGGGAAGGAGAGAGGGGAGGAGGTAGAGCTGCACCATGACCCCATACATGATCAGAGTTGGTACCTTGACAATGAGCTCCGTGACAGACTGTATAAGGAGTATGGAGTACTCGGCTACACCATCGTACAGTGTATGGGGGATGCAGTCTTCATCCCTGCAGGTGCCCCTCACCAAGTCAAGAACTTGCATAGCTGTATAAAGGTGGCAGAAGATTTTGTCTCACCAGAGCACCTCAACCATTGCTTCAGTCTCACCCAGGAATTCAGACTTTTGTCTGACACCCACTCTAATCATGAAGACAAGCTGCAGGTAGGTGTATTTAACAACTAGGGGAATTTTAGGGATGCTTTTGTAACTTGGATGAGAATATGGGTGTTTGCTACCAGATTTTGATTGATTTTGTAAAAAAATGAAATCTGCCAATTCAGAAATCACTTAACAGTGATGTGATGAATGATATGTTATATATTTGCAGGTGAAGAACATAATTTACCACGCTGTCAAGGATTCTTTAGCTGTTCTCAACAATGCAGATCCCGATGATGACTAAGTGATAAGTGAAGAGTATAGTGGAAGCTGGGCAATACAGCATATCATACTGTGATAACAACCGCTGTGTGAAAGAAGGTTCAAAACACTCACTGCCAAAGACATGCCATTGTTTTGGAGTGGCTCTGAAAATAACTGACATGTTCTGGCCGAGATCCATGTGTCTGCTGTGCTGCAGAAAGACGGCTGATCGCAGTACAAGTTGGTGTTTGTGTAGTAATGGATACTGGCTAATAACGTACATTCATGATCCGAGGAAGAAGGGCGGAACTAGGGGAAACAAATCCCTCATTCTTGCCGGAGTGAATCATATGGTACATGTACCTCTATATACTGTAAAGGAGAGATGGATACGGACTCCCCACTATTATATACTATCGGCTTTTGTAATGCCATGATCTCATTCATTATATATCAGGGAAGTGAAAATCCAGGTGGTCGCTGAAAGCTTAGCCTGTTAAGAAGAATTTCTTCATCTTATCTTTTCTCCCACATAGGGAGCAAAAACACTTTTCACAGGGGAGACAAGTTTATCCAGTCGGGTGTTAAAACCCACCTCTCTCTATCAAATTTGCAGCAATAAACATGTTTCCCATTATATAGGCAGTCAGTTTCACAGTCATTTACTTTGAAGGTCATACTGTACAACTAGGGCAACTTCTCATCATTACAGGCTTTCAGAGTTGCCTAATTACATGAGGGTGTTCTCATAGAACCACTTAGCTATTCATAAGTGATACTAGTGCAAGATTGGGGCCACATCTTTTAATACATACGCTATATTTTTTGTCCATGTGATCCAAAGTTCTTCTTGAATAGCATAGTGCATTTTTGTTCAATATAGATGATCAATTTGTGATGTGTATAATGTTGTGTGCATACCTGGAGAATATAAATTACATTTATGAGTCTTTTGCTTATTGCAGCTAAATGAATAATTATAAACATTCAATGCAGAATATTGTTTATATATATACATATTATAATATTGCTTCATTATGTGTCCCAAAGTTTATCATTATGAGTACAAATTATTATTATTATTAATGAATTTAAACAGTTATAAAACAATGAACTTTTTTCGTCATTTATTTCTTATATGTACCTTGTTACCAGAAGTTTCATTGATTTATTCATGTTTATTTGTTGAAATCTTTCATTCACTTGAGAGTTCTTTAAGCCTTTCTTGTGATGGGAAGGACAGGCACTATATAGTATGTTTATTTAGTTTATCAGCCTTGTGTATATAATTATATATTATAATAGGACTATTTTTGTAAGAAATGACCCGTTACAAATTAAAAATTACCACATATGGCCAAGGCTCTTGTGTTACGCATAAAAGCTAGAATTTTAGAAATTGTCCTATTATTCTGAATAAAACAATCCATTGCTGACAAAAACAACTTCTTTCCAGTTTTATTTCAAGAAATTGAAGAACCAAGGGTTTTTGTCTGTCAATTGTGCATAGCAGATGCTGTGCCTATATTGATCTCCTCCTCTTTTACGGTGTAAATCACAAAATGTTATTGACTGAATGGCTACGGCTTTGACCGGATAACTATTTTATTTCATTAAAGCAACTTGCCCTCAAGTTCTGAAAGCACGAGTTGAACTTCGATTTTCAGATGGAAATGTGGCAAAATGACGCGGTTTGCACCGTTCCACACAGTTTTGTTTTGTGACTTTTTGTTTTTCTGCACCAGAGAGTGCACGAGAACAAAAGAGCCTATTGTTTACATGTCCTTAACTTGAGTGCATGTCGCCGAGTGTTAGATGTGGTAAAAATTACAAAGATTACCAAGTGGTTAAAGATATATTTGGTTTTTGGTGATGTGCATATACTTTCAACGTGTGTTTTTAGAAGCCAAATTTGACCCAGATTTTGGGGTTTATTTGGTTTGGAGACGGCCCCCACTTGAGAGTAGTGAGTCATACGAACGTAGTCTTGCGTTTAGAGTTTGATGGATAGCTAGAACAGATAACCCTCAGGTCACGCTAAGTTTACATATAACTGACAAGAAGACTCCTGACAAAGAATATTATCGTCAAGGCGAATACTAAATAGCCTACCACGAGTTTGTTTACTCCTCACTGTAAATAACTGAGCCTCGGAACAGTTCAATTATCGTTTGACTTTGAATTTAAAATACATATTTCAATTCTGTTTTGAGAGGATTTTTCCTTCTTTTTGGCCTCGTTGCATTATTTCGATCCTCTAGTGTGTTTGTCAATTCAAGGCAGTCCTGTTTGCTTTGCCCTCTTGATAAAAGAGATCGTACGACTATGTACCGAGGACAAACAGTGTCTGGTAACGAGAAAATATCGATCTGGCGTATTGAAGCGATCTTCTTTGTAGCGATTTTATTAAGCTTCGTCTTATTGCGTGCTGCAATTTTGTTCTACCATTATAAAAATTTCCGGCTCCAAGAAACTCGTCTTCAGGTTTTGTTCTATTCCGGAAAGGTTAGACTTGATGTAAAAATTAGAGTAACGGTTCTCTACTGGTAACCACCATCGAGCGTGATTGAAGAACCTAGCAATTTTGTCTGAATATGGTAGCAGCTTATCTGCAGGAGAGTGTCTAGGTAATTTTCACCTGATCGATAAATTGCCATTTGTCGTGCATCAGGTGCCACACCTTGTGTTAATGATACCAATATATAAAGATAAGGATATCAAATCTTGGTATAGATTACATTTCAGTAGCAGCTGTACTTTTCTACTTTTAACAGATACATCTATTTTCACCGTCGCGTGGTAAGGAATCACTCCCAAGCCACTTTTACTTTTCACTCCCTAGGGTATGTCTATTTTATTACATAGAACGTTTTCAAGTTTTTCTTTTAAAAGTAAACAAAAACACTTTAAAGAATACTTGACAGTATTCTACAGCTAAACAATCAAATCTTCGGCGATCCTATGTTTGAATGTATTGAATGGCCTAATCGTTATCTAAAATTTTCAGTTGCGTAAATGTCCAGAATCACGAGTACGCATCAATTATGATTTTGTTGGAAAACAACCAAAAATTCGCCAAAAGGATATCCTTTTGACACCTTACTACTTACTCCCTCTTTTCCATTTCTGCTTAGCAGTCTCTCCCGTTTCTGTTTGGAAGTAGTTCGCATCTCAACTTCCCTCTCCCGTTTCTGTTTGGAAGAAGTTCGCACCTCAACTCCCCCCTCTCCCGTTTCTGCTTAGAACTTGTCATTGTGTCAAACACATAAAGCTGACTACTCTACTGGGAGATAATCTGAATTTCAAAGTAGTATTGAACCAGAATCTAGTTATTACTCTAGGGCAGAGTCCGCTCTTTATTTGATGCTATAGTTCTCATTAAATACGCAAACGGAGCTTAAATGTTGCATATCGTGAAAAATCGATAAGCCATTAGGCCTAGGTCGCTTACACAACCGAGAGGAAACATATTAATGGAAACAATTTATTGAATGACTTTTAAAAATCTTGATTGGTATAAATCAGACATGTTATTACAGAAATCGATAGCATTCTGTGTGTTTAATTTAGTAATCTGAACGGCATCTGTAGGCGCCATAAAATGAAACGGAATAATGTCAAGGTCGTCGGTAGCTATTAATTTTTCATCCGACAGGAAAACACTACTGCGTAATGGGTATGTCTGAGCATACTTGATTTAATATCGGGGTCTATTTGCTGACTGGAGCAACATTGATGGTGGGACGAGAAGAATATGCGCAGCAATTAATCTTTATTGTAAGTTGGTAAAAAAAAAAGCGAAATAAAATGCTTGATTCCAGTAAAGTGTAATAAAACACTTTTGATAAAAATACTAGTATCCCCTGTTGGCCCGAGATATAATCCATTGTTATAATGTATTAATAGACTGTTGCCCCCAGGGTCGAGTGATATAGGGGGATGGGGTTAGAGACACAATCCCTCGTCTATTTTATGACTTGTTTACGTTACTTTATTACATCACGATCAGCGTTTTCTGAATTTCTAAGAAAACCAGTTTTGATCGTATGCCAAGAAGAAAAAGAAAGGAATTCCTCGATAAGCATGATAAGTTTATTGCCAGGGAATTGTCAATAGTAACATAACGTAAATCACACGGCATGGTGAAAAACAAAGTCCTTATCGATGGTTATCATCTTAACACATGTTTTACAGAATGGAAGCTTATGAAATATGGACATGGATGTTGACGTTATATTTATCCTTCATGCAGGATCTATAAATAAACATGGATCAATTAAATGAATACACCACATCGTATAATTTCCGATTGTCTCGTGGCCTAATTTGCAGAATTCTATTCTACGAGAATGAAGCACGAACTCTGACCTTTGTTACGTTAATTTCAATTGTTATAGACCGTGACGTAGTTAATTAACTTGCAGTTCATTATCGTGTCCCGGTTGTAACATGATCTTTTGACATTACTATAAAAAGCTATTTGATTGATCTGATAAGTGCTACCTCTTAAAATACTTCGATTTATTATTTTAACCATGTACGTTTTCTGCTAGACATACAAAGCCTTTTTCATATGTGTTCGCTTGTTATCGTATTATATTACAATTATCATAGTGTCTTTTCCTCCATGTAAGGGACTTTTATTATTGATTCGTTCAAATACTATTTTTTAAATACTATACTATTTTTCAACTTGTCGTGGTCAGAATTAGTTCAGCCCAAATGTAGTTTACGAAGCGCAAACTTAACCAAAGAAAGATAACTCTAATCTAAAGAAAGAATTTCTTTATTATAAATCTTTCAAAATATTACTGAACACAACATGTGGAAGATAAGGTAGTATACAAATGAACACAGTCTGGTTTCTTTCTTTTTAAAATATCTTATGAAATTTTTATGATTTCAAAATTCTTTGAAAAACAGACTAACAAGCTAAAATAACGATTATCATGAAATTCAGTTTAAAATATCTGATGACAAAAGATAGAAAAGAACAAGACAGAAATTGTTGGAGTGTGAACTCTATGACAGAATTTCAATATGAATTCTTTTTTCAAACAACTAAACTTTCAGGTTCACACCTCAGTTTGTTAAAATAGAACATATAAGTAATTTCAAAGCAATTGACAAGTACATGTACAATGAACTGCAATAACTCAAAATTTGAAAAGTATTGCATAGAAGAAGATGTATATTGCATTGCATATGTTACATGAATCAAGATATACAAAGTTTACACTGCTGCAAAGCTCGCCTTAATTTTGTATAAAAATGTACATCAAAGTTGTTATGGGGAAGATTAAGACACAACCAGGGTGCATACTTAATAAAGGAGTAGGTGCGGTAACCTGTCATTTCGGCCCTATTTTCAAAGTTGTTTACACATCCATAATATTCTAGTTTATAAAATGTCAAATGTATGGTGAGTCCAAATCATGAAAGCTTTTTTTTTAATTTCACAGTCCAATACTGAATAATACGTCGCTCAAAACGTTTAAAAACGCTGAAATCATTGAAAATATCAATAAATAAGCGATATTTCGATACAAAACTATAAAATCAAGTGGTTATCCAGGCCTTGCCCATAAATGTTTTTGTGTCAATTGATCTATCTCTGATCGGCCTTTTAATTTGCATAAAAAATTCGTGGACGAGGCCTGGAGCATATATGAATTTTGAAGATTTGTGTGTAAAATGCGATGATTTTCCTGAGTTTCGCGTCATTCAGGGTAAATGATGTTAAAAACATGACGTCATACATCACGCGCGTGACGTTACGAGTGCTCAAAATTATGACGCGGTATTTTCTCAAACATTCAACTTTGCAAAAAGTGATAATTAATAATTCCTTTATCAAAAATATTTTTCTTCAAAATTATAGAGCCGATATGAGAGGTTAGCACACCTAGTCCTTTAATGTCGGTCAATAATTGGGATTAATATAATATTCCAGCAAAATTTAGGAGAAATACATTATGTCAAAAATGACTTAGGTTTCACATCAAGCATTTCACGCAAAATCATGCAGAAGAAAATAAAGCTCTTACATATCCAAAATTCATATACATCAAGGCTACAAACTTGCATGTGTCTGATTATAGTCTACAAGGTATTTGTAAGTGTGGAGCCTGTACAACACTTCTAAAGCAAATGTACGATCAATGCAGTCATTCAAGCAGCAAAAAGTCCAGGTCATATCATAAAGTGACTATTTGCAACATCTGGCACTTTCACGTAACAAAACAGAGATTCCCAAGGTTATCAGGTCAGAATGTACATCAGGAGGTCAACTAACAGAAATTGGGCAAGATAATCATAAAGTTAAATTTTGTCACCTATATTTTTTTCTACTGATTTTTCTTATGGAGTGCAATGATAAAGTTCAGACAGGACAGTGAAAATACTTAGATAATACAAAGTATCCTAAAATTACTATGTAGTGTAGAAAGGTAAAACAATTTCAATAGTGAATAAAAACTAAGCAACACAAAGCGTAGCATCCCCTCGCATGGCATGAATATCAATGTACTCACAGTGACCTATCAATTTCTGAAAACCAATATCACTTCTTAAAGAGCTTCCACTTATGAACTTGAAATTCTAATGTCATATAAGCATGCGACGACATTTGATAAAGTTCTACGTAAAAGTACCCCTTTGAAATCTATGATCTTGACATTTGACCTCGATAATAAAAGGGTGCTTCCTAATGCATTTACTGTATGGGGTTTGACCAGGATCCAGTGATTTATAACATCTCTTGAGTGAATTCATGGATTTTGACCAGTTCAAATCTGTGACCTTGACTTTTGTCCTACGTTCTTGAAAATAAGTAGGGTTTACCTTATGCCATAAGCAGTAAGTGTACAAAGTTAGACCAAGATCTATTGGAAAATGCCACTTCTACAATATATGCAAGGATTTGGATAATATCAAACCTGTTAGCTTGATCTCATACCTATGACCCTGAAAATCATTAGGGTTCTTTATCTTGGCAGAAGCAAAGAGTGTATGAAGCTTGGCTAAACTTTGCCCCCTAGACTGTATACTAGTACATTGATTTGTAACATTTCCAATCTGAGGCCTTGACCTTTGACCTGGAAAATCAAAGGGTATTTCCTCTTGACATAGGAAATAAGTGTATAAGTTTTTTGGTCAATATTCCATCAGAACTGTGCCCTCTAAACTGTAAACATGTAGAAGTATTTTAAACATTTCCAATTTGTGATCTTGACTTTCGCCTATGACCTTGAAAATCAAAAGGGTTCTTTCTCTTGTAATTAGCGATAAGTATATGAAGTTTAGTTAAGATCCCATAAAAACTATCTAGGCTGTATACAAGGATTTTTAACATTTCAGAGTTTTGACCTTTGAACTATGACACTGACAATCAATATGGTTCTTCCCCTTGTCATAACCAATACGTGTATGAAGTTTGGTCAAGGTTCAATCATAGCTATGCATTCTACACAATATAAGGATTTTTATCAAATCCAACCTGTGACCTTGACCTCTGACCTTGAAAATCAATACAGTTCTTCCTCCTGTCATAAGCAATACGTATATGAAGTTTTGTCTAATTCCAATGAAAACCATGCCCTCTAGACTGTATACAAGGACTTTAAACAATTCAAACCTTTGACCTTGAAAATCAATAGGCTTCTGCATGTCATAAGCAATACGTATATGAAGTTTGGTAAAGATCCAATGAAAACTGTACCCTCTAAGTTGAATACAAGGATTTTTTTTATTAATTCAAACCTGTGACCTTATCCTTTGACACTGAAAATCAATAGGGTTCCTCCTTATGTCATGGCTAATTAGTGTACAAGGAATTTTTTTATTAATTCAAACCTGTGACCTTATCCTTTGACACTGAAAATCAATAGGGTTCCTCCTTATGTCATGGCTAATTAGTGTACGAAGTTTGATAGAGATCTGATAACAAATGAGCTCTCTAGGCTGTATACAAGAAAAAAAAGACGTACACACACATTCGAACAGTCGCGTTACTATATCCCCAGCAACTATGCTGTGAGGGGATAATAACAGTTCCAAGAGTTTGGCAAGTATGGGAGAGTTACATATAACATAGATCAGTAAGACTACATATGTATATAAAAGTAACAGAACAAAGTCAATCAGACTCTTCAACAAACATAACAACACCGGCAAAATAAGAAATTTGAAAGATTGTCAAAGCATAGTTTCATGAGCATGAACCCTGAAGAGCTTGCTTTCCGTAAGACTTGTTTTAAAATCAATATAAAAGTTGCAGTGGAGAAATTCTGTATCCAACACTTGTCAAGGTCACCAGATCTATAAATAATGACCTTTAATAAACTAGTGCATAAGCAGTCAATGGCTTAACAACTAACTAGCACCAACACAAGTAATACAGTTAATTTGAAAAAAAAATTTACAATGTACTTGGGCCATGCCAGTGTGATCTCCTCCGGGAGTAGACATTATCTGAGGGCGCCTTATAAGGATGATTCCTGTTTAATACAGATCGTGGAATGTCCTCTTTGTTAATTTTGGGAATATATGTTAAGTCTGTACCAAGATCACCATACACTTTTTTGTGAGAGATTTTCTTCTTGTACATATCGGCACAGTGATGTTGAACTAACGGCAGAATTTCCTCCTGGTCTGAAGATTCATCGTCAGCATAACTACCTGTCAACGGTCTCCGTGGAGTATAGTCCAGATCTGTGTAACCTTGGTTACAGTATTGACCTTTGTTACCTTGGTTACGATACTGACCTCTGCTACTATGGTCATTTGAGCCTACAGAGGATATATTTGACGTTGGAGAGGACACTGTACAAGTTCCTGTAAAAGACCATGATGAATGACCTCTGTCGTTGTTGTTGCCTTGGTTACAATACCGACCTCTGCTACCATGGTTACCATTCTGATCTCTTTTATAATAACAATTGTCATTTGTTCCTTTTAAGGATATGCCTGACCTGGAAGAGGACAATGTACACGTAAGAGTTCCTGAATAAGACTGTGATGAATCTGTCACTGAAATTGTCTGATCCATGTCCTCACTATCACTGCTATCTAGAATAATAACAGTGTTATCTTCTTTGTTCTTTGCAGCTTTCGACTGGCTTGTTAAGGAAGAAAAATCCCCTTGTGTACACCTGGATAGAAAATTATTATACATGTATGTTAATATTATTGAATAGTGAAATGTATATCATGCCAATATTTACAAATCAGATACACTTTGAAATCAAAATATAACATAAATTTGTATTAGAAACTATACAGACACTATAAAGAGACTTCTCTTCTCAAGTTTAATTTTTAAATTTGAATAATTTGTACATAACAGATTACAGGATTTAACGTATCCAGTGTACAAATGGAGATCTCGCGGACGTCTCGTCCATTTAAACAGTGTTAAAATTATCTCGGTAATCTTCGGAAGTGTCTCGATAGTTTCCGTGGATTGAGCGAAGGTTGGCATGTTGACTTTTGATGATAGAACCCCTTTTTTACTTGTATTAGGTATATTTAGGTAAAAATATTCAATGATTCTAACTATATAAACCACTTGATATTTATTTGTATATCGGATACCTTAATCAACAAGAGGCACATGGGCAGCATGGCTTATATGAGAACACTAGAAATCTGACAGTGTTCATGAATTTGTTTAAGATATATATTAAATCTAAACAATGAAACAAATTTTTGACTTCTTCCGTGTAAACATTGCACAGATTTGGATGAAACCTAACAGGGAGCAAGTATTGAAGGTACTCTACCAAGTTAATGCTTTTTGCTTTAAATTTAAACTTTATTTATTTTACAATGTTTAACAAACAAGTTACACATTTTATATTATGTCTCACGTTGGCTCAGATGTTGGCATGAAGGGGTCCAAGAAGCAGGAGGAAACCAGAGACCCCGGAGAAAAACCCCCTGCAGAGGCCTGGGTGGGGGACCACCTACCCTCCCACATAAGACCCTTCGCCGAATCTGGGATTCGAATCAGGGACCTTAGAGGTGAGGAGCGAGGGTGCAACCACTGCACTAACCTGGCTTTTTGATAATAGATACTTGAAGTCCATTTGCCAGTTAAGAAATGTGACTGATCTAAAACTAACTTTTATTCACAGACACTTGAAACCACGATATGGCACCATTTTTCACTGCAACGTCATGTTTGATAACTCTTCAGATGCACTGTCATGTTTTTTTGTTTTGTTATCACAATGAGAATATCACTATATTTTGTGATATCCCTGCTTGTTTGACTAGATTACTAGTGAGTAAGCTATTGAAGAAAGGACTACTAGTCATTGTGGATGGTTGTTGCGGTGAAAGAAATGAAAATTTATTACAGAAAGCTATTTCAAAGAGGGATTATCTATATTAAAGAATAGGAGAGTTCTAACAACCTACCTCAGCTGTAGATCAGCTGTGATGGAGGCCAACATCACAACACTTTCTTGTAAGTTTTCTGTTTTCAGTAGAGTAAGATCACTATGACCTTCCAAGTCAAGAATGGCCCTCTGTAAATGTTGAACACATATATCAGTATCGTTTATATATTTTGTGTTTTAGTACAGGTGTGAAATATGTATTACGTGCATTTATCATAAATTTATCATAAATTTATCACTTAAGGAGGTCCAGGACAGCCAGACTTAAATTTGATCCTATCATTTAATTTTCCTGAAAATTATAAATGTTGATAATCGAAAAATACTTTTTCTACATGCAAACTTTCATCAAATTTTGACCGTTAGTTTTGAAGCTACAATTGTACATATATACCCATTGAAAGCCCCAAAATGGGCCGTAAATGTGACGTTAAAATTAACACACTTTAGGTAATGAAAAACAGTCACAATTCTTATGTAGAGGCAGAATATTAACAAGTCCTGTATTTTTCATTTAGATATGATGTGGGCAATCGGATATGTATAGAATTATAAATTATGACTAAGACTTTTAAAATAAATTGTCGAAAGGAGATAAATTTATGTCTGTTTTCAAAACGTCTTTGAGTTGCTAATTTTTAATAATAAAGTCTGTTTATCTGAAACCCTATCATTTATTTTCCGTAAAAACTTGATATTATCTTCTTCATATGTAAGTGAAACACCGATAAATTCCTTTTGAAATTTGACCGTCAGTTTTTAAGTTATAATGATTTTGTTACCCCCTCCCCTTATTTCTACGTTACCTTATCCTGACATTCTTGCGAAAAACGGGCCAATGTCGCCGTTTCTATTGTGATGTCATAATTGATCCACAGCTTTCCGATGGGGTTCTTTCGGATACTGTTCTGGACCCCCTTAAAAGTACTTGCGTGGTTCCGTTCAGTCCATACAAACTTGACATTCTTTCTATTTGTGAACTCTTCTATACAAATCTTAACTTAACATGATCATTTACGTCCAAATCTTTTAGTTATTCTATTCTTAAAAACTTTGCATGAATTATTAAATCAATGGAATTAGAACTTTCCGTGCAGTTGCAGAAGGATAACAAAAAGTGATCCAAGCAGGGCCTTAACAAGATTGCAAATTTTATTTGAGTCCTGATTGTTTCTTCCAAAATACTATCTAACACTAAGTTGTTTATATTCAAAGTCTGTCTGATTTATATGAGGCAGAAAGTTATCAGCTGATTCCCTTCAATAAAATCGACAAACTAGGTATAAAACCTCAAACTTCTCTAAAGAACAAATAGGTTCTTAAGGAAACGCAAATTTCCCTTTTATTTGTAAATGGCCAAAAAAATATTACTAGAAAACTTAAATGGTAATGCAGAAAGAAAAACACTATTAAAACCAGAAGTCTCTGACAAGACTGTAGCTCTCCTGGTTGTTTTTTCTAAAACATCAATTTCCTTTCTTTTTTTTTTTTAAACCAAGACCATAGGGAGCAGGTGCTCTAACAAATTATAAATAGCATGACAAAACTACATATCCATTATACTGCAACTATAATAGCACTCATATAATTCATAATATCCGAGATAAAGTATTTCTAAAAAGAATGTCACACCCATTTTCCAAGATCCTAGGGGCCAAGGACTGCTAGCTCAAATGAACTACCAATGACACATCAAGACTTGGATAAATAATTAACTCCCCATCATAAATAGCTTTAAACGAGAAGAGAGCACAACTATATAGGAAAAATTACCGCACCCATTTTCAAAGACCCTAGGGGTATAAGGCTAAAACAAAATATCAGGTGCACATCTATGCCACAGACCAATCATTGCAAAAAGAATTAATTCTACATCATTTATAGTGTCAGAGGAGTTGCAAGCACAAGATTACATTTACTTATATAGGAAAAATGACCACACCCATTTCTGAGACCCTAAGGGTCAGGGGCTAAAACATAAAAACAGGTGCACAACTAGACCAGAGACCCATAATATTGCAATAAGAATTTAGTCAGAGGAGTTGTGAGCACAAGATTACATAGAGTTATATAGGAGAAAATGACCACATCCATTTCTATGACCCTGGGGGTCAGGGGCTCAAACAAAATATCAGCACAACCAGACCACAGACCCATCACATTGCAGAAAGAATTAAGTCTCCATCATTTATAGTGTCAGAGGAGTTGCGAGCACAAGATTACATAGAGTTGTATAGGAGAAAATGACCACACCCATTTCTAAGACCCTGGGGGTCAGGGGCTCAAACAAAATATCAGGTGCACATCAAGATCACAGACCCATCATACTGCAAAAAGAATTAAGTCTTCATCATTTATATTGTCAGAGGAGTATGAGCACAGATTATATAGAGTTATATAGGAGAAAATGACCACACCCATTTCTAAGACCCTGGGGGTCAGGGGGCTCAAACAAAATATCAGGTGCACAACAAGACCACAGACCCATCATATTGCAAAAAGATTTAAGTGTCCATCATTTATAGTGTCAGAGGAGTTGCGAACACAAGGTTACATAGAGTTATATAGGAGAAAATGACCACACCCATTTCTAAGACCCTGGGGGTCAGGGGCTCGAACAAAATATCAGGTGCACAACTAGACTACAGACCCATCATATTGCAGAAAGAATTAAGTCTCCATCATTTATAGTGTCAGAGGAGTTGCGAGCACAAGATTACATAGAGTTATATAGGAGAAAATGACCACACCCATTTCTAAGACCCTGGGGGTCAGGGGGCTCAAACAAAATATCAGGTGCACAACAAGACCATAGACCCATCATATTGCAAAAAGATTTAAGTCTCCATCATTTATAGTGTCAGAGGAGTTGCGAACACAAGGTTACATAGAGTTATATAGGAGAAAATGACCACACCCATTTCTAAGACCCTGGGGGTCAGGGGCTCAAAAAAAAATATCAGGTGCACAACTAGACTACAGACCCATCATATTGCAAAAAGAATTAAGTCTCCATTATTTATAATGTCAGAGGAGTTGCGAGCACAAGATTACATAGAGTTATATAGGAGAAAATGACCACACCCATTTCTAAGACCCTGGGGGTCAGGGGGCTCAAACAAAATAGCAGGTGCACAACAAGACCACAGACCCATCATATTGCAAAAAAAATTAAGTCTCCATCATTTATAGTGTCAGAGGAGTTGTCCGGACAAGATTACATAGAATTTAATGACCACGCCCATTTTATAAGACCCTGGGGGTCAGGGACTGAAACTAAATGTCAGGTGCACAACTAGACCATGGACCAAGTAAAATGCAAAAAGAATTAACTTTCTATCTCTAACAGTTTCAGAGGAGTTGTCCGGACAAGATTACATAGAATTTAATGACCACGCCCATTTTCTAAGACCCTGGGGGTCAGGGAGTGAAACTAAATGTCAGGTGCACAACTAGACCATGGTCCAAGTAAAATGCAAAAAGAATTAACTTTCTATCTCTTACAGTTTCAGAGGAGTTGTCCGGACAAGAATTGTTTACGGACAGACGGACAGACAGACAGACGGACAGATGACAGACGCCGGACAAAGGGTGATCGCATGAGCTCGACTGGTCTGAGACCAGTAGAGCTAAAAACTTGCTTTTTTCACCATAAAGACATCATTTTTGGTGTACTCATAGGAAAATAGCAATATTTTACGCTCAGAAATTGTCCAAGTCGTTTCTAAACAAGGTCGAGTATATTAAATAAAACGGCAATACCTATTCATACAGGTAGACATTCACTGATAATTCAGGCATAAATCTATGTGTACAACTATGATTATGGCTATTACATTAATAAAACTTGACCAGTGTAGGTTTTAATGACTTAGTGCATAGAAAAGATGATTTACCGTGCTATTTTCACATGTGTAGAGGGGAAATGCAAAAATGATGGCAAAATAAAATTTCATTTTCAAACAGTGCTCTAATAGTTGAATATTTCCCTCGATTTTCATATGTGTCTATCTCAAAGCGTTTTCACCTAAAATCATAATTTCCGTTTTCTTAACTGGCTGTTAGTACTTTAGTATTCGTAGAAGAAGCTATGCCTTAATTATGGTATGGTTACCTTGATTTTGATAAGGTTACCTGGCCTGGATTTGGGTAAGGTTAGTACTTACCTGGATCAGGGTAAAGTACCATTGATGTGGGTAAGATTACCTTGATTTTGGTAAAGTTACATTGATTTTAGGTAAGGTACCTTGATTTGGATAAAGTTATCTCGATTTTGGGTAAGGTTCCCTTGAAATGGACAAGGTTCCCTTGATTTGGGTATGTTACCTTTATTTTCTTGATTCGGATAAGGTTACCTTGATTTGGGAAAGGTTTCCTTGATTTGGGTAAGGTTCCCTGGATTTGGACAAGGCTGCCTAGATTTGGGTGAGGTTAATACTTACCTGGATCAGGGTAGACTTAACTTGATGTGGGTAAGGTTACCTTGATTTTGGTAAAGTTACCTTGATTTTAGGTAAGGTACCTTGATTTGGGTAAAGTTACCTTGATTTTGGGCAAGGTTCCCTTGATTTGGATATGGTTACCTTTATTTTCTTGATTTGGATAAGGTTCCTTTGATTTGGGTAAGGTTACTTTGATTTTGGAAGGTTACCTTGATTTGGGTAAGGTTACCTTGATTTGGGTAAGGTTACTTTGATTTTGGAAGGTTACCTTGATTTGGGTAAGGTTACCTTGATTTGGGTAAGGTTACTTTGATTTTGGAAGGTTGCCTTGATTTTGGTAAGGTTACCTTGATTTGGGTAAGGTTACCTTGATTTGGGTAAGGTTACCATGATTTGGGTAAGGTTACCTTGATTTGGGTAAGGTTAGGGTATCCACACATGCCCACACCTTGGCATCCATCCGCACACTTCACCACATAGTCTTCTGGATGTCCCTCTAGTAAGTAATACAGCATAGAATCTGTTCCCTTATCTGTAAACGTGTTTTTCCACATGACCATCCTCTGTATTTGTGGCAAGAACCTTCCTTCTTTTAGACTTCTTGACAAGTCATCTGAAAAGAATATGTACTCAATATGAATATTGTACATGGAGGAAAATGAACCCAAATATGTAAGGTAAAGATTTTATTAAAATACAAAGTAAAGGATTCTGGACCTTTAGGACCCTGTTTTTAATCACTCATAAATCAAACCATTCAATGCAAATTGTACATTTTTTTACATGAAGCTACAAATTAACATTTGTTATCCTTAAGCAATTATCCAAGTTCAGCTTGTATCCAAAGATGTAACTGCGTTAACTGCTGTTTTGTGAAAGGGGTATTCAGCAAAATGGGATAAACCGCCATCAATTCCGGTCTTGAATATGACTTTCTAATTACATATGCATGAGAGAGGTCAAGCAAATTGTCACATGATCAAATAATTCGAACATGGCCACTCAGGTAAAAAGACAAAATCAGACAAACTGATGGATGCTCTCCGAAAATAATAATTCCAAAAGTTTGATTTTCGGAGTTTCTTTGACCTTTCAGAAATGATTATGATTGACCTTGACCTTTTACACCAATATGACCTTGAAGATCTTTGTCTGAGAGCCCATATTCCACCAAACAGTTTGTAAAGTTTCAACAAATTTTCCCCCCCAGAAGTTATGTGTAATGCAATTAAAATCTTAAATCCCATAACCTATACAAACAGATACATTTTTCCTTTCATAAAACAAAATTTCAGACCATTGAATAGCTATTTTTAGCCTGAAAATGACCTTGACCTTTATGAATGATCTTAAGTGACCTTTGTTCTGAATGGGCTATAATAAACAATTGTGAGATATATTTGTGAGACATATGATGGAATTAGCTTATATATAAATATATTGTATACACATTCACCTGAAGTTATGTGTACCCCTAGAAAAGAACTCGAGCAAGCGCGGAAAAGATGCTTACAAATATGACCTTTTCTCCCCTTCCCTTTTTTCTTTGACTTCACAGCTATTTTCAACCAGACTTGTCAGAATGACAACATAGCTCGCCGGTGGCAACCATATGTAAATTGCAACAACAACAATAAAACATAGGTAATCACAGATTACGAAGCTCACCTCGTGACAGCAAAATTCAATTCAAACATATTTCTTAGTACATGTATATTGGCTTTTAAAGGCAAAACCACTCAAGCAGAAAAAGTAGGTCAAGGTAATTTAATGAAAGTTTGATCAAAGATACATCCAATATGCAAGTTTGGTACATGAAGCAGTTATACTTTGCTCAATATTGGCTTTATAGAGCAAAATCACTTAAGCGGAAAAAGTAGGTCAAGGTCATTTTATGAAAGATTGATCAAAGATACATCCAATATGCAAGTTTGGTACATGTATCACTTATACTCTGCTCAATATTGGCTTTTAAAGGCAAAATCACTCAAGGGGAAAAAGAAGGTCAAGGTCATTTTATGAAAGTTTGATCAAAGATACATCTAATATGCAAGTTTGGAACATCTAGCACTTATACTTTGCTCAATATTGGCTTTATAGAGCAAAATCACTCAAGCAGAAAAAGTAGGTCAAGGTCATTTTATGAAAGATTGATCAAAGATACATCCAATAAGCAAGTTTGGTACATGTATCACTTATACTTTGCTCAATATTGGCTTTTAAAGGCAAAATCACTCAAGTGGAAAAAGTAGGTCGAGGTCATTTTATGAAGGATTGATCAAAGATACATCTAATATGCAAGTTTGGAACATATAGCACTTATACTTTGCTCAATATTGGCTTTTAAAGGCAAAATCACTCAAGCGGAAAAAGTAGGTCAAGGTCATTTTATGAAAGTTTGATCAAAGATACATCCAATATGCAAGTTTGGTACATGTAGCACTTATACTTTGCTCAATATTGGCTTTTAAAAGCGAAATCACTCAAGTGGAAGAAGTAGGTCAGATGCTGCATCCTATGCATGGGTCCATCTCGGCATCCAAAGATGAATCACTTGTGCAAGTTTGGTTACTGTAGCATCAGTACTTTGTCAGATACTGAGCTACCCCAAACTTCTTAACCAAGTCACTCAAGCGGAAAATGTAGGTCAGATGCTGCATACGATGCATGGGTTCACCTCAGCATCCAAAGATGAATCACTTGTGCAAGTTTGGTTACTGTAGCATCAGTACTTTGTCAGATACTGAGCTACCCTAAACTTCTTAACCAAGTCACTCAAGCGGAAAATGTAGGTCAGATGCTGCATCCGATGCATGGGTTCACCTCAGCATCGAAAGATGAATCACTTGTGCAAGTTTGGTTACTGTAGCATTAGTACTTTGTCAGATACTGAGCTACCCCAAACTTCTTAACCGGACGCGGACACGGACGCGGACGCGTGGGGTTATAGCATAAGCTCACTCAACTTCGTCGAGGTGAGCTAAACATAGGTAATCACAGATTACGAAGCTCACCTCGTGACAGCAAAATTCAATTCAAACATATTTCTTAGTACATGTATATTGGCTTTTAAAGGCAAAACCACTCAAGCAGAAAAAGTAGGTCAAGGTCATTTTATGAAAGTTTGATCAAAGATACATCCAATATGCAAGTTTGGTACATGTAGCAGTTATACTTTGCTCAATATTGGCTTTATAGAGCAAAATCACTCAAGCGGAAAAAGTAGGTCAAGGTCATTTTATGAAAGATTGATCAAAGATACATCCAATATGCAAGTTTGGTACATGTATCACTTATACTTTGCTCAATATTGGCTTTTAAAGGCAAAATCACTCAAGTGGAAAAAGTAGGTCGAGGTCATCTTATGAAAGTTTGATCAAAGATACATCTAATATGCAAGTTTGGAACATCTAGCACTAATACTTTGCTCAATATTGGCTTTTAAAGGCAAAATCACTCAAGCGGAAAAAGTAGGTCAAGGTCATTTTATGAAAGTTTGATCAAAGATACATCCAATATGCAAGTTTGGTACATGTAGCACTTATACTTTGCTCAATATTGGCTTTTAAAAGCGAAATCACTCAAGTGGAAAAAGTAGGTCAGATGCTGCATCCGATGCATGGGTCCATCTCGGCATCCAAAGATGAATCACTTGTGCAAGTTTGGTTACTGTAGCATTAGTACTTTGTCAGATACTGAGCTACCCCAAACTTCTTATCCAAATCACTCAAGCGGAAAATGTAGGTCAGATGCTGCATCCGATGCATGGGTTCACCTCAGCATCCAAAGATGAATCACTTGTGCAAGTTTGGTTACTGTAGCATCAGTACTTTGTCAGATACTGAGCTACCCCAAACTTCTTAACCAAGTCACTCAAGCGGAAAATGTAGGTCAGATGCTGCATCCGATGCATGGGTTCACCTCAGCATCCAAAGATGAATCACTTGTGCAAGTTTGGTTACTGTAGCATCAGTACTTTGTCAGATACTGAGCTACCCCAAACTTCTTAACCGAGTCACTCAAGCGGAAAATGTAGGTCAGATGCTGCATACGATGCATGGGTTCACCTCAGCATCCAAAGATGAATCACTTGTGCCAGTTTGGTTACTGTAGCATTAGTACTTTGTCAGATACTGAGCTACCCCAAACTTCTTAACCAAGTCACTCAAGCGTAAAAAGTAGGTCAGATGCTGCATCCGATGCATGGGTTCACCTCAGCATCCAAAGATGAATCACTTGTGCAAGTTTGGTTACTGTAGCATTAGTACTTTGTCAGATACTGAGCTACCCCAAACTTCTTAACCGGACGCGGACGCGGACACGGACGCGGACACGGACGCGGACACGGACGCGGACGCGGACGCGGACGCGGACGAGGACGCGGACGCGTGGGGTTATAGCATAAGCTCACTCAACTTCGTCGAGGTGAGCTAAAAAGGTCTTATCACAAGGAATGCACATGTGAAATATCAAAGCCCTATCACTTACCAATCAAAAAATATGGCCAAGGTTAAAGTTTTTCAAAAGTAGGTCAATCATCTCCAAGGTCAAGGTCACAAGGTCAAAAATTTTGGTATCCATGGAAACGTCTTGTCACAAGGAATACACATGTGAAATATCAAAGCCCTATCACTTACCATTCAAAAAATATGGCCAAGGTTAAAGTTTTTCAAAAGTAGGTCAATCATCTCCAAGGTCAAGGTCACAAGGTCAAAAATTTTTGGTATCCATGGAAACGTCTTGTCACAAGGAATACACATGTGAAATATCAAAGCCCTATCACTTACCATTCAAAAAATATGGCCAAGGTTAAAGTTTTTCAAAAGTAGGTCAATCATCTCCAAGGTCAAGGTCACAAGGTCAAAAATTTTGGTATACATGGAAAGGTCTTGTCACAAGGAATGCACATGTGAAATATGAAAGCCCAATCTGTATTGGTTTAAAAGTTATAAGCAAGGTTAAAGTTTTTGTGCACGCGCACGCAGACGCCAACGCCGACACCGGGGGTATGACAATAGCTCTCCGGACATTCGTCCCGGCGAGCTAAAAAGTCATGACTCTGAGAAAGAAGGGGGGGGGGGGGGGGGGGGGGTGATTAAACGATCATATTATCAGGGGCACCTGTGGACATATTAATTATCTAGTTTCTACAAATCCTTTCCTTCGTATTAAGTATTGTTCAATGTCTGATCTTTATTCTTTAAAATAATAGCAACAAAAATCAAATTCAAAGAATTGTGGTTCCCCTTTTTTGGGTATTTGTCTCTAAAGAAATGCTTACAGACACCACCCTATTCTCAAGTTTTCATAATATATCTCATGTATTCTCAAAATTCTAACTATCAAAAGATTCAACACTAAGAAAAGGTCAAAAGGTCCAAACTTTTGTTACCAAGGGAAATTTCTTGAGAAAAGAAATGCACGTGTGAAATATGAAAGTCGTATCATTTACCATCCAAAAGTTATGGTTGAGGTTAAAGTTTTTAAATGTGGGTAAACCTCAAAGGACTAGGTCACAAGGTCAGAATGTTACCATCGGAAAGGTCTTGTCACAAGGAATACATGTGTGAAATATGAAAGCCCAATTACTAACCATTCAAAAGTTATGTCCATAGTTAAAGTTTTTAAAAAAGAGGTCAACCTCAAAGGTCAAGGTCACAATGTCAAAATTTTTGTTACCCATGGAAAGATCTTGTCACAATGAATACACATGTGAAAGAAAAAAGCCATATCACTTACCATTCAAAAGTTATGGTCAAGGTTAAAGTTTTTGCAAAGTGAGTCAAACTCCAAGGTCAAGTTCACAAGGTCAATGTTTTTGGAAAGGTCTTGTCATAAGGAAGACACATGTGAAATATGAAAGCCCTATCACTTACCATTCAAAAGTTATGGTTAAGGTTCAAGTTTCTGAAAAGTAGGTCAAACTCCAAGGTCAAGGTCAAAGTGTTTGGTATCCATGGAAAGGTCTTGTCACAAGGAATACACATGTGAAATATGAAAGCCCTATCACTTACCATTCAAAAGTTATGGACAAGGTTAAAGTTTATGTGACTGACAGACAGGTTTTACTATCCCCGTGATTTCACGGGGGACAATAAAGACTGAACTGTGACAGCCCTAATGATATCAAATACAGGTTTATAATGCTTGCTCTTGTTTACATTTCATGGTAAACACGTGGTAGCTCTGACGTCATTTTCAGTGACCTGATTTTGTTACAAATTTAATTGGCTTATACAGCCTTGTGACCTTTCAATGGTCTTTCTCAAATGTTCTTTATGCAAAATAAAATTGTAAAATTGTACGTTATATATTTCAGAAAACTAATATGGAACTAGGGCGAAAAATAACCCCCTAACAACATAACAAATGTCTTGCAAGGATCGTCTAACTTAATCAATGAATTATTGTTGTACTCAAGTAGTCGGGGATTAGAATTGGAGCATAATCAGTGGAAAATATTGTTAATGGTTAGTGTCCAATGCCGGTTTTGAACTTTAGATTTTCTAAGATTTGTTTTAGAAAAACGGTGAGACATAATTAATGATTACATGTTAATTAGAAATAATTCTTTCTGTACCATCATCTAATTCACATTGTTATATCATGTGTTAGATCTAAATATCACACCATTTATCTCTGTCCTCTTTGTTTCGATGGAAAATCTGCTCATTCATTCCTTTAGTAGTAAAGATATGATAAAGCCTACGCTCACGCAGCAAGATACGCCCGTTGGGATTTTTTCACAACACCAAAATATCTAAGTCCCATAACTCCATAAGGACAAATTGGATGAACCTTAAAATCGAAAGGCGGCTTCCTCTTCAAAGTCTGATCAAAATGTACAAATATCATGAAAATCTGTTGACACATATTCAAGTTATTGCGTTCTATGCACCTATATTTTGCCCTTAGCTTAACATGTATGTGCATATAACCCCCCCCCACCCCATTACACATAATTTCTGGATTATTTGACAAAAAATTCAAGAACCCGTTATATATGTGAAAGAACATCCTTTCTACTTGAAGTATACAAAATTTCAAAACATTTCAACTAGAAATAGATTTTTAAATAATTTTTAACTATTTTAATATATTTTCATTGTATTTTAAAATATCTAAGTCCCATAACTCTGTAACGACATATCGAATGAACCTGAAAATCGAAAGGCGGCTTCCTCTTCACAGTCCAATCAAAATGTATGATTATCATGAAAATCCGTTGACGCATATTCAAGTTATTGCGTTCCATGCGCCTATATTTTGCCCATAGCTTAACATGCATGTGCATATACCCCCCCCCCCCCCCTTCCTATTACACACAATATCTCGCTTATGCGACCAAAAAATTAAAAACCCGTTACATATGTCAAAGAGCATCCTTCCTACATGAAGTATACAAAATTTCAAAACATTTCGACCAGAAATAGACTTTTAAATAATTTTTAACTATTTTAGTATATTTTCACTGTATTTTAAAATGTCTAAGTCCCATAACTCTGTAACGACATACCGAATGAACCTGAAAATCGAAAGGCGGCTTCCTCTCCACAGTCCAATCAAAATGTATGAATATCATGAAAATCCGTTGACGCATATTCAAGTTATTGCGTTCCATGCGCCTATATTTTGCCCTTAGCTTAACATGTATGTGCATATAACCCACCCCTCCCCCCTTCCTATTACACACAATATCTCGGTTATGCGACAAAACAATTAAAAACCCGTTACATATGTCAAAGAACATCCTTCCTACATGAAGTGTACAAAATTTCAAAACATTTCGACCAGAAATAGATTTTTAAATAATTTTTAAATATTTTAGTATATTTTCACTGTATTTTCAAAATCTAAGTCCCATAACTCTGTAACGACAAATCGGATGAACCTGAAAATCGAAAGGCAACTTCCTCTCCACAGTCTAATCACTATGTATAAATTTCATGAAAATCCGTTGACGCATATTCAAGTTATCGCGTTCCATGCGCCTATATTTTGCCCTTAGCTTAAAATGTATGTGCATATAACCCACCCCCCCTTCCTATTACACACAATATCTCGGTTATGCGACAAAACAATTAAAAACCCGTTACATATGTCAAAGAACATCCTTTCTACTTGATGTATACAAAATTTCAAAACATTTCGACCAGAAATAGATTTTTAAATAATTTTTAAATATTTTAGTATATTTTCACTGTATTTTCAAAATCTAAGTCCCATAACTCTGTAACGACAAATTGGATGAACTTGAAAATCGAAAGGCGGCTTCCTCTCCACAGTCTGATCACTATGTATAAATTTCATAAAAATCCGTTGACGCGTATTCAAGTTATTGCGTTCCATAGGCGGACGGACAGACGGACGGACGGACAGACGGACAGACTTCGCCATACCATAATACGTCCCGTCAAATGACGGGCGTATAAAAAAGTTTATGCATTTTTCAATCACTGATATTCCAAATTTCAGACCATTTGGACAAAACACTGATTTTAAATGTTATTTAAAAATTTTCATTGCAACTCCCTCCCCCTTCCTTTTTTAGCCTAGAAATGACCTTGACCTTCGATGATCAAGATTAAGGGACCTTTGTCTGAAAGGATCTATCCTAATGAAGATTTGTATGAAATATGATCAAATTCTAACGTATGGTTTAAAGATATGAGCTCAGACGGACAGACAAAAAGACAGAAGATACGAAGGTGACTATATGCTTCCTCGAAACTTTTTTGGTAACATAAGAATCAATATATGCTAATAAATTGATACTGTCTGTTACATCATACTGGAGGTGTGGGAATGTATGTTAATGTGCACTTTTGACGCTACTTTTTTCTGGGCATTTCTCTAATTTGAACATGGACACTTGTTTAGATGGCCAGAGAGAACATAATAAGCAGGTTCCAATGTTCTTGAGATCTCCCTTATTCAGTAACTTTAAGGCATATAAAAAGTTTTTATATATAAAGTCGGTAAACTCCGTACAGCATCTTCGCTTAGCATAAGAAGCAGGCTGCTCTTAACGCAACACCATGTTGACAAATCTAAATAAAGGCAAAATCAGTAAAAATGGTGGATGCTCCCCAAACACAACAATTTTTTTGGCAAAAGCTTGATTTTCTGAGTGTTTTTGACCTATCAGAAATGTCATGAATGATCTTGACCTTTAACCCTAATATGACCTTGAAGACTTTTGTCTGAAAGCCAACATCATACAAAACAGTTTGTGAAGTTCGAACAATTGATCCCAACGATGTAATATATAATATATGCACCTATATAGGCCTCCACTGGTCAATAGAGAACAGGATCCACTGCCTCGGATTGACCCAAGTGAAATTAAACTCAAATAAAAAATTATCGCAAAAAAGATATACAATCAAACCTGTGACAGACAGTCAGCCTTGGGAAAAGTCAAACATAGTGTCATAAGAGATGACAGAGCTCACCTCAATGGCATCATTGTCACATGACCAGCATCTGCACCTATACTGCACAAAGTATTTTCAGATGCATCACCCACACAAGTTTGGTTGATAAAGAATTTAAAGAAGGCTGGAAATAAAGATGTCTTCCATGCAATGCATTAAGCATCCTCAGATGCATCATCTGTGCAAGTTTGGTTGATGTAGCACTAACAATTGGCTAGAAATGGACCTGTCCAAATTTACTTAACCTGTTTGATCAAGCATGAAATATAGGTCAGATGCAGCCCCCCTACCGTGCTTTGCAGTAAGCATCCTCGGATGCATCACACACACACAAATTTGGACCTGTCACATTTTACCTAACCTGCTCACTCAAGCATGAAATGTGGGTCAGATGCAGCCTCTGTACCATGCATCGTAGTAAGCATTCTCAGATGCATCATCCATGCAAGTTTTGTTGATATAGGACTTATAGTAAAGTGGGAATGGATCTGTCTAAACCTATAGTGCCAACGCCGATGACGGGCGATAGCATAAGCCCCCCTCTACTTCGTACAGGTGAGCTAAAAATGGCTGCCTTTAAAAGACAGGTGGCCATTCACAACAGGTTTGCAATATAGGGAACAATAATTGTTCAAACTATCTAAGGTACAACTACGTTCCAATCTTTTATTTACCAAAGACTGCAATTTGTTTATGATTATGCATGTTTGTATATTGAACACATTTAAATAAATATATCTGTAAATTACTCAAACACATGATATTACTTTTTCTGTTAAAAACGGACGTTCAAAACAGTCTAGGAAGCAGTTTGGTAAGAAAATTGGTGACCGCTGGTTGCATTACAAGAGTAGTCATTTATCAAGGTACTTTTACATAGCAAATTTCGTTGGGGGATTTAACAGTGACTGTTTACATGGAGTGACCTAAGAAAACTAGTGAGCACAAGGGCAGGTTTGACTGTATGTTTAAAATAAAATCAACAAGACAAGTGATCAGTAAGATTGACCCAGTGACCCAAAACACTGACCAGCTCTTTTCCTCTCTACGAGAAATGGAAGTTCCTTTTCTGTATTGTTAGTCCTCCATATCCATCCGTAATCGCCACTCGCCAACCGCTTTGTCTTGTAAATTACGCTTTGCTTATCCAACATTGCACACAACTATGGAGAAAACGATATTAAATGTATTTAAGAACTACTTCTTACTTCTTAATCAATATATCTCTAATGCTTTTAATTCTGAAAAGATTTGAAACTTCGCATAGTTCAGCATAAGCTTATGTCCATAGTATAAGTTGAGAAAGGTTATATAGCTCTCCCTTGAATTACAGGAATTTTAGCATCAATTCATTGCTAAATTTTGTTGTATAACCAGAAATTTTCGCGAGTATCAAATTTCGCGATTTTATAGTAAAACATAGGTAATCACAGATTACGAAGCTCACCTCGTGACAGCAAAATTCATTTCAAACATATTTCTTAGTACATGTATATTGGCTTTTAAAGGCAAAACCACTCAAGCAGAAAAAGTAGGTCAAGGTCATTTTATGAAAGATTGATCAAAGATACATCCAATATGCAAGTTTGGTACATGTATCACTTTTACTTTGCTCGATATTGGCTTTTAAAGGCAAAATCACTCAAGCGGAAAAAGTAGGTCGAGGTCATTTTATGAAAGTTTGATCAAAGATACATGTAATATGCAAGTTTGGAACATCTAGCACTTATACTTTGCTCAATATTGGCTTTTAGAGGCAAAATCACTCAAGCGGAAAAAGTAGGTCAAGGTCATTTTATGAAAGTTTGATCAAAGATACATCCAATATACAAGTTTGGTACATGTATCACTTATAGTAGTACTTTGCTCAATATTGGCTTTTAAAGGCAAAACCACTCAAGCAGAAAAAGTAGGTCAAGGTCATTTTATGAAAGTTTGATCAAAGATACATCCAATATGCAAGTTTGGTACATGTAGCAGTTATACTTTGCTCAATAGTGGCTTTATAGAGCAAAATCACTCAAGCGGAAAAAGTAGGTCAAGATCATTTTATGAAAGATTGATCAAAGATACATCCAATATGCAAGTTTGGTACATGTATCACTTATACTTTGCTCAATATTGGCTTTTAAATGCAAAATCACTCAAGCGGAAAAAGTAGGTCAAGGTCATTTTATGAAAGATTGATCAAAGATACATCCTATATGCAAGTTTGGTACATGTATCACTTATACTTTGCTCAATATTGTCTTTTAAAGGCAAAATCACTCAAGCGGAAAAAGTAGGTCAAGGTCATTTTATGAAAGTTTGATCAAAGATACATCCAATATGCAAGTTTGGTACATGTATCACTTATACTTTGCTCAATATTGGCTTTTAAAGGCAAAATCACTCAAGCGGAAAAAGTAGGTCGAGGTCATTTTATGAAAGTTTGATCAAAGATACATCTAATATGCAAGTTTGGAACATCTAGCACTTATACTTTGCTCAATATTGGCTTTTAAAGGCAAAATCACTCAAGCGGAAAAAGTAGGTCAAGGTCATTTTATGAAAGTTTGATCAAAGATACATCCAATATGCAAGTTTGGTACATGTAGCACTTATACTTTGCTCAATATTGGCTTTTAAAAGCGAAATCACTCAAGTGGAAAAAGTAGGTCAGATGCTGCATCCGATGCATGGGTCCATCTTGGCATCCAAAGATGAATCACTTGTGCAAGTTTGGTTACTGTAGCTTTAGTACTTTGTTAGATACTGAGCTACCCCAAACTTCTTATCCAAATCACTCAAGGGTAAAATGTAGGTCAGATGCTGCATCCAGTGCATGGGTTCACCTCAGCATCCAAAGATGAATCACTTATGCAAGTTTGGTTACTGTAGCATCAGTACTTTGTCAGATACTGAGCTACCCCAAACTTCTTAACCAAGTCACTCAAGCGGAAAATGTAGGTCAGATGCTGCATCCGATGCATTGGTTCACCTCAGCATCCAAAGATGAATCACTTGTGCAAGTTTGGTTACTTTAGCATCAGTACTTTGTCAGATACTGAGCTACCCCAAACTTCTTAACCAAGTCACTCAAGCGGAAAATGTAGGTCAGATGCTGCATCCGATGCATGGGTTCATCTCAGCATCCAAAGATGAATCACTTGTGCCAGTTTGGTTACTGTAGCATTAGTACTTTGTCAGATACTGAGCTACCCCAAACTTCTTAACCAAGTCACTCAAGCGGAAAATGTAGGTCAGATGCTGCATCCCATGCATGGGTTCACCTCAGCATCCAAAGATGAATCACTTGTGCAAGTTTGGTTACTGTAGCATCAGTACTTTGTCAGATACTGAGCTACCCCAAACTTCTTAACCAAGTCACTCAAGCGGAAAATGTAGGTCAGATGCTGCATACGATACATGAGTTCACCTCAGCATCCAAAGATGAATCACTTGTGCCAGTTTGGTTACTGTAGCATTAGTACTTTGTCAGATACTGAGCTACCCCAAACTTCTTAACCAAGTCACTCAAGCGGAAAATGTAGGTCAGATGCTGCATCCGATGCATGGGTTCACCTCAGCATCCAAAGATGAATCACTTGTGCCAGTTTGGTTACTGTAGCATTAGTACTTTGTCAGATACTGAGCTACCCCAAACTTCTTAACCAAGTCACTCAAGCGGAAAATGTAGGTCAGATGCTGCATTGGATGCATGGGTTCACCTCATCATCCAAAGATGAATCACTTGTGCCAGTTTGGTTACTGTAGCATTAGTACTTTGTCAGATACTGAGCTACCCCAAACTTCTTAACCGGACGCGGACGCGGACACGGACGCGGACACGGACGCGGACGCGGACGCGGACGAGGACGCGGACGCGGACGCGTGGGGTTATAGCATAAGCTCACTCAACTTCGTCGAGGTGAGCTAAAAATAGTTGCCAGAGTCACCTAATGCTCGACTGCATAGCATAAT
Source organism: Pinctada fucata (assembly GCA_028142955.1). Taxonomy (NCBI): domain Eukaryota; kingdom Metazoa; phylum Mollusca; class Bivalvia; order Pterioida; family Pteriidae; genus Pinctada; species Pinctada fucata. Next base: position 55,614,389 of record AP027105.1, read on the forward strand.
ATCTCTCATGACAGCCAATTTATTTAAACTCCCTTTCTCAGGCAACAACATATATCTCATCATAAATCACTGAAGCAGAAAAAGTAGGTCAAGGTCAGATTTCAATAGTCAAACCCAAGATGCATCCAATATGCAAGTCTGGTGCATGTAGCACTTATAGTTAGCTCAATATTGCCAATTTAAAGCAAAATCACTGAAGCGGAAAAAGTAGGTAAAGGTCATATTTCAATAGTCTAACCCAAGATGCATCCAATATGCAAGTCTGGTGCATGTAGCACTTATACTTTGCTCAATATTGGCTTTTAAAGGCAAAATCATTCAAGCGGAAAAAAGTAGGTCAAGGTCATTTTTTGAAAGTTTGATCAAAGATACATCAAATATGTAAGTTTGGTTCATGTAGCACTTATACTTTGCTCAATATTGGCTTTTAAAGGCAAAATCATTCAAGTGGAAAAAAGTAGGTCAAGGTCATTTTATGAAAGTTTGATCAAAGATACATCCAATATGCAAGTTTGGTACATGTAGCACTTATACTTTGCTCAATATTGGCTTTTAAAGGCAAAATCATTCAAGCGGAAAAAAGTAGGTCAAGGTCATTTTATGAAAGTTTGATCAAAGATACATCCAATATGCAAGTTTGGTACATGTAGCACTTATACTTTGCTCAATATTGGCTTTTAAAGGCAAAATCATTCAAGCGGAAAAAAGTAGGTCAAGGTCATTTTTTGAAAGTTTGATCAAGGATACATCAAATATGTAAGTTTGGTACATGTAGCACTTATACTTTGCTCAATATTGGCTTTTAAAGACTTTATTGCTATCTTAACATTTACCTTATCATCTCAACATTTGCCTTATCATTTGAAATAATTTTAAAAATCCCAACCCCAGGGGCTATATCCTCATCTGGATATATTAAATGATGTATAATTAAACATTTGCAACAAAAAAAACCAACAGAATATGAATATAGGAAAGGTAAATGTGTAATCTTAACATTTACCTTATCATCTAGTTCGGACGACGCCGACGCGGACGCGGACGCCGGGGGTATTGCAATAGCTCTTTTGCACTAAAGTGCAGTCGAGCTAAAAAGGGTGTCTTTATTTTCGTGTGTACAATTTTTCGCGATTCCTAAATTACAAACATATATGTACATATGATGTCATTCTTTTGTACCTTTCACTATTGAAGTTATAGTCATTTTCATCATATATATGCCCTCAATAACTTATCTTAATGTTTAAATGGGAATTGCAAAGAATGGTACATATACAATAAGAACAAAAAAATAACTGATATACCAATTTATCACATGATACACCCGTTATGCAGTTTCATAAAGCCATTTCATAAATATATGATATGATAACATGTTACATATCGCTCTGCTTGAATGCGATTGGTCAAGTTTGGAACCTCATCACATAAACCTTGACAAATGTGACCTTTCAAATATCGGTCAACTGTTAAATTCAGACCCGGAGTCAATATCAATGATTGAAATTGTTGTTGTTGAATTAATTCTTGCATTAAAATACTATTCAAAATTGAAATACTTTTCTCTTACGCACATAATGTCTATCTGATAGGGATACTTCTTCTCATGGCGTAGCAGACGACTTCAGTTCACGGCGTGGTTCGCCTCTATAGTTCTCGGAAATGTTGATTTCACGTTAGAAATACACATTTTTTAGGCAATATCATGTGATAAAAAGAATCTCAAATGAATTTTCATTTCATACGATGTATTAAGAAATTCGTTGTGCGTTTTATATCCCCTCGCCAAGGCTCGGGGATATAAAACACACAACTCGTTTCATAATACATCGTATGAAATGAAAATTCATTTGAGATCCTATATTTATGTTATACTTTACCAAACACAAATTTTCGCCAGAACTATTTTTCGCGATTCCAAATCTCTGGCGAATATAATGAAAATTAGTATCTCACGAAAATTTCTGGTTATACGGTAATAAATGTTATTATTACCTGGCCTAAGGCAACTCTGTCACCTCCCATTTCCGAGCAGTCAATTAGCATTATGATACTGTAAATAAATTTATCATAAATTATACTCTGTAATGTAATGTAATGGTTAAGATATCATATTATTTTCCTATAACATAAATATGTACATACTATATGAAGAAGCATAGCATCCCCATGTCTAAGTACTGTATGTATATTTGTATACATGTACAGTCAATACTGTATCAAGCGTCCACTCGAGGGAAAGAACAAAGTGGTCGCTAAAGACAGATGGTCGTTTAAAAGAAAACTCTCACAAAAAGGAATCCAGTTTTAATGTACGAATAAGATAAAAAATATTTGCCGGTTTATCGAAATAATAAACAGACAACATATGAAATATTTACAAAGAGTCTTTATCTCATTAAAGAATTCTGAGCTAGCGTTCACGAACTCCTCAGTGAAGCATCAAACCAAAATCGTGAAAAAAATTCTGATTTCCGTGTAGATTGCATACAACATTTTTTTTTCATATCATGAATCTTAAATAAATCCAAATTGTCATTTGATAATTCATCCGCGTCATCGCCATCATCAATGTCACCATCGTTCCCGTTGCGAAGTGTGACCGGTACTTTCATAGCGCTTCGATTCGAAATAAATTCTCGCGTCTGTATTACAAGAGTGTTGACGTTCACAAATACTAGGTCAATACATTCACGGTCAAATAATTCTATTGATAAAATCCGCTGTTGTTACTCATACATCTCATTTTATGATTTGTCTACATGGATCCATTTAAAGTCTTGTCTATCGATTTTACCTGCACTGATCTACACCGTTTACATTTTTAAAAAATCTTTCGATATTTCGTTTTTACGTCCATATAAGTTGTGAGACCTTCAGGTTTTACTTTCTTTCATTTTTCTAATTTTTTTTAAATTCTTGTTTGTTGGAGTTTTTTGTGGTTGTTGATGCATTTTCTTTCTTTTCTTTCAATTTTTTTTTTTAAATTCTTTTCTTTTTCTTTTTTAACAATACCGTTGGTGCGTTTTCTTCCGTTTCTCCAAGTTTAAACGCTTCAGTTTCAAATTAAGTCTCGTTTTGAATTATGATTAACCAGTTAAAATAACTTATGTCAACAATACTATTCCAAATATCTTCCAGTGGGTCTAATCGGTGCACTTTTGTTTTTTTTAACAGTTGCGATACGGCAATTACGCGATCAAACAACCGACGTAATTACCTTAATTGGTCGCTTAATACAAATGAATTAATCATATAGGTAGCAATTATGATGGACGCTGGTCGCGTTGGACAGATGTCCATTTAATACAGAAGAATTATATAGCAAAAAACGTTGGGAGGATATTAAACTGGTCACTGAGGGCAGATGGACGCTTTTAAAATACGAGTGGTCGCATCTACAGTATTGACTGTATGTATTAGCTTCAATATTTTGTCTGCCCTGTTTCTGTTTAATTATCTATGTATGTGTATCACAATCACATGTTTCTGCATGATGACAAGATAACAGTGCCTATATAATATAACTTGGCACTTTCTGCTTTCATATTGGTAAAATTCCCTGTCCAAATCCTGTCCCTTGATGATGATGAATATCAGAGCAGCACTAACCAGAAGTCTCTGACGAGACTGTAGCTCTCCTGGTTGTTTTGTTTTAAAAGATCAATTTCCTTTCTTTTAAACCAAAGACCATTATAAGGAAGCAGGTGCTTTAACAAATTATAAGGAGCATTGCACAACAAAACAACATATCCATTAGACTGCAACTAGAATATCAATCATGGAATTCATAATATCCCAGATAAGATATTTCAAAAAAGAATGCCATGACCATTTTTCAATATCCTAGTGGCCAGGGGCTGCTAGCTCATTGATACAAAAAATAAGATTCAAAGATATTTATATAGGTGAAAATGACCACACCCATTTTCTAAGACCCTGGGAGTCAGGGGCTCAAATAAAATATCAGGTACACAACTACACCACAGACTCATCATATTGCGAAAAAAATAAGTCTCCATCATTTATAGTGTTAGAGGAGACCCTGGGAGTCAGGGGCTCAAATAAAATATCAGGTACTCAACTACACCACAGACTCATCATATTGCGAAAAAAAATAAGTCTCCATCATTTATAGTGTTAGAGGAGTTGCGAGCACAAGATTACATAGAGTTATATAGGTGAAATTGACCACACCCATTTCCAAAGACCCTGGGGGTCAGGGGCTCAAACAAAATATTAGGTGCACAACTAGACCACAGACCCATCATATTGCAAAAAAGAATTAAGTCTCCGTCATTTATAGTGTTAGAGGAGTTGCGAGGACAAGATTACATAGAGTTATAAAGGTGAAAATGACCACACCTATTTTCTAAGACCCTGGGGGTCAGGGGTTCAAACAAAATATCAGGTGCACAACTACACCACAGACCCATCATATCGCATAAAGAATTAAGTCTCCATCAATTATAGTGTCTGTGGAGTTGCGAGCACAAGATTACATAGAGTTATATAGGTGAAAATGACCACATCCATTTTCTAAGACCCTGGGGGTCAGGGGCTCAAACAAAATATTAGATGCACAACTACACCAAAGACCCATCATATTGCAAAAAGAATTATCATTTATAGTGTTAGAGGAGTTGCGAGCACAAGATTACATAGAGTGATATAGGTGAAAATGACCACACCCATTTTCTAAGACCATGGGGGTCAGGGGCTCAAACAAAATATCAGGTGCACAACTACACCACAGACCCCTCATATTGCAAAAAGAATTAAGTCTCCATCATTTATAGTGTTAGAGGAGTTGCGAGCACAAGATTACATAGAGTTATATAGGTGAAAATGACAACACCCATTTTCTAAGACCCTGGGGGTCAGGGGCTCAAACAAAATATCAGGTGAACAACTAGACCACAGACCCATCATATTGCAAAAAGAATTAAGTCTCCATCATTTATAGTGTTAGAGGAGTTGCGAGCACAAGATTACATAGAGTTATATAGGTGAAAATGACCACACCCATTTTCTAAGACCCTGGTGGTCAGGGGCACATACAAAATATTAGGTGCACAACTACACCACAGACCCATCATATTGCAAAAAGAATTATCATTTATAGTGTTAGAGGAGTTGCGAGCACAAGATTACATAGAGTTATATAGGTGAAAATGACCACACCCATTTTCTAAGACCCTGGGGGTCAGGGGCTCAAACAAAATATCAGGTGCACAACTACACCACAGACCCCTCATATTGCAAAAAGAATTAAGTCTCCATCATTTATAGTGTTAGACGAGTTGCGAGCACAAGATTACATAGAGTTATATAGGTGAAAATGACAACACCCATTTTCTAAGACCCTGGGGGTCAGGGGCTCAAACAAAATATCAGGTGAACAACTAGACCACAGACCCATCATATTGCAAAAAGAATTAAGTCTCCATCATTTATAGTGTTAGAGGAGTTGCGAGGACAAGATTACATAGAGTTATATAGGTGAAAATGACCACACCCATTTTCTAAGACCCTGGGGGTAAGGGGCTCAAACAAATTATCAGGTACACAACTACACCACAGACCCATCATATTACAAAAAGAATTAAGTCTCCATCACTTATAGTGTCAGAGGAGTTGCGAGCACAAGATTACATAGATTTTCATAACCACGCCCATTTTCTAAGACCCTGGGGGTCAGGGACTGAAACCAAATGTCAGGTGCACAACTAGACCACATACCAAGGAGGATGCAAAAAGAATTAACTTTCTATCTCCTATGGTTTCAGAGGAGTTGCGAGCACAAGAATTGTTTACGGACGGACGGACGGACGCCGGAGTATCGCATAAGCTCGACTGGTCTGAGACCAGTAGAGCTAATCAAAGCTCTGAAGGAACTGATGGCGAGTTTCGTTTATTCATTTTAGAATGATATCAAACTATTTTATGGGATTTTTAAATATTGTATTAGCAGATAGAACAAATCCATTTTCCAATGTTCGGAAATAAAACATTTATGAACCGTCAGGGACGGAAATTGGCAGTCGCCCAGTCGCCCATGGCGACCAAATTTTTAGCTGGGCCCCAAAAACATCATGTCCTACACGCCCATTTAGCGAATGAAAATAAAAATACATAGTCCATATTTAATTATAAAAAGGAATTTCTTTCGCTTCTATGTTAGGCCCCATACTTCGTCAATGAAGCTCTTTTAAAATCAGGGGCTTATATTAATACATGTACGTACCTGTTTACATACGTGAAATTTACGTTTTCTCACGTGTCACTGTGCGAAGCCCTCGTTCAAAGTTGCTATTAAGATAATTGGAATTTGGATTACTGCATGTTGTTCGCACACACAGCCTTACTGCATGTACATGTTTTCGAAAGCATTCGTGTACATGTTTACCGATTCATTGAAAGGTAGTGGTACTTTGCACGGCCGAAATCAAAACTAATTTTCTTAATTCATTTATCGAAAATCTTTTAAAGTCGTTCGCCAAATTTACGCCCAAAATCTCATTTCAACTGATTCAATCCATGCCATAGGGGACGGTATAACGGCGCGAATATATGTAATGAATGTGCCGACCAGAAACTCACTTTTTACATCTCTCTCTCTGTTGACGTTTTAAAAATATCTATACGAACCGTGTATTGTTCTAGCCCCCCCCCCCCCCACTCTCTCTCTCTCTCTCATTTTGTCGTTGATAACGTACATCAATAAGCGTGAAACGTGAGACTGTACAATACTAAAGAGACGTTTTATTCAGTAGAAACCTATCGGATTAAAAAGACCCCCCCCCCCAAAAAAAAAAAATAAAACAAAAACAATAGGCAAGCGTTTGGAAGGGGTGTCATGACCCGCAGAAAGAAAAAAAAAACGATCGTGAAAGTGATTTCAAAAGAACTACAGCAGAGGTTTTTATTGTTCTATTAGAGGCTATTAAAACGTGTAGAACTCGACATTGTACACCTGGAAGAAATAAACTTATCTTCTTTACAAGTTTAAGATTAGATGTGTATTTTTTCTGGGCCCCCAAATTTTAGCCTGGGCTCCTAAATTTTAGAGTTTAGGGGCCCAGTTGGCTCCTAGGATATTTTGATAAAGGTTTGTCTCTGTGAACCTATGTCAGCATGACTGCTAGTCAGTGACAGATTCAAGGGGGGCATAGGGCCCCCTTTAATTTTCCAATCATGGGTAAAACAATCATTTTAAATCAAGAAATATAATTGTTAAATGCATCAAATCCCATTCTTTAATTAATTACAGTCACGAAAATGGTCCTAAAAAGGCTGAAATTCAAGAGATTCCAGGAGGCTTCAACCCCCCTAACAGGGCTCTGCCCTGGACCTGCTGGGGATCAAGAAGTCCCCAGACCCCTTGCCAATTACTTACGTCCCCCCTAAATAATAAGGTGGATCCGCACTGATAGTACAGATGTTTATTTTTTCTTCATGTATAGCACAGGGGTGAGGTATTATCGCTTGGTCACAAACCCTTTCCTCTATACGTACCCTTTCTTCTATATGTCTATATTAAAAAATAGCAATCCAAGGAATGCTTGTGTCGCCTGCGAAGCGGTTTGATTATTATTCTAGAAAGTGGATCAAATTATTGGTATCAGTAGAAAAGTCTTGTCAAATGAAATTCATTTGAAATATCAGACCTCTTAATTACTAATTAAAAGTTATGGTCATTCTCAAATTTTCAGAACAGAGTGTCAACCATCTAGGTCAAGGTCACTGCGTAAAAATTGGTAACAAAAAGGTCTCATCATAAGAAATATTAAAGACCTATCACCTACCAATTAAAAAATATGTACAACCTTACAAAAGAAGGTCAAATAGCTAGGTCAAGGTCAAAAGGTAAAAAATTATAGTATGTGTAGAATGGCATTGTTACAAGGAAAATACATGTGAAATATCAAAGCCCTATTACCTACCAATCAAAAGATATAGCCAATATTACTTTTCTTGAAAAGTAGATCAAATATCTAGATCAAGGTCAAAAGGTCAAATATTATGGTCTGTGTAGAAAGGTCTTGTCACAAGGTATACACATGTGAAAAACCAAAGCCCTTTCACTTACCAATCAAAAGATATATCCATTCTTAATTTTTTTGAAAAGTAGGTCAAATATAAAGGTCAAGGACAATAGGTCAAAAATTATGGTATGTGTAGGAAGGTCTTGTCACAAGGAATACACATGTGAAATATCAAAGCCCTATCACTTACCAATCAAAAGATATAGTGAATCTTATCTTTTTTTCAAAAGTAGGTCAAATATCGAGGTCAAGGTCACAAGGTAAAAAATTATGGTATGTGTAGAAAGGTCTTGCCACAAGGATTGCACATGTGAAATATTAAAGTCCTAACACTTACCAATCAAAAGATATATCCATTTGTAATTTTTTTGAAAAGTAGGTCAAATATGTAGGTCAAGGTCACTAGGTCAAAAATTATGGTATGTGTAGGAAGGTCTTGTCACAAGGAATACACATGTGAAATATTAAAGCCCTATCACTTACCAATCAAAAGTTATGGGCTGTGACACCCAAAGTGTGACAGACAGACAGACTGATGGACGGACAGACGGACAACGGACAAAGTGATCCCTAAGTGTCGCTATGCTTCGCAGGCGACACAAAAAGTTATATAGACAGCACAAAAGAGGTGAAAACAACCACGTTCACTATTCAGACAATGTCGGATCAGCCCAACAAAGGGCGAATGCACGTCGCTTGGAAAAAAAAAGATTAAAAAGTTTTATATATATAGACAGAAGGGTTTGTATTGAGGAAAGGGTTTGTGACCAAGCGATGATACCTCACCCCTGTGGTGTATAGATCTGTATATCTGTTCCACAGGCCGTAAAAGTGCCTGGTATGTGTACTATCTCGCAGATACACAGTCATGTCAAATTTCTAACTTCAACCATTGCAAAATTCGCTATAGAGGTTCCAATAAGATCATGCTTTCTACGATTGTACCTATATATTTTATCTACTATGTCACCAAATTTCTAACTTCAACCATTGCAAAATTCGCTATAGAGGTTCAAATAAGATCATGCTTTCTACGATTGTACCTATATATTTTATCTACTATGTCACCAAATTTCATTAAAAAATTCCCCGTACTTCCAGAGATATCGTAGGTACCACTTCTTCAGTGACCTAGTTTTTGTTTACTCGAATTTAGCTGTTCAGCGTGTCCGTTCCAGCCCTGGCTCGGTGTTCAGTGAGTCAGTGCATTCTATTTGCGAGATGCGACAGACCTATGCGCTATGAACGCTTGATTGTCTGTGAATTCTAAATTGATTTCTATACCTAGAAGTGTAATGTATGACCGTAACTCCTCGTTAATCGCTTAAACACTCGAACTGCTACGACTTGAATATCAGCGCCTTCCATTTTATTTACATAGTGTCACGTCACAGGGTACTAGGAATTACCGAAAAGACAGCATTTACCGAAAAGACAGTGGTATTTACCGAAAAGACCCCAAATTGTACAGAAAAGACACTTAAATTTCAAAACTAAACACATTTTATGATTGGAAATGTGTTTATATAATTAAATGTATCACCAAAACAAAAAATGAATATATCCGTCTATTCGGTAAATATCACTGTCGTTTCGGTAAATGCTGTCTTTTTGGTAGTTCCAAGTACCGCAGTATAGCCGATAAACTTATAAGCAATCTCAACACACGTGCACACGAGACAGTTGATGTTTACTGCATCCCAAGTATCCTTTTTAAAATAATCTCTAACTTTTTTTTAAACATTATGAAACAACTGTTAAAACGCGGAATGCACTGTACGCTGTCTTAAATAAATATGGCGAATAATGAGGTCCAGGGTCATCGGGCCACACGATCGGAGTTGAGAAAAACTGTGAATATATAATTATCTTCACTCATTTATACATTTTGGGGCGTGGGGATGTCACGGAAGTGGTGTGACGTCAAAATCCTGCGATCACTATAGCCGAGATCGCTACGCGAAACTCGCCTAAAAATCTTTCCAGACACGTTCTTACAGCAATGTTTTTAAATAATCATCAGTTCATAGAGTGTAGCTTTGTTTGGCATTTTACCATTCTGATAGCAGAAATATTTGCTAATAAACTAGATTTTGACACAGAAGTTCAATATTCTTTTAGGTTTTCATTCTAATTTGCATCATTTACTTGATGTGTAATGTTGAAAAGCCAATACATCACAATGCACAATACCTTCACTACATCTGATGAAGATTTGCTGCTTAACTAGACAATCAATACAAACAGATTATATGTGATTGAACATACCCATCTTTCCCAGAATCGTTCGTGTATAAGGCATCTGCTGTGGTTGTGGTAGTAGTGGATGGTGATCTTGGCGTAACATTTGATTTTAGTGGATTAACACTTGGTACTGGCATAACACTTGATGTGGTATCATCATCACCTGTACATAATTTATACAATACATGTAGTTCAATAATGTTATCCTTTTCTTGATTTAGCACTTGCAGAAGTTTCTTAACAATATTGTATAAACTTGTAATTCGCCAAGAATTAGGTATTGGAAGGGACGTGTTGCATTTCACCTCACAATACCTAAAATCTAAAGAAACATACTGCAGCGGTTGTTCTAGCCTGCAAACTGAACCCGCAGTTATTTGATTTTTTTAAAACATTACCTTTTACAAGAGGTCAAAATTTTGAAATCCTGATTCTATGTGAAGTCCCCCTCCCTAAAGGTAGTAGTGTGTTTACATGTTACTTGTCATAAGGACTTACCCCTGAGTCTATGAGCAGTCTCCCTCCCTAGAGGTAGTAGTGTCTTTACAGGTTGCTTGTCATAACATCTTACCCCTGAGTCTATGAGCAGCCTCCTTCCCTAGAGGTACCGTATAACCAGAATTTTTCGCGAGTATCAAATTTCGCAATTTTATGGTAAATAAGGGTGTCTTTATTTTCACGTGTACATATGATTTCAGTGTTTTGTACCTTCAACTATTAAAGTTTTAGTTATTTCTATGATAAGAATACACTGAATTTTCTTCTATTTATGTTTAATCGGGATCTGTGAAAGAATGGCACATGTACAATAAGAGCAAAATGTAGATGATATACCAATTTACGTTATTACGTACAAAACAATTTTTCGCGGGAATAATTTTTCGCGAATCCAAATCACTCATGAATATAGCGAAAATTAGTATCTTGCGAAAATTACTGGTTATACGGTAGTAGTGTCTTTACAGGTTGCTTGTCATAACATCTTACCCCTGAGTCTATGTGCAGTCTCTCTCCCTACAGTTCTGTTCACTAAATCCAAAATAGTCTGTTTTGACGATTTATTCTGTCGTCTGAAGCATTTTCCTTTTCATTATTGTTTCCGAGATTTGACCTCCTTTAGTCGTAACTGGAAATTAACTTAAATCAACTTACCCTATCAGCTGTCTTCAAACCGCAATATGTAAAATAAAATGTCTACATGAAATTTCCATGTTAATTTCAAGCCGCCGCGATATTGTTTTCCATGTCAACATTAGTAAACAGCGACGTCAAAGTGTCTGATGTCACACATTTTCAGTGATTTTACTATAGAAAATCCCCGTAGACTTTTTATTTTTAATTGACGTACAGCCAAAACAATGGTGTTTTCTGTTACGACTAAAGGAGTACTATAAAATTGATATCTTTTTGGAAGATGACAATATGATATTTTAGAGAAAACCTGGAAAACAGGGTGCTCTGGATTTAGTGAACAGGACAGTAGAGGTAGTAGTGTATTTAGAGGTTACTTATCATAAGGACTTACCCCTGAGTCTATGTGCAGTCTCCCTCCCTAGCAGTAGTAGTGTCTTTACAGGTTACTTGTCATAAGGACTTACCTTTGAGTCTATGTGCAGTCTCTCACCCTAGCAGTAGTAGTGTCTTTACAGGTTACTTGTCATAAGGACTTACCCCTGAGTCTATGTGCAGTCTCTCTCCCTTGAGGTAATAGTGTGTTTACAGGTTACTTGTCATAAGGACTTACCCCTGAGTCTATGTGCAGTCTCTCACCCTAGAGGTAATAGTGTGTTTACAGGTTACTTGTCATAAGGACTTACCCCTGAGTCTGTGTGCAGTCTCTCTCCCTAGAGGTAATAGTGTGCATACAGGTTGCTTGTCATAACATCTTACCCCTGAGTCTATGAGCAGTCTCTCTCTGAATGTAGAAGTGTGTGTACAGGTTACTTGTCATAAGAACTTACCCCTGAGTCTGTGTGCAGTCTCTCTCCCTAGCAGTAGTAGTGTCTTTACAGGTTACTTGTCATAAGGACTTACCCTTGAGTCTATGTGCAGTCTCTCTCCCTAGAGGTAATAGTGTGTTTACATGTTACTTGTCATAAGGACTTACCCCTGAGTCTGTGTGCAGTCTCTCTCCCTAGAGGTAATAGTGTGCATACAGGTTGCTTGTCATAACATCTTACCACTGAGTCTATGTACAGTCTCTTTCCCTAGAGGTAGTAGTGTGTATACAGGTTGCTTGTCATAACATCTTACCCCTGAGTCTATGTACAGTCTCTCTCTGGAGGTAATAGTGTGTATATAGGTTACTTGTCATAAGGACTTACCCCTGAGTCTGTGTGCAGTCTCTCTCCCTAGAGGTAGAAGTGTGTATACAGGTTACTTGTCATAAGGACTTACCCCTGAGTCTGTGTGCAGTCTCTCTCCCTAGAGGTAGAAGTGTGTATACAGGTGATTTATGATGAGAGCGTCTCTTGATGTAGTCACGTTTTATCAGAACCTCTATTCTCCACCAAGCTTGACAAAAACCTAGAGAATGGAAGCAGATTTATTTTCTGTACTTTGAAGCATGAGGAAAACATCTTATTACCTTATAGATATACATGTAGATACAAATACCTAAAATCTATTCCGAAAAATAATCAATGTTGAAAATCTTAATAACAGACAACAATATGGTTTAAGCTTTGTATCATTGAATAATGCAATGTCTGTCGGCATAAGTTTAATAAGCTTAAACTGTCAGCAGAATCAGAAATAGGATTTTGATTAAATTGAAGGTGTATTAAAAAGTATGTAAAAGACAATCAATGAGAAAATAAATAGAAAGCATTAATCAGTGAAATAAAGAACAGAAACTGTAGCAGCTGCATTTTAAAATTTCTTTAACAAGAGCCCCAGGGGGCACAACGCTCACCTGATACCCATGCACGCTCTAATTGACATACTGACATTGAATACTGATAGTGCCAGTACCAGGATTTTAGCCCACAACCTTTCTAAAAAGATTTTTGCCGGATGCAGAGAAGTTTTTTTTTTCAGACAACCTTTAAAAGTACAAAAAAGAATCAAAGGACTGAAGGTCCTGAACGATACTTCTATTCAAAACTTATAGTCAGCACTGATGAATGTTGAAAAATTTTATTGTTTATGTAATGATGAATTGATGATGATTTTTTATACATAGGATGCATATGCATGTGAAGCTAATAATTTTCATTTCTGAGCTCATCGTGTTCTATTAACAGCATAATTTATAAACTGTTTATATTTACTATAAGTGGTATACTTTAAATTAAATTTTATTCTGACGACTTTAACCCGGAGCAGAGTCTTAAAATTAACCCATTTGGAAACTAGAAAGACGTTAAGACCATGCATGCATGTTTAAAATAGAAACTAGAAAGACGTTAAGACCATGCATGCATGTTTAAAATTACTTACAATCTACAATATATATGATAAAAGAGCGGTGACATGTAGTTCCAGCGTAACTTTAAGTTTATTATCACTGGTAATTTCCAAAAATTCTCATTTTAATTACCAGAATTTCCTATTTCTTTCAACAAGATCATGCTTCGTTTCTACTTTCGTTTCTCTTCGGTATATACATCATGTACATAGGGAAGACAACTCTTACATTGTATAAGTTAAAAGAAGTACTATACATGTATTACTACGCCACTGGCGAACAGTGAAAGCAAGAAATGAATAGTTGATTTTTAGTGATGCATTTACTTTATATGCAATTGAAACTTTTTTCAAGAAGGAGGATAATCTTGATCTTGCATGTGTCAGACAGCAAATTCCTAAATTAGAAAAAGCACTATATTTTGAGTCGTATGGATTTGTTTGCAAATCGGGAATGTCTCAACTGTTACGGTAACATAAGGAGACTTCCTGATAGGAAGTATCCTAAAAAATAGTCACATTTCAAAACAATAACTTTTTTACTGATTTGAAAAGACGGCTAAAGTGGTCCAATGTCATATGCCCAGCTAGTATAGTTCAATTATGCAACATCAAAAATAAAATCATATTGTAACATTCCACATTAATGTGCAGCAGAAAAAGAATAAAACAATGAAATGATTTCATAAATTAAGTTTATTTAAAATTGAACACAAAACCTTTCATTATTGATAGCTAGCATGCCAGAAATTATAAAGCCTGTGTTTGTGAAACGAGAATGCCCCCAGAGGCATCTTTGTTAGTATAAACGCCATTTTCTGTCAAGTATGTGAGAGATCAGGGTCAGCGTAATATTGGTATCAATGGAAAGATCTTGTCACAAGGAATACACATGTACAATATGAAAGCCCTATCACTAACGTTTCAAAAGTTATGCCCAATGTTAAAGTATTTGAGAAGTACGTGAAAGGTCAAGGTTATGGTCATGAGGTCAAAAATTTTGGTATCAATGGAAAGGTATTGTCACAAGGAATACACATGTGAAATATGAAACCTCTATCACCAGCTTCCATTCAAAAGTTATGCCCAATGTTAAAGTTTTTCGGAAAACAGACAAACAGACAGATGGACAGGCCAAAAACTATATGCTCCGGAATCTTTTATTCCAGGGGCATAAAAAACAAAGATTTTTCGGTTTTGCCTTTATTCACTGAAATCTATGAATTATGCTTTTGAATAGTATTGATTTCATCTCAAATACATGAAACGTACTGTTAAAATCATTTTGATCCAATATTTATCAATTCAAGTGAGTTGTGCAGAAATTGGGCCAGTTTGTTTTCCAAAAAAGCAGTGTATGTTGTATCAAATCTCATGACCCAGTGAAGCCACTTGAACAAATAATTTTCAATAAAATATGCTAAAATGCGGCGCTTCTTGCCTATGCATATTTCAACAGGCGAGAAGGAGCGTTGCATTTCAGCATACGCTGTTCAACAACCCAAGTGGTTTCTCAAGGTTTCGCTGTTTGAAACAAATTAAAAGGCCCATGAAATTGTTAAGCTTGTCCAACTAGCAGACCTACGACATCGTTATTTACTGTTAACTAATTGTTTTACCTCATCATAGGTCTGTTAGCGGAGAGAGTTCATGAAATGTATCGGTTGCATCGGATTTGCCGACAAAAAAAATTTTTGGTCCGATAAAAACTCATAATGTATCTATTATTTGAACAGATAAAAATTCCCAAATGTCTTAACACAGGAACCTGTCGTTTTATGAGAGAAAATGTTTTATTATTCAAAACCTCAGGCCTCTGTGTTCCTCTTAGAAATATTATACATACAAGATGACGAACACAGTGGCTTAAGGTTGTGAATAATAATTTATTTTCTCTAATAAAATAACAGCTTTCTGTGGTCCAACATTTCATTGACATTGGAAGATTTCAGGAACTCTGAACTGAATTATTTATTTTCAAGAATTTCAGATATTAAATGTCCTATGCATTCTCAAAATCCAGAGGAAGAGATTACTCATTAGACGTTTCTTCAAGAAATCAGTCCGTAAATTACTTCATCTAAGAGAGTCTAAGACAGAGGAAATTCGAGCAAACTTTATATATGATAACAAGTACATGCAAGTGTTCCAAGTACATGAATGATAACCATTACGAAAGTGTTCCAAGTATAAAAATCTATTCCGTTTGCACTGTATCTCCTGAAATGACTACATGGGGAATCCCCTTCGGGTACAGGATACAGATATGCATATCTAGGTCATTATCTAGATCACTGTCCAGGTCATTATCTAGGTCATTGTCCTGTCAAATAGTTCCGATTATTTTCTTATTATTTTCAACAATTGGTGGAAAATACACACAATGTTTATCTTGAATTGTCTTCCCGTGATTGTTTACTAGATAGATGAAATAAAATTTTGAATATAGTTTAAAGTGTGTGAGACATCTACATGTGTGGAAGAATACGTGTGAAAATGGGTCCTCAGATCCAGATCATAAAATTTGAATAATTCCGGTCCGGAACCAGGTGCATGGCTTTGAAAAAAATATTAAAAAAGTTGTGTACTTTTAATCTTTATGGCATTTTTTTCTATGTAATTCAAATAAAATTTCTAAACATTCAAAAGTTGTGTCAATGTGTTTAAGCCGGTGCGAATTGAGAATTTTTCTCCTATTTTTGGTACGAAAGTACTTGAAAAATAACTGGGATCTGGATCCTACACGGCAAAAAATGGCTTATGTTCCCGACTTTAAAAATAAAATTCTAAACAAGTATAAAGAATTTAAATAATTGAATCATATCACATAAAAGGTCAATCAATAAGACATTGGAGCATGTGTCACTTGTTGAATTATCAGCTGTAACTATGGATGAAAGGTCGATCTAAAAATGGAAAACATACATTATACCTATGTACAATCTTAAAAAATATTCCTTAAAAATCCAAAAGTGGATATCTTGACAAAATTCTTTCACTTGTAGGGTACCATGCATGAGTACCTCATACCTACAAATTGTCATGACAATCTGAAGAGTGGTTATAGAAAAGAAGCAGAAAATGTATGAAAATCACCCCCCCCCCTTCCTTTTTACATATGAAAAAAATTCATAAAAAATCAAAAAAATAAAATTTAAGCATAAAATACATATCAAAGCATTAAGTAAGTTAAATATGATAAATATGTAGTAAATGAGTGTGTAAAATCATACACTTATTGAGTTATTTAAAGAAATAGTGCAAAAATGTGCATTTCTGACTAAGTCCGAAAAGACGTCAAAAACGCGTCAAAAATTTGACTTCGAAGTGGAACCAAAAACAACAACACTTCTTAAGACATCTCTCTAGATCATCCTGATGCTTTCGGTTTGTCGATACATGCTTCGGTTCTGAAGAAGTTTGTCAAAGGAGGGTACCCCCCGTGACCTACTTTTGACTGTGGTGGCGCCACCTGTTGACAGATTCGGACGAAAAACAACATCACTTGTAGGGGACCATGAGTACTTCATACCTACCAAGTTTCATCAAAATCCCTTCAGCCGTTCTGGAGAAGAAGTCGAAAATGTGAAAAGTTTACGACGGACGACGCCGGACGCCGGACGGACGGACGCCGGACGGTGCGCTATGACAATAGCTCACTTGAGCTTCGCTCAGGTGAGCTAAAAAAGCCTGTGTTTGTGAAATATGAGTGCCCCGGTGGCAACTTTGTTAGTATAAACACCATTTTCTCTTAAGTACAAGTATGTGAAAGGACAAGGTCAGGGTCTCTGGGTTAAATTTTTTGGTATTGATGGAAAAATCTTGTGACAAGGAAAACATATGAGAAATATCAAAGCCCTATAGCTTAAGTTACCAGAAATTTTTGCCAGTATCAAATTTCGCGATTTTATGGCAAAATAGAGTGTCTTTATTTTCGTGAGTACAATTTTTCGCGATTTCTAAATTACAAACAAATATGTTCATATGATGTTACTGTATTGTACCTTTCATTATTGAAGTTTCCATAAGTTCTATCATAGGAATACACTCAATTCACTCCTCATTACGTTTAATCAGGAAAAGTGAAGAATGACACATGTACAATATGAACAAATATAAAGGATATAACAATTTATAATATACCTTATCAAACACAATTTTTCGCGAGAATAAATTTTCGCAATTCAAAATCACTCGCAAATATAGCGAAAATTAGTATCTGGCGAAAATTTCTGGTTATACGGTATTCCCAATGTTAAAGTTTTTGTAAAGTAGGTCAAAGGTCAAAGTCAAGGTCAAAATTTTTGGTATCAAAAGGAAGGTCTTAACATAACGAATACACATGTGTGAAATATGGAAGCCCTACCACTTACCATTCAAAAGTTATGCCCAAAGTTAAAGTTTTTGAAAAGTAGGTCAAAAGGTAAAAAAATTTGGTATCAATGGAAAGGTCTTGTCACAAGGAAAACACATGTGAAATACGAAAACCCTATCACTTACCATTCAAAAGTAATGCCCAATGTTAAAGTTTTTGAAAAGTAGGTCAAAGATCAAGGTCAAGGTCAGGAGGTCAAAAATTTTGGTATCAATGGAAAGGTCTTGTCACATGGAATACACACGTGAAATATGAAAGCCCTATCACTAAACATTCAAAAGTTATGCCCAATCTTTAAGTTTTTGAAAAGTAGGTCAAAGGTCAAGGTTATGAGGTAAAAAATTTTGGTATCAATGGAAAGGCCTTGTCACAAGGAATACACATGTGAAATATGAAATTCCTATCACCTCCCATTCAAAAGTTATGTCTAATGTTAAAGTTTTTCGGACAAACAGACAGAGGGACGGACAGACAGACAGACAGAAAAACAGACGGACAGGCCAAAAACTATATGCCCCCAAATCTTTGATTTCATGGGCATAAAAATCCTTAATGTATGATTTCCTAAAATCAATGCATCCTGACATCTAACCTGTGCTGCCCTCTGGAAGTAATTCTTCTTCCGACAATGATCTTGCTGACCTCTTTAATATTACCTCCGGCACTAAAATGCTTCTCTCTGGGCTGCAAACACAAATATTAGCATGATTCCGCTAATATTATATGGTCAAGTAAAGTGAGTAATGATTCGTGTACTTTTACTTTGCAATCAGCCAAAAAAAAAGCCTTTTTAAACTACATTGTATTTTTAAAGTAATTATAGTGCTACATAGACTTTTTCAAAAGTAGGTAAAAGTCCAAGGTCAAACTCAAACATTTTAGTAATACTCATCAAGGTTTATCTACATGTCAAGCATTCACATTATTATCCAATACCATGTTCCTTTCCAGTTTCTTTCTGCAATCTTCAGCAAATTTTCAACTATTTTCCCTCAATAAGGAAAGTTTTGCAATAACTCTGGAAAAGTTATATTACTCTCACTTTTGGTCTAGTTTTGATATTTAGCTCTACTGGTCAAAGACCAGTAATACGGTACTTTATATTACTGTAAGTGTACTTATTTTCTCAACCAAATTTTGGTGGAAACAGAGCAGAATCGGTTAAATCAACATAATAGCATAATCATAAATTGGCGCTTTGACTTATTTTCCACATAAATCTATTAGAGATTCATGATTTAGAATATTTTTGAATTAGCGCAGTCTTAGCAGCGCTAACTCAGCTAAAATATGAATCCCGCTGAAATAAGTAAAAATACAGTAACTACCTGTGGCCATTTGCTATTTGGCGTTCCTCGCACTCTAGTAAAGCTACAAGAATAGCCCCCGCAGCACTTGTACAGATACCACCCATTGGTTTACTATTGCTAAATTTCTTTTCATCAGCGTATTTCTTCAGTCTAGATGCTGTTTCTCCACCAATCTATAATAAATCATAGGATGGAAAGATTGAAATGTAAACAGAAAAAAAATACTGGTTTGTAATTTCATTTAAATTTACATTTAAATTCATATCCCAGGAAAACGCCTTTTAACATTTTTGAGAAGCACAATCAAACCTATAGTTCAAGAGGTCATGTACAGTCAAGGTTAAAGTTCATGGTTACAAAATGAGGCCAGTCTTGAAGGTCAAGATCAAAGCCAATGATATCGATTAAATCGTCTTATGATAGGACAGTGAAATATGAACATCCTATCATAAATGATGAAAGAGGTATTGTCTTGTCATTCCCTAAAAGCAGGTCAACTCAGGACAGGACAATGTCAGTAAGTGCCAAATAAAATGACACAAGGAATGTTAACATGTTTCTGATGTGGTTAGCACATGGATTTATGCTTGTACTATGACAGAGTAAGAAAGTTGGACTCATCTGTGACTACTACCAGTATATAAAATACAAAAACAACAAACTCCCATTACTTGATAAAGTACATGTACATATAAGTACTTTACATACACCAATACAGAATGCCCATTGTACGGAATGAAAGGCAACAAGTAGACTGGGTATAAACAGGTCCTGGCAAGGAATGAGTGTCTGATTGGGAAATTCAAACAGTTCACATTACAGCAATATAACTTCAAAAGGCATAAATCTGCTAAGCATTCAAACAGTTCACATTACAGCAATATAACTTTAAAAGGCATAAATCTGCTAATCAGCTGAAGATTTTCATAATTTTCATCAAACAACTTAGATAAATGTTTAACCTCTTCAACAGCAAAGGTTTCATTCACATTTACTTATCTCCACTTAAGTGTATTTACAATATTTTTGAAGTGAAAATTCAGTGAAATAATTAAAACAGACATACAAATGTAGAAGAAAACTTTCAAAGGGAGCTACATGTAAGACAAAATTAAGACTTATCTGAGGATAAGCTTAATGAGTCACATTGTTATTTGACTTATATTTAAGTGGCCCAAATGCACAAAGGTGGAGATAAGTAAAAACAAACGGAACGTTGATTTTCAAAAATGCACCTTTCAGAACAAACTTGTACATGTACACTATATTGCAAATAATTGAGTTTACTTACACCTTCAAGTTTTTCTGCCTGCCTTGGAGATTTCACTGCTGATTCAGATAGCTCTAAAGAAACTATGGCACGAGAAGTACACTCTGCAGCAGATTTCAGGTAGTGTCTGGACCTCTGAAACCTCTCATGGCTTATCAATCCTCGCATAAATGCATAACGCTGAAATTAGAAATACCATGTGATAACTTCAGAAGAAATCAAACTTGAAAAGTCATTTTATGTAATACTGTAAGAAGTGTTAAGATGAGGTGTAAAATTTGCCCTGAAAAGTCAAAATGCAAGATTTGAGAACCTTTTCTCATAGAAATAACAACTAACTTGGTCCGTTTATGAATCTGCTGCCTGTCAGGTTGGAATAAACTTAAATTATGAGACAGATATTTGGGTTAAAATTGTTGTTTTTCCCATAGAAATCAACTGAAAACTTTCGTAGATTTTTGGGTTGAGATGATCATGAGCTAAAATTGTCTAGTTTGGCCTGAAATTGATTGAGATTAACAGCTTTAAAATCAGGCTTCCAGATACTGGTCTAGTAATTTGTAGAAAATGGCTGAAATGTAGAGTTATAAATCAGTCTAGAAATCATATTTCTTGATAGATGTTAAAATTTCTTTCAGTATATGTGTATCTGTAGGAATGGCAAAGCATTACTTGAAAGAAATTTGAAAGTTTTCAATTTAAGGACAGAGAAGCTATCAACAAACTAGAAGTCTCTGACGAGACTGAAGCTCTCCCGGTTGTTTGAAAGCATCCATGTAAGTGGTACACCCACTTTCCAAGACCCCAAGGGTCATGGGCTGAAAAAATAGTATCAGGTGCACAACAAAACCAAAGACCCATTTTAACATGTTTAATGCAAAAAGAATGAACTTTCTATCAATTATACATGTACTTTCTGAGAATTGGTGTTCACAAGATTACAATACAGGAGGGGTCAGGGGCCCAACAAAATATCAGGTGCACAACTAGATCAAAGACCTATTATTATTATCATGATTATGCAAAAAAGAATTTACCCTCTATCATTTTTACTTTTTGAGAATTCATGTTCACAAGATTACATAGGTTTAAATGTATAGAAGAAAATGACCATACCCATTTTCCAAGACCCTTGGGGTCAGGTGCACAACTAGACCACAAACCCATTTTATATTAGTCTCTGAGATTTGGTGTTCACAAGATTACACACAGTTATATAGGAGAAAATGACCACACCCATTTTCCAAGACCCTGGGGGTCACAGGCTCAAACAAAATATCAGGTGCACTACTAGACCATAGGCTCAATAAATTGCAAAAAGAATTACTTCCCTATCAATTATGTTTCTGAGAAATGGTGTTCACAAGATTACATAGAGTTATAAAGGAGAAAATGACCACACCCATTTTCCAAGACCCTGGGGATCAGGGGCTCAAACAAAATATCAGGTGCACAACTAGATCAAAGACCTATTATTATTATCATGATTATGCAAAAAAGAATTTACCCTCTATCATTTTTACTTTTTGAGAATTCATGTTCACAAGATTACATAGGTTTAAATGTATAGAAGAAAATGACCATACCCATTTTCCAAGACCCTTGGGGTCAGGTGCACAACTAGACCACAAACCCATTTTATATTAGTCTCTGAGATTTGGTGTTCACAAGATTACACACAGTTATATAGGAGAAAATGACCACACCCATTTTCCAAGACCCTGGGGGTCACAGGCTCAAACAAAATATCAGGTGCACTACCAGACCATAGGCTCAATAAATTGCAAAAAGAATTACTTCCCTATCAATTATGTTTCTGAGAAATGGTGTTCACAAGATTACATAGAGTTATATAGGAGAAAATGACCACACCCATTTTCCAAGACCCTGGGGATCAGGGGCTCAAACAAAATATCAGGTGCACAACTAGACCACAGTCTCATTATAATGCAAAAAGAATTTATTTTGTACTACAGTAGTTCCTCTATATGTGACCACTCCCACCAAAGACCACTCCCCTTATATGACCATAATTCTTAAGCATTAGCATTTTTCAATGTTAAAATATCCCCCAAATAAAAGACCACCTCCCTTACCCAACCAAAGACTGCTTTTTTCGACCCCAAATCTATCAAAATATAAGAGAATTCACTCCCAGGAGCAACCATGCATGTACATGTATGTAGACATAATTTAATTAATATCTGTTTAATCCTCCAACTTTAATTACTATGGGTAAATTGACTAATTAGTAGTTACTACCAGGCAAACTAGGCCCCCGTTGGCATCTTTGTCAGTAAAACATCCGAAATGTCAAAGGTTGATCACAGTTCAAGGTCAAGAGGTCAAAATTTTGGTATCCATGGAAAGATCTTGTAACAAAGAATACACATGTGAAATATGAAAGCCCACTTACAATTTATGGCCAAGGTTAAAGTTTCTCAAAAGTAGGTAAAACTCCAATATTAAGCTCAAGAGGTCAAACATTTTTGTATCCATGGACAGGTCTTGTTGCAAGGAACACATATACACATGAGAAATATGAAAGCTTATCAATTTCCATTAAGAATTATGGCCAAAGTTAAAGTTTTTCAAAAAGTAGGTCAAACTCAGTTTTTCAAAAGTAGGTCAAACTCAAAGTTCAAGGTCACAATGTCAAAAATGTTGGTACATGTATGACAGTATCCATGGAAATTAGTTCTTGTTACAAGGAATACACATGTGAAATATGAAAGCCCTATTTCTAACCATTCAAAAATTATGATTAGGTTAAAGTTATTGAAAAGTAGGTCAAACTCCAAGATCAACTAGTACTGATAAAATACATGTACTACAACTTTAGTATAGAAACCTCAGCAGAAATACTACATGTAACAGATAAGGAACCTCAAATTTTTAGTTTTTTTTTTTCAAAATCTCAGACCTGCCTACATGTTTCATATCAAAAGTGTAAAATGTTGCTACTAAACGCGTAATGAAGAGAAGTTTAGCGTAATATAAACAATCGATTATAATTTTGAGAAAAAAACATCGTCTTTTCCCTACTTCGACATTATAAAAAAAAAACATAACTGTTATACGATATCAAGCCCCTTAACTTACATCGAATTTATATACCGGTAGGCGTTTATTTAAAATATCTTAAAAAGTAATTCTGATTTGAAATATGTTTTAGGCGTAAAAATGAGCAGCAAACGCGTAAAGCGTATTCATATTCCAAAAATCGTAAAAATTACGCCAAAATTGTAAAAGTAGGCAGGTCTGAAATCTCGTTGCTCATCATCAGTCCATATTTGAATTCAATGCATATCTGCCAACCCTAGGACATGGTTAAGAGGAACAGCGGGGTCACGGACACCCCCCCCCCCCATCTTCCACTAAGATTTTTTTTCAATTTTCCACGATAAAATTACCTTACAGTCTTACAATTATCAACTTAAGCCACAGAAAACCTATCATACATCTTTTCATTTTACTTACTTACATGTCTTTCTAATTCTGTTGTTCAGAAACCCATGTGTTTTTGAATCCAAATATGCTTGGTGTTTTCTGTTATCCTTCCCCCCCCCCCCCACCCCACCCCTCCGGTTTTTTTTTTCCCTTGTTTTGGGGCCGAATTTCAGCCCATTCCCAATGCCAAATTTCCAAAAAAATCACTCTTAAATTCCCAGAGGAATTATGAAAAAATCAATTGAGAAAACCTGGAAGTCAGCACAAAATGTCCTATTTCAAAGTACATCTTGTTTTTCATTCATCCCTTGTTCTGTTCAAGCAAATCAATGGATTAGCAATGTTAATAAATAATACTTTAGGGTTATACTTTTGTGAAAATTAGTGTAAAATTTTGCCAAATTTCAGCAAAATGTCGCATATTTTCCCAAATGGGACAGGCACCTTCTCCAAAATAAAAAAATACCCTGCCACCTAAGTGATAGTAAAATCACATCTATACCCCGTACAGTAAGCGACTTCAGGGCCCTCTTTCACATAGGGGAATGGCCCTGTAACAAGAGCCCCAGGGGGCACAACGCTCACCTGATACCCATGCACGCTCTAATCGACATACTGACATTGAATACTGATAGTGCCAGTACCAGGATTTTAGCCCACAACCTTTCTAACAAGATTTTTGCCGGATGCAGACAAGTTTTTTTTTCAGACAACCTTTAAAAGTACAAACAAGAGAAAATAGTCACATTTCAAAACAACAACTTTTTTACTGATTTGAAAAGATGGATTATGCGATCCAAAGTCATATGCCCAGCTAGTATAGTTCGATTATGCAACATCAAAAATAAAATCATTTTGTAAAATTCCACATTAATGTGCAACAGAAACAGAATAAATCAATGAAATGATTTCATAAATTAAGTTTATTTAAAATTGAACCAACCTTTCATTATTAATAGCCAGTATGCCAGAAAATAATAAAGCCTGTGTTTGTGAAACACGAATGCCCCACGGTGGCATCTTTGTTGGTATAAACACCATTTTCTGTTAAGTATGTGAGAGGTCAGGGTCAGAGTAATGTTGGTATCAATGGAAAGATCTTGTCACAAAGAATACACATGTACAATATGAAAGCCCTATCACTTACCATTCAAAAGTTATGCCCAATGTTAAAGTTTTTGAAAAGTAGGTCAAAGGTCAAGGTCAAGGTCACGAGGTCAAAAATGTTGGTATCAATGGAAAGGTATTGTCACAAGGAATACACATGTGAAATATGAAAGCTCTATCACCTTCCATTCAAAAGTTATGCCCAAATTTTTTCGGACAAACAGACAGACGGACAGGCCAAAAACTATATGCCCCCGTATCTTTGATTCCGGAAGCATAAAAAACAAAGACTTTTCGGTTTTGCCTTTATTCATATTAAATTATACAGAAATCTATGAATGAGAGCTTTTGAATAGTATTGATTTCATCTTAATACATGTAACGTACAGTCAAAATCGTGTTAATCCAATTAACACAGACAAGTTGTTAGCGGACAATATTAATTCAAGTGAGTTGTGCAGAAATTGAGCCAATTTATTTTCCAAACAGCAGTGTACGGTGTATCAAACCTCATGACCCAGTGAAGCCACTTGGACAAATTATTTTCGGTAAATATGCTGAAATGCGGCGCTTGGAAATGTATTTTTAGCATATTGAATCAATAGTCGTGATAAATTTAACTTCGAACTTGATCTTGTCTTTTATGCAATCTACAGATAGGTTTGAAAATATGCAAAATTCGGAACATTTTTGATAAGGACGCAGAGTTCTTGTAAAAAAAAGTGAAATTTGCAAAAAAAGGACATGCATGACCCCCCCTTTTTCTTTATATTTTTATGCGTGCCAAAGATTCACAATCAAAAAAGACCAATTTTACAGACTTCTGGGCATTTCGAGTCAGTCAAAATTTTTAGTGTGCACCTTTTTATTTCCTGTAGTTACCCCTACTAAAGGGGCAAGGAGGTATTGAACCAATCAAATCTGTAACACAAGATATATCAGTGGCGGATTTAGGGGGGTGCGGAGGGGGCGCCCGCCCCCCCGGCACTGACCCAAAATTTTCCAAAAACAGGTATATTTTTGCCCATTTTCAGTAAAAATCGGCAAAATTCGCCCCTAGACCCCCCGGCAAAGGGGCGCTGGATCCGCCACTGTATATGGCGACTATGTTTACCATAGATACAGAAATAAGACAAAGAAAATAATCATTAAATAGGGAAATTGTTCTGAAATATGCATGTATGAAAAAAAAGCAATCCAAGGAATGCTTGTGTCGCCTGCGTAGCGGATTTTTTTTTTTATTGAAATTAGGTCAAATATCAAGGGCAAGGTCACTACGTTAAAAATTATGGAATGTTTAGAAAGGTCTTTTCATAAGGAATACAAATGTGAAATATCAAAGTCCTATCACTTACCACTCAAAAGATATAGCAAATCATAGATTTGTTGAAAAGTAGGTCAAATATATAGGGCAAGTGCACGAGGTAAAACATAGGTAATCACAGATTACGAAGCTCACCTCGTGACAGCAAAATTCAATTCAAACATATTTCTTAGTACATGTATATTGGCTTTTAAAGGCAAAACCACTCAAGCAGAAAAAGTAGGTCAAGGTCATTTTATGAAAGTTTGATCAAAGATACATCCAATATGCAAGTTTGGTACATGTAGCAGTTATACTTTGCTCAATATTGGCTTTTAAAGGCAAAATCACTCAAGCGGAAAAAGTAGGTCAAGGTCATTTTATGAAAGTTTGATCAAAGATACATCTAATATGCAAGTTTGGAACATCTAGCACTTATACTTTGCTCAATATTGGCTTTTAAAGGCAAAATCACTCAAGCAGAAAAAGTAGGTCAAGGTCATTTATGAAAGTTTGATCAAAGATACATCCAATATGCAAGTTTGGTACATGTAGCACTTATATTCTGCCCAATATTGGCGTTTAAAAGCGAAATCACTCAAGTGGAAAAAGTAGGTCAGATGCTGCATCCGATGCATGGGTCCATCTCGGCATCCAAAGATGAATCACTTGTGCAAGTTTGGTTACTGTAGCATTAGTACTTTGTCAGATACTGAGCTACCCCAAACTTCTTATCCAAATCACTCAAGCGGAAAATGTAGGTCAGATGCTTCATCCGATGCATGGGTTCACCTCAGCATCCAAAGATGAATCACTTGTGCAAGTTTGGTTACTGTAGCATCAGTACTTTGTCAGATACTGAGCTACCCCAAACTTCTTAACCAAGTCACTCAAGCGGAAAATGTAGGTCAGATGCTGCATCCAATGCATGGGTTATAGCATAAGCTCACTCAACTTCGTCGAGGTGAGCTAAAAATGATGGTATGTGAAGAAAGGTCTTGTCACATGGAATGCACATGTGAAATATCAAAGCCTATCACTCAGCAATCAAAAGAAATAGCCAATCTAAGATTTTTTGAAAAGTAGGTCAAATATCTAGGTCTTGGTCATGAGGTCAAAAGTTATGATATGTGTAGAAAGGCCTTGTCACAAGAAGGAATACACATATGAAATATCAAAGCTCTATCACTTACCAATCAAAAGATATAGCAAATCTTAATTTTTTTGAAAAGTAGGTCAAATATCTAGGTCAAGGTCATGAGGTCAAAATTATGGTATGTGTAGAAAGGTATTGTCAAAAGGAATACACAAGAGAAATATCAAAGCCCTATCACTTGCCAATCAATAGATATAGCCAATCTTGATTTTTTTTTTTTTAAAGTAGGTCAAATATCTAGGTCAAGGTCATAAGGTTAAAAAATATAGTATGTGAAAAAGGGCTTGTCACAAGAAATACACATGTGAAATATCAAAGCCCTATCACTTACCAATCAAAAGATATAGCCAATCTTAGATTTTTTGGAAAGTAGGTCAAATATCTAGGTCAAGGTCATGAGGTCAAAAAATATGGTTTGCGTAGAAAGGTCTTGTCACAAAGATTACACAAGTGAAATATCAAAGCCCTATCACTAATCAATCAAGAGATATAGCCAATATCAGATTTTTAGAAAAGTAGGTCAAATATCTAGGTCAAGGTCACAAGGTCAAAAATTATGATATGTGTATAAAGGTCTTGTCACAAGGAATACACATGTGAAATATCAAAGCCCTATCACTTACCAATCAAAAGTTATGGGGTGTGACACCCAAGTGTGACAGACAGACGGACAGACAGAGGGACGGATGGACGGACAGACGAACAACGGACAAAGTGATCCCTAAGTGTCGCTGTGCTTCGCAGTCGACACAAAAAGTCAACATCTTAAAAATAAATTCAGAGTATATTTGATAGCGTATGTGGCCAAGTTAATTCGAAGTATGAAAATAAGTACACAAAGCCAAACTAGCTATAGCTAGTCTTATTTAAAAAATCATTAAAAATCTAAAAGTTGATATTTTGACAAAATTCTTTCACAGTTTCATTTCAAGCGATAAATATAAAAATAAAAAGAGAAAAAAAAACTGAAAAAGGGAAAAAAAAAATTGTTGGGGTCCCACCGGGGTTTGAAGCTACTCCCCATGGGTCCATTTGGCATGGAAAACATACATTATACCTATGTACAATCTTAAAAAATATTCCTTAAAAATCCAAAAGTGGATATCTTGACAAAATTCTTTCACTTGTAGGGTACCATGCATGAGTACCTCATACCTACAAATTGTCATGACAATCTGAAGAGTGGTTATAGAAAAGAAGCAGAAAATGTATGATAAAACACCGCTAAAGACGGTATGGCCGGATTGCAAAGTAAGTTTTTGTCAACAACTGGGTCGTCACTAAGTCAAATATTACAGCATACATTGAGAGGTCTTGTCAGAGGCAATCTACATGTATAATATAAAGTTTCTACTGTATACAGTTCCTTAGATTTTGCTTAAACCAGGAACTTGATCCAAAGTCTTTAACTAGGTCAAAGTCCAAGGTCAAGGTCACTAGGTCCAATGTTACGGCATAAATTGAAAAGTCTCGTGATGGGCAACCTAAATGTATAATATAAGGTTTCTACTGCATAAAGTTCCTTAGATTTTGCTTAAACCAAGAACTTTAACCAAAATCTTTAACTAGGTCAACGTTCAAGGTCAAGGTCACTGGGTCAAATATTACTGCATAAATTGAAAGGTCTCAACATGGGCAACCTACATGTATAATATAAAGTTTCTACTGCATACAGTTCCTTAGATTTTGCTTAAACCAGAAACTTTAACCAAAATCTTTAACTAGGTCAAAGTCCAAGGTCAAAGTCACTAGGTCCAATGTTATGGCATAAATTGAAAGGTCTCATCATGGGCAACCTAAATGTATAATATAAGGTTTCTACTGCATACAGTTCCTTAGATTTTGCTTAAACCAGAAACTTTAACCAAAATCTTTAACTAGGTCAAAGTCCAAGGTCAAGGTCACTAGGCCCAATGTTACGGCATAAATTGAAAGGTCTCATCATGGACAACCTACATGTATAATATAAGGTTTCTACTGCATACAGTTCCTTAGATTTTGCTTAAACCAGAAACTTTAACCAAAATCTTTAACTAGGTCAAAGTCCAAGGTCAAGGTCACTAGGTCCAATGTTACGGCATAAATTGAAAGGTCTCATCATGGGCAACCTAAATGTATAATATAAGGTTTCTACTGCATAAAGTTCCTTAGATTTTGCTTAAACCAAGAACTTTAACCAAAATCTTTAACTAGGTCAACGTTCAAGGTCAAGGTCACTGGGTCAAATGTTACTGCATAAATTGAAAGGTCTCATCATGGGCAACCTAAATGTATAATATAAGGTTTCTACTGCATACAGTTCCTTAGATTTTGCTTAAATCAGAAACTTTAACCAAAATCTTTAACTAGGTCAAAGTCCAAGGTCAAGGTCACTAGGCCCAATGTTACGGCATAAATTGAAAGGTCTCATCATGGGCAACCTAAATGTATAATATAAGGTTTCTACTGCATACAGTTCCTTAGATTTTGCTTAAACCAGAAACTTTAACCAAAATCTTTAACTAGGTCAAAGTCCAAGGTCAAGGTCACTAGGTCCAATGTTACGGCATAAATTGAAAGGTCTCATCATGGGCAACCTAAATGTATAATATAAGGTTTCTACTGCATACAGTTCCTTAGATTTTGCCTCAACCAGAAACTTTAACCAAAATGTTGACGGCAGACGGACAGACGGACGGACGGACGGACAGACGGACGGACGGACATCGTCAATCTATAGACCGGAATTGCTTTGCAATCCGGCCAAAAATCAACCCCCCCCCCTTCCTTTTTACATAAGAAAAAAATTCATAAAAAATCAAAAAAATAAATTTTAAGCATAAAATACATATCAAAGCATTAAGTAAGTTAAATATGATAAATATGTAGTAAATGAGTGTGTAAAATCATACACTTATTGAGTTATTTAAAGAAATAGTGCAAAAATGTGCATTTCTGACAAAGTCCGAAAAGACGTCAAAAACGCGTCAAAAATTTGACTTCGAAGTGGAACCAATAAAATCAAATTCAAGGAATTGTGGTCCCCCGCTTTTGGGTGTTTGTCTTTAAAGAAATGCTTACAGACATCCCCCCATTCTTAAGTTTTAATAATATATCTCATATATTATCAACATTCTAAATATGAAAGATTAACTCCAAGAAAAGGTCAAAAGGTACAAACTTTTGTTTTGTTTCCAAGGGACAGGGCTTATGAAAAGGTATGCACATGTGAAATATTTAAGACCTATGATTTAAATTAAAATCAAACACTTATGGTTGAGGTTGAAGTTTTTAAATGTGGGTCAACCTCCATGGACAAGGTCACAAGGTCAGAATGTTGTTACCAACAGAAAGGTCTCATCACACGGAATACACATGTGAAATGTGAAAGCCCCATCATTTTCCATTAAAAAGTTATGGACAAGGTTATAGTTTTTTGAAAAGTAGGTCGAACTCAAAGGTCAAGGTCACAAGGTCAAAAATTTTGGTATCCATGGAAAGGTCTTGTCACAAGGAATACACATGTGAAATATCAAAGCCCTATCACTTTCCATTCAAAAGTTATGGTCAACGTTAAAGTTTTTAATAAGTAGGTCAAAGTCCAAGGTCACAAGGTCAAAAATTTTGGTATCCATGCAAAGGTCTTGTCACAAGGAATACACATGTGAAATATCATAGCCCTATCACTTTCCATTCAAAAGTTATGGTCAAGGTTATAGTTTTTAATAAGTAGGTCAAAGTCCAAGGTCAAGGTCACAATGTCAAAAAGTTTGGTATCCATGGAAAGGTCTTGTCACAAGGAATACACATGTGAAATATCAAAGCCCTATCACTTTCCATTCAAAAGTTATGGTCAAGGTTAAAGTTTTTAATAAGTAGGTCAAAGTCCAAGGTCAAGGACACAAGGTCAAAAATTTTGGTATCCATGGAAAGGTCTTGACACAAGGAAAACACATGTGAAATATCAAAGCCCTATCACTTTCCATTCAAAAGTTATGGTCAAGGTTAAAGTTTTTAATAAGTAGGTCAAAGTCCAAGGTCAAGGTCAAGAGGTCAAAAATTTTGGTATCCATGCAAAGGTCTTGTCACAAGGAATACACATGTGAAGTATCAAAGCCCTATCACTTTCCATTCAAAAGTTATGGTCAAGGTTAAAGTTTTTAATAAGTAGGTCAAAGTCCAAGGTCAAGGTCACAAGGTCAAAAATTTTGGTATCCATGGAAAGGTCTTGTCAGAAGGAATACCCATGTGAAATATCAAAGCCCTATCACTTACCATTCAAAAGTTATGGACAAGGTTATAGTTTTTAATAAGTAGGTCAAAGTCCAAGGTCAAGGTCACGAGGTCAAAAATTTTGGTATCCATGGAAAGCTCTTGTCACAAGGAATACACATGTGAAATATCAAAGCCCTATCACTTACCATTAAAAAGTTATGGACAAGGTTATAGTTTTTTGAAAAGTAGGTCGAACTCAAAGGTCAAGGTCACAAGGTCAAAAATTTTGGTATCCATGGAAAGGTCTTGTCACAAGGAATACACATGTGAAATATCAAAGCCCTATCACTTTCCATTCAAAAGTTATGGTCAACGTTAAAGTTTTTAATAAGTAGGTCAAAGTCCAAGGTCACAAGGTCAAAAATTTTGGTATCCATGCAAAGGTCTTGTCACAAGGAATACACATGTGAAATATCAAAGCCCTATCACTTTCCATTCAAAAGTTATGGTCAAGGTTATTGTTTTTAATAAGTAGGTCAAAGTCCAAGGTCAAGGTCACAAGGTCAAAAATTTTGGTATCCATGGAAAGGTCTTGTCACAAGGAATACACATGTGAAATATCAAAGCCCTATCACTTTCCATTCAAAAGTTATGGTCAAGGTTAAAGTTTTTAATAAGTAGGTCAAAGTCAAAGGTCAAGGTCACAAGGTCAAAAATTTTGGTATCCATGCAAAGGTCTTGACACAAGGAATACACATGTGAAATATCAAAGCCCTATCACTTTCCATTCAAAAGTTATGGTCAAGGTTAAAGTTTTTAATAAGTAGGTCAAAGTCCAAGGTCAAGGTCACGAGGTCAAAAATTTTGGTATCCATGCAAAGGTCTTGTCACAAGGAATACACATGTGAAATATCAAAGCCCTATCACTTTCCATTCAAAAGTTATGGTCATGGTTAAAGTTTTTAATAAGTAGGTCAAAGTCCAAGGTCAAGGTCACAAGGTCAAAAATTTTGGTATCCATGGAAAGGTCTTGTCACAAGGAATACACATGTGAAATATCAAAGCCCTATCACTTACCATTCAAAAGTTATGCACAAGGTTAAAGTTTTTGTGACTGACGGATAGACGGACGGACGGACGGACGGACAGACGGACGGACGAACCGGTTTTAATGTCCCCACGCTTTTGCATACACATGTGAAATATCAAAGCCCTATCACTTTCCATTCAAAAGTTATGGTCAAGGTTAAAGTTTTTAATAAGTAGGTCAAAGTCCAAGGTCAAGGTCACAAGGTAAAAAATTTTGGTATCCATGGAAAGGTCTTGACACAAGGAATACACATGTGAAATATCAAAGCCCTATCACTTTCCATTCAAAAGTTATGGTCAAGGTTAAAGTTTTTAATAAGTAGGTCAAGGTCCAAGGTCAAGGTCACAAGGTCAAAAATTTTGGTATCCATGGAAAGGTCTTGTCACAAGGAATACACATGTGAAATATCAAAGCCCTATCACTTACCATTCAAAAGTTATGCACAAGGTTAAAGTTTTTGTGACTGACAGACAGACGGACGGACGGACGGACCGGTTTTAATGTCCCCGCGCTTTCGCGAAAGCGGGGGACAAAAAAATAACAACACTTCTTAAGACATCTCTCTAGATCATCCTGATGCTTTTTGTTTGTCGATACATGCTTCGGTTCTGAAGAAGTTTGTCAAAGGAGGGTACCCCCCCGTGACCTACTTTTGGCTGAGGTGGCGCCACCTGTTGACAGATCCGGACAAAAAACAACAACACTTGTAGGGGACCATGAGTACTTCATACCTACCAAGTTTCATCAAAATCCCTTCAGCCGTTCTGGAGAAGAAGTTTAAAATGTGAAAAGTTTTAGACGACGGACGCAACACTATGACAATAGCTCACTTGAGCCTATGGCTCAGGTGAGCTAAACAAGAGCCCCAGGGGGCACAACGCTCACCTGATACCCATGCACGCTCTAATTGACATACTGACATTGAATACTGATAGTGCCAGTACCAGGATTTTAGCCCACAACCTTTCTAAAAAGATTTTTGCCGGATGCAGAGAAGTGTTTTTTTCAGACAACCTTTAAAAGTACAAAAAAGAAAAAAATAGTCACATTTCAAAACAATAACTTTTTTACTGATTTGAAAAAAACGGATAAAGTGGTCCAACGTCATATGCCCAGCTAGTATAGTTCATTTATGCAACATCAAAAATAAAATCATATTGTAACATTCCACATTAATGTGCAGCAGAAAAAGAATAAAACAATGAAATGATTTCACAAATTAACTTTATTTAAAATTGAACACAAAACCTTTCATTATTGATAGCTAGCATGCCAGAAATTATAAAGCCTGTGTTTGTGAAACGAGAATGCCCCCGGCGGCATCTTTGTTAGTATAAACACCATTTTCTGTTAAGTATAAGAGAGGTCAGGGTCAGCGTAATATTGGTATCAATGGAAAGATCTTGTCACAAGGAATACACATGTACAATATGAAAGCCCTATCACTTAACCATTCAAAAGTTATGCCCAATGTTAAAGTTTTTGAGAAGTACGTGAAAGGTCAAGGTTATGGTCATGAGGTCAAAAATTTTGGTAAATACACATGTGAAATATGAAACCTCTATCACCAGCTTCCATTCAAAAGTTATGCCCAATGTTAAAGTTTTTCGGAAAACAGACAGACAAACAGACAGACGGACAGGCCAAAAACTATATGCTCCCGAATCTTTTATTCCAGGGGCATAAAAAACAAAGATTTTTCGGTTTTGCCTTTATTCACTGAAATCTATGAATTATGCTTTTGAATAGTATTGATTTCATCTCAAATACATGAAACATACAATTAAAATCGTTTTGATCCAATATTCATCAATTCAAGTGAGTTGTGCAGAAATTGTGCCAGTTTGTTTTCCAAAAAAGCAGTGTATGTTGTATCAAACCTCATGACCCAGTGAAGCCACTTGAACAAATAATTTTCAGTAAATATGCTGAAATGCGACGCTTCTTGCCTATGCATATTTCAACAGGCGAGAAGGAGCGTCGCATTTCAGCATACGCTGTTCAACACCTCAAGTGGTTTCTCTAGGTTTCGCAGTTTGAAACAAATTAAAAGGCCCATGAAATTGTTAAGCTTGTCCAACTAGCAGACCTACAACATCGTTATTTACTGTTAACTAATTGTTTTACCTCATCATAGGTCTGTTACATGGACAAGTTGTTAGCGGAGAGAGTTCATGAAATGTATCGGTTGCATTGGATTTGCCGACAAGAAGTTATTTGGTCCGATAAAAACTTATCATGTATCTATTATTTGAACAGATAAAAATTCCCAAATGTCTTAACAGTGTCAGGATCCTGTCGTTTTATGAGAGAAAATGTTTTATTATTCACAACCTCAGGCCTCTGTGTTCCTCTTAAAAATATTATACATATAAGATGACGAACACAGTGGCTTAAGGTTGTGAATAATAATTTATTTTCTCTATTAAAACAACAGCTTCTGTGGTCCAACATTTCATTGGAAGATTTCAGGAACTCTGAACGGAATTATTTATTTTCAAGAATTTCAGATATTAAATGTCCTATGCATTCTCAAAATCCAGAGGAAGAGATTACTCATTAGAAGTTTCTTCAACTTTCAAGAAATCAGTCCATAAATTACTTCATCTAAGAGAGTCTAAGACAGAGGAAATTCGAGCAAACTTTATACATGATAACAAGTATATGCAAGTGTTCCAAGTACATGAATGATAACCATTATGAAAGTGTTCCAAGTATAAAAATCTATTCCGTTTGTGCACTGTATCTCCTGAAATGTATCGCAGTACTACTTTGCGGTTTGTATATTGCAATGAAGCGCCTAGCGGAATACGATGCGCCTTGGGGACGAAGATTAATGTGGGGCGCATAGCTCAGTCAGTTGAGCGCCGGATTTTCAATCTGAAGATCCTAGGTTCAAATCCCGTTGAGGGCGGACTTTCTCAGAGGTGATTTATCATCTCGCCCCCACCTGTTCTCTGACTCGGAGGGAACTAAAACGGTCTGAGTGGCCCCTCGAGCTGCGGCTGAGGAGATTGCCTCGTGTGATGGCACGTTAAAAGCCGTTGGAAATACGGACCACCCACTGTAGTACATAAATCACACCTTCCCCGAATACACCGCATACACTTGCATACATAGTGGAAGGTACCTTGTATAGAGCATGGTGAACGAGTGGTGAGTTGTGAGTGTTGAGGAGTAGTGAGAGGAATTTGAAATATTGTCTTGATATATAATGTCAAAGTTTAATAATATGTGATCCCCTCTGGGGAGTGCTCCGATAAGCGGAGGGTGATACCAAGGAAGAAGAAGAAGAAATATCTAGGTCATTGTCCTGTCAAATAGTTCCGATCATTTTCTTATTATTTTCAACAATTGGTGGAAAATACACACAATGTTTATCTTGAATTGTCTTCCCGTGATTGTTTACTAGATAGATGAAATAAAATTTTGAATATAGTTTAAAGTGTGTGAGACATCTACATGTGTGGAAGAATACGTGTGAAAAATGGGTCCTCAGATCATAAAATTCGAATAATTCCGGTCCGGAACCAGGTGCATGGCTTTGAAAAAATATTAAAAAAGTTGTGTACTTTTAATCTTTACGGCATTTTTTTTTTTTTGTGATTCAAATAAAATTTCTTCATTCAAAAGTAGTATCAATGTGTTTAACCCGGTGCGATTTGAGAATTTTTCTCCTATTTTTGGTAAGAAAACAGTACATTATACCTATGTACAATCTTAAAAAATATTCCTTAAAAATCCAAAAGTGGATATCTTGACAAAATTCTTTCACTTGAAGGGTACCATGCATGAGTACCTCATACCTACAAAATGTCATGACAATCTGAAGAGTGGTTATAGAAAAGAAGCAGAAAATGTATGAAAATCACCCCCCCCCCCCCTTCCTTTTTACATAAGAAAAAAAATCATAAAAAATTAAAAAAATAAAATTTAAGCATAAAATACATATCAAAGCATTAAGTAAGTTATATATGATAAATATGCAGTAAATGAGTGTGTAAAATCATACACTTATTGAGTTATTTAAAGAAATAGTGCAAAAATTTGCATTTCTGACTAAGTCCGAAGAGACGTCAAAAAAGCGTCAAAAATTTGAGTTCGGAGTGGAACCAAAAATAACAACACTTCTTAAGACATCTCTGAAGATCATCCTGATGCTTTCGGTTTGTCGATACGTGCTTCCGTTCTGAAGAAGTTTGTCAAGGGAGGGTACCCCCCGTGACCTACTTTTGCCTGTGGTGGCGCCACCTGTTGAGGGATCCGGACGACAAACAACAACACTTGTAGGGGATCATTAGTACTTTATACCTACCAAGTTTCATCAAAATCCCTTAAGCCATTCTTGAGAAGAAGTTGAAAATGTGAAAAGTTTACGACAGACAGACGACGGACGACAGACGACAGACGACACACGACACACGACAGACGACGGACGACGGACGCCGGACGGATCGCTATGACAATAGCTCACTAGAGCCTTTGGCTCAGGTGAGCTAATAAGGAAAAAAAATTTGTTGGGGTCCCGCCGGGGTTTGGAGCCACTTCCCATTGGTCCTTTGGGCATGGAAAACATACATTATACCTATGTACAATCTTAAAAAATATTCCTTAAAAATCCAAAAGTGGATATCTTGACAAAATTCTTTCACTTGAAGGGTACCATGCATGAGTACCTCATACCTACAAAATGTCATGACAATCTGAAGAGTGGTTATAGAAAAGAAGCAGAAAATGTATGAAAATCAACCCCCCCCCCCTTCCTTTTTACATAAGAAAAAAAATCATAAAAAATTAAAAAAATAAAATTTAAGCATAAAATACATATCAAAGCATTAAGTAAGTTATATATGATAAATATGCAGTAAATGAGTGTGTAAAATCATACACTTATTGAGTTATTTAAAGAAATAGTGCAAAAATTTGCATTTCTGACTAAGTCCGAAGAGACGTCAAAAAAGCGTCAAAAATTTGAGTTCGGAGTGGAACCAAAAATAACAACACTTCTTAAGACATCTCTGTAGATCATCCTGATGCTTTCGGTTTGTCGATACGTGCTTCCGTTCTGAAGAAGAAGTTTGTCAAGGGAGGGTACCCCCCGTGACCTACTTTTGCCTGTGGTGGCGCCACCTGTTGAGGGATCCGGACGACAAACAACAACACTTGTAGGGGATCATTAGTACTTTATACCTACCAAGTTTCATCAAAATCCCTTAAGCCATTCTTGAGAAGAAGTTGAAAATGTGAAAAGTTTACGACAGACAGACGACGGACGACAGACGACAGACGACACACGACAGACGACGGACGACGGACGCCGGACGGATCGCTATGACAATAGCTCACTAGAGCCTTTGGCTCAGGTGAGCTAATAAGGAAAAAAAATTTGTTGGGGTCCCGCCGGGGTTTGGAGCCACTTCCCATTGGTCCTTTGGGCATGGAAAACATACATTATACCTATGTACAATCTTAAAAAATATTCCTTAAAAATCCAAAAGTGGATATCTTGACAAAATTCTTTCACTTGAAGGGTACCATGCATGAGTACCTCATACCTACAAAATGTCATGACAATCTGAAGAGTGGTTATAGAAAAGAAGCAGAAAATGTATGAAAATCAACCCCCCCCCCCCCCTTCCTTTTTACATAAGAAAAAAAATCATAAAAAATTAAAAAAATAAAATTTAAGCATAAAATACATATCAAAGCATTAAGTAAGTTATATATGATAAATATGCAGTAAATGAGTGTGTAAAATCATACACTTATTGAGTTATTTAAAGAAATAGTGCAAAAATTTGCATTTCTGACTAAGTCCGAAGAGACGTCAAAAAAGCGTCAAAAATTTGAGTTCGGAGTGGAACCAAAAATAACAACACTTCTTAAGACATCTCTGTAGATCATCCTGATGCTTTCGGTTTGTCGATACGTGCTTCCGTTCTGAAGAAGAAGTTTGTCAAGGGAGGGTACCCCCCGTGACCTACTTTTGCCTGTGGTGGCGCCACCTGTTGAGGGATCCGGACGACAAACAACAACACTTGTAGGGGATCATTAGTACTTTATACCTACCAAGTTTCATCAAAATCCCTTAAGCCATTCTTGAGAAGAAGTTGAAAATGTGAAAAGTTTACGACAGACAGACGACGGACGACAGACGACAGACGACAGACGACACACGACAGACGACGGACGACGGACGCCGGACGGATCGCTATGACAATAGCTCACTAGAGCCTTTGGCTCAGGTGAGCTAATAAGGAAAAAAAATTTGTTGGGGTCCCGCCGGGGTTTGGAGCCACTTCCCATTGGTCCTTTGGGCATGGAAAACATACATTATACCTATGTACAATCTTAAAAAATATTCCTTAAAAATCCAAAAGTGGATATCTTGACAAAATTCTTTCACTTGAAGGGTACCATGCATGAGTACCTCATACCTACAAAATGTCATGACAATCGGAAGAGTGGTTATAGAAAAGAAGCAGAAAATGTATGAAAATCAACCCCCCCCCCCTTCCTTTTTACATAAGAAAAAAAATCATAAAAAATTAAAAAAATAAAATTTAAGCATAAAATACATATCAAAGCATTAAGTAAGTTATATATGATAAATATGCAGTAAATGAGTGTGTAAAATCATACACTTATTGAGTTATTTAAAGAAATAGTGCAAAAATTTGCATTTCTGACTAAGTCCGAAGAGACGTCAAAAAAGCGTCAAAAATTTGAGTTCGGAGTGGAACCAAAAATAACAACACTTCTTAAGA
Source organism: Pinctada fucata (assembly GCA_028142955.1). Lineage (NCBI taxonomy): Eukaryota > Metazoa > Mollusca > Bivalvia > Pterioida > Pteriidae > Pinctada > Pinctada fucata. Next base: position 55,654,111 of record AP027105.1, read on the forward strand.
CATCTCTGTAGATCATCCTGATGCTTTCGGTTTGTCGATACGTGCTTCCGTTCTGAAGAAGAAGTTTGTCAAGGGAGGGTACCCCCCGTGACCTACTTTTGCCTGTGGTGGCGCCACCTGTTGAGGGATCCGGACGACAAACAACAACACTTGTAGGGGATCATTAGTACTTTATACCTACCAAGTTTCATCAAAATCCCTTAAGCCATTCTTGAGAAGAAGTTGAAAATGTGAAAAGTTTACGACAGACAGACGACGGACGACAGACGACAGACGACAGACGACACACGACAGACGACGGACGACGGACGCCGGACGGATCGCTATGACAATAGCTCACTAGAGCCTTTGGCTCAGGTGAGCTAATAAGGAAAAAAAATTTGTTGGGGTCCCGCCGGGGTTTGGAGCCACTTCCCATTGGTCCTTTGGGCATGGAAAACATACATTATACCTATGTACAATCTTAAAAAATATTCCTTAAAAATCCAAAAGTGGATATCTTGACAAAATTCTTTCACTTGAAGGGTACCATGCATGAGTACCTCATACCTACAAAATGTCATGACAATCTGAAGAGTGGTTATAGAAAAGAAGCAGAAAATGTATGAAAATCAACCCCCCCCCCTTCCTTTTTACATAAGAAAAAAAATCATAAAAAATTAAAAAAATAAAATTTAAGCATAAAATACATATCAAAGCATTAAGTAAGTTATATATGATAAATATGCAGTAAATGAGTGTGTAAAATCATACACTTATTGAGTTATTTAAAGAAATAGTGCAAAAATTTGCATTTCTGACTAAGTCCGAAGAGACGTCAAAAAAGCGTCAAAAATTTGAGTTCGGAGTGGAACCAAAAATAACAACACTTCTTAAGACATCTCTGTAGATCATCCTGATGCTTTCGGTTTGTCGATACGTGCTTCCGTTCTGAAGAAGAAGTTTGTCAAGGGAGGGTACCCCCCGTGACCTACTTTTGCCTGTGGTGGCGCCACCTGTTGAGGGATCCGGACGACAAACAACAACACTTGTAGGGGATCATTAGTACTTTATACCTACCAAGTTTCATCAAAATCCCTTAAGCCATTCTTGAGAAGAAGTTGAAAATGTGAAAAGTTTACGACAGACAGACGACGGACGACAGACGACAGACGACACACGACAGACGACGGACGACGGACGCCGGACGGATCGCTATGACAATAGCTCACTAGAGCCTTTGGCTCAGGTGAGCTAAAAATGGAAACATAATCATTTCTGAACATCTTGTTTCCTGCGCATATTCCAATGTAGGCGACACCTCGTTATATTTATCTCCACTGTCAGTATTGTTGTTTTTGTCATTTGTTGATTTTTTTTTTTATTTAAAAGTTGTCATGTTTTTTATTGGTTGGTCCTTGGTCAGTTCGGCGCTTTACACACGCGTCTTTAGTGAATCAACCATTAAGCATTTACAAGAGTGACAAAATAAGAGATGACACCAGCAAGTCTTCAATAATTGTCGAAAGCAGAACAGACAAGTCTCAATCTGGAATGCGGAATTAGTGTATAAAAATTGGAAAAATTCTGCTAAAATCGGAAAAGTTTGCAGGTATGGGATTATATGTGTCTTGTTAAAAGTTTTAATATGAATAGAGTACAAAAAGAATCAGTGAATATTTTTCAAAATTTCTGATTTTAGTTTAATTTTGTATTGAATAAAACACCGCTAAAGACGGTATGACCAGATTGCAAAGTAAGTTTTTGTCACCAACTGGGTCAAGGTCACTAAGTCAAATATTACAGCATACATTGAGAGGTCATGTCAGAGGCAACCTACATGTATAATATAAAGTTTCTACTGTATACAGTTCCTCAGATTTTGCTTAAACCAGGAACTTTAACCAAAGTCTTTAACTAGGTCAAAGTCCAAGGTCAAGGTCACTAGGTCCAATGTTATGGCATAAATTGAAATGTCTCGTCATGGGCAACCTAAATGTATAATATAAGGTTTCTACTGCATACAGTTCCTTAGATTTTGCTTAAACCAGAAACTTTAACCAAAATCTTTAACTAGGTCAAAGTCCAAGGTCACTAGGTCCAATATTATGGCATAAATTGAAAGATCTCGTCATTGGGCAACCTAAATGTATAATACAGAGGACTCCGTTTAAACTGATAGCTTATTTGTCAGACTCCAACTATCAGTATATACGGAGTATCAGATAAGACGGAGTGATAAATTTCGTGACATTTTCGTCCGAAAATAATGAAATTGACGCGTTTTGCGTAGTTATTTTCTTTAACTGCTACTAGTATTTAAGTTAAAAGAAAAATCAATATCGTTAAATAAACATTGTCTGCTACCCTCTACATAAGGGTTGTCCACCTATTAAAAAATGCGGTAGTGTTAAAATAACACTCCATACTATCTCCCTTACAATGATTGACAGGTGAAAAGGTGAAGCCAGACAGCAATTAGCTGGGAAACGGGGAATTTTTACCTGTGTTACGATTTGGTACCTTGCTGATTTTTTTCCTTACAGCAATTTTGTATCAGAATAAACGGAGTTCTAAAAATTTTCTATCAGTTTAAAAATAGTATTTTCAATAGAAATAGATAGAAATGGTTTTGTGTTTTGAAATCATATCAGATTAGCCGGAGTATCAGATTAACCGATATCAGTTTAAATGGGGTCCTCTGTATAAGGTTTCTACTGCATACATTTCCTTAGATTTTGCTTAAACCAGAAACTTTAACCAAAATCTTTAACTAGGTCAAAGTCCAAGGTCAAGGTCACTAGGTCCAATGTTACGGCTTAAATTGAAAGTTCTCATCATGGGCAACCTAAATGTATAATATAAGGTTTCTACTGCATACAGTTTCTTAGATTTTGCTTAAACCAGAAACTTTAATCAAAATCTTTAACTAGGTCAAAGTCCAAGGTCAAGGCCACTAGGTCAAATGTTACGGCATAAATTGAAAGATCTGGTCATGGGCAACATACATGTATAATATAAAGTTTCTACTGCATACAGTTCCATAGATTTTGCTTAAACCAGGAACTTTAACCAAAATCTTTAACTAGGTCAAAGTCCAAGGTCAAGGTCACTAGGTCAAATGTTACGACATAAATTGAAAGGTCTTGTCATGGGCAACCTTCATGTATAATATAAAGTTTCTACTGCATATAGTTCCTTAGATTTTGCCTCAACCAGAAACTTTAACCAAAATGTTGACGGCAGATGGACGGACAGACGGACGGACAGACGGACATCGTCAATCTATGACCGGAATTGCTTTGCAATCCGGCCAAAAATGTTATTAGCGAGCAGAGCTCACTGCAAAGGCCCATTATTTATGGTAATGCGTATACGTAAGTATGGGAAAATGCACAAGCAAAAGATATACATACTTGGAGCTGAAAAAGTATGGTAACAGAATGAGGATACGGGTAAAAGTGACTCGATTCCCTTAAACGACAGAGCAGGAGAACATAACTTGACAGAGTCCCAATGGATAGAATTCTTCTATTTTATGGTGTAAAAATAGCAATCCAAGGAATGCTTGTGTCGCCTGCGAAGCGGATTTTTTTTTATTGAAAATAGGTCAAATATCAAGGGCAAGGTCACTAGGTCAAAAATTATGGAATGTTTAGAAAGGTCTTTTCATAAGGAATACAAATGTGAAATATCAAAGCCCTATCACTTACCATTCAAAAGATATAGCCAATCTTAGATTTGTTGAAAAGTAGGTCAAATATATAGGGTAAGTGCACGAGGTAAAAAATGATGGTATGTGAAAAAAGCTCTTGTCACATGGAATGCACATGTGAAATATCAAAGCCTATCAATCAGCAATCAAAGGAAATAGCCAATCTAAGATTTTTTGAAAAGTAGGTCAAATATCTAGGTCAAGGTCATGAGGTCAAATGTTATGATATGTGTAGAAAGGCCTTGTCACAAGAAGGAATACACATATGAAATATCAAAGCCCTATCACTTACCAATCAAAAGATATAGCAAATCTTAATTTTTTTGAAAAGTAGGTCATATATCTAGGTCAAGGTCACAAGGTCAAAATTATGGTATGTGTAGAAAGGTATTGTCAAAAGGAATACATAAGAGAAATATCAAAGCCCTATAACTTGTCAATCAAAAGATATAGCCAATCTTGGATTTTTTTTTAAAGTAGGTAAAATATCTAGGTCAAGGTCATAAGGTAAAAAATATAGTATTTGAAGAAAGGGCTTTTCACAAGAAATACACATGTGAAATATCAAAGCCCTATCACTTACCAATCAAAAGATATAGCCAATCTTAGATTTTTTGAAAAGTAGGTCAAATATCTACGTCAAGGTCATGAGGTCAAAAATTATGGTTTGCGTAGAAAGGTCTTGTCACAAAGATTACACATGTGAAATATCAAAGTCCTATCACTTGCCAATCAAGAGATATAGCTAATATTAGATTTTTAGAGAAGTAGGTCAAATATCTAGGTCAAGGTCACAAGATCAAAAATTATGATATGTGTAGAAAGGTCTTGTCACAAGGAATACACATGTGAAATATCAAAGCCCTATCACTTACCAATCAAAAGTTATGGGGTGTGACACCCAAGTGTGACAGACGGACAGACAGACAGACAGACGGACGGACGGACGGACGGACAACGGATAAAGTGATCCCTAAGTGTCCCTGTGCTTCGCAGGCGACTCAATAAAATTAAGTGAAACTCGCCGAATTGTTTGTCTGAAAATCAGAAATTCAGCAGCAACTAATCTGCTATCTTTATCACTAATGACGACACAACGGTACGCAACTCTGCAGTATACTTGATGTCATTATTCCTCTATATGTGACTTCTTTGTAGCACCCATTTTCACGTGCAACATGATTGTAGGAATGCAAGAAGGAAAAGGAACACAAACTGCCGTGATTATCTAACACTTTTCAGTGTATCAAACAAACAAGATAGATATGATCGAAATAATTATGTAGTAAAGAAGAGAAATTTGAATTTTTTAAATGGATTTCAAGGTCACTAGAAAGGAAAGGGAGGGGTTTTAGACTCCCTCACTTATGATCGCACATAAGGCTTGTTCTAGCTATTATCACGATTATAGCCTGATCAAGCTATAATACACACAGGTAGTTCGATTCGAAGTTTTCCCCAACCTGCCAAGATCACAGGCTAGTGTTGTAACGATTATAGCCGACATCGGCGACATCATCGCTAATACCCTTCGATTTCAATTAATCGATTGTGTTTTCAAGAATCGATTATAATCGGAAATATACAACGTACAAAAGAATGACTTAGTTCTTGGTCGAATACGCGTGTAACACATACGAATAAAACGAAAGTAGATCGGCGATCGTTTTCATGAGTTATAATTACGGTCGTAGCATAAATGATTCGAAAAGAATACACTTTCTAAGGCATACAATGGGTGGAATTAGGATTCTCATTTAATTTAATAGTAATGACAATTAAGTACTCTAATAGAAAACGTCATATTAGATACGTCAATATCTACTCGTCTAGGGAAAAAAAACAACTTTTAAAATACGCCGAACTCCAGAGCTTTGTCAGAAGGACAAGGCCAGCCTAAACTCCATGAAGATATTATTTGATTCCTCAATGAATGAGCAAAAACCTTGCTCTTGGGTCGAACGGAGACCCCCCCCAAAAAAATCACTCTGCATCTGCCGTGTAAAGTTGCCATCTATTTGTATTACAATCACATATTTGTTTTGGCTCCATTACTGCTGTGATCTTGACAAAATGTTTCATTTACTAGACAGGATTTTATCATTCTGTGGTTGGATGTTCTTTCTAGACATTTTACTATGTATATTAGCATATGATTTAGTGAAGTTTTAACATTACTTCTCATATTCTTTTCTGTAAAAGCAAGTCAAATTTATTTCCGATTAAATCGAAATAATCGATTAAAATCCTCTCCGATTATAAACCGATAATCGATTATGAAATTTGTCCGATTATACAACACTATCACAGGCACATGTAGAAAGAGGGTCAAATATCCTAGTATATGATGCCCCTCTACAGTTCATAAGTGAGTAAGAGACTCTTATGACCTGTACAGTACTGTAACTAAACAGGTTGGGACTGTCCACAAGATATCCATGCTATCACGTAAATGCGCGACTGTCCTTTAAACCAACGACTGTAATGGTCACGGTTTTGCGTGACTCAAGTGTTTGGAACAAGGGAGATTATCAATTTGGACCTTAATTTGACATTTTCGCTTGTTCTTTTTCAATTAGTCCGAATGGTCTTATCATGAAAAATCGACTTCCGACATTTAATTGTCCCCTCTATATCGGCAATCTCCAGGAAATGATGATCCAAGTTACAAAATGGCTTCAAAAAATCCTGGGTACAGCTGTAAAAAGGAGATATGTCCCTAAAAATAAAGCTTTTTTCCCAAATATACTTACATGTACGTGTTCGAAAATTCACTTGTTCATGTCTCCCTCCACATGTTTACCGGAAGTTGTAATGATCGGTATTAATCAATCACGTGGTGTTAATCTCTTGTCAAAATTTACGGTACGCAATAAGGGCAATTAAATCTAAATGTTTCTCGAAAGAAATTAATTAATGAAATTATTTTCTTTGATGGTTAAACTTAATTTTCGAATCACAAATGCACGTGTAAATCTACAGAAAAAATCAAATTCAAGGAATTGTGGTCCCCCGCTTTTGGGTGTTTGTCTTTAAAGAAATGCTTACAGACATCCCCCCATTCTTAAGTTTTAATAATATATCTCATATATTATCAACATTCTAAATATAACAGATTAACTCCAAGAAAAGGTCAAAAGGTCCAAACTTTTGTTTTGTTTCCAAGGGACATGGCTTATGAAAAGGTATGCACATGTGAAATATTTAAGACCTATGATTTAAATTACCATCAAAAACTTATGGTCGAGGTTGAAGTTTTTAAATGTGGGTCAACCTCCATGGACAAGGTCACAAGGTCAGAATGTTGTTACCAACAGAAAGGTCTCATCACAAGGAATACACATGTGAAATGTGAAAGCCCTATCATTTTCCATTAACCAGACTTGTCAGAATGACAACATAGCTCGCCGGTGGCAACCATATGTAAATTGCAATAACAACAATAAAAAAGGTCTTATCACAAGGAATGCATATGTGAAATATCAAAGCCCTATCACTTACCAATCAAAAAATATGGCCAAGGTTAAAGTTTTTCAAAAGTAGGTCAATCATCTCCAAGGTCAAGGTCACAAGGTCAAAAATTTTGGTATCAATGGAAAGGTCTTGTCACAAGGAATACACATGTGAAATATTAAAGCCCTATCACTTACCATTCAAAAAATATGGCCAAGGTTAAAGTTTTTCAAAAGTAGGTCAATCGTTTCCAAGGTCAAGGTCACAAGGTCAAAAATTTTGGCATCCATGGAAAGGTCTTGTCACAAGGAATGCACATGTGAAATATGAAAGCCCAATCTGTATTGGTTTGAAAGTTATAAGCAAGGTTAAAGTTTTTGTGCACGCGCACCCCAACGCCAACGCTGACACCGGGGGTATGACAATAACTCTCCGGACATTCGTCCCGGCGAGCTAAAAAGTTATGGACAAGGTTATAGTTTTTTGAAAAGTAGGTCGAACTCAAAGGTCAAGGTCACAAGGTCAAAAATTTGGTATCCATGCAAAGGTCTTGTCACAAGGAATACACATGTGAAATATCAAAGCCCTATCACTTTCTATTCAAAAGTTATGGTCAAGGTTAAAGTTTTTAATAAGTAGGTCAAAGTCCAAGGTCAAGGTCACAAGGTCAAAAATGTTGGTATCCATGGAAAGGTCTTGTCACAAGGAATACACATGTGAAATATCAAAGCCCTATCACTTTCCATTCAAAAGTTATGGTCAAGGTTAAAGTTTTTAATAAGTAGGTCAAAGTCCAAGGTCAAGGTCACAAGGTCAAAAATTTTGGTATCCATGGAAAGGTTGAAGTTTTTAAATGTGGGTCAACCTCCATGGACAAGGTCACAAGGTCAGAATGTTGTTACCAACAGAAAGGTCTCATCACAAGGAATACACATGTGAAATGTGAAAGCCCTATCATTTTCCATTTAAAGTTATGGACAAGGTTATAGTTTTTTGAAAAGTAGGTCGAACTCAAAGGTCAAGGTCACAAGGTCAAAAATTTGGTATCCATGCAAAGGTCTTGTCACAAGGAATACACATGTGAAAAATCAAAGCCCTATCACTTTCTATTCAAAAGTTATGGTCAAGGTTAAAGGTTTTAATAAATAGGTCAAAGTCCAAGGTCAAGGTCACAAGGTCAAAAACTTGGTATCCATGCAAAGGTCTTGTCACAAGGAATACACATGTGAAATATCAAAGCCCTATCACTTTCTATTCAAAAGTTATGGTCAAGGTTAAAGTTTTTAATAAGTAGGTCAAAGTCCAAGGTCAAGGTCACAAGGTCAAAAAGTTTGGTATCCATGGAAAGGTCTTGTCACAAGGAATACACATGTGAAATATCAAAGCCCTATCACTTTCCATTCAAAAGTTATGGTCAAGGTTAAAGTTTTTAATAAGTAGGTCAAAGTCCAAGGTCAAGGTCACAAGGTCAAAAATTTTGGTATCCATGGAAAGGTTGAAGTTTTTAAATGTGGGTCAACCTCCATGGACAAGGTCACAAGGTCAGAATGTTGTTACAAACAGAAAGGTCTCATCACAAGGAATACACATGTGAAATGTGAAAGCCCTATCATTTTCCATTAAAAAGTTATGGACAAGGTTATAGTTTTTTGAAAAGTAGGTCGAACTCAAAGGTCAAGGTCACAAGGTCAAAAATTTGGTATCCATGCAAAGGTCTTGTCACAAGGAATACACATGTGAAATATCAAAGCCCTATCACTTTCCATTCAAAAGTTATGGTCAAGGTTAACGTTTTTAATAAGTAGGTCAAAGTCCAAGGTCAAGGTCACAAGGTCAAAAAGTTTGGTATCCATGGAAAGGTCTTGTCACAAGGAATACACATGTGAAATATCAAAGCCCTATCACTTTCCATTCAAAAGTTATGGTCAAGGTTAAAGTTTTTAATAAGTAGGTCAAAGTCCAAGGTCAAGGTCACAAGGTCAAAAATTTTGGTATCCATGGAAAGGTCTTGTCACAAGGAATACACATGTGAAATATCAAAGCCCTATCACTTTCCATTCAAAAGGTATGGTCAAGGTTAAAGTTTTTAATAAGTAGGTCAAAGTCCAAGGTCAAGGTCACAAGGTCAAAAATTTTGGTATCCATGGAAAGGTCTTGTCAAAAGGAATACACATGTGAAATATCAAAGCCCTATCACTTTCCATTCAGAAGTTATGGTCAAGGTTAAAGTTTTCAATAAGTAGGTCAAAGTCCAAGGTCAAAAGGTCAAAAATTTTGGTATCCATGGAAAGGTCTTGTCACAAGGAATACACATGTGAAATATCAAAGCCCTATCACTTTCCATTCAAAAGTTATGGTCAAGGTTAAAGTTTTTAATAAGTAGGTCAAAGTCCAAGGTCAAGGTCACAAGGTCAAAAATTTTGGTATCCATGGAAAGGTCTTGTCACAAGGAATACACATGTGAAATATCAAAGCCCTATCACTTTCCATTCAGAAGTTGCATTTGTATTGTCAAGGTTAAAGTTTTCAATAAATAGGTCAAAGTCCAAGGTCAAGGTCACAAGGTCAAAAATTTTGGTATCCATGGAAAGTTCTTGTCACAAGGAATACACATGTGAAATATCAGAGCCCTATCACTTACCATTCAAAAGTTATGCAGAAGGTTAAAGTTTTTGTGACTGACAGACGGACGGACGAACCGGTTTTAATGTCCCCGCGCTTTCGCGAAAGCGGGGGACAATTACCGAGTGTAAATATTTCATAAAAATTTGAGTAAAAATCACATTAAATTCAGGAATTTAATTTTCACGAAACATAACTTGTCCTTCTATAAAAAGAAGAGCATTTATCTAGGTGTTGATTCACAGTTGAAGCATTGTAGGTTTGGGCCTCCGTAACAAAAATAGCTTCGGCATTGTTCGTTGGTCATTTTAGTTTTGGCCGCAGTAAGATCAAAGTCAAGGTCATGTGAAATGAAAGTTCTAATGGTGGATAAGAGGGAAAAGTAAGAAACAACAGGTAAATTTGATGAAAAATCAACACAATTACAATATGCATCGTTGCAAGTACTGGAATTTCTAACCCACATGTGGTATAAAGACTTTTTCGCAGAAAAAGCTCGTATGGAATAGGAATATTTTACCATTTTCGTACAAAGAAATAAACGTATAAGTTGTCTATTAACTTGATTTATTGCGAAGACCCAGAGTTAAACGATTACAAGGAAAAAAGCATGATGAGAGCATCTCACTTACATATTCGCGTGACTGAATTTAAAACTGTTTTAAAGGACAGTCGCGCATTTACGTGATAGCATCGATATCTTGTGGACAGTCCCAACCTGTGAAAGGGGCATCATACAGGATATTTGACCCTCTGTCTACATGTGCCTGTGGTCAAAATTAACCAATATCCCCTATAACGAGGAGTATCCAGTAAAATATTTGTCATAGGCTTTAAAAATAATCCTATTTGTGTTTTCTGAAAGAGAGAAAAATGAAGTATTAGTAAGAACGAATGAGCACCATGTCTGGATATTTCCCCGCCATCATTCATTTCACCTCCACCATCAAAGAGTTTCATCTGGGATCCTTCGTTAATTTTTATCTACATTCCAATTTTTTCATTATTAGATTATTCGATTGTTAATTTTCGACAATTAAATATAGGAATGTATTTGATACAAAGTATCATAAAGTTTATATGTAGTCAAAACTGAGTTGCAATAGAGATAAAAAAGGTATTTTCCGATTGCATTACGTGCTTCTCCAACCGGAAGTAAACAAGGAAAATGGAGTCGGAAGAAAGACTGCCAGTTTCTCTGATCAAAAAACATAAAAATACCTGTCAGATAAAAGAGTTGGGGCTCGAGAAGACTCTCGAGAAGGAGCTTGTAGATGCTGCAAAGCGAGGAGATTTTTCCGTGGTAAAGGAACTATTAGAATTCGGAATATGCCCAGATGCAAAGGAATACAACAAGTGCTTGTTCTATGAGTCAAAGAACTACACAACTCCCTTACAAATAGCAGCAACAAATGGGTCGTCAGACATTGTCAACTTTCTCATTGAATACGGAGGTAAACATTCTTGGGATGAATGAATTTTAAAAATGAAGCAAGTAGCAATGCTCTCATTAATGCACCTAGATTTGTCCCTGACACAGAAAATAGGCTTGAGACGGGGGAAGGATTTTTCGTACGGATGTCTTTTGGTACTGAGTTCTTTCGTATATTTAGTTCCAAAAATTGGGATCTTTCCTATCGCAGACATGGTTATCTGCGCTTTAAAGTGGAATTCTGCTTCCAGAATCAGTAAATTCCGCTCGTTCATATAATTTCCGCTCACAGTGGTGGATTTAGGAGGGTGCGGAGGTGACACCCCCCCCCCTCTGGGCACTGACCCAAAATTTAAAAAAAAAACCTAAATTTTGGCCCATTTTCAGTAAAAACCAGCAAAATTCGCCTCTTGACCCTCCGGCAAAGGGGGCACTGGATCCGCCACTGGCTCTTAAGTAAATTCTAGAATTTGACAAATCCGTTATAGAACGGATGTTTTACTTTTTCTGTTTTGCGATGTGTCATGATTTCTCATTGGTCAATAGGCAACCATTCGACCAATCAACAATTAGTATTCGTCCGAAACACAGAGCAAAGGAAATTTGCGACTGTTCCTGGTCAGCCGGGTCGATCTTTGTCATGTTTTTGTATTTGGACTTTAGAGAAATGCCTTTAAGTTAAAGAATAGGGTCGGTTGTCCACAGGGGAAAGGTAGACGTAAAGGCCCTTGACTCTGGCGTTATTACTTAAGAATCTGTGGAAATGGGAGTGGATGTTGATAGTAAACCCCTCTCAAAAAGTACAATAAAGATCAATATAATTATCTTTTCGTTTTAAATTTAATATAACAACTCTTCAAAGCTGTATTTTTTTGCCTCCAGAAAGCTTTAATGATGAAAATTGTTGTTTTCGGCCCTGCCCCTATACACCCCGCTGGGGGAGGACCCCAGACCCCCTTCAACTTTTTTTTCCAATCACTAGAATCATGTCTGGTATCGATTGGTGGGATCATTCATACTGGTACACCTATCTGACCAAAAGGTAGATTTTCCATAAGTGGCTGCCCTTCGTTAGCTCTCAAGTTGTCAAACAATAGGATTAAAGTGAGTTAAAGAAGATCTTGATGACAATCACAACAGCACTCACAACAGAGCACCAAACTGAGCATCGACGGACCCCTAGCAAGCTAGAGGTGGGACCAGGTGCCTGGGAGGAGTAAACATCCCCTGTTGGCTAGCTGCACCCGCCATCTATGTTCACGCACGAAAATGAAACAATATGTAAAATACATGCACTGCCTGAGGTTACAACTATATAGAAGACTGCCTGAGGTTACATCTATATAGAAGACTGCCTGAGGTTACGTCTATAATAGATGTTTGTGTATTTTTGTCCATAATACAATATCATTTAGAGGGTTGTAAAAATTTTATGTCTGCAGAAAATTGCAGATTTTCATGTTCAAATCTACTGTATATATCACTCTTTAAGGTGGCCTTGATTTTCTCAAGAAACTTTGGTTTCCTGCAAAAAAAAATGTGGAGAAAGAATTACCAAAGTGATTATCATAACCAAATTATCTCCTTCCCCCCTCCAATGGGGAGGAGACATATTGGTTTTGCCTTCGTCATCCGTCTGTCTGTCTGTCTGTCTGTCCGTCTGTCACACATCGTGTCCGGGCTATATCTCCTGAACCGTTTGCCTGATCACATTCATATTTTAGTATGTTGTTGCTTATGACCAGAAGTTTTCTTTTCACCTTGACCCAAGGTCATGTGACCAAGGTCAGTGTCACTTAGTACATTTTTAATAAAATTGTACATAGATTCCTGTCCGGGCTATATCTCTTGAACTGTTACCCAGTTACTTTTATATTTTAGTATCTTGTTGCTTATGACCGGAAGGTTTCACATCAACTTGTCTTGACCCAAGGTCATGTGACAAAGATAAAGGTCACTTGGTACATTTTTGTACATGCATTCCTGTCCGGGCTTTATCTCTTGAACCTTTTGCCTGATCACTTTCATATTTTAGTATGTTTTTCCTTATGACTTGAAGGTTTTACATCAATTTACACAAGGTCATGTGACCAAGTTCAAGGTCCCTTAACACATTTTATGGAAATTGTACATACATTCCTTTTCGGGCTATTTGAGTATATCTGTTGAATTGTTCGCCGGATCACTTTTATATTTTAGCATGTTGCTGCTTTTGACCCGGAGGATTCACATCACCTTGACCCAAGGTCATGTGACAAAGGCCAAGGTCACCTAGTACATTTTTAATAAGATTGTACATACATTCCTGTCTAGGCTTTATCCCTTGGACCGCTTACTGGATTGCTTTCATGTTTTAGTATTTATTTGCTCATGACCCAAAGGTTTCACATCACCTTGACCCGAAGTCATTTGATCAAGGTCACTTAGTGCATTTAGATGAAATTGTACATGCTATCCTTTTGGGGCTATACCGGTATTTCTTTAACTGTTTATCAAATCACTTTCATGCTTTAGTTTGTATTTGCTTATGACCCAAAGGTTTCACCTTGACTCAAGGTCATTTGATTAAGGTCAAAGTCACTTAGTACATTTCAATGAAATTGTACATGCTATCCTGTTGGGGCTGTATCTCTTTAACTATTTATCAGATCACATCATATTTTAGTACCTTTATGTTGTTGCTTATCACCTAAAGGTTTCACATCTTGTTAACCCAAGGTCATGTGACCAAGGTCAAGATCAATTAGTATATTTTAAATGAAATTGTATATGTAACGTGTATTATGTCCAGGCTTAATCTTTCGAACCATGATCGGATCACTTTCATATTTTAGTATGATGATGCTGATGACCCAAAGGTTTCACACCACCTTGATCCAAGGTCATATGACTAAGGTCAAGGTTGAGTATTACATTTTTTAATGAAATTGTAAATGCTATTGAGTCTGTGCTATATCTCTGGAATCGTATACTGGATCACTCCGATACTCTAGTATGCAGTTGCTCAGGTTTGGAGGGTTTCTTTTCATCTTGACCCAAGGTCATGTGCCAAAGGTCAAGATCATTTAATTCTTACATACTAATCTTGTCTGGGCTATATCTCCTGAACCCTTCTTACAATTGTTTTCATATTTTAGTATGTTGTTTCTCAGGACTAAATGTTTCTTATCACATTGTCCCAGGGTCACATGATTAAGGTCACTTCTTACTTTGGTAATGGAATTGTATATGCTAATCATGTCAAGGCTGAAATTGTCTATGCTTATCATGTTCAGGCTATATGTTTTGAACAGTGTATCCTATCACTAATTCAGTTTTATGTTGCTCATGATCCATACAATGTAGGTCTCAGATCACCTATATCCGAGGTCATGTGACCAAAGTCAATTTCACTAAATATGCTTATAATGAAATTGTATATGCTAATCATGTTCAGGCTTTACCTCAAACAATATAATGAATCACTTTCATGTTTTAGTATGATGTTGCCCATGACTTAAAGTTTTAACATCATCTTGGCCTAAGGTCAAAGTAATTTAAAGGGAGGCGGGAGACATCTGTTTTTTTTCTGAAAAACATTTTTTAAAATTATTTTACAGATACATGTATATATTTTAACAAATTATATTATTGTGCTTTTAAAGCTTCTGTTAATGCAAGTGATAGATTTGATGTGAGTGCCTTGCACATGGCAGCAGAGAATGGAAATCTGAGCTGTTTGTCCCAACTGTTGGAGGCAGAAGCAAACTGTAACGTAGGAACCAAATACTCCAAACACGGATCATACACAGGTAATAATTACATGTCATACTCAGGTAAACTGTAAGACAGGAACCAAGTACTCCAAACAAAGATCATACACAGGTAATAATTACTTGTCAAACACAGGTAAACTGTAACACAGGGACCAAGTACTCCAAACACGGATCATACACAGGTAATAAATTATGTCATACACAGGTAAACTGTAATACAGGAACCAAGTACTCAAAGCATGGATCATACACAGGTAATAATTACATATCATGATACACAGGTAAATTGTAACACAGGGACCAAGTACTCCAAACACGGATCATACACAGGTAATAATTACATGTCATGATACACAGGTAAACTTTCGTTACACAGGGACCAAGTACTCCAAACATGGATCATACACAGGTAATAATTACATACCTGTATCATGATACACAGGTAAATTTTAACACAGGGACCAGGTACTCCAAACATGGATCATACACAGGTAATAATTACATGTCATGATACACAGGTAAACTGTTACACAGGGAGCAAGTACTCCAAACACGGATCATACAAAGGTAATAATTACATGTCATGATACACAGGTAAACTGTTACACAGGGACCAAGTACTCCAAACACGGATCATACACAGGTAATAATTACATGTCATGATACACAGGTAAACTGTTACACAGGGACCAAGTACTCCAAACACGGATCATACACAGGTAATAATTACATGTCATGATACACAGGTTAACTGTTACACAGGGACCAAGTACTCCAAACACGGATCATACACAGGTAATAATTACATGTCATGATACACAGGTTAACTGTAACACAGGGACAGAGTTCTCCAAACATGGATCATACACAGGTAATAATTACATGTCATGATACACAGGTAAACTGTTACACAGGGAGCAAGTACTCCAAACATGGATCATACAAAGGTAATAATTACATGTCATGATACACAGGTAAACTGTTACACAGGGAGCAAGTACTCCAAACACGGATCATACAAAGGTAATAATTACATGTCATGATACACAGGTAAACTGTTACACAGGGACCAAGTGCTCCAAACACGGATCATACACAGGTAATAATTACATATCATGATACACAGGTTAACTGTTACACAGGGACCAAGTACTCCAAACACGGATCATACACAGGTAATAATAACATACCTGTATCATGATACACAGGTAAATTTTAACACAGGGACCAGGTACTCCAAACATGGATCATACACAGGTAATAATTACATGTCATGATACACAGGTAAACTGTTACACAGGGAGCAAGTACTCCAAACACGGATCATACAAAGGTAATAATTACATGTCATGATACACAGGTAAACTGTAATACAGGAACCAAGTACTCAAAGCATGGATCATACACAGGTAATAATTACATATCATGATACACAGGTAAATTGTAACACAGGGACCAAGTACTCCAAACACGGATCATACACAGGTAATAATTACATGTCATGATACACAGGTAAACTTACGTTACACAGGGACCAAGTACTCCAAACACGGATCATACACAGGTAATAATTACATGTCATGATACACAGGTTAACTGTTACACAGGGACCAAGTACTCCAAACACGGATCATACACAGGTAATAATTACATGTCATGATACACAGGTTAACTGTTACACAGGGACCAAGTACTCCAAACACGGATCATACACAGGTAATAATTATATGTCATGATACACAGGTAAACTGTAACACAGGGACCGAGTTCTCCAAACATGGATCATACACAGGTAATAATAACATGTCATGATACACAGGTAAACTGTTACACAGGGAGCAAGTACTCCAAACACGGATCATACAAAGGTAATAATTACATGTCATGATACACAGGTAAACTGTTACACAGGGACCAAGTACTCCAAACACGGATCATACACAGGTAATAATTACATATCATGATACACAGGTAAATTGTAACACAGGGACCAAGTACTCCAAACATGGATCATACACAGGTAATAATAACATACCTGTATCATGATACACAGGTAAATTTTAACACAGGGACCAGGTACTCCAAACATGGATCATACACAGGTAATAATTACATGTCATGATACACAGGTAAACTGTTACACAGGGAGCAAGTACTCCAAACACGGATCATACAAAGGTAATAATTACATGTCATGATACACAGGTAAACTGTTACACAGGGACCAAGTACTCCAAACATGGATCATACACAGGTAATAATTACATGTCATGATACACAGGTAAACTTACGTTACACAGGGACCAAGTACTCCAAACACGGATCATACACAGGTAATAATTACATGTCATGATACACAGGTTAACTGTTACACAGGGACCAAGTACTCCAAACACGGATCATACCCAGGTAATAATTACATGTCAGGATACACAGGTAAACTGTTACACAGGGACCAAGTACTCCAAACACGGATCATACACAGGTAATAATTACATGTCATGATACACAGGTTAACTGTTACACAGGGACCAAGTACTCCAAACACGGATCATACACAGGTAATAATTACATGTCATGATACACAGGTAAACTGTAACACAGGGACCAAGTACTCCAAACATGGATCATACACAGGTAATAATTACATGTCATGATACACAGGTAAACTGTTACACAGGGAGCAAGTACTCCAAACATGGATCATACAAAGGTAATAATTACATGTCATGATACACAGGTAAACTGTTACACAGGGACCAAGTACTCCAGACACGGATTATACACAGGTAATAATTACATGTCATGATACACAGGTAAACTGTAACACAGGGACCAAGTACTCTAAACACAGATCAAACACAGGTAATAATTACATGTCATGATACACAGGTAAACTGCAGGGCTCTCACACCCATATTTGGGAATGGGGCCAGGGGCCTTTGAAATTGGGAAAAAGAGCGTCATTTTCTCATAAAGTGGGAAAATATATAAAATAAGTTTGGATGCCTTTTCAAAATGAGAATTTTTAACTCATTTTGTTGAATTTATTATGAGGTGTCAAATTGGGAAAAATTGTCAATAAATTGGGAAAGAAAAGAATTTTTAAGATACTATTTTGCATTGGGACTAGGGCTGAATATGGGCCCCAAATCAGGCTGATCGAGAGCCCTGAACTATGACACAAGAACCAAGTACTCCAAACACAGATTATACACAGGTTATACATGTAGTTACATGTCATACATGTTCATAGGTAAGCTGTAACAGTACAGGAACCATGTACATGTACTCCAAACACAGATTTTACACAGGTAATCATTACATGTCATACACAGGTAATCATTACATGTCATACACAGGTAATAGTTACATGTCACACACAAGTAATCAATAACACAGGAAACAAGTATTCTAAACATGGATCATACACAGGTAGTACATGTACTTAAATGTAGGCAAGCAAGACTTCATGTTTAGGCAAGCCACGTCATGGATATTAATTACATTTATCATGGATACTCAGATTGATGTTTCTTTGTCCCTAATAGAACCTGGTTTATTAGCCGAGTTGCAAAACTCGGCTCTTAATTTGATGTGAGACGGGCGGGCGGTTGGGCGGGCGTCTGGGCGGGCGGGAGGGCATCAACAATTGGTTTCCGGACTATAAGTCAACTACGAAAGAGGCTATAACAATGAAACTTCATACACTTACTCACCATTAGTCAAGGATGAGCCCTATTGATTTTGGGGTCAAAAGGTCAAAGGTCAAGGTCACAGGACTCAGATGATTGAAAATGGTTTCCGGACCATATTTCAGCCTGTATTGCACCTATAATCATGAAACTTGCCAGAAATGTTTCCCTTGAATCAAGGATGAGGCCTATTGATTTTGGGGTCAAAAGGTCAATGGTCAAGGTCACAGGACTCAGATGATTGAAAATGGTTTCCGGACCATATTTCAGCCTGTATTGCACCTATAATCATGAAACTTGCCAGAAATGTTTCCCTTGAATCAAGAATGAGGCCTATTGATTTTGGGGTCAAAAGGTCAAAGGTCAAGGTCACAGGACTCTGTTGATTGAAATTGGTTTTCGGACCATATTTCAGCCTGTATTGCACCTATAATCATGTAACTTGCCAGAAATGTTTCCTGTGAATAGAAAATGACCACTTTTGATTTTGGGGTCAAAAGGTCAAAGGTCAAGGTCACAGGACTCTGATGATTGAAAATGGTTTCCTGGCCATATTTTAGCCTGTATTGCACCTAAAGTCATGAAACTTGCCAGAAATGTTTCCCTTGAATCAAGGATGAGGCCTATTGATTTTGGGGTCAAAGGTCAAGGTCACAGGACTCTGTTGATTGAAATTGGTTTTCGGACCATATTTCAGCCTGTATTGCACCTATAATCATGTAACTTGCCAGAAATGTTTACTGTGAATAGAAAATGACCACTTTTGATTTTGGGGTCAAAAGGTCAAAGGTCAAGGTCACAGGACTCTGATGATTGAAAATGGTTTCCTGGCCATATTTTAGCCTGTATTGCACCTAAAGTCATGAAACTTGCCAATAATGATTCCCATGAATCAAGAATGACCCCTATTGATTTTGGGGTCAAAAGGTCAAAGGTCAAGGTCACAGGACTCAGATGATTGAAAGTGGTTTCTGGACCATGTTTCAGCCTGTATTGCAATTATAATCATGAAGCTTGCCAGAAATGTTTCCCATGGATCAAGGATGACCACTATCAATTTTGGGGTTCAAAGGTCAAAGGTCAAGGTCACAGGACTAAGATGATTAAAAATGGTTTCCCGACTGAATTTGAGCCTGTATTGCACCTATAATCATGTAACTTGCCAGAAATGTTTCCTATTAATTTTGGGGTCAAGAGATCAAAGGTCAAATTCATAGGACTCGTTAATTGAAAATGTTTCTGAATTATATATGAATGTGGATCAACCTGAAACATGCTAATAATGTTTCCCATCTGTCAAGACCATATTCAAATCATGTATATTTTACTTATATTCAAGTTTTGCAACTTGGCACTTTGCATCTTTGATGCATTTTAAGCTTATTCTATATTATATATAGATCATATTACCTTTACCTATTACATTTTGTAGTAGAAAAATGATCACACAAACAATACTAGGTTTTTATGTCACTTAACTACCAATATACAATTATAATTTACCTATGCAAATTATGCAATGAACGTGTTTCTATATTTACTACAAATCAAATTCAATTTGCGATAGATATGAAAGTTTTTCAGATTTGGAATCAAATGTTTGGTGTTATTTATACAATATACATGTTTGATGACATCAGTAAGTAAATCTTATAAATTAATAGCAATTCTCTATAAGCATTTAAACAATTTCGGCACGCATGGTCTCCGATTTTCATGAAATTTCATACATAAGTAGGGACCAATGAAAAATGGAAAATTTGACAAAAAAATTAATTCTAGGTCATCTGGTTACCATGGCAACGGCCTTTAAAGTTGAAAAATTGGCAAAATTAAGCTAATTTGAAGCTCTATAATTTGGTCTATATGTGACATCAATGGAAGATTTTTTATGCATCCTAAAGATTAGGACATAAAATTTTAAATAAGCTCACTAGTAGTGTCTGATATTGTAAAAAGGCTGGTTACCATGACAACATAATTAGCTAATTTTGATATATTGATTTCAAAATGCTGTTTGTATTTTCCAATTTTTCTTCTCTCTTGATGGGTAGATAATAAGGAAATAGGATTTATTTTATAAAATGAGCAAATTCAAGATAAACCCACTTGTTGCTATGTACATAAGTTACCTTGGCAACGGTAACTATGGTCTTTAATATTACTTATTTTGCAACTTCAGAGTCATTTTAAAAAAAAATTGCATCATGATGAACAGATAAAAATTGTTGGGAAATATCCAACACAAAGAGCTCTTTCAAAAACCGTGAAAAAGCTATGGGGAACATATGTTACCATGGCAACCATTTTTTATTATTTTAATAAAACAGTAATTATTAATCCCAGGAAGTTCAAATTTAATAACAATAAAGATCAAGTAAGCCTCTATCAAAATATTATAAAAAAGTTTCAAATCAAATAATGGTTGCTATAGTAATTTGGCCATACATTACAAAAATAAGCATTTTTTGTTGTTTTTCGAAGTCTTTTCCTCAAACAACGAAACAGGATTACACAACCTTTTTTACATATTAGATAAAGCAAAGTCTAAACTTTATTTAAGATTCAAAAAATTTCAGATTACTTAACTTTGGATGCCCGTATCCAAGGACTCAAAGTGGGTCTGTGTGCAATTTTGCACAATCGTTCCCATAGCAACGGGCTATTTCCTGAACATTTTTTTCAAATTTTCTTTCATGTAATGAAAGATCTACTTAAATACATGAAATAATTTTCATGACTTTGAATTAAAATTCAATGATCTAGTAAAAAAAGGACTCTAGATATTGTCCAAAATTGCTTTCATCTTTGCGATTTGAGGTCATGTTGCCATAGCAACGAACAGAAACTTTGTCCCAATGTAAATGCTTTTGTTTTATTTGCATAAAAAACTCAAAAATGTAAGTAATTTATCGTCGAATTTTGAAAAAATGCCAAAAATACTATTTTGATAGGGTACCTGTGTTGTTGCTATGGAAACATATAGATAAGACCATAAACCCAACATTATTATTACTTAACTTGAAAGAGCAATGATAGGGTACTGATAATTCATTAGTGTTTGTTTTAGATTATGCTGCATAAATTATGTATGTGACTTCAAAAACGCCCAAAAATGCATTTTTTCAATATTCAAAGTCCGTTTCCATGGCAACCGGATGTGATATTCAGAAAATTTTTGATAAATTTTTACTTTTGGGTCAGACCCAACCTTATGTACAAATTTTATCAAAATCTGAGACATGCCGTGCCATGCGTCCTTCATAAAAGTGCAAATGCTTACAGAGAATAGCTATTAATTATTTGATAAGTACATGTATTTACATTTACAGCATTTCCGCACCCAGGAGGAACCACTCCCTTACATCTAGCGGCATCCAACAATCATGTAGACTGTGTGACAGAGCTGATATGGCACGGAGCTGATTACAATGCTGTAGACGAGTATGGACGTACAAGTCTATATATAGCTGCACAGAAAGCCTTAGAGCAATGTGTACATGCACATCTAAAGAACGCAATATGGAAAGACATTCTGTCTTTGCCGGCCAAAGAGACAGGTTTGTTAAAATATATGACAGTTTATCATTCAGATTCGCAAATCATTGTCACATTGCATTCTATGCTTATGCTGTTAAAAGAGCACTATGTTAATGAAGCCGACATGTGTTACGGTATCTTATTAAAACACGCCTTGAACTTCTGATACTCTCCATGTATCGTAGAGAAACGGAAGTTCAAGTCACATTTTGATAAGATTGGTGAAGAACAGGCATTAATTAGCTCTTGTATCAATAATTTGGATGAAAAAACATATCATGAACTTTCAGATTCTGAAGATCTAGCTTTTACAAATTCGAATTAAAATTGAATGTGTGAAGAACTGTGTACTATGTACTTTTGCAAATTTTCTTGTCTGCCACTTTTGCAAAAATTGAGGAAACATCTGTTAGTCTTTAAAAAAAAAACTTTTATCTTTGGCATAACTTTTAAATGCTGGGTGATTGGAGCATTTTCTCCCCTGTTTTATTTTTGCCCTTTCTTTCTCAATACCATGAGGAAAGGCTAATTTAAGACTGGGTGAATTAGATTATATGTAAAGGATTTGTGAACAAAAAGAGTAAGTTGGCAAATTCAGTACTGGGCGATTCAGTATTGGGCAAAAATCAGACTGCTCAAATTTAAAGCTGTGTTCAGTACAATTATCATTTCAACTTACAGGCCGAGCTTGGGGTATAAATAGCAGCCAACCAGGAAAATGGTGGCAAATATGAAAATTCTAGACGCGTTCAGGTTGGAGAGGAAAATTTTAAATTATCTCATGGAAAAGACAAACTTTTCGTATGAAATTTGTTATGCATCTGAACACGACGTTCAATCGTTTATGTATGTAATATGTAGATATTATATTGAGATTTAATGGAGTATTTTCACTCCAAATGATGGAAGCAGGACAAATTTTCAATTCAAATTCAAAAGAGTGACATGCGGTATGCGTTTCTAACTCTGTTATTGTTTATACCGGATGCTGAGTCATACCGATAGCGCGTTTTCTATGATACTAGATTCTGAACATGCAGCATGCGCGCTTACACTTGTTAACAATTCTTATATCATTTCTTCACATTTTTGTCCATTTGATTAAAATATTGAATCCAAAAACTCATTGATAATGTATGTTATGAGTTTTCAGAGACAACGTGACTAAAATACATGTTTATCCAATATGCCTTTTTCGTGTTCATCCAAAAAATCATTTTCGTATTTTTTTTTGCAGAAAAATATACATGTACTTTCTCAGTAAAATAATTTCTCTGTCGTTTTCATGGCTACTTGTACACCAGTTCGTAAACATTCTTATATCGTTGCTGCAATATGTGAAAGTCTCAAAATTTATCTTTTAAAGATGATATCCTCGGTATATAGTCAAATAGATCCGTTTTATGTTCAGTGACACCACTATATACACTTTTCACAATGTGTAAATCTACTTTATTAAACCAGATTTTCGCGATCTTCTCTTGGGAGAAACATGCCGTATAGCTCCGGCCATTGTCTACTCTAATTTATGCAGATCCGCGCAAAAGTACCCGCCAAAAACGAGAGGTTTACTTAGGGACGGACAGATTTATTAGATGTTATAATATTCCATGTAACTTTTTTCAAAGGAAAGTGTAGGAATACAATTTCAAAACATGTTAAAACAAAATGGCAAAAAAGTGATTTTTTTTCGACATCATTGCGATATTCTTGACGAAATGACCCTTAGCAGCCTCTCATGCACAATCCTAATTTCCAGCTTCCATTATAGATATGTACATGTAGGTCATGCATGTATGTGTAAAACTGATCATAACCTGTCTTTCTAGACATAAAATCATACAGATGGCATTTATAAGACGGCTACGAGTTTTATGAAATTATTTTAATACATTGTACTCTGACTCAAGACTTTCATCAGTAAATCGTGAATTTTGTGTAAAAGATTTGTCTGCTACAATACACGTGCACCGCTCTGCCGCAGCACGCTGATTGCTATTTTTATCGACACTGTGAGATAAGAACCGCCCAATGCCCCATATACTCTCGATGGCTTACCCACAAATTGGAGTTCAGCCTTTAAATGATAAATGTATTACAATGTATGGAGAACACTAAATGAATTATACAATGTATATGTACTATATTACAGGAGATACACCTCTTCATGAGTGTGTAAAGAATGGGATGTTGACATGTATCCATGCTTTACTGAACTGTGGGTCGGATGTCAATCATAAAAACCTGGCTGGATTCTCTCCCCTCCATATGGCGGTACGTGCTGGACAGACCTTCTCCATGGATATCCTCAGGGAACTGGTCACCAATGGATACAATACTGATGTTAATATACCAGAATCTCTTGGTAAGAATTAAAAAATGTTACTGTGAAAAGAAAAAAAAAGAATAGTCTTGAAAAGTAAGATTGCACAATAATACAGAAACAAACATAATCGTTGTATGATAAAGACCAAAATGACAGTAAATACTTAGTACATTTACATGGATTCTAATCATTTACTATTACTTTAATCATAAGAAAGCAGAGGTGTTTTCAGATCTCTATTACTGATAAGTTGATAACATGTTCTGAATGATATCACTGATTTACTCATTAAGAGTTCAGGGTTGTTGTATCTGTATGCTTTAAATTACATCATCAATTCCTTTGTAGGTTTTACACCTTTACACTATGTGTGTTTTCATGAGAACAACATGCAGGAAAGGCGTCCTGAAGCAGCGGCGTTACTCATAGCACACGGTGCCAAGTACACAATCCAGAATAGACAGGGAGATAATGTTCTCCAGTATGAGCTGAGAACAAACACTAGAGACATGACCATTCTGTATGCAATCACTAAAAGTGTGGCTACCTTGCCGTCAGTGGAATCTCTTGGCATTGCACCTCCGTCTAATTCTGAATTGTTACTGTCCCAAGCACAGAACTTCCTGGCACAAGGCCGTAGTTTTCAGAATGCTCAGGACCGCAATGCTTTCCAGAGAAGCTTGTTCAAATTTATCAAAAGTGACGTGCAGTATCACAAAATGATGTGGTACAAAGAACTTATTAAAGGACCTAGATCTTTACAGCATTATTGCCGATGTGTTGTCAGAGATGCCCTCGGGGTCCAGAGACTTGGTAAGATTAATACACTGCCTCTACCCACAACACTGAAGGAATACTTACAGCTGCAGTTAGAGGAAGATCCTTGTGTGTTTCCTGAGTCATCGGAGGAGCAGCCGTAGGGTCAACCTCATGTAGAAATGTGTTCCGAAAATATGTGTAGAAGATTTCAATAAAATCTTCTTATAGTTCTTTCTAATAAGTTCTGTACATATATAGTACGTACCATAAACCTTATGTAGAACATAATTTTCCGTGAGTACTGTGTACTCTGCCCAATAATTGCATTAAATCAGACCAATTTTTGTGTTTTCAGAAGTTGGCGCATCTTTTGAAAATGACATCTTGGTTATCCAAATTTATTCATGCTAGTTTAACATATCTGAAAACATCCATTTATCTCTCTAGAACATTTTTGTACAGAGTCGGGGATTCCTTTAAAAAATGCCATCCCACTTGCAAAATCATGCATGTATACATATGTAAGCACAACAAAATTTAAGCACAAACATGCAAAAAATTTAAAAGGACGGTGTAATCATGAATTTTTGCGTAAGCCTTGTTTCCATAGTGTAGTGTTCAATGTTTACACTGAGTCTCCCTAAAGTATGTATGTGTACATGTCAGTATTAAAATAAATGGACAATTTCTCAATTTGTAAATATGAATTTCTTGTTTCTTAATCATACAATATTTTAGAGATATGATTCAAGGTAGAAATAATGTTTGTACTTAAAAGTGTTGATCATTGACATTCAGGTTATTATACCCATACTTTCATCAATAATGAACGGTATGGATTACATTAAGATTTGCCTAGAACTTTTGAAGAAACTTTTTTAAGTTAAGAAAAATTTTTTTTTGAAATCATGTGTATGATTTCGTGTAAAATGTATCTTTTAAGTCAGATTCGTAATTCTTCTATATTTTATTACATTAATATAGATTGTCACTTCAAAGAAAGAGTTTAGAATATTGGCAGCTGAGTACATATTGTATTATAATGATGTATCTTTAAGTTAGTAATGTATCGTAGTACAGGTAATGTATCATAGTAATGTATCGTATGATGTACACAAATGTAAATATTTGAAGATAAATTAAACATATCTGAAATCATGATACAAACACTTGAGGTCTGATAAACATCTTGATGTACATGAACTATCCTGTTTGGTTGCAATGTAAAATTGACTGATTTTTTATCTGTCAGCATGAAATATATTACCATTACTCTAAACTTTCATGTTTTTCTTATCGTAAATTTGAGGACAAATTATTTTGCTTTTTCTGTTAAACTTTGTTTATCTGTACGTCTGTATAAAACTTTAAGGTTACTTAAAGACCTTTCTATTGATACCAGGAGTTTTGACCTTGTGACCTTGACATACTTTAGGATAATAGCTTTGAAACTGACAACACTGGCACTCTTGTTTGTATGTTTCACAAACACATCTTGTTTTATCATAAATTGTTGTGGTAGAGCATTTTGTAGTTGACACAAATATTTGTTTGTTTGTTGTTTGTTTACCAGTAATGGAGAAGTTTCAGATACATGTAATTCTGTGTGTATGCATTACCATTCGTTGTAATGTGCTGATATGATACATTGATTTGATGTCTGTTGCGATTTCCATTGCAAGGTCATATGTTTGTCACTTTAGATTAGCAAGATCATTTGAAATACATTTTCACTAGGAGTCATAAAGATTTCATACATATGTTTTTAGATAGATTTATGTGTTTAGATGTGCAATGTATTATTGTGTAATATGTACCTCTCCATACACATGTATATTTTGAGGAAATGTGATTTTGTACGTACATGTACTGTTCATTGATTTGGGAAGATAATGTGTTGAAAAAAGAAGAGGGTCATTACTTTCTAATGAGATGAACATAAAGTCAGTAATTTGACACAGTGGACAAAAAATGTCAATTCTGCGTGTGAAAATGGAAGAAGTGATTCACTAAACTTGCATTAAGTGCAATTATTGTAAATATGTATGTGTATATTTGTTTTAATTTTTTTTTGCTCTTCAATGTAGTTTGATTAAAAAAAATAAGAATATGTGTGAAATACATGTTTGCACTTTAGTTTCTTAGTCCCTAAAGATAAGTGAGAGCAAGGTTGAAGATTTGATAATGTTGTGTTTCAATAAAAAAAAAGAAAGATCTTAGCGGAAACTTTAAGCAAAAGCATTATTTCTTTATTACTGAATATGATTTCTATCCTTTGTTCTAGATTGACGCAAGTTTTCTGTTTGAAAATATCTCACTGCCATGTACAGTACTTGTATATGTTACTTCTTTTTAAAGTAGGTACAAGTCAAGATGTCTAAGATACCTCAATTGTCCACGATTCTTCTGCCCACTAGAAGTTTGCTTACTAGAATTTTAAATTTTGGTTACTTTTAAATATTCATCAAGTTATCTTAAAAGACTTTTTAAAGAACCATTGTAATTAACAAAAGCTCCAATTTCAAGTTCCATTCAAGAATTTTTTTGAGATGCAAAATCAGTTCTTGCCCAGAAGTATAATTTGCTTGGAATTGACTTGAACGTCTATGGTCCTTGTTCTATTTATACTCATACGTAATTTTGACATAGCCATGTAAATAACACCTTTCTTTGATTGTAGATATTATAAGGTATTTGTGTTATCTTGTGTTCAAAGTCACTTTGTTGGTGCTTGTCTGTCCAAACAGTTGTCACATTATATAAATAACTGTAGCTAATTAAGGCAATGGAAATAATTTAAGGGAAGAATTATGATTGGATACAAAACCGAATAAAGGGCAAAATTCATAAAAGATCATGGATAGAGTTCAACTCGTGTTAAACAACTCATGGTAATTAATGTATAATCAGAAGGTCAGAGATGTTCCCAGGTAACAGATGGAACCATATTGTCTCAAATTTTCACTAGGAATTTTTTTTCAAATTTAAGTTAGATTGGACATTTTTATTTTTTTTTAATTTTTTTATTTATTTTCTTTTTTTTTGCAATTTCAAAATAGCACCAGAGAATTTACATGTTTTTCTCTTTTTTTTTTATTGGATTTTGTATTCAGTCTTTTTGTCTTTCTCCAATTCTTGTCTGAATTGGTACATGTATTGTACATAGTACATTATTCCTTAGTAGGTATTTAAACAAAGTACATTGTACAAAAACTTATGACGGTAGTTAAATTGGTCATGTATAGAATCCTATGATGTGCATACTTTCACAAAGTTTTATTGGCATTCTAAAATTACCCATATAAAAAGAGTAAAAATTTGTTAATAATAAACATTTTTTCGCAATATGATATCTTTGGTAGCAGATATGGTACATGTAGTAAAATGGACATTGTGTAATCTTCAAAAAATGTTTTTGTAGACGTATATCGTATTGTAGTACATTGTATTTCAAGTAGTACATGTGTAAACAGGTAATTCTTTTGTTAGCTGTAGTAGGATGCTTAAATTACTAGTCAACCAGTTTGAAGCTAAGCAGGACCATAGGTTTCTACAGCTATGTCTCCTGAGTTTTCTAGTTTTGGCATTGAAAGGAGTTATTGTTCTTGAAAATTGGTCTAGCATCCTTTTTCTACTTTCATAAACTCGCTGAGGAAGTTATAGAGTAATGTTTTACATACCAAGTTTGACTATACACGTTGACATTATTTAACTGAAATTATTGTCCTTTTAAGAAACTTTGTTTCCAGACTTCCCTTTACCATCAAGACAGATATGAACATTAGATTCAAGCTTGACTAGGATGTTGACCTACTTTTACAGGAAATACATGGTACATAGTACATAGTGTATTGTGTATAAAGTCAATTGGTTTTCTAGACTTCTTCTGCCTCAGTAACTGTTAAAGATATTTGGATGACATTTGGATTAAATATATAATAATTGTTTTGCTTCAATTTTACATGTTACAGATCAGTTGTTACTGTTGTTTGTAATACTTTACAGGTGTTATTGGCCTTTAAAGGAATATGAGTTTTGGACATATGTATTCTTTACAGATTTTTTCTTTTAAACTTTAACATTACGATACATGATATGTGTAAAATCAATATTACTTTTGTCATAGTTGACTTACTTTCACAAAAGCTAGGTCACTTGCACTTTACTTGTTCTGAAACTGTAATGTGATGAGATACAAATCAAGTTCAAGTATGGCACTACTATAGATGAATTCTAATTTATGTCAACTATAGAGGGACATATTGCTTCATCAATGCTTATTTCAACAGCTCCATGTAGATCTGGACAATTTCTTGTTACTCTAATAAATATTACTCCCGATGACTGGTCATGAGATTATTTGGTTATTTATACACATGCACAGTTTTATACAAAGAGGGTTTCTCATTTCTCAATAAATCCTTTTCACAGCTTATGGGCCAAGAGTTTTGAAAATAACTTACAACAGATCTAACTTACAATATGGGACTATGTGTATATTATTTGGATATTTTGTAAATGTTATGAATCCTTGTAAATATTATGAAGCATTGTAAGTAATAATAGAAGTCTTGTTATCATAATGATATATTATGAATAAAATATATACATTACAGAGTGAGACTTTCTTTTCCTTGGCTGAGATATTGGTTGTATAACAAAGTGTGCATCTTTCACATTTTATATGAATGTTATTTGATACATAAATTGTATAAAAGAAATAAGATTGTTCTAAATGTATTGTTAATTTTCAAAATTGATTTAAGATACTATTTATTCATGTTATTCACATGCTGAAAATTAGGGTATCCAAACTTTGGTAATACTGATATTTGGGTGTCTATCAGTACTAGTACATGTATCTAATACTTTTTGGTCATTTCCAAAAATGGCTGCACACTATACTGAATTTGCATTTTTCTCGCATATTACATCAAGTACAAAAAAATAGGTCAAGGTCAATTTATGAAAGTTTGATTTGGTACATTCAACATTAAATTTGGTTTTTGCACCACTGTAATTTGCTTTAAAATTGAAATTACTCTAGTGTAAAAAAATAAACCATAAACCGCTAAAGGCAGTAAGGCGGGATTGCGAAGTGTTTGTTTTAGATGACGTTTACTTTTAGACAGAAAGCTCTAGTCATAAATTCTATTGCAAAATGAAAAAAAGGTATGGTCATGAGGATTTCTAAATGTGAAATATCAAAGCCCTACCCCGTATAGTTCAAAAGTAGGTCAAGGTCATTTGGTCAAAAGTCATGATATCTAATGAAAGGTCTGGTCATGAGGATTCTACATGTGAAATATCAAAACCCTACCTCTTATAGTTTAAAAGTAGGTCAAGGTCACTAGGTCAAAAATCATGATATCAAATGAACAGGCTTTCTACTGTTCCTACTTTTTCCTACTATTTCCTACTTTTCCTACTTTTTTAATATGATCCTATTTTTTCCTACTTTTTCTTCAAAACCTCCTACTATTCCTACTTTTTCATCTCAAAAGTAACAAATTACTTGCTTCACTTGTCGTCGACATCTGATTCAAAGTTTTTAAAAAATTTCGGGCTCGCTTTGCTCGCCCATTCTGTATATTTTACATGAAAAATCAATCTGTCCTTATTTCTCTCTGTGATTTCCTTAAAGATGAACATTCCAGTCTACAATCATTGCTTACTGTGATTTGTGTGTCATACTTACTGAAAATTGTCGCTAAAAGTGATGGAAAATTTCTACTTTTCTCCTATTAATTCCTACTTTTTCCTATTTTTCTCCTACTTTTTTTCATTGACTACTACTTTTTTCCTACTTTTTCATCAAGGTAGAGTAGAAAGCCTGAATGAAAGGTCTGGTCATGAGGACTCTACATGTGAAATATCAAACCCTACCTCTTATAGTTTTAAAGAAGGTCAATAGTCAATGTCAAGGTCATTTGATCAAAAGTCATGATTTCAAATGAAAGGTCTGGTCATGAGGACTCTACATGTGAAATATCAAAACCCTACCTCTTATAGTTTAAAAGTAGGTCAAAGGTCAATGTCACTAGGTCAAAAGTCATGATATCAAATGAAAGATCTCGTCATTAGGAATCTGTGTGAAGTATCAAAATCCGTACTCTTATAGTTTTAAAAGTAGGTCAAGGTCATTTGGTCAAAAGTCATGATATCAAATGAAAGGTCTGGTCATGAGGATTCTACATGTGAAATATCCAAACCCTACCTCTTATAGTTTAAAATGAGGTCAATGCCAAGGTCATTTTATGAAAAAAAATCGAAATTCAAGGAATTGTGGTCCCCCGCTTTTGGGTGTTTGTCTTTAAAGAATGTTTACAGAACCCCCCCCCCCCCCCTGCTTTAGTTTTCATAATATATCTAATATATAATCAACATTCTAAATATGAAAGATTAACCTCCAAGTAAAAGTCAAAGGGTCCAAACTTTTGTTTTGTTACCAAGGGACAGGGCTTATGAAAAGTAATATGTATGCACATGTGTAATATTAAAGTCCTATCATTTAAAGTACCATCAAAAACTAATGGTCGAGGTTGTAGTTTTTAAATGTGGGTCAACATCCAAGCACGAGGACACAAGGTCAGAATGTTGTTACCAACAAAAAGGTCTTGTCACAAGGAATACATATGTGAAATGTGAAAGCCCCATCACTTCCCGTTCAAAAGGAATGGTCAAGGTTAAAGTTTTTTAAAAGTATGTCAAACTCAATGTCAAGGTCACAAGGTCAAAAATTTTGGTCTCCGTGGAAAAATCTTTTCACAAGAAATACACATGTGAAATATCAAAGCCCTATCACTTTCCATTAAAAAGTTATGGACAAGGTTATAGTTTTTTTGAAAAGTAGGTCAAAGTCCAAGGTTAAGGACACAAGGTCAAAAATTTTGGTGTCCATGAAAAGGTCTTGTCAAAAGGAATACACATGTGTAATATGAAAGCCTTATCACTTTCCATTCAAAAGTTATGGTCAAGGTTAGAGTTTTTGATAAGTAGGTCAAAGTCCAAGGTCAAGGTCAAAAGGTAAAAAATTTTGGTATCCATGGAAAGGTCTTATCACAAGAAATACACATGTGTAATATGAAAGCCCTATCACTTTCCATTCAAAAGTTATGGTCAAGGTTAAAGTTTTTGATAAGTAGGTCAAAGTCTAAGGTCAAGGTCAAAAGTTTTGGTATCCATGGAAAGGTCTTATCACAAGGAATACACATGTGTAATATGAAAGCCCTATCACTTTCCATTCAAAAGTTATGGTCAAGGTTAAAGTTTTTGATAAGTAGGTCAAAGTCTAAGGTCAAGGTCAAAAGTTTTGGTACCCATGGAAAGGTCTTGTCACAAGGAATACACATGTGAAATATCAAAGCCCTATCACTTACCATTCAAAAGTTATGCGCAATGTTAAAGTTTTTGTGACTTACGGACAGACAGACGGACGGACAAACCGGTTTTAATGTCCCCGCACTTTCGCAAAAGCGGGGGACAATCATGATATCAAATGAAAGGTATGGTCATGAGGACTCTTCATGAGAAATATCAAAACCCTACCTCTTATAGTTTAAAAGTAGGTCAAATGTCAATGTCAGGGTCATTTGATCAAAAGTCATGATATCAAATGAACGGTCTGGTTATGAGGACTCTAAATGTGAAATATCAAAACCCTACTTCTTATAGTTTAAAAGAAGGTTAATGTCAAGGTCATTTGATCAAGTCATGATATCAAATGAAAGATCTCGTCATGAGGAATCTATATGTGAAATATCAAAACCCTAACTCTTATAGTTTAAAAGTAGGTCAGAGGTCAATGTCAAGGTCAATAGGTCAAAAGTCATGATATCAAATGAAAGATATTGTCGTGAGGAATCTATATGTGAAATATCAAAAGCCTTACTCTTATAGTTTGAAAGTAGGTCAAAGGTCAATGTCAAGGTCACTAGGTCAAAAATCATGGTATCAAATGAAATATCTGGTCATGAGGACTCTACATGAGAAATATCAAAACCCTATCTCTTATAGTTTAAAAGTAGGTCAAAAGTCAATGTCAAGGTCATTTGATCAAAAGTCATGATTTCAATATTTAAAGACCCTCGAAATATTTAAAGACCCTCGAAAACTTTATATTTAATAATAAATATTAAACTTTCAAATGAAAGTTCTGGTCATGAGGACTCTACATGTGAAATATTAAAACCCTACCTCTTGTAGTTTAAAAGTAGGTCAATGCCAATGTCACTAGGTCAGAAGTCATGATATCAAACGAAACCTCTGGTCATAAGGAATCTATATGTGAAATATCAAAACCCTACCTTTTAATGTTAAAAGTAAGTCAAAGGTCAATGTCAAGGTCACTAGGTCAAAAGTCATGATATAAAAAAAAAAGATCTCGTCATAAGGAATCTGTGTGAAATATCAAAACCATAGCCTCTATAGCTCATGAGATATAGCCCAGATTTATTATTTTTAAAGTAGGTCAAACTCCAAGATCAAGGTCACAAGGTAAAAATGTTGGTATCCATGGAAAGGTCTTGTCACAAGAAATACACAAGTGAAATATGAAAGCCCTATCACGTACCATTCAAAAGCTATGGCCAAGGTTAAAGTTTTTCAAAAGTAGGTCAAACTCTAAGGTCAAGATTAATAGGTCAAATTTTGCTGTGTTTGATTCGTCTTATCATGGTCTATCACCATCATGTCCATGTTAAGTTTCAAGTTATTCCTCCAAGCAGTTTTCTCTCAACGGGCTTAAACGCAACACTTAAACCAAAATGTTGATGGACTGACGGACGGACTGACGGAAAGACAAACTTCACCATTTCATAGACCGGATTTTGCTTCGCAATCTGGCCAAAAAGGTCAAAGTCAATTTACAAAACTTTATTTGAAGTACATCCAATAGGCTAGTTTGGTACATGTACAAATTTTCCTTTGTTCATTATTTGCTATATAAAAGAAAATCACTCTGGAAGAAAAGTAGGTCTAGGTCAATTTTATGAAAGTTTGAACCCCTTTTCCTTTGCTCAATATTGACAAGTTCATCCAAGATTCCAAAGATGGATCACTCATGCAAGATAGTGTAGCTTCAGTACATCATTCAATACTGAGCTATCCCAAACTTCTTAACGTCAGGGGTAAATGTAGGTTTGATGCAGCATCTGATGTGTGGGTCCATCTCAGTATCCCGTGCATGTTTGGTTAATGTAGCATCATTACTTTTCAAATACTGAGCTACCAAAAACTTGCTAAAACCAAGTCACCATCCTTGGTTCACTTAAAAGCCAACGATTATAGCCATCCACTCATAAATATGCACACCTAAGTAACATCGACTAGGTAGGCGTGATATACCTTCTTTGAAGAAAATGGCATCTATTGAACCGAGTCGCAAGTTTGACATCAAAGATTGGTAATCTTTATGCTAATGAGATACCCCATTATCATCTATCAAAAACTGAGAGATGAAAGGGGGTACACAGAGCAACCAAATGACACTTAGAGATTTTAACCCTACAGCAGTCAAAGAGAAAATGACAGAATCTTTACCTCCCCTTAAATGCATATAGTTCATGTTAAAGCACAACATGTAGGTCAAATGCAGCATTCAATTCACGAACCTATCTCAGTATCCCAAGATTAATTACTTAGAAAGTTTTGTTACTGTAGCATCAGTAGTTTGTAAAATACTTAGCTAACAAAAACTTATCAACTGAACTTGGTAGCCAACAGAGCATGCAGGGGTATAGCATAAGCTCACTCAACCTTGTCACCATGAGCTACAATGATGGACACCATCTTTAAGTATCAAGGTAGTAAAAAGCAATGTCACGATGGCTGGATCACCATGAAATATCATCGCTCATAGGATAAAATAATTGGTTAATTGACTGATTCATTCATCTTATCTATGAATAGTAATGGTGTAGAAACATTATCAAAATTGATGATCGGGGTTAAATTAAGCCGTCTCCCCTTTGCAATAGCTGCCATAACATTGATGCTAAGGAAAGTTGTACAAATCCACACGAAGCACTTGTTTTCCCCCTTTGGGAAACGTGTACACACATGATATCATAAGATATCACATCACGGTCATTCATACTTCATAACAGGTTTGCTTTGCTTGTGGCAACTAAGACATTAACTGCAATATACAAAATGTCTCTAAAACTTAAAACTTTATTCCTGTACATGTATATACACATTTAAATTTATGCTCACTGTTGTTTCTTAGACATCATATTCTTGTTCAATTAAGGATTTACATGATACATATGTGTAGCATTAGATACCCTGTATGACAGAAAAGTGGGGTATTTTTCCGACACAAATTCAATGCCTTACATGTAAGTTACAGCATAAGTAAAAGCATAAAGGGGGTTTAGTGAAAACAAATAAGTATGGAAAAATAATTTTAAATGCCTTGTATATCACAGTGACTCTAAAGGCCATATATAGCTACAATAGAACAAATCATTAAGAAAGTCAGTAGCAAATATTTTTTTATAATACTAAAGTGAAAATTTTGTACTCTGTAATCTTCACAAGCCAGAAAACATTTTCATAAGTAATAGAACCAAAATAATACATATATTTACATGTATATATAACAAGTATTGACACTATAAAGGCAAGGAATTATGATTTATCAAACATTAACAGTTTAGTTGTCAAATCAAAGAGATTGATAAAATGACTAAATCAAGTCAATCATTATATATGTATTGGAATATGATATGTAAAAAAAAAACTGAAATTTTAAAACTTGATATTTTCAAAATATACACACTAAGCACAGAATCATAACAGATAAAGTTTATGAAAACACAATTGCATCCTTGCTCTTGTTTTTTTACTATAACACTTTCTTTGTATAAAGCAGATATAGAAACACCTATGGACTGTGCAATAATTCTATTTTCCAGAAGGACAGACAAATGCTGCAAGACCTACATACAATAATGTTCAATTGGTGGAAAGAATATTAAGTGGTATAAAACACTCAAACTAAGATACACAATAAAGGTCCTGCCTATGGTAATATGTTAGCTATATGAAATTGTGTTTATGGTCATGTCTTTAAAATGAAATAATTGCTATGACAACTTAAGGTTTTTTTTTATTTGATTTCACACTGCTAAAATATCATTTCATAAATTTAAAAGAATCCAAATTCCAAGTTTCTTGTACAGAATTAAATCTTATGCATGTACTTATAATCCTTTTTCTAATATTTATAACAAACAATTTTAGGGCTGACGAACATATTAATCTTGACCATTATTAACCAGTGTCAAATTTTCATATTTAATATGATTTTTGATTTTTTTCATCTTCAGCAAGTTTTGAGTTCTACCCAGCATTAAGGCTCCTAAGGTGATATCTGAAGGAAAGAACATCAAAAGTTTCATACAATTGTAATTAATGCTCTATCAATAAAAGTGTTATTACCGTAAATCTGGAAATTTTTGCGTCAATTTATTTTTGCAGTTTTGAGTGAAAAGCCTATAGATTTATTATTGTGTTTCTAATTTTTGCGAGTCCATAGAGACCAAAAAATAAAATTACAGCATATGGTATTTTGCTTATTTGCTGTACAATTTTGCTGCATGTTTAAATCAAAAGTAATAAAACAAGAGGCCCAAGGGGGCCACATCGCTCACCTGAGGAGACTGTATGTATGTTTTCAATCAAAGTCAAAACCTGAAGGAAATCGCTTTTAGTGAAGCTTTGAGAAGGACAAGGTGTACAAGTTACTTCCTGTAAAGTTTGGTGACATTCTGTGCAGTAGTTTAAGAGGATAAGTCAAAAATGTGTCATTCAAATAGAGCCTATAGAGGACATCTTGGATTTCAAATCGGCTCGAAAAAAAAAAAAAAAACTAAGTAGAGGGCAATGAGCACTTGCGTCCTGTGAAGTTTCAAGAAATTGTGTGAAGCAGTTTCAGAGGAGAAGTTGAAAATGCGTCAGCCAATCAGAGCCTGTGGCGGCCATCTTGGATTTCCGATAGGCTCCAAAAACGTAAACTTGATAGAGGGTATGAGTACTTGCATCCTGTGAAGTTTCATGAAATTCTGCACAGCGGTTTCAGAGGAGAAGTCAAAAATTTGTCAGCCAATCAGAGCCTGTGGCGGCCATCTTGGATTTCTGATCAGCTCGAAAAACACAAACTTGGTAGAGAGCAATCAGTACTTGCTTCCTGTGAAGGTTTGTGAAATTCTATGCAGCCGTTTGAGAGGAGAAGTCGAAAATGTGTCAGTCAATCAGTCTGTGGCGGCCATCTTGGATTTCCGATTGGCTCGAAAAACACGAACTTGGTAGAGGGCATTGAGTAGTTGCTTCCCTAAAGTTTCATGAAATTCTGTGCAGCGGTTTCAGATGAGAAGTCGAGAATGTGTCAGCCAATTAGAGCCTGTGGCGGCCATCTTGGTTTTCCGATCGGCTCGGAAAACACAAACTTGGTAGAGGGCATTCAGTACTTGCTTCCTGTGAAGTTTCATGAAATTCTGTGCAGCGGTTTCGGACGAGAAGTAAAAAATGTGTCAGCCAATCAGAGCCTGTGGCGGCCATCTTGGATTTCCGATCGGCTCGAAAAACACAAACTTGGTAGAGGGCATTGAGTACTTGCTTCCTGTGAAGCTTCATGAAATTCTGTGATGCAGTTTTAGAAGAGAAGTCGAAAATGTGTCAGCCAATCAGAGCCTGTGGCGGCCATTTTGGATTTCCGATCGGCTTGAAAAACACAAATTCGATAGAGGGCATTGAGTACTTGCTTCCTGTGAAATTTCGTGAAATTCTGTGCAGCGGTTGCAGAAAAGATATCGAAAATGTTAGAAGTTTACGTCGGACGGACGGACGATGGACGGACGACGCGCTATGACAATAGCTCACTTGAGCTTCGCTCAGGTGGGCTAAAAACAACAATACTTGTAGGGGACCATGATTTCTTCATTCCTACGAAGTTTAACGAAAATCTGTTCAGTGGTTCTGGAGAAGAAGTTGAATATGTATGAAAATCATCCCCCCCCTTCTTCTTGAGTAATCTAAGTAACCCGAGAGAGATAGTTATACAGAAGCTAAAGCAAAATAACAGACCCCCTCCCCATCTTTTCACTGTGTTATTGATAATATTGATCTGTTCTTACATTAATATTTTGAGCTGCTCTCAATATTGTAATTTCAAAGTTGTATATCCAAGTCTTCACAAGATAAATTTGAAAATACTTATTCATCTTTTTAAAATTATTTAGTTTCCTTTTCCATACCTATTTAATAATTTAAAATATATAACATTCAAATGAATCGATAATCCAAAAATTTAAACCTCAAAAACATAAATCAATATTAAAGAAAGACAACTCTTGCATACATGAACATGTACCAACTTATACGAAACTAAAGTTACCAGGGTACCAGAACTTGAACTTACAAGCCTTGGGTCCATGTTCACAGTAAACATATCTATTCATGATTGAAAAAATACTCATAAAAATCTGTTCAGCAGTTCTGGAGAAGAAGTTGAATATGTATGAAAATCACCCCCCCCCTTTCCTTTTCACATAAGAAAATAATTCATAAAACATCAAAAAATTAAAATTTCAGTATAAAATACATATCAAAGCATTTAGTAACTTAAATGTGATAAATGTGCAGTAAATGAATGTGTAAAATCATACACATATTGAGTTATTTAAAGAAATAGTGCAAAAATGTGCATTTCTGACGAAGTCCGAAAAGACGTCAAAAACGCGTCAAAAATTTGACTTCCGAGTGGAACCAAAAATAACGACACTTCTTAAGACATCTCTCTAGATCATCCTGATGCTTTCGGTTTGTCGATACGTGCTTCCGTTCTGAAGAAATTGTTTGTTAAAGGATGGTACCCCATGTGACCTACTTTTGCCTCTGGTGGCGCCACCTGTTGATGGATCCGGACGAAAAACAACAACACTTGTAGGGGACCATGAGTAATTCATTCCTACCAAGTTTCATGAAAATCTTTTCAGTGGTTCTGGAGAAGAAGTCGAAAATGTTGAAAAGTTTACGACGGACGACAGACGACGGACAGACGACAGACGACGGACGGTGCGCTATGACAATAGCTCACTTGAGCTTTGCTCAGGTGAGCTAAAAAATATTCCTTAAAAATCCAAAAGTGGATATCTTGACAAAATTCTTTCACTTGTAGGGTACCATGCATGAGTACCTCATACCTACAAATTGTCATGACAATCTGAAGAGTGGTTATAGAAAAGAAGCAGAAAATGTATGAAAATCACCCCCCCCTTCCTTTTTACATAAGAAAAAAATTCATAAAAAATCAAAAAAAATAAAATTTAAGCATAAAATACATATCAAAGCATTAAGTAAGTTAAATATGATAAATATGTAGTAAATGAGTGTGTAAAATCATACACTTATTGAGTTATTTAAAGAAATAGTGCAAAAATGTGCATTTCTGACTAAGTCCGAAAAGACGTCAAAAACGCGTCAAAAATTTGACTTCGAAGTGGAACCAAAAATAACAACACTTCTTAAGACATCTCTCTAGATCATCCTGATGCTTTCGGTTTGTCGATACATGCTTCGGTTCTGAAGAAGAAGTTTGTCAAAGGAGGGTACCCTCCGTGACCTACTTTTGGCTGTGGTGGCGCCACCTGTTGACAGATCCGGACGAAAAACAACAACACTTGTAGGGGACCATGAGTACTTCATACCTACCAAGTTTTATCAAAATCCCTTCAGCCGTTCTGGAGAAGAAGTCGAAAATGTGAAAAGTTTACGCCGGACGACGCCGGACGACGGACGGACGCCGGACGGTGCGCTATGACAATAGCTCACTTGAGCTTCGCTCAGGTGAGCTAAAAAGGACGGACAGAAAAGGAATGATTCCCATAGTATTGTCTTTTCCAAATGAATTATTAACAGTATATTTTCCGATTCGGAGCAGCGTAGTTCTCATGCAGGTACGCTAACCTTTTAAAATGTCACAAAATTAATCCGAAAAGTATACGGATTGCAGATGATTTAAGTAATGACTGCCTCAATTAGAGAAAGTATACTTATATTATGAACTAATTAACTCCCTCATTGCAATTAAAGACCCACTTCAATTGTCTATTGGCTTATTTTTCACACCTATTCGGCGATCGGCGTAGCGTACCTGTCTTTCACATGTTCATGTTTTCTTATGTATTGTTATACGCAATGCATACACATACATTCGTGATATGCCTTTTTTTTGTTAAGTTTGAGTTGCCTTTTTTAGTTCAAGTGATTTTTGTCACTGAATGAGACATATGCAATGCCCCCCCCCCCCCCCCCCCCCCCCCCCCCCCCGACCGAATGTCAAAACGGTCATCATGCGGATTTAAAAGTAAAAGCCACATACCTATCTGTTAAATTGTTGCATCGGAAGCATAATTTTATTCAAGTGCATTTATTTTTAAGAAAAATATTTTTGCGAATCCATCATACCCGCAAAATTGCTAAAAATTAATCGACAGCAAAAATAACCAGATTTACGGTAATCATTTTAGTCAAACTTTAACATGTCATCTGCTGTATGTAATCTACAAAGCAATAGGTCCTTACTACTTAAGTACATTTATTTTACTTTTTCAATAAGAAAATTTACCGTTGTGGAAGGAGAGAAATGTAAATTTCTTTACGTGTAACATATTGTAAAATAAGTAATTCATATTAAGAATTCAAAATTAATCACAGTTTACATTAAACAAATAAAACAGCACTTTGATGGTCATGCATCTAATTGAATATTGTCAAAGTTCTAGAAAACATACAAACATTGGTTCCTTGAAGGACAATCATAAATACACAAATGCTATTTACAATCATATGTACAGATAAAACATTATGACATTGAAGATATCAGCTCCGTAGAGCTTCTAATCGGTTTGTGAGATCTTCGTCTTCTTCTTCATCTGCCGGCAGTGCAGTTGCACCCTCATCCTCCGGCACAGCCAAGGAGTCCTGCATAGGTAATGGGGCTTTCTTCAGCTCACCTGTTGGAACAAAAATACAGTATATTATCATACAAATACTGACATTGCGACACTCTCAAAATAACAAAGAATTATTATGAAATACAAATACTGACAATGTGATCCTCTATGAGTACTTTGCACTGCCAACAGATGATAACAGAAAACTTTGTCATATCATATCGTGGTCATTAGAATCTTTTTAATGCAAAACGCAGAAAAAGTCTTTGAAGCTATGACCAATACCAGACATTTACTTGTGCACAAACATATGATTTCTGTAGGGCATCCACATACAGAAAAAGTTTTTTAAAAAAAGTTACAGATTTTGTACATTTAAACGTTGCTATTTCACTATTATTTGCAATCTCTTTGTGGTTAATTTATATATGATTCTGACCTGTTGTTAGTTCCATTATGACTGCTTCTACTGCCTCATCAGCTTCATCATCTAACTCATCATCATCTAATGATTCCATTGTGTCATCTAACATTTCCTCAAGAATACCAGCCTGAAAAATAAGAAAAATATTACATCCAATTTACAAAGGTTTAAGGTGATATCACACGTTTCGTGTTATACAACATTTATTTTCCGAAAAAAAGCATAATTCTGATTTCCTAATTTAATTCAGATGTAAAGGACAATATTAGGAGGTCACCATCCAAAATTTTGAGATTTTGAAATTGATCAGACTTTTTAGCCATCCATTGATTGTAATGGAAATGCTCATTTTTTGGCTATATTATTTTTTCAGCCCAAGATTTTCAAATGAAACCTTACATATGATTCCCTCAACATATTGTGCAAATTCTTATAGAAAGAAATCATTCAATGACCACGTCATATGTTGCAAAATCTGACTGAATGTGTAAATTATCATGTAAAAAATTAAAAGTGCAATTCGAGTTATCTTTCTTTACTATGTAACCAAAGACAAAAGCATCCGAATTTATATAATCATCTTTTTGAAATATCACAGCAGTGTTCCTTCACTCACAAAGATGTCAATATGTAAATAAATAGAGCCGAATACAGATTTTGTGTGATAAAACGACAGTATGTACACATGTGTAATGATATTACATGTACCATATGAGTAACTATATTATAAGTTTCTCTACATTCAAACACTTTACCGACACCTGACTTATTTCCGAATAGATACGTCATATGTATGTAGGTAAAAAAGTCTTACAAAATTTTCAAATACATTTGTAAGTTCTATTTCAGCAAAAAATTGACTAATGTTGGTCACCATTGGCTTACCATTACTTTGCAAAGGAAAAAAAACATTCGAATTTATATACGAGTAACAATCTATTTATTATTGCAGCGCTCAGGCTCGAACCGCGGTCTTCTCGCATGGTGGGCAAGAGCTCTACCTCTGAGCTATTGGGTCGACTTGACGATGGAGCGATTATAACAAAGTCAGAACATCAAGACATTTTAAGTTACGAAAATCGGAAATCTTCAGCGTGGAGATTTCTTTAAAATTCTCGTCTAAGGGAGGCTACTGAAACGCGTGTGATATCTCGTTAATATGACTACATGTACATTTTCTTCTTTTTGTCATTCTATTGC
This sequence comes from Pinctada fucata, assembly GCA_028142955.1. Lineage (NCBI taxonomy): Eukaryota > Metazoa > Mollusca > Bivalvia > Pterioida > Pteriidae > Pinctada > Pinctada fucata. The sequence goes on from AP027105.1 coordinate 55,696,970, forward strand.
TAAATCTTAAATTTCATTTATGTACTGTCAACTTCACTCTATATAGATTGTCCAAAAACTATACAAATCCTCCCCCCATCCCTCCCTCTAAATCTTAAATCCCTGGGGCTTAAAAGACAGGTAACAATATTGACAATCCTATCTTGCTATGACTGTTTCTTATGCTAAAACTAACCTTTGTTTGTCTCTGTATATATGACAGTGTACAAGTAAATTGTAATGTTAACACAACAAAATAGCAATTAGTATATACAGTAAATGTATTGTTGTAGGAAATTTACCTGTCCTACCTGAACTACTTAAGAGGCTTTGGAAAATTTCCAAAAATTAATACTGTCAGTTTCTTTTAAAATTTGGACCTATACAAGCAACAGAGTAAATTACTTTGGGTATTTCACAACCTGCTTTTTGTGGTGACATTATAAACAAAATTAGAAGGATCAAAAGCAGACAGCATTACCATCGAAATTGCATTAGAATGATTCTAATGTCGCAAGACAGACACTCAGATGGTACTTGACCAATCTACAGCCTTGTACCAGCACATTCTTAAGACTTGAACTCTGACCGACTGACTGTGAAGACGGAACTCTATGCTGGGCCCTGTCCAAACCTCTTTAGAGAAGACAGGGCCCTGACCATCTGTCCTATCTGAATGTCCGTCAAACTCCTCAGGTGATAACATGCATGAGCTCACTACAGCCGGCAGGGCACAGACTGTATTTAGTACGCTCTTTGTTTTTATATTCATTTACATTTTCATCTGTGTGTTGCTTGGGCCGCTGTATTTTGCTGTCTTGTTTGTGTGGACAACTTACAGTGAGGTTATTTTACACTTTGGTCAACCGGAAAAACGGGAGAGTTGTGCAAATGTAATCCGAATAACCTTAGTCATTTGCTACTAACGTAGCAGATGGCCATCCTAAGTCGGCATCGATTGCCCATTGGTCTCGTTGGTTTATGTGTGGTCTTTTGTGTTTGGTGTTTTGATGTCATGTTTACTGTTCACTGTCCCTTTTGTGTATCTTCTCTGTGTTTTCACTTGGGGTGTTTTGATGTTTTGCTGTTGGTGCTTCAAGTAGGTCTTGTTGGAGATCCTCTCATTTCTTTGTTACGACAACAGTAAAATAGAAAAAAGAAAGTAAGGTTAACACACTATACAGTAATACTTATATAATTCAAAGTTACCTTCATCATTTCTTTAGACATCTCCCTCATTGTGGATTGTATTTCGGGTATTTTGATTAAAGCCTGCATACTGTTCATGACCTCGGTACTCTTTTCAAGAGCTCCAGCTATCCTTAAGGTCGCTATAACATAATAACATTGAATGAATTATCAAACAAGTTATCCTTAGGTGGTTAGAACAAAAGATCATTTAATGAATTATCAAACATGTTATCCATAAAGTGGCTAGAACATAACATCACTGATTGAATCATCAAACATTCTAATGCGCTTTGTTTGCAACGGGCATTTTGATTGGTTGAGCCAAAACTGACAGGGTATCGGTGAATCCCCTGTCAGAAATATCCGTTTTTTAAAACTCAATTTCTGACAGGGGATTCGCCGATACCCTGTCAGTTTTTGTAAAACACGCGCATGGTAACCCCTTAAAGCTTCTCCTTGGCAACAGAGTTGGAAACATCATTTTCCATTAAATAAGTAAACATAACTTAAGTCTCTCCTATTCCATATTATAAATATTTATTTGGATACATGCAATGCAAAATTACAATTATAAGTATGTACCTAATTGATTTTTCATGCTCATCTGTACTGAGTTCATGTGTGCTTTAGATGCGTAGAGTCTGTTGACAGCCTTCCTAGATCTGATTACCTCTTTGGCCAGGATTTTGCATGCCTCTTTTTCTCCTTTTTTGGCCGAGTCTTTTATCTGTCTCCGTACTTTTTCTTCCTCTCTTTGTATACCTATATAGGTAGAAATTGAAAAGTAGAAATAAAATATAATATATACAAATAGAAATTGAAAATACACAAAACAGATCAGAACCTAAATGTAGAAGAATATGTATTATATGTGGATTAATTTTTAAAAGAATTCTACATGAATCCAGTTTTTGTTATGTGTTTCAAACAATAAAATAAAATCCATATATGCAAAAAGACAGTCAAGATACCAAGAAAACTCTTTATAACTACATGTATATACTCACTTCTTATTTGTCTATCCAAGACATATCCTTCCTTTCTTATTTTGTGTGTCCATTCATTGACCTGAAAAAAAAATTAAAAAAGACAAAATCAGTAAAACTGATGGATGCTCCCTGAACACAATAATTTTGATACCAAACATTTAATTTTCTAAGTATCTTTTAACTTTCAGAAATTATCATAAATGGCCTTGACCTTTAATCCTAATATGACCTTGAAGACCTTTGTCTGAAATCCGACATCCTGCAAAACAGTGTAAAGTTTAAACAAGTTATCCCCAGAAGTTATGCATAATGCATCCCCCTTTTTGGTTCACAATTTCTCATCAATGCAATAAAAATCTTAAAACCTGTAACATATATAAACAAATATGCATTTTACCTTTAATAAACAAAATTTCAAACCAATTTGAATTGAATTAGATTTTTTAATGAACTTGCAGGTATAACTATTTTGGCCCGAAATGACTTTGACATTTATAAATGACCTTTGTCCTGAAAAAGCTATCCTAATACATGATGAAACTCTCATAAGTAGCCTATATAATATATGTAAATACATTCACATATACATTCCTCCCCCCCCCCTTCCGGCACATAATTTCTCATCAATGCAATAAAAAACAGCAAATCCCTTGACATATGAAAAAGATTATGCATTTTGCTATCAGTAATAACAAATTTCAGACCATTTGGACAAAAACTGACTTTAAGAATTTTAAGTTTTCTAAACATGAAAAGTTTTTTTAGCCTGAAAATGATCTTGACCTTTATGGATGACCTTTGTCATGAAAGGGCTTTCTTAATAAACAATCGTGAGATATAGATCATAAATGATATTCTCATAAGAAGCCTATATATATTCACTGTATATACATTCACCTGAATCTTTCTTAACAATTATATAAAATGAAAAAGATACTCAATTCTCAAGGTACATACATATCATGTACTTCAAACTCAAAATTTAATATCAAAGCTGGAGTACATCATCTGTCATAATGAATTTCTTGACCATTTAATACCATTAACACTATCAGTAAATGTTCGACAGACAGAGAGAGACAGAATTACGGACAGACAGACAAACCAGACCAGACAGACACGACAAAAACAATTTGCCCCTGATCTTTGATGCAAGACAAAAACATTAAAGATTGTTTTCAGTCTGTATACTACCCTAAATCTTTCCAAATTTGAAATGACATCTGATTAAAAGAAATCCATGCATAATGGGTAACTAGAACCGCCCTAAAGTGGACGAATTATACCCCCGGCAGGACATTTTTTATAAACGGGACCATTTATGAGGCAACTTTCAATTGTTCAAATTTAAACTCTCTTTCAGGATTAAATGCTTTGGTATGAAAATTTAGTACTTAGTATGCTGCTTTCAGAACTTCATAACCAAAATACTATTATCCTGGTTATGAAGTTCATTACTTCTTACATACCATTAGGCCCAAATTTAAGGTCAAGATCAAAAAGTCAAAAGTCATGATACAACCAGAAGTCTCTGATGAGACTGAAGCTCTACTGGCTGTTTTGTTAAATTCACTAAATTGACATCCATTTTCCAACCCTGGGGACAGGGGTTCACAAAAAAATATCAGATGCACATCTACACCATAACACATAATAATGCAAAAAGAATTTACTCTCAATGAATTATACTTTCTGAGATCTGGTGTTCACAAGTTTACATAGACTTACATATAGGAGAAAATGACCACACCCATTTCCAAGACCCTGGGGTTCAGAGGCTCAAACAAAATATCAGGTGCACAACTGGACCAGAGACTGATTATATTGAGAAAAGAATTATTTCTCTATCAATTATACTTTCTAAGAATTCGTGTTCACTAGATTACATACTTACATAGGAGAAAATGACCACACCCATTCTTGAATACCCTGGGGGTCAGAGGCTCAAACAAAATATCAGGTGCTTAACCAGACCAGAGACTGATTATATTGCAAAAAGAATTAATTCTCTATCAATTATACTTTCTGAGAATTTTTCTTCACTAGATTACATACACTAGTATAGGATCAAATGGCCACACCCATTATTGAAGACCCTGGGGGTCAGAGGCTCAAACAAAATATCAGGGGTACAACAAGACCAGAGACTGATTATATTGCAAAAAGAATTATTTCTCTATCAATTATACTTCCTGAGAATTGGTGTTCACTAGATTGCAAAGACTTATATAGGAGAAAATGACCACAACCATTCTTGAATACCCTGGGGGTCAGAGGCTCAAACAAAATATCAGGTGCTTAACCAGACCAGAGACTGATTATATTGCAAAAAGAATTAAGTCTCTATCAATTATACTTTCTGAGAATTTTTCTTCACTAGATTACACACACTAGTATAGGATCAAATGGCCACACCCATTATTGAAGACCCTGGGGGTCAGAGGCTCAAACAAAATATCAGGGGTACAACAAGACCAGAGACTGATTATATTGCAAAAAGATTATTTCTCTATCAATTATACTTCCTGAGAATTGGTGTTCACTAGATTACAAAGACTTATATAGGAGAAAATGACCACACCCATTTTCGAAGACCCTGGGGGTCAGAGGCTCAAACAAAATATCAGGTGCACAACTGGACCAGAGACTGATTATATTGCAAAAAGAATTATTTCTCTATCAATTTTACTTTCTGAGAATTGGTGTTCACTAGATTACATAGACTTATATAGGAGAAAATGACCACACCCATTTTCGAAGACCCTGGGGGTCAGAGGCTCAAACAAAATATCAGGTGCACAACTAGACCATGGACCAAACTAAATGCAAAAAGAATTAGCTTTCTGTCATTTATGGTTTCAGAGGAGTTGCGCTCACAAAAAAATTGTTAATAGACAGACAGACAGACGCCGGACAACATGGTATCGCATAAGCTCGACTGGTCTGTGACCAGTAGAGCTAAAAATGAAGTGCTCTTTTTGGTGAATGTATGCATAAAATATGAAAGGCCTACCATCGATACCGGTAGTATGAAAGAAATCTGCTTTCAAATCTTCTTAACTTAAATTGCAACATAAGCCCAAAGTCAAGGTCAAGGTCACAAGGTTATAAGACATGATACCAAACTATAGTACTCTTTGTGGTGAATATTTGTGTGAAATATAATGAAAGACCTATCATTTATAGTATGAAAGAAATCTACTTTCAAAACTTCTTAACCTACCAGTACATGTAATTTCAACATAAGCCAAGAACAAGGTCACAAGGTCAAAAGTTGTGATACCAAACTATAGTACTCTTTGTGGTGAATGTGTGTAAGAAATATGAAAGGCCTATCATATACAAAAAAATGTATAGTACATGTATGAAAGAGATCCTCTTTCAAAACTTCTTTTACCTAGAATGTTGTACATCATATGGTAAAGGTCAAGGTCACAAGGTCACAGGGTCAAAAGTCATGGTACCAAAATGTAGAACTCTTTATGGTGAATGTGTTTATGAAATATGAAAGGCCTGCCATTTATTGTATAAAAAAATCTGCTTTCAAAACTTCTTAACCAGATGGACAGACAGATGGACTGAAGGACGGACGGACTGACAGACAGTCGGACAGGGTGATTCCCATTTAACCCCCTAAACTTCGTTTGCGGGGGTATAATAAACTGATAAATTTCCTCTTAGAAGCTTTGCTTTAAGGTTTTGTATCAATTATATAAAGCATCTTCTCTACGTGAAGGTACATGTAAGCGTTCTACCTTCACAACTTTCACAATATACATTTGTAACAAGAAGGGAATTCTATTAGAAAATATATGCAATCTATAATTACAGAAACCTGTCGTTTAGAGATAATAAATATATGTTCACTAATTAATCACTTTAATTAAAAAGTCTCGGACATTATTCGCTATTTTCGAAAACCAGAGTTACTTCCCATTTGACTCATTTTGAGACAGTATCTGACGTAGACTGATTATGACATCATCAAATTCTATGGAAATTGCCCTAAAAGTCTGGGAAAAGATGGTATAAAATTGACGTTACCATACCATTTTCATGAGTCACAATGGTTTTACGTCAGATACGGTCATACTGTCTGTAAGGGTCACAGTCACAAAAGATTGTTTAAAGATTTGTTGCATACTTTTGAGCTTGAATTCATAATTCAAAATTTTTCTTCCCCCCCCCCCTAAAAAACACACACAAACTCTGCTGTACATTGTTGTAAACTGCAGTACATACGAATCTAATGACAAAACTTATCTTAATATGAAATGTGCGTTTTGTGAACATTTGTCTGAACTGGTGATGTACATGTATTTGTTCACACATGTATAAAGGGATTGTTGTAATAGGAAACAATGGTGTTCTGAATAAATGACACTTTCAAATTACCGTCTAGCGTTACTGTGTATCAATTGATACAAAGAGTTTAAATTGTTGAAAGTTGGAAGTAAATATGGCAAAGTCATAACCACGTTGAATAAAAGAACAGAAAATTTCCACAATTTCTTTAAGTATTAGAAATAAATGTGCCACATTGGTGCACTCAGTGAAATTTCAATGTGCCATTTTAATATTGAATGTGACTATGACGCAGGGCGCATGCTTATACCAATCACTGTGTATTCCGCAAATACTCATAGCGAGCGAAGCTCGCCCTTATGGTAACGCGTATACACTTACCTTAGTGAGAAAATATGCTGAATCAAAGAATGAGAATGTACTACTATGCTTTCAAAAACTTTCGTCCCCTCGCAGACAGAGTTACTGCGGAGATGCTGAATATTGCCATTTAATTTTTTTTTTCGACTCCGAGTATACGTATATGTTATACTCAATTTTTGTTTACAAGTTAAATTTATTGACATAATTTTTCGTAAAGCAGATTACGAAATAGCATCGACAACTCGGCGTAACCGCGGAATCTTTTTAGGAAAGCCGACATCTTCGTTTGAGTATTTTGTTTACTGTGCTTCTATGACGTCATTGACGTCATCGCGCCAAATTCTTAATGTCACTTTGACGTTGTAAGATTTTCCTTTAATGGACGTATTTTGCTTGACGTAAACGCTTCTAAAAAGGTCAATAAACCGGCCAAAGTATTCCCATGGGCGATTTTGTGTTCAACCCGGATGTCTTCACGTTATTAAGTTTCTCAATCCAGAACACTTCTCGGATATTACGATAATATTGGCTTTGGACGATTGTATCTGACATCGGCGAGATGGATTTTTTTCTTTTGGGCGATATGCAATGAGTTATTTATTTTCATTTAACCGTTTTATAACAAAATTAAAATGGCTTGAAATAAAAAAAAATCACATGTAGGAAATATAACCAGGTCTGTTTATAAATCCTTGGTCTGACCAGTTCTAGCTGAGCTCTTTAAACTAGATCGTTGATATAAAGTTTCAAAATCATACACCTTTTGTGTTTGCTAGTTGCTCGTATTTTTCTGTAAATTTGACTGGAATCCCCCCCCCCCCCCTCAACCTAATCTAATATTTGCTGGTCAAGGCCAAAACAGGAACGTACAAAGAACCATATTTTAAGCCCCACCCCCCCCCCCTTATAATGTTCATCTGCTGGTCTAGACCAATTTTACAAATGCCTCTGTGTTTCCACTCGCCTTATGCTGCCCTTTTTTTTTTTTTTTTTGGCAATCACCAAACAGAAAGTTTTGTAAGATAGGATAAACCGTCATAGTCTAAAATCATATTTATTTTCTCTCCGCTCGCACAAAAAGGCTTTGCCTTGATTCATATTAATTTTGATGTCCGATATTTAAGTGGTTTTCTTTATTGAAATGTTATGAAACAGGCTTTGGACGATTGTATCTGACATCGGCGAGATGGATTTTTTTTTCTTTTGGGCGATATGCAATGGGTTATTTATTTTCATTTAACCGTTTTATAACAAAATTAAAATGGCTTGAAATAAAAAAAATCACATGTAGGAAATATAACCAGGTCTGTTTATAAATCCTTGGTCTGACCAGTTCTAGCTGAGCTCTTTAAACTAGATCATTGATATAAAGTTTCAAAATCATACACCTTTTGTGTTTGCTCGTATTTTTCTGTAAATTTGACTGGAATCCCCCCCCCCCCCCTCAACCTAATCTAATATTCGCCGGTCAAGGCCAAAACAGAAACGTACAAAGAACCATATTTTAAGCCCCCCCCCCCCCCCTTAAAATGTTCATCTGCTGGTCTAGACCAATTTTACAAATGCCTCTGTGTTTCAACTCGCCTTATACTGCTTTTTTTGGGGGGGGGGGGGGCAATCACCAAACACAACAGAAACAGAAAGTTTTGTAAGATAGGATAAACCGTCATAGTCTAAAATCATATTTATTTTCTCTCCGCTCGCACAAAAAGGCTTTGCCTTGATTCATATTAAGTTTTAATTAACATCCGGATGCTGAAAAGTAACTACCAGCCAGTATGATCTGACTGTTGAGTTGTCATTGTTTACAAATACTATCGCAATATGTAATTTCATTGGTCTTAAAATTTTCAGAAGCAAGCCTGTCGTTTCAGCGTGAAACTTGTGAAGGAAATGACGCTGCAATGCGAAGATGCAAAAGCTGAAAATAGTAATTTGCTGCAAATTCAGATTTGTACATTAATACTAGTCCTATACCAATAATCTGCTAGGAATATTATACTATGCTTATGTATGATAAAAGCTTACAAGTCTAGGGCCATTGGATTAACACTGTTCAGCAGAATGTATGACCAAGGCAAGTGCAGAGGAAATTCGATACATACTGACATAAATAAATGAAATGGCTTTGATTATATTTACTCTCGTTATATGGACTTTATCTTACGACATACCTGATCTTTGGGTGATTTTTGTTTTTCTTTCCCAAATAACCCCATTTTAAGGGTTTTGAGGGTTTTCCTAGGAAGATGCAAGATGAGCAATAAGAAAGTAAACAAACTGAATAAGTTGGAGTTATCTTTCTTTGCCGTTTCATTTTATTTCTTTATTTTATCTATCTTATATCTATCTATCTATCTATCTATCTATCTATCTATCTATCTATCTATCTATCTATCTATCTATCTATCTATCTATCTATCTATCTATCTATCTATCTATCTATCTATTTTATTTATTTATTTATTTATTTATTTATTTAGTCATGCGCGGATCCAGCATTTTTGGTCGGGGGGGGGGGGGGTCCAAAATTTTAAGAAGTCTACATATCATGTAGGTACATATATATCGGTGCACATGATGGGAGGGGGGGGGGGCAATTCTGAGGGGGGATTGTTAGCTTTCCTTTCACGTTTATTTTTATGAAGAATTTGCGAGCGTAGCGAGCCTGAATTTTTTTAATATATGAAAGTCTTGATTCGATCGAGATGATTATTTATAACATTGAATATTTTACTCCTTATATCGGCTAGCGCAGCGAGCCGCAATTTTTTATTTCATTAATTCACACATTTTGTCTATATTTCATGAGAATAAATAGATAAGAGATGTGTCATTTTCCCAAATAATCAGACATCTTAAAATGACAAAACATTGAAAAAGGTCAGTGAAGGAGGTTACATCCTTTGAAGCAAGGGACTGTTGAAAATATGAGTTCCTGAGACCCAAGAGAATTATATAATAATATATTATATAAGAATATTATATATATATATATATATTGCTTAGAGTATAAACAATTGAAAACAATTGACATGATTAAAGAATTTGCAGAAAAATTCGGTTTTGTATTTGTAAATGGCGAGCGAAGCGAGCCGAAATTTTAAATAGGTTTCAAAGTCCTTTCATGCATTTTTAGACCCATTTCAATTAGAAATGGGCCAAAGCTGGACACACCTCCGAAAATCTCAGAGGGGGGGGGGGGGGTCCAGACCCCCGGTCCCCCTCTGGATCCGCGCATGTTAGTTATTGTGAATCTTGATTGATTGGTTGATTGATTTTGTCTTTCTTTCTGTTTTTCTTTTTAATTATTAATTCAGTATTCTTTTTATGGTTTGTCTTCATTCATGGTAACTTACTCTTAGTGTGAGAATGCTGGAAAGTCAATATAAACGTGAAATAAATAAAACCTCTCTAATAGGCAGGGGCGTACGTTTACAACGCAAAAACGTCCACATCGTTTTCGCAAAAAGATCCTTGGACCCCCTCACGCCAACATCTGAGCCAACGTGAGACAATATAACTCATAAGTTTGTAACTTGTTTGTTAAACGTTGTAAAATAAATAAAGTTTAATTTAAAAAAAAAGAAAAATTGCCTCCCTCTCCAGTGCCAACAGAAGGGGTGGTGATTATGACATGATTTGCAATCTACTGTCTAGAAATTGTCAAAAGACACCCCAGAAAGCTCCGATTTGAATACATTTTTTTCAAATTTTCTAAGGTTTTATAAATTCGAATTTACGCACAAAGTGCGAGCCGATTGTGAAGGACACATGAGCTGTCACGTCCAATATCTGTATGTGGAGGTACATGTTTGGAGAAAAAGCTACAGAATGTTCATGTTCACATCGAAAGTTTTCTTCATCTTAGATACGGTTTGTAAAAGTTTGTTGACAATTATACGCGTGATCCCTTCTAAATTCAGCTCACATACGCTTTGAGCTGAGGCGAACAAATTGCTTAATCCCCCTCCCCCCCCCCCCCCGAATTTTCTCGGGGAAGGTCTCCAATCCCCAACCAATGAGAAGGGGAGACATCCTTCTCTACTCAGCCCCACTCAGCCCTCGAGCCTCGCAAATTATCCACCTTAAAAAATGTCCCCCACCCGGCAGTCAAGGTTCTGGGTCCACCCCATCTGTAGACGTCAGTATATAGGCTGTAGCCTAGCTATGCCCTTGATCGGGAACCACACTAAACAAAATGTATCATGCCCTCGAAACTGTTACAGTAAAAAAAGTCGTATTCTTTACAGAGGATAATATCCGAAAGTCATCAAAGAACATTTACAAGTAGTACTGCTACCGGACCAATCTAAAGTTTGTACCTGCACGGCTTTTTAAGCATTGCACACAGAACAACAAATGTATATAAAAAATAGAGAACCGCCGCACTAGCCTGAGTTTTTATGCATTTTGAGTTGAAGTAAAGCAACAGAACAACGCAGAATAATTTTAAAACACTTAATTTCATAAAAATTCCGACGCTCTAAAGGACCTGTTAAGATAAGGGCCCTATTTAGCCCTAAATCTCGTGACTAATTTCTTCTTCATGGCGAATCGTATACAGAAAAACATTAATCATTATTGAAATATAATGTATTTGCAGACCTTTTACATGTTTTACATTTTGTTAAAGAAACCTTAAGATTCTAAAATTAAGGTCGAAATAGGTAGGGGTGCACGGATAGAAAATCCGATAATATCGACAAAAAACGTATACATTTTTTAATATTTGATCTAAAATGAATAAATATAAATCAAAATACATCAAATATGTCTACATTGTGTATCAGAAATGGATTTCGAACGTTCCATCTCCTTTAATCGGTAAATAATGCAATCCGGAACTTAAAACACGGTCTCATGCTGTATTCAATGGCTACAATGTAAGCCTATTAGGGCGAAATACACATTGGCGAAGAAATGAACACCATTAATTCTTGCTTATTTCATTCCTTATTCTTGTATAATTCATTTAGTCATATTAAGGTTACATTTTTTGATGGATTAAAGAGGAAAAATAGTCAAATGTGCTATATTTTATGGTCAGAAAGGTCGATTCTTTAAAAAATGCACCCCTTTCCATTTTTGGTTTTTCGTCTTTGGGGTCGTGTTCCCCCCGGAGATACAGAACCCCACTTTGCCAAAAAAAAAAAATTGTATCATTGATATACATCTCCAGTAAAAGTGGTTTTCTGTATATCCGGGGGGGGGGGGGGGACAATGTTCAAAGAACTTTTCCGTTTTCTATTGATTTCTATGAGAAAAAGAGAAGTTTTGACCCCAAAATTAGCAATAATATGCAAAACAGATAAAAATTACTTCATATTCTGATGGTATGCAGTATAGGTATACATTTTACATAAACAAGTTCTTGAAATTTCAATTTTCAAAATTCCACTTTTCAGGGCTGATTTTACGCCTTATCTTAACAGCTCCTTTCCTCTGTCACGAACCCCTGTGGATGGAACTTTATGCCGGACGCCGAATAGCTCCCAGTCTCTTTTCCTGTCTTAATTTGTCAGACCTCTCGGATGATTGATAATGATATCGCTTCAGCAGAGCTCGGACAGTTTTACGTACACAAGCTGCTTAAAATTGCTATTCATATGAAATAATAGTTTTTGAGATACTAAAGGTTCCTACATTTTTACTATTTTGTTTGTGAATTCTGTTGTCAGCTTACAGTGAGAAGGCATGTTGTTTATACAACCGCTGTGCGCGGAAGTAGATAAGGGGGGGGGGGCAGGTTATCCGGATAACTTCACCATTCTTTCAATATCGCCACCGGGTACGCATTGATCTTCCTTATGTTATGTTATGTATTGGCTTGTAAACACTTGTCTCTTGTTTATTAGGTGTGCTCGTTGATTGTTTGATGTTTTTGTTGTTCGTCCTATTGTCCCTGTTCTTTTGTCCATTGTCCTTGTAGATGTACAGACATACAGAGGCAAGGAATAAAAATTAATAAATTCACACACGGTGATCACACAGGCAGTCAGATGCAACCATTAAAAGGACATGGACAGAGGAAAAACCCAGGCATCAGGTGCTGCATCTGACCTAAGTTTTCCGCTTGAGTGATTCAGTAAAGAAGTTTCGGTTAGCTCGGTATCTTTTTTAAAAAAAAGTACTGATCAATGCTACAGTAACCAAACTTGCACAATCGATTCATTTTGGGATGTTGAGATGGAACCATGCATCTGATGCAGCATCTGACCTACTTTCACCGCTTGAGTGATATTTAAAAGCCAATCTTAATTAAAGTACATGTACCAAACTTATTGGATCTTTAATCAAACTTACCTTGACCTACATGTACTTTTTCCGCGTGACTGACTTTTTTTAAAGTCAATATTGACTTGCTAAGTTAAAATGCTTTATGTTCTAATGTATCAAACTTTCATAAAGTGACCGTGACCTAATTTTCCGCTTTAGTGATTTCAATGTTAAAATTGAAATTTGCTGCCATGACAGAATACTGCCAAGAGGTGAATTTCAGTGTAATCTGTGATTACCTAATAGTATGTTTTATTTCTCAAACTATTCGAGCTGCTCTGTTCTGAATGTCTGTAAAAATTCAGGAGTTAATAATTGTCAACTCGTACTATCCACAACCACAGGGATTTATCGCACTTTCCGATTGCTTGATGTACAAATCAATTTATCGAAAGCAATACAGCTATCATGATTACATTTTTGATTCACCTATGGGCTTAACCAAAATTGCAATCATGATAACTAGGTGAATCAAAAATGTAATCATAATACAGCTTATAGATATCAATATGATTTACTAACATATACACAATTATTATTAATATTACATAATTAAAATCAAATATTATTATAATTAATATTACACAATATAGTCATAAAAGAGAGATAGTCTCATGGTTGATATTATTTAATATCAATTAACTTATAAAGAATCAGTCTAGGTAATATTTTTTTCCTTAAAATAAAACCATACTTAATTTATTTTCCTTAAGCACATATTTCTTAAATATTTGGAGTAGATAACAATTGTATACGTTTATAGACAGATGGCCTTACAAAATAATATCTTTTTATGAACTTTTCTCTTAAATGAATACAATGGGGATATTTCAAAATAAAATGAAATTCGTCTATACCGTCCATTTAAAGGAATTTTGTTATAACGACCAGTTTCAAGCCAAGACAATGAGAAGATACCCGAAGTTTACAAATTAGTCTTTTGTATTCAGATGGAAATAGTACATCAAGCAATCGGGAAGCGCGATAAATCCCTGTGTGCACAACATCTGAATTATAGTATACATGCATGTACAATGACAAATTTCAATCCACGGATTTTTACCTTTCACAAAACATTTGAGTGACAGCATACTTGGAACAAAAGCTCAAGGCGAATACCAACGCAGACATAGAAAGGTAGAATTGACAGTAGACAAATACTTCTAAATATATTTGTCCTAATCTACAAAAATGTAGTGCTGAGTCCCCCTCTGTTATATCGTATTTAAATATCATATCAAAATTCACGTTTGTCTCTTAAGTATACATCCACCCGAGATCCAATATTTCTTTCAAAAAGGACAAATACCAGAAGTGCTTTAATTCCTTTGAATACATCCTTTTTACACTAGAGCTTTAATTCCCCTGTTCAAAATTTCTTTATATGAGGGGGAAAGTAGTTTTGATGTATTGATACACCGGGTCTACATCGGTACACAACGTTTCGGCAATTGTTCCTCGTATAACGCTCATTTCCAAGGGAAGGATTTTCGGATTATTTAGTCTGACAGTTCTGGCACGATAAAGGGCGATTACCGTGGATAATCCAGGCCCTCTTACAGCAAAGAAATTTCTGGGAATAACTTGGCAAGGTACAGCTTGTCAATCGTTTGCAACAGTTTACCCGTGGCTTAGGCGATAGACTAACAACGTTGTCTGCCAAAGGTGTGATTTCAATAAAAAGTAACAAACGGAAGCATTTATCTACTGTTGGATTCATTATAATAATCATTTTGATGAAGGATGCCATTTGAACTCGTTCGTCCTACTTTAGGTGCATAAATGATATGTAGGCGCCCTCTTTCAGTTTTCAAGCACGGTCGTTGACCTGCACAAAATCACCGAGGAAAAAATCATCGTCTGCAACAAAGAGATGCTGTTGTATTAGATACACAATAGATCTTCTGCCAAAATCTGTCAGGCTGTGTTTGTATCTTTGTGAAATTGAGAGAAATTCTTATTTCAAAAATAGAAACTTTTACGTACAGGATTTGACTAGATTTCTTTGTGATTTGGTTTCTGAAAATAAGGACATTGGATATACCATCGCAAAATGAACTTTAGACGAAAAAGTGTGGTACAAGAATCCTACATTAATTGTTTGCTGAAAGAATGGAAACGTCAGCTGTTTTTAGGATGCACTTAAACCAAGAGAGAGAGATTAAAATCTGTATGATATCGTATATGCAAGGATAATGCGATGATGTGTTTTGGAGCAGTGTTGTCTACCGAAGGCATCGTTTCAAAAATAGATTTACCACATGTGTGTATCTCTGATTCACCTTCACATCACGGATCATGCGTTAATCTGCGAGAGTGGATTATCTCTACAGAAGCAAGCAAATAATGCCTTTTTTTCTGACTCATTTTAAGGAACAATTATGCGAAAAATTGGATAATATTGTGTGATTCATTAATTGGGAACGAACATGTTGAAGTGAGGGACGTAGAATGCAAAGGAATTCTACCCGTAACGGCGGCCATGTGACCACCCAACAAATCGCAGTTAAGCCACCTAAACCACCGTGTTGGCTAGACTTGAAAGCTCAAAAATCGGCGTCAGACGACGGCGTTATCCAAGTCAGCCCTACAGGTAATCAGCATCAAATTAATCGTTCTGGGAAAACGGGAAGACGGTGTCGTCCTAAACTTCACAGAACAAGGAGTCAGTTTTGTATTCAAAGTGAGGATTTACCCGATTTCGAGTTAACAACGTCCTTAGCCGAGACAAAACCAGAGGATCTGGGACTCGGTAAAGAACAGGACGACGATACTGTTATAATGCAGGAGACTGCGCGGAAATGTAGAACCTGGTTACAAAGTATTCAGGGTTGTGGACCACCAGAAGTGACGTCATGTTTAAGTTCACCGGAAGAGGAAGTTGTATCACAATCATTGACTCAGTGTTTAAGTTCACCGGAAGAGGAAGTAGTGGACGTCGAAGTACCGGATCAGACGCCGTGGTATGACGATCCGGAGCTGTGTCCGTTATATAACAGTAGTGCATCAGATTCCGATGGCGAATTCAATGTTTCTTTATCAAATATGACAGAGAATGCATCAGATCAAAATCTGAAATCTCCGAAACCTTATTCTAGTCGAACTATCATTAAGAATCCAGGGCGAAAGTATGAATTACGAAACTGCGATAAAGTTGGAACAAGTGGACAAAACTGAGTGGCTGTGAATTTTATTGAGAAAAAAAAAACATAAGATGCCTCAAAAAATGTGCAATCAAATCTTGACATGCATCAGGCAGATGGTAAAACTTTTTCCTTCGCCTCATTCTAGGAAACGGGTAATGCATGTCAAGGTTAATCGTTGATCTCTATTCGGTGCTATATGTCGAGGTGTAGATGCATGTTTTGTGGATCGTTTGTTTGTATAATTACTGCAAGTGAAGTCAATATTTTATAATCATGAAACCTTTCATGTAATGTCGGTATTACAAATTATGATATGAAATATAGTCACCATTCCGTTCGCATAAAATATCTAAGTGCATTTGTATGTTTTACATTATTCTCGTTTCTTTCTGATTTGAAACTAAAAAAGGAGAAACTATAATATCATTTCTTTCTTTCTTTCCAAACTCCGAAAGTAGTCCTTAGTATTTTGAGTTTGACCCCTCTACTACCTTCCAAGTACCAATGTAATGGTGGAAAGGGGGGGGTGTTACCTACTGAAGAATTACAGTACATTGCATAGGTATCCAAATATTCAGAAGGAAATTTTCTCCAGTATGACTCAAAACATGCGCGGATATAGAAGGGTGCAGGGCAGGGGAAACAAGGACACCTTCGATTTGTCGAAAGTTTCCGATTTAATTTTTTTCATTTATCATCATCATCATCCATAAACTATTTTTGAGGCGTTATTATTATGTCTCAGATTTTATTGGTTCGCGCATACAGTAGCAAAAAGACATAGCAGTCTGAACATCGAGACATTCTGTTGATAGGAAGTCATACATGAAAATCTTTTGGAAATGGTGGGGCTATTCAGAAGACATGGACTCAACCTGACGTTGAGTATTGGTAGTTGATTTAAGAATTGTATATTAAATCAAAAATCAATGAAATCAAAAGCAAAAAAAAAAAAAAAATAAATAAATAAATAAAAAGAGGACAAAACAAAACAAATGAAGCGACCTGTATTTTTTTTCCACGAGTTATATCTACCTTACTTTAAACTACTCTACTTGCATTATTTTTGATGGATGAAACATTTTCAGAAAAGATGTTGCATAAGTGAAAGTGTAGTCTTCAAAAGACAAAATTTGTAGCAAGTTGGCTTCAAAGTAGTTTTTTAATTAGTTTACATTTCTCATCTTGTTTCAAGGACAGTTGTTTAGTGTCCCCTCCCACATGATAGAGTGGGAGAGGACACTAAGTGCCTGGGGCTTGTTTGGTAAAAAATTCAAAAAAGAGACCATCTCATTGCTCCTGAAATTTGTCTCGGATTAAGAAAAAAAAAAGAGATGATGTTTTGGATACTTGTACCAACTTTAAGAGTACTTTTGCTTACGTAGTTACTTTGGATAGAAAAAGTACCATTTCCAGATGTATTTATAACTTTTTTTAACCGGTTTGTATGGATCTCAATTTTTCACAAGTGATTTATGGCTTACAAAACAATAAACAAAGATTTGGCAAGTGATGTAATGCAAAGTTCTATGCACGTGTTGTAGTGCAGATGCGCTATGCATTTCCGCCGTGCAAGCGTTTGTCTTTTCTT
The DNA here is from genome assembly GCA_028142955.1 of Pinctada fucata. NCBI lineage: Eukaryota > Metazoa > Mollusca > Bivalvia > Pterioida > Pteriidae > Pinctada > Pinctada fucata. The sequence goes on from AP027105.1 coordinate 55,714,813, forward strand.
ACGAGGCTTGTGTTTTGTGTTATAATGTAGTGATACTCCAGCTCTGTGTCTACCAATCAGGCGCGGATCAAGGGGATGAGGGAACGGACTTAATTCTGGAACTTGTCTAAAAGGTTCTTTTATGTAATTGTTATGATGTCTTGTCCCAACGGGAGATATTTATTTTTTGGTACCTCCGTCCGTCACAAATCGTGTCCGGACCCTATCTGTGGAACCTTTTACCCCATTACTTTCATAACCCAAAGTTAACCTTAGGTTATGGGAAGAAGGCGACGGGGGATATGCTCTCTTTTAAAAATAACTAAAAAAATTTTATTTTGCATATAATATTCAGAAGACAAGTACAAATGTAATAGAGTGGATTCTTCCAGACATGTGCTGTCGCGAAAGTCAAAGATTGCGTTTGTGTAAAGTATTGAAATACGACTAGACTTGTGAAAATGGCGTAGTAGTGATGCTCTGGTTATAAAGCTGTGGTGGGGTACTATGCTTTCATACAAGGTAGTCATAGTGTTGTTTTTTGGAAGGAATAGTGCCCGAGTGTCAACGAGGGGGGCTCTGTCAACGAGGGAATCTACGAGGGCACCATTTACCTTCCAAAAGCAACACTATGAGAGCGTAGAATCCACACCAATGGGCATTTTAAATAGATTCAGTGCATCAAATGCCACCAAACATGGTTCCAATCACAGGGATGTATCGCGCTTTGTTGTTGTACTTCATGTACAAAACCTGTACAACTGGGAAGCGCGATAAATCCCAACAATATTGTCTTTCAGAATGAAGTGGTGACATCTTCAATGCGGTGTTCTCTAAGGGACGTAACTCTGTCAAGAGCAAAAAAATCCAAGGTATTTGGATTTATAAAGTATTGGTACTGCTGCGCTGATTAGTGTCTTAAGTGATATCCCAGACTTGTTCTCAAAATGTGCTACAATGTTGGAGGAGGCAATATGCTTCGAATATGAAATTTGTTCTCCATACATACATATAGGATCTCAAATGAATTTTTATTATGCCCCCTTCGAAGAAGAGGGGACATATAGGTTTGCCGCTGTCGGTCGGTCTGTCGGTCGGTCCGCGACATCAGTTTCCGTTCAATATCTCTGGAATGGATTCACATATTGAAATGAAATTTTGTATACAGACACATCAAACAAAAATCTACGTCAAGTTCATATTTGGGTCCGATCAACAAAATTTTGACAGAGTTATGCCCCTTGCATTTCGAAAAATACCAAAATTTCAGGGTTTCCGTTCAATATCTCTTGAGTGGAGTTACATATTGAAATGAAATTTTGTATACAGACACATCAAATGAAAATTTAGGTCAAGTTCTTATTTGGGTCCAATCAACAAAATTTTGACAGAGTAATGCCCCTTGCACTTCGAAAAATACCAAAATTTCAGGGTTTCCGTTCAATATCTCTTGAGTGGAGTTACATATTGAAATGAAATTTTGTATACGGATACATCAAATGACAATCTAGGTCAAGTTCTTATTTGGGTCCAATCAACAAAATTTTGACAGAGTAATGCCCCTTGCACTTCGAAAAATACCAAAATTTCAGGGTTTCCGTTCAATATCTCTTGAGTGGAGTTACATATAGAAATGAAATTTTGTATACAGACACATCAAATGAAAATCTAGATCAAGTTCATATTTGGGTCCGATCAAAAAAAATTTGACAGAGTTATGCCCCTTGCACTTTGAAAAATACCAAAATTTCAGGGTTTCCGTTCAATATCTCTTGAATGGAGTTACATATTGAAATGAAATTTTGTATACAGACACATCAAATGAAAATCCAGGTCAAGTTCGTATTAAGGTCCGATCGAAAAAAAATTGACAGAGTTATGCCCCCTGCACTTTGAAAAATACCAAAATTTCAGGGTTTCTGTTCAATATCTCTTGAGTGGAGTTACATATTGAAATGAAATTTTGTATACAGACACATCAAATGAAAATCTAGATCAAGTTCTTATTTGGGTCCAATCAACAAAATTTTGACAGAGTAATGCCCCTTGCACTTCGAAAAATACCAAAATTTCAGGGTTTCCGTTCAATATCTCTTGAGTGGAGTTACATATAGAAATGAAATTTTGTATACAGACACATCAAATGAAAATCTAGGTCAAGTTCATATTTAGGTCCGATCAAAAAAACTTGGACAGAGTTATGCCCCTTGCACTTTGAAAAATACCAAAACTTCAGGGTTTCTGTTCAATATCTCTTGAGTGGAGTTACATATTGAAATGAAATTTTGTATACAGACACATCAAATGAAAATCTACTAGGTCAAGTTCATATTTAGGTCCGATGAACAAGATTTTGACAGAGTTATGCCCCTTGCACTTCGAAAAATACAAAAATTTCAGGGTTTCCGTTCAATATCTCTTGAGTGGAGTTACATATTGAAATGAAATTTTGTTTTCAGACACATCAAATAAAATTCTAGGTCAAGTTCATATTTGGGTTCAATCAAAAATTTTTATGCCCCCCTTTGAAGAAGAGGGGACATATTGCTTTGCCGCTGTCTGACTTTCTGTCTATCGGTCCGTCGGTCGGTCCACGACATCAGTTTCCGTTCAATACCTCTGGAGTGGATTCACATATTGAAATGAAATTTTATGTACAGACACATCAAATGAAAATCAAGTATAAAGTTGTGACGGACTTTAATCACAGAAGGGGTAGGGGGCATTAATGTTTTACAAACATGACTTTTAACTTGTTTCATACGATGCATTATGAAACGAGTTGTGAGTTTCATAATACATCGTATGAAATGAAAATTCATTTGAGATTCTTTTTATCACAAATGTGTATTTCTAACGTGAAATCAACGTTTCCGAGTACTATAGAGGCAAACCACGCCGTGATCTTGAAGTCGTCTGCTACGCCATGAGAAGTAGTGTCCCTATCGCATAGATATTCTGTGCGTAAGAGAAAAATATTTCAATGTTTAATAGTATTTTAATGCAAGAATTAATTAAACAACAACAATTTTAATCATTGATATTGACTCCGGGTCTGAATTTAACAGTTGACCGATATTTGAAAGGTAACATTTGTCAAGGTTTATGTGATAAGGTTCCAAACTTGACCAATCGCATTCAAGCAGAGTGATATGTAACGTGTTATCATATCATATATTTATGAAATGGCTTTATGAAACTGCATAACGGGTGTATCATGTGATAAATAAGCATACGACACAAAGAGAAATATTCATTAACGCCCCCCCCCCCCCCCTTTCGGCTTTGAAATTTCTGGGAGTCTGTCACATAGCATTTGTAACAGTATGAAGCCAATAAAACTTGTAATAAAAAGGAATTGACAAGACAGCAAACACTAAAAGGACAAACAAGATTAGAAAACTGCAATGAACCACGAAAGACAACGTCACGCAAACGTAGGATACCGATACGGGGATACAGAACAGGAAAAATGTGCAGATAACCGGATTACACGAACACCGCCAATCACGTACATCTATCACAGATTTTCCATCACTCACAGTCACTCCTTGTGTAAAAGTCTCCTCGATATGAAAAGGAAAGATAATTACAATAAATCTACATCACTATAGAATTAACATAGAAACATGAATTACATATAGTTCACAAATATAGTGAAACTACGAATGGACAACGTCAGAAGCCAGTATAGACAGCAATAAGTAGCTTATAGAGCAGTTATCCGGATTAACAATGCATAGCTTCGCACTATCCGATTACCATTGTACGAGGACTGTACATATATCCTTGGCTTACAACAAATACATGCAAGAAACCTACGAGTTTTCGCGCACTATAAAGATGTACATGTAAATATTTCTTTAATAATCAGTACTATAAAAAAAGACATTTTATCACATAACTGTTCAAAATAATGACCTTTCTCGAAACATAGCACCTTTATATAGTAGAACTGACGACTCGGATCATACCCCAGTATCAGAAACAAAGTTCTTTGAAGTCAACTGCAACGAGAGTGAGACTTGTTCCCATTACACTTCCAATAATAGCATTCACCGACGTTTTATGGTAATCATGTTACAAATGACTGAAAACATTTATAAATATTTCCTGTTTTGTGCTAAAACTAGAGTATCTACGTATAAATGAAAGAAACATTTGTTTTCCGGCAAAATGTCTCGCATTGTGTTAAACTTTATTCCTACTGCTATTTTTGATTTTAAATAATGCGAACTTAAAGTTTAAGTTAAACTCTGATTTGTTCTAGCAGTGGCAGCTCCACTTTCTAAACAGGTTGCTTCTGATAATTCCCGCTCGAAATGCATTCCAGGAACGGTCACTTCGATCGTACTCGGCTCGGAAGCGGTTGCATTCGAATTAATTTTGTCAGAAGCATGATCACTATTTGAAACTTGTTCGCCAGTATTATCAGTATGTCGAATCTTTGGTTGTTCTTTCTCTTTGGACGAGAGTTCGGCGTCCTCCGTAACATCTCGTTTAGAATCGTGTAAATGGTTTCCTGTTGCTTCAATGAAAGCCTCTTCGATTGTCTGCACATGCGCATTTTTCCGGATACCAAGTTGAGCCATTAACGATAGTTGCATTTCTATGCGACATATCCCGCACTTACAATTATCAATATCGGCCTGGGTTATATTCGATCGAGAGTCAGTATTTGAATGTGGCGTGCGCAGATAGAACTTCCGGTCATGTAATTTAAGCTTTTTATTAACTTTCATGTATGAATTCAGATTAGGATCATCTTCTGGGTTGACCGGAGAGACTGACCCGTGCAATGGGTGTTGTGGCGAGACTCCGTCATTGAACTGCGTTGTTGGATCAAAATAAATACGACGGACGCGCGGATTTCTTGGCGAGCGTTGTCTAGAGCTGTGCAAAGACCTCGGCGAGCCTTGAGTATATTTATTAATGTCATCTATAGATATTCTGTCTTCATCCTCCATGCAATAATAGTCAAGAATATGTCCAACTTTCTGGTTATAATACACACGTTCTCTTTGCAGCAGCCGTTCTTCTGTGGGGTTCAGTTTTTCTGTCGACATTGCAATAATTTTCGGCTTACTTAGATATTCACGACGGATACTAGCTAAGAAGCTTCCGTCACTCAGCCTGGATTTAAGAAGTACTGACGGACTGTGTCTAGACTTCTTAAAGTAAATTACTTTTCCATTGTCAATGTACATAGTTCCTTCGTCTGTTTCTCTGATATTGAATTTTCGTCGAGTTTGCTCTTTTGGAGTCTTATTAGAATGAGTCGAAATAGACATCTTGTCGTCCAGGTCCAGATCAGTTTGGGAATCTAGGTCAGTTCTACTGCCGACGATACTTAATCTAGAGCTCTCGCGATGCTGAGAACAAACACTCTGATGGCTGCACATTGAAGATGATTCCGCTAATTGTCCCATAGACTCACTCAAACGCGAAGCCGACGATAGCGGAAATGTTGGCGCTGTCGTCGCACGTTCTTTCTCCTTAGGATGGTATGGCGGTGACGGGGGATCCGTTGAAAATTTGACCCGCGCCGAGTTTACCCTCTTTTGTGTTTTAAAATGATCGATGTAACTAGATTTCCTATTCGGAAAATTGAATCTTCGGTTGTTTGAAGGTGTATTGCATGAACCTGTTGGATTGCAACCAGCAATCGTCGGCCTTTTTATTTCTGCTTCCGGTAGAGGTCGGTGTGTGGTTTCTTTAGGGGTTCTGGGTGTCCTGGTGCGTCTTGGAGATCGGGTCCGCGGTGACGGTTTGGTTCGCTCCTCGTTGTATAGTTCTTCTTCCATTTCCTCTGTGATACGAGATGTCAGTTGATACCTTGGTGGCATCCGTTGCCATAGTGACCAACACGTGGATGTCGTCATATCTACAACAGAAATGAGCACCTTAAAATCTCCATCCGATGAAGTTATTATCTAGGGCCGTTTGACAGTGAAAGGAGTAAAAGTTCAGTCCATGATTGATGTTTGAAGTTTACATCGATACACATTCTGTAATAAATTTTAAGTTTTAATATCACAAAAGCAAACATTATTGGGACTTTAAACTTAATCTGATTAAGGCATAACGGTAAATACAGTTAAGTTATAAACACTGGCTTAAATTCAAATACAAACATCCAATGTTTAAGGCATAGAGAAAGGACAATATCGCTTTGTATACTAGTACAATTACATGTATTCTTTTTCACCCCTCCAAAAGATAATTTAATAACTATTCAAAATGTTTACACAATATCATCCTGACGGACCAAGATGGTGATGAACATTTTCAGCCAGATGTCTGGACCAAAGAATTTTAGGATAGTCAGAAATAGAAAATTAATTCAAATATATTTCTCTTCTGCGAGTACAATTGAGGAAAAATGGACCCTGTTTGAATCATGCTTCTCGAGCTGAGTTTTCCTCTATAGAGTATTGTCATGAAATCTGTTCATTTTGAGGTTTTTAAAATTTTCTTCAACATTGTATTTGGATTTTTTTTTTCATTTTTTAGAGTTAGATGGCCTTATAATATTGATAATGGGGTGTTATGCCGAGTGAACCCCGACCATTTGAACTTCAAAACAGTAAGAAATATTACAAATAACCATTGTGTTCCAATTTTAAAAGAGTGACATTAAAGATTATACTCAATAAACAAACAAAACAGAAAGGAAATTTATTTCCTCCAAACTAGCAAGTTTTAGGCAAATTTTAAAATAATATCGCAATTTTGACTCACCTGTTTTATCGACAAACAAATTCCATCTTGTAAAAGAAAAATATCTTGAAATAGTTAACGTTTGTATATTTAGTACATGTATTGATACTCTATATCCATGAAGAATTTATTTTCCGCAGCTTTTACACACGCTCACATTATCCCACTTGAAAAGTTGAAATAATTCACTTAGCATTAAAACGAAAATGGACACACTATGTGTATATGGACAGGTTTTGTCTCGTATTACTGATTCATGCAATGCGCAAAATATAAACCAGAAATTAAAAAAAAAAAGAAATGATATCCTAAAGTGATTTATAGAACTTTGAATTTCTTAAGGTATCCGCACCCTAATAGAGTTACTTCCGGTTAAGATTTTTACACTATTTCCACATTTCCGACAAATACCGATGATTTTATTATCGGGGATGTTCGGAGGTAATTGCATGTGTCATTGGTTGACAAGTGGCATCATTTATATGAGCAAAATTAGTGTATAAAGTATTCTATACGATCAAATAGAAAATCTGTATCTTTGATAATTCTCATTGAAAATGTATTACGGGCTGAATACCTTAATTGGTAATTGCTTACAAGTTAGATCTAAATTACTTTTTAAAAAGTTCACCAAGTTGACCAGTAAATCCAGTTAATTCGTTAAGAGTTTTAGCACTGTATACGATTATTGCCGTTAGACTATAATACGGTAATACATTTTTCTTTTTTGCGTCTTATGGAAAAATGATGTAAAGATATTCTAGCATAAAATGAATCCTTTAAAATTCTTTTATGCTAGACTCAAGACTATTCAAATAATTATTCAAAAGAAGATGCATACAGTTTTAAAGAATGATGATATGTTTCCAGCTTATCTGATTTTGACAATTCGTCACCCCTTTGACATGCTCTTGATCCACGCATGCTTATAAGCGTGTATGAAGGTTGGGAGTTTGGTGGATGGGTGGTTGTGGTGGTGGTGGGAGGGGTAGTCTCTGTTGAAATCACCGACGTACATTAGTTTTGTATTTTCATCTTCTCATTTTCTTTATATTAGTACTTAGGAAGAAAATTAATTTTGTTCAAGATTTTAGACGGTAACTGGACGTAAAGAAGGAGCTGTTTAAAATATGACAAATTTGACTATTTTTCCTCTTTAATCCAGCCAAAAATGTATTCTAAATATGATCGAATGAAATATACAAGAATTGGAAACGAAATAGACAAGAGCGATGTTCGCCACTGTGTATTTCGCGCAAAAGCCATTGAATACAAAATGAGATCGTATTTTGAGTTCCGGATTTCATTATTTGCCACTTTTAAAGTAGATATAACGTTCGAAATCTATTTTTGATATATAATGTAGACATATTTGATGTCTTTTAGTAAATATTTATCCATTTTAGGTAAAATATGATTAAATTTATACGTTTTTTTGTCTATTTTATCAGTTTTCCTATCCGAGTAGTCTAGACTACTTCACCAAAATGTTAAAAACGTATAAAAAGTCCGAAATACATCATATTTCAATTATGATTATTTTTTCTGCATGTGAATCGTCATGCGGAAGAGATGCTTATTAACCAGCTCCTTTACGTTACTCGACCTAACACCAAACCGTTCAATGTAAATAGAGTTATCTTTCTTTTTCATATAGATTTTCTCCTATTGTTCGTTTTTTTTATTTTCAAAACAGAAATTAATTATGTTCAATCTTTAACGCTATAAAATAGCAGGAGATTGATGGAGGATGTAATAGTTTCTATTGAAAACACAAATCTGTTAACCAAAAGGGAACATAAATGCCAAAGAATGAAAAAAAAATTAATTAAAGAGAACACATAAGGAAATTTCCTTGATAAATTAGACAATGCAATAATCATATTTATCACATTAAATGATTTCATGTACATGTACCGTAACGTATGATTCACTGTGTCAGAAAATAGAAAAGCAAGGAAACTTACCTAAATTCAAACCCATTTTTTTTCAGCTCCAGGATATTTTTAAATTGAGTAAAAACATGTACTACTACTGTTAGTTTACCAGTGTCACTATCTGTAACCCTGGCTGATCAGATCGATCAATTACTGATTTATTGTTCAAATATCTAATATTTACATAGATCGCGAAACCTCACCGTAACATGACAGACATATGTCACTATAGAAAATTTCCAGTGTTTCAAATTGTAAAGGTAATTTGTTAAAATTCCAATCTTGTAAACACAAATAAATGGCTTAGATTTTGTTAAGTACGGGGCTTGTCGATTAGTTTGAACTCCGTAGTAAAATTGGGACTGTTACTATGATACAACATGATTTTTGGAATTATCAGATTGGAGAGGACTAAATATGGAATCATTTACGATTTAACTCACTGCTTGCATTCTTTTATTATTAGTATTACTTCCTACACCTCATTGTACTTATCAATGGATATATACAGTGCTGGAAACGGTAGTAACACCGCCTCCCCATTCCCAAAATAAATAAATATTAAAAGCTTATTTCAAAACTTTTGTACAATAAAATGGTTTGAGGTAAAATCTATTCAAAATCACTATCATTAGGTCTAAAAACGACCAATCCGTTTCTTCTGACGAAATTTATCATCTCCCTCTCTCATATTTTGAATTTGATTCTTCAACATTCGAAAATCACTGAAAAATCCGTCGGAATGCCAAAGATGATATCTTAGTTTCTATACACTTCAGCGGTCTTATTTTGATATTCACACTCTGAAGCATTTGTTATTTTGTAATACAAAGACAGTACTCACCAGGATAGAATATTTACAAAATATCACAAAAAAAGAAGACTATTTCACCATAAAAGTAAATATGTATTTTCTGATTACATCAAGTGACTTGTTGAGAGTTATTAAGAAATGTAGGGACTTTGGTTTATAGGCTTTGTTGGTATAGCACCTTGCCAATTATCATCTTTATCCGGGCAACAGGCCATTTTCTAATCGAACACTCTTTAGTCATTTGTCTCCGTATCTCGACTTGTTCCATGATACGTTGCAAAACTTTTCAGAACGTTTGATCGAATCTAAAAGCATAAGCAAATATTTCTGCCATTCAAACAAAGTCTTGTTTTTCCATATTTGAAAAGAGAAACTGTGTATTTGGCCGTTCTATCATTTAAAACTCTCGTTCAAACCATGTACAGATAACAGATTGGCTATGTTAAACATGTTTCCAAAGACTTGAAGGTGAGTTTTAGTGTATTGGGTATGGGCTATCGAAGTGAATGACCACCACGAAGAGGATGATAATCAGATGATTGACACTTGAAATAAAACCATGACGTATAATGACGTAATAACATCGCTCTTTTACGACCAAATACGTCAGCATTGTACCTTAACCTATCAAACGATAGTCAAAACGGCAACATCATGCCTTAAAAAAGAATAATCATATGAATTCTGCATGTTATCTGCATCCAGAAGGTTAATTACAATATTTGTTCTAACTACTGACTGTTATTAATACCCCACTGACACATCCGAAGGGAACTGTTTATAGTCATCTGTCCATTATTCTATCTGTAAGTCTGTCAAATCAGTTATGCAGATATTTGAAACATAACTTGATCTGAAATACAAGTGTAGTGTAGGTTTGGCTTTGATAGTAATTCAGTTTTCTGAAATGAAAAGAGTTTGATACATGGCTTGGTCAAGGGTAGTTTTTAGCCATAGTCTTTGGCCATATTTCATTGTTTGGATTCAGGAGTACATGAAACGTGCATGCCTGGTCCATGCTGCAAATTTATCTGTTCTTAAAATGATGCTATGAATTTGAAGACGGTAACATTTGTATCTCTTGGTGAGTATCTCTGCTGGTGGATCAGGAGTCCCCGAGGTCACATGTAGCCAAGTCTCATCAACTTCGGTTGATCGTTTCTTCAAACGCATTAAAAAAATTCTGTTCACAATTTTTCTCGAAATTTCTGAAAATGGGGTCCTTAAGCATCATATCCCACCCATCCTGTTACGTCTTTCGGTATTTTTGGACATAACTTTCAGTCTTTGGTCATATTTCATGGTTTTGATTGAGTATCACTGACGAGGGTTAACCACCCGAAACGTGCTGTAAATGACGTGTGACATTTTTAGAAAGGTTACGCCTCTTGGTGTAACAACTTTACTACTTGTTTGGAACTTTCAAAGTCTGTACATATTGCTTGCAATACAAACATAATGCTTGTTGCTTGTAGTTGGTATTTCTGCCATAAAGGGTTGAGTGAAAACTACTCGGTCCTATAGTTATGTGGTTTTAATTCATTTGTTTTTCTATGTTTTGTTTAACGATTCGTTTTCCTATGTATATACCTTCCTGTTATTGTTTGATGATTCGTTTTCCTATGTTTTATCTTCCTGTTATTGTTTGATGATTTATTTTTCTATGTTTTATCTTCCTGTCATTGTTTGATGATTTGTTTTTCTATGTTTTATCTTCCTGTTATTGTTTGATGATTTGTTTTTCTATGTTTTTATCTTCCTGTTATTGTTTGATGATTCGTTTTTCTATGTTCTATCTTCCTGTTATTGTTTGATGATTCGTTTTTCTATGTTCTATCTTCCTGTTATTGTTTGATGATTTGTTTTTCTATGTTTTATCTTCCTGTTATTGTTTGATGATTTGTTTCTCTATGTTTTTATCTTCCTGTTATTGTTTGATGATTCGTTTTCTATGTTTTATCTTCCTGTTATTGTTTGATGATTTGTTTTTCTATGTTTTATCTTCCTGTTATTGTTTAATGATTTGTTTTTCTGTGTTTTTATCTTCCTGTTATCGTTTGATGATTCGTTTTTCTATGTTTTTCTATGTTTTTATCTTCCTGTTATCGTTTGATGATTCGTTTTCCTATGTTTTTATCTTCCTGTTATCGTTTAATGATTCGTTTTTCTGTATTTACATCCTCCTGTTGTTTGAGGATTCGTTTTTCTGTATTTACATCCTCCTGTTATTTGATGATTCGTTTTTTCTGTATTTACATCCTCCTGTTGTTTGAGGATTCATTTTCCTATGTTTTTATCTTCCTGTTAATGTTTGACGATTCCTTTTTTCTGTGTATATTCCTTCCTGTTTTTGTTAAATGTCTCGTTTTTCTATGTTTATGTATTCCTGTTGTTGTTCAACGATTCAATTGTGTATGCATTTCTTTGATTATTCGTTTTTGTGTCTTTCTATCGTGTTATTGGCTCGTTTTTTTTATGTTGATACCTTATTGTAATCCAAACTCTCCGGTCGAGCTCCCTTCTTGGTTTTTCGGTAACCGATCGCTGGTAAAAGTTTGACTGTAATGGTTTGATGTTTTTTTTTCAATGTATACATACCTTCATGTTTTGTGTTGTAATCCCTTTCAAGTGTTTTTGACCTCCTAATATTTTGTGACTCGGAATTGCAGATTCATTTCCGATATCTAGTTCGATGTCGGGTGATACTTCGAAAGGTCTTGAATGTACTGATCTGTATCTGTAATCTTTCTTCTTGTTTTTGCCTTTCAGTGGATTTCAGTTTTGGTAAAATGGTTTGTGACGATATGTAGATATTTCACCAACTATTGTCCAATTGTTAGAGAATAAGGAGAGAAGTAAAACGTTGTCTAATTTAGTACGCTTTTGTACACCATTCAAATCTATATACTAGTATACATGCTTCGCTTCGAAAATAGCTCTCAAGTAAATGATGCCATTCATTAATTTGTATAATGAATAGAACCCAATCGATATTGAAACATTCATTGAGCAAATGTTAAAATAGTAACAGAAACATAAACGTTGTATTTGTTTTTCGTTTCTTTGCATAGAGACGGCAATTTCTATTGTCTTATCGGTTATAATAAGAATAAAAGATATACAAGGCAAATATTTGGTATGACAACGAACTGAGAGTGCCCCAACAAAGCAAGATCAATGGTGACTTAACAAACCCTGGACTACAACTGATATTGGTGATGGATCAGTGTGTAGGATATATTAGTTTGGTCACAGACAAACAAACCACTTGAATTTTATCTATCTGTATATTTATTATGTACGATATCTAAAGTTAAGAATAACCCAAAGACCATGGGAAAAGTATTATTGTCCAGTCATATCACACAATGGGATAAATGACGAGGATATATACATGAAATATTACCCTAAAATAAAACGGGTCGGGTTTGATTGTGGACGGGAATACAATAGAAGGCAGAATGCTAGTCGTGTTACCCAGCAACGATAAAACGAAATGATTCTAGATCTCAAAATGTCACAAGTCGGTCGACCTCAAGCAATATCAGATGTATTACTATAGAAAACGCAATCCGTTCATAAATGCCAAAATAAATACTAGACATAGAAATAAATAAATGAAAAAAAAAAAAAAAAAAAATGAAAAGTTGAAAATATTGAAAAAGTCTGACAGAAAATTCTGACATCATTTCTTGTCTAGTTATGCCATTGAACATACCTCAACTCAAATCATTGACTATATGGTTATACATGTGGTCTGTTTTATAAAACGACTTCTTAATTGTTGCATAATTTATTCAGTATAAATATCATACAGCATGGTCATTGACCAGTTGTCTGGACAATACTGGCTCTGGAATATAGTATGGAATTATTGTACAGAAAATTCTACCATCTCCTGATTTTCACCAAAATGTTTCAAACAGATGGTTCGTAATAGGTTACTATGCCTTATCGAGCATGGAAGAAAAAATCAGTAAAAGTGATAGACTCCGATAAAAACGTAAAAATAGCAAAACTAAATCAGAGGGTAACAGTTAGAAAATATTTCACGTTTGTAAGAATATTTTAGTTAATGGAGTTGTCAAAAATAATGATGATGATAACTTAAAACAGTTACGATTGAGTTTAACAGATATAATTATATTATTGGACTCGGTAGGGGAAAACACCGTTGAGTAAAACATTTTGCTTTTACATAAAAGGATATATTTGCGGATACGCAAGTTACGTTTAAGTGCGATTTCCGGACGTAAAATTGGTCTAATACGAAGCGAGCATTTTCCCGAAAAAAACGAAATCAAAACGAAAATGCCCTGCGACTAGAATAATGGTTGTTTCAGTTTTAAATTTAAATTCTATTATCAGTTGCTATGGTTTCCTATGAATCTTATCGTTATCTTCATATGATGTACATGAAACGGTTATTCATTATTACGGTCCTTTCAGTCGACAGATTTCTTCGGAATAATATGAACATTTGTCGACCCGCAGTCGACCACCCCTAAAGCTAAGGGATTTTGGGAGAAACGTCGAAATATCAGCGAAAATTGAAGAAAACTGACAAAAAGGACGATGATTATTCAGCGCATATTCAGTCGACTTTACCATTTCTTCTCGATCGAAATTTTATGGAGAAGAAAAAAGGTCGAGAATATTTTTGCCTCAAAGGAAAAAAATCCGGATTTAAAGTATAGTTGTATATTTAAGCTATGAATTTTAAAATTAGCTAATCTCATATGTCCATAGTGGCAAGAACACAAAAAGGAAGAATACAAATATTAACCAATGTCTCTCTCGGGTAGAACAGTACAAAATCCTTCCTTTGCTTGTACATCACTGATGTCCCTTAACCAATGCATTATTTGGGATGTTTTACCCTCGTCGCAGTAATTCTTGCGTTGGTCAACGGAATTCAAGTGGACTGGTTCCGGTTCCTGTTGGATGCGCGAAAACATAAACGGTTGAGGTCGGGACCGTGTGACTACAGCTCCTCCGCACGTGTTCGTCGTGGTCTTACTCTGAAGTCTATTTTGACCGGAAGGAAGCTGTCTTGTCAATGAATCCTGTTCTTTACGTTTAATATTTTTCCCATCGTTCGGAAGTCTATATGAAGGTTTATTCACAGCATTATCTTCACTATTTTGCTGCTTATTACTGGTGTCGCCGATTATTTCTGACGGCTTAATGTACCGACCTGCCCTGTTAAAGACAGGGATGCCTTTCTGTACCAGCCTTTGTTCAGCTTCGTTAACAGTCATTCTTTCTTCCATAGAGTTTTCTTTGCTCTCACAAAAGTTGGAAAATCTTGGATTGTATGAGAGGATCGGCGTCTGTTCGTTGAAATCCATCCTGACGAAATCTTCGTGACCGTGGCTGTTCTGCACAGAATTTAGAGAGCTCCTGCGGTCGTTTACTTGCATGCTGTCACTCGATGTCGTTTTGCTGATTGATTGTGGAGATATGGGCCTCTTCTCTTTCAAATCATAAATAGTAGAAATGTGAACAAGTGATTCTTTAGATCCAGATTCTCTCTTCTCGTTGTTTCGCAAGGCCAATTTCTCTATTCTTCTTTGGTGACGAATGCAAGACGGCTCCGTATTTACTCTTCCTTCAGAATTTACTTTGTACTTTAAACCAAGTTCTTCCAAACGATTGAGTTTGTCGTCGAATTTGACCTTTTTCTCGCTCTTTTCCATGCCTCTTACGGACAGATTTTCTTTTGATCCATTTTTCCTCTTTTTCAACATATAATGCAATTTCGTTATATCAAGTTTTTGGTGATCAGGTACCGGAAGTGTTGAGTTCTGAACCTGCGCATCACCCGAGTTTTTCAAAATTCCTTTCGTCTGTTTGGATTTCGTTGTATCGTCCTTCTTTTGTTTCAGAGAAGCTATATGCCGAATATCCGATGCCCGGAACGGCTCGTAACCGAAACTACAGCTAATCGTCTGGACGTGAAAATCCGTATGGCGCATATCGGAATTCGAAACTTCCTTTGAACCAACAAAACTAACACCTGGTCTTCGACCAATCGAAAACTGTGGAAGATGAGCTGTCTTGATCATTTTACCTTATATGTCAATATCTGAAATATTAAAAGAAAGAAGTGTCATTTAAAAGCTGTCGATGGGAAGAAGACAAACATTATATTTCTAACGATTGTCAAAAATCTTCTCATATTTCATCTTACTTCAACAATCTAAGAGGTGCTCGAATTCGACATATTTGATGTTTTGGTACCTTTCAATGGGAAGACTTAAATGTAAATGTTTACAATGTTTCAAATCTAAAAGTACATGTCCTCGTTTCTTTTATATCTTCAGTAGCAGTTATTTGCAATTTTGAAAGCATCGTTTAATATTGACTTTATCACGTCTTTGTTTACTTGTTCTTTTATTCAAACTCTCTGCACACACTGGTTCTTATACGTGAGCCAAATATACCATCAAGTTTTCTTAAAGTTTAAGAGGATCATGAAAATTATAACTCGTCATTTCTCACATCGTAAAAATGGCAAGAAAAAGAATAAAAATCCCGTACCGTTACACTGCTTTTATAGATCTATTGGGTACGTTCTCTATTTAAAGGCGTTTTACAGCTCGGTAAAGTTATATTACAAATTGATAACCATCAGAGAAAAGATCCAAGGTCTAAATATTCACCGATTTAAGAGTGTTTTATAAGATTGCTTTCATTTAAGACACTTAAATTGAGTTTTTTTAAATGACAGTAAAGTGACATTCCCGTATAGAATGGGTGTTAATACGATTTAGGACATCGCACATAATGAAAATGAGGAAAGGTGTGTGTCGTCTTATTCATTATAAAGAAAAAAAATGAAGAAAATATTATTCAACTGTTAAATTTTCATCTATTATTCTAAATGATTCATGACAGATGGAGCTCTTCACTTATTTTGAAAAATTGTAATGGAAAGTAATAGAGAATTAATGGAGGAATGAACATGAGTAATGAAAATATTACCAAAAGTATTACACAAATAAAAATACAAAGATATTAGAGATTGAATAATTAAGTAACAAATGAATGAGTAAATGATATTCTAAGATTAATTCAGAACTAAATACACACAAAAAATGACCAATTAAAGAAAAGTTAAATGTAAAATAAAATAATTTACAAATTAAAAAAAAAAAATAAAAAAAATAAAAAAAATAATAATATGAATAAATATACTGTAAATATATAATTATGTATATTCATATAGTTCATTTTTTGTTTATAAAATTCTAAAATTTCATTTTACTATTCAAAAATATTTGAAATTCAGATCAAAATACCTGCATTAGAGAGATTTCCCCCTCGTCCTTTCTGAGAGTTACCAGTTTTTAACTGATCCAGGTTAAGATAAAATAACTACGAAACCGTCCACCTATCAAAAGCCTACATTCCTCCCCAAATGCGCGCGTCCATTTAGTTACTATATACACTTTCTTACAAAGTGTTAGATTTGACAGATATAACGAAAAATCAATATAATCGATAGGAAACAGAAATTTAAATAGTCCAAATTTTATCTTCAAAATAAATCTTGTTCCTTAGCGGTCCACCTTCCAAGTTCTTTCACAAAGGAACTTCAAATAACTCCTAAGTGTACATATAGATATCTACTCATTCTTATGACGTATATTTCGATCAAATTCAATTACAGGTAAAATATTTCACAGGTAGCTTCTTTTTTAAACAAATGAGTATTCTTTTGATCCCATAGATGGAGGATTTAGTTTAAACACGTTATGTAGGAAACATTTAGGATCAAATTGTTTCATCGTTATTTAAATAGCTTAGCACTCTTTACAGGGGCTACTATTCTCATTAATGAATTTTCTATAAATCGGATGGACTCAAAGTGCGTCATCACAAATAATATAATTGAAAATAATTCGTATATATGTATGTTTTAAATTGATTCATTTTAAGGTTCCGATTCGCTTTCTCTGTGAACCTATTAATGTGTTATGAACAGGACGAATCTACGGTGGCTGAAAGTGGATGCCAGTATATACATATATGCAAAAAAAAGACGCGAAACCTCTCGCACAGTTTATCAAATCGATCACACAGTTTAGTAAATCGTTTCCATGGTTTATCAAATAGTTCACAAAAAATAGTAAATCGTTTCCACATCTTAGCAAACCGTTCACACTGTTAATCGTTAACCGATAATCGCTCAGCTTACAAAAAAATCGTGTTGGCAGTTTATCGAATCGTTCAGTTTAGTAAATGGTGGTTCAAATAGTTTATCAAATCGTTTTCACAGTTAAGTTTATCGTGTCCATAGTTTACTAAAATGTTCCACAGTTTAGTGAGTCGATTCCAAAGTTCAGTAAATCGTTTTCAAAAACAGTTTATCAAATCCTTTAACATAGTGATGTAAATCGTGCAAACATTTTATCAAATTGTTTCCACAGCTTTCTATTGCTTATCACGTCGTTTCTACAGTTCATCAAATCGTTTCCACCGTTTATCAAACCGTTTCCATAGTTAAGTAAATAGTTTCCACCGTTAAGTAAATCGTATCCATATAGACAAGTAAATTGTTTCATCTGTTTATCAAATAATTTTATCAATCAAGAAAATCGTTTCTACCTTTTGGTAAATCGTCTTCACAGCTCAGTAAATCGTTTCAACAATTTAGTAAATCGTTTCAGTGGTTTCGTCAGTCGTTTCCACTGTCAATTAAATCTTTTCCATAGTTAAGAAGATCGTTTCCACAGTTCAGTTAGACAATGTAGACAAATTGTTTCAATTGGTTATCAAATCATTTCACAATTTAGTAAATCGATTCTTCTATTTATCAGTTCGTCTCCACTATTACGTAACTCTTTTCCACAGTTGAGTAAATGATTTCTACTTTTTATCTTATTTTTTTCACAAATAAAGGAATTTATCTCCACGGTTTAATTTAATTATTTCAATAGATAAATAAATCGTCTCCGTAGCTTATTCAATTTATCTTACCGGTAAGTAAATTATTTCCGCGGTTTAGTGAATCGTTTCTATGGTTTGGTTAAATTATTTCTACAGTTTGATTAATTGTTTCTACAACTAGTATTTATAATATCGTTTCCACAAAACAGGAAATCTTTTCAACAATTTATCAAATTATGTCTTCAATTTAGTGAATTGTTTCAGTAGTTCAGTGAATCGCTTTACGTTTTTGTAAATCGTTTCAACAGTTACGTAAATCGTTTCCACAGTTACGTAAATCGTTTCCACAGTTTGTTAAATCATTTCCACAGTTAAGTACATCGTTTCAATTGTTTATCAAATCGAATCAACAGTAAACTGTAAAGTAAATGTAGTATTTAGTAAATCCTTTCCATTGGTTAGTTAATCCTTTCCATTGGTTAGTTAATCCTTTCCATTGGTTAGTTAATCCTTTCCATTTGTTAGTTAATCCTTTCCATTGGTTAGTTAATCCTTTCCATTGGTTAGTTAATCTTTTTCACAATTATATAAATCGTTTTACAGTTGAGTGATTCGATTCTAAATTTCAGACGGTTTATCGTTTCTACATTTTTGTAAAATGTTTTTCAACAGCTTGTCAAATCGTTTCTGAGGTTACAGTACATGGTTTCTACATTTTGATGTTCATCAAATCGTCTCTGTAGTTAAGTAAATCGATTCCACATTTATATGAATCATTTTAACAGTTTGATAAATCGTTTTAGTCGTTTGCACAATTTAGTATATATATTTTTAGTATATATAATTTAGTATATATATATTTTATCAAATTGTTTCCGTAATAAAAAAGAAAAACGTTTCCACAGTTAATCAGATCGTTTCGACAGTTTGGATCGTTTTACTGTTCATCAAATCATCTCCACACTGAAGAAATTCGTTTCCACAATTCAGAAAATCGTTTCCACAATTCAGAGAATCGTTTCCATAGTTACATGTATATGAAAATCGTTTCCATAAATAGTTAATCGTTTCAACAGTTCACGTATGGATTCGACTGTTGAAATAAGTAAATCTTTTGTACGTTTTAGTAAATCATTTTCAAAGTTATGCAAATTGTTCCTAATGTTTGTCTAGGGAATAAACTAGCTTCTGACGTTATGTTTGTGGACTGAGTTTTTCTGACGACGCGTTAGCAGAGCCAGAAAAACGGATTTTTGCACCGTAAAATAAGACAGGAAAATAACCGAATAATAAAATAGCGTCTTCGTTGCACTGTAACTATCAGTCAGTCAGTCAGTTCGACCGTCCATCCGTCTGTCCATTTAAGATTCACGATTCACGGAATTTGCACGTGACCAACCAGAATTATACACCCATGAACACCAAAAGTATGACAGTCATTACTTATATTTACATTTATTCTAAATATCGGTCATTTTTATTTACATGCACTTCGCACATTTTGCCTGTTCTAGCGTCAAATGTATTTGAACGTTGGTAAATTCTCCCTACATGCAAAACTTGAACGTGACGTCACAATAGCAACCCAAGTTATTGGAATATACTATTCTAGTTGCCTAATGGGCGTTTAACCATGGGAATCTACAAGTAATGTAAATATCACACCTTGTCCAGAGCATAACTCTTCACCCTGTGGATGAATTTCAATAATATTTCACAGGAATGTTCCTTAGGACCCAAGTCATGATTATGAATAAACATCAAAGAAGTACCTAACCCTTATTCAGTCTCAAAGTCGCGAAGGCAAGGCAAAATCGTGAGAATTCCCATGAATCAAGGTCATAGGTCAAGGTCACAATAGACACCATTAGTAAAACCTTGTCCGGGGCATAACTCCTCCCCCTCTTGATGGATTTCAATTATATTTCACAGAAATTTTTCTGATGACCTAGGGCTGTGTTATGATCTTGAACCAATCTCCTCCTATGATCTTGAACCAAGGTCATAAGTCAAAGATCAAGGTCACAATAGACATCATTAGTAAAACCTTGTCCAGTGCATAACTCTTCCTCCGTAGTAGATGATTTCAATGATATTTCACAGAAATGTTTCTTATGATCTAAGGGTGTGTCATGACCTTGAACCAAGGTCATAGGTCAAGATAGGTCACAATAGACACCATTAGTAAAACATTGTCCGGGGCATAACTCCTCCCTCTTTCGATATATTTTAAAAATATTTCAAACAAATGTTCTTTAGAACCTAAGGGTGTGTCATAACCTTGAACTAAGGTCATAAGTCAAGGGTCAATGTCACAGTAGACACCATTAGTAAAACCTTGTCCAGAGCATACTCCTCCCCATGTGACTGGATTTCAATAATATTTCACTGAAATGTTCCTTAGGAATTAAGAGTGTGTCATGATCTTGAACCAAGGTCAATTGTCAAAAGTCATGGTCACAATAGGCACCATTAGTAAAACCTTGTCGAGAGCATAACTCCTCCCCCTGTGGGTGGATTTCAATTATATTTCATAGAAATGTTTCTTCGGACCTTAGGGTGTATCACGACCTTGAACCAAGGTCATCGGTCAAGGTCACAATAGACACCATTAGTAAAGCCTTGTCAAGTGTATAACTCATTCCCCTCTCGAAGGATTTCAACATTTTACTGAAATGTTTCTTATGACCTAAGGGTGTGTCATGACCATGAACCAAGGTCGTAGATCAAAGATCAAGATAGACACTATTAGTAAAAGATTGTCAGTGGCATAATTTCTACTCTTGATGGATTTCAATTATATTTCACAGAAATCAGTGTTCCCGCTAGGCCAAAATAGAAGGGCGCCGCGCCCTTGATGCCCTTCCTTGCGCCCTTGATGCCCTTCCTTGCACCCTTGATGCCCTTTTGTTGCGCCCTTGATGCCCTTTTGTTACGCCCTTGATGCCCTCCCGTTTTCCTCTTGTTGCCCTTCTTGATCTGCCCTTCAAGTTTCGATTATGTTGTCCGTTTGCGGTAATTAATGCATTACCGTCTTAAATATGTACTTTGCTTAATTGAATTGTTTGTACAATCATTTAGCACCTTTACGAGTAGTACAAACGACTGCCTAATTAAGATGTTTTGATTAAATACGCAGGTATACTTGTACATCCGGAAGATACATGTAGGTTTTATCGATCGCGCGAGAGCACGGGCAGGAACACGTTACGTCGTTTTACAGTACCGTTGTCAGAAGTATTTAAAATTCTGCACTTAAAACCGTCCGTTGACATTATGCAACAGGTGAGGATATGTTTGAAACCATCCGTTGTCGTGGAAATTATCGACAAAATTTCAGTAAAATCACAAATAAATCATTAGTTAACCGGTGATTTCTTATAAAAAGCCAACGGGGGGTAGCCACACGCTTCAGTAATACATTATTACCATGAAATGAATAAAACTCCTTTTATGTTATGAGGAGATCTAATTGGCGATGACCTACTGTCAGCAATGAAAACGGAAATTTGAACAGGAAAACTATCCTGTGTCTTAATTATTTTATTTTATATACCAATTTTATGTAGAAAATTATCGACAACATTATACAAACAATATATGTGAATGACCGTCTTTTACATTGTATATTTATTGTATACTTTGATTATTTGATAAAGAATGTCCGTTGTTATGACAAGACAAGAAGATATGGTCCGTTGTCATGACTCTTAACGGTATTTGGGCATGAATGGGGAATTAATCTTTATTTGGAATCTAAGGCTGAGCAATTAAATTAGCTTAGTTAATTCTTAGAGTATTCAGCTCTATTTTTTTTTGTAAAGATGTAAAGGAGGATATCATATAATTTTCAGGTTACGTGAACATATAACGTATAGAATAGATTTAAAATTGAAAATATGATTCATAAATTTGAAGAGGTGTAGGATGAGTTTATGAATTTATACATTGATAAATGGATTTTGAAGTCATAGCGTTAAAAACAAAGACATCAAATATCGGTCATTGAAGACATTTTGATAGCCTCAGCCTTTATCACGTAATTGTTGCGAACGTTCTTAACATAAATCGCTCTTTGATCTAGAATTTTCGCATGATTTTTTCCCAGAAAGAATAAGATTCTTACCTACAGATGGGTTATTAGGCACCGTATTATCGAAGGGACAAAATGATATCAAATGCACAAAAATGAATATAAACAAAGTAATAAAATACTTGTAATAAATGGCCATTATAATTTTGCCCATAGTAGTTCCCTATAACTGCTATACACTTACTGGAGGACCCCCCCCCGGCGAAAAAAAAATGTATTGTAGTCTTTGAAGTCCCCTAAAGCAGATTTCCCTCGCATACCATTAATGGTTTGGATTTTCTCTTTGAAACATTACATTTATAATTTTGCATTCAATAGAGATCTTCGATGGGGGCATGACATAGACCTTACATGTATATCTCAGGTGATGATGAAAATTGTAGTTGAAATGTTATTTACATTTGTGTGTGTCTGTATGTAAGTTCGTGTGGTTTTTTTTATGTCAGCGTCGATATCGGTGTCTCCGTCTGCCTGCGAGTGAATTCTTTTGTCGGCGTTTGTTAGCATGTGTGTCTGTATGTGAGTGAGTGCATCTGTCTGTGTCTATTGTGTGTGTGTGTGTGTCTATATACATGCCTGTCTGTCCGTTTGTTTTGCGTATGTCTGTGTATACCCTGTGTCTGTCAGTCTGTCGTTTTGCGCATGTCTGTGTATGTCTTTCAGGATGTTCCTTTCAGGATGTTCATGTCTGTGTTTTGATCAGTGTCTATCTTTGAGTCTGTCTGTGTGAATCTCTTTTTGTTTCTCCCTGTGTCTGTTTTTCTGTGAGTGCTTGACTATTTGTGTATATCTGCTTGACTTGATGAGAGGTTTTTGTCAAGAAAGAGATATCGGCCTAGTCTGATTTTCCGTCGGTCTTGCATGCTGTGATAAACTGTGGATTTACTGAAATCAAAGTCGATACATGTTTCTGTTTGTGTGTGTGTGTGAGAGAGGGTGTGTGTGTGAGGGTGAGTACATCTGTGTATGTCTATCTACCTGTCTATCCGTCTGCTTATGCATATCTTTCTGTATGAGTGTGTCTGTTGATGAATGTTTGTCTGTATATACGTATGTATTTTGTCTGAATATATATGAATTTGTCTAAAACCCCATATATGTGTGAGTGTCTAACCCTCCCCCTCCCAGAAACCTCTTACATATTCTACAAAAGAAAAAATAGGAATAGGGTCAAGTGTCCGGGAAGAGTAATTATATCCTGCTCTGTTGAAGTTTTGTGATTTTTTTTATTACAGCACACCATCTGTCTTCCACCAGCCTGTAAACTTCTCAAAATGTCGCGTTCCTTCTGAAGAACCGATGATGAAAATCAAATTATAAAGTCAACTTTTCAAAATTAGAGACTATTGGTGGGTAAAGAGGAGACATGGGTGCAATAAATATATATGAAAGACCATTGGAGCATATTTCATGTATTTTGCAATATTGGAAGCCAATGGAAGGTAAACAAAATACGGACTTAACAGGGGGAAATGGTTACATGTATATAACATTTCTTCTCTATGGGGAAAATCCACGCTAATATGAGGAAAGTCTAATATATAGCGGAATATCTCCTAGGGGAAGAAACCTCTTATATAGCAAATTTTCCTATGAGAAAACTACTGCATTACACCGGTTTATAATACACTTATAAAGTAAGATACTGTATACATTCAAATGTTCGCCTCCATTTATATTTTACCCTTTTCACCCATAGCCCAGAAGATGAATTTTTAAAAGACGGGACGAATAAAATTTAACGTTAAGGATATCTTAACAAAACGGATGATTCGGCGAATTCAATTCTGGGCAAATCAGTGTCCATTCTAAATTGGTTGAAAATTAAATTGTGCGTATTGATTGATGAATTTTAATGATTAGTACAGGTATCATAGTATCATTCAATCCATTAAAATATAAAAGCAGACAACGGACATCTGACAACGGACAGAACTTTCGCAACATGGATTGACAACGGACTAATTTTAGAATAGTCTCAAAAAAGTGGTCCAAAATTGAATTCGTCATCATGACACTGCCAGAGGTGCATTATATAGACTTGATATTTATTATTAGTATATTTTTGGAATAAGATAACCTGAATATTCAAAGATTTCAAGAAAAAGGAAGAATAACACATGTGCAGGACGTGGTTATCAAAGGACGCCAACTCGATCTCCTCTTTTCAAACTGTATATCAGTGCCAGAAAAGCATATAAACCAATAGCTTAGTGTTATGACTACCCCCCATTGAATTTTCGAGTGTATTACTTCTAAAATTTCAACGTTTATTAGAAAATCATACTTTCCACACATGCTCATTGTCACGACAACGGATGGTTTCCTTCATATCCTCACCTGTGGCATAATGTCAACGGACGGTTTTAAGTGCAGAACTTTAAATACTTCTGACAACGGTACTGTCAGGCGACGTAACGTGTTCCTGCCCGTGGAGAGATTTATTTCTAAAACAAATTTTCACTTCATATTTTGACGTTTAAGTTGACCGCACAGTGCACAACAACTAAATAGCATGACTTCCAGAAAACGTTAGCAAAGATTGAGAATGAAAAGTCAAAAATTGCAAGGCAATCTATAACTTTTTTGCGCCAATATAGCCTCGAGTCGTTAACAACGGCTCGCGACATAAATACACACGAATCCGCCTTGATGAATTTATAGTATAAGGCACGGTCCATTTGATATTCTGGGGGGGGGCTTGGGTTTTTTTCGAAAAAAATAATTTTGCTCTCAATTTTGATGAAAAAAATTAATTTGCTTATGGTGTGACAGAAAAAAATAATCTTGCTCTTAGAAATAATCTGAATTTGAAGAATTACCATAAAATTTCGCTAAAATTCTTGAAAATTTTCCGGCTCGCTTCGCTCGCCGCAGTTTTCAAATTGTATCAAAAATTTTTGGCTCGCTTCGCTCGCCATAGTCTTCTATCAAAACATTATTCACTAATAGCATTTTAAGTTCAGATATTTGAAGATATCAAAAGTTATACAATGTCTGTGAATGAAAAAGGGCTTCCTTAAAAGCTTAAAATTATATTATCAATATTTATGTATTATTGTTAATACATGTTGCATGTATCCAATAGAGTCATGTTCTTGTAAGCTTGGTAGGAGAACTTCAGTTATTCACCAATTTATAATTCTTAGTAACATTTAACCGTCTAGGAGACCTTCCCCTCAGACCCTCTTTTACATGTAACATACATGTACCTTACAGAAAATATTGAGAATTGTATTGTAAAAATCTTTTATCTCTCTGTTTAAAAGTGAATTGCATAAAAATAAACTTTTATTAATATTTAGAGTATTGAGTAAAAAATATGAAAAATTTCTATTGATAAAACACAAACATTCTTATGCGCATCACTTTGTTAAACAAATTTCCTTGCTCCAACTTTGCCTGAAAAAAATAATTTTGCCCCGGTTTGGGGCGAAAAAAATAATCTTGCTTCGACAAAAAACCCAAGCCCCCCCCTGAATATCAAATGGACCATGCCTAATACTATTTCATTTCTGATGATTATGATGACATTTTACACGTACAATGTATCTATGCTTTCCGTCTCAAAACTTAAATTCCCAAGCTAAAACGGACAACTATTATATATGAGTATTCGCCTGTGTCCGTTTAGAAATCGGCAATAACTTTATCTATCATCTTCTTGGTCTATTTTTATTTACCGATTTTTTAATGCACTAAATATGTGTAGAACCAATGTCTTTGACCGCGGAAATTGCTCTCACAAAACACATACCGACGTAATTCACGGTCTATCGGTGTCAATACTTTCAAGATATTCAATACACAAAATAATCATGACCATAAACAGATAAGTACACAAAAGAAAGAATATACACTAACATAGACGCATATACATTGCTACGAAGATGACTAACGCAGTCTCCAAAAACTTTGGAATTTTTTAAAACGGAAAACCAAGGTCGCTGGTCTCGTTGTACAGTGGAGTCAGTTACATCATAACATTTATGCTTCTGTAAACGGTCACTATAGGAAAGTAGTCTCAGACAATAGTGCAAAGCAAGTACATGTATCACAGACTGGAACAATGAAACGTGAAATTTTGATTTTGTACTTTAATTTGGTTATTGAAGATGCACTGCAAAAGAAATAAAGTGCCTTATTTGCAAGAAAAAAGGCTTATGCCTTGTAAGATATACTCTCCTTTGACTACATAATGAAAATATGTGCCCTCCCTTGCTTACCACGCGCCTATAAATGTGCCCACCCTTGCCCTACGCGCTCGATGATGTGCCCTCTTTGGCCCATTGAACGCAGAAGTGCCCTACTTGGCGCCCTGCCCTTTTTGTTTTCTAGCTGGAACACTGGAAATGTTCCTTGGGACATTAGGGTGTGTCATGATCTTTAACCAAGGTCTATGGTCAAAAGTCAAGGTCACAATAGTCACCATTAGTAAAAGATTGTCCATAGCATAACTCCTCCCCCTGTGGATGGATTTCAATTATAAGAAGCAGAACTCAAGATTAAAGAGATAATGTAGGTCTTCTTGATTGGCTCTCGATCGATGACTTTCGAAAGGAGCTTATCCAAAGACCATTTGATCTTGAGCATAGTAAAGACAGCATCGCACATAACCTCGTCCACTTTCGCATATGCTTTCCACATCAAACACGTAGTCGAATATGGTGCTACACGAGGAATGAAGAGGTAAGTCCGATGTCGATATATCACAATGCTCGTTAAGTTTCACATTGGGAAGTAGGACAGGCTTTTTGAATTTAAATTCACCCCCTTACTGCTGAAAGCCTGTCTCAAAAACAGCAGTAAATGCAATGGGAGCAAAAAATAAAGGTAGGGTTAGGGAAGACGTGTAGGACGCCTCGACAACCCAACGAGAAAGAGTCAAAGTAAGAATGATAACTCGTACAAAATTTGAAAAGCAAATTTTCCCATTATCAGCATATGCTCATATTTTTGTCAGATTTTATGAATTAAAACAGACAAAATTGTATGTTTAAAAAATTGAAATAAAGAAATAATAATAAATAAATAAATAAATATATATATATGCAAGGAGAGAAATACGTTCAACTGCGTCGCATACTCGCAGACCGCAAAATACGTTTTTTAAATATGCGACGGGCACGGAAAATGAAAGTAGATGAGGTACCCTGTTTTTTTTTTTTTTTTACAATTGATTGGACGATTGTGAACGTCACTTGGTTTTAGAGAAGGATAATGAAATCAAGTGACATGTTTTTAAACATATCTTAAATGTTATTTGTCAAATTGCATAGAAGAACTCGCTTTTCTTTTTGGTCAGAGGAAACTTAGGCGAATCCTCTCAATTTTACCAATGCAAATAATTTCTGCTAGGCGAGATTATATCAGACCGATGTTCAAAATAGTTACGACTTTCTTTTCTTTAAAGATACTAATAAATCCACCAATGGCATCAGATCAGTACTCGCATGATTGTAAATGTACTGTCCCTGCGGCTCACTTTGGAAACTGGATAAACACGATTTTGACTACTTTATCATGTTTATCGTCCAAAAATTTAAATAGAATTGATACCATTCAATTAGTTACCGGTGCAGTGCAACGGAGAAGTGATATTTTGCTTTGCCTTCTCAGCAAAGGCACAGCAAAATAACTTTTCTCCGTTGCACTGTAACTACCATTCAATACATGTAGATCTCACTTAGTTGTAAATTTCTGTAATATGAATCTAAGCATTGCCTATAGAAGAGCTCATCTTTTTAGCTGTGTTGCCCTCACTCAATAGACATGATAGACTTATTCACATTTAGACACACAAATTAAGGTTTCAAAACCGAAAAGCAAATGTACAACCCTAGGACAATATTTTACTCCCTCCAATCTATTTTATACCCTGTGACATTAATCTTGGAGTTTGAACTACTTTTCCAAAAATATGGATCGCACTGACAGTTCTAAAAATGACAATCATATGCACAGATATAGCGGAATGTCTTATCGATGTACCTCCCTCAGCTGTTGCATACTTCCATTAGAGAAACCACATAAAAGGGGGATAACTGGGAAAATAATTGACACTCCCTTTGGGGAGAACTAGAGATTTCAACAACAACTTTAAAGAAACTCTGCACAAGTTTGTCGCATATTGCGAATTTTCGAATTGATAGATACATATATCGAAATGTATTGAAACGAACAATGATGACTCTCATGTTTTTTCCTATTCTTGCAATTATAGGTATAGTCAATTTGGCAGATGTTGTTTTAGATCAAGGATCAGAATTCTGTATGGGTAAGCACTGCCCAACACTTGCATTTAGCTTGCAATCTTTGGAATAGGCAGAAAATTGGTCACTGCATTAAAATTTATGGTGATCTCTTTAGATGTGCATTTAATATAGACTATTGCGTTCAGAATTCAGTAATCTTCTTGAATCGTCAAAATTACCCGGATATTTCAAAATAGCGGCTCCCATGAATTAACTTCCTTGTTGAAGTTTTTTGCATAGCTTATTATGAATCTTTTCTTTGCTTTTTCTATCATTTTCTTACTTTTTTGGTATATACATGTTACCATTAAAGCCTACATGTACCAGTACTCAGAGCAAGTGGGTCATTTGGGGCCACTTGCTCGCTTCATTACACTGTTATACTTTTCAAAATGGCACGGAAAAAAGTTAGAAAAAAATTGGCTTTCAGTATATGCAATTTCTTAGAAAGTTATAGGGTTGCAATATAGGATTATTTATGACTTTTATCTTTTCATTAAGCATTGTAAGGTAGGTTTAGACTTCCCAACCTATAAGTTTGCTTTGCAACGAACGGAGCTGTTCTCTCTGTAGGTTTTATGAAAGTCAATGCATGCAATCAAACTTTATAGACAAAAGAAATTTTAGATGGGCCATTTGCCCATATTCCTCGATATAAATTTTACTTGAATTTTTGCATGACAAAGTAATCAAAATCATTTTGATCCAGTTTCTGAGATGAGCCGCATGGACAGTAGCTACATGTACTGATGTAGAATATTCTATAAATATAGTCACACAGAGGTGCTCATTGCAAGCATGATTTATTTTTCTGCTGGTGTTGTCTTTCTTACTAGCTCACTTGAACAAAGCTCATGTTGTCCGTCTGTAGTAAACTTTAAACATTTTCGACATCTTCTGGAGACTCCAACTGCTGCACAGACTTTAACGAATATTTACAGGAGGCAAGTACTTAAGTTGAGGTCTGTTTTTGACATCTCCTCTGTATTTGCTACACAGAATTTAGTAACGAAATTTTACAGTTTAAAGGAAGCAAGTACATGTACTCAAGGTCCTCGACCAGGTTAGAGTTTTTGGTGCTGATCAGTCAACAAATACGGCTGCAACTCAAGTGAGTGATGTGCCCCCCTTGGGCCTCTTTTATTAATGGTCCATTTTCAAGTTTTCAAAACCTTGATTTTACACATTAGACTATGGACATCGGATAATTTTGCAAACTTTTGAATTGTTACGTCATAATTTAAAGTATGTTTTTTGTTATTTTTCCATTGTATCAATTGTGACGTCATAATGCAAATTATCACCAAAGTGCGTAATGTCCGTTGTCTGGCTCTGAATTAAAAACATCTTGTTCATGGTGTATTCTGTCTTATTAATTTGATTAAATTTGTCAATCCTATGGTAGTTTTCTGCATGCAGCTCAGCTGTTTCATTGTTGACCTGATTTATGGATAGAGAGAAGAAAGGAGAAAAAACTTTCTTCTCTCTATCCACACTATAATGTAGACATTGAAACATGCAGCTGACTGAAAAACTACCAGTACCAAAGAATTAATATAAGAAAAACAACACTGGCAGAAAAATATTTTTGCAATGAGTGTCTATGATCAAACAGAAAATGTGAAAGTTAAATATTTATGCAATTGATCATTTTGATATTTTTTGTAGGTTGATGAAAGTGAACTTAAACTATCCAGTTGTCACAAAGTACATGTAGTGATGGGAACATTATAATCGAGAACTCAGAAGATTACAGCTTTGTCTCCTTATCTGTATCGAGCTTAACATGGCTAAGATACAATGGAGAATATCAGAGTTACCATATAGACTTTTAGACAAGCTGCATATTGGAAATTTCTTCCGTTGGATCAGTCTTCTGTCTAAAACGCTCTGCTACAACTTTTTCACATCATGGACTGTTGCCTTAGAAACAGGATTGGAACCCTTGTTTTGCTCGCTTGAAAGATTTTCAAAATACCTAGGTCCAGTAAGTACATTATAAGTTAATTAATATAAAATTTTGTATAAATAATACACATCTTCAAATTTTTCAAATGTCTAATTCTTCAAATTTTTCAAATTTCAAATTCTTTGTATAAATGTAGGAAATATGGCAAGTCCATATGAAAAGACAAAGATGCATTCACACCATTCAGTTATCAATCGATGCTATGTATATTGTATTTGTAGAGTATACATTTGACCAATTACATAATCTTTATGTTATTTCAAGTTTTAAACTTTTTTTCCCATCCTCAACAGCTTTATTATGAGTAAGCAAAGTTTGAAAGGTCAAGGTGATACTGGCAGTTTTCTTAAATTAACATGTATTTTGAAATTCTGAGAATAATACATGAATATGATTACTGGATATGGAACAACAAAAAGCTATAAACGTTGAAAATTCAATTAAGAATGATTTCATAGAATTAAAGATCTCTGTGATTTATTATAGATATTATATCTCTTCAATTATTTGACAAATTCTTTAATTATGAGTTTCTGTTAGTGTTAATTTAGCATTCCATATGTATTTATTTCATCTGTGATTTGACTGTCTAAAGCATGCCGTTATACCTGTTTTAAAATAGAAGTTATGTGATGACAACATTAGGATTTTTATCTGTGAAAGTCTTTCTTGTTTGTTTGATTTTCTCTTTCACCCTTACATTGTTAATAGTTATTCCAGTGACAACTTTTAATAAATAATTATATTTGTAGGTATTTACATCGTTAGTGGTGGTGTTGACAACTTCGGTAGTGGTCATATTTTATATCTGTTTGCTCCCTCATGTATATGACCAGAGTCTCAGCAAAACCATTTTCCATCTTGTATTTGGTCATTGGTTACTCATCAACATTGTTTTTAATTACTTCATGGCTGCCTTCACAAACCCAGGAAATCCACCCAGGGTAAGATAGATAGGACATAGCTGCTTATTGAAATACCTTGTAAATGTAGGATAAGGAAAGAGTTATCCTTCTTTAGTGAGCAAATAAAAGTTTTGAAGCAATACTTGTTTTGTGGAAAGATTTATGATTTTATGTTTTGATAGGAATTATGAACTTGCATTTCTTCTTCTTCTCCCTTGAGCGCCTAACTCAAATGGAGCATATTTGCACTGTAAATTTATGTGCAATTTTTATGATTTATTCACTTGTTCTTTCCCATGTGTGGCACACACAAAGTGAATGCATAATATTTTGTTCATCTGAAGTAAATTTTTAAAAAAATATTAAGTTTCTAGTTTAAGTAATTCAACAGCCAAAATTAGAATTTTGATTTAAGTTGCATATTATGCATTGGAATGTGTATTTAAAAACATTAAAATTACTAGAATAATTTTAGATATGCTTATAAATGTGATAAACCTTGCACACTTAATGTCCATATTGTCTACTTCAGGAGGTACCGGAGACAGTGTCCATATGTAAGAAGTGTATAGCACCCAAACCTCCTCGTGCTCACCACTGTAGTGTCTGTGATAAATGTATACTTAAAATGGACCACCATTGTCGTATCCTTGAAATTAAATTTGGAGCAATTTTTCTGTTGTTATGAATATTTTCAACCTTTCAATATCATTTCCCTAAAATAGAAGAAGAGAAGAAAAACAAAAGGAAATGTAAAAAAGCGATGTATCTAAATTAATCAATATTACTTTGTGTTTTGAAGAAATTTACCGGTAGTCATGAATCTTCTTTTTCAAAATTTAACATAATTTTTAGCTTGCCAGGACGAAAAAGTCCGGAGAGCTACTGTCATACCCTCGGCGTCGTCGTTGTCGTCATCGTTGTCGTCGTTGTTGTTGTTGTTGTCGTCCGTAGACAAAACTTAAACCTGGGCTATTATCTCTTTAACTATAAGGGGTAGGGCTTTGATATTTCACATGTAGATACCTTGTGACAAGACCTTTCATTTGAGACCATGACCTTTGACCTAGTGACCTTGACCTTGGACTTTGACCTACTTTTCAAAAACTTTAAAATGGTTTCTGACAAAAACCTGTATAGGCGAGCTATGTAATCTTTGATTACCCTATGTTTAATGCTTCTAATTCTGGGCATGATATATTGGATATCTATTTACAACTTTACGGAGATATATTTTG
Organism: Pinctada fucata; assembly: GCA_028142955.1. Taxonomy (NCBI): domain Eukaryota; kingdom Metazoa; phylum Mollusca; class Bivalvia; order Pterioida; family Pteriidae; genus Pinctada; species Pinctada fucata. The sequence goes on from AP027105.1 coordinate 55,747,617, forward strand.
ATTTCCTTAACTCACTGAAACAGCATGGATAAACAACTGTGTTGGCTTTTTCAACTACAGATATTTTTTCCAGTATTGTTGCTTTATGTTAAGTGGTACTATATATGTCTGCTTCACAGGTGTCGACCTTTTCAAACAACATTTCTATGGTACAAAGGTAAGTATTTTATTACAAACAATAGCACTTGACGTAATATTGCGAAATGAAGTATTTTGAGGGTAGATTTTGATGCTGAAGTACAATTTGTATAAGTGAGCATATGTTGAAAAAGCTGTTTCTCCATTCAGTAAAGTAAAAATAAAACAAAGAATAGTTGGTATGTTTATTAGTGATCAGTTATTAAGTAAAGAATCAAAGATCTACTGAGTTAAGCAGCCATTGTAATAACATTTACATAGAGTATGTTATACCTTTTTGCAGGAATATCCTTTTCCAGCTGTATTATATCCTCTTAATTTGGTGTATGATGCAATTTATGGAAGCAAAGGGGTATGTAGATTTGTTATTTTCTATTTATAAATCTGGAATAGTTCCTTTAAAAATGATTTATACAAAAAATGTATGTGCACAGCCTTGTATGTGACTTTGACCTATATGTTTGACCTCTTCTAAAAATCAAAGATGTACCATAGCAGTGAAGGTTAGTAGTCGGGATTGGTGTTTCATGGTTTAATTCATTTGTTAAGATCTTTCTGTATATACTAGTACCATCCTTGTGACCTTGACCTAAGGTATATGCTTGACCTACTTATTATTAAATATCTAAGATTTACCATAACTAATTTAGTCATAGTTTGCTGAAGTTTCACATTTATTTTTCTTGTGGCAAGGCCATCCAGGCATTGTTTTGTTATAGTCAAAATTATGGCTTGCAACATTTTTTTTTTATTTTAGAACTATGCGACTAACATGGCATTTGATGCCGTTAAGGCAGGTGTTCCTGGGCATACAACACCTCATGCTGAAGTACTGGAGGTGGACTATAGAGAACAGCGATATCACAATGCCGTTATCTATGAGTTTGTTATTTGTTCTGCTGTAGCCCTAGCATTAGGCGTCCTGGTAATATGGCATGTCAAAATGATCAGCACTGCCGAAACCAACATAGAAATACATATTAATAGAAAGGAGCGAGAAAGATTGAAAAAAGTTGGTCTAGTAAGTAATGATACCATACTTTGTAACAAAGTTAATCAATTCTACTGACACGATGACCACAAAGTCCATCTTAAATGGAATTTTATAAAAAAAAAATCTAGAATCTGTACATAAGGACTAATATTCAAGGTAAAGTCAAATGTACAAGGGAGGTTGAGGAATGCTTGACATTGCTTGTAGATGGATAGTATTTTTTTGGATAACTGATAAATGCTTTTTATACATAAAAAAAATCAACATAAGCAATCTATTTTAAAAAATGTCCCTGACCTTTCTTTTCAGATATTTAGGAATCCTTACCATTATGGATTTATACAAAATTGGAGAGTATTCTTTGGTTTAACAGAAGGAAGGTATACATCTTGTTATATTCTGAATAACAGATATTTTTTACACTTTAATTATTATACAGATCTTTGAAATGAATTTGAAAAAGAGATGAGATATAAGTACGAGTGTGTGAAAAATATTTTTTATGAAATGAAATTTATTTTTAGGTCATTCTTTCGGCATGTGTTATTTCCATCCTGTCATCCTCCCATTGGAAATGGACTGAAATATCCAAAAGCCGTTAATATACGAGACAAAGGGCTGCAACTCTTATGACGCCAGCATAAAGATTAGGAATATTTATTGTTCAAATTTGTAAACAGCTGAATACTGCACAATTCTGTTTACAGTATAATATATAATGTTCATTGAAGTCCTCAAACTCATTGAGGATTGATTAATGAAATCTAAAGAAAATCTATTTACCAAATATGAATTCCATATGACATTACAGTACTGTGATAAGTGGATATATTGCCTAGTATATATAATATAGTATATTATATGACATATGTACTTAGTTATTTACTGATTACTTAGACCAAGACTTTTGTCTTTGGGAAAATTGATACTATTCATTCTACATCTACTTATGATTTATGTTTATGAAATATTTATTTCTTTTTTTCACTTTTTGTACACGTCTTTGTTTTCTACATCTTTAACTCAAAGATTTATTATAATGGCAATGTTTGTATTTTTTTGTCTTCTTTAAAAGTTGTGCAAATAGCAATTTGAAAGTTATCACTTTTCCTGGTGTCTGTCTATCCATCTTTGGTACAGTAGCGGCACATTTATATAATGGCTTTTATTTTATGTATTACGGCTAGTATCAAACAATGCTTGGAATGTCAGTCATACTGGGAGACATCAGCTAAAGATGATTAATGTCACACATAAGGTCAAAGTCTGTCACAAATGGTTTTAATTTTGTTATTATATATACCATATCATGAACAATTTAGCAGGGAATGTCAACCTTTAGAAAGAGTCAGACATTGTTTAGAGAAGGTTAAGGTCAAGGCCATACTTTGAAGGATGAAACAGTGCTTTAACATCAATGACTATGTCGATGTTCGTTACTCCTTGTCAAAAATTTCGAGGATTGTCGGTAACATGGGATGTCAACACAGAAATAAAGTCTAAGTCATAGACATTACAGCAGGTGACATTTATGCTCTTGAACATTCAAACTTACTCCTATTATCAATTTGTAATAAATGTTGTCTTTGGGTATAAATATCAATAAATGAATGTGATGTTGACCCAATGTGCAAAATGTAGCATTTTTTGCAGAGATGAAATTTTCATATGAAGATTGCTTAATTCAAAGGCTGGAGGAAAGGGGAGGGATGTTGGGTGGCTCTCCATCTATTCCAAAAGTAAAATGATCAAAGTTGATTTTTCCTTGTTCCAAGGGACCATGGACTGCAGTATTTATCAACACTATTGCTGAGGGTATTCTTCCCTTTAGGACAATTCTACTTATGAATGAATTGTGTTCATGATGATTGTTGATACAAATATGATGGATAATACTCATTGAGTCATCATGGCTTGAAAGAAGTAAGGGCATTGTACATGTATATTCATGATTAAGTTTGCTTCATTGGAGTATTTTTAAAGATAAAATTTGTTTTGTCATATTCATGTTTGCCTTAATATAAGAAAGTCTTTGTATTTCTGGTTTATGTTCTTTCTAGATTGCTATGAATGATGCAAACTTTGGATTTAATATGCTCATAGATTTTACAGAAGAACAAAGATGATTTTCAATGCCATTTCCACAGTTATATATACATGTAGTTATTTAATATGTTATAAAATATGTTGCATTTATTCTATCTTCTACCTTTGAATGCTAAAACGCGATATCACATGACTTAGCTCTAAAGAAAGTAGATGTCATTAATAAGATGTGACTTGGAAATTTTCTTTTTTTGTAAGTACATACAAAATATCGATTATATTGCCTGAAAACTTTGATGATCTCGTAACATATTTCGATTATTAAAGATAAAAGTTTAAGAGAGTTGGTTTCTTACTTGGAATCAAAGCATTGACATCATGTAATGGACAAAAATTATCAAAAGTTTGCTCTTGCAGATGATAGCTCAGTAACATTTACTCCTAATCATTTGATTACTTATAGAAGGTGGGAGAACCCTATTGATTTCAGGGTCAATAGAAAATAAGTCAAGGTCAAAGTTTGGGAAAAGAAAATCTTGAAATATTAGTTTTCGGAGAACAACAACAAACTCATGCATCCAAATCAAATTGGGTATATGTATAATTACTTATCAAGAAGACGATATGCCTATTGATATAATTAGGGTCAATAGGCCAAAGGTCAATGTTAAGGAACATACACATGAGGAATTAGGCTTTCCAGATTATAACTCTAGGATACTTTCACTAATATATGTATACGTACCTGATGTAAGTCACCAGGAGTGGCCTATATTTTTAGGGTCAATAGGTCAAGATCAAGGTCATTGTTAGATAAAAAAGAGGACTGCCCAACAGTCTTTTCACTCATAACAATTTTGGATATATAAACAATAAGAAAGGGACATATTGATTCGTGGTCAAAGGTCAAAGTTTTTGCTGTTAGAGTCAAACTTTTTTTTTATGAGTAAAACTACTACAATGGGGTTTTACAAACATTCTTTATTTTTAGGCAATGGTACTTTAGTTGCCAGGAATCTTGATCAGCATATTAAGGCCGAAAGGTCAAGTCTCTCTTGTTTCTTGAAACTATATTGAATTACTTTTCACATAAAGGATACTTCAATCGCCTTTCATTACACGCCATATTCATTGTCACCGTGTACCCGATACCTTCATTTTAAACATGCGCTTATTTGTTTCAAATTGAGTCTAGAACGACATAAGTGACATCTAGATTCAAATTTGACCTTTCTATATCTTTATCTGACGATATAATTGTTGACCTCGGACACTGTTGTTCCAATGGAGTCCACACTGTCACTTATATTGTGTTTGTCAGCCGCTGGTATAGCTACCTCGTTTTTCTTGGACGACAGATGTTACATTTTCCCTAAAACGTATGTTGATTTATTTCTTTTGGGTCTATCAGATACATAACAAAATGAAGTATGTGCGTGAGACTTTTTAAGAATAAAACAGTTTAAAGATTCAAGAAAAATATAATCACGAAAGTAATTGAAAAGAATGAGTAGATTTTTAATTATGGTTGCGATGGATATAAAGATAAGAGGCGAATTTTTGGTTAATTCCAGTTCAGTTATTAAGTCCAGGTTGAACATTTTCATTATAGCTCGCCATATCGAAGCTTAAGTATAGCATATTTTGAAATTCCCTGGAACAGATTGCACAAAATTTACCAAACACTATTTATAGGAGGTGCTTGGTATTTGACCGTGTGATATCTGTGTTTTCCCTTAGAATATATATGTTGGAAACCTCCGAACAAGAGCGTCCAACATTTAAAGTAAGAGTGTACCGTCATAATAACCCAAATCGATAATATTGCTATTTCACTTGTATCTATTTCTGTAAATATTAAAATGGTTAAGAAAATTTTCAGAATTGTTCGGAGGGCGAAAATTACACTTTTTCAAGAAGAAAGATTGCTTACTATGTAGTTCCTACATGATGGTACAAAATATGGACATACTTGAACTTCGATATGGTAAGCTACAACGACGATGTTCAACCTGCTCTAAATTATTGAACTGGAATTAATAAAAAAAAATCGCCTCTTTATTTTGTTTTTAAGACGGGAGGGGGGGGGGGGGGGTGTTCAACCCTGCCCGAGGGAGAAGTCTAGCCTATGATTATGAGAAATATCAGTGAAAGCATTTTAATATAATGTTTAAATTACTCAACTTAGATGAATTGCAATGCAAACCCTCATTAATGTTTATGCTGCAAATTTATCTGTTCTTGAATTATGCTTGAAGATGTTTAACATTTGTACGACTTGGTGAGTGACACAGTCCCTGAGGGCACATTAGAGATTTTCGGTTATCAAAATTTCTTCAAATTTCTAAAACGTGGGTCCTGTAGCATCATATCCCACCCAACCTACTACGCCTTTCGGTACATTTCTCAAATTTTGACATATCACACTGACGAGGATTAAGTACCCGAAACGTGTATGTCTGGTCCATGCTGCAAATTTATCTGTTCTTAAATGATGCTATTGAATACGAAGACTGACGTCTACTTTAAAAAAAAAGATAAACACATAATATTCTCTTTTCTGTTGGATGCTGATTTGCGTGGTTCTTGATAGATGGAAGTGTCAGAAACGCTTATTCTATAATGGTATAATTTCTTATAATCAGAGGACACATAAGAAAGAATAATCAAATGACTAACATTGTACGATCTGTTTGTTATGGAAAACAGTTTGATTGAATTCACTGTAGATGACGCCACCTAAACAAAAAATGCAACAGATACTATCTAATGCTACAGTATAAATGTTTGATAAAGCTGTATTCAGATGATTTTATCAATCAAGAAACTCCAGTTGCATCTTGAATATTGTATAGAAACTCCCTAATAGTTCAAAACCACAGGTCTATAAGAACCTAAATACCAAAAATTTATGATTCATGCTTACATGTAAAATCAGAAAAGTTTATACATTTTGTCAAGAAAAACATAGCATACGTCCTCCCACGGATTACCTTGTATGTATAAAATGTTTGTGGTTCGTGGATAGAGGTCACAAATAAGTCATAAACATTTATAATATAAGCTAAGATCCTACTCATCCCGGATATTGACAAATATAAAGACAATACATATTTTATCCAGCATTCTCTATGTATCAGTGTATTATATAATACGTAACATCATCCATGGAGTTTAAACTGCTCCTGTGTTTGTGTTTGTCAGCTATAGGCGTTGGCATCTCTCTTTATTTAGAGGAAAAGTGTTACATTTTCCCTAAAAAGTAAGATTTATATTATTCCGGTTTGGTCTCGCATTTTATCTTTGTTACCCCCGTTTACACTATGTTCCCGGCGGCCACGGCGGCCAAGTTTCAAGCCACCGTGGACGAAACGTGGTGACCGTGAGACAACGTAGGAGAACGGGATCGACAATCGTAACTAGCCGTGGTTGCAAGGGCTGACGGGGCAAATGTTTAAACTGTCAAAACATTTGTCACGGCAGCCCACGGTGCAGATGGCCTACTTTAGAAACCGTAGCAAAACGGGTCGAACGCAATGCAACGTGACAGAACGTAACAGACCGTGACAAAACTTGGGACAGTGTCCGTAGCGGAACGGGAAGCAAAAGTATGACTCAACAAATTACGATCCTAGCGAAGTTGAGTTACGGTCTGCCACGTTTAGCTGCGGCTGCTTTAGGGCAGATGCACGTTTTATCAAGGTGAGCTACGGTTTCATACGGCGAGCTAAGGAAGTGTTAGCCGTTTCATCACGGTACGTCCCGGCTTGTTACGGTTTATTTCAAGTTCTACTACGGCCTGGCACGGCACGCACGGTCACACAAGAAGTATAACAAACCAAACCCTTTTATGCAGCTTTTTGAGTCTCCTGTTCCCGGTTAATCGTAGTGGGCCTTGACAGAACTTGGTAGTCGTGGCCAACTTGATTGGATCGTAACAAATCGTGACAGACCTTATTAGAACGTGACAGGTCGTGAGGAAACGTACAAACGTCCGTAACAAGCCGTAGGTTGAAACGTAGTGCGCCGTCAGGTCTCCGGGATTCAGGAGCCGCGGCGTGTCAAGGATACCTTGATAAACCGTGCGAAAACGTAACGAGACCTAACAGAACTTGAATACCAAGATAAAAACTGCCAAAAATCATACGGTGTGCTACGTTTTTGGCCGCCGCGACTGCCGTGGTCGCCGGGAACATAGTGTAAACCTAGGGTTAGATCGAATTGATAAAATTGATGTTCAATGGTGGATACAGGTAAAGCTCGAATGTGGGTACCGTTAAACTACAATTGGAGTTGTTATTGCCCTTGGATTTAATATTGAATATCGCAGTCTCCGGGTATTTTCTATTCGAAGGGTTTGTTGAATCCAAATGGCAATTGGTATACAGATGAATCATAGGGAAATGCAAGTCAAGTTGGAAATATTGGTGTGGTCTGATTATTTCCCGGAAGAGTTATAAAATAGAATACATAGCTTGATGGCTGTTTGCGAGGCATTCGTGTCCAACCGACACAGCATGTGTGTTTTACGTGTTTTTTGTTGCATAAGACATTCTAGACAGTAAAGTGCTTATATGACCTTTGAGCTATAAGAGAGGCTTAATAAACCATTTTCCGATTTTGTCAGAAAGCTAAAAATGTCCGAGTCAACATCTTTTGGCGTTGTTTTTCATTTTGACGTCACCCGTAAAAGACGCAAGTCCTTTGGGACGTAACAATGAAACAGCGCGCAAAAATTGCCTACTTCGGACATTGTTTTGGTCATTTTTTCAGCCATCATGAATTTCGGCAAGTGGTCTATTCTCATATATTTGTCTCCGGACTTGTTGATGAACGCCAAAACTCATTACCGTCTACATTTAACCAGTTAAGGTAAACTTAATCTGACGATCATTAATCTTGAAACATTTGTTTTATAACTACATTTGTATATTCGCCCATGTTGTCATAAAGATACGACGGCTTGATCAATTTGTCAAGGAATAACACGGGTTTTCTCTGAATGTTAAACTTCTTCAATTTCAATAGCATAATTTATGAACAGATAAAGAAGCATGGACCACACATGCACGTTTCGGGTAAAACTCGTCAGTGATCCTCAATCTAATCAATGTAATACGAATGTACATGTAAAAGTTATTGTGCTTTAAAAAAAATGTACCGAAAGACGTAGCATGGTGAGTGGGATGTAATGCTGCAGGGCCCACGTTATTGGAGAGACCAAGTGTACATTATTTAGCACTTTTTATATAGATATAACCTCAGACAGTGCATGTTTTGTAGATATTGTGACAAATATGGATAATGACCATATCCCTGTATATAGCACAAAATCGATAATTCAGAAAATCAGAAAATCAGGATCAAACAGGAACCAAAGCAAACAAACAAAAACCTCATCCACATGAAAAGAAGCGAACTCCCGATATTGGAGTGAGATCGGGTGCCGTCTTTTCATTTTCGTGCGTGGACATCGATGGCGGGTGCGACTAGCCAAACAGGAGATGCTTATTCCGTTCGGGCACCTGGTCCCACCTCTAGCTGGCTAGGGGTCCGCCTGTGCTCAGCTGAGATTGTCGTCAGGATCTTCTTTATCTTATTTTTACAAAAATTTTCAGATATTGTTCTAAATATATGATTCAATTTTCAGTTTTATCCCTGACGGGGAATCTGAGGATTATATAGCAGACATAGGTTGTAGAAATGGCACCATAGAATGGCACTATCCTCACTCTTTTATTAGAGTCCACTTCAGACGGACGTTGCCCACATTCAAGGTCTGTTTTACAGATGGACTAGTTGGTCAGCAATTCAATCTGACTGACGTCACGAATGGCTTACGACACAGGCTTCCTAATGTGGACACAGGTATGTATTGGTTCTGTGTTCTTACGCTATATTCTAAATATAAATAAAAAAGTAGTTTGCTTAGGAAATAAATTAATGAAGTATCTGTCGTTTCAATTAAGAAAGGAGGGGATTTCTAACAACACTCGTTGCAGCACCCACAGCAAAACTCCAAAACACCCAATGCAAAAACAGAGCAGACACCTACAGAAAGAGACACAAAAAGGACAAGGAAAACCAACGCACACCACAGAAATATGAAACACAAAAGATCACACACAAATAAACGAGACCAATGGGCAACCGGTGCCGACTTAGGACGGTCATCTGTCACACAAGTAGCAGACGGTGTGCATGGTTATCCGGATTACGTGCGCACAACCCTCCCACTTTCCCGATCACCCAGAGGTCTCGAAGAATGTGGTGTAAAATAACCTCCTCACTGTAAGAAAACATACAGACAGGCAGCATGACGCAGGGGCCCAAGAAACACACAGATGGGTATGTAAATGGATAAAAAACAGAAAGAATACGAAATAAAATACAGTCCGTGCTTTGCCGGCTGTAGATAGCCCATGCATGTGAACACCAGAGGAGTCCGACTGAGATTCAGAGAGGACAGGTGGTCGGGGCCCTGTCTTCTCTAAAGATGTTTCGACAGGCCCGCCATGGAGTCCTGTCGTCACAGTCAGACAGAGCGCAATTCTTAAGAATGCGCTGGTACACGACTGTAGATTGGTCCAGTACCAAGCCAAGTGTCCATCTGGTGACAGAAGGATAATATCCAAGGTATAAGAGGCATTTGATGATTCTAACCCATGTTCGATGATAATTCGGTCAACCTTTGATTCTTCTTATTTTGTTAATTATGTCACCATAAAATGCTGGTTGTGAAATACCCTTAGTAATATACGCTTTCGCTTATATGGATCCGAGTTTCAAAAGAAGTTGACAGTAATTTTTGTAAAATTTCAAGAAGTCTTTACTAGTTTGTGAAAGCAAAAACAAACCGTGACCTAAAAGTTTCTTCGTTATTTGTAAATTTCAAATATGAAAATCCAAAACATCAGTACATGCTTTAGCATACAGGATGTGCTGCGAAATATAGACATCGTATGGCGGTAATCTAAGAACATCAACGTCAAGGAAGGGAAAATTTACTATGTTGAATCCAAAATCATCTCTTTTGTCATACACACTAGTAGGAATCTACTTGTATGAATCTCTCCATTAACAATTTTATTAATTATTTAGATCCAAAAATGGTGTTTCTGTGTCTGTAACGTTTGCCTCGATTAGAGTCAATTCTTATTGATAAATAGCATTTTTCTTTTATACTTTTCAAAAACAGGATTGTCGATAGTAAGAATATCATCCAGGTACCTAGAAATACCAATGAAACATTTCAAATAATCATGTTTTCTTTGCTTTTGAAGATCTTAGATAAATTCTTTTTCATACGTGTATAAAAATAAATCTGCAACAAGAGGCGCACAATTAGTATCCATTTGGATACCTACAACCTGCTGTAGAGATTCTCACCAAATCTTGCATAAATGTTGTCCAAGAGGAAGGACAAGGCAAAACACACTACATGTGCATGATTTTTCTGATTTATATTTTGTAGCGGAAAAGAAACAATTTGATTCTTATGTACGAACCTCTCGGTCAAAACACCATTTTATGAGTTTGGACAACCGATAATTAATTTTGTCGTGAGGAAGAGTGGTATACATATTAGAAAAGTCGTACGAAGAAATCGTATTTGCTTGAAAATTTCTAGATTTCACTTTGTCATCACATCCCCTGAATTTTTAATTGACCAAAAGAAGTTTAAATTATTCCTGTTTAGAACAGTTTCACAATATTTTGCAACGCCTTCCTTTATCGCCGTGAGTGCTGACGTGAGATTGTATCGAAATTTGTGAGGAAACTATTTTAAGTATGCAGTATATTGTAGGAAGATCCAGTTTAGAAATAGGGACGATGAATGAAGAAATTCCACTTTAATGTTTGCTCAAAAAGTTAGGGACGCTTTCATTGCTTTTGATATAAGTCTTTGTAGACGAGAGTTCCGAAACTAAAGTTGTTATGTAGTAACGTTTTCAAATGATTATGGTGTTGTTGGCTGCTCTATCTGCAGGCGCGAAGACATATTTATCATGTAAATTACGTAACTTGGACTTGAAATATCTTTAGAACTTTGATTTTCAAAAGATGAGGATTTTTGTGGAAGTTATTTATTGGAATATCAGTAATATCCAAAATGAGGTTTTCCAGTCATTCAGAACATGCGATTTGACTCCTTCCTCCTTCTCCTACACCATCGTTTGGTATAGTTATCTTTAGCTACCTTTAGCACTTCGCCACATTTATTAAAATCTATCTTGGATGGGATTCTATACTTTATTTTAGAAAGTCATGGAGCTGCATGTCTTGAATAATTGAAAAGTAACCTGTAACAATATGACCAACTGGTTTATATAAATATTCAGACTTTGCACATTCTTTAGAGGCAGTGCATGATTCAAGTATTTTAGGATCTGATGTAACTTTGTTGTAGTGAAAAACGAAATTTTGAATAGGTACTTATACTTGTAACGAATAAGAAGAGGTTCTAAATTCTCAAAATATAAGGGAATGGTACTTTGTACGCATTAAGTTTTCAAACCAAGCAGTCTTTGACTTACGAATGAAGGACATCGTTTTTCATCAGTTCATATTCAAATTAGACTGTTGCATAAAGTACATGAATAGGCTCAATTGATATGAAATGCAAAATTTAAATTTGAGTGATCAAGTTATTGTCCCGTACAAAGTATTAATGGATGTTTCGCTTATAGCGCAACCCTTTTCTCACAAAAAATAACCCGAGAGAAGCATTTTGCTATTTTTATATGACTTTAAAGTAGCCATTTAAAAGAAGCTGTCCATCAGGATCTTTCATATTCTTATCATGCTTTTTATATTTCAGTATTCTACTAGTATTGCATAATCGTTTTTTTTTCAAGCTCTAGATTATCCAGTACCAGTCTGTATCAACTCCTCTCACGAGGAGTTGATACAGACGAGGCGAGGCCATTTTACAGCTAAATGCAACGTCACCACAGACTTACATGGGATCCATCAAATACAGAATTGTGTAATATCCCCAGTAAACTTAAGAATAAAATGCCAGTGAATGCAATTTTTGTACATTGTCCTTTTTTGGACCACTCTTCATTTGCAAAAGCAATTCGAGGTCGGATCTCTATGGTATCATGCACATCTTCAATAAATATGTTGTCTATTACGTCCGATACTTCTTGTTTTACTGTCTGACCTTTGTCATTGAAATATAACAAGGATTTACTCTGCGATAAAATCCTATTTTGTATATCCTGCAGTTTGTATGAATATACCAATTACTAGACATTGTCACTGTATCTTCCTTTGAAATACTTATAAGTTACAGAATCAGGACTAAATCGTTATAAACTAGTTTCAATAATAATTTGAGCGTAAATAAAGATATCTTAAGACTAGTTATACGATTTCAATATTAAAGGAATAAGAATTAAAGGACTGAAGGTCCTGAGAGATACTTCTAGTTCTATGCAAAATTTATTGTCAGCAGATATCAAAATGTTGAATAATTTTATCGTAAAGCAATAATGATGATTATTTTTTTTAGCACAGGATGCATATGTGAAGCTTATTTATATCTCTTTAAACAACACAAACTATGTTTATCTAACCTCAGTGTTGATATATGACAGACAACTCTATAACTTTAATGCAATTTTTGAGTTATCTTTCCCAACATTGTCGTAAACAAAGTAGTATATTACTACGCCAGCATTACATGTATGCTGTTTATATATATTATATATATTATTGTGTGGTGCATTTATTCTATATGAAATTGAAACTGTTTTGAAGATGGAGAATATTCTTGTTCTTGCATTTTGTATGCGACAGACAGCAAATTCCTGAACTAGACACAGCACTATATTTTGAGGTGCAAAGCGGCAGTATCTCAATTTGCATACTTTGAAGCAGTTACAATAACAGTAAGATACTTCCTGAAAGGAAATATCTCAAAAACTATTTTGCAATATCAACAGCAGTAATATTGCAACAAATGAGTTAAAGAAGATCCTGACGATAATCTCAACAGCACCAAATTGAGCATCGACGGACCCCTAGCAAGCTAGAGGTGGGACCAGGTGCTCGGGAGGACTAAGCATCCCTTGTTGGCTAGCCGCACCCGCCGTCGATGTTCATGCAAGAAAATGAAAACAATATCTGAAATACATGCACTGTCTGAGGTAAGTCTATATAGAAAGTGCTATGGCGACCATGTCAGGGAACAATATTCAAAACACTTACTGTCAAATCCCTCGCGGGGAACTTTTTTACGAGCTCCACACGGCAAAGGGCATAAGTGTGACACAACTGAGTTAAAGAAGTAACGCTCACCACGCAAAACAACTATACCAAAGAACATGCAGCTGGAGACACATGAACAAAGCAGAAGCATGGTGCGTTCACATGGAGATGTATTTGGATCATCGTTAGGAGGACAAGGTAATTCAAGGTAAAGCTAAAATCATCTTGTTTCATGTTTATGGGAAACAAGATGATTTTAGCTTTACATTGAATCTCCTTGCTCCTTCATTTTTGAATCTCGATATTAAAATCGGAAATGGAGTACACCCCAAAATGGTGTCTTTATACAATTTGCGTTGGATTTGTTTAATTATTTTAATTCTTTTGGGGGTTAGTTTTAATCTCTGATGTCAGAGATCAGCCTTGTGGACTAGATACCTTGATGTGCCAATGACACATTCATGTCCTGAAATTTCATTTTGGTTGAATTCTTTTTTGTAGGTGTACTAGAGGTAGATGGATGGGAACACAACATTTAGAATTGTAACATGTTCATTGAAAATCAATGAAACTAAGTGGCATAGAAACTAAAATATTGATAACAAAGAGAACAGACTGCAGTTTAAGCCATTTATTAATGAAGCAAAATTAAAGAAAACTTCACAAGTGGAGTGATAATAGGTGACCATGGAGAGTAAGCATTTCCCACATGCAAGTTTATATGCTTTATTGATGATGTAAAATTCGGTATTAACAACGAAAAACAAAGTGTCCCACTCTGTTGACAGTTTACAATGAAACAAGGTCTTCTCTTGACTGTCTTCAGCATTCGATATAAAGAGAAATGAAAGATTCACAATTATTGTTCATATATTCCAACACCTTGTCTGAATAAAGAAACTCTTTGTCAGTAAGAGTCACATCATTTTGCTGGGTTTTATTCAGAAAAAGGAATGATCTCCAGCATGACCACCCTGCATTTACCCAGCGAAACAATCCACAAGAAAGTGACACATAAATGACATCATACAAACTCCCAATCGCACAATGAAACAACAATATTTACTAAAACATCATACAAAACAATCGTAACAGACGTACAGAAACATTAAACATTGATGACTTCACATAAAAGGAAGGAGACCAATGTGCACCCGGTGCCGACTTTGGACTTCCATCTGCTACTAGCAAATGATGTGGTTATCCGGATTACGTGTGCACAACCCTACCAATTATCAGGATACACAGAGGTCTCCATAGACACACAGTTGTTGTATAAACATAAAACTTCTTACTGTAAGGTGACATCACAAACAAGTTAAACGCAGCAACCTCTTGTATCACATATTCTATGTAAATGGATCTAAAAACAATCTATGGCATGCGTATAACAGTATGTGCTCTGCTGGCTGAAGCGAGCTCAAGATCAATCATCCGAACCCAACTTTCAGAAAGGACCAAGTCTTCTCTGACGAGATTTCAACAAGGCCCATCATGGAGTCCCGTCATCACGGTTGACCAGTGTGCAACGTTGGGAAAGACACTGGTACAAAACTGTAAATTGGTCCAGTACCATGCCCAGTGTTTTACCGGTAGTTTTACCATTGATGTATTCCACATGGCAGCTTGGGATGTTCCTGTTTTCACCATAGGCCTAGTAAAAGTGACTCGTTGTGGATCTTTTTCCTTCTCCAAGGTATTAGTATAATCGGAATGGGAAATGTTTGACATTCTTCCAACTTGCATGATGTCATGTAGACATGGGTTAAGCCGTCGGTAAAGTCGTGGAAAGCACCAGTATTGACAAACATACAATGTTTTACAGTTTATGGTTTTCTTGTCTGAGTTTTTGTACTGGATACCTAACGCTAGTTTATGTATTTCATAAATGGATGTTGGAAATAGCCACATAAAAACAAATGACTCGATATGATGTCTATAATGTATTCAGTTTGTGAGGATTTTATGAAGTTGAATCGACCATGAAAACCTATCATTGTTCACTGTTATAAAGCTTACCATTAAATCATAAAACTCGACCTTTGCTTTTCCCTTGAATTAATGGTGTAACAGTTTGTAATAATCCGACAAATGTTAGAGAACTTTTTCCAACATCTACATAGTATTAACCAGTGGTCCAAATATGTATGAACTGTTGGATAGTTTGTAACTGTTCTATTATTTAATTTTTAAAGAATTATGCAACCTCTTATGCTTCATTGTCACGATAAATACCATACGATTATTTTATTTACATCATTTTATTAAGAAAAGTACATTTCCCAAATCTAAGACTAATTCCACGCTTACGTTTCAAGTTCATAAACTAAAACATCTATAGGTTGATAGAGGAAATCCCTTTGTTGTGATTCTATATCAATTATAGTACATGTATTAAAGAAACAACAACAGAATTTATTCACCAAGTACAGGGAAAACTTTGGTATCCTTAAAAATGATTTGAAATTTACAATTTTTGTTCTGCGTGTTTTCCAATATGACTTGTATCTCATAAAGGACACCAGGAATGTCATACTCACGTATTACTTTTTCTCTCTTCTGTGTATCGTTTATTCTAAGCGATAAACTGCATAGGACTCTCAGTATGATATTAATTTGGTTGTTGTGCCATATTACGCCGAGAGGAATCTGTATTTATACGACACATGTTAATATCGTGGTATCGGATGGAGGGTTGTACACTCATAATCTGGACAACCACAATGTGAATGTTCTCTGTATGCTCATTAGTATTATAAGTAGTTGTGTCATATATGTTTCAAACTGGAGTGCCGAGATAATAACTGCCATGTATCGTGATAATTCCATGAAGGTGAGCGTGTTATATTCAATACAGTCTGCGTTTATATGTTCACAAGAGATAATCTCTTTCTTAGACTTTGACATGTAACACTGTATCGTATATCTTTATCTTAACTTTCTTTATCTTTATATATGTATCTTTCAGAATTGACGATTTCCGTTACCGCATTTTACGCATTCTAAGACCCGACATCGCAAGATTTGACGTGGTTTTTTACTGCGACGTCGTAGCAGGTTTATGACGTCACAGTTAAAAATAACGTCAAAAGTGGTCATGTTGGGTCTTGGCGTGTCTAAATTGCAAGTCTAGTGGTAATGTGAAGAAGGTCTATTTCAAAATTTACACAAATTTAAGGTTTCTTCTGTTGATGCTACTGTATAACTATTTATCGGTCTATCATCAGGTATTATTGATTTAAGTTTACTTAGTCGATCATTGCATTAAGGATCACGAATCGTATTAAGAAGGCATATTTAACACCTGTGTATGTGCTGGTGTCATGAGAGTCAAATACTGCTGTAAGAAGACGCCTTTATCCTACCTTAACATGGTTGGCTTACGAGTCCGGTTCCTCTTTCTCTGTTTAGCGCTTGTTTCTGTGGATGCTAGATTTCCTTTATATGGACCTTGTGTAGTTGCACCAAAGAGGTAAGGCATGGTCCATTTGATAGTCGGGGGGGGGGGGGGAGGGGGGGGGGGCTTGGATTTTTTTTTCGAAAAAAAAAATTGCTCTGAATTTAGATGAAAAAAATAAGTTTGCTTTTGGTGTCTCAGAAAAAAATAATCTTGCTCTCGCAAGTAATTTGAAATTGAAGAATTAGTAGAAGGCCATTTAATTTTGCTAAAAATTCCGGAAAGTTTTCAGACTCGCTTCGCTCGCCCAATTTATATACCTTTCTATCAAAACATTAATTTTAAATGGCGAAGTTCATATTTGAAAATATCAAAAGAATGCATGTTAATGGAAAAAGGGCTTCCTTAAAGACTTAAATAATTATTATCAATATAATGTATTTCTATCAATAGATGCATGCATCACCATAGAGTCTAATTTTATATACAAGCGTTTACAAGTAAGAACGGTAATCGCAAATACAAATTTATTGTTGTTAACTATGACAAAACCTACTTTGTAAAAGAAAAGTCCGATTCTGAAAATAAGTACACTGAAATAGATATTATTCAGATGTTAAACTTTCTGATCGACAACATTTTCGTGGTGTTTGGTGGAAAGGTCTTTCAGCAAATTGTCGGAATTCCAATGGGGACCAATTGTGCCCCACTCCTTGCCGACATTTTCCTTTACTCGTATGAAGCTGAATTCATTCAATCTTTGGTCTCTGAAGGGAAAAGATACTTAGCTTCTGACTTCAACTTCACTTACAGATACATAGACGATGTGTTTTCCATCAATAATCCAAAATTCGCGAATTACCTGAGCAGTATCTATCCTTCGGAGCTTGAAGTCAAAGAAACTACAGAGACAAATAATGCAGCATCCTATTTGGTCATAATGTTGTCCTACGACACTGATGGTCACATGAACACCTCACTCTATGACAAACGTGACGACTTCAATTTCAGCATTACAAACTTTCCTTTTCTGAGTAGCAACATCCCTTCCTCACCTGCTTATGGCGTGTTCATATCTCAGTTGATACGCTATGCCAGAGCAAGTACCAAGTATACAGATTTTTTTCTGAGAGCTAGGCGTCTTTCAGTGAAGCTTCTCAGTCAGGGATATGTTTGTGACCGACTAACATCGTCACTGAGGAAGTTCTACGGTCGATATGGGGAACTCGTCATACACTATGATGTCCCACTCTCCAGAATGGTGGATGGTATTCTGTCATAGACCATTTGAACCATCCAACCAAAGATTGTACTCTATGTCTTCCGAAATGGAAGTAACCGGATGTGACATTTCTACCGAATTGAAGCGGCGGGTGTTGCATGAAAGCAGGAGATGCTTACTCTTCCTGGGTACCTGGTCTCACTCCCATATCGGGAGTTCGCTTCTTTTCGTGTGGTGGAGGTTTTTGTTTATTTGCTTTGGTTCCTGTTTTATCCTGATTTTTTATGCCTTCGGTTTCTGATTTTCTGAATTGTCGATTTTGTGCTGTATACAGGGATATGGTCATTATCCAAACTTGTCATTTGAAAGACAGTTTTCCCCAATTTACAATTCTAAATTCGCAAATATGTCTAAGAGAACCCTCACCTCAGACCCTTATAGAATTTGTTTACTGAGGATTATATCGTAAAATACTTCTATATCTCTGTTTAGAAGTGAAGTAAAAATTTTCATTAGAATAAAGTTATATTTTAGAGTTTCGAATAAAAATAAAGAATTTCTATTGATAAAACACAAACATTCTTAATATATTGCACATAACATGATAGAAAAAAAATTTTCTTGCTCCAACTTTGCAAGAAAAAAATATTTTTGCCCCGGTCCGGGGCGAAAAAAAAAATCTTGCTCCGACTAAAAACCCAAGCCCCCCCCCCCCCCCCCCCCCCCGAATATCAAATGGACCGTGCCTAAGGGTTTATTTTTCACACATTGCTTATTCATGCATATAGCCGATTTCTACAAATATGAAAGCATTATATTTTTAGCTTTTCAGCTTGAAAAGGAGAAATGTTGATGACCAAAGCTAAAATCACTAATAATAATGATTAAAGATAACATTGAGAATAATTTGTGTAACGTTCCTTACAGTTAATAATTAAGCTTCCGATGTAATTTCTTTAAAAATAAAGAAAGATAAAGTTTTGCTTTTATCTAGCTTTACTCCAACCGGGACATACTATGCAAATGCAAGATGCAGAAGGGGATTAGTAAACTGGCAATATCCGACCGGAAACGCCTACATACACTTTAAAAGAGGGAGGAATTCTGTTTTTGATGTATGCGTGGCTAACATGGCCGGAGGACATACACTGGAATTATCAGACATATCTAGAGGGCAAAATGAACCAAGAAAACTTCCTAAATTTCCAATACGTGAGTTAATATATATATTAAGTTCTTAACAGTAAAAGTTCTTCACATTTTTTAGTGAAGAAAAGGAAGAGATATCCAACAAGGCCCTGATGCAGCGACTACAGCAGAAACACCCAAAACCCCATGCGAAAACACAGAGAAGACACACACAAAAGAGACACAAAAAAGTGAAAGTCCTTAACAAAATTAGGATATATACGAAACAGAGAGAGAGAGAGAGAGAGAGAGAGAGAGAGAGAGAGAGAGAGAGAGCTCTTGATGATATATTATGTTTAAATTTTTATTGTAGGTGTCCGCAGTCTGCGAAAGATGTTACGCGGAAACAAAGGTAAAAGATTTTACTTTTTATCAGTGTTATTAGATTCAAGATCGTTTCACTTTTAGGTTTTTTATTTTGGTTACCAAATATGAAACGATTGCTTATGAGCTGATTATTTTATCAGAATCAAATTATATCTAACAAATTAAAACATTCTGCTTAAAATAATTTCAGACCTTTTCCCAAAGACAATGTGCATTCATTCTGTCAATGGCGAGGCAGTGTTAAAAGTGAAAGCATCAAGGGAACAGGCGTTCATGGCGGCCTTTATGTATACGTACATGAGAAGGCAGTAGCAAGATAAAATACAGCAAACTTTACTATGACATATATTTTCTTGAAACATTGTACTATGTTTTTTTTATATAAAGACATCCTGAAAAAGGGAAATGCATACTGAAGTAAAATATAAAGAAGTGCTGATTGAATTTTTGCTTGTTATGGAAAACTAACCTTGTCCTTGATATCTGTGCATGGCATGTTTGAATTGTTAAATCCAATTTACCCTTTGGAACACGAAAATTCTCAATTAAATCAAAGTAATAACAGATATATTTAGACATCAACATACGTACACGTATTTAATTTTTCTTGTCAGTTATATTTTCTTCATTATCAATATTAAATGCTTTACAGAGGAAAGAAGGGGGGGGGGGGACTACATGGAATTCGCTTTTATAAACTTTTAAAAACTCTTTTTTTTATATAGTTAATGCAACAAGGAATTACTTTGTCATTTGTGTGAATACTCCCCCAGGGCACCTGATCCCACCTCTTGCTTGCTAGGGGTCCGTCGATGCTCAATTTGGTGCTCTATTGTGAGTGCTGTTGAGATTCGTCAGGATCTTCTTTATCTCATTTTGTGTCACACTTATGTTCTTTGCCGTGTGGAGCTGGTAAAAAAAGTTCCCCGCAAGGGATTTTACAATAAGTGTTTTAATGTCTTCCCTGACATGGTTGCCATAGCACTTTCTATATAGACATAACCTAAGACAGTGCATGCTTTGTAGATATTGTTTTCATTTACGTGCATGAACATCGACGGCGGGTGCGGCTAGCCAAACAGGGGATGCTTACTCATCCCGGGCACCTGATCCCACCTCAAGCTTGCTAGGGTCGATGCTCAATTTGGTGCTCTATTGTGAGTGCTGTTGAGATTGTCGTCTTGATCTTCTTTATCTCATTATATTCCATATTTCTATTGTTTCTCATTGGATGGGATTCGAAAGATCCCAGTAAATTATCGCACATTTCTTCTCTCTGCATTGGTTACAATACTTGTTTCCAAGGGAAGATAAATAAAACAGATAAGAATCAATATCAAACAATGTCCAAACCCAATCTCCTATCAAGAGGTAAGTTTTAAACTGTATATTCTGTATTTACACCACAATTTTACGTTCTTCGAGACCTCTGGGTAATCGGAATTTCAGTGGGAGGGTTGTGCGCACGTAATCCAGGATAACCATACCTTCTGCTATTTCCGTAGCAGATGACCGTCCTAAGTCGGCACCGGTTGCCCATTGGTCTCGTTGGTTTATGTGTAGTCCTTTGTGTTTGATGTTTCTGTGCTGTGCGTTGACGTTCCTTGTCCCTTCTACGTCTCTTTCTGTGCTTGTCTGCTTTGTGTCTTTTGGGGTTTTGCTGTGGGTGCTGCAACCTAGTGTTGTTGGAGATCCCCTCCTTTGTTCTACACCAGTGCCAATTACATTCTTGTTTGTAAGTTTGTCGCTCTTTCTATTAAATATTGATCGAACTCTCAGAAATGAACACGTCATAGCAACTATAGAACACAGACAGTGATTTTACAAGG
Organism: Pinctada fucata; assembly: GCA_028142955.1. Taxonomy (NCBI): domain Eukaryota; kingdom Metazoa; phylum Mollusca; class Bivalvia; order Pterioida; family Pteriidae; genus Pinctada; species Pinctada fucata. Next base: position 55,768,976 of record AP027105.1, read on the forward strand.
TGTCTTTTTCTTTTGAAAAATGAATCCATGTGTTTCAGGTAAGTGCAATTATTTCCTTCATGTTAGAGTTCTTCTGAAACTAGTTTCAATGTTATTTGTGCTTTCGTATTGTATATCTCTCAGATATATACCAGATATTTAACACTTGAATATAAAGATAACCTAATTATGTTGACCTTAATATTAGAATTTATTTCTTATCTGCCATTTATAACAGTTTTACCTTTTTATTGAATTAACATGTTTCGACTTGCTGCACTCTGCGTTGTTACATCCCTAACTTCTGCCTTTTTCATGAATGATAAATGCACAGTACTGCCAAGATCGTAAGTGTTTTATTTTTGTGTCCATTTCTTCAACTACTTCAAAGAGATAAATCGAACATCGATTCAGATTGGGCATCAATGATTGTAAAAGAACTTGATATAAGATGCATTATTTGATTGATAATGACCATACGTAATTAGTTTTATAGAAAACGGTAAAGCAGCCGATTACACGGCACCAGCAGATTGTACCAATGGTACCGTAGATTGGAACTATCCAAGGTCGACTATCAGGGTTCACTTCATCAATGACAAGATAGGGACCTTCCAAGTCTGCTTTAAAGATTCTCTGGGTGGAAGTCAGTTTGGACTGATGGACGTCACAAATGGTGCTCACCGAAGTCTACCAACTCTATCAAGAGGTACAGAGAACAAATTTTAATCGACAGAAGACTTATTTAAAGAAGTGATATGTTGTTTCCCAAACTGAACTTTGGAAACAATTTTAATGAACAAAAAGTATAAAAAAGATTGTTGAAATGAAAAATCAGATTCAAGTCATTAAAAAAATGGAATAAGAAGAGATTTTTCGGGGAGAGTAAGCATCTTTTGTTTGCATGTGATCGTTGATCAGTAGAATTTATCAAATGTAGTCACTTCCAATTATAGAACATTTCTTTGGTTCGATATACTTGGAACAGATTGATAATCTAAAGGATCAAAAGAAATTTGAAAAGAAGGATACTAGTAGCAATGTTAAACGTCTTTAAATTCAATAGCATCATTTCAAACCTGATAAATTTACAGCATGGACCAGACATGCACGTTTCGGGTACTAAACCCTCGTCAGTGATCCTCAGTCTAAACAATGTAATATGACCAAAAAGTATGAGAATTATTATGTCTAAAAATGTACCAAAAGACGAAGCAGAATGGGTGGGATATGATGCTACAGGACCCACGTTTTAGAAATTTCAAGAAATTTTGTGACAGAAAATTTCAGATGCGTTGAAGACACAGACGATCAACCGACGTTGATAGAACTTGGTTACATGTGTCCTCGGGGACTCTTGGTCCACCAGCAGTGACACTCACCAAGTAGTTCAAATGTTAAACGTCTTTAAATTCAATAGCATCATTTCAAACCTGATAAATTTACAGCATGGACCAGACATGCACGTTTCGGGTACTAAACCCTCGTCAGTGATCCTCAGTCTAAACAATGTAATATGACCAAAAAGTATGAGAATTATTATGTCTAAAAATGTACCAAAAGACGAAGCAGAATGGGTGGGATATGATGCTACAGGACCCACGTTTTAGAAATTTCAAGAAATTTTGTGACAGAAAATTTCAAATGCGTTGAAGACACAGACGATCAACCGACGTTGATAGAACTTGGCTACATGTGTCCTCGGGGACTCTTGGTCCACCAGCAGTGACACTCACCAAGTAGTTCAAATGTTAAACGTCTTTAAATTCAATAGCATCATTTCAAACCTGATAAATTTACAGCATGGACCAGACATGCACGTTTCGGGTACTAAACCCTCGTCAGTGATCCTCAGTCTAAACAATGTAATATGACCAAAAAGTATGAGAATATAGAGAGTATAGTGCACATCTATTTCTTTAAAAAAAAGTTATTCAGAGTGGCGCTACTTGCTGTTATTTTTGGTAGTTCAGCGGACAAGAAGCGATACTGTGGTTAACGCCGGGACAGAGGTTGGAATGGGCTTTGGGCTTCATTTTTGGTCCTTCGTTCTTGGACACTATACTTGCGAAAAATATGTTACATGATTCATGCATCATATGGTACGGCGCGTTTTAACAGCGCTACCTATAATACATTCTACGATGCCTTCCACAGTTGCACTGGATATGGTTCATTAGATAAGTTGTCTTTCGTGTCTCTGTGGATCTTGTGTCTGTTTGTCCTATTTTGTTTTCGCATGATGAAGCTTTGTTTTGTATTTTCCCCAAACTTCGTAAGCCTTTCGGTTATGGTTTATGGATTTTGTTTTTAACTTTCGTTCACTGATTTTCATTATACTTTTATTGATACAAAATTAAAACTGTTTTGTATATATAGTTTTCCAAGCGTGAACATCGACGGCAGTTGCAACTAGCCAAACAGGGAATGTTTACTCCTCCCGGACGCCTGATCCCACCTTTAGCTTGCTAGGGGTCCGTCGATGCTCAGTTTTGTGCTCTATTGTGAGTGCTGTTGAGATTATCGCAAGGATCTTCTTTAACTCATTCAAATATTCTCAAATTAAATGTTACGAATTGACTGTGTAGATTATTAGTATATCTAGAGTTAGAGTGTACTTGCAAAATTACAGACTCCAAGGATCCCATCTGTGTCCAGTCTGTGAAAGGAGAGGTTGTTCTGCAAGTCCAGGCGTCCGAGATGCAAACGTACATGGGAGCATTTGACTACAAAATAGTGACATCATAAATGGATTGTACCAAAAGTCAAACTTAATAAAAATTATCATAAAGTGAAAATTAAGCCAAATTGCTCTTTTCCACCCTTTGTTCTAGATTTTGATAGTTTAGATGATGTTGAAATTCAATTAATGCAGTCAGATAGAAGGCTTTTTTTTTGTGATAATCAGAGAAATATCGAGGGAGACTGGAACTTTTATCTATTGTACAATTTTTAAGCATTAATGAAAACACCTAGACGTGAATGACCTGAAATTATACTACATTCAAAACAAGGAATATACACTGATAACGAAATCAAATTTGTTCCCTTATCTATTCTTATCTTGATATTCTCGATTACTTCAAACATTCAATACCATGCTTCGGTTTGTTCTTTGTCTCGGTGCTTTTACACTTGCCAACTGCCTTCTGGTGACGAACCCAGTATGTACAATATGGCCTAAATCGTAAGTATCCTTATTCATACATAACAAATTGGTTGGAAGATTTAGCTCCAGAGTATTATTTTTAAAGATAAAGGTGTGACATATCGCATGGCGTACAATGTATCCCCATAATTGAACACAAATCTTCCTGAAAGTCGTTGCCTTTCCGCTATAGAAATGACACTTGCGGAGTAACTTTGGGTCCATATTATTTACGAAAACCACTGAAACCATCAGTGTCCTAAGCGCTGTACATTGTATGTAGATGATAGCATGATTCCTATTTGTTGATAGTAATGATGAAAATTTCAATAAAATTCTAATACATCAGACACTTGTTTCGCGTAGTAAATCCTCATCAGCATTACTTTATTAAATCCCGAAGTGATTCCCAGACACAAATGTATTTTGACAGTAAGTGTTTTGAATATATTTCCCCGAAATTGTCGCCATAGCACTTTCTATATAGACATAAGGTCAGGCAGTGCATGCATTTTATATACTGTGTTCTTCATCGTGCATTAACATCGACGGCGGGTGCGGCTAGCCAACAGGGGATGCTTACTCCTCCCGGGCACCTGATCCCACCTCTAGCTTGCTAGGGGTCCGTCGATGCTCAATATAGTGCTCTATTGTGAGTGCTGTTGAGATTATCGTCAGGATCTTCTTTAACTCATTAGTATCATTGATTTTTATTTTTTGATTTTCAATCTATTCATTTTGCAAAGAGTTTAAGTCTTAAAATTTACTGTAGGGTCGATTCAGTAGCATAATTGAATAAAATCTACGTACAAAATAGTATTTGAGGGATGGTGCTAGGATGTTAACCTCCTTTAATTTCCAAGATACTTTTGAATGAAACAAATCTCCGAAATAGCGAAATAGAATATGATGTCAATTAATGAAGGGCCAAAACAAAGCTTCTTTCAGGCAACAGAGCTGGAAAGAAGTAATCGTAACACTTTAAAACATCCAGTCACGGAGAACAAATTTAACAGCTCCACATTGCAAAATGGAATAAATGTTTGTGATACTGATATGAAAGTGTTCTAACTCTTAACCCTTTTGAAAAAATTCGAACCAATTTTAATGCACCAGGCACGTAGTAAGTTTCTTCTGTCTCGTTATCTCCGGCTGTTAGTTTTCTTTGCAATCTTTTGCAAGTTGTGTTTCGCTTTGATCACTGCAACGCTGTATTATTGAATATATTTTCTCCATTCTTGCATTAGTTGACAGCTTATGAGTACATTTCGATATCATTCGAAAGTATCTCTAGAAAACTGGGACTTTTTAAACCATTCTTTTGTGTGATTGTTTTGTATGACAGGCGATGTTTATATTTTGATAATGTATTTGGCTGTTGTTTTGTTGGTGACCTCTTCCCTCTTCTTCGTTTTTTAATTTGATTCTAAACATGCATATCCGGTCCATGCTGCAAATTCATCTGTTCTTAAATGTTGCTATTGAATTTGAAGATAGACGTTTAACATTTGTACCACTTGGTGAGTGTCTCTGGTAGTGGACCAGGAGTCCCCGAGGGCACATGTGGCCAAGTTCGATCAACTTCGGTTGATCGTTTCTTCAACGCAATCGAAAATTTCTGTTATCAAAATTTCTTGAAATTTCTGAAACGTGGGTCCTGTAGCATTATATCCACCCATCCTGCTACGTCTTTCGGTATATTTTGGACAAAATAACTTTCACACTCTTTGGCCATAATACATTGTTTAAATTGAGGATCACTGACGAGGGTTAAAGTACCCGAAACGTGCATGTCTGGTCCATGGATAAAATGACGTATTAAGCAGAGTTATGATAACTTTCTGTGGCACCTGATATCTCATCTCCATTTGAAACAAAGGAGGGAATCTCCAACAACACCAGGTTGCAGCACCCACAGCAAACCCAAAATTCAATATTTCTGGGGGGGGGGGTTGTTTTGCATTTTCATGGTTACTTATGAGACTGCCTTACATGCATAAATACAAACGAAAATACACACATTTGAGTGCGTGAAATTCAAACACAAAATCCCAAATCAGAGGTCGAAAATCACAATCAATGGTTAAATTTGTGTGTTTTCATATCTTAGTGATTTTTGACTTCTGATATGTGTTTTGTGTTTGAATTTCACGCACTCTTCTCTGTGTATTTTTGCTGGTACATGTAACTCTTCATGTAAGGTAGTCTTCGTATCTTTTGTGTGTTTTCATATTTTAGTGTTTACATAATGTTAATGTTACATTATACTGTAAGTGTAGCAAATGAAACTTATATGAATGTTTTTCTATCTTTTTGTAGGTTTCTCAAAGATGGTCAGACAATGGTCTACACAGCCATACCAGGCTGTATGCAGGGTACAATAGACTGGAACTATCCCAAATCCTTTGTAACAGTCCACTTCCATGGTGATCCTCTCCATCCATTCGAAGTGTGTTTTACAGATAATGTGGGTGGCGACATATGGAAACTATTTGATGCCACTCTTGGTGTACCACGACCTATGACACCATTAGTAAAAGGTAGGACAGTCCATAGCTCACATAGAAATCATTTTTATGTCGCTGAACATAATTTACGGCTTATGCTCTGCATTGGTGTTACATTTTATATCTAGCCCATAATAGAGAAAAAGGAACCTTTTTTTCACATTTGAACTCAAAATTAATTTATTAGCCCTTGTAAAAATTGACAGAGGATGTTGATTGAATTGACAAATATGGATATTGACTATATCCCTGTATACAGCACAAAATCGATAATTCAGAAAATCAGAAAACGAAGGCATACAAAATCAGGATAAAACAGGAACCAAAGCAAACTATGAATTAAATTTTAATTTATTCAGGGAAGAGGTAAGTGACGGCATGACAATTAATGCAATGCTCTGTTGTTTCCCATGGGACCAATCAGAGTAACCTTCTAGCGAAGAGTATGATGTGTAGTCATTTTTTGTTAGAATAACGGATGGTCACGTTCAAGGTCTGCATTATATGAATAGTTGGTACCTTGGACTTTTTATCTGAGTAATAAATGAATATATAATTTGAGACAATAAAGATTTTTTTCTTGTAATGAGTACCTTTAGTCGTATGAACAGCAGTTAGGGCTCAGCGGAATATTTGTTTCTAATGTTCAACTGGAAGGAGATAATTCCCGATCAAAAGCACATGTAAAGTCACAGACCTAAGTAGATAATGATATCAATAACAACACAACTATTTGCCAAGCCCGGTTTGATTTGGCATGATTAGAACTTTTTGTGGCTTAAAGCAAAGCGCGTGACTATCCAGATCGCTGGCATCGAACAATGCTATTTATCAAATGCCAAATTGATATTCATTTTAGTTTCACATTAAATGTGTTGGAACATTTTTACTATGCCCCTAATTAGGTCTTCTTCATATGTCAATTTTTATTTTTGTAAAATATCATTCTATATGAATTATGCAAATATACTTGTATATTATAATATATGGTTGACAGTATTGTCTATTGATATATGTATATATCTCACAGTATTGAAAGCACAGGGTAGGAATAAACAACAAAGTAAAGTATTCAGAAAATGTCGGATTGGCCCAATATCTCACAGTATTAAGTTATCCCTCACTACATCCACTTCCTTGCGAATGTTCTTCATCGGATTTCAACTACTCTCCTTGTGGACACGTTATTACTGGTGACCTTAGTATAGCCAAGAACAACAAGTTGAGAGAATTGTTAAACAAGAGCCCCAGGGGGCTCAATGCTCACCTGATACCCATGCACGCTCTAATTGACATACTGACATTGAATACTGATAGTGCCAGTACCAGGATTTTAGCCCACAACCTTTCTAAAAAGATTTTTGCCGGATGCAGAGAAGTGTTTTTTCAGACATCCTTTAAAAGTACAAAAAAGAAAAAAATAGTCACATTTCAAAACAATAACTTTTTTACTGATTTGAAAAAAAAACGGATAAAGTGGTCCAACGTCATATGCCCAGCTAGTATAGTTCAATTATGCAACATCAAAAATAAAATTATATTGTAAAATTCCACATAAATGTGCAGCAGAAAAAGAATAAAACAATGAAATGATTTCACAAATTAAGTTTATTTAAAATTGAACACAAAACCTTTCATTATTGATAGCTAGCATGCCAGAAATTATAAAGCCTGTGTTTGTGAAACGAGAATGCCCCCGGCGGCATCTTTGTTAGTATAAACACCATTTTCTGTTAAGTATGTGAGAGGTCAGGGTCAGCGTAATATTGGTATCAATGGAAAGATCTTGTCACAAGGAATACACATGTACAATATGACAGCCCTATCACTATAACCATTCAAAAGCTATGCCCAATGTTAAAGTTTTTGAGAAGTACGTGAAAGGTCAAGGTTATGGTCATGAGGTCAAAAATTTTGGTAAATACACATGTGAAATATGAAACCTCTATCACCAGCTTCCATTCAAAAGTTATGCCCAATGTTAAAGTTTTTCGGAAAACAGACAGACAAACAGACAGACGGACAGGCCAAAAACTTTATGCTCCCGAATCTTTTATTCCAGGGGCATAAAAAACAAAGATTTTTCGGTTTTGCCTTTATTCACTGAAATCTATGAATTATGCTTTTGAATAGTATTGATTTCATCTCAAATACATGAAACGTACAGTTAAAATCGTTTTGATCCAATATCCATCAATTCAAGTGAGTTGTGCAGAAATTGTGCCAGTTTGTTTTCCAAAAAAGCAGTGTATGTTGTATCAAACCTCATGACCCAGTGAAGCCACTTGAACAAATAATTTTCAGTTAATATGCTGAAATGCATATTTCGACAGGCGAGAAGGAGCGTCGCATTTCAGCATACGCTGTTCAACAACTCAAGTGGTTTCTCTAAGGTTTCGCAGTTTGAAACAAATTAAAAGGCCCATGAAATTGTTAAGCTTGTCCAACTAGCAGACCTACGACATCGTTATTTACTGTTAACTAATTGTTTTACCTCATCATAGGTCTGTTACACAGACAAGTTGTTAGCGGAGAGAGTTCATGAAATGTATCGGTTGCATTGGATTTGCCGACAAGAAGTTATTTGGTCCGATAAAAACTCATTATGTATCTATTATTTGAACAGATAAAAATTCCCAAATGTCTTAACACAGGATCCTGTCGTTTTATGAGAGAAAATGTTTTATCATTCACAACCTCAGGCCTCTGTGTTCCTCTTAGAAATATTATACATACAAGATGACGAACACAATGGCTTAAGGTTGTGAATAATAATTTATTTTCTCTATTAAAACAACAGCTTCTGTGGTCCAACATTTCATTGGAAGATTTCAGGAACTCTGAACGGAATTATTTATTTTCAAGAATTTCAGATATTAAATGTCCTATGCATTCTCAAAATCCAGAGGAAGAGATTACTCATTAGACGTTTCTTCAAGAAATCAGTCCGTAAATTATTTCATCTAAGAGAGTCTAAGACAGAGGAAATTCGAGCAAACTTTATACATGATAACAAGTATATGCAAGTGTTCCAAGTACATGAATGATAACCATTATGAAAGTGTTCCAAGTATAAAAATCTATTCCGTTTGCACTGTATCTCCTGAAATATATCGCAGTACTGCTTTGCGGTTTGTATTGCAATGAGGCGCCTAGCGGAATACGATGCGCCTTGGGGACGAAGATGAATTAATGCATATCTAGGTCATTGTCCTGTCAAATAGTTCCGATTATTTTCTTATTATTTTCAACAATTGGTGGAAAATACACACAATGTTTATCTTGAATTGTCTTCCCGTGATTGTTTACTAGATAGAAGAAATAAAACTTTGAATATAGTTTTAAAGTGTGTGAGACATCTACATGTGTGGAAGAATACGTGTGAAAGGGGGCGGGGAGGTATTGAACCAATCAAATTTGTAACACAAGAAACATGGCGTCTTTGTTTACCATAGATACACAATTAAAACAGAGAAAAGTGTAATTTAGACACAAAAATTGTTTTGAAACATGCATGCACGGAAAAAATAAATATTTACATTCTAAATTAAGAGCATATTTGATAACCTATATGCCCCAGCTAATCGATGTACGGAATTTATACACAGAGTGCGAAACACGCTTGTCATTCTTGTAATCATGATGTAAACATACCCCTGTGTTGTTCTGCAGAAAAGAAATCTCTTAACAGGTACATAACCTATGCTGATTTTTTTAATAAATGGGAGATGGAATATTAGTCTACAAAATGAATGGTGTCTTTCACCCTGTACTTCTTCTTAAAAAAAGATATAGTGAGAAAACGTACAATGAAATACATAGTAAAAATCAATACAGAGGTGCTACCTGAAAATGGGTCCTCAGATCATAAAATTCGAATAATTCCGGTCCGGAACCAGGTGCATGGCTTTGAAAAAATATTTAAAAAGTTGTGTACTTTTAATCTTTACGGCATTTTTTTTTTGTGATTCAAATAAAATTTCTTCATTCAAAAGTAGTATCAATGTGTATAACCCGGTGCGATTTGAGAATTTTCTCCTATTTTTGGTAAGAAAACATACATTATACCTATGTGCAATCTTAAAAAATATTCCTTAAAAATCCAAAAGTGGATATCTTGACAAAATTCTTTCACTTGTAGGGTACCATGCATGAGTACCTCATACCTACAAATTGTCATGACAATCTGAAGAGTGGTTATAGAAAAGAAGCAGAAAATGTATGAAAATCACCCCCCTTCCTTTTTACGTAAGAAAAAAATTCATAAAAAATCAAAAAAATAAAATTTAAGCATAAAATACATATCAAAGCATTAAGTAAGTTAAATATGATAAATATGTAGTAAATGAGTGTGTAAAATCATACACTTATTGAGTTATTTAAAGAAAAAGTGCAAAAATGTGCATTTCTGTTTAAGTCCGAAAAGACGTCAAAAACGCGTAAAAATTAGTTATCGGATTTTAACGAAATGAACAAACTTGAATCATACATCCTTCTAGATCACATAGATACAATTAGTTTTTCAATCCATTCGGTGGAACTGGAGAAGAAGATTTTTGAAGAGGGGTACTCTCCGGGGCCTATTTGACCCCGCCCTGGATCCACCCCTGAAGGGATCGAGCCGAAATGAACAAACTTGGTAGAAGACCTTTAGTACTTCATGCATACCAAGTTTCATCAAAATCCTCCAAGCGGTTTCAGAGGAGAAGATGAAAATGTGAAAAGTTAACGGACGGACGGACGACGGACGGACGACGGACGACGGACAATCCGGTATGACAATAGCTCACTTTGAGCCTTTGGCTCAGGTGAGCTAAAAAGGGAAAAAAAATTTTGTTGGGGTCCCGCCGGGGTTTGAAGCCACTCCCCATGGGTCCATTGGGCATGGAAAACATACATTATACCTATGTACAATCTCAAAAAATATTCCTTAAAAATCCAAAAGTGGATATCTTGACAAAGTTCTTTCACTTGTAGGGTACCATGCATGAGTACCTCATACCTACAAATTGTCATGACAATCTGAAGAGTGGTTATAGAAAAGAAGCAGAAAATGTATGAAAATCACCCCCCCCTTCCTTTTTACATAAGAAAAAAATTCATAAAAAATCAAAAAAAAAAAAAAAAAATTAAGCATAAAATACATATCAAAGCATTAAGTAAGTGAAATATGATAAATATGTAGTAAATGAGTGTGTAAAATCATACACTTATTGAGTTATTTAAAGAAAAAGTGCAAAAATGTGCATTTCTGACTAAGTCCGAAAAGAGGTCAAAAACGCGTCAAAAATTAGTTATCGGATTTTAACGAAATGAACAAACTTGAATCATACATCCTTCTAGATCACATAGATACAATTAGTTTTTCAATCCATTCGGTGGAACTGGAGAAGAAGATTTTTGAAGAGGGGTACTCTCCGGGGCCTATTTGACCCCGCCCTGGATCCACCCCTGAAGGGATCGAGCCGAAATGAACAAACTTGGTAGAGGACCTTTAGTACTTCATGCATACCAAGTTTCATCAAAATCCTCCAAGCGGTTTCAGAGGAGAAGATGAAAATGTGAAAAGTTAACGGACGGACGGACGACGGACGGACGACGGACAATCCGGTATGACAATAGCTCACTTTGAGCCTTTGGCTCGGGTGAGCAAAAAAGGGTCCAAAATACAGAGAAAGTATTTCCTTTACATGGAACCAAAATGTCAAAATTATCATGGACTCTTGTGATGAATATGCAAGACGTTGGGCAAAGAAAGAGGATGTACAGCTCGACACCCTTTCCGAGTGGATAAAATCAATCAGAGGGTTACTTTTATCTAGAATTTACCGATTAAAATCAACAGTGAACACCAGATTCGAGTCTATATTTAAAGACCCTGGTGTTTTCACAGAGCTTACCTCCCTCCAAGAAAATTATGTCATCACACCAGCGGACAAAGCCTCAAATAATTACACATTTACTTGCAAAAAGTACTATTTCGACAGTCTAGTTAAAGAGTTGGGTTTAAATTCGACACCTGGAAATCCCACTTACACCCCAACAAACCTTTCTGCCTCTGAAATAATAGATAACCACAAATCAGCTCTTGCTTCCTTTGGCTTCGACACTAACAATTTAGATTTAGATTTACCATACTTATACTGCATACCTAAAATGCATTAGAATCCGTACTAACAACCTTTCATCGCTGGTTCCTCAAAATGTTCTACCAAATCTGTATCGATCTTACTCACCAAAGTTTTATCTGAAATCAAATCTGGGCTTCAAAATATTGTTCGACAGTATATTCTCGCAGTGGTATCAACCAGATGTGGATTTTAAAGAATTCGAAGGAACTTTAAGAACATCTGAAATCCACTAATTTAAGTAGATTCCTTTCGATCAAAGCCTTTGATTTTTCGACACTTCACACTACAATTCCACATTCTAAACTGAAAGAAAGACTTGCAAAAATTATAAATAATGCGTTTACAAGTAAGAACGGTAATCGCAAAAACAAATTTATTGTTGTTAACTATGACAAAACCTACTTTGTAAAAGAAAAGTCCGATTCTGAAAATAAGTACACTGAAACAGATATTATTAAGATGTTTAACTTTCTGATCGACAACATTTTTGTGGTATTTGGAGGAAAGGTCTTCCAGCAAATTGTCGGAATTCCATTGGTGACCAATTGTGCCCCACTCCTTGCCGACATTTTTCTTTACTCGTACGAAGCTGAATTCACTCAATCTTTGGTCTCTGAAGGGAAAAGATACTTAGCTTCTGACTTCAACTTCACTTACAGATACATAGACGATGTGTTGTCCATCAATAATCCAAAATTCGCGGATTACCTGAGCAGTATCTATCCTTCGGAGCTTGAAGTCAAAGAAACTACAGAGACAAATAATTCAGCGTCTATTTGGACATAATGTTGTCCTACGACACTGATGGTCACATGAACACCTCACTCTATGACAAACGCGACGACTTCAATTTCAGCATTACAAACTTTCCTTCTCTGAGTAGCAACATCCCTTCATCGCCTGCTTATCGCGTGTTCATATCTCAGTTGATACGCTATGCCAGAGCAAGTACCAAATATACGGATTTTGTTCTGAGAGGTAGGCGTCTTTCAGACAGGGATATGTTTGTGATCGACTAACATCGTCACTGAGGAAGTTCTACGGTCGATATGGGGAACTCGTCATACACTATGATGTCCCACTCTCCAGAATGGTAGATGATATTCTGTCATAGACCAAAGATTGTACTCTATGTCTTCCGAAATGGAAGTAACCGGATGTGACAGTTCTACCGAATTGAAGCGACGGGTGTTGCATGCAAGCAGGAGATGCTTACTCTTCCTGGGCACCTGGTCTCAATCCCATATCGGGAGTTCGCTTCTTTTCATGTGGTGGATGTTTTTGTTTGTTTTCTTTGGTTCCTGTTTTGTCCTGATTTTGTATGCCTTCGGTTTCTGATTTTCTGTATTATCGATTTTGTGCTGTATACAGGGATATGGTCATTATCCATATTTGTCATTGATATATGTCTCACAGTATTGATATGTATCTCACAGTATTGATATATATCTCAAGACTAAGTTCTTACAGTCAATATAAAAGAAAATTACCAGAATGCAGACAACTGGACAAGAACACTTCCTACCATATATAAAAGAAAATTACCAGAATGCAGACAACTGGACAAGAACACTTCCTACCATATACTGTGCATCTAACATGCATGTTCTGGATAGATAGATGAACCATCACCGTAAAGAAATTAAAATCCTTTGTGGTCATAAAGTCCATCTCACTGCCACCGGCGCTGAAAGTAATAGAAATCAAAGATTAAATAGAAACCATTACAACTATTTCTTCTTCTTTGTTGCAGGAACTAAAGTCCCCTCATGTATAACCGGGGTAGCTGGAATCGCCATACTTCAGATAAACGCACCAACTTACCAAACATACGCAGGAGCTATCGATTACAAAATAATCGGGGGCACCTAAAATCTGACGGAAAAAATTCAAAGTCATGACAGATGAACCATGAAAATAAATAGATAAACAAGGGAAAAACTTGTGTTTTGATAACACAAAGGAGGGGATCTCCAACAACACCAGGTTGCAGCACCCACAGCAAAACCCCAAAACAATAAATGCAAAAACACAGAGCAGACAAGCACAGAAAGAGACTCAAAAGGGACAAGGAACGTCAACGCACAACACAGAAACATCAAACACAAAGGACTTCACATAAACCAACGAGACCAATTGGCAACCGGTGTCATGTTCTGAGACCGATTGCCAATTGGTCTCGTTTGTTTAAATGTAGTCTAACATTTAATGTTTCTATGTCGTATTTCGTTGTATCTTTTACGTCTCTTGCTGTGCTTGTCTACTCTGTGTGTTTTGTATAGGTTGGTTTGTGTTTTGTTGTGGGTGCTGCGACCGAGTCTTGTTGGTGGCCCGGTCTTTTCTTGATTATGGCAACTTTGAACCATTACTCACCTGCTATTTGTATTAATTTTGAATATTGTGGTTTGGACGAAAGCTTATCTTAACAGAAAACAATTGTTTAAATTTTTCGAACATAGACTAACAGAATCTGTGCATCCGTGTAAGCATAGACGTGAATTGCAAAGAAGTCAAGTTGTGATGGGAAATAAAAAAAACAATATACTGGCAAAGAGCTATAGACATATCAATGGGAGTTTTAGATTGCTTCGTTGTCTGAGGCCAAGGAATTACTAAACTACATGTATCTTGAGCCTTTGATTTACAAGTATTCAATTGATTTGCCTTAAAACGTTAATTTTATTGTGAAATAAAGACCACCGAAAAACGTTTCTTCAGACTTTCGTCTGTAAACCTATGTCAGAGAAGAAAACAATTGGGATCCTTCTCAGATTTTCCAGACGGTCCACATACTAATGTTCATGAACTAGGAATAGTATAATCATGCAATCTCTGTGTCGTGATTGTGATATGTTTATAATTTCTCTTGTTTCTCTGCGTTCTTCAATAATAGACAGAACGGGCTGTTAAAAAAATCCACTCCTTTCGAGTTTTATTGGTTGAAAATTGTGCTATCCGTCACTTGGAGTTATCTTACTTTCTATGAAAGGATCGACGCAGAGAGCAACAACTTTAACGGACATCAAATTGTTATTATAACCTTATCAACGTAACTTCAGATGACCATCAATGATCGATTTTTTCTCCGTCTCCTATCCCTTTCCTTGAAATAATTAAGGAATTCTTTTGTTCTTGGTGATACTTTGATTGGAACATTTAATTGAGCAGGTCTACATTTCTAAGTATATAACTAAGAAAAGGAGCAATCGTCTCCAATAATTCTTCACTTTTAGATAATTTCAAATGTCCTTGGTTCCCACTCCATTCCACTGAGTAATGAAATGCACCTGACAATGCATTTGTATGCCCGAATGAAATGACAAATTTTCCTAAACCGAACATAGTTCATGGGTTTCATATTTGACGATACCAATGTTGCACAATTTTTTTTCAGATTAGTATTTCTTTTTTACCTATATTAAAGAACATAACACAGTTTGACTCGAACCTGATTATTCGTTGAAAACCCTTTGATGTTCGTCCTCTAAACATTTGGACTTTTTATGTAAGGTGCAAGAGCTTAACTCATCCAACGATACCCGGACTGTCCAAATGGACTTGCTGCTTAATCAATAATACGTAAGTGTTCCAACTCTACACCTTCCCGAAGAAAATTTCAAACAAATTTTTTATGCTCCAGACACGTGTTTCGGATATTAAATCCTCAGTGATGCTTCCATTCAAAGTGATTTTAGACACAGCCAAAATTAATTTCAGTAGCGCCCTCTGTTTATATTTGTAGAAATTAAATTTGTGCAATTTGCAGAGAGTGCGCGGCTCCAAATTTCCTGTAGGGTAGATTCAGTAGCATATCCAAATAAAATCTATGTTCAAAATAGCATAAGAGGGATGCCATACGGGGCAGATGACCGTCCCAAGTTAGCACTATTTGGTCTTGTAAGTTTATGTCTGTCGTGTTTAGTGTTTTGATGTCGTCTTTGGTGTTTGGTCTTCCTTCGCCTTCTCTTTTTGTGCTTGCCCAGTCTGTGTTTTTGCATCTGCTTGTTTCGTTGTTTTGCTGTTGGTGCTGTAACTAAGTCATCTTGGAGTTCTCTTTTTATCTTTTATAAACATATTCTCTGATTAACTGTTTGTTTCCAGTGTTTCTCATCCTCAATTAGAAGTATTACAAATTCATAGCATCTTTTAAGAACATATAAATTTGCAGCATGGACCAGACATGCACGTCAAGGGTACGTCTCAATTCCACAGGACTTCTTTTCATATATTTCGACAAAATTTTGTGAACAGACTTCGATCAACTTCGGTTGCTCGTTTCTTTAACGCATTTGAAAATTTCTTGATATTCCTAAAACGTGGGTCCTATAGCATCACATCCAACCCATCCTGCCACTACGTCTTTCGATTCATTATTGGACAATATCTTTCACACTTTTTGGCCATGTTACATTGTTTAGATTGAGGATCACTGACGAAGATTAATTACCCGAAACGTGCATGTCTGGTTCATGCTGCAAATTTATCTGTCCTTAAATGATGCTATTGAATTTGGAGACGTTTAACAATTGTACCACTTGGTAAGTGTCACTGCTTGTGGACCAGGAAACCCCGATGACACATGTAGCCAAGTCGATTCAACTTCGGTTGATCGTCTCTTAAACGCATTTGAAAATTTCTGAAACGTGGGTCCTATAGCATCATATCCCATCCATCCTGCTACGTCTTTCGGTACATTTTTGGACGTAATAACTCCCACACTTTTTGGCAATATTTCATTGTTTAGATTGAGGATCATTGACGAGCGTTAAGTACCCGACACGTGCATGTCTGGTCCATGCTGCAAATTTATCTGTTCTTAAATGATGCTATTATATTTGAAGACGTTTAACATTGCTATTATACCATTGTCGGAAAATGATCAAGGTATGGTTCTTTTCTTGGAGGTTTTTACGAATCCTATTCGTATATTGACTTTTGCATTCAGGATTTATATATTTCTCTTTGTCATTACTATATACATGTACTTATTCAGGTTTTCCTTATTCTTCATCAAAAATTGATGAAGGACCTCAAAAGGCAACTAAGTTGCCTTTTGCAAACATAAGACTTTAAAAGTGTATCGAAAAAAAGTTGTGTTCAAATGTCTTGCAAATATATCGAAAATTAGAAGTATCTCATCATACCTAGGCGTACCAGCTTGATTCCTTTCAAAATGGAAGCGGAGGATTGAATTCTTTTGCACCATATGCAAATATCAATGAATAATGTGTTATCAGTGGTGCTCTGTGTTGAAAGTAAGAAAATTATGAATAGTGAATGTATAAAGAGAGAAATCCTAAACATAACCTATACTTTATACCAAAGTACAGATCTATACAGATCTATTGTCTCAGTGAAATACTAGTATTAATCAATTATAGTATCAGAAAATGAACATATATATATTTCAAGCTATTGCAGAAGCTCAGTGTAACAGTCCACCAGAAGTGACATCAACATAGTGCTTGAAATTGTCATTTTTAAGATATATGTTCTTTTCTGTAATATTCAGTGCACCACATGCGCATCTCAACAAATAATATAACATCAGTGATGCTCGAGTTCTCCAGAGAAAACTAAATAACGAATAAAATGTATATGAACAACGAAAGTCTAAACATGACCGAAATGTATATCAAAGAGCCGGCTTAGGAAAGAGATATGAGGGCCTCGTACGTCATCAGGGAGATGTCCTTTAGTTTAAGAATTTGTAAAATCAAGTATTAGACAATGAACAAATTAATTCAAGTCAGTACAGAAGCATAATGACACTATGCGAAAGAAATACGGTCCAGAAGCAGAGAAACCAACCTAGTGGTTGAAATTCTTAAAGGTGAAATCCTTCGGAGCTTGAAGTCAAAGAAACTACAGAGACAAATAATTCAGCATCCTATTTGTCCTACGACACTGATGATCACATGAACACCTAACTGTATGGCAAACATAACGACTTCAATTTCAGCATCACAAACTTTCCTTTTTTGAGTAGCAACATCCCTTCATTGCCTGCTGATGGCGTGTTCATATCTCAGTTGATACGCTGTGCCAGAGCAAATACCAAATATACAGATTTTATTCTGAGATTTAGTATTAGACAATGAACAAATTAATTCAAGTCAGTACAGAAGCACAATGACACTATGCGAAAGAAATACGGTCCAGAAGCAAGATTCTGCGTCTTTCAGATAAGCTTATCAGTCAGGGATACGTTTGTGATAGACTAACATCGTCACTGAGGAAGTTCTACGGTCGATATGGGGAACTCGTCATATACTATGATGTCCCACTCTCCTGAATGGTGGATGATATTCTGTCATAGACCATTTGTACCGTCCAACCAAAGGTTATACTTTATATCTTCCAAAATGGAAGTAACCGGATTTGAAAATTCTACCGCATTGAAGCGATGGGTGTTGCATGCAAGAGATGCTGACTCTTCCTGGGCACCTGGTCTCACTCTAATATCGGGAGTTCACTTCTTTTCATATGATGGAGGTTTTTGTTTGTTTGCTTTGGTTCCTGATTTATCCTGGTTGTGTATGCCTTTGGTTTCTGATTTTCCGAATTATCGATTTTGTGCTACTGTGTATAGGGATATGGTCATTATCCATATTTGTCATGTATGTTCTTTTGTACAAATTTCAGTGCACCATATGCGCAATTCAAAAATAATGTCTCAGTAGTTCTAAGCAATGAAGAAATCTGAATAGAGAATATATAAAGAGCGTAACTCTAAACTTGACCAAAAATGTATGTCAAAGAGCCAGTTAAGAACAGAGTTATATCCCTTATTTTTAGAGTAATATATCTTATTCGTACATATTTACATGTGTGCTACATTGTGATAGGATGGAACATTTTTCATAAAATGCAGAAGGTACTTCTCCTTAATCAAAAATGAGCAAAAGATATCTCTTTATTATCGAAAAGAAATAAGTTGAACCCATAACATGTGATTGTGAAAGAAAATGTATGAAAACGAAGCTAGGGAAGATTTTTTTCTTCTTTTAGAATAGTTAACTTAAAGCACACGTCATCATTTGCCGTGATGGAACGTCGAGTACAGCAGTTCTTGAATAGGATAAATTGTAATTAAAGAATACTTATTATAGAAGACGATCCAAAATTACCTTCATCATAAAAATAAGAGAGGTTTTAGGTAATAAAGGTAAGAATTAAGCTCTGTTTCAGATTCAATGATCCATACGCCGAACCCCCATGAGAATTCTCCGCTCAACAGAGTCATCACAAAGTGCTGACTTCCGTAAAGTACAAAATTTGCATTGAACTTCAATTATGAGTTTCGATTATTGCATAGATAAATGCAAAGGCGAAATCAATATCGTTTACGCAGACGCGATTTTCGCACTATTTTCGAAGCTATAAAATATCAATCATCAAACGCATGGAAAGTCCGCTAAGCCCAGTAATTGAAGCTTCCATTCACCGTATGATTAAGTGATACATGTTATTAATTAGCAAGGAAATTATAAGCTTGTTTAAACATAGTTAACCATAAAAAGGACATTAAACCTACAGAAAACAGAAGCAGTCTCACCGTCACCCCAGCGGAAGTACAGAGGTACATGACGTCACACTGATACTCTCTTAGAACTATTTCCGTTCTATTTAGAAAGCGTCGATACACTTTCCATATTTAGAGCTAAATGTTTCTATATTTCTATCTTATTGATTCCTAGGCTCGATTAAGTTACATTTAGATTGGCATACAGGTAAAGTTTTCATTAGTGTATCCCGCCAGGTGAAACTCTGGAAATTGAATATTGCCCGTTGTCGCTGATACCTCTCAGTGATATGAAGAGACATTTAGACTAGATGCGATGTTATCTCCATAGAGTATTCAATTCAACACTGATAATAAAAATTGAATTAATTTTCTAAGAGATTTTTGCATTTTTATTGCATCTAAAAAAGGTTGCTTAAGTTTTTTTTTTCTGCAAAAGGGTTATATTCCCGCACTATTTACTAGATTTACCAACATTTAAAAAAAAAAAGCGGTGAGTAAGATTTATTATCAAGTTAAGCAAATAGTAGAATACTCTGAATATTGTATCTTGTCACAGACCAGACCAATTGATTTTTCACTTCCCTCTATATTTGTGATCCTCTGCTGCGCCAAATATATATTTGTGTGGAGTAATTGTTGATGTGAGAATGGATGACGCTTGGTAAATGTTCACATATTGATGATTACAGGGGACCGTTTATAAAGAATATCTCAGAGGAGCGCTGCAAACACGCGACATACAGATATGATCGTCGAGGATAAAAAAGGTCGATAGATATATCAGTGCGAATCGGATTTGCAGAAACAGAGTATAACAGGATCTAAATATTGAGATTGCCTTTGATGAAAAATAAGGCATGACAAGATATTTATCTTCTTTCAGTAATATCTGTATATTCAATTTGGTTCATAGATGGAAGGTCTCAAATGGATTTTCAGTTTTATCCGGGATTTATGAAACAGTTCAATTTAATTGTGGGAAACCGGAGCATCATTCTAAAAAATGAATCTTCCTTTTTCTTACACATGGTTATGAAATAAATAAAATAATATATCATTTAAAATTGGCAAATTGCAAAAGGGTGTTATTATGAATATATTTTGATTTTTATGAAAATTGATCGTCTTCATGTCATGTGTGTTGGGACATTTACAGAAGATTGAAATCTGCTACTGTCAATTGAATGCATGCTGTACACTCCTCAACGTCTTCAAATTGAATAGCATCATTTAAGAACAGATACATTGGCAGCATGGACCAGACATGCACGTTTCGGGTACTTAAACCTCGTCAGTGATCCTCAAATCTAAACAATGTAATATGCCAAAAAGTATGAAAGTTACTATGTCAAAAAAGCGTACCGAAAGACGTAGCAGGATGAGTGGGATATGATGCTACAGGACCCACGTTTTAGAAATTTCAAGAAGATTTAATAACAGAAATTTAAGAATGCGTTGAAGAAACGATCAACCTAAATTGATCGAACTTGGTTACATTTGCCCTCAGGGACTCCTGGTCCACCAGAAGTGACACTCACCAAGTGGTATAAATATTAAATGTCTTCAAATTGAATAGCATCATTTAAGAACAGATATATTGGCAGCATGGACCAGACATGCACGTTTCGGGTACTTAAGCCTCGTCAGTAATCTTCAAATCTAAACAATGTTATATGCTAAAAAAGTATGAAAGATACTATGTCAAAAAAGCGTACCGGAAGACGTAGCAGGATGAGTGGGATATGATGCTACAGGACCCACGTTTTAGAAATTTCAAGATATTTTGATGACATAAATTTTAGAATGCGTTGAAGAAATGATCAACCGAAATTGATCGAACTTGGCTACATGTACCCTTGGGGACTCCTGATCCACCAGCAGTAACACTCACCAAGTGGTATAAATGTTAAACGTCTTCAAAATTGAATAGCATCATTTAAGAACAGATAAATTGGCAGCATGGACCAGACATGCACGTTTCGGGTACTTAACCCTCGTCATTGATCCTCAAATCTATAATGCTCAAATCTAAAATGCACGTCAAAAAAGTGATCCTCAAATTAATCTAATATGCTCGTCTGTCGGTTCAAAACATAATCAGATGGTTTCTTAAGATGTGTCGAATCTATAACGCGACACCCACTACTTAGAAATGGTACACTCGATGGACCTTCTCATTGAGCGTTTCTTTTGTACAAAAACCAACACGATAAGTACAATTTTGCTTCCCTGCAAGTTGTTTTGGTGCAGTTTTCCTAGATTTCCCACACAATGCATTGAATTTCTGACAACCTTGTCGAGAATAAAATCCAAACGATCAAACAATTGCTCCATCTCACCCTTCATCTACTAGTCTTCATAAATAAGGTTTTTCTTATTTTATGCCTTCACAAATTTTCTCTCATGGTAGCGCCGTGGGTTTAATTACATTAATTACATTTAGAATGTCCAGCTATCTAAATGACAGAGCAGAGTCTTGTCAGAGTGTTGTTTCTTCTATATGTATTTGAAATGACTTGTTTCCCTTGTTGCTACCAGTCCTCTCCTTTTACGAGTAATGATGACGGCTTAATCTGCTGTTATCACAGCTGTCCCCCCTTCACAACGGTTCTGTTTCTCATCGTTGCTGCCAAATTCTAATACTTCTGCAAAATCCTCGGAAACTTTTTACCGTATTCACATCTGTACCTCTCTTGGGTCAAATGCTACGTGCTATCCTGAAATTTTGAACTTTTGGAAACTCCATTTGGATTCAGCGATGGAAGAAGACCATTCAATTTTTCCCCATTAGCTGGTCCATTATTTGATATTGATGCAGACGACTTCCATTTGTACGAGTCTAAATATCTGTCCTACTGACTTTTTTAACGTGCTAGTTTTTTAATACGTGAAATGTCAATATGCAATTCGAAGAAATGCCCATTTCAGAGTTCCGGTTACCCTTTGAACATAAAAAAGTGCATGTCTTTCAAGGATACTTGGCGATTTACGATAAATTAAGCTGTCTGAATTCGTCAAAGGATTGTACGCTTAATATACTGGTAATATCGGCTATTTAAAGATTTTAAAATACTCAGTTATTGAAAAGGGAATTATTTGTAAGTATGAAAATAAGTTGTAGGTAAGAGGTAAACACCCTTGCACTATCTCTCCAATGTGATTATTGGTCACATGGCGCCTCTGGGTATACCCTACAGGAGGTTTAGGGCCACCTTTGGCAAAAGAGGTACTTGAAAAGACATGAAACCACTGGATTACACTTAATTATTTTGGTTATCTGAATCATATTGGCTCAATCGTGTTTGCTGTTCCTTATCACTTTTGTATCTCTTGCTGTGTGTGTCTTCTCTGTGTTTTTACTTAGTGTGTTTTGATGTGTTGCTGCATGTTGGTGCTGCAACCGGGTCTTGTTGGAGATCCACTTCCTTCGTTTAAAATACAACTGATGAAGATCCATAATCCAAAGCATGGTAATCATGGTTATTTGGATTTTTTCCTCCACAAGGCAGTTTGTTTTTCTTTAAAACGTATCAAACTAAAGATAGTACCTGAGACCTATAGACATCGGCTCTTTAAAAGCTTCGACTTAGAAAAGTAACCAGTATACACCATTTTATTTTTTTTCAATATTACCGTCAAGCTTGCATATTTGAGTTCAGTACCGCGAGTTTCATTCAAGCGGTCCCTTACGGGTATATTCATACCACAGGAGATGACTTGTTTCAGATCTTCTTTTGGCATCATTTCATACATCAAAGGCATTCGAAATGAGAAGGAAGAATAAATCGCTTTCTATAACGTACATATGATCCAAGAGTCATCAGAAGGTAATTGAGCAATCAACACACTTGTATCCTCAGTTCTTTTCGAAGAGTTGCATACTTACCGAATATGAATACGAGACTCAATGACAAGCTTTGTGTGAAGTTCCTTTACGAAGACAATATCCCAATCGTATTGATCTTATTAAATTCATTGTTAGTGGAGCTGATTTCATGCAGATATATCAGATAAAAGTAAAGAATTTCTTCGGATCAATTGAAATACAAGAAGCCATCGAATCTCAAAAGCTATTATTGTTATTGTTAAAACTGTCATAGATCAAACATGAAAAAAAATTCTTGTTAAAGCAAAGTACACTGTATACGTTTTCCTTGTGTCACAACGGGTAATAAAATGAGAATAGAACGAGCATTAGCTGTGTGAACTACAAGTATACGAAATTGCTTTGAAGACGGTCCCCGACCAAAGAGCCATTTCATCTATACTGATTCTTTATGGTAGTGGCCGTAATGTACCGAGCGATCAATACTGAAGTTAACTAGCTTTCAACAACTGACCAATTCTTCTGTTAAATAAGGCTGGAATTTTTGTGTATTGTAAGCAAACAAAGACTGTGAATCCAGATTTATCAAGAAGAGGAATTGATTTATGTTTCTCCAAAGCATTTCAACTGTCGTCTGCCAACCCTTCAGTCACATTGCAACAATCAAGAGCGGACGACATGGTTTAGAGATCCAGCATATATTGTTCTGAGAATCTACCAGACATATATCAGTCCAAATTGGTATGATTTGCTTCGTGATACAAGTTTGAAATCCCCCTGGTCTGTAATATCTTGGACAATTATCGATTCCTTTTAAATTAGGCTGTTACCCTACAAGGTTATACACATTCCACAGAGACGCCTTAAGTTCAAATATCACTATTCGTACATTAAATCATAAATGATTGATAAATGGGTGAAATATCTAAAATCAATGCTTCTGCCTACAACTCTGAGATCACGTCACTGAATGGACGATGCTCTTATCACAGGCGTTCAATATTCATAGAAGTCAACGAGTTATGGTTTTCTTGTCTTTTTCTTCTATAGGGCCATTGCAACTTTCGCTTCTACTCCGCGTCAGTTCCTACTTTACAAGATCCTCTTTTTACCAAATAGATGATAGATGACGGTGAAATAATAACTTTCCTCAATGTATTCAATAGTTTACGAGTCATGTTTTTATATCCAGATATCATCTTACGGGATTAATGATTCCTTTTTATATGTCTATTCTCATTTGGATTATATAGTTTTGAATTTTATTTTTCAAGTTCTAAAAATGTTTTAGAAAGCGGAAATTGTTTTGTTCCATACAGTATTGAAATTGGTTCAAATTTTGCATTGAAAACTTTTGTTTCGTTGCCATTTTGGTTAGCGGCTTTAATTTTCTAGTGACAAAATAAACGAGAAAATTCGGAGAATTGCAATCCCCTGCTTTTAGGTGTTTGCCACAAAAAGAGACAAAAGGTCAAAAATATAGGTAGAAAATGCGATTTCAGAAAGCAAGAATGAAACAGACAATTATGGTGCATATATACAGAATGAATGTCATAATTTGTGTTTTGTTACGGGTATGCAACACACAGAAAGTGCATTTATTGCATGAAATGCGCGTTAGCACATTACATGTACGATAAATGCACTTGCTGTGTGTTGCATACCTGTAACAAAACACAAATTTTAAAAGACACTTATTCTATATGTATTTCAAGTCAGTGCAGAAAACCTATGAATTCATCTCCTGAAGGACTTCTAACAGTTATCTAGCAGGTTTACCGACCTAGTGGTTGAAATCAATTTCTGAATTATATCAAAATTTTAGTGCATCGTATGCTTATTTCAAGAAACAATGTCAGAGGTGATCAAATACATACATGGAACATTCGGAAAGAGTAATTCTAAATAAGATATATCCCAAATGAGATAAAGAAGATCCAGACGACAATCTCAACAGCACTCACAATAGAGCACCAAACTGAGCATCGACGGACCCCTAGCAAGCTAGAGGTGGGATTAGTTGCCCGGGAGGGGTTAACATCCCCTATTTGTCTAGCCGCACCGAAAATGAAAACAATATACTAAAAACAGGCAGTGTCTGAGGTTAAGTCAATATAGAAAGTGCTATGGCATCAATGTCAGGGAATGACATTTAAAACACTTACTGTCAAACCTTTCGCGGGGAACTTTTTTACGAGCTCCAAACAGCAAAGGGCATAAGTGCGACTCAAATGAGATAAAGAAGATCCTGACGACAATCTCAACAGCACTCACAATAGAGCACCAAACTGAGCATCGACGGACCGCTAGCAAGCTAGAGGTGAGATCAGGTGCCCGGGAGGAGTAAAAATCCCCTGTTTGGCTAGCCGCACCCGCCGTCGATGTCCACGCAACATGCACTGTCTGAGGTTAAGTCTTTTTAGAAAGTGCCATGGCGACAATATCAGGGAATTACATTACTGTCAAACCCCTCGCGGGAACTTTTTTACGAGCTCCACACGGCAAAGGGCATAAGTGTGACACAAATAAGATAAAGAAGATCCTGACGACAATCTCAACATCATTCACAAAGAACCAGTAAAGGACAGAGCGATATACGTGAGACTGATACCCTCTAGTTTCGAAATAATTTACCAAATTAGGTAAGAAAGACTTAATATATTTCAAATCAGTGTAGAAATAATTGTTTTTGTTGACTTTCTAGTACTTTCTTGCTAATATTGATCAGAATTCGATGTCTCTAGATGTTTCCCTTTTATATATACACATGTATGTACATAAAGATAAGTTAAGTGCTCCTTCCACGACAAAGAAGGACTTCATAGATGTAAGGAATCACAAATGATAATTTCAATATGAATCCCTATTTTTAGATAGAGACGAGAAGTTTATACTCTTGGTACTTTTGAAAATAAGATAAGCGACTGATTTATTTTTCAGTTTCATGATGCAGAAAATTTGAGCGCATTAAGTGCCTTTAGGGAAGATAAACTTTACTTGGATGTAAGTAATGCTACTATTGAGACTTGCTGAAGTTTGAGATATACAAATCATCAAAGAATACGCCATCCTCCAACCCTTCAGAGACTTCATTACATAAGAATAGACTGTATTTGTAACAAGGAAATTTGATTTTAGTTTTTTTTTTAAAAAGATGTGTTTGAATTTCACAGGAATGCAAGATTTAAGAGTGTTAAATTGCGGAACTTCTTATCTGTGGTACTGTAAATGTCGAATCACTAGGTATACACTCCCTGTAAGATTTGTATCTATTGTTTAGAATCATCCTTGATAGGCATAGTCTTAGTCTATGAAGTCATATGTAATATGGATGATTGTGAACAATTACCATATTCATTATGACTATATCAACATAGTTCAAAATTGCCCAATTTACATATGACAGTACCCTGGTCCAGTCAGGAATGTTTTGTTTCGTAAAAAAAAAAATCAAGTAAAACTGACATTATTAGGGGCATATTCAGGAATCTCGGTTAGAGAGAACATGATCGTTAACGAGGAGGTTGAGAGTCGTCATGACGCCGTCTTAAAATATAATTTAACACACTTTTGAAACTTAAAACCCATCAGGAAGGGACTTTTCATTGTACTGCAAATTAGCCTGAGTGCCATTGTTATGGAAGACTTGGTTAAGACGGAGATTGTCATATAAATTTCAGCATAATTGGTAATTTAACCAATACATGGTCAGTTTTACAGGAGGATTGCGCCCTCTCCACGATCCCTAAAACCGCCATAGACCATCATGAAGTACAGACATATAGTAGTACTAGTATCATTCATATAATGATACGATCATCCTCCAACGATGTATTCAGCAAGGAAGAGACACAGACATCCAACGGGAGAAAAAAAATCAAATATCGACAGCATTTAATGACGTTAATCAGTAAGGACGTTTGCGATATAATGTCTGAAAATCGGAACATTCAGAGAGGACATCCGATCATACGGACATCGAGTAAAAATGTACATCGGTCCGGCGGGTGCGGCTAGCCAACAGGGGATGCTTACTCCTCCCAGGCACCTGGTCCCACCTCTGGCTTGATAGGGGTCCGTCGATGCTTAATTATTGCTCTATTGTGAGTGCTGTTGAGATTATCGTCAGGATCTTCTTTAACTCATAAAGGATATGCAATGATACCGATATATCGCGATATTCAGCGAGGACGAACATCTCTTCAATCATACGGACATCATTCTTTTTTGTACAAACAAAAAGTTAGAACATTATGTCAATAATAGTGAAAACAATCAGTAATACGGACATCCTTCAATATAATTTAAGAAAAAATAGTAATGAAACCATCACCATTCATTTTATGTAAATCACAATCTTTCTCTTTGTATAAAAATGTCTTTGGTGTTTGGTTTCAAAGTAGCACATTAATCTATTTTTTCTCACCTGTTGAAAGCTGCAGAACTCATTAACGATGAGTAAAGCCCCATCACTGGGGAGCTTACAAGGCAGTTTTGTTGGAATCTTGTAATTCAAGACAAAATCGATTAATTCATTTCTCAGCGTAGAAATTACGCCACGTGTTACTTAAAATTGGACATAAAAGTAAGTGCATAGGAGAGTTAGGCGCCTGCTACTAAATGAAAGAAATTACAAGGAATTTGTAAAAAAAAACAACAAAAAACAAAAAAAACCTTTGCTACTAATATCTTCTTATATCAGAGTTACCATTGCATGACAGTTATGGTTATCAAATAATTGTCTATAAACAGCTGTCGTAATGATTACGGTGTGATTAAAAAATATCAAGAAATATGTAAATGGAGAATATATACATAAAATTATGATTAATTTTCAATACATGCGCCTGCGTTTGTTTGTAAATATCACATCAATCTGTATGAAATGAAAAACAAAAATCAAGGGACAACCCCCCCCCCCTTAAAAATCAACATGCAAAACATATCAAACAGAATCAAAACAACAACAACAACAACAACTAAAAAACCCCCAAAAAGCAAAATCCTCAAACGAACGTGAAAAATAAGACAAAACAAAGCATAATTAAAACAAAAAGAGACAAAAAAAAAAATGAAAATGAAAAATAAATAAATAGATAAATAAATAAATAAAATACTACACAGCCAATTGTGCCTCATATGAAATTCATGTGAAATTTACATGAACTTTACATGAAAGTTCACATGAAATTTATGTGAAACGAGCACGAACATGAAATTTATATGAATTTTTTCACATGAAATTCATGTGAAGATTTTTACATGGATGTTATGTGAATTCAGTTTCCTGAGAAGGTCACTTAGAAAAATTCATGTGAAATTCATGTGAAGGAAATTTATGTGAAATTCATGTGAAATATTTTTCACATAAATCTTATGTGAAATTTATATGAATTTTACATGAACTTTCATGTGAAATTTACATGATGCTCATTTCATATGAATTTCATGTGAGGCACAATTGGCTGTGATATATAAAATAACTAAATGAATAAAAACCCAAAACAAATTACTGAAATATAACTCAACAGAATTCTTAAAATCTTTTAAATTGCAAATGATTTTGTTTTCACGCAAATAATTCAGATATGAAAGTGTAATGATAATATCCAATTTAGAACATCATATAAATATCTATCATATAAAGTTCTTTTTTTTAACTAAAAATTGCAAATCATCCCACGATTTGTCTTGAAATTCACAACAATGGCTAATAACCTTGGCAACAGCGTATGACGTTACATAGTGATGGTAGCAGTACTTGAAACATTTAGTATAATTGGT
Organism: Pinctada fucata; assembly: GCA_028142955.1. Lineage (NCBI taxonomy): Eukaryota > Metazoa > Mollusca > Bivalvia > Pterioida > Pteriidae > Pinctada > Pinctada fucata. The sequence continues at coordinate 55,797,879 of AP027105.1, forward strand.
CACCGCTAAACGGTGACTACCTACAACAAAGGATAGAAATTATCACAATTTCACATCCAAACCGACCGTTAAACAAACCGATTTTATTTTGAATAACATTACATGATTGAACTAAGGAGATTTATACTCCTTGCTTCACACAATTTTGACCTTAAGCAAAGAAGCATGTTGCTATTCATTATTTCTAGCAGTTGCAGTAAACCATCTATTTCATTTAATAATACGGATCTTGGCACATTACTGAGAGCCAGATATGCCCAGATGTTGTGAAATAACCTCCGTGGGTCGCCGTAAATATCCGCAGGGAAACACAAAACAGTAATTAATGCTAGATAGATTGATAAACTGATTTGCCCTGTAGTTCTCAAACGTCGCCATTGTTGGCTGGCTGTGGTCTATTTTTCACGTTTACGCTGGCCATTGGAAAATCTGACAGAGATCATGTGAGTGCCGTGGATGTCATGCAATCAATAGAATTTTCCGCCTTTGCCACTAAGTTTGCTTGATGTTAGGGAGAAATCAACGACACGCCACAACCGCAAGCCTACATATTTATTCAGATTCAAATATCTTTTCTTATTGATCCCTTCCCTTTTTTTCCTTGGAATTGTGAGTAAATATTATTCCCATAAATTCCGCGGATGTGTTCCTTCTCCTTCTGGTGATTCAACATTGATATTTGAATACAAATTCCTCGTTCGTATCGGTTTTCATATTTAACGACAGTAGTTTCCGTGAAATGAGATTTATTAAGTAAATGCTGTTAGTCAGATTCATGATGTGCGGCTCGAAGGCTGGAAAGTGACTTTTTCCCCTCTTTTTTCTTTTTTTGTTTGTTCAAAAACTTGTACGAGGCTTGAAGATTATTACTTACCACCGAACGAGCCTCAGCTGACAAGTTTTCTCAATCAGAAATAAACAGGAGATAGATCAACACGTTGATAGGAATGCGCATGCCCCGATGATACGAGTACTTGAGAAGAATGTAAAGATGGCGGTGGCTTATCTTTATTCCTACAGATTCTGTGCAATTTTGTGAAGTTTGTTGATCAAAAGGCTTTATAAAGAGGAATCATATTTGGACGAAGCTAGAGGAGAAAAGAAATCTCGTTATGTTGTTTTTTGTTTTATTTTTCATCTTTTATTGGAGGAAAATTAGTTCTAAGCAACTTATTCAAGAAGTTCTGGAAATTTTGTTGAACCGGTACTGTGGCCTTCGCCAGTGGTTCGGCCATGGACAGATGAAAATGTCCGGTATTTTAGAGGAGAAGAAACAACAGAATAAAGGACAGATTTTCCCATTGGGATAGGTAAATATCTAAAGAAATGATTACCACAATTCCATTTTAATGCTTTTCCCAAAATTTTTGAATATTTATACTTCTTTTCTGAACTATGATATTGAACTATGATTATGGGATATCGCCATGTGATATACCGAACCCATCTAAATGGTCAAAACTGGCAAGAAGCCTTTACTATATTTGTGTCGTTATATTTGCAATGATGATGTTGCTTTCGAGAGAATGTATAGGCTCACTGGAGCTGACTTCACGGGGACCGCGGTATTCCTTCCACAAGACGGATTACACAAATTTCTCAAGGAAACATAGCAATCAGTGCCTTGTCCTGAGTAGGAACGTCACCACAGAGATTTGTTCCGACAAAGGAAAATCACAAAGAATACAAAAACTTCGAAGCAATGATTTAGCATTAAACTTTTGTAATATGTACACCCCTCTTATACGTGTTATACCTCCAAGTGATAGAAAAGTGATTGAGAAGGAAAATACGGCAGAATGTAGGAATAAATTAAATAAACTCGTGGAGAGAGATAAAGAAGTGAGTTCCATGTATTGTATATTTATGGAAATAATACGTAAAACAGACTGTGATCGTACGAACTTTTCTGTGAAGTGGAATTGCAACGACTGCAAGGTAAGTACTATCATAGAAAGAAATAGAAATGTTGAAAATACAGAGAGTAGAAAGGAAGATATAGAGAGTAGAAAAATAATCACAAACACAGAGAGAGAGAGAGAGAGAGAGAGAGAGAGAGAGAGAGAGAGAGAGAGAGAGAGAGAGAGAGATAGATAGCTGTGCATACATGCTTATTGCACTTATACAACAAGCTGCTGCCAATCTCTGATCTCCCATCAATTTACCACAGATATGCCTCAGGTACTTCGATGCTCATATTACACAATTGTATCTGCTCAACAGAAAACTTATTTTGGGGGAGGCTTCCTTTTTCTCAGCAAGACGTCTACCGACGTCAGCTGACCTGATGTGAGGTGCAAAGTTGATCAAAGAGTATGGTAGTCATTTCGTTCCTAGAACGCTAAAATATAAATAGTTGTGAAAACATTTAAACCGTCTTGAAGTCAACATTCAAATCCAAGCCAAACTAGTCTGAATTCCTTTACTCACATGGATAATGAATATACTTACACCTCAGATTCCCCTACTGAGTTGCTAAGTTATCTCTTTTATTGGATTAGAGGTAACACTTTTTAATCGACTTGTGTTGACTTTTTGTACTGTTTCAAACTTTGTTAGTTCATTACAGGAAAATGAGATTGGTTCTTGGCAGCTATCCATAGGATTCCGTCTTTTAAGTGTCATTTTGTATTGTTACATTAAGATAAAAGGGCAAATTGTATCTTAGTGGAGAGTAATAAGACCGGCATCCGCTATTGTCACTTGTTGTATGTCACCTCGTATAACGATCTTGAATTGCCGACCATGTGAACATAATATTATGCACAAGGAAGGCATCCAGGCATTATGAGTTCGGTATATGGGAGTCATGAGGACCCTCAGGTCTGCCTCAACAATGGCATCTTTGACAGACGATCGACTCCATGATGGTCATCTAATTAGAAAAACCGTGGCCGGTTGATTATTGATGCTGATATACGGAATAATCACATCAAAATTCACACAGTCCATAACTTTATTGATCGTATCGGAAGAATGAGAAAAAAAATCATGGCTATAATTAAAAATCTTTGTTAATTAAGAGGTAAATTTCAAACTCAAAATGTTTGCCAAATACTTCAAAATCTGACTCCATATTGTTTGTTTAACATGCCACTCACTGTTGTTTGCCACGTAGTGCAGTGCATGTCTGTAATTGTAGAGAAGTGTTATCTAGCAGTGAGATAGAGTTTTACATAGATGAGTTTAACATATCATCTATTTCTCTGTTGTGTCATCAGCACTCCTTAATCAGTGTAAACTAATTCCTGCCTCTTTGAATTCTACACACAATTTCCATTTGCAATCACGTATTACGAACAGAAATAGTCATTTCGCTAGAGATGGGTCAAATATATTTGTACAGATCGTACTTCCAGACCGATTTAGATCCGCTGGGGATCCAGAAAGGAGGTTCATTAGACATGAAAAAAGATCTGAAGGATTTGATCGTTAATAAATATAGACTTATACTATCAGAGAAATACTGCAATGATGTGTCACAATGACAAGAATCCGGAATACCTGAATCAAATATATCTTTGGTGGTAGCAAATTGCATTCATAGAAATTGAAATAATTTCTAGGATAAGCCAAGGCAGTATGAATTGACTCGAGCTAAATGCTCCCTTTTTAGGACGCATAGTTTTCGTGTAGATTGAATGGGGAAAAAAGAAAAATAAGAGAGAGAGAAAAAAAAAAAAAAAAAGAAGAACAAAAAGGACACAAAAAGACTTGCATGTCAGAAAACATTTTAGGTTTACAATGATCTGTTATCGATATAGTATTACGGGGAGAGTCGAAGAAGTATGTTTTCCCTACTATGTACAAGTAGGGTGACTGATCTCCTCGAATTCAAAAATAAAGAATATGAAGTTACTAACCACTTGATCACAAAATAAAACATTTACTCTCTGGACAGATTCATACAATCGACCATGTTCTCTCGAAGGACATGTTGATAAAAATGATACAAAAAAGTTCAGATGTCCATTTTACTCGTTTTCGAAAGAAGAATCTGCATGTGTACACGTGTTTGAGACGTTCTTGCTATAAATTGTTTATATAATCAACAGTTGCTAGCGGAGAATATATTGGTATTTACATTGCAATGTATCTGTGCAATGCTGCCAATACCGCCTGAAGCCAGCCACCTGCTACTGGGCGCTAAAAGTTTGCCTACCGTCTAATGCCACATGCTGCATAAAAAATGTGAGGCATCATAGCAGTATGGATGTACACTACAGCATCTGATACCTAGGTATCCAGGGTATAGAATGAATGTACATGTTGTGGTCACCTAATATCTTACATATAAAACATATAAAAACAAAAAGAAGGCAAGATAAATGAAAATATAAATAAAATAAAATAAGTGAAAAATGCCCGAGCCCACTCTCAAAATTTCCAAGTTCAAGCATCCCTCTGTTGCCATGTATTGTCTAGCTGTAAAAAGTACATTTTAGTATTAAAATCATATTATACATGGAGACTGTATTGCTATTGCCCACTCACTAACAATTTTATACAATATCGCCAATTTTAAGCAAGTTCAAGCATGCCAATGTTACCATGTTTGTCTGGCTTTAAGACATTTTATTCGCCTCCTTGTCATTATTAAAATCATTTTGTTACCGACAACACTAATTAAATACACCATCATAGTCAAAGGAGACGGTAGAATCCAAGAGTTCATTGACTTTTAATTCAGCAAAAAGAAGCTTTAGAAGTGTCATATGACGTGTTACGAGAGATAGGGACTTATGACGGCTCTGTGATATAGCGCTTATGTAATACGTAGTAAAGGTAATATTACCTGACGGTGCTCGTGGATATATAGATACCTTAGAGATATTGTTTATATAATAAGGTGGTAGGCATCCATAGAAAGGTGTGGCAAGGTGTGTCAAGGATATCACCTGAGTGACGGGTAGAGGTAAGGGTTTTGAGAAAAAGGAGATAAAAAATGGCCCGGGCGATAAAGCTCGAATATGTTTCATTGTTTTCTTGCGTACCCCGAATGTGTGTATAAAAAAGTGTAAGGTTTGATTGGACGTGAGAATGACGGACTATATAATTTTTACGTCATCATGTTGGAGCTATAACGGACTTTCAATCAAATAAGAAACAAACAAAAACAGACCCCGAAAGAATCCTCTCTCTAATAAAAATGAACTGATAAGAAAAAATTCGACTCTGAAGTCTGAAAACTACTTCATTCGCCAAAAATAAGTCAAATCCCGGGAACCAATCGTGCATATACTTGCTAAGTGTATCTAGTGGTTCCAAAAATCCAAAAGTACAGAGTTCATAGAATACTAAGGTCAAATGAAGGTTAAATAAAACAAGACTATCGTTTGAGTGGCAAGTTTCATTGATCTTGCTTGCATGTTTTACAAGAGCAATTTTTATGGAAATGAGGCTTGACTATGTAACAATGATCATGTTAACTAACTTTTGCAAACATGAAATTGGAATAAGTTTTACCAATTTGGTCAAATATGTACATTCCTGTATTTTCATTCAATACAATATATATTTTTCCGTGCTTAGGAAGCTATCTTTCTTAACCTTATATCAAGCAATTGAGCGTCAAACCCGAGTTAAAATCAGAATCCAAATCATGAAAAATACAAAATCAAACCAAACAACTAAAATAATCTAAGAAGAAGAAAAAGTGAATCCCCAATGGAGATGATATCAGGTGCCCGGTAGGAGTAAGTATCTCCTACTTGATAGCAACACGCGTCTCAAAAAGTCGCTTCAGCAGTACAGGAGAAAAAAAAAAACGTCGAATGTGTCAATTTCGTTGTTTTGGATGGTTCTAACCTAAAATATTTTAGGACCATGTGAACAACGAGGTTATAGTTTTATATAGTTTCATTTTATCGTTCAAAAATGGCTTTAGTGACAACTTTAATATGTCTTCATGGCTCATCAAATTCTACAATGTATCACAAGGAAAACGACGACTTTATATAAGAAGCATACCAAGTATTCCATATTTACCGATGTCTGCAAGAGAATCATACTCGTAAAATTAAGAGAGTCTGCAAGGAGACAGTTCAAAGGAACAATCAAGCAAGGCTGGAGAAATAAGGAGAAACCGCTATCTAAGCATCACGCGCTTTGAGTGCTTTTTCTTTATTTTTTGCTCACGGTTGCTCTTCTAATCAATTTGTCACCATACTATATGATTCTATAACAGTTAAATGAAACAAACAGTGTCAACACGCTTCATTAAGCCGATCTGGCCCAGCAGCTAAAAACTTAATTGGTATCGATCTATCTTCTGAGGATTTGCACGTATAGAAATGATCCGACTTCCTTTTAATAATTTGTCTCTATTCATATCATTCTATCTAGATTATTTGTTTTCTTTATACTGTGGATTCTCGAAGCATATTTAAATGAAGAATAAAAAAACCCCCAGATCTTTGTATTTCATGTGTATTAATGAATCTACCACATGCAGAAAAACAGAAAGAATAAGAAGAGAATAGAGCGGGTAATAAAATATAATCATTGTAAACGTTGTCCTTGAATGCAAACTTAATTACCATTATCATGATTATGTACGACAAAAAAGCTTATTGTACCAGGTATTAAAAGATGTCCCTTGCTATCTTTGGTTTTTAACTTTTTATGTCGCTGGAATTGAAGATTTAACTTCTTTCCTTGTGTGAATTGTTAATCATCGACTGCATGTTCTACATGTGTTATTGGAAAAGGCGATTTTATTCGTTTACCTCGTTTTTGGTTTAATTTTGTCCGAAGTCGAGCAGCTTATAAGACCTCGTCACGCCATTCGTGACAAGCTGAATCCGCCAACGAGAAGTAATTTGAGATGATAATGCATTTTAATCAAGAATAAAAAAAAAAAGACATTGCATTTTGATCAATAAATTTTTTTTATATAATACTAGCATAGTGACACGACATTTATCGAAAAAGGTATGGCGCATACATACATCTGTTGAATCCTCGTTCAGGTTGACAATTTTAACTATATATAATCTGTTTCTAGCCTGTTGTCCTAGAGTCTTTGCAATCATACAAAGGGTCTAGGTATCGTTGCTTAGTCACAAACCTTTTCCTATGAAAGACCCAGGACAAACAATTTCTTCAATCATGGATTTCTAACTTTCCTTCTCACAGACTTTTCCCATGGCCCAAATGGTAGGAATAATCTGTTTTATGGTGTAGGAATAAAACAAACCCAAATCCAAATTACTGCAGTCAAGTCCTGTTTGCTTGTAGTTGCATGAGGCCACGATCGTCTACAAAAAGAAATAAAAGAAAGTGTTCACCCTTGGGTTTTTATAATAAACTAGCAGAGGAAAAAAAGGTTTGTGACTAGCAGCCATGCCTCGACTCTGTGTTTCATGTATCACCGTCTGGTATACTTGCAGGTGCACTGTCATAAAATGTAGACTCCAAAGATTAAGGTCGCAATCATTAATTGTATTTGAGCTGTCTTAGAATGACTTAAATGACAGTATATGACACTGTATTAGGCATGGTTTGTCCAGAGAGTTGCTCTCTTGTTGCTAACGGCAGAGCTGGCACACTTCCTTTTGATGTCGCCTGCAACGCAAGGACTACATATTGGGGACACCCTGTCTATCGTCTGTCTGTTTCCTCGTCTGGTAAATGACTGTAACTTGGTTGATCTATATTATACATTCATCAGATTAACTTTGACAATCAAGTTTGATGAGACGAAACACCCAGTGAGGGTCAAGGTCACCTTCAATGTCATCTTCATGGCCAAGGTTACATATTTCGCGTCAAGCAAAGGACATCCGGCATACCTTGAGGTTAGTTTTTCTATTCAAAGACTAAATAGTATCTTCAAGTACATGAATATATTCTCAAATGACTTTTCGGTGCATTTTGGGTCAATTTTGGAACATTATTTTTTTCATATATCCATACTTTCGGATTCTCGCTATTTAGACCTGGGTATCATTGTAGAGTTGTGCACATATTAGCAGCTGTTATCATTTTTTAAAGACATTTTCGACCCTGTGGGTGATTGCAAAGACTCTGAGACAACAGAGTAGAAACAGAAAGTAGTTGAAATTGTCAAAATATTCTTCAGAATAGGTATATGGCAATTCATTCTCTGCATTCTACATGTGATATCACTCAAAGGGCGAAAAAAGAAAGCGAAGAAAAGGTCTGATATGAATGTATATAATATTGATGTTTCTTAAAGTACTTAGTACATCAATACTGAATTAATTGCACACTATAAATTAGTCTAGCCAATGTCTGCCTATTTTATGTCTCCCTTTGATTCCATGCTGTTTATAGTTCTGAGAGAAGGAGAGGGAGTCGTCATTTGTTTGTTGTAAATAGTAAAACACGTTTTGTAGCTATGCATAATTTATCACAGAGTGTTACAGAAGCCACATAGCTGTAGAGATGGTGAGGGTAACACGTATAAGACTTGTCATGTAGAACACTTCCATCAATCACGTGGTGATGTTCTTTTCCTTCAATTAAAAGGCGCGAGCCATATCAACTCTCATCTCCTGATAATTTCCAAATTGCGATAGAAACTGTTTCTGGAACTGAGTATTGGAGAAAAACGATATTTGTAGAAAATTATTTAATCTTAGCTTAATATTAACAAAAGGACATCCAAACTGAAACACCAAGCTTAATAAACCTGACCATGCCAAAGGGGTTAGTGACCATTCTCTCTAGAAGAATTGGCTTTGAAATAGTCTAGAGACCAGGAGAAGATACAGAAGCGAGTATTCAATTAAAGGAAATGGAATTTTATTTTCATTTTCTCCTATGTGGGATTATGTGAGGTTCTCGTGCTAGGTGGCATTAATTTTCCTGTTGGCAGAGAATTTCTGACGAGGAGACACACTAATTTACTACTTTGTCAATGTAATGGATAGAGTTTGATGAAAGTTGTGTGGAAATTTTGCAAATATTACTATTACCAGAGCCCTGGAATTATTAGTTGCACGAAGGAGAATGCATATATTTGTAAGACTATAGTCAGATAGAGGTCAATACTTGCCAAGTCGTGTTCAGAACAATGCAAGCTAACTATCATTATGTTTTGCGTGATATTGAACGAATGCCTATGAAAATGAAATAGGTATATGTGTTGTTCGAAATCATGTTCTTTATTATAACATGTATACCGGAAGTGATAGTGATACAGTGTAAATGGTCAAGTGTTTGGTTGATATCGTTACACAGATATTTTTACACAAAAAAAAAACTTACTGGCCCTCATTCCCCTTCCTTCATATCTAATTGGACACTAGGGAAGAAAACAATGAAGACCATGAGTAAAAAATAATAAAGTAAAATCAAGTTGCTATAATATTGTTACAATTTCTCTTGTTTTTCCCCATTATTTTGTCGAACGTCAAGTCCTACAACTTCAATGTAAAAGTTAGTCTCTCAAAATGATATATCATACTAAATCACATGCTTTTCATTATTGCAGTAGCACAACTTTTATTCAGAGGGATACAAAAGCCAAAACCCAACAGGATGAGTGGGGGGGGGGGGGTTGCCCAGTTTAAGGAATATTTTCAACTTTCAACTGAAAATTTCAACTAAATAAGGACTTATAAACTGTTTTAAGTCCTTGGACTAAGGCATGACACTGTAGTCCTTCTTATACATTTTAAAAAGATTTCAAGAATATTTTGACTCGGAAAGATTGTTGATGCATAACTTTTGGGTAGTGCATTATCATAAATGTTTTTGATAAGTTTATAAATTTATGATGATGTTATACCGGTACTTAATCAGATGAAAAAGCCCATCCCAAAAATTCTGTTCTGATTGCTATCTCGACTTATAGAAAACATAAAACGTGTACTTTTTAAGGACCATTATTCTTTTCGTGCATGTCAAAAATATATATAATAATCCAGTATATTTTTTTTCTGTAAAATCACCCACAATATCAAACGAACCATGCTTTATGATTTTAGTTTGAATACTTTCAAAGGTCTTTGACAACATTGTTCAAGAACCAAGAACAACAGCCATCAGCTATCCTTTTATTGTAAACATATGCACACCCTATGCATTTAACCACAGAGATCCTGAAGTGAAGAGGTCCATCCATCGATTACACATGAATTATTTATAGCAAGTGCTTCCATTCTTAATTCCAACATTAAACCACAATTTACGACAATTTTCTCATTCCAAAAAATTGTTTACAGCCCTGATACTGTTTAAAGGTTAACGTGATTAGTATCATAAGACTTGATGGATAATTTTATGTCTTAGAAAGAAGCAATCAATGTTAAGATGTTGACAAGAAAGTGAATCACTTCAATGAAGACTTTTTATTGTTTTTATTTCATCTAATTTTACATGTTCTTTTGCTATTCGCCAAAAGTTATTCTTGTGCTAGCTAAGCAAGAGATATGGACTTAAAATAATGGGAGAAATTTAATACGGTAGATTTTACATGATCGGCAGTTGCTTTGATTTAATTTGATTAAATTCTCCCACATTTTCTACAGTTTGTCGTTATTTGAGGCTAAACTATCACATTAAAGCAGTTTAAATCTTTCCTAGATCTACTTTGATGAGCATCATTGATATTTATGAAAAGAAAATCTTTCACCATTTTTAACAGTGTATGTTAAAGTATAAATGAGTCATACAATTTACGAATTTATGATAAAGAACACCAACAAATGTACATTAAGCAATTATCAAATAAACATTATGTATAAAACTTTTCAGTTGCATCCTCTGATATCTAAGGTTATGAAGCATTTCTAACAGAATCTACACATGAAATTGACAAATAAACCGAAGAAATGTGTGTTCGTTGTCTATCAGAGCTGAGGGTTATTAGCAGATAATCCGGATAATAACTCCATTAAAGTCTGCAGTATAGATGGTAAAATAAGCCGACTGCAATAGAAAGAAAGTTTCGGTCTCTTCCGTTTTATATCTATACATCAAATCTGTTTCTTTTGTTGTCAATACAACCAAACGTTTTTCGAGATCTGTGACCGATTTCGCAAAACTCTTACTTAAAGATTCAGGAACTTTTGCTACTTTTTATTGTTTTGCTCTTTTTGATTCTGAATATTTCAAATCATTACATATATAAAATGATATAAAAAACCAAGATAAAGTCTAATAGAAACGTTTATTTTGTGATAAAAGTTGCGAAAAGCATTGGAAGTTTTGTGTACCAGACCCAGTTCCTTTTCTTTAGGTGGTATTTAATGATTATGGAGAATGATCTACCAGCTTGAATGTTTCAATGATGAAAGAAGATATTGACATGAGGAAGGAATTTCTTTTTATAAGTATATCTATCAATTGAACAATGATAGAAATATAAGAATAAACATTAAAGAAGAAATAATAGCAATATTAGCAATGAAAAAGGAAATCCTTTCATTGTTTTATTACTTAAACCCTTTGTATTATTGTGAGTAAATTGCATTATTGAGGTATAAAACCTTTTGTATATGCTCTTTATGACTGTAAAAGGCGGATGTCAAAGAGTGTACCATAAAAGGCTGTCAAGTAGGCTGTTTTATCACCTATATAACCCGATAAAGGGAGGATTTGTGCAGATAGAAATATACAAGCTGCAAATCTGCGATCTAGACCATTGAATTCCTCAAAGGCGTACGCTTCAAAATGGAAAAAAATATCTTGCATAATATGACTGAAATGACAGGGGGTCAAAATACGCTCTTTTCTCCATTGAAATCAAACGAAATAAAAAAATTTTATTTGAAATAATTTTCTCCCCAGATATTCAAAATAAGGGTTTATCAAAACTAAATTTTTCTCGACAAAGTGCTATCTGTATCTTTGGAAAGAGAAAGGAGGGATAGGGTTGGGGCAGAGGAAACTGAAAAGGGGTGTATAGGATCAATCTTACATACCGATAAGTCTGTTCCAAATATGTTTCACATTGGCAATTCGATTGATTAAAGCATCACTTTATAAATGTAGGGTCCAAATAAAAAAGAAAACCACAACATTTTTGTTAAATCGATGATTTTTACTCTCTAGTGAAAAGAGGATGGAATAGTGCCTACTCGTCACCTTATTAAACAAAATTTCAAACCAGTCTTACGTAATTCTGTTCAAACTACCACCTATCTCTTCCATCGCAAATGTTTTCCTTGTGCAAAAGTCCTACTTTACCAAAATGTAAAACATACATGTCCAACTTTTTTCTGAATGCAATGTTGTGACCAATAGATTAAAGTCACTGTTGGGAAAATTAGATAACAAAAATTTATTTTCATACCTTTATCTTATTCACACAGAATTATGATATTTGGTTTTCCATTGTTGCATTAATTTATCATTAACCCGAAAGGTCAAGATTACTCTTTTGCCAGAAAAAAAGTTTGGAAAATTGGTCTCCCGATCATCGCTCGAGAACCTACATATATCAGATTGGAACGTACTAGTATATCATTGGGTCAATAGGTCTAATGTCATGGTCACTGTTAAATTGCTTTTATCGATAATAATTCAAGAACCCTTCCACTACTAGTTACAGTGCAACGGAGAAGTGATATTTTGCTGTGCCTTCTTGTGCATTTTACCAAGAATATATATAGATAGTAATTCATAGCAAAAATTCCATAATTTATACAGAATTTATACCAAAAGTATGGATGGAAAGTTACTAAGAAAATCGTTGATTCTCAGACAAGAAATATGCATGAATCAAATGCAACGGAGAAGGCACAGCAAAATATCACTTCTCCGTTGCGCTGTAACTATTCCACTACTTATTAGGTGCCGAGAGTACGAATAAGGTCGAAGGTCAGGACCCCACCTCGTTCTATCGTTGCTGTACAGTGGTGGTATATTCTAAATGGTCAATTGAATCTACTTGCATTTATTTCTATCTCCCCAAATGTTAGGTTTGATGATTTGTACATAAAAAGACTCATGAGGGATATTATGTAAACTGTATGTAAAAGGACTAATTTTCTGTAAATGATGCGATGCCTGACTCGCCTCGTATGGCAGCAGCATAATTTCCATAGCAATCACATAAACAATTTTCTGCATATTTAGAGTGGAAAGCTATGTATGTATAATGGCCATAGCCGTCTATTAATGATAGGGTATCATTCCGTGTCAAGTTCCCTAGTGAGCGCCATATGGGAATGATAGGGGAATCACCTAGGTCCCTATTGCTAATGACACTGGGAGGAACAGATGCTCTGTCGAACTGACTACAGTAGTCTCTCCACCGTCACGCTGGTTATCATTGGAGTATTGATCAGTAACTATTATCACTCCCTTTTGCCCAAAATGACAGCTGTTTCATTTTCACCAATAGATAATGACATAGGGTAATTTCTGTATTATATTGAATGTTATCAGTCACAGAGAGCAAAGGAAAAAAAGAAAAAGAAGAATAGGGTATTGGTATTCACGGATTGATTAACATAAAGATTAAAATATTAAAGGAATAAATGTTACACTGTGTCATAATGTTAACGATCGAAGAGGAACAGATTTACAAATAATTTTAAATAATAATTCCTTCTGGTAAAAAGGTATCGATATGTTTAGTCCATGAATAAGAGAAATGAAATGTTAATTGCGTTACTATGATAAAAAACTAATTTTTAAGATGACAGTTTGTAAACAGATTGTGGTACTCAAATATTGATAATTCTTAGACAATTTCATTATTTTTTGTTTGTCTAATTTTGTAAGAATGAAAATGAAGTTTCGTTAATACTCTTTGATGTAACCACACTCGTAATGATTTCTGGAACATATGAACAAATTTATTGATGTTTTTAATTTAATAATTCTTATTTAGCCTCATAGAACGGGATGCAACCAATATGTTTTACTCCATAAAAAAGAAAACTATGATATCTAACCTTACATGAGATGATAATCTCATTTCTACAGTCAAAAGTGATTTGGAAGAGGACATTTTGTAAACAGAAAACATATGTTGGATTTATACGAGAATGGGAGCTGGCGTTTATTACAGATTGGAGGGCTTTATAACATGGTAGCTCCTCGTACATTTCCGTGTCAACACAAATAATAGCGGTTTTGGTAGGAATAATAAATTATTTCCTGCGATCGATACTAATGGAAAATTGCACGATGAAAATGAAACTTAGTGACTACTAGAAAAAAACTGTAACGGTAGTAATTACTAGGTTGTCCGTAGTGTCTGTAGTACAGACAAACGGATCATAGAGACAACCCCCCCCCTCTATGATATATAGTTTATGATGTTTGACAAACGCTATTCCTTTAAAAATGAAATAGATATAGATAGAAAAGGAAATAAAATAACAAAATTAAATAATAATAATAATAAAAAAAAAAATCGCGAAAAAATAAAAACCAAACAAAAAAAAAAAAAAAAAAAAAAAAAAAAAAAAAAACAATACAATAAACAAAAAGATGACGACGACAAAATTGCTCACTGACCCCCGCATTTTAAAATGAAATGAATGTTCCTCTATAAAGTTTTTTTTTATACTTTCTTATCTTAAACTCTACTTTTGAAAAAGAAAGTTCATATTTATTGTCTTAAAACTATCCATTCACAAACAGAAACATTTAAAAAAAAGTGCATAAGCTTCTTAATGATTCCCTGTCTAAAATTTTCTGAGTATCTTTCGTATAAAGGAGAAGAAACCCTAAGGCGAGAGAATATAAATTTTGTGTTCATTATTATACTGTTTGAACATGATATGCTGCAACAAGAATGTAAAACATGTGGTCGGATCGGGAATCGAACTCGAAAACCTTATTGTTCTTAACTTCCGAGACGCGATGACCCACACCCTTTCCAATTAAGTATTCATAAACTAGTACATGGGTTGTACAGGGATTTCGATTTCTTTAACTTGTCAACACGTTCTAAAAATTCTACAGGAATGATTATTCTGCACACAATGGAAATATTGAACACTTATGACTAATAAAGTATCATTTGGATTTTCTTTGCCTTCATTTTATGTTGACCAGATAAAGAATAAAAGGATTAAATGCAGACCGACTGAACTGCAAGTTCGACTTCTTTGCAGATATATTCTATAGTCATGAAAATAATATCAGACATGGTAATCGACTGATCAACAGTTTTATACCAGCATATTTTCAAGTATTGAAAACTGACAACCATGAAGAAGGGACAACGTGAGATGCGTCCAAATGTCGAGAAGTCTTGTTCCCGAACCCTCGTTGGTCGGACTTCTCGGATGACTTTTAAGCTCGCTTTAGACAGCAGGGTACGAATTTCTTTCCATATGTACAAGGCTTTTGATATCCTTCTTCAGTGTTGATGGTGTCACATATTAATGAGAAGTGGAATATATGTGCTGCACTTTTCGGAAGATATCTGGTAAAGTGAATGGATTATTTTCACGTTTCGATGCGTCTTGCTTTGATTGTTTGAAGGTCCGTATGGTGAGGGTGCTTGTTTTATTTATGTCCCCTGTTGACTGTAGTTGTTTTGTCCAATATTTATTGTTTGTTGCAATCATATGGGTGTCGTCCGCTGTGGTCGGTGCAGGATGGTCTCGGTGGAGATGTTTTCTGCACCATTTTGGTCATTTATCATGAACACAAAAACACCATTATTGGACCTAAGTATCAAATTTTTAATGGAGAGATTCATACAAGTGCGTATGACAAAAGAGACGAGTTTGGATTCAACATAGTAAATTCCCTGGCTTGGCGATGATGTTCCCAGATTACCGTCACACGGTATCTGCATTTCACAGCTCATCCGGTATGCTAGAGCATGTACTGATGATTTGGATTTTCATGGTAGAAATTTACCAATTACAAAGAAACTTTAGGTCAGGGGTTTCGATTTCACAAACTAGTAAAGACTTTCAGGAAATTTTACAAAAAATATTGTCAACTTCTTTTGAAATTCTGATCCATACAAGCAACAGAGTATATTACTTTGGGCATTTCACATTCTGCATTATATGGTGACATAATTAACAAAATAAGAAGGATCAAAGGTAGACAAAATTACCATCGAAATTGTGTTAAAATCATCAAACGACTTTTATACCGTGGGTATGATTCATCTGTCACCAGACGGGTACTTGGCTTGGTACTGGACCAATCTACAGCCTTGTACCAGCGCATTCTTAAGAATTGCACTCTGACTGACTGTGACGACAAGACCCCATGACGGACCATGTCTAAAACTCTTTAGAGAAGACAGAGCCCCGACCACCTGTCATCTCTGAATCTCAATCGGACTACTCATGTGTTCACATGCATGAGCTCGCTTCAGCAGATAGAGCACGGATTGTATTTCTTATGCCCTCTGTTCTTTATATCTATTTACTTATCCATCTGTGTATTTCTTGGGCCTCTGTGTCATGCTGTCTGTATTTATGTTTATCTTACAGTGAGGAGGTTATTTTACACCACCATTGTGCGTTGTTCGAGACCTTTGGGTCATCGGAAAAGTTGGAGGGTAATTCGGATAACCACACCTTCTGCTACTTGTGAAGAAGATGGCCGCCCAAAGTCGGCACCGGTTGCCCATTGGTCTCGTTGGTTTATGTGTTGTCTTTTGTGTTTCATGTTTCTATTGTGTGACTTAATGTTCCTTGTCTATTTTGCGTCTCTCTCTCTCTGTGGGTGTCTTGCTCTGTGTTTTTGCAATGGGTGTTTTAGAGTTCTGCTGTGGGTACTGCAACCGATTGTTGTTAGAGATCCCCTCCTTTCTTTCAAATACGATGTTCGTTATGAACAATATGTTTCCTACTATTGGAGAGAACATATATAACTTGATGTTAGAAAAATATATTTGAACGAATTTTATTTATCATAAATGTTCTTGTAAACACAGTACATGTAACTATGCCAAACGGTTGCATGTATAATTTTCATTTTTAACCTGATTTTTTTATCTCATATTTCTGATTATCTGCTGGAAACGTTTAGCGCAAAGTTCATGGGAAGGGCACCTGCCAGTAATTAAGTAGGAAAACTAATATCCAAACCCTCATTTACCTGATCTCATACCTGAATGTATATTGAAAAATAACGAAGGATGAACTGGCAGTAATCTAATTTACACTACATACCTGTACATTCTATAGTATTCATAATCCGCACTTTAAGGTAGCACATACCCAAGGTCAAAATTCTTTGCATTTTTTTTTCTATTCATAATATTTTTGTTCAGAAGGTCAAACAACATTTTGTCAAAAAACGCAAAATAAGTGAGTTTTTCCATAGGATGCAATATTAAGAAGTTTCTGATATTTTGAATTAAAAAGAAAATTTAAATAAGATAGATTGCATTTTATTTGTTGATCATGTATAGTAAAATCATTAAATGTATGGACAAGAAAAGATTGTAAAAGTTATAAATAAACAACATATTAACTAAAGGAGCAGTATTATCTTCCGTCATGTTACATAGTGTACGACAGCATGTATGTGCTTACGCCATGTTGAATTTGTTGATTTTATTTGAGTGGCGCCGCCTACAATGAATTTCGTTTTTACAATGGAACTGTAAGGCGAAAACTCTTATATATAGTGTTTTCCTTCATGTTTCAAAGATTTGATGTGATTGTTCTAGTTGTTTTCGTCTATTTCTTCCCTTGTTCTCTGAAGCGTGTGTGTTCCGCTGTGATTACTGAAACATCGTCATTTTGGGATCAATTCTCTTTAATCACCCTTTTACATAAATAAATGATCAAAACTGGTCAAGAACACTTTCAAGATGCCAAGAAATATAAAGAAAACAACAGCGCAATCTGGCAATCTTGGTAGTGAACAAATCGTGGATATTTCCTACTGCAAAAAGACTTTCATTTGATATGGAGATCATCGATACATTTTTTAAATACCACAGACATGTAAACAATGCACTGACAAGGACATTTTAGTATAAGACATAGAACATTGAAGAGTATATGTCCGAGTGAGGCTCGAATCAGCAACCGAACCAGGTCACTGGCTCGACGCCTTAACCATTAGACCTTGGCGCCGACAATACGTCATCAATACAAATTAGTATGTGTCAATATGATGTGAGACTTGCTAATTGCATGACAAACCATGGTTATCGTCATAGATGACGATGATTTTGGAAATGTCTTTTTTACTTGCGACCTATTGGTTTTAGCTCACCTGAGGGTATCTCAAACAGTACTCGATTGCAGCAGTGAGCACCAAAGCAAAAATCGAAATATCCAAATACAAAAACGCTCAGTGGACATTCACAACATGAGTCACCAAAGGGACAAGAACAAATATCAAAAAATCTCAAATCATGAAACATAAAAGACTACAAATTAACCAACGACACCAATGAACAACCAGTGACTTTATAGGGGGGACCATCTGCCACGCTAATAGCAAAATGTGTGTTTATCCAGATTACTGGTGAACAAACCTCCCACTTGTACGGTTACCTAGTGGTCTCGAAGAACGCACAATTGTTTTGAATAAAGGCTTTTAAAGTGACATAATCATGTAATCTATAAGATACTGACAAAAACAGTCATATGCATAGAGGCCCAAGTTACTAATAGATGAATAAGTAAATTGATATCAAAAGAGTAAGGGCCTATGAAAAATAGTCCTTGTTCTGTCAGTTTGAACGAGCTCATGTTTTCAATCACCCGATGAGTCGAACCAACTTTAAGAGTGGACAAGTGGTCCGGGCCCCGACTCGATGTATGATCAGGGCCCGTCATGGAGTCCCGTCGTCAGAGTAAGTCAGTGTGCAACTATGATTTTTAAAATGCTATAGATGGCTCAAATACAATGCAAAGTGTCCTTCCGGAGACATCAGGACCATATCCACGGCATAAAAGGCGATTGATGAATTCGTATCTTCGATTGTAATTCATTCTACATTTGACCCTACTTATTTCATATATTAAGTTTAAATAAAAGGCAGATTGTGAAATAACCAAAGCAAGATACTCCAAAATCTTAGTACATACTCTAGCGTATCGAATTATTTGAGATATGTAAACAACTTATAACGGTAATTTAAGAACATCAAGCCAGAGACAATTTACTATGTTGAAAAAAATTTATTTTGTCATACACACTAATATGAATTCTTCAGTTTACCATTTTGATATCGAGTTCCAAAAATATTGTGTCTGCGTTTGTTACGTTTGCTTTGTTCGGCGTCAACTCTTGCGGATAAATTTCATTCATATGTTTGTCAAAAAGAGGGTTATCAATAGTCAGAGGATCATCCAGATTAATATCTAGATGTACCATCAAAACGTGTCAAATTAAATCAGATTTACTGTTTAAGATTTTCAATAAATTCTTTTCACAAAAGTATAGAAATACGAGGGTCCTCGTAGGCTTTCAAAAAGGCATATAGGTAGTATCCATAGGATGTAACTTGTACAGGTTTTCATTTAATCTTTTAGTAATGTTGTCCGAATAGAAGTAGAAGGCATTTCATTGATCACTCACTGGTTCAAATGTTAAACGACTTCAATTCAATAGCATCATTTAAGAACAGGTAAATTTTCAGCATGGACCAGACATCACGTTTTGGGTATTTAACCTACGTCAGTGATCCATAATCTGAACAATGTAATGTGGCCAAAGAGTGTGAAAGTTTTTCTGTACAAAAATAATCCGAAAGACGTAGCAGGAATGGTGGGATATGATGATTCAGGACCCAGGTTTTAGAAATTTCAAGAAATTTTATGTTATGGGAAATCATGGATCATCTGCCAGGAGTATATCCACACGATACTTTCTTACTAAACCGATGTCGATAGCAACTTCTATCCATAATGAACGTGGCAACCTCAAACTTCCTTTTTCCTTTTCCTTCATTGCCTTTGATGATGTACATGGTATTCATATCTGGCGATGGCTGGATATTTAACTATGTTCGCTTGTTTGTTTGTTGGCCCTCCCTGTATGAGTTGTTCTCTTTTGCCTCAGGCTGTAGGTGATTTTTAGTAGCGTCTGGTGTTTGTTAAAATCTAGTATGTGTGTATGTGCTCTTCTTTCGGCACTGCAACGTGCATATTACATGTAATATGTGATGTCACATCAGTCAACTCAGCAGTACACAATAATTGATGATTGTTAAAAGGAGTATATACTAATATATGAAACTTCGTCCTGATGTTTGCTGATATTTTGGATGAAACAAGCTCGACCAATTAAAAAAAACAGCAAGATGATTTCAATCTTTCTCTGAGTGGAATTAACGGATTAAGTTACAGATAATGAACGAACTTGACTTACTGATGTACTTAGCATGCAAATGATGCATACCCTTCCCAGTCAATATTTGAACCATCGTCTATCGCTATCTTGGATTTCACTTTTGATTCATTGTCTTTTGTTTTTTACATTTTTTCCGGGTTTGAAATGTTCCTCTTTGGTATGAATAATTTGCGGGACTTGACTTTTTGAAGGAGTTTTAGTAGTGCATTTAGAATAGACAACAGAGACCTACACGGGAGTCTTAGCTGTGGTCATTGTACCAAATGACCGGTCATTTGACTTCTGTCAACATTACTTACAAATTTAGCGTGTTTTAAAACAAGAAACTGATGTAAGACACGATAATGGCAAACCAGTAACATGGTATGTAGGTAGTAGCCCTAGATGAGTAATGTATTAAAAATATGGCTATAATACGTGTCTTTTAAATTGCGTGACTGTCCTTATTTTCGGACACGAATTTATTCTTATAATGCACGAAGGAGTGAAAAAGTATTACCAGTGCAGGACCAAAGTATTTTCATTTGGACTGAAGAGCAAGTGACACGTGTTTCCTCATGGTCCATCTCACCATAGAAATAGATGCATAGACGCCTCATTTGCATGTTAACTGGCTATGCCTGTTTCCATGGCTTTCTGGCGTTTCTTAGAGGAGAGAAGAATGGCATATAAAATGATATCTGATTTTCCTGAAATCGAATTTCTATCGGAATTCTCAATCCCTAGAAAGGAGTAATTATCACTGAAAGGAATAAATAATTTTCGACATTCAACACCCTTACAATCGTAGGAAGTGAGAAAAGAGAATCTGATATCAATTAGATACTGCAAGTCCGAAAAACGATCTATTATCATTTTGAATAGGAGTTATTGTTTGATATTTCTATTTAATCAACATGCGTTGAAGTAATTAATCTACATGTAACGTTCGATTTTATTCACGCTTTTTGTAATTATGCTGTATCAGAGTAATTAAGAGATATATTAAATGAGGGGATGTCTATCAGGACTAGGTTTTAGCACCTACAGCAAAACATCGAAATGCAACCCCCCCCCCCCCAAATAAAAATAAAAAACACCCCCCCCAAAAAAAAACCCCCAACCCAGTGTAAACAAGCATACCAAGAGACACAAAATGGTCAAAGAAGACCAAGACTCAAAGACGACATCAAAATGCCAAACACAAAAGTCTACACATAAAGCAATGAGGTCTTAGGTAGTTTGGGGCAGACTTGCAATTTATGTAACTAATGGTGAAGTTATGTGCGCACAACCCTTACACTTCTCTCCGATTACGCAGTGGTCTCGTAGAACGCACAATTTTTCACGAGTTAAAGAAGATCCTGACGATAATCTCAGCAGCACTCACAATAGAGCACAAAATTGAGCATCGACGGACCCCTAGCAATGACAAATATGGATAATGACCATATCCCTGTATACAAATCAAAGCTAGAGGTAGGATCAGGAGCCTGGGAGGAGTAAGCATCCCCTGTTTGGCTAGGCGCATCCGCCGTCGATGTTCATGCACGAAAATGAAAAAAATCTTAAATACATGCACTGTCTGAGGTTATATCTATATAGAGAGTGCTATGGCGACCTTGTCAGGGAAAAGTATTCAAAACATTTACTGTCAAATCCCTCATGTATCATAGAGTGAAAGAAAATATGAAAGAAAGAGAAATTACAGGAGAAAGAATTATATTGATCGTCCTTTCTCTATCACTGGGATATGAGGGAAATCAAATCATTTGAAAAGTGTTCACCGGAAGTATAACCAATATGTATTCAATTTTTCCAACACATTAATAGTCGAGCATTACATAGTCCTGTTCTGTTTAGTGTATACATATCTTGGATGTCCGTCGCAAGTCAGTACTGGATACATAAGGTTATACCTCCTTTTATATGGGTAACTGTTGTCCTAGTCTTCGCGTTGTTTCTCCGTCTATTATGGGGAATATTTTATGGTCCCTAACAGTTTGTTGGTGTGAGAGTTGCTTGTCCATTGCTTGACGTTATGTTTATAAGTCCTCAATGTTCGCTGTATCCTGCATCTATTCTATTTTTGCAAGCCATGCAAAAAGTCTTTTTGTAATTTCGATATGCACAATTTTATTTTAACCATAGAGCCAGATTTATGATCGAAAAGAGAACCATACTACGAAAGCATTTGTAAGTTTATTTGTATTAATTTGAACCATTTCAAATTTTAGAGTCGCCGCATATTAATTCATTTGAGTGACGCCACCTTTAATAAAATTGTTTTTACGCTATGTATAGTGATGTTCTTAGTGTCTTAATGATGCGATGTTTTTGTTCTCCTTGTCTATGTGTGATCATTTCTCTCATGTATGTCATGTTGGGGATCTTTTACGTATCTCTTTACTATAATATTACTCCTGGTATTAATGCAAGATTGTTCAATGATATTACTGTAAAATGTACTATTTACTAAGAACATTTTAGCAAGAGAAAGATAAATTCTTAAAACAATACGGTGAAATAAGACATCCCTTAACAACAACAACAACAACAAAAAAAAAAAAAAAAAAAAAAAAAAAAAAAAAAGACAAATTTAACAAATAAAAAAAGTCTTTTAGATTTAATAACCTTAGGTAAAAGTATGTTTGTAAAGAGTTAAAGACGTGTAGAGTTTTTTTTTAATTTGAATGCCAGCTATGTCTATGACAAGCTATATAGTACCTATGTCCACTGCATAAAGATAAGACATTAACATACATAGTTCGTGAACAATCCTTATTTCTCTTTTTTCAACATTTATCATTATTTTACATTCATGTTTTCTTGCAATCGCCATTATCGGGAAAATAATGACGTCATCTGACGAATTTGAATTGAAGCCAATAGTAATTGTTTCACTCGGCATCAAAGAATTGTTCTCAGTGGTATCTTGAGAGAAGGCTTTATGGTCACTTTGAAGAATTATCTTGCTTTCACTTTAGATATAGAGAACAGGGGAATATTTCAATTGGAATTTCAGAAAAAAACTGACTGATGTTCGAAACATTTCATTCTAAGAATTTTGATTCAACTTCAAGATTTTTAATGAAATTTTAGACATATTTCTACGTCTATTGAATATTGGGAAGAGAATTAACATAAGCTTTTGGAGAAAAATTAACATAAGCTCTAAGCTTCTTTTCTGATCCCACATACTTGTAGTTTCTAATGTCTTTATATGTAATTGTGATGGGATAAATGTGTTCAAACTAAGTCTATTGAGTACTTTTAAGAAATTTGCATGTATATAGGTTTGATGAAAATACAGATCGTGTCAACGTGGAATACACAATGAAACTGACTTTGTGATATGGTACCTCGAGGTAGTGTAAAAATATAGTTGAAAATAAAAGTTGGTCTTTAGATCTATGAATGAACTTGAAGAAAAAGATGGCTTAACATTGTGGCGGGAGAGTTGCTTCTAACACTTAGATTCAAACAAAAGATTGTACTTCTGAACCCTAAAAAAATCAGACATTATCTTCGTTAATTGTCATTATTAGAAAGGGAATTTATTTTTGAGAAAAAAACCACATCAAAGCAACCCGGAAACAGGTCTGTAAGCAAATAAGTATGCTAGATTCGTCATTCATAAACCATGACATATAGATAATCAGATATCATACAAAAACTCTCTCACAGGCTTAATCTAGATTCCTTGCATACGTACATGAGTTGTTTTGGGAAAAACTATAGCAGATGACTGTTGTAGATGGTGGGGGCAGAATTCATTATTCTTGGTAGTTTGAGATCGCGGAATGATAAATTTCTTATTGATTTCTGCTAAAGGAAGCCTGACGTTCAGTACAGACAAAGCTAGGGTCTACTTGTTACAGCACTATTGCTAACGAAGAGACCAACCAAATATCTACCATTTGGAGGTGATTGATGTATCCAAATCTGCGACTTGATGAGCTAGTCTACATCCGTAACGCGTACTGCAGGCGTAACGACTTGGGGGGAATAAAACACAAATTATGACTGATTACTAGAACTTAAAGCAACGATAGGGTTTTACTTTGTGACATATGTCAAATTATAATATAAAAAGAATCATGATTTATTGCTTTCTGTAAGAGTCGGATTAAAATTACGAATCTAAATGCATTTCAGACAACCGAATTTGTCATTGATCTACTCAATATGAATTCAATCTACATACAATATCTGTTTTCTCTGAATACGGGGAAATACTTGTATGTTTATAAAGTGTTAGTACGTCCAGTTAATCTTTTACTATCGCATTTGATCCATATTTGTATTATTGATGAAACATGAAACTTCTCCAAAAAAGTGTATTATTTTCTATTTTCAGCAATTGTTTCGATTTTCTCTTTCTTTTTTTTTTTCGTGGTCGTAACAATTGTTATGGGTCAGAATACCCCAAAACGCCAGCAAAAATCAGACAAAGACAGAATATAAATTTACAAGTTTAATTATGTACAAAATATATATATTTAAAATGATTACAACTTACAATACAATGTCCGGATCAAAGTGTCCGTTACGGTCCACAAAGTCTATCGAATGTATGGTTTCCGGTAATCACAAACGTTCTCGAAAGATCGGTGTCCAAACGTTGTTAAATGGATTAAAGTCTCAACAAATAAAGTGTCCCAGTATATCAGAATAGATGAATGAATCGTGTCTACGAATGTGTACGAATGTCCCCTCAACACAGTTCCTCAGAGGTATTTATATCTAATACCAATGAATTAACCAGAAGCTTCTAGAACAATGACTCATTACAAATGATCAACAATAGAGTAAATTCTAGAAATCACAGTCATGTGATGATAATGATGTAACAAAGAACATACTGGAATATTCTCTAATGAAATAAACATGACATAGTAAAATCTAGAAAGAATGATTATGAAATCATAATACAACATGACTAAGTACATGTGTACCTACACATAAAGTAAAACTAAAATAACACATGACCCACAACACCTCCCCCCTTAAAAAAAGTTTGAATGTCAATGAAAACTTAAGTGGTAAATTTTGCAAAAATCACTCATGAAACTTTTGATAGTGCATCTGCAATCACATTGTCTTTGCCCTTGATATGGTTAATAATGATATCATACTCTTGCAACAATAAACTCCACCTTGTTAGTCTTTGATTCTTGTTTGACATTTTGTGCAAAAATGTGAGAGGGTTGTGGTCAGTATATACAAGAATGGGATGTAAAGTAACATTCAAATACACATCAAAATGTTGTAAAGCTAACAATAATGCAAGACACTCTTTTTCAATAGTAGAGTAATTCTTTTGACATTTTGTCAATTTCTTTGAAAAATAACAAACAACTCTATCTACACCATCATCATTTTCTTGAAACAAAGCAGCCCCGATTCCTACGTCACTGGCATCAACAGTAAGCTTAAATTGCTTATCAAAATTTGGAGCTGACAGGACAGGACTATTCATAAGAACACATTTGATTTTCTTAAAAGATTCGTCACAGTCATTGGTCCATGCAAAATTCACTCTCTTTTGTAACAGATTGGTAAGTGGACCAACAACTGACGAGAAATTTGGACAAAATTTTCTGTAAAATCCTGCCATTCCCAAAAATCTCATTATTTCTTTCTTATTGGTAGGAATCGGGAACTTTGAAATAGCTTCCACCTTGGCCATGATAGGAGTAACAAAACCTTGACCTACTTTGTGACCCAAATATTCTACAGTCGCATGACAAAATTCACTTTTTGCAAGGTTCACTGTGAGGTTTGCTTTCGCCAGTATGTCGAAGAAAGTACGCATGATTCGGAGATGATCATCCCAGGTGTCGCTGTAGATGATGACGTCATCGATGTACGCCTCGCATCCTTCGAGATGATTTAGGAGCGAATGAATCATCCTCTGGAATGTGGCTGGTGCGTTTTTCATACCAAAGGGCATTACTTTATATTGGTAAAGCCCATCTGGAGTCGCAAATGCCGATATTTCTCTGGCTCTCTCGGTAAGCGGGACCTGCCAATAGCCTTTAAGCAAGTCAAATTTACTGACAAATTTTGCACTGCCAATTTTATCGATACAGTCATCGATTCGTGGGATCGGATAAGAGTCAGTTTTGGTGACTGAATTGACTTTTCTAAAGTCCGTACACAATCGGTAAGTTCCGTCTGGCTTCGGAACAAGAATACATGGGGAACTCCAATCACTATTGCTGGGTTCAATAATGTCATTTTCGAGCATGTATTGAATTTCTTTCCGCATGTATTGAAGCTTTATCGGGTTTAACCGATAGGGATGCTGTTTGATAGGTGACGCATCACCCACAATGACGTCATGATGAGATGCATTCGTCTTTTTTGGAACGTCCGGAAAGATGGTCGTATATTCCCGCATTAATTGGTGCACTTCCTCTTTTTGATGCACGGTCAAATGTCCGAGTTTCACTTCCGGATTTGTTAGAATTTCAGAATTCTTCAAACGGACACTTTGAGCGAAGTCTTTTTCAACAGTCTCTTCATTACATTCAGGTTCAACACAATTTTCTAATGTATTTACATTGGCCAAAGTGGAAACTGGTTTAACAAAATTTCGGTCACTTCTATCAAAATACTCTTTCAACATGTTAACATGACACACTCTTTTTTCTTTTCGCCGACCTGGTGTCTTAACAACATAGTTAACATCACTAATTTTACTCTCAATCTCATAAGGACCGAAATATCTAGCTTGCAAAGGATGACCAGGGATAGGCAAAAATACAAGAACTTTATCGCCTGGTTTAAAAACTCTGTTTCTAGCATCTTTGTCATACCATGTTTTCATTTTCATTTGTGAGGTTTTGAGATTTTCTTGAGCTAATTTGCAAGCATTATATAATTTCTCTTTGAAATTAGACACGTAGTCTAAGAGATTCAAATCGCTAGTCTCAGTCAACCATTTTTCCTTCAACAACTTCAGTGGCCCTCTGACCGTATGCCCAAAAACTAGCTCAAAGGGACTGAACCCCAGGGACTCCTGAACTGCTTCTCGTGCCGCAAACAACACGAGGTGAACCCCTTCATCCCAGTCTTTTTCATACTGGTGACAATATGTTTTCATCATAGTTTTAAGGGTTTGATGAAAGCGTTCAAGTGCCCCCTGGGACTCAGGATGGTATGCAGAAGACTTATACTGCCTGATACCTAGCTCATGCATAACCTGCTGAAACAACCCTGACATAAAATTCGAACCCTGATCTGACTGAATAGCCTTGGGAGCACCTACGAAACTGAAAAACTTTGTAAGGGCCTTAACTATGGTCTTTGCCTTAATATTCCTAAGAGGTATGGCCTCAGGAAACCTAGTCGAAGTACACATAATTGTCAGTAAGTACTGATTACCTGACCTAGTCCTAGGCAAAGGACCTACACAATCAACTAACACCCTACTAAAAGGTTCCTCAAAGGCTGGAATGGGTTGGAGGGGAGCAGGTGGTATAACTTGATTGGGTTTACCTACCATCTGACAACTATGACAAGACTTACAAAACTCAGACACATTTTTTCTCAACTTAGGCCAGTAAAAGTGACTTAAAATCCTATTATAAGTCTTATTGACACCTAAATGACCTGCCATGGGTGTGTCGTGAGCTAAACTCATGATGTCCCCGCGATATGCTACTGGAACCACTATCTGGTGAACGACCCGCCACACTTCATTAGGGGGTGCATCGGGTGGTCTCCATTTCCGCATAAGGATGCCATCTTGTATGTAGAAGCACTCTCCGACTTTGTCCGCTTCTTCTCGGGGAAGGGCCCTCTTGCTTAGTCGGATGATCTCCGGATCTTTAGTTTGCTCGGAGAGGAGCTGCTCACGGCTTAAGGCATCTGTACCCCTGTCTAATGGCGGATGGGAATCATCACCAGGTACTGTCGGAGACTTGTCTACATGAATTGGTACTGACGTCTCAGGTACGCTGTCATCAAGGGTAGACATAAATGTGTCAGAAAGGTCTATATTTTTGGAGGGATGGTCCTCATTAAGTGCAGAAGTACTCGCAGCCTCTTTCAGTCTGTTCCTGGCCATCGCCCTGGTAACAGCGCAGGCTGGATACAAGTCGTCGTCTTCATCATCGGACACGACATCGGACGTGATTTTCTCACAAACAATCGGATCGGCTACAACTTTGCCGCCAGCTAAATCGTTGCCAAGCAACAAGGAAACGCCTTGAACGGGAAGAGTAGGTCGAACACCTACGATAACAGGTCCAGTAATTAAGTCTGACTTCAAATAAATTTCATGAAGGGGAACATCAATGACGCCTAGCTCCACACCCTGTAATAAAACTGACCTACCAGTAAAAGTGTGCTCAGACAAAGGCAATGAACCCTCTAACAATAAAGTCTGGGCAGCACCAGTATCTCTCAAAATCTGAACAGGCAACGCTTCGCCAGAATCACTGAGTGAAACAAATCCCTGTGACAAAAAGGGCTTATAATGATCCTCCACAAAATCATCAGAACTGGACTTAGAACCCTGAATCTCAGGAGTGTCAGAACAAATCGAATCTAAGGCTTTCCTATCATTTCTAACAGACGCACAGGCCTGTGACTTAAGTTCTTTTTTCTTCTTAAGCTTCAAACACTCACCAATAACATGACCTTTTTTCTTACAATAATTGCATGTAGGAAGCGACCCCACCCCTGGGGATGCCTCAGAACGCTCGGACCTAGGACCGGACGTAGAACCACCTTGAGATGGTGACTGGGAACTAATGGACGACTGAGACTCTGGTAAATTTTTCTTTGGAAAATCTGACGTTTTTGCGCTATCGCTAGATTGAGTTTTTGACACAAAATTTTTCTTATGAGTGAGAGCATACGTATCAGACAAAACAGCGGCTTCTTCAAGAGTTTTAACATTTTTGTCTTCCAAATGAGTTCTTAAATCTTGATGTACACACTCTTTGAACTCTTCTATCAGAATTATTTGACGCAAATTGTCAAATGAATTGGGAATTTTCTTAGATCGAAACCACTGGTCAAATAAATCTTCTTTTTCTCGAGCAAATTCAACATATGTTTGATTTTCAAACTTTTTGTACTTTCTAAACTTTTGTCTGTACGCCTCAGGTACTAACTGATATGCTCTCAAAATCGTGTCCTTGACCTTGTCATAGTCTGAACTCTCAGCAATACTGAGCGCCGAGTACACTTCAGCCGCTTTGCCAATAAGTACACTTTGTAATAAAGTTGGCCAAAAATGGCGTGGCCACTTCAGATTGGCCGCGATTTTCTCAAAATGTGGAAAATATTTGTCCACGGACTTTTCTTGAAATTTTGGTACTAATCTGATGTTTTTGGCGGCATCGAATTCAGACTTGACAGGCGAAGGAACAGGATTTTCCTTAGCGCCTTTCTCTAACTTTAATTTTTCTAGCTCAAACTGGAGTTCTCTCTCGTGCATACGTTCCTGTTTCTCTCGTTCAAATTGTCTTTCTTTTTCTTCTTTTTCAAATTGTAATTGTATTTTCATTTTCTCTAATTCAAACTCAAATTTTGACATTTTGGTTTCGCTTGAAACAGGTTCAACAGGAAAATCGTATGACGACAAGATTTCCTCAGCTAAAAGCTCTTTAGCCACAATATTTCTAATTTCTTGTTTTCTCATAGAAGATTTTACATCTAACTTCAAGTGAAGACCTAAACCAATCAAATCATCTTTTTTCAGTGATTCGAACTCATCTACAGTCGGCGATTTCAAAAATTCAATGACCGAAAATACCATGATTGATTTCTGCTGGCAAAAGTTTTGAGAATTTTCCTTTTTTCAAAAAACGAACTTTACGTAAAGTGCAAATATGCAGAGATTACGATCCCGGACGAGCCCCCAATTCTGTTATGGGTCAGAATACCCCAAAACGCCAGCAAAAATCAGACAAAGACAGAATATAAATTTACAAGTTTAATTATGTACAAAATATATATATTTAAAATGATTACAACTTACAATACAATGTCCGGATCAAAGTGTCCGTTACGGTCCACAAAGTCTATCGAATGTATGGTTTCCGGTAATCACAAACGTTCTCGAAAGATCGGTGTCCAAACGTTGTTAAATGGATTAAAGTCTCAACAAATAAAGTGTCCCAGTATATCAGAATAGATGAATGAATCGTGTCTACGAATGTGTACGAATGTCCCCTCAACACAGTTCCTCAGAGGTATTTATATCTAATACCAATGAATTAACCAGAAGCTTCTAGAACAATGACTCATTACAAATGATCAACAATAGAGTAAATTCTAGAAATCACAGTCATGTGATGATAATGATGTAACAAAGAACATACTGGAATATTCTCTAATGAAATAAACATGACATAGTAAAATCTAGAAAGAATGATTATGAAATCATAATACAACATGACTAAGTACATGTGTACCTACACATAAAGTAAAACTAAAATAACACATGACCCACAACACAATCAGTGGACAATATCTGTTTGCTAGCTACATTTTTAAGCTCATTTGATGCAGAAAAATCAGGATTTCTGAATGAAGAATTCGTTTAATTTGAAAATATACCCATGATTTTTCTAGACAAGAATATTAATCAACGTTTCGGTCAACTAAAAAGCCATAGTGTAGATGTATTCACCACTTCCAATTATTATAACATTTTCCAGTTAATTGCTAACATAACCCTGGCACAAAAGCTTATATGAGTCCAAAAATGTACCGAAAGACGTAGCAGGATGTAACATAAGAAAATGTCAAAATGTCCAACTTTTCAGGGGTTTTATGTGTCTATCAGGTCATTAAGTGAAGATTGAGCACGGTCAAATGATTAAATTAGGTTTCTTTTTCAACATTTTTTCATGCAATATCTACTATCAGGTCTTGTTTAGCCAAATTTAAGGACTTGCGACTATTTTGTGTCTAAAATTTGACGAATTCTCGACTTACGACTTTTTGATTCTGTATATTACTAGTATCCAGTAGCATGTCAGAGGAAAACATCCAAAAATAAGTTGATTAAGACTAGTACAAGAGATTCTAAAACTAAAAAGTGCTTTCAAGATTGAATTACGTCGTAGACACACACTTGATGTTTTGTTTGGAAAAAAAAGTGATACGACTTTTTGATACTTTGGATGACAAATTCTGTGACTTCTACTTGACTTAGAATTACGAGGATTTGATTGAATATGTATCAAGTATCAATATTTCCAAATTTGCAATTAAAATTCCCCGCCAAAATTGACTTACGACATTTTCATTTGTCGCCGACGATATAATGCTACAGGACCCACGTTTTAGAAATTTAGAAAACAAACATTTTCGAATGCATTGAAGAAACGATCAACCGAAGTTGATCGATCTTGGCTACATGTGCCCTCGGGACTCCTGGTCCACCAGCAGTGACACTCACCAAGTGGTACAAATGTTAACTGTCTTCAAATTGAATGAAATCATTATAGAACAGATAAATTTTCAGCATGGACCAGACATGCACGTTTCGGGTACTTAACTCTCGACAATGATCCTCAATCTAAGCAATGTAATACAGCCAAAGAGTGTGCAAGTTATGTCCAAAAATGTATAGAAAGACGTAGAAGGATGAGTGGTATATGACGCTACAGGACCCAAGTTTTAGAAATTTTAAGAACCGAAATCTTCGAAGTTGAAGAAACTATCGACCGAAGTTGATCGAATTTGGCTACATGTGCCCTCGGGGACTCCTGATCCACCAGCAGTGATACTCACAAATGTTAACGTCTTCAAATCATAGAAGTTGAGATTATACATATTTAATACTAAAGATATTTTCTTTGTCGAGAATTTTTGTTGAACAATTGATAATAATGTATTTGGTATTCGTACGAGAACAAACTGTGCGCTTCATGATAAATATAAATGAAATAAAATAAAACAGGAGAGTATGACATGGTTAAGGTATTTTGGAAGAATTTAGAATGTAGGCCACATTTGAAATAAATGAATTTTCTTTCCTTCGACACTTCAGGAAAGCTGTTTTAAAAGAAATGAACAATAAATGAATTTCAAAAATTTCTATGACTTTTATCAAAGCTTTATCGCTTAATTTACCCAATCTCAAATTCAAACGAATTTCAGTTCTATTATCGTATTATTGTTCTGACTGAAGTCGTTGTATTTTCTAAAATGTGAATACTCAAAGAAAAGAAATAGTTTTGGACCAAAGTAAGTTTATTAAAAAAATAAAAGAAGAAATTTGGTATCCAGGCATCGCTGTATAAGCATTTGTCACTTATACTTTTTTCTCTTCCTCTAGAGGTTTACTCTCATGCCCCATATAATGAAGCTATTTGTTTTCTTTACTGTATATGGATTCAAAGTAAGTTTTGCCTCATTGTGGTTGCATGTTTTTGCCTGGAAAGCTTATTGACATCTTGTGAATGCACAAGTCACACTGGCTATCAATCATATGAAATTATTACGCTTTTTTTCTAGAATCTGTCAATAGACCTAGGATACAAAGTATATCACTCAACTGCATTTTAAAGAGTAGGATTTAAACTGCTTTATTCTTATACAAAAAGAAAGAGTAAATAAATGAAGTAAAAACAAACAAAAATAACTACAAAATATCTAAAATGCCTCAACAATCAACTGGCTAGCTAACTATCCAATAAAATAAACAAGAGGCCCAAGAGGGCCTTTATCGCTCACCTGAAAACTACGTTAACTAAGCATACCAAACAAAAGAAGCTGAAAATGTATGAATATCGCCCCCTTTCCTCTTTAAAAAAGTCATCAAAATCGAAAAATTAAAATCTTAACATAGAATACATATCAAAGCATTAAGTAACTTAAATATGCAGTAAATGAGTGTGTAAAATCATACATTTATTGAGTTATTCAAAGAAATAAGGTAAAATGGTGCATTTCTGAAAATACAGACTTCGGAGTGAAACCAAAAATCTGAAGACATCTCTCTAGATCATCCTGATGCTTTCGGTTTGTCGATTCGTGTTTCGGTTCTGAAGAAGTTTGTCAAAGGAGGGTTAACCCGTGGCCTACTTTTGCCTGTGATAGAGCCACCTGTTGACGGATCCGGACGAAAAACAACAACACTTGTACCAAGTTTCATCAAAATCCCTTCCGCCATTCTTGTAAAGAAGTCGAAAATGTTAAAATTTGACGAGGGACGGACGGACAACGGACGAATGGAACGCTTTAACAATAGTTCACTTGAGCTTAGCTCATGTGAATTTGTAGGGAAAAAAGGAGGAATTTGTAATCATAATCACATTGTATATTGACTTGTTCCTTGGATTGCGTTTTCGATTGAGGATACTTAAAGTGAAACAGCTGTATCGTTTTACTGGATTATTGAACCTAAATTGGTTCTTTGGGATGATAAGCTACTCAGGAAAAAATCTAATTTCAAAAGCAAACATGTAAGATTGATGGCCATTTCGTACATGTTAAAATAAATTACTATCAGATACATCACGATTGTTGGAGCGGAAAGGTACTTTCGACCTGAAAACTATTTTTACATTTATTCTATTTATACCTAAAATTAATTTACACAAGCTGTTTTTTTTTCTCCCTTCCTTTTTTTCTTGGAAGGGGTGGTATTCATTTAGTGGTTTTTCGATACATGGATATCGGACTAAAAATAAATTGGAAAGTTTCATGTGTTTCAGGATTTGATTATATTTTTTCATCAAAGTGCACATTCGGGATCTGAAATGAAGTAGTTTTAAAATTGAGATAATACATAATATTATGTATTATCTCAATCTGGTATTAATACCAGATATGGATTTTAAAGAATTCGAAGGAACTTTTAGAACATCTGAAATCCACTCATTTTAGTAGAGTCCATTCGATCAAAGCGTTTGATTTTTCGACACTTTACACTACAATCCCACATTCTAAATTGAAAGAAAGACTCGCAAAAATTATAAGTAATGCGTTTACAAGTAAGAACAGCAATCGCAAATACAAATTTATTGTTGTTAACTATGACAAAACCTACTTTGTAAAAGAAAAGTCCGATTCTGAAAATAAGTACACTGAAACAGATATTATTCAGATGTTAAACTTTCTGATCGACAACATTTTTGTGGTGTTTGGAGGAAAGGTCTTCCAGCAAATTGTCGGAATTCCAATGGGGACCAATTGTGCCCCACTTCTTGCCGACATTTTCCTTTACTCGTACGAAGCTGAATTCATCCAATCTTTGGTCTCTGAAGGGAAAAGATACTTAGCTTCTGGCTTCAACTTAACTTACAGATACATAGATGATGTGTTGTCCATCAATAATCCAAAATTCGCGGATTACCTCAGCAGTATCTATCCTTCGGAGTTTAAAGTCAAAGAAACTGCAGAGACAAATAATTCAGCATCCTATTTGGACATAATGTTGTCCAACGACACTTATGGTCACATGGACATCTCACTCTACGACAAACATGACGACTTCAATTTCAGCAATATAAACTTTCCTTTTCTGAGTAGCAACATCCCTTCATCGCCTGCTTATGGTGTGTTCATATCTCAGTTGATACGCTATGCCAGAGCAAGTAACAAATATACGGATTTTGTTCCGAAAGCTAGGCGTCTTTCAGATAAGCTTCTCAGTCAGGGATATGTTTGTGACCGACTAACATCGTCACTGAGGAAGTTCTACGGTCGATATGGGGAACTTGTCATACACTATGATGTCCCCCTCTCCAGAATGGTGGATGATATTCTGTCATAGACCATTTGAACCATCCAACCAAAGATTGTACGCTATCACTTCCGAATGGAATGAGTTAAAGAAGATCCTGACGATAATCTCAACAGCACTCACAATAGAGCACCAAATTGAGCATCGACGGACCCCTAGCAAGCTAGAGGTGGGACCAGGTGCCCGGGAGGAGTAAGCATCCCCTGTTGGCTAGCCGCACCCGCCGGCGATGATCATGCAGGAAAATGAAAACATATAAACAACATGAACTGCATAGTCTGAGGCCATTTCTATGTAGAAAGTGCTGTGGCGACCATGTCAGGGAAAATATTCAAAACACTTACTGTCAAACCCCTCGCGGGGAACTTTTTTACGAGCTCCACACGGCAAAGGGCATAAGTGTGACACAAATGAGTTAAAGAAGATCCTGACGATAATCTCAACAGCACTCACAATAGAGCACCAAATTGAGCATCGACGGACCCCTAGCAAGCTAGAGGTGGGACCAGGTGGAAGTAACCGGATGTGACAGTTTTACCGAATTGAAGCAGCGGGTGTTGCATGCAAGCAGGAGATGCTTACTCTTCCTGGGCACCTGGTCTCACTCCCATATAGGGAGTTCGGTTCTTTTTATATGGTGGAGGTTTTTGTTTGTTTGCTTTGGTTCCTGTTTTATCCTGATTTTGTATGCCTTCGGTTTCTGATTTTCTGAATTATCGATTTTGTGCTGTATACTGGGATATGGTCATTATCCATATTTGTCATTATATACATGTATATTTTTTATAATATTATATACCAGTGTTTTTTATTTCCCTCTTTTAGGCACGATTTCTGTCGAGTCGGATTTTTCAATATTGTTCCAGAAAATTCTTAGAATCTGTACATATTAAGGGAAAGTTGTGACATTGACTGTGAATTATATAATTCTATCAGTTCGATTTCATTCATACGGAGATTACCAATCTTCTAGTTTCATTCAAGGGAAATTTTCTGGATGTGTGCCTGGGCCTCAGAAATCCCTACAATTTCGTCAGAAGCTTATATTGCATGGTTATTGTTGCAAGTTGCATAATATTTGTTTCATCAGGTCGTGGGAAATCAAACATCAAAGTGGTATTCTACTGAATTCATACTTTGTAAATAAAATTTATATTCTCTTCAGCTCTATAAAACTTAAAGTCTCGATATTTAACCAACTTGATCCCCATATAAACTCTAAGGAGTCTTTCTAAAATCTGTCTGCCCTGAGACTCTGGGATATAATCTCCAAACAGATAACGATTAGGAGGAAGTACATGGAGACGAATATGAGCCAATGTCCTTGATTGTAATTACCTAGCATTGGCTAGCGTTATATAATGCAAACGAGTAGATGATTGGCTAATGTATAGCAATCGATCAGTGTTTCCCGTTGTCAGTTTTGTTAATTAAACTGTCACGGGAATGGAATCATATGATGGTCTTGAGGTGGACGGGAAGATGGTCAATGACAATATATGTATGGCGCTGTGAGCAAATATAACAATTTATATTCATTTGTAAATTTATCATGTCATGAAATTCATATGAAAGATTAATTAGAATAATATAATGTATTCAATTATGATTTATCTCAATAAATGTAATATATGAATAGATATCAGAAGCACTGGGCATACAAAACAGTACGTGCTGTGTTGGCTAAAGCGATACGGAAGTGTTCCAATTCTATACCTTCATGAAGAAAATTCCAAACCAATTTTCTGCACCAGACACGTGTTTCGAATATTAAATTCTCACCAGTGATGCTTCCAGCGGATCCATCAAAATTCATTTCTGTACCGCCCTCTTTTAGATCTCTTAAGATCACCATAGAAGTCCCACAAACATTTAGATGGGAAATGTATTGCTTAGAGTCCCGTTGTAACAAGTATGTTTCAATATCTATTACTGATTTTTTTCATAGTTTCTATGGGAAAGTGTTTCTTTTCGCATGTTTATATCAAATTTGTTTTTTATGTGACAATTATTTCCAATCTTCGATGTAATTATAAGATACTCTGTGCATACAAAATATTGAAGGATTTTTAACAGGGCAGTTATGCACAATCTGTAGGTGAATGATATAGACAAATTTGGGCTTTTGATTTAATCCTAGCCATCGGAGGATTCATATGTTTTTACCTACCGTCAAATATTTCGAAAGTCAAGAGTCACATCTCTTGATGACGTAAGTCAGGATGAATGAAAAAAAAAACGTTTGAAATTTCTTATTTAAAAGTAGAAAAGTGATATTGGATAAGAGTATTCCTACTATCAACTCTTGAATCTGATGACGATTCGCGAGTTTATCAACTCTTATCGAAATGTGTTGCACAGTCATATCACATACCAGAAATGAAGTTTATTTTCTTATGACATACTGGTCAACGGATCTCTATGCTATGCCCGAATTTGTTCATATTTTCAAAGGCATTTGTCCTCTTTTGAAAATTGATCAGACATACTTTGTGGTAGCATGGCCAGATCATTATTTCACTCCAACCAAGAGACCAAATACTCTTAATGGTTTTATATGTACGTTACGGAGAGATCCTTCGTCACAGTCAGTTAGAGTGTAATTCCTACGAATGCGCTGGTACAAGGCTGTGGATTGGTCAAGTACTATGCAGAGTGTCTGTTCAACAATAGCACTTAAACGTCTTCAATTCAATAGCATCATTTAAGAAGAGATAAATTTGCAGCATGGACCAGACGTGCACGTTTCGGGTACTTAACCCTCGTCAGTGATCCTCAATCTAAACAATGTAATATGGCCAAAGAGTATGAAAATTATTTAATCCAAAAATTTCTGAACTCTAAAAAGTCAGACATTATCTTCGTTAAGACGTTAAGCATTTGTCACTGCAGTGTTTTTTACGATTCAATGGAACTATTAAACTAAACTCTTAAGCATCTCTTTGTCAAAAACTGAAAGATATTCAAGGTGGCATGTTCTGAAAACCTGCCTTGCGTTAAACCATTTGCCTTGCCTTGCCTCAAATTTTGCATTGATTTTTGCCTCTTGTCTCTTGCCCCTAGCCTCTGGATTTATCCCTAGCCTTAACCTGACCCAAAATGACCAGACACTATAATCACTTTCGGGCCACAGACCACGTGCCATATCTTCTATTCTGACAGATTTGAAAATGAAATCTTCGCGGTCTTCGCATTAATTGTTATCAATCAGGTATCAAGGGATTCAAAGAAGGAACTGCATGCATGGCGTGCACTTTGATTAGGAGAGATTTAAATTACGTTTATACTTAATGTATAGCGGCGCAGTTTGTTTATAACAGTTATGATTAACCTTGTAATGTAAGTTATAATTTTATAATATTGATATTCATAATTTCACAGAGAAATGAAATATACTTACAAAAATTTGTTGAAATAAATTATTTTGAATAATAAATCAATAAAATGACTAGATTTGATTGAGGATCACTGGCGAGGGATAACTTAAGAACCCGAAACGTGCATTTTGGTCTATACGTTTATCATTAGTTATTAATAATTATCTATCATTATCATTTTTTTTTCAAATTACATTTTTGATAGAGATGCAGTATTCAAACTTACGCCTAACGTGAATAATTATCAACGCCACAAAATTCTTTCATTGAATCCCTTGATACCTAATTGATAGCAATTGATGCGAAGACCGCAAAGATTTAATTTTCAAGCATATGAGAGGGAACGTGGTCTGTGACCCGAAAATTATTACAGTATCTGGTCATTTGAGTTCATGTTAAGGCTGGGAATAAATCCAGCGGTTAGGGGCAAGAGGCAAGGGGCAAAAATCAATGCAAAATTTGAGGCAAGGCAAGGCAAATGGTTTGACGCAAGGCACGTTTTCAGAATTTGCCATTCAAGGTTACCTACAAGTTCAAACCATCCACAAAATAGATTTTGACACATTCACAGGTTTTGACCTTTGCTGCATTGCAAACTTGACAGGTGTTGATAGCAAGTAGGATATACTTAATCTCCCTGGACACCTATTCTTTTCTCCAGTTTTGATTATTTTTCCCCTTTGTAGTTAGGTCTTCCGACTTCCGTCGGAAGACCTATTGTTTTCGTAACCGTGGAAAATTGGATCAGCGATTTCTCAAGAACCCTGTAAGCTAGGACAATGAAAGTTCTCCAACGTTACGTTTGGAGTAAAAGCTAGATTGGTCTTTTTTATTTTTGGTCTCTGTTATTTTTTTTATCATGTTTTTTAGTAGATTCAAATATATGTCGGGAGCGTCGAATTACTCAAAAGGACCGAAAATTTCATGTTTTGCTATTTGTAAGCTTAAATATCTCGTATTTTGCTATCTACAATTTCCATTCTTTTTGAAAGTCGACAGCCATGCAAGATATGAAATGCTAGATGCACACTGTAACGATTTATTACGATGACGTCCTTCACCGTCCTTCATATTTCCAAATTCAGAAGTTCATAGGA
Source organism: Pinctada fucata (assembly GCA_028142955.1). Lineage (NCBI taxonomy): Eukaryota > Metazoa > Mollusca > Bivalvia > Pterioida > Pteriidae > Pinctada > Pinctada fucata. The sequence goes on from AP027105.1 coordinate 55,837,274, forward strand.
GGAAGACACTTTTTTGCTTATAATAGTAAACAAAAATTAAGCTTATGAAGTTTCCTAAAAATTTCAATATTATTATTTTTTATCCATATATCTGTCTTATTTAGTCTTTCTGATTTTTCCTATCTCTTACTGTTGAAAAGATATGAGCATCGAAATTTTGAGTTGGGTATTTCGATACACCTTCACGCGAACAGATCGGGCGCACACTAAAATTGGTAGTCCGAGTCCGACTCGAGAAAAGCAGTGTTGAGATTTTCAAATTCCGATTTCACGGCAATGATGAATATGCATTTCATAAATACATTTCGATATACACAATTTGATTTTAAAACAGTTGATTAATTTAGAAGAGATCTAATACGCATAGGCACAAAAATCTAGAAAAGGTTCTATTTAAACATCATACAATCTGTCTGAAATTCGCTAATTGCAAAGAGACATCTGAAGGAACGGTTATTACCTCATACTCTGTAACAGCGGGGAGTTTAACTTACACAGACATTCACAACATTTGACAATTTGTTTAAATCCAGCCCGAAGAACCGGCGAAAATTTTTCTCCGACTCTGGTAATGGCTGAAAAAAATGGCCTGCTCAGAAAATTGCTGAAAAAATTTTACCGGCTGGCAATAGAATTCCTGCCCCCCCCCCCCCCCCCCCCCCCAATCAAATGGTTGCTCACCAACAATTATCGGTTTGAAAATTTAATGTTACTGCTATTTGAAAACTTAAATATATAATATAAATACATGTAATGTGACGTCCTTCATATTTCCAAACCAAAAATTGTATAGGAGGAAGACACTCTTGTTGCAACCGCAACAAGAAACCTTTCTAGTTTTTTTTCTGTTCTTTCTTATGTTTTTTTTTTTTTGCATTTTTTGCTATTGGTTGTGATTTTTGAAGTCGGATTAGGGATGTGTGTTTGAATGTCACACACGGATTTATATTGGAGTTTTTTTCTTCAAATAGAATGACTTTATGTTGTAAGGTGCAAAGCTTCATTCGGAAGAACACAACACCTAACATTAACTGTAAGACTTTCCATTTCAATTTACCATATGAAATAAAATATTTAATTCGATATCAAACACTCCTTTTCACGTGAACAGATCACGTGTGGAGAACCCAACTTTGGTGTTGATTATACAAATGTTTTGAGTTCAATATATCATGTATTATTGTCCTGAAAGGATGGCCCTCGCTGAAAGCCCTTCGTTTCTCTTCCATTGATTCAATAAGCCAAGCTTGGTTATTTCGCACTGTGAGCTCTAATTCTCGATAATAACTTTTATTATAGCACAATTTCTCCGAGCATGAATATCTGCTTCCTTTAGAGAGAAAGTATTGAATTGTGCAGCAGCATGTCAACGGAAAATCAGTGTAACAGCGTTTGAACTGTGAAATCAGCAGAAATGTAAAATTTAAGCCCTACGCGCGAACAAGGAAAAAAAGAACAGTACATGTAATAAGTTTGACCACTTCTGGGTTTCGCAACAGAACGTTGATATTAGTGTTGTACATAAGACGATTTTTAGGAATCAATAATTGGAAAATAATCGGAAAGGATAAACCGATCGATTAACGATTTAAATCTGAAAACAATGCAGTTTAAAAAATGTAACTAAAGATACGAAGATTTTATTCAGAAATTTTGTTGAAACAAAATATGAAGCATTCCATTTCAATTTTTTAACACTGCTTACGGGTAAAACAATAAGTAGCAACCGCATGTGTAACTTTGAAAAAGAGGGGAAAAATACATCAGTTACAAAGTGTACCATTGGCCAAATAAGCACCTACCAATTGCTACCAGAGTTAATCGAAGATTACCGATGGCTGCTAACTGGTACCTTTGGTTATAAATGTTAAAATTCGTCAAATGTACACCCCTGGTGACTAATGGTTGCCAAAGGTGGCTGTCAGTGACCAATATATACCTGAGTAATTTATACTTTCACATAGGTAAATTCCCCTGTCTGTGTTTCAATATTTCGAGATTAGCCAGGGTACTTCTCAAGTGGAAGCACTTTCAGTCAGGTTTTCGGATCACTTTGAGGCCACTATTGGGTACAGGGAGGAGCACTTCAGTGGGGATTCAAGGGGTAGAGCCCAGGAATCTGATGGACTTTACACATTTACAGGGTAGTTTACTACATTGATATGACCCATTGTACACTTTCTTTTCTTTTACATATTTTTTTTGCAAAACAATGTGGAATCATCTGCGTAATTATGTACGCCTGGCTACGCGCCAGTCTCAATGATATATGGGGAAGGAATTAAAGCCTTTTGAAATAAGAGGTTATGACAAGTTTGGTGACCTAATTAAAATTTAGTAGACTGCCATTGGTGAAAAATGCTTACCAAAGTTAATCATTGGCAAACGTAGGCAATTAACATTAATTAACAATTGGTGACATATATGACCATTTGTTACCAAAGGTGGAATTCTGAACGCACGTACAGAGACCTTCCTTTCATCGACAATGAATTGTAAGATACTGAAATCGATTATCGGAATCGAAAAGTTTTTAGCGATCGACAATCGACTGTTGGCGACAATTTGTTCATCACTAGTTGATATTGTCATAAACTGTAAAAAATTACCTCAGATGATTTAAAAATGCACGATAGTTGACCTTTTGGACTCTCTTTTCTATAGTGTTGCACATACTACCTATAGTGTTCCAGACGGACCTATTCTCTAGTACGACCAGGCTAGTGCACATGTTTAGGTTTAATCATATTTTATTACAAATAACAGAAAAAGGATTGGGCAAAAGTTTTCACAACATTATATAATGCCCTCTCCTACGTGTACATGTAGTTATTGTTTGTAAATATCCTGAGCATGGGTTAATTTTTCTAGTAATTTGTTTTCGCCTTCGAGTATTGAAACTGTAAAACATGGTATCGTATTGATTGGTTGAGAAATATAAATACCGTATGTTGGCTGTGTAGAAACATGTCTAATCACAATAATGTTAATGTTAAATCTACAACAAGCTTGGCCAAACTGCAATGCCGAGGACTCACTCTTGCAGATTGTTACTGAATCTGACATAGATGTTGTCTAGCAAGGACAGTAATATTTTGTAAAGGCCATCCCATCTTATGATTTATTTATTATAGGTATACGATGAAGAATTACGACAATATTGCCTATCTCTTGGACCACTAATTAGTTGTGATAGTCAATAGCAATGTACTTTTTATGACGAGGAAGTGTGGTGTTAAGTGACACTCTCACATACTAAGTTTCAGCGAATGAAATGAAAATGCTTGTCTGAAAACCTTTTAAACAATTTTTTGGACTTTTTCACTGTTGGGAACAGCATACCTCTATAATACCTGATGAGATGAGTAATGTAACTTTGCATGACATCAGTCTTAGAAATGACAATAGAGAAACTATAGAATATTGAAGCCGAGTTATTGTTATTCTTAAAATGCATTTTTGTTGGAACTTCAAATTATTTTGATTTAACTGATTGAAAAAGATACAAAATAAATGCATTTTCTAACAGGTATAGATCCATATAAAGAATCCTTTGACGGTAGAATATACATTTTCCGAATGTACTCAACAAGTCTTGGCTATTACGATACTTCTCCATATGTTATTTCTACCTCAGTGTTTGATAGTATTATTCCAATTGTCATCAGTTCTTGAATATTTTTCCTAGATGGCTGTTAGGCTACATGGTTGCACACATCCTCGGTTCCCCATACTATTCGACCAACCCGCAAATACCATGGGGAACCGAGGACGGGTTGGATTTTTTTTCTATAAAACAAGGAGGCTATTTTATAACAAATATGTGTACGTTCTACGAGGTTGTGAGATGAATAATATAACACTGTATGATATCAGTATATGGATTGAAAACAGAGAAACTATGAAGGGTTGCTTGCGCGTAATCCGAATTACCACGCCATTTATGTAATTGTAGTGAATAGACGTCTTATAAACTAGGTATTGGTTGCCCATTCATACCGTATACATTGTATCCGTATTTCAAATACGTCCTGATGTTTTGTGTCGTTGGTGTTTGTTGGTACCTTCACGTCTATGGATTTATTGTGATTATTTATGTTGGTATGTGTGCGGTCTGGATGTCGCCAAATTAGTGTTACCTTTTTTTGATTTTAGAAAATAGATAATTTGACCTTAATGTTACAAGGAAAGTATACAAATTGATAAAATTGCAATGTAAAATAATGCAAGATAGTACAATTTTTGATGTCATTTTACTGTTCACATTCTGTGAATTCTCTTAGCTAAAAATTGTAGAAACCTTTTTGTTATAAAAAAAATGAGCATTCCCTAATAATTAGTCTTTCCATACTTCACTCGGAGAATGCTTGCTCATATTAAAGAGAAGGGAGAAAATGAGATATTAATTGCCAATTATAAATTGAGTTCTACATGTAGTTTCAATTAATTTAAAATGAAATGAAAAGAGAATCATTCTATATGAAACGTCATTACATTGTACCTTTTCGTTATTTGTCTTGAAATGATCTTTAGAAGTCAGAAGCTTTTCTCTGTGATGTACAGGATTTGAAAAAGACGTTGAGTAAGACCTGTTTTATCCTTATAGGCAGCGTATGGTGCATATTGATCTCATTGTTGGTTTCGTCTTTGCAGTTTCCTCCAACGTCTAACGTCTTACGTCTGAAGTTTTACAATGATATCAAATAAAATATGTTCATATATAGGTCAAGTCTGAATTTTAAAGCGCAAGCAAACATTTCTCGGTATTATTTTTTCGAACAATGTAAATGTTTGCTTTGCATCTGTTACACAGTTTGCATTCAAATCGAATTAAGGTTAATTAATACTTTTTTTCTATCTAACTACGTCGAACAATCATTACACTGAGAACTTGTAGCAGAACATACATCATTAGATACTGTCGAGGGCAGGATCTAAGCTTATATAGAATCATAGATAGTGTGTATATTTGAAATCCAATTCATCAAATCATTTCTTTAAAGAAAAATGCTTGCATCAAGTTTTACTTGAAAAGGTCCTATTATCAATAATGTCTTCCCGAAGCTCGACCACCATAAGCAAACAATAAAGCTCAGATCGATAACGGTATTGGGAGCAAACAGCAGCTATCGAATCAAACCATGTAAATCAAAATGCTTAAAAACATATAACTGTTACGGTTCAGATAGGAAAACAAGCATGGATGTACAAAGAGTACCATTAAAATCCCATACAAATCTGATTTATCTCCGCTCCCAGGTTAATTAAGTACTTCTTTCAAATTAGAATAAAAGGTTTATGTCAATAAATCCGTAATCTAGCCAAAGTGTAGGTCAATAATTACGACAGTCAGTCGGCATCAGTCTACTGGAACTGCTTAGAGTCGGAGTGCTGCATGAGAAGGCAAGATGTAATGAACTTTTAGGGGATGATACAGCGTTCTCCATTTAAAATCGTGTAGAGAATAGATATGTTCCAACTCCACTGTCATAGAGCGGCCTTCAGGATATTAACAATTCAAATTCGGCGTAAATTGTCTCTAGTAAGAAATGAATACAACTTGAAACATCCTTTCACAGCATTAAACCTAGTTAGAATAAAAATTATATTGCATTACGATATTTTTGGAAATGTCAAGGACAAAATGTACATAAAAGCACGATCAGCTATGAATGTAGGCGGTCCCGATGTTTATGAGTCTTTCCCTTAAGCTTTACACATGTATGTACTGTCCTTTATGTTTCATCTATGCTTTGTTTAAGAAACAACAACTAGCTAGCCGTGGTTTATTGTCCAGTAATTCCACGAGTCGCATGAACCAATCAAATTATCAGATAATTTTGATTGGTTCATGTGAAGAGTGGAATTACTGGACAATGAATCACGGCTAGCTAGTTGTTATTTCTATTCTAATATAGCACGTGAATGGGCAGAGCTTAGCGCACTGGAAGTTTGTTGGAGATATTACATCAGCGAGTTCTATGGTACATATAGGGTGAAAATTTCAATTCACATTAGAATTATAATTATCTGCTGGTCCTCTTGATAAAATGTTGTTTCCTATTATTTCAGGTGGATTTCTTGTATGGTTATATTGAATTGTGTCAATTGTTTCTTGCACAGGGGCGAGGTATCAAAGCTCAACGTGTCACAATCTCCTTTCTCTGCGCAACCCCGCAACCTCTGTGTTTTCTTGCAAACGTGTGTGTTCCGCTGTGAGCACTGCAGTGATATACACATGGAGACATTTTCTTACAATTCTTTGCAAAACAGTGCTTACATTTTACTAGTTTTTAATGTATATTTTATGAACGGGATCATAAATGACAAAGAAAATTGCCTGAAAGTGAAATATTTTTCTTTAGCATGAGATTTGGAATCTCTGCATAATTGAGTATCGATTAATCTGAAAATACAAAATAAACAAAACGTTTTCCGATTGAATTGTTTAATTCTGCAATATACAATTGGAATCTACAGACTCAAAACACACACTGTACAACCTCAAAATTTGGATCCGAAGATGCTTGGTTAGACCTTTCATTGAAAGCTCAGTATAACCTTCAAAATTCTCTGAATGAATCATTTAATATTTCTAAATGTCCATTCAGACCGAGGGAATCCAACCTAACAATTACGATTGTATCTAATCTCCTGAGGAAACAGCTCATACTCTATATACAGTCCATGATAAATGCCCTCTAAGGAACTGCTAGCGACAAACATTTGGTGTTACAGACCGCGTAGTCCTTCCGCTAAAGTGACAAGTCCGACCAAACCTATTGATTGTTACCTTCCTCTTAAATGGCGTACAGCAAATTGACATCAATTCTTGTCAGCACTATTTGTTATTTGTCAAGACTATTGTTTAGGGTCATTTGCCAGCAGAAACTTGTTACTGTGTGTTAATACACTCCCTTTCCTTATCGTCTTTGACATCTGAAGCTCTGTATTAGAAAGGTTGATTAAATGGGCACTGTATACAGTGGTCCTGTCGTAACCTCACTCGCCGGTACTCGGTACACACTCTTCAACAGATGTCTGTGACGGTGACATCATCATTGATGTAGGTACTTATTTTAAAATATTGTTGAGAGGGATATAAATGACATTGTACATCGGAACTGAATGAAACCAGCTTGATTAAAAAAGGCTAATGATCTTTGAGTATTTACGCTCTGCATGTGTCAATATCGACAATTATAAGACATTCATAAGAAAAAAAATCAAAGTAATATAATTTGAGCTTATAAATTATCCTTAAGTTTGACAGTACTCGACTATTCCTAACACATTTATATATATTTTAGGCAGAAGTTGTTAAATTACATTCAAGGTTAGTAGTGAATGAAAGCAAAACACAAAAATCCAACTTGGAGGTGTTAGGAATATTCATTTAGGCCAATTAAGATGTATACTATATAATTCATTAAGGCAATTCTAGTTATTTCAGAGCATACCAAACTTGATAATTGCTGGTGGAAGCTGCTAAAAAAAATATATATATAAGAAAATTAAAAATTGAGTGAGTAAATGAAAGTCAAACACCAAACCCGAAATCAGATTCCAAAATTCACAATCAAAAGGCCTACAAATTCTTTAAAAAATATTTAACAGAACTTTTTCTAAAGCGTGGCTCCTGTAGCATCATATCCCACCCATCCTGCTACGTCTTTCGGTACATTTTTGGACATTATAACTTTCACACTCTTTCAGAACACATTTTATAGATTTAAGATCACTGACATGGGTTAAGTACCCGAAACATGTATGTCTGGTCCATGTAGCTTTATTTGTTCTAAAATGATGCTATTGGATTTGAAGACGCTTAACATTTCTCAAGAGAAAAGAAAACTATGACAAACAGACGGAGACAATAACACAGCTCCATATAAACACGAACGACAACTTTATCTGAAGAATAATCTCAGGAATCCAGTGCATATAATATACAATATATTGTAGGTGGTGCTGTTAAAACACGCGAATTATATTCAAATGACACATGAATCATGTCACACATATAGTAGTTAAGTATTGAAGCGTAAAGCTTATTCCAATTTCTCTTGCTGTATTGTTTAAGAACAAGGAGGGTCTCACTCAGTAACACCGGGAATAAAAACAATTACAAAAAAAATTATTGTAAGTGCTGCAACCTTGTAAGAATTCAATAAAAAAAATCAGATGTACACTACATTGAAAAATGCACTTTCCTGCCAAACATAATATTTGCTTGTACAAATTAATAGATTAAAGTGGATATCAGTCTTGACGCAAAGTGTAATTGATCCTACTAATATCAACATTTGGAGAAAAAAAATTGTCCAAGCTTTGCATTAAGGATTGCTTCCAATGTACGACCAAAAAATAGAGATGTTGCAGATATTCTGTAACAAATTTTGATGACAAAAGCCAAAAAACAAAAATAAATAAATAAAACCTTTGTTTGTAAAACACGAATGCCCCCGTTGGCATCTTTGTCACTAAAACAGATCATAAGTAGTATCACATTTGAGGTCAAGGTCACAAGGTCAAATTTTGGTATCCATGGAAAGGTCTTGTCACAAGGAAAGCACATGTGAAATATGAAAGCCATATCACTTACCATTCAAAAGTTATGCCCAAGGTTAAAGTTTTTCAAAAGTAGGAAAAACTCCAAGAGCAAGGTCACAAGGTCAAAATTTTGGTATCCATGGAAAGGTCTTGTCACAAGGAATACACATGTGAAATATGAATGCCCTATCACTTACCATTCGAAAGTTATGCCCAGTTATGCACAGTTTTTCAGAAGTAGGCCAAACTCCAAGAGCAAGGTCACAAGGTCAAATTTTGGTATCCATGGAAAGGTCTTGTCACAAGGAAAGCACACGTGAAATATGAAAGCCATATCACTTACCATTCAAAAGTTATGCCCAAGGTTAAAGTTTTTCAAAAGTAGGAAAAAACTCCAAGAATAAGGTCACAAGGTCAAAATTTTGGTATCCATGGAAAGGTCTTGTCACAAGGAATATACATGTGAAATATGAAAGCCCTATCACTTACCATTCGGAAGTTATGCCCAAAGTTAAAGTTTTTCAAAAGTAGGTCAGACTCCAAGGTCAAGGTCACAAGGTCAAAAATTTTGGTATCCATGGAAAGGTCTTGTCACAAGGAATACACATGTGAAATATGAGAGCCATATCACTTACCATTCAGAAGTTATGCCCAAGGTTAAAGTTTTTCAAAAGTAGGTCAAACTCCAAGGTCAATGTCACAAGGTCAAAAATTTTGGTATCCATGGAAAGGTCTTGTCACAAGGAATACACTTGTGAAATATGAAATCCGTATCACTTACCATTTAAAAGTTATGGCCAAGGTTAAAGTTTTTGCGGACAAACAGACAGACGGACAGACCAAAAACTATGCCCCCGAATCTTCGAATACGGGGGCATAAAAAAAGAAACCCCAAACCTATCACCTCTCATTGACATATTACAAATGGGGGGAATTTTTAATCATCTCCTCAGAGAAGAAGATGGAATGCAGTTCGATACATGTCAAGTCCAGAAAGCCATGCTTAATGCTGATGATGTAGATTGTACACGATGGATGCACTCCCGATTAATTACATTGTACCACCAAACACCATCTTGTTGTATTCCTACACTATGGCATTTATAGGAGTAAGGGGGATTAATACATTCATCACTGGTTCCTCACATAACACAACTGCAATGTAATTTTAAGAAAGCGATTCTCTCCCCCGGGGAATCTAGCAGGGCTATGAATGTTTGTCAATCGGTTTTATCGTAATTAAATTCCCTTGGTCGTAACGATTTTGTAACGTACTTTTTGATAGGAGAAGAGCATAGATTGCAGATTCAAACATCATGGAAGCGTTTTACTTATCAATTAAAATCTTATGTCATAATTCAAAAACTTAAATCACTGTCAATTATCACTGAAAGTAAAGTCAATACAGAATGTTACTAAGGACGAAAACCATTGAGCTAATTCAGAATTTTGAACGCTTTTAATTTAAATATCTATTAAAATAATCTCCAACTTTTTAATACTTTAATTTGGACACTGTCTATGTTTCCTTTCCCCTCATTAGACATTAAACATTACAAGCTTTCTTTGCGAGCAGGAGATGTTTAATCATATTGTACACCAACACTTAATCTTAGCCCTGTGTCGGAGCACACTTTCAATTGTTAAACGTCTTCAAATTCAATGGCATCATTTAGGAACAGATAAATTTGCAGCATGGACCAGACATGCACGTTTCGGGTACTTAACCCTCGTCAGTGATCCTCAGTCAAAACAATGTATTAATGGCAAAAAATATCTTATTATTATTATGTCCAAAATTGTACCGAAAGACGTAGCAGGACGGATGGGATATCACGTTTTAGAAATTTCAAGAAATTTTGATAACAGAAATTTTCGGAAGAAACGATCAACGGAAGGTGATCGAACTTTGCTACATGTGACCTCGGATACCCTGGTCCACCAGCAGTGACATTCACCAAGTGGTACAAATGTTGAACTTTTCAAATTCAATAGAATCATTTAAGAACAGATATTTGCAGCATAGACCAGACATGCACGTTTCGGGTACTTAACCTCTCCTTAATATAAACAATGGAACATGGCCAAAGAGTATGATAGTTATGTCCAAAATTGTACCGATAGATTTAACAGGATGGGTAGGATATGATGCTACAAGACCCACGTTCTAGTTTCAAGAAATTTTGATAACAGAAATTTTGGGATGCATTGAAGAAACGATCAATCGAAGTTGATCGAACTTGGCTTCATGTGCCCTCGGAGACACCTGGTTAACCAGCAGTGACACTCAAATCACACAATGACTTTCCATTGATTTCGGATGGGGGGGGGGGGGGGGGGCAGGGATGTTATAACATCTGTACTGTATGCATGACTTTTTGACCGTTAAACGGTTTATTTTTTATCGATCTAGTAACTCAGAAAGGGATTTGTCTGGTGAACTAATGAAGCTTTACTTGGTCAATGTCAGATGTTTTTCAATTAGCCACTGTATACAATTTTGTGACCTCGTAACCTATACAACTGGTTTGTTGCTTTGGAAGAGTCTCTGGGGATGTATCCATATAACAGGAGAGAAAAAGTGCATAAAATGTAGGGATTGCTTTGTCTGTGTGTCCATTCGTTTATGTGGTCACACGACCTCGGATAAAGGTGGTGTGAAGATTTTTCATCACGAACAACAGCATACTAAAAATGAAAGTGATCGTGGGTACACACTGTTCACAAGATATTCATGTAGCGCCGACTCAATTTGCAAAAGATATACAGACGAAAAGACAGACGGACAAGCAGACAGACGGACCAATGACTTATAAACATGTTTGTGAGTGCTTGGACTGACGGACTCGAAAGCAAAAGTAATTGAGGGATGATAATTCAGATGACCACTTATTTCAGTCCTGCGGATTTTGTTCGCCTTGAATTTGAGTTCATATGTACTCACTCGAAATACGAGCATATAGCTTCTGCTTTTTATGTGAAATCCCCTGCCTAACTTCCAATCAAGTAATTGCTTCCTTATTTCATAATCCATATTTATTACAAAGTAAGTGCTCATTGGAAAAACAAATGAAGCCTAGAAGTTACAGGGTGGTGAAGACTCCTTTAACAAAATATAAAACCTCTTTCCGAATATAGAACTGTATACAAATGAATGATATCCAGAAGTCACATTTCTAATCAGAGGCTATTGATCTACATTTATCAAATATGAATCGGTGATTGGTTTGACCTAGCATTTAGAGCCCACAGACCAGCTGAATAAGTATTGATTATCTGTAGAATGTGAAGGTCATTTTGTAGTCGATGCTTCTAATATTCTGATTTGTAATATTTTTGAAATCTGGAAATTGAGCGCAATTGACAAAATAGATAACTTCTTTGTTTTAAAACATCCAGTGCCTATGTTCGTATATTATAGTGAAGGAGCTGTTAAGATAAGGCGTAAAATCAGCCCTGAAAAGTGGAATTTTGAAAACTGAAATTTCAAGAACCTTTTTTGGTAAAATGTATACCTATACGGCATCCCATCAGAATATGAAGTTATTTTTTATCTGTTTTGCATAATATTGCTAATTTTTGGGTCAAAACTTATCCCTTTCTCATAGAAATCAATAGAAAACGGAAAAGTTTTATTGAACATTGTTCCCCCCGGATATACAGAAAGCCACTTTTACTGGAGATGTGTATCCATGATACAAACTTTTTGGCAAAGTGGGGTTCTGTATCTCCGGGGGGAACACTACCCCAGAGACGAAAAACCAAAAATGGAAAGGGGGGTGCATTTTATAAGAATCGATCTTTTTGACCATTAAATATAACACATTTGACTATTTTTCCTCATTAATCCATCAAATATTGTGTACTCAATATGATTGAATGAAAGATACAAGAATTAGAAACGAAATAAGCAAGAGTGATGTTCATTTCTCCGTCAATGTGTATTTCGCGCTAAAAGGCGTACATTGTAGCCATTGAATGAAGAATAAGACCGTATTTTAAGTTCCGGATTTCATTATTTACCGATTAAAGGAGGTAGATCGTTCGAAATCTATTGCTGATACACAATGTAGACATATTTGATGTCTTTTAGCTTATATTTATCCATTTTAGATAAAATATTCAAAAATTTATACGTTTTTTTGTCGATATTATCGGATTTTCTATCCGAGCACCCCTACCTCTTTCGACCTTAATTTTACAACCTTAAGAGTTCCTTAACATGATGTAAAACATGTAAAAGGTCTGCAAATACATTATATTTCAATAATTATTCATGTTTTTCTGTATACGATTCGCCATGCGGAAGAAATAAGTCACGAGATTCAGGGCTAAACACGGCCCTTATCTTAACAGCTCCTTTCGCTGATTCTTTAATTGGTTATAACACAATTAGTAAAACAACTATTTGAAAGGTTTCTATCGAAGGTAAAAAGACATAATATGACTTATCTTCCTACAAAATAATGTTGATTATCATAAAAAGACAGATACAAAATAATGTTGATTATCATAAAAAGACAGATAAAAGAAGAGAGGTTTTCAGACATAATTTCATAATTTCATAATCCATTTATAAAGCTCAATAATGCCACACTTTATTTATGCACTTTTGTGGATTTTTGCAAGTGAACTCGAGCAGCATTATTACACGAAAGAAGTTTTCTGATGTAGTATCCTCTATATATAGGTGTGATAGATTTTAGAAGTTATATTACTCACGGTCGCAGCCTTTGTTTTATTGGCATTAGTACTTTGACAATAAAACACCATTGTTTCATGAAACATTTCTGAGAGTTCGTCTCCGTCTGTCGCCGTTAACCCTCATGGAGTTATATTTCCTCTTCTTTGAACTGATGCTTTTTCATGTAACGGGTTTGATTTCAATGTCTGAAAAAACTCCAAAATAGGCTTTTTTTATAATAAAGCAGACCAATGAGCGACAAATTTATATTCGTCCGTAACTGTATTTCCTGGTTTGCAAGTTAAATCAGGAAAGCACGACGGACTGACGGAAGTAAAAAAAATATTTTACAAAGGTTTTGAAAAAATCCATAGTTTCATAATTTAGACTCGAGACTGCATGAATGGGAGTGGAATGAAAGAGTTGTTTGAATGGATCGTCAATTTTACTCATTATTCTCTTTCTTTTCAAAGAATTTCAAAAGATATATGAATTAACTTTGGTATTGTTTGTTTCTCTTTTCAGGAAGCTTACAAGAAGTGGTTGTGTTCATATGAAATGGAATATTATCACTCATTGAAAACTGATCAGCCTTTTCCACCTTGTAATACTTTCTGCTCAGAAGTGGAGAGAAAATGCCCTTTTATACGTCCAGAGAGTAATAGAACCTACGCCGGGGAACCAAGTTTTATATGCAAAGGTATGGTTGTAATAATGACCATGATGACTAAATCAATTCAAAATCTTCTTGGAGTTCGGAATAATGGGTAGGTTGTTCGCGTAATCCGGATAAACCCATTGTTGCCATTGACAACATGATGATATGTCATTGGTCTTGCACGTCTACATATTCGTCATTACTATTGTAACGATCCTTCCCGTCATTGATGATAATGAGAAAAAGAAAGGAGGGGGATCTCCAACAAGATTTGGTTGAACCACCTAAAGACAAAAAAACACCGAAACACCCTTCATGCGAAAACACAGAATGGACAAACACAAGAAGAGAAGCAAAAGGAAAAAGAACACAGAACGACCTCAGATCAATAAACATAAAACTACACATAAACCAACGAGACCTACAGCCCCGACCAGTCGAAAGTTTAACGCCGAGATGACGAAATTTTGAAAGCTAAATTCGAAAGTTTCGTTAACTATTCGTCAGCGATTTTTTGAAAGCTACTGAGATGACGAAATTTTGAAAGCTCCAAAAAGCTTTCGAAAAATCGCTGACGAAAATTTCGTTAACTAATCTTAGTTAACGAAAAATTTGAAAGCTATGAGCTTTCAAATTTTCGTCATCTCGGAGCTTTCAAAATATTTGAAAGCAATCGCTGATGAAATTTTGAAAGCAATCGCTGGCGAAAATTTTGAAAGCTATCGCTGACGAAATTTTGAAAGCTAACACTGACGAAAATTTTGAAAGCTATCGCTGACGAAAATTTTGAAAGCTTTTTGAACGCTCGGCTGCCATATTGTTTTTGCAATGGCTGCAGCACGCCTCGGGCGAATTCCTCTGCACAGTTTAGAGGATGAAAGAAGCCGTCACTTTATCGGCTTGGCACTTTAAAAATTCACCGATTGTGAAATATCTTTCAAAGCTTCCGACAGTCACAGAGAAGCCAGGGTTTCACTGGATATAAATTCCCCTCATTTAGTCAGAATTTGGCCGGTCAGATGTAAATTTTATGGTATATATATATGCATTTAGATTTAAGATGAAATAGAAGTTGTTCATACATACACTTAAAGATGGAATACCTCTACAGGTAATACAAATACAGGTAAATTCAGGTAACTAATTAGTGCAAAGCATTCCCTTTTGATGGCCCCATTCACCCCCAATTAACATAATGTTATTTTAACCAAGAAGGTGTATGGGGAACACACCGATCTGGGAAACACGGAATCTTCAAAGAAAATTTTAAAAATAAACAATTTAATCCAGAAATATATATTTTCATAATTAAATCTGAATAAGCATCATAATTAATACTATTTCATCAAGCAAATTATGAAGATGATTGCTTTGATTTCGGCTATCTTGATTTTCTCGACACAAAATAGCTTACGAGAAAAGCTTTCAAAAATTTTGAAAGCTAATAGCTGACGAAATTTCGTTAACTATAGCTTTCAAATTTTTTGAAAGCTAATCGCTGACGAAAATTTTGAAAGCTAGGGAATCGCTGACGAAAATTAGTTAACGAAAAATCGCTGACGAAATTTCGTCATCTCTTGAGTATTCAACATTTTGAAAGCAATCGCTGAAAAAATCTTAGCTTTCAAAAAGCTTTCAATTCGTTTACGACTTTGGACGGTCATCTCCGACGTCAGTACCAAATGATGTAATTATCCGGGTGTCTGTCGCTACCGCTTGCCTGTTTACCAAGTGGTCTCGAATATCGCACAATTGTTGTATAAAATAGCATCATTACTGTAGGATGACCACACAAACAAGACAGGAAAACACAAGTGGCCAAGGAACACTCAGATATTAACGAGATTTGGACAAAGCCCGTCAGGAAGTCAAATCGTCGCAGTCAGTCAGAATGCAATCCTTAAGAATGCGCTGGTACATGGCTTTAAATCGGACAAGTATACGTACCATGCAGAGTGTCACTCTGACTCTGTTCACCACGGTATAAAAGACGATTGATGATTCTGACTCATTTTTGATGGAAATTCGTTCTTTCTTTGACCCTCCTTATATTGTAAATTATGTCATTATAAAAGTCAGGTTGTGAAAGTCCCAAAGTCATGTGTACTCTGTTGCATGCATAGGTCAATTTCAAAAGAAACTGAGAGTACTTTTTGTAAAATTTCTAAAAAAGTATTAATAACTTTATGGAAGCTGAAGCCTAAAACGTTCTTGGTAACTAGAAAAGGACCCGCGCAAGCGGAAAAGAGTGTCATATATTCGTTAACATATTCAAATACGCTACATATATGACTCTAGTGCATAATAAATTGGTTTGAAATTTTCTTCAAGAAGGTGTAGAGTTGGAACACTTCCGTAATATTCTAGTAAGCAATACATGTATATATAGGGAATATATGCAGATTTATATCGTAACCAATTACGGTCATCTCAGTATGTCAGGGTCAAAAACCAACGAATTTTCAATTAAGCAAGATATATTGAATTCTATCAATTTCGTATATTTTTGCATGATAAAGTGGTTAAAGTCGCATTTATCCAGTTTCCGAAGTGAGTTGAGTGGAAAGTAATCGCAAACCCTTTCCTTCGTTAGTATACTATAATATCGCAAGGATCATGAACTTATTATTTGTATACAATAGTGTCCACATCTGAATTTTACAATGAGTCAATGGAAAATGTTATGGGTAAAATGAGCATGGGAAAACATTGAGTATTAAAGAAATACATATTAAAGATGTTAGGATCTACTCAGACCTTTGGAGTTCCCTCCGAAGCAGAGAACAGGGGCGGGATGATAAATCACCTCCTAGAAAGTCCGCCCTCGTCGGTATTCGATTGGAGTCCAGCACTCCACTAACTAAGCTATGGTACCACTTTTTCGATTGTTCTATTCTCTATGTCGCATATTCCAGAAAACGAAGTAAAAATCTTGAATTTGTGTCGAGGCGAAATTGGCCTACTACTAACATGAGAAACATCTTGCATGCATCGTCTTACTAAATTTATGATACCTAAAAAGTCGGGGATTAGAAAGGGAGTATGAATTAGAGGAAAATATAAAGTTAATTATTAGTGTCCGAAGAACAGTGAGACATAATTAATAATTTTACGTTAATTAGAAATAATTCCTAAACAGTTATCAAATTCATATTGTCATATTATATGTTATATCGTCAATATCACACCATTTCGTTTCGACGGAGAATAGGCTAATTCGTTCCTTTAGTCGTATAGGTTTGTTAATTTCTACTGTGCAAATCAAACACATCTTAGCGTACCGGATGAATTGAGATATGAAAATACCGTTTGACAGTATTCTAGGAACGTCATTGTCAAGCCAGGGAGAATGTTGAACTAAAAATAATCAAATCATGATACCTGTATGATGAACTGTATGGTGCCTTGTCTTTCCGCACAGACAAAAATAATGCTAAAGACACTTTTCATATGCAGGGTGTTGAGATTTCACGATATTAGAAAAGATAATTGAAAGATAGAGTATATTGGTTTTGAGTGAAAATAAAAAAAGACCTTTGACTTAAAGATGATTCTGTAGACTTTCGTCAAACGTCATGCGCCATGTGCAATACAAATTTACAATCACCTAAGTCCATTGTTTCCACCATA
Source organism: Pinctada fucata (assembly GCA_028142955.1). Lineage (NCBI taxonomy): Eukaryota > Metazoa > Mollusca > Bivalvia > Pterioida > Pteriidae > Pinctada > Pinctada fucata. The sequence continues at coordinate 55,854,799 of AP027105.1, forward strand.
GTATAGTCTAGGTCAATTGAAACTGAAAATGAATGAGATACGGTAAAATCCCCTCAACAATGAATAAACCTTAGGGAATTTCGCAGCTTTTTTCTCTATAGTGACTAAATCAATAAAATATATAGGAACAAAGGCAAAGTGTATGCTCTTGTAAGTGTAAAGAAATCATCAATCGTCATCGAGGATATTATACATAAGTCATATAAAGGACATTGTGAATGGTAGATGACACATATCTATAGCTGTGTATTGGTCTAAGACAAGGCTTCAAGACGGAACATCACATTGAACTGTTTAATGCCCTGTAATAGCTCCCCGAGAGGAGCAATACTCCACGAGTCAGAAGGGCGAGGTGACCATTCATCCTCCATGGGAGCTAAAGAATTGTATTTACCGAGATCAGCGCAAACTAAATACTTCAGTTTTAATTAAGGTTGTGAGTTATTAGGAAAAATCACCAATCAATGCTGTTTTAATTTTTGCATTTAATACCATATGCCTCTAGGGACGTCATCCATGTAGGTAGTTGTCATGTTTAGAACGGAATTATACGAAAAGACATTCTTAGATTCAGATGGATCTGTATAAGTTTATATTACATGATATAAATGAAAAATATCCTTTTTCTTATTAGCTTAGCAACCCTAAAAATTATATCTCCTTGAATGACGTCATTCAGAATAGATATAATAGTCGAAGGTATATGAAAATGAAAGAGAGTTAGTTTCGGTAATTTTCTAAAATGATGTGAAAAAATATTATTGCAATGAAAAAAAAAACCAATACAGAGATCAATACGATAGATTAACTCCATCGAGGAGCAATGGTCACCTTACTCGTTGGATATTGTTACATCATCGTACATGTATTAGTTATCTCCAACAAGAAAAAAAGCAAATCACAGACGCTCAATATTGTAAGAAATAACGGACGCTAGACAAAACATCCACATAAACAAGCATAAGGAAATAACGAGAGAAAAGCAGAAGATCAACATACAAATTCATGGTGTTGTTGTCCAGGTAACATGCGCACAACCCTCCCACTTATCCCGATGCGTTGAGGTTTTGCAATCTTAACAATCGTATTTGTATTTGCCTTTATATTGGCTGATGCACTCATGACCATCGGTATTTGTCGTCATCTCTATCAAATCTCTCTCAGAGTGGGTTGATCTTGAAAGGCATTGAATTAATTTTACCTTCAATAATTTAAGGTTTCTTAAGATTTTGAGGGCGAAACGTCGACACGTTTTTATCTAGCGACGTTTGATGTTTCTGCTCCTACATAAAATGAAATCGAGCGAAACAACGAATTTTCAGCACTTCAAAAATGACAACAGTAATCGGAGAAACTATTCGCAGTTTTGAAAAAAAAGAAACATACAGGTATTGACGTTTGATTGCGATGTAGACGAACCTGGCAAGAGGGCGCTACTAAAATGAATTTTGGTTGTGTCTAAAAAATCACTTTGGATGGAAGCATCACTGATGAGGATTTATGAGGGAAATTTCCATCTCTCGTGTAAATTTTTATGTCTCACTCAGTAGATCGTGATAGAACCTATTAATTCAACAGGGAAGGGACAATCCGAAACTAAGACAAGGAGACTTTTAAGAAAAAAAAATACGTTCATTCAATTGTCAATGTCTGAAGTGAGATTTTTTCTTGTTCACTTTTGCTAAGTTGATAACAAATATTCAGCCTCTCTTGCTTTATTCACTCCGTCGTAACTAATTTTCCGCATGTGCTAATATTTCTTTATTACATCTTTCAGATCATTCAATTTTCGAGTCTCAACGTCTTTCTTCAAACTCATCAAATAATTGTTATGAACAGCAGTGTAACGGCTCAGATTGTAGATTTAAGGTGGCCGTTTCCAAGGCAATACTCACCAATACTAACTCGAACTCCACAGTGGAGAGTTCCTGCTGCATAAACAATATACCATTATACAGTGTGTGGACGTTCTTGACGTACTTCATTTATTCATGGGTAGCAAGGACTTGTAGCCAATACTTGACCATAGGGTGGACATGATACAGGACGTGTAAATAGTGTTAATAGTAGGCTAGTTTACATACTCAATAGAATTTCTCTTTTCAACGACTATGTGTGACATTTTTTACACTTAAATGGAAACTTACTCAATTGAACAGTCCTTGAAAAAAGAAATCTTTGGGATATTTGTTAATTTGTATATATGTTAAACCAAGAAGAGAGTGTTCCTTATATAAAGAATGCAGTTAGAGTATTGGTTGAGTGTGTATAGGTTAAACGAGATTACACATACATGACAAATCAAGAGTGATTAATCTACATCGGTAAAATGTTCATCCATTACAAAGTACGAGTGAATCTTTTGTAAAATCATTTTCGCACTATCTTGAAGGTATATTTTGTAATGAGCTGAATTTTCAACACAGCAATAATTTATACTTATTGGATTTTTACATTTTCTTGGGGGAAGAAAGACAACTGCTGTCAGACGTCTGATTCTAAGAAATTCTAGGAGTAGATTAGAGCAAGGTTAGAACGGAAAAAGTAAAAAGTGTAGTACGTAACTGCCTCATTTTTTGTTTCGCGTCCCTTCCAAATGTCCCAAATCATGTTTAACAATTAACAAACATACATAAAAAGCAAGGTTGGATCTCACAAATATTTATTACCAGTTAGATGATTTTTTTATCATATAAAAGATTACAAATTTATTTAACTATTTATTTACTCTACAAATATTCAGAAAAACTAAATCTATGGAATAAATTCTTCGCTAGACAATGTATTCATAATCTAAGGATTTCTTTCGTTTGTGCAATCCTTTTGTTTTCATATCCACAAACGCGAAGACGCAAACCAAAATTAATCATCAAAAAATAATGATAATTAAAATCTGCCTATATATTTAGGTATTCCTCCTGATGGTTGCAAAAACCCTTTTGTCTCTTGAACTACTCTTTATTTTTATAAAGATGTATGTAATTTACTTTTGAACTTGTAAAACAAGTAAGTCAGAAGCTTTACATTTTTTGTACAAGAATGTAATGAAGCAGCATGACATTATATTCAATACTGTTTTTTGATCACTGCTTGTAAAGTTTTTATTATAATTTCTTGATTTTTGTGAGTAACTGCTGATTTGAATCGAGCAGAATTTACTGTAAACGTGATTATTTTCGCTTGGGAAATATTCGCGATAGAAACTATTTTGTCTTTGTAAGAATGCAGCAGGCTCATTTTCGCGTAGATGGAAATTTCTCGCGAAATCATTTGATTAGTTAAAAACGCGGAAATGACCCCAAGCGAAAATGTTCACATTAACAGTTTAATGAAACAGTGAAATTAATAAGGTTACCTATCTTTAATTGCAAACAGTCACTACATATATATATTATTACAAAATAATTATATGTCAATTTTCATATTGATCGCAGCAATCAACGTGTTCACTCTAATTCATTCATGAAAAAAATTTCATCTGTTATATAAAAAGATAGATACATCAAGAATGGATGAAGTCATTCATAAAAAGTTCATGTAAAAATCAGCTACATATACATGAAAAATTGGCTAAATTCTACTCTTAATGAAATAGTGTAAAAGTGTTAGATAATGACCATTACGTAAATTATCTTATAGCTCCTACATTTTGTTCCTCTTCAAAAGAAAGTTTTGAATTTTGATAGCATTTTACATCTCTAACTTGTGAAAAATGTGACTGGTTGACAAAGAGAAATATAGAAATCTGTAGGAAAACATCTTATCAGTCATGTAAACTGAACAAATTCAACATTATAATCCTGATAGATATGGGACAGAAGAGGCATGTAAAGGTGACAAAACCATACACTTTTTCAGGGTCTGTAGAAGTATATATACATGTGTGTGATTGTGATATTTTGTAAGTTTGTGAATCAAGAATGCTTGTTAGAAGTTGTTGAAATGTTGTTTTACTGAATATTTATTTCATTGTTGGTAGAGATATTGTATCTTTGCCTTCATACAAATCAAAGGGGGTCAGTGCTCTAGAAGCATACAATAATATGCAAATGGTCATGAATAAATTGTGTTACAAAGAGTGCATGTTATTTTGCTTTTATTTTCATAATTATCAAGATGGAGGATTCATACTAAATGAAAGGAAGGGATCTCTAACAAGACTCTGTTGCAGCATCCATAGCAAGAGAAGATCCTGAGATAATCTCAACATCACTCACAATAGTACACCAAATTGAGCATCGACGGACCCCCCCAGCAAGCAAGAGGTGGGATCAGGTGCCCGGGAGGAGTACGCATCCCTGTTTGGCGAACCGCACCCGTCGTCGATGTTCACGCACAAATATGAAATCAATATCATGCACTGTCTGAGGAACACCAAATACGACATCAAACACTAATCACAGAAGACTACACACAAACCAACGAGACCAATGGACAATCAGTGCCGATACACACAAACCAACGACACCAATGGACAATCAGTGCCGATACACACAAACCAACGAGACCAATGGACAATCAGTGCCGATACACACAAACCAACGAGACCAATGGACAATCAGTGCCGATACACACAAACCAACGAGACCAATGGACAATCAGTGCCGATACACACAAACCAACGAGACCAATGGACAATCAGTGCCGATACACACAAACCAACGAGACCAATGGGCAATCAGTGCCGATACACACAAACCAACGAGACCAATGGACAATCAGTGCCGATACATACAAACCAACGAGACCAATGGAGAATCAGTGCCGATACACACAAACCAACGAGACCAATGGGCAATCAGTGCCGATACACACAAACCAACGAGACCAATGGATAATCAGTGCCGATACACACAAACCAACGAGACCAATGGGCAATCAGTGCCGATACACACAAACCAACGAGACCAATGGACAATCAGTGCCGATACACACAAACCAACGAGACCAATGGACAATCAGTGCCGATACACACAAACTAACGAGACCAATGGACAATCAGTGCCGATACACACAAACCAACGAGACCAATGGGCAATCAGTGCCGATACACACAAACCAACGAGACCAATGGACAATCAGTGCCGATACACACAAACCAACGAGACCAATGGGCAATCAGTGCCGATACACATAAACCAACGAGACCAATGGACAATCAGTGCCGATACACACAAACCAACGAGACCAATGGGCAATCAGTGCCCATACACACAAACCAACGAGACCAATGGGCAATCAGTGCCGATACACACAAACCAACGAGACCAATGGGCAATCAGTGCCGACTTAGGATAACTAAGTTTGGTTAGTAAATGGTCTCTATTACTCATCTGAATCTCATATTATTTTACATATACAAAGGTTAATTCTCAAATACTGACGAACTAATCTAGATAAGGTTCAATACTAAAAGGGAAAATAAAATTGTGTAGGCCAAATCTTGACTACCATCTTCTTGCCAGGTTTTATTAAGTTATGTGTAGTGATTGAGCAGGAGAAAGTCGAATATGTATGAGACTATAGTTACTGTATCCATCTTGCTTCAAAGGTCTGGTGAAAACACATACGTGGTAAAACCGTTCATAGATTGCTTCCTGTAAGGTACCGTATATTAACGCTTTACAGTGGTTGAGAGAGGTACAAATTACGTCAGTCGTCAAGAGCTCTATGTGGAGTAAGACGACGAACAAAACTTTGGTAAGGGGTAACAAGAACGTACATCCTACAGCCACAATCTTGTTTAAGGTATCCGATGTACAATAGGGCATTTTTTCATGCCTGGTAAGGTACCATAAACCATATATTTTCTGAAAGGTTATAATGCCCACTGCTCAGAAATAATAATTATAGGGCCAGAAAAACAAAGGGGAATAACTTTTGAAGAATTTGAATAGTCTATTTTATCTATATAACATATGCAAAATAACAAAGTTGTACAAGAGTTTTTCCCCTTTGATTTTTAAGATCTGGGAGTCTTATATCTGTACTCAGGACATCATTACCTTTCAGAAAATATATAGTTTGTAGTACCTTACCAGGAATAAAATTTACCATACTTTACAATGGAGACGATAAAAACGCTATGTAAAATGACTCAATTGTACAACGGATACCTTAAATAAAACCCAATACTTTTTGCAAAATAACGTGGTTACTTGCATTCTGAAATATTTCATAGAATTATCTCCAGTGGTTAAGAGAAGATGTCGAATATTTGACATCTTCTCCTTATCTACTTGAAATAATTTTATGAAATCTTACAGAATGCGGTGAACCATGAGCTATAACGTATTTCATACATCTCTCAACCGCTATAAAACATAAATTCACCTCAACAAAACATTTTTCGACTCGTAAAGGTGAATTCAAACTGGCAATATGCATGACAACCATACAAAACATGTATTACTCAAATGAGACTTAGAACGTAAAGTTACACAACCAGAAGACAAAATATTCCACCATAGATCACAAGATAACCCATGGTCATCAGTTAAAAACCGAAGCAGGTGTCGTTGATGTACATGCACTAGTTATGCCGTTTTGTGTTATCCCCTTTCTTAATATCATCATAACCAGTAATAATAATATGTAAATGTTCCAACTCTTTACAGTACTGCAAACCACTTGTTTGACAATTCTACCCTATGCTATCCACCAACCTACATCCTACATCCACCTCCTATCCACTCTATCCTATCCTATCCCATCCTATCCTATCCTATCCCATCCTATCCTATCCACCTCATTCCAATCCATTTCTATCCTACATCCTATCCTACACCCTATCCTACACCCTATCCTACCCTATCCCATCCTACATCCTATCCTATCCACCTTTTACTACTTCTCATCACATTAAGCAAGATTATGATTAAAACTAAATGACTTGCTACAAATTCATGCACAAGTAGTAAATTATTTGTAATTATCGCTGTTTTTGGATTTTATTAAAATAAAAATTATCTAGATGATTAAATAACGTTTTTGCAATTGTAGTGAACGAAACAAAATATCACAACAAACCTCCAAGTTTGTTTTAAACTGAATTAAAATTTATACCACCCATTATGTCAAGTAAGAAATTTCAATGGATCAAATTTAATCAAATGAGTATGCTTGTCTGCTAAAAACTTAAGAATTAAAAAAAAAAAGAAAGATTGGATTGAAGAATGAAGTGGATAGGATGTAGGATAGGATAGGACGTAGGATAGAAATGGTTAGGATTGAGGTGGATAGGATAGGATAGGATAGGATAGGATAAGATTCTATCCACTTTCTATCCTACATCCTGCATCCTACATCTTATCCTATCCACCTTTTTGTCAAACAAGTGGGTTGCAGGACTGTACCTTTTTGAAAAAAAAATCAAACCAATTTTAATGCACCAGACACTTGTTTCGGATAGTTCATCCTCATCAGTGGTACTTAAGCCGAAGTTTTTTTTTCTGATAAGTATAATTAATATGAGTCAAAATGACTATCACAGTTTCCTTTTTTTAGTTATTTTTTTCTGTAAATGTATTTGAAAATCCCTGAGTGTTTATAATCTCTATGTGGTCGATATCATGTTATTTTAGGAGAGTCTTCAGCGAAGAAATTGGTCACATTATTCCCTCGAACAAGACTTTTGGTTTTTCCTCGTCTGTCTTTTTCAATCACAGGTTCATCCTTTTGCATTTCTAAAGTTGTGCTGGATAAAGAATTCAAATCAAAAAGTTTAAGTAAGCTTCTCGAAAACTCCCTTGAATCGGCCTTTTTCAATGCAATTGACATGGTTGACGCTTCGTCATGGAAATCAGAATGATCATTAGGATATTCCTCTTTAAGTTCTCGTTTTATCTCTTTCTGAATGGACTGTAGAAGTAACTGAGAAATCTTCAACTTTGTTCCATCAGATTGAACGTCTGAAAAAGCAATAGTAGGTTCAGAAGCTCGTGTTTTGTTTTATGATTTTTTTTCTAACAACTATTTAAAAACACATTACTTGACGTTCTCCCCCTAATCTTTCAAGGAAAAAATATTAAAACGTTTCTCCCATTAGTCTATCACGACTTATTACAGTCAGTCATGACTGACGGTATACTGTAATCATTCGTAACCTACTTGCACGGATAGAATACCTCTTGGCAATATGATTGGTTGACAATTGCATAAAATGCAAATATCCGTCTAGGTTATTCAGAACCTGTGTATAAGATTCTCTCACCAGGTCGACTTAAGAGTCTAGATGACCTGACAAATGAAAGTCATATCGCATCAGTGTATTTTCTTCCGAAATATGCATCGAAAATTCTTTGAATCGATACGTCCTATAACAATCGCAGATTTTCGGAAATTTCCGTCATTTGAATCGGAAAAAAACGTGGAAAAGCCCGGAAATGTGCGATTGGTAAATGCATTTTCTATCTAGAATTTTACAACATTTACAGTCAGCTAACTGACGGCAAGTTTTTTTTGCAAAAGCTAATACTTGTTGAAACTGGTCTCACCTGTGTATGGTAAAAACTTATATCTTCCACGACAATGAGGATCTTTTTCTAGAATATTTCTGATAGTGATAAGGAAGCGTGTTGCTTGCAGGTACTTGTCATCTGTCTGGAGGCCGGAGAAATGAGAATTCATCTCCATTTCGTACATTGTATGAATAGCTGTCACGTACTCTCCCACGAAAAACCATTCCTGTTCAAACCAAGACATGAACATGTTGTACAATAATAATAATTAAACCATTCCTGTTCAATGACTGCACATAAACCAACCAGCAATCGGTGCGGACTAAGGACGTCAATCCGCCAAGTTTATAGCAAATGATGTGGTTATCCGGATTACGCGAGCACAGCCCTCCCACTTAAACTTATGTTCATCAGTTATGTCGATAAATAAGAAATACATACAAGAAATTCTGAGCATTTTAATTACGTCGTAAACCCAGTTTCCCTTCGGGGAGATATTGAGTCTTTTTTCCCCTTACACACGGTATCTTCCGTAAAACCATTGTGACGTCATGAAAATGGTATGGTAAGGTCGATTTTATACCGTCATTTCCTGACTTTTAGGACTGTTTCCATAGAATTTGATGGCGTCATGATCAGTGTACGTCAGATACCGTCTCAAATGTTAAGTAACTCTGGTTTTCGAAAATAGCGAATACCTAAGTGTTAGAATGTATTTTTTATTTCTTAACTAGGCAACTGTCGATTGATCTTTTCTAATTTAAATCGGGAAGGAAATAAGCAATATCAACAAGTTGGTAATATAACTTACTTTCATATCATGATCAGTAATCTTATAGACAGTACTTTGGTAGGACCTTCCCACTGTTCCAGCTCTGTTTCTAACGATCGTCTCTAGATGTCCAGCATGGGTTATGGAGTCATCGTCATCGCAGAGTGTGTCCTTGCACATACAGCTTACAGGGAACAGGAGATATAACTTTCTGCTCATCATTCGACTGTCTTGTCTACTCCCCCACCATTCTGAACGTTCGATTCTGTTGTCTATACCTGCTCGTAGGAAAGGACAGCGATAATATTCAACTAGGGTTTGGTGCGAGGTATGTTTTTGTATAGATCGGTGATTGCTTTTCCAAGCAACATTATTAGAAGATATTTCAATATAAAGAAAATCATGATAATAGTTTCTTTTGATTTTGGCTTATATTAAGTTTGTAACAACTCACTCATTACAAAATTGATACATGACGCTTCGCCAAACAATATTACTGTAAATGTAGTTATTTTCGTTGCGGGAAATTCCGCAATTATAACATTAAGTTGTTCCGAGTGGGGGGTTTGCGACAGAAACGTCTGTCTTTGTAAGAATGCAGCAGGGTTATTTTCGCGTGGGGGGGATTTTCGCGAATAAGATTGATTCGCGAAAATTACCCCCACGCGAAAATTTCTTCGTTTACAGTATTCAATTTTAAAGGTACCACAGATGACGATTCAATATCCGGAACATGTCTGTCTGGTGCACCGATTTTGTTTGTTTGTTTGTTTGTTTGTTTTGTTTTTTTTTTTTTTAGAAATTTCTGTCCAGAGGACAGTTCTCTGGAAGTTGAGCTAGACGCTTCGAGAAATACAGATAATTTGAAATTATAGTTCAAGTCTTGTTGAGGCACTTTAATGATCAAACCTATTGGTAGATCCTTAAAGACTTAAAGATAAAGTAAAGGTGACTATCTACCTGCTGAACTTTTAAGGTTTATACCACATACATGCAGTACTATTTATGGTTTGTATCTTGTAGTAGCATTAAAATGTTCAAGATAGGAATTGAAGTTCTGGTACATACCTGGTAACAGGACTTTTAGGTATCCGAAGTAATAACTCCACGCCAGGCCGTGTGCAACATTGCCAGCCGGAAGCAGAGATTCCCAACTTTCACAGTCCGCTTTATGTTTGAAATTAATGTCATAAAATATATAGAAAAGAGAAAAACACAAAAATGCTACACAAAAACAATTAAAATCCTAATAGATACATGTAGAAATTCTCACTATCCACTCTATATCTTTGTCACTTATAGGTTAACGGTCAGGATCTTCTTTAGCTCATTCGGCTCTTTCTGTGTTATTTGAAAAATTTGTTTTATCATCTGTCCATTATATGCTATAACTCTTCGTCTTTTTATGCTCAAGGTGGTCTTGATGAAGATCTTAACCTTATCTTACGTTAATTAGACATTGTTACTTTGAATTTAGATCAATGTGATGTAAAACAGTTGTGACATTACGAACATAAATCTGAATTACGAATAATTATGGAACGATTTTCAGATGAAGCTCGGACAATATGTAGGGCATACAAGTACATAGAAAGAAACAGACAGACTGAAGGAGAAACAGACCATTACAGTATTGGAGTAGTCTTTAAAACTATAATCAGTGTAAAAAGAAGTCTCCTTAAAACTTAATTTCAAATTTCGATTTAAAGATAGCTAATGATTACATATATTTATGCATCAAAATTACCTCTCAAACAATCCACAAGCTTAGGAAAATATTCTTTTTCTCTACCCAGATGGATGTAAGTGAGAAAGCGGATTGGCTGAGGAAGCTGCTGGTCGTCAACGTCAGCCATGATGACGGGTATTAGCGTTACTTTGTTTCTCTCATGGCTATCACTCAGTGTGGCCAGCATCTCATATCTACACCATTCACTTTTTAGAGAAGCTTCTGATATAATCATTACTACTCTTCTCGAACTTAAAAATCAAAATGAATTAAAATAAATATATGAAATAAATTATTTAAATTGCTAATATAACACAATTTACATAACAAGACACTACCACATCATTTGCTACAAACGTTGCAGATGGCTGTCCTAAGTCAGTACCGACTGCCTATTGATCTTGTTTGTTTATGTGCAGCGGTTAGTTATTGGTGTTTTTATTCTTTCGATGTCGACTTTTTGTGTTTGATCTTCCTTTCGTGTTTCTTGTTGTGCTTGTTTTGCATTTTGATGATTCAATTTTTGTGGTGCGTGCTTAAATTTAGTCGTAGGTTTGTTATATTTTAGGTACATTTTAACTTTAATAACTTTCCATAACCATTGTGCTTTTGGTTTATTGTGTTGTAGTGTGGATACATGACTTGGGACGAAAATTCAGAGCATTGAAATCGAGGTTCGAACCATTTGCTGAAGGCCCAAATTCCCTCTACAATAAGCGATTAATTGCATCATGCATCTGGAGCAAGTTCTATTAAGAAAAAAATATGTTGCGAGCTATATGCTGCGTGAAATAAGGTAATAAACGTTAAATATTTGAGAATAAGAAAACTCTTACTTGTTAATAGCATCTGCTATGTTGTCGATAATTGGTGCACCAACAAGAAAGTCTCTCTCTGCGATTATGCATTTAAAACGAATTTTCTCCAGCTCTGCGACCAAGTGCTTTGCAAAAAGAAGATCCTCAGGACAATGTGTGATAAAAGCGTGGAATATGTAGGGGTATGTCAATTTGGGTACTGTCCCGTTCATTATTTGTAGAATTCTGAAATATTAGAATATTTTCAAGTAAGGTTTACTGCTTATCATGACTAAGCAATGAAAAGTATGACCCCCCGAAAAAAAAGACCCCTACACACAACCAAAAAAAAAAAAATTAAATTTAAAAAATAAAAAATAAAACAAATGCAAGGAATTGTGGCCCCCGCTTTTGGGTTTTTTCTTTATTTTGGTCTATTAAAAATTCAGGGGATATAATTGACAAAATGAAATTTTCAATCCAATATGAATTCTTCATACGACTTTTAAAATATGTACACCACCTCACGACAAAATCAATGATCAATTGTCCAAACTCATCAAATGGTGCTTTCATCGAGAGGGGAAAACTTATATTTGTACATCTGAATCAAAGGTTTTCTTTTCCGCCACAGAATAAAAATCATACAAGTCATGGACATGTAGTGACAGAAATCACAGAAACACCGTTTTTGGACCTAAATATCAAAATTGTTAATCGGGAGATTTATACAAGTGTGTATGACAAAAGAGATGATTTTGGATTCAACATAGTAAATTTTCCCTAGTTTGACGATGGTGTTCCTAGATTACCGTCATACGGTATCTACATTTTACAGCTCATCTGGTATGCTAGAGCATGTACTGGTGTTTTGGATTTTCATTGTAGAAATTTGCAAATTACGAAGAAACTTTAAGGTCAAGGTTTTCGCTTTCACAAACTAGTGAAAACGTTCTAGAAATTTTACAAAAAATATTGTCAACCTCTTTTGAAATTCGACCCATACAAGCAACAAAGTATATTACTTTGGGTATTTCACAACCTGCATTTTATGGTGACATAATTAAGAAAATAAGAAGTATCAAAGGTAGACAGCATGACCATCGAAAATGTGTCAGAATCGTCAAACGCCTTTTATACCGTGGATATGATCCTGGTGTCACCAGACGGACACTGCGCTTGGTACTTGACCAATCCACAGTCTTGTAACAGCACATTCTTTAGACTTGCACTCTGACTGACTGTGACGACGGGCTCCATGACGGGCCCTGAAAAAAACCTCTTTAGAGAAAACAGGGCCCCGACCAACTGTCCTCTCTAAATGTCAGTCGGACTCCTCGGGTGATAACATACACGAGCTCGTTACAGCCAACTGAGCACGGACTGTATTACGTATGCCCTCTTTTTATATCCATTTACATATAAATCTGTGTTGCTTGGGCCCCTGCGTTTTGCGACTTTGTTTGTGCGAGATCATCTTACAGTGAGGAGGTTGTTTTACACCACAATTATACGTTCTTCGAGACCTCTGGGTAATCGGAACAGTGGGAGGGTTGTGTAAACGTAATCCAGGATAACCACACAATCTGCTACTGACGTGAAAGATGGCCGTCCTAAGTCGGCACCGTTTGCCCATTGGTCTCGTTGGTTTATGTGTAGTCATTTATGTTTGATGTTTCTATGTCATTTGGCGTTCATTGTACCATTTCCGTCTCATTCTGTGCGTGTCTGCTATGTTATTTTGCAGTAGGTGTTTTGAGGTTTTACTGTTGGTGCTGTAACCAAGTGCTGGAGATCTCCTTTCTTTAACGAAATGCTTACAGCTCCCCCTTCCCCATTCTTAAGTTTTCAGAATTTATCTCATGTATTATCACAATTATAAATGTAAAAAGATTAAACTCCAAGAAAGAGTCAAAAGGTCAAAACTTGTATTACTAAGGGAAATGGCATCCAAAAGTTATGGTCGAGATTGAAGTTTTTAAATGTTAGTCAACCTATAACACGGCTCCGAACCTTATTATGCAAATTATATGCATAAAATCGGAAGAATCTCGAGTCAAGATTTTACCTTACACACGACGGAAAAGAAAGTCCGTTCCTATTCTAATTTTATAGTAGTCTCGTCTAAAACATTCTCTCGTGGACTTCCGTTCGAAATTTGAACACGTAGAAATGCTTCTTTCATGCAAGTAAACCAACTGTTCAAGAGTACAGACACACGGCTCATCTTAAGGTATGTTTTTAAATTGATTTATGTATCACGTGGAACACATATGATGGGATTTTAAATTCTTCTTCTTATCAGAAATACTCGACCAGGGAGTGCTCCATGTTTTCGAGTGAATGAGTTTCATGATTAATTATCGCTGTAATCGAACATCTCACAAATATTTGTTCTTTAAAGCCATTTCTGTCTTTCATTACATCTTCATGAACTTCTAAATTTAAGTGCACACCATGAATTTGAATAAATTTGATGTCAGTGTTAGTTATAATCAGTATCAAATATCAGTTCTGTAGCCTAGCTAGTGTTGTAGTGTTGGTGAAAAAAGTATTTGAATGGGTTTAAAATTATTTAAAGGGGATGAATTTCAAATCAATTGAATATTTTATTTATTCTTTACAGTAACATAACCTTAACTGCCAGACAGAAGAAGGAATATACTCTGAGAAAGTCTTCATGCGCATGTGTGCATCAGATCCAATGAAAGAAAGTGCATAAGAATAATGGAATGCTTATAGTGCTACTAGTACTGACTTGTAAAGTTGAAGAAATACTGTGGAATATGATATTGCAATTGTACTACCATATATGATGTTGGCCACCATGGTGTGAAAATAATTCACTTGTGAAAGGAGAATGAAGAAAATTGTTCAAGTGCATATTTCTACATGTACATGAAAAACATATTCAATGTGTACATCGACCACATATTCCTTGTGAAACTGTGATCCAGTATGAAATGAGAATTTGTGTTATAATGTAGAGGAATTCATCATCAATAGAAGAATTGTGAGATTGACAGATGGAACTGTATTACAGCCTCTTGCAGTAAACATGCTGATATAGCACTGAAGGGTAAGTTGTACATATACATGTATACTAATATACATGTTATGATAATTTTGTAAATCTGATAATACAAGTACTAATGACATTGTATTTATTTCATATTTTACATGTGTATCCCTTGTGATTCACCTTAAATGGATAATACTTTTTAATGGTAAGTTACATGCTTTCATATTTCATGTGTACATGTATTGTTTGAAACAAGACCTTTTCATGCATACCAAAATTTGTGTCCTGGTGACCTTGACCTTGGAAAAATGACCTACTTTTTAAAATCTTACACCACATGGCCATAACTTTTGAATGTTGAGTGAAATATAGACCTGTGCTTTCCTCGTGACAATTTCCAATGATGCCAAATTGTAGTCTTTGTGACCTTGAACTTGGAGATTGACCTACTTCACTATTATTTTTCTAAAGTAATATTATGCTTTTAAGTGAAAGGGCTTTGTATTGCTTTTGATAAGGTCTTCCTATTAATACCAAAATTTTGACCTTGTGACCTTGACCTTGGATACTGATCAATTTTTGAATAACTTTAACCATGTTAACCTTGCCCTTGGTCATAACATAAATTGCAAGTGATAGGGCTATCATATTTTACATGTGTATCCCTTGTGGTAAGGCCTTCACATCAATACCTGAATTTTTACCTTGAGTCCGTGACCTTGGAGTATGAAATACTTTTCTACATTATATCTGACAATAAGGGGATTCATGTTCCACAAAAAAACATGGGTTTAATTTTTCTTAGTCCTAAGCCTTGACATAAAGTAGGGCTCTTACACGTGAAACACATTTTTAGCTCGAGATACTGGTCATAGTCGAGCTTATGCGGTACCCCCTTGTCCGGCGTCTGTCCGTAAACAATTCTTGTGCTTGCAACTCCTCTGAAATTATAAGAGACAGAAATGTAACTCTTTTTGCATGAGACTTGGTCAGTGGTCTAGTTGTGCAGTGTGCACCTGACATTTTGTTTGAGCCCCTGACCCCCAGGGTCTTAGAAAATGGATGTGGTCATTTTCTCCTGTATGATCCTATGTAATCTTGTATTCGCAACTTCTCTGACACTATAAATGATGTCGACTTGATTCTTTTTGCAATACAATGAGTCTGTGTTCAAGTAGTGCACCTGATATTTTGTTTGAGTTCCTGGCCCCCAGTGACTAAGAAAATGGATGTGGCCATATTAGAATTCACTTGTCATTATGTGAATTAAAAAACAACCAGGAGAGCTACAGTCTCGTCAGAGACTTCTGGTTTGGATTGGATTAGACCTTTCATATTGGGAAAATTGGCAATATTTTCTTCAAAATTGAATATGATAGATTTGGATGCCTTTTCATTTTAAATTTAGCATTTTTTACTTTCTTTTTTTTTTTTAAAGAATTTTCTATGAGGTAAAATTGGTCAATAAATAGGGAAAATTATACTGTTTTGCATAATTTGAGAATGACCGATTGAAAGCCCTGTAATTATATTTGTATGTTTTTACTATTACAGAAACTTTACATGTCATGTAATTTTATATACATGTACATCATAATGATAAATGTATGCAAAATTCATTCATTTTAGAGCTTATTTAATATCAAAATGAAGATATTAATTCATTACATCTTTTACTTTCAGAGTGAGACCTGACAGCATCTTCTGTACATACATGATGGCTCATTTCTCATTCCTCATTTCTTGGTATCAGATTGAACATCTACCTCGTCCTTAAGTTTTACTATAGACACTAGAGAAATCACTGTTTGATGTCTAGAACATTTGAATTTTGAACATGTTTTGTGTTTACTTTCATGTGCTTACCGGTACATGTACATGTATGTACTAGGTTATAAATGCATTGAAAACTTTTTACTTGAGAATAGACCTGCACCTGTTGAATGGGGATATTTTTTTTTATTTATTTCATTATTTTCATAGCAACAATTTATGACTTTAAATTCTAGGTACATACCAGTATAGACAGGGATGTACATTGTATATAAAGTTAAATACTTCCCTGATATAGACTAGACATGTAAACTCATATAAAATATTAATTTCGAAAAGAAATACTATGATAAATTATAGAGAAAGAAAAATATCCTTTCACAAGTACAAAAACATTATGTTGTAAATTGATGATACCGGTACTATTACATTTATATTTATGTTGCAGTTATAATGATTCTTCTTTCAGAGTTTGAATAAAATTTACATTTAAACTTAATAAATCTTATAACTGATACTTATATTCTTCTTGAGACTAGAACACAAATATTCTTAGAACACTGTGATGAAGAAATCTAGTGAGAACATTGTCATATATGAAATAATGAATTTTCTCTTGTTAAGCATACATTGTAGCAAACTTGGTTGATCATCCTTTCATCAATACTGTTTAGAGTGTCTTACCCCATACTGGTAATCATGAATAAAAACATTGATACTTTAAGTTCATTACTCTGCTACACAGTATACATTTGTGTAAGAATATCTAGTAGCCTTGACCTACATGTTCATGTATACAATTGACCTACTTTCCTAATACTTTGGATTTGCTACAACACTGGTCTGGCAAATGATAGATAGATGATATAGTATATATGTGCATTGTCAGATTGTGTCAAGAAATTACTCAAGATAGATTTTGATTCAATATGTGACCTTGAACTACACGTTTGACCTTCTTTTCGTTGAATTAAAGAATCTGAACTTGGAGAGTGATGTATATATATATTGAAGAATTTGAAACATGAAGTATCAGAGAATCCTGACAAAACTGAATCATTGGCAGTTGTGAAATGTCTGAGATAGTCTATTTTCACGTCTAATGCTTAAGGTGCTGGAGAAAGACGTTTTTCCTTTCATTCCTCAGAAAATGCTAGATTTTTCTGCCGGTCATGCTGAAGAATATTTTTGCAAAATATTCCGAGCTGGATTTACAAAAACCCCCCTCCCTAAAAACCAAATGGTTGCACATGTTTACAAGAATGGACAAGAGAGAGAAAACCATACGCATAACCAGGCGTACCGTTAGAACGCAGTTGCTTCCACGTCGTTTTGCAAAAAAAAAAAGAATGAAAGAAACATTGACGTAGAATACTGCCCTGTAAATGAGCAAAATTCATTAGATTCTGATACTTCGCCCCTTGAATATCCACAAGGGCTTCTACCTAGACCCACTTGAGGCTGCTTACACTTGAAAAGTACTCTAGCTAAGCGCCTGAAGATGAATGCATATACATAAAATGTATACACTTCGTATGAGTGAGAGGGAAAAAATTTCCGTTATTGTACATGCATGTATTTGTTAAAACGGTCAGAATCTAATGAAAACATTTATTTATATAAAATATCGTGATTCTATGAGATGAAAAAAATGTTAGTTTGCTGTGGTTGGGGGATTCATTTAATATATTGAAATTCATCAAAATTTTGGAAAAATTCAGAATATCATTCCTTTTGGTCGAGACAATTTTGTAGATTACAGGATTTGAGTTTAGAGGGGGCGTGGCCGGAATACCTCAAAGTCCTGTAGCAGGTTCTTTGGGGAACCCCACTCCCCAGCGGAAAATTATCTCACATGATATGTAATGTATATAGTGAGCCAGCGAATTTTTTTCAATTATTAATTACTTTAATATATATCAGAAACAGACCGGTAAAATAAAAATAAAGGATGAGTCGTGGTGTTTGAGCCCAAGTAATTCCTTATTTTGACGACTTTAGTGGAGAGGAGAGGGGGGGGGGGGGCATGCCAGAGGATTGGTAGGCAAAAATCAGGATAGAAACAGTAAACTTGTTAGAGAATTTTAGATGTAGGTGCCGCCGTGTGCACCCCCCCCCCCTCTCCCCGCGCTATTGAATCGGATGGGGGCTAATGTATTAGAAATTATCAGTGTTTTCCTGCTGTTATCGAGAAATATAAAATTAAAATCTTATGGGTACAAATGTATGCAAAATTGATAATGTATAGAATCGCTCAGTATTCAATCGAAGCGGGGTAAACGAACCGCAACGATAAACTTTGAAACGAACTATAAAAAGTGAAATTCGTGATTATTCAGTGCAGTAACGAATTATCCATGGCTTGAATATTTAAATAGCAAAGTTCAAAAAAATTTAAATGACAATAACATTGGGAGCCGTGTATAAGGACGAGGTTACAAGGCCAGAATATTGTTACCAACGGAAATGTCCGGTTGCAAGGAATACACATGTGAAATATGAAAGCCAAATCACTAACCATTCAAATGCTATGACCATGGTTAAAATAAATTTATACAGTAGGTCAAACTCTAAGGTCAAAGTCACAAGGTCTAAACGTTTGGTACATGTACATTTATCTATGGTAAGTTCATGTAACAATGAATACACATGTGAAATATGAAAGCCCTATCACTTAACATTCAAAAGTGATGGTCAAGGTTTATGAAAAGTAGGTCAAACTCCAACCTCAAGGTCAAAACGTTGGTATCAGTGGAAAGGTCGTGTTACAAAGAATACACATTTAAAATATGAAAGCCCTATCACTTACCATTAAAAAGTTATTGACAAGGTTAAAGTATTTGTGACTGACGGGAAGACGGACGGTCAAACCGGTTTTAATGTCCCCGCGCTTTCGCTAAAGCGGGGGACAAAACTAGAAAAAAAGCAACAAAAATATACAAAATGAAAAATAGAAAGTCAGAGGACAAAAAGAAAAATTATATGAACAAAGATCTATGTATGAACTGAAATCGATACCTGCCATGTAAAATTTGAGATAAGAGATAACACACTTTCCAGAAACCTCCGAAAATCAGGTATGAAAATCCTTCTTGGTAATCCTAAGCGTACATTATATGGCATAACTGAACCATGTAATTAGATCTTATTTGACTCCTGCAGTCTTCTGTACTTTGACATAATATCAAAGAGATAAAAAACTTAAATGCACTAAGGATGACATATACATTGTCACGAAGTGGAACAGGAAGGAAATAGATTACTTTAAAATGATATGTAAATAAAATATCCAGTACTAGTACTTGGAACTACCAGCGCTTTCACTTTTAATTTACAATCATCTCTATTTTGATGCATTCTATCAAATCATTCTCTTCCGTTTTAAAGGAAAAAAACCCTCAAGATTTACAGTGTACCACAAAAAGTATGTAAGAAATTGAACGTATCAAACTATCATTTTCTGCATATACTGCACTTTCCCTTGAATTCTACCCCCCTCCCCCACACACGCCTAATCATACAAAAACTCCAAACAAAAACAAACAAATTGATTAGTTTATTGAATAAAGAGCAAGAATTTAAGCAAGATGCACATACCTACAGGTATTCCCACCGGAAATTGAATTTAAGTTTCGAATGTCAATGTAGGTCAATGATTGAACGGATTATATATTAACCTTATTAGATAGGAATTATAATGTACATACCCTAACGATCGTTGGTAAGCTTTCAAGTACACAAAGAAGAGTTATTACTTCCGGTTGCTTATGGACAAGAATATTTTATATTTCTTCATCATTTTATTTTGTTATGTGTGTACTACTTAATATGCACATGGAAATTCTTTTTCTTTCATTTTAGATAAGTCATATACATGTAGGTAATCGAATAAATAATTCCTGTAACCAGAGGTTGAAGATAGAACTCATTAAAATAAAACGATAAACCAAAAGTAGGTGTAACTCTGTACGTGTATTGAAAAAATGAACCCCTTCAAAGTAATCATACTAAAAATCCCATCACTTACCAAGTAGGAGTAAGTCAAACCGGGGAATTCCAAGCACTGAAAGTAGGAAACGTTGTAGTACATCGTATTTGACAACAAGATATGTTATCTCTCTCGCAATCGGACACTTTTTTTTTATAATTTTTTTTAAAGTAGCAAAGTCTGTTTCTTCATAAAATTTCCCTTCATATTATTTTACAAAGAAGGGAATCTGCAGCATAAAAATGTGCACCAAGAATTTTTTTTAGATGAATTTCAAAGAATCTTCATTCGGGGCGATATTTATAACAGATTAATAATTTCAGTCAGTATCACGTGACATACATGGAAATATATTTTTATTTATGCTATGTTTTAATCTAAATTCATTAGCACTCAGAAGATAGGAGGCAACAAACAACGAAACATTAAGTTTCGGAAAAGAGAAACATCGAACGGGCAAGGATTAGCAAACAGTAAAGACGTCATCAACATTAATGAAGACTCCGTTAGCCTATTCAACACTTTAAAACGACCAAGATAAGACGTTGGCTTTGTACATGTACATATAATCACAGACAGAGTATCTGTGAGGGTTCTTTCCCATAAACAGCTGTATTAAGAGTATTGTTAAGGAAATTATTTCTGAAAGTACACTTGAGCACAAGTAGGTCTAGTGATTTTTAAGTTGATCCAAGTGTCTTTATCTAGATCAGCATGTAACATTCTAGACAACAATATGTCATATAGTTTTATATGTTGCATCGTATCCCTTTCGACACTAGGCGATCAACAACATAACCATGACAGAGAGAATTCTCCCAAAGACGCCTTTATACTCTCAACGCAAAGATGGTCGTAACAAATTCTAATATGACTTGAGATTTTCTCCCTATATACACTATAGAACTCGCCTGGTGTAAAATCTCCAACAAACTTCCAGTCTGCTAAGCTCCGCCTATTGTCGTCTGCAAGACAATATTAGAACAGAAATAAGAACTAGCTGGCCGTGGTTTATTGTCCAGTAATTCCCAGAGTCGCATGAACCAATCAAGTTATCACCGAGCCGCGAAGCGATTTCTTAAGTAAATGATATATAAATACACTATCGGGAGGCGATGATATAATGTTGCTTCTCGGAAAGGAAACTATTATTATGCGGAAAATGCAATTGTTCCGCTTGACGTAAATATTACCGTTAACGTCGAAAGATTATATGATATCTAAATAGGAAGCCAATCATTTGTATCTATCGTTGCCTCGACTTTTAGCTCACTTGAATGGATGGTGAACTATGAACGCAAAATCATTACACATTTATGTTAATACACTACCGCCTAGTCGAGACCTAAAAGATTCACAGACCAGTCTTTCAACTTTCAAATAGGATGTGTTTAGAAAAAGAAAGAAAAAAAAAACTATATCGACTTTTGATTACCGAGCATGCTGTATTCCATTGTTTCGACTGAGGATCACTGACAAGAGTTAAATATCCGAAACGTGCATGTCTGGTCCATGCTGTAAATTTTTCTGCTTTTAAATGATGCTAATGAATTTGAAGACGTTTGACATTTGTACCACTTGAGTGTCACTGCTGGTGGATCAGGAGTCCCCGAGGGCACATGAAGCCAAGTTCGATCATTTCGGTTGGTCGTTTCTTCAAACGCATTCGAAAATTTATGTTTACAAAATTGTCTCAAATTTCTGAAACCTGGGTCCTGTGGCATCATATCCCAGCCATCTTGCTACGTCTTTCGGTACATTTTGGACATAATTTTCACAGAAATTGGCTATATTTCATTGTTTCTATTGAGGATCACGGACGAGGGTTAAATACCCGAAACGTGCATGTCTGGTCCATGCTGTAAAATTATCTGCTTTTAAATGATGCGAATGAATTTGAATACGTTTAACATTCAATGGTTGATACAAATCAGTGATGAGAATCCTTATTCTAAAATATTCAAATATGAAGTGAGCCTGTAAATCATTTCATAAATACAAAATAAATGTGATATTTTCTGTTCGAACCATGCAGTCATGTAGATTTGAGTTACCTCGCTTGTACCGTGTGCATAGTTAGAATCGATTCAAACGAATTTCTGCATAATTTCTGTTTCTGTTGTTCATAGTTAGAATCGATTCAAACGAATTTCTTTTATGTCTTTGAGATTGTTATCAGTGACAGTGTCCTTCTTGTACCAAATATTTTGAGTAAACAAAGTAATTACTCTTTCAGATATATAGGGTTCAGGAATAGCCTTTTATACTTGAGAAAGTTTTTTGTGTAAATTTAGTTTCTTATCATTGAAGTTAATCAAGTTTATTTTATTATCTGATAAACACTGAAACTCCGATAATGTGTTTGATGCGCAATTCATTGAAAAGAAGGTATTTACATTTTTTTCAACAGAAATGTCTCGTGCATTTTATGTAGAAAATAATTACAACAAATTTAGTCTGTTAAGTGAAGATGAAAGTATCGATTTCTCTATTTTTCAACATCTTTATTGCCTAAAGCCAAGTCAGACTTGACACCAAATATTGACATATAAATATTGTTACTAAAGTTATCGTATAGTATGAACAGTATTTAAAAAAAGTTTAGTTGTAATTAATAAATATAGACTGATACAATGTACATTTTGGTAAGCTTTAGCATAGGAGGGTTATATAAGGTGTCGATGAGTTGGAAGGCTAGGGAATGTCAATCAATGAATGAAAGTCACCCCCCCCCCATTTTAAAATCCAAAAGTTAAAAAAAAATGGGCATACACAACCTTGAAAATACAAAAGAGAGATAGGATGAGGAGAATTACTCTAACAGGGAAACACACTCTCACAAAACAAGAAAACGAGGACAAATAAACGGAGACAAAAATATCAGAAGACAGAAACACGAATAACAATATTATCGACAACGACATCCCCCACAGAGTTCAATGTTCCACCGAAGTTATCATAGTTATGGAAGTGTTCCACATCTTTACCTTCTTGAAGAAAGTTTCAAATCAATTTTAATGCATCAGACGCGTGTTTCGGATAGTAAACCCTCTTCAAATGCCGGACTGATTTTCAGACAAAGCCAAATGTATTTTAGTAGCGCCCTCTAGTTTTTTTTAATTCAAATTTGTGTATTCACTTTGAAAAGAGTGCGCGACTCCAAATTTACTGTACGGTCGATTTAGTAAAAAAGGTAAAGGTAGGGTTTATAGTCCCGTTCGCCTAAGCCTCACGCGGCTTCCACAATTACCTCCCTGGCGAGACCTGTATAATCTAGTGCAATCTCAACTCCCTAAGGAGTGTATACAAGCAGTGCTGTCGTTCAGGCGCTAATGCTTTTCATTCACATTAAAAGCTCGTCTCATGTGCCAGGTACCCAGTTTACTCCTGGGTGGAGAGAGTAGTGTAAAGCAACTTGCCCAAGGTTACAATGGTTTTGCAAAGGTGAGCACGGTGAGATTCGAACCCACGACCCATGAGTGTGTAGTCCACCGCTATAACCACTACGCTACCAGCAATACTAGTAGCATAATTACATAAAATAGCATCGGAGTGATGGAGCTAGGATATAAACCTCCATCCATTTTCATGTTATTTTTGGAGAAAATGATAAGTTTCTAAAATAGCAAAATGATATATGATTTAAAATTGATAAAGGGCCAAAGTAAAGCTTCTTTCGGGCGACAGAGCTGGAAATAAAGTAATCCAATACACCTTAAACATTCAATTGCGGGGAACGAGTATAACTGCTCATCACTACAAGAGGAAATAAGTATTTATAATAATGATGAAAGGGTTCCAACTCTTTACATTCTTGAGATAATTTCAAACCAATTTTAATGTACCAGACACGTGTTTTGGGTAGTAAATCCTCATCAGTGGTACTTTAGATTTAAATACTGAAGTGATTTTCACAACCAAATGTATAGGTGGTGCCATTTGAGAGAATGAGGCGCCGTCAAAGTGTCCTAAATAAATTCATTTTTAAAAAAATAATGCTGTCGTATTATGGCAATCGAATCGAAACTCTGACAGAAAAAAAAATCCCAAAACATACTCTTCTCTGCATGCAAGCAGGAGATGCTTACTCTTCCTTGGCACCTGGTCTCACTCCCATGTCGGGAGTTCGCTTCTTTTCATGTGGTGGAGATTTTTGTTTGTTTGCTTTGGTTCCTGATTTTGTATGCCTTCGGTTTCTGATTTTCTGAATTATCGATTTGAGCTGTATACAGGGATATGGTCATTATCCATATTTGTCATCTTGACTGCAAGGAATCTAGAAGATGCTTACCATCAGAAAGATCCACCAGAATCTAAATGCATGTAATATCATTAAAATTGTACCTTTGTAAAATGTAGATCAATTGAATTTAAAGCCTGCTAAAGTCATGGATCCTGCTTTAAAATTCACATTGAAAAATACAAATATCATACAGAGAAAACTGAATTTATCCTTTCGTCTCTTGCTGTACTCGTCTTCTCTGTGTTTGCGCTTCGGGTGTTTTGGTATTTTGTTGTTGGTACTGCAACCAGGTCTGATTGGAGATCCCCTCCCTTCTTATAACACAAAATGAACATACTACTACCACACAAACAGTTAGGAACAAAAAATTCGGTTACCACTACTAAAACAAACTTTACTGAAACATTCTGAAAAGAAGAAAATTGAATCCTAAATGGATAAGAGATCAGGAAGAGTAAGCATATCCTGTTTGCCACAATATTCGAAACTTTGGTCATGCAGAAACGAAATAAATGCTGGTGAATATGCCAAATTCGGGTTTTCTTATTCTTCTGACCTAAATGAGTTAAAGTACCGTTCAACATTGATGACAAAGAAATGCTAAAATATTTCATATTTTCATTGTATCGCCATAAATAAATTTTTAAAAAGAGAATAATTTAATTTTTCGAAACATACAACCAAACCCAGTTTATATGTGTTGACTGCTGTTCTATGGAATGAATCTTCATATCTGGAAATATAAATAAAAAAGCATTGTAACATAGGCAAATGATTTTTATTAAAATTGAACCTTGTTTATTCTCTCCATAAATGGAGGTTTGTTTCACATATCTTGGATTGCCTATTACGTTTAATTCCATCAGATATTTTTTATTATTTACCAGCTTTGAAAGTCTCCTTGACCTGGTTGTCAAGAAAACATTCGTGTCTCAACTGTAGTACATGTATTCAGAAGAGTAAGATCTTAAAAAAGGACGACGAGCTACAGTGAATGTTTTCAATGATCTCAAATTCGATAAGTTTTTACATGGCTACGTATGTTTACATTCTCGTATTTGTAAAAGGAAGTTATATCCTAGGCAAATAACAAGGGAAGGTAGGACTTAAATGACGTTTAGATTTAAGTGATAATTCAAATCATATCTAAGCTGTCAAAAATATGTATGTAAAGTATATCAAAGATACTTGATGATTCTGACGCATTTTCGATTGTAATTCTGTCCTTGATCCTTCTTATTTTGTTCATTATTTCTCCATAAACGACAGGTTATGAAATACACAAAATGATATGCTATTTTGCTTGTATGAACCCGCATTTCAAAGGAAGTTGACAGTATCATTTGTAATATTTCCAGACAGTCTTAACTAGTTTATAAAAGTGGAAACCTTGAAGAAGGTAATGGGTTGGAACACCTATATTTTCATGTTATTGACGTTTCCTAACAAGTTGTGTTTTTAATAGTGGATACTTAAGGTTAGGGTTGCAACTACAGAGAGAAAACTCCATTTTCATATCACATAATATTTGAAACTGACATAGACTATGAATGGTATAAGCTCAGTTTGTTGCATTATTTCAGAAAAAAATAATATTCCTTGAAATTTTCATTGATGAATGGATATTTTTGGGAAAATGCATATTTTTCAATGATAAATCGCCGAAAATAGGAAAAGAAAATTGTCGTTTTCGCATGAGTTCTGCTTCTAAAGATTTATTATACTCTTTAAAAATGAGAGAATTAGAAATTCGAACTTGGAGTAAATCTCTATGTTTTTCGGTCAAAATGTTGATTTTTTGTACAAATTATTGTGTTATTTATAGAAACAGTCATCTTGCTCAAAAACGAATACGGGTACACATTGGTTTGACTGCTTTAGGATAAAGCAATACCATAACTCTATAAATAGAAAAAAAATTGTGTACCTGGCGACCTTCTAGCTATTAATAAAAATAGTGAGTTGTCATGGCAACCATGAAAATCGTATTTATAAGAAAATACACTCCTTAGAACTGTTTTATCAGAATTTTTCAAAATAGGCTTTAATTCATACACAAGCTATAAGAATCCAGAAAAATAAGGGTATATTATTATATCACTTTTTGAAATTTCATGCATCGCAGAGGTTTGTGAAGTTATCATGTGGTATTCTCTAAAATAACGAAAATGTTAAAATAGGCCAAAAATGGACGTTTATAGCCAAACAACGAGACGGGCAAATTTTGATTTTTTGATCTGAATAGTTCGAGGAGATGTTCCTCTACATGTGGACATAACCATCTTTCTTCTACCTCATTTCTATCAAAAGTCGCCACCCTGACCTAAATATATCCTATATACGATACGAAAAATTCAACGAGTACTTTCAATTACTGAATGTTAAACGTCTTAAAATTCAATAGCATCATTTAAAACCTGATAAATTTACAGCATGGACCAGACATGCACGTTTCGGGTACTAAACCCTCGTCAGTGATCCTCAGTCTAAACAATGTAATATGACCGAAAAGTATGAAAATTATTATGTCCAAAAATATACCGAAAGACGTAGCAGAATGGGTGGGATATGATGCCACAAGACCCACGTTTTAGAAATTTCAAGACATTTTGTAACAGAAAATTTCAAATGCGTTGAGAAGACAGACGATCAACCAAAGTTGATCGAACTTGGCTACATGTGCCCTCGGGGACTCTTGGTCCACCAGCATTGACACTCACCAAGTAGTTCAAATGTTAGACGTCTTAAAATTCAATAGCATCATTTAAAACCTGATAAATTTACAGCATGGACCAGACATGCACGTTTCGGGTACTAAACCCTCGTCAGTGATCCTCAGTCTAAACAATGTAATACGACCGAAAAGTATGAAATTATTATGTCCAAAAATATACCGAAAGAGGTAGCAGAATGGGTGGGATATGATGCCACAGGACCCACGTTTTAGAAATTTCAAGACATTTTGTAACAGAAAATTTTCAAATGCGTTGAGAAGACAGACGATCAACCAAAGTTGATCGAACTTGGCTACATGTGCCCTCGGGGACTCTTGGTCCACCAGCAGTGACACTCACCAAGTAGTTCAAATGTTAAACGTCTTAAAATTCAATAGCATCATTTAAAACCTGATAAATTTACAGCATGGACCAGACATGCACGTTTCGGGTACTAAACCCTCGTCAGTGATCCTCAGTCTAAACAATGTAATATGACCGAAAAGTATGAAAATTATTATGTCCAAAATATACCGAAAGACGTAGCAGAATGGGCGGGATATGATGCCACAGGACCCACGTTTTAGAAATTTCAAGACATTTTGTAACAGAAAATTTCAAATGCGTTGAGAAGACAGACGATCAACCAAAGTTGATCGAACTTGGCTACATGTGCCCTCGGGTACTCTTGGTCCACCAGCAGTGACACTCACCAAGTAGTTCAAATGTTAAACGTCTTAAAATTCAATAGCATCATTTAAAACCTGATAAATTTACAGCATGGACCTGATAAATTTACAGCATGATACCCCTTTATCCGTGTAATAATTTTGTAAGGTGGTACATTCGCAATGGAAGGGTCTGAATAGTTTCAAACGAATTTTCGAAAAGATCGATGTCACTAAGCAAATAATATATTGTTCGAAGACGAGTGTTTCACATTGTTAAAGTATGTAACCATAAAAAAAAAAAAAAAAAAAAAAAAAAAAAAAAAAAAAAAAAACCCTACAATTAATTTCTTTAACGATGTCAAATTCGATATGTTCCGAAAATGTATAGAGTGATTATTCGCTATATATTTCTTGAACCTATCAGGAGTTTCGCGTTTGTGAAACAATATGTTCATGTGTCAATGATTACATTTTGTGTGACCAAACGGTAAGAAATATCTTATCACAATATTGATCAAATTCAAATACGATGTTATCGAGTACAAAAAGAAGAAAAATATCATTCTGAGGTTAAAGGTTCATGGCGGGAAAGAATAAAATATATTTGCTAAATATAAAACTTGCATCATACTTGGTTTTTTTACGTGTGATTACACTGGAGTTTACTCTAACTTATTTAAATCATGTACTATATAATCAAAAGAGTTATGTATGGGATTTCAACATAGTTCTAAGCTCATACTGATGTGGATAAAATGTTGGATAAGATCTAAATCAATCGAGAAAAGAATATTAATATAAAAGGAGGATATTCCCATTTTGAAGATATTGAATTGATGACCGCATGAGAAGAATGAAGGGGTAGAAACAGACAGAGACAACGAGAACAACGTCTTCATATTCAATAGCATCATTTAAGAACAGATAAAGACATGGACAAGATATGCACGTTTCGAGTACTCAACCCTCGTCAGTGATCTTCGTATCATGTCATTGGAACACAAAATACCACGCTTTCTAGAAAGTCCCTTGCAAAAACGAAATTCATTGTAGCTGGCACCACTGAAATTGATTATTACGGTGATGTACTAATTTAAATTATTCAAATAAATTCAAATATATAAGTGTATAGTCCTTCTTTAGCCATTGATAGATGTAACGATGGATTCTCTTATTCTTAATTCTGATTCCGGGACCAAAGTACGACCCCTTTTTTAAATAATGAAAAAAAAAACATCCATTCGAACTCGGTTGAATACTGTTGCTTGAATTGTGTATGTAATATGATTCATGTGGCAAATTTGAACATGTTTAAACTGATCTTATTTTATAGAACATTTTAACAGCGCCTCCTACAATAAATTCTGTTCTTGCACTGGGCTCTGGAGAGTGTATTCGTCGTGTTTCTTTGGTATTGCGTAACTGCCTCCCTAACTTGGTCCGCTTCTTCCTTTATCATTTTAAAGTTCTTTTTTATATATGAATATATTCAACAATTATTTTAGCCTATTGGTTGTAAACTTTGTAGATTTCCGACTAAGGATCTTATGTTTTACTTTCATTCAATGATATCAAAATATTGTGACTTATTGTAATTAAGAGGTTGTTTCCTAATGGCCAGACTCGACCTACCCTAGAGGGGGACCGTCCTAAAAATGCACAAAATTCTAATTTTCCCCGTTTCTAGTATAATTAAGTTATTAAAATCATAGACAGCACATCCATCCAGCCGATTGACTTTCATTCACTGATGTAAATGGATATGAAAAAAATATGAGTGAACAATAAAAAGTCCGTGCTTTTCCGACAGGAGCGACCTTAAAATAACTGGAAGTGACAATTCTACCGAATTGAAGCGACATGTGTTGCATGCAAGCAGGCTATGCTGACTCTTCCTGGGCACCTGGTCTCACTCCCATATTGGAAGTTCGCTTCTTTTCATGTGGTGGCGGTTTTTCTTTGTTTGCTTTGGTACCGGTTTTATCTTGATTTTATATGCCCTCGGTTTATGGTTTTCTGAATTATCGATTTTAAACTGTGTATTAGGATATGGTCGTATATCCATATTTGTCATTCAGAGAGGATAGATGGTCAAGACATTGTCTTCTCGCACATAACATAGAGTGATCCCATTATTTTTACCAGTACTGGAAATTTCGACGCGGCTCCCCTGATCCGACTTTCTTGATTGTTGCTTTATGACGTCAAAGACAAATTGACAACCCTACCTCGCCTGATGTTTTTCTATCCGAAACTTAAAGTGGTGCTAGATTCTACTGTTATTTTGTCTTGGACTAGTTCGAACCAATCAGAGTGCGTCAATTGCGTCACGTGCACGCCGTCTAATTTTTTTGTAGACCGTCAACAATTCCGCCATAGCCGTATAAATTAATTGGCATTTAAAAGGAGTCGTGACGAGGCAATAATCGGCAACGAAAAAACGGAGATTTTGGTCCTCGACAAAATAAAACAGTTAATAGGTTTGTTAATGACCGTCCACATAGATATGTCAATCGGTTCGCCTCGCCTTCTATGGACTTGATCAACCCGACAAATCTCTGTAGACGGTCAGTTACAAACCTAATAAATAATATTCTCTAACTAGGTTTGGAAAGGGTAAGTCGTAGAGTCACGTCGTCAAAGATTTTGGTCCGAAAAGGAAGCTAAAAACTAATTAAATTTCTCCCGGTTTATTAAAAAAAAACAAGGGGGGATCGTATATCGGCCCCTGTATCAGATTTAGACTTAGAAAAATTACCAAAAGTCATTGTTGATGGCCACACCTAGAATAAAATTCAATGAAGAAATAAGATGTTAGATATAATTCAACAATGCAACTCCCTTGATTCCAAAACCTGTCATACATAAGAATTACTTATAGAATCTCCTATTACAACACAGAAACACAGCGAGCACTGTAGACAAACACACCGACAATGATAAAAAAACAGAAACAATTTTCACAACAAATGAAACTTTCAACTTAAACATTCTGCAAAGAAGCATAACTAAATCCTAAATGGAGATAAAATTAGGTACACGGGGAGAGTAAACATCTCCTGTTTGCTAACAACACCCGTCACTCATTCCGGGTAAATTTGTTTTTGTTCAGTGTTTTGGCTTATTCTATCCTACAATATCTTAAAACAGAGAAGATAACGGGATGTTATGATGTTGAATATTTTCTTTGTATCGTCCAATAGTTTTATATATGCACAACCAATGTAATTCCCTGAGATGTTACTATTGACAGAAACGTGCTGCAATTCGTGTATTAACACTCGTGACGTCACAATGCATAAGATCTAAAGAAGCATGCCGCGACGGCTGTTTTAACCTGCAAACTGAGCCCGCAGTGACCTGAATTTATCGTCACTCTTTTACCTAGAAAACGCCATTTCAGAAAACAAGAATGAAATTGACAACTATGGTGCATATATATAGAATAAATGTCATAATATGTGTTTTGTCACGGGCATACAACACACAGCAAGTGCATTTATCGCATGAAATTGTAGCGCATTTCATGTACGATAAATGCACTTGCTGTGTGTTGTATACCCGTAACAAAACACAAATTAAGACACTTATTCTCCATATAATGACAAAGTTCAGTTCCTCACAAATGTACCATTGATTCGGTAGTTTTCGGTTAGCCTCCTTGCCATCAGAGCGAACTTATTAAAGATTGAGCTTGCTCTGGAAAAGCGTATGAAATACCTTAGACAGGGGACGGAGGAATGTAACTACCAAGGAAAGGGGAATTTGTAAATGAGATCTAATACAATATATGAAGTATGTATGCATTCAGTGATTTGATTCACCTCGGACAGGCAATACTGCTCTTATTTTTTAAGTTCAAGCCTCAAATTTCAAGCTAATCTTATTTTCCCTCCGAAAGAAATATTTCAATCGACTGCTTATCGGGGAGATTAAAAAAAAAAATAAAAATCCAGATTCGAGGAAAAGGTTTTTATGTCTGCATTAAATGGAGCCATGGGAATTCCCTCGGATGCCGAAAAAATCAAAACACCACAAATAAGTTATCGATGAGAAAGTTCAACATTTTCATTACCTCTTCTTCTGTGTATCTATTATTAAAATCAGAATTTACTCGAACAGAATAAGTTTTATTGTAACCCAAAATAAGGTATCGGTTTATTTAAGAAGATAACAAGTTTAAACACTTCATGTTTCTGTATCTTCGATTGCTAATTATGCCGCGTTTTCGATGATTTGAGAGATTCTTTCAATTTAGAATATGAAATCGTTGTATAAAGAAAGGAGTGGATCTCCAACAACACCCGGTTGCAGTACCAACAGCGTATCCCCAAACCACCCACTGCAAAAACACAACACAGACACGCATAGAAAGAGACTCAAATAGTACAAGGAACGCCAAATCACATAGGTTATCCGGATAATATGCGCACAAACCTACCACTTTTCGGATTACCCAGAGATCTCATAGAACGTATAATTGTGGTGTAAAATAACCTCCTCACAGTAAGATGACCATACAGACAGCGTGACGCAGGGCCCAAGAAACGCACAGATGGATATGTAAATGGATATAAAAACATAAGGCGTATGTAAATGGATATAAAAATATAAGGCGTACGAAATTCAGTCAGTGATCTGCTGGCTGTAGCAAGCTCATTCATGTTATCACCCGAGGAGTCCGACTGACATTCAGAGAGGACAGGTAGTCGGGGCCCTCTCTTCTCTAAAGAGGTTTGGACAGGACCCGTCATGGAGTTCTGTCGTCACAGTCAGTCGGAATGCAATTCTTAAGAATGCACTGGTACACGGCTGTAGATTGTTCCAGTACCAAGCCAAGTGTCCGTCTGGTGACAAAAGGATCATATCCATGGTATAAAAGGCTTTTGATGATTCTTACTCAATTTCGATCGTAATTATGTCTTCCTTCTTAATTATGTCACTATAAAGTGCAGGTTGTGAAATACCCAATGTAATATACTCTGTTGCATGTATGGGTCCGAATTTCAAAATAAGTTGACAATGATTGTTGTAAATTAACAGAAAGTTTTTACTAGTTCGTGCAAGCGAAAACCATGACCTAAAAGTTTCTTCTCTGACACAACGGATGATCTGTGAAATGAAGATACCGTGTGACGGTAATGTAGGAACATAACCGTCAAAGTAGGGAAAATTTACAATGTTGAATCCAAAGTCATATCTTTGGTCATACACACTGGTATGAATCTCTTCATTAACAATTTTGATGTTTAGGTCCAAAACTAGTGTTTCTGTGTTTTTGAGTGTAACGTTTGCCTTGTTTAGGGTCAAACTTTGTGGAAAAAACCACATTTTTATACTTTTCAAAAACGGGATTGTCGATGGTAAGAATATGATCCAGGTAAGATGAAGTACCAATGAAACATTTCATATCATCATGTTTTCTTTGCTTTTGAAGAGTTTGGATAAATTCTTTTTCATACGTGTATAAAAATAAATGTTCAAGAAGAGGCGAAAATAAAATGTTTTTTCGTGATTTATATTTATAAAATATTACTAAGCAACAATGCAGTTTTGAGCTTGCTTTTCGAACAAATGTACTCATGAAAATCTCACATGTGAAACAGGGGTTATTGGTGAATAAAATAATTTAAAATTAAATTCATTTTTGGCATAATTTTGAAACCCCTACACGCGGTATGCAAATAATGAAAGCAAGGACATTAAAATTCTGTCTGTTGCTTTATTTGTAAGAAAGGCAAACATATAAGACGAAGATACGAATAAGTAAGTCAGCTTTATTTGTCAATCAACACCCTCCTATAAAGATAACTATAAAAGGTATAAACGTTTAATGCAGATAAGGCAACGTTGTGTTTTGTGTATTGATAAAGCAATCGTAGTTTTATATTCATGCGCCCACACTCGATAAGATTGTGTTCAGAGAAAATTCATATTTTAGGAGGTTATAATAAATGTTGCTTGGGCCCCTGCGTTTTGCGGCCTTTTTGGTATGTGGTCATCTAACAGCGAGGAGGTTGTTTTACACCACAATTCTCACGTTCTTCGAGACTTCTAGGTAATTGGAGAAGTAAGAGGGTTGTGCGCACGTAATCCAGAATAACCACATGCACACCATTGGCTACTTATGTGGCAAATGGCCGTCCAAAGTCGACACAGGTTACCCATTGGTCTCATTTGTTTATGTGTAGTCTTTTGTGTTTGATGTTTATATGTCGTATGTCTCTTTTTCGTCTCTTACTTAGTATGCTCGTCTTTGTGTTTTCGCATCGGGTGTTTTAATGTTGCTGCTGCAACAGGGTCTTGTTGGAGATCCCCTCCCTCCTTTCCTCCATATGCTTCCTACTTCAGTCCCATGACATTCTTACGACAGAACTACGATGTCAAATCATTAGGAAAATGTACATGTATGCACTTTCTGCTTACAAAATTTTCTCAAATTTCTGAAACCTGGGTCCCGTAGCATCATATCCCACCCATCCTGCTACGTCTTTTTGTATACTATGTCTTCCGAAATGGAAGTTACCGGATGTGACAGTTCTACCGAATCGAGGCGGCGGGTGTTGCATGCAAGCAGGATATGATTAATCTGCTTGGGCACCTGGTCTCACTTTCATGTCGGGAATCCGCTTCTTTTCATGTGGTGGATGTTTTTGTTTGTTTGCTTTGGTTTCTGTTTTATCCTGATTTTGTATGCCTTCGGTTTCTGGTTTTCTGAATTATCGATTTTGTGCTGTATACAGGGATATGGTCATTATCCATATTTGTCATTAGAACTGAAGAAGTTCTACGGTCGATATGGTGAACTCGTCATACACTATGATGTCCCACTCTCCAGAATGGTGGATAATATTCTGTCATAGACTATTTAAACCATCCATCCAAAGATTGTACTCTATGTCTTCCGAAATGGAAGTAACCGGATGTAATAGTTCTACTGAATTGAAGCGGCGGGTGTTGCATGTAAGCAGGAGGTGCTTACTCTTCCTGGGCAACTAGTCTCACTCCCATATCGGGAGTTCGCTTCTTTTATTATGGTTTTTGTTTGTTTGCTTTGGTTCCTGTTTTATCCTGATTTTGTATGCCTTCGGTTTCTGATTTTCTTAATTATCGATTTTATGCTGTATACATGCAGGGATATGGTCATTATCCATATCTGTCATAGGACATAATTTCACAGATTTTGGCCATATTTCATTGTTTGGATCACTGACGAGAGTTATAAACTGAAAGGTGCATGTCTGGCCCATGCTGTAAATATATCTGCTTGTAAATGATGCTAATAAATTGAAGACGTTTAACATTTGGTCATTCTATTTGCTTTCATGCATCTGATTTATGAAGCCCAGTGGGGTCTTTTTTACAAATGAAATGGGGTTTATTAAGAGCCCTTCGACTGTCCAAGGTTGATATGAAATGCTTCTTGCTTAAAAGAATAACAGTAATCTTCAATCTCTCTCCCTTTTAATGTAGTGATGCATTCAGATGTAACTTTCATATTTTGAGGGTTTTTAAAATAAATATTCAGTAATACGTTCCTCTGTAACAAAGGATTAATTGTGGTCAAATTTTCCGTCTTCCTTCGCTCGCCGATAAAGAAAATTCAAACTTGTGATGAATGCAGTTCATATATTTGCATAATATTTTATATATTTATTTATAACTATATGAACATCAAATGGGATTTTGTTACGAAAACATGGTTAAAAGTTTTGTGCCCCGATAGGAAATTTTAAATTAGAATGCTGAAATGGATGGAATTTTTAATCATATTTAGAAAGTGTCCTTCTTCTGTTCGTTTAATACTTTGGTTCCTCATTAGTTCTTAGTACTGATTCTGAGTCAAGAAGTTCTGAATGTGATAAATCTACATCAATTTTTCAAAAACAATGAATACATAATAGAATTCCATTATGATAACACGAAACTCGGAAACCTCAAGCTAGATTTCTAAAATCAAGCATGTACATCTTCCATGAAGCTCTCTCGCCCTCCGATCGATACTTCCTTAATGTGTAATAACATATTGCAAAATAATCAGGTCGTCACCGCTTTGAATACAAAAAGTTAATATGCTGCTTGTGTAAGAGGAATTATGGTTTTTGACACATGCTTACTTCCTATTTGTACGGAAATCGTTTTCAAAAAGGAAGAAATTCCTGTATCATCACACAGTAGCGGGATTTCCTATTTTCACGTGTAACAGACGGCCGATATCTATTGAGACGAGCTATAAACATTGAGTTTCGTTTCATTCGTAGTGATTTAGCTGGACACATCGCTTTATAGTAACGGTAAGATCATGGTTTTATATATTAATTGTAGAGAAGTGCTTGTTAGTATCTTAACTAACGCATTCTTTTCCTTTCATACAGCATAAATATACGTTAAAAATCCACAAAACTGGACCTAAAAAAGATTGTATGTACTTTATCTCGTCATATTGCGTAATAGTATGAAATGTACGTGTTGTTATGCATAAGTACACAGGATTATTTCTAATTTTATAACAGGGAGCTCTTTACAAGCTTGTCAAAATGTTTTGTTTTCCAATTGCAATTTTGTCCAGATTTTAATTTAACTTTGTGGATAGATGTAAAAACTTACCTCTTCTTGCTATAACAATATAATAATATTCATTTAATAACATATGTATACATGTATATACTTGAAAGTAGAACAACATTTAAAATTTAAAACATATAATAAGACAAGGAATCTTTAAATAATTAATTGATAAAAAGCTATGAATCTATAGAATACTTAACATCGTTGCCTTCAAGTCATAATATTTAGGCTAAAGATTGAAGATAAAATATCAAAGTCCGTCAACTCATGGACAGTTTGAACTTATCTTTGTCATGTATCTGGCTAGTTTTATTTGATATGAAAAGTCGATAATTTCCTTTTCTTTTTTAGCTTTTTTTTACGACGAAAATTATCTTTCAGTGGTACCAACTCAATATCCTTGGCCATGCATTTTTTTTCAATTTTTAGGAATTTAACCGTCATGAACAACATTTAAAACCAGATACGTGTTTCGGTTGTAAATACCAATCAGAGAGTGACTTTCAAACATACCGATTTTTATTTCAGTAGCACCCTATCTATTTAGTAAGGGGTGCGGGCCTACACAGCCAATTGTGCCTCACATGAAATGCATATGAAATGAGCATCATGTAAATTTCAGAAGAAAGTTCATGTAAAATTCATATAAATTTCACATAAGATTTATGTGAAAATATTTCACATCAATTTCCTTCACATGAATTTTTCTAAGTGACTTTCACAGAAAACTGAATTCACATAACATCCATCTAAAAATCTTCACATAAATTTCATGTGAACTTTCGTGTAAAGTTCATATGAATTTCACATGAATTTCATATGAGGCACAATTGGATTTGTTTTGCCTCGGACTAGTTTGACCCAATGGGAATGCTTGAATTTGGTCATGTGACTGCCCGACAAATTCTTGTGGAAAGTCAGTTTCAAAAATTTGTAAGGCAATGGCCGACAATTAGCAAAACCAGACGGAGGATAATAATATAAATCACGTTGCTGTTCTTGATATCAACATTTTTTGTACTACAAACTCAAAATTTTTTTACCGTGGCCTAAAGCGGTTCGTGAAATTAGAGTAGCGTCCCTTAGCGTGACGTAGGCAAGTAAATAACAACAATGGCCGAAGGTGGAGGCAGCACTATTGCTTGGTAAAGCAGGAGGACAGTAGGAATCACCATGTCTGTCTGTCTGTCATACCTAAAATGGTCCTCGACAAAACAAATCAGTTATTAGGTTTGTTACTGACCTTACACGAAAATCTGTCGGGTTGATAAAGCCCATAGAAGGCTCGGCGCAAGCGCCTCGCCTTCTATGGGCTTTATCAACCCGACAGATTTCCGTGTAAGGTCAGTAACAAACCTAATAACTAATAGTGTACACATTTTCTGTAGGGTCGATGTAGGGTGGATTCAGTAGCATATTTTAATAAAATATATGACCAAAGTTCATTTAACTCGATTTGTATATTATTTTTAGAAATTATTAATAAAATTGCAATCCGTTAATGTTTTTTTTTATTTTCCATCTCGAAATGATCCTTGATTAAATGAATTTATCAGTATTTCGGAAAAAAAATCAAATTGAATGACATTTTCTTATATCCGTCCATTTTTTTTGTATCACAAACATTATGTATCATACATGCGTAAAATAATTTTCTGTATAACAAAGTCGTTATTTTTAAATATTATAAGATTCAAAGTATTAATATTTTCTATTTTACTGTCTTGTGAAAAAATGCTTATATTTCACGTACATGTTTTGAAAGACCAAAACTTGAGAAAGTAACTCCAATACGATTTTCAAATACGTTAAATGTAATAGGACTTTCGTTGAACCAATAATCTGGCATGATTGTACGCATAAAATGACTTCATACTCATCTTCATTTGACATTTATGATTTACATTTGCTGAAAATAAAAGTTTTCTTCAAATCCATTAATGTTCTCTTATATTAACTCTAAAGACAAATAACTCCCTTTTTATAATAGAATTTTTTTAAAAATAGATATGCAAATTCAAATTCTATCATAGTCAATGAAGAATATCGACTTTTTTTATATATTTTCCTTGACGACATACAGGCATTAATTAGGTAAAATAGTGAAAATAAAATATAATAGTGTCTAAAATATAAAATAAGTAAATGTTGTAGGATTGATCGTGAAAACCTTTGATTTACGGATTTGATTTTAAAAGATGTTTATCCTTAATTTATGTACATGTATTGAAAATCGTATGTTTGTTGGACAGTTTGGTCTTATTGTTTATTAGTGTCTTGAATTATTTCAGTATTTCGAAGAAAAAAAAAAAGAGAATGAGTGAATTTATTTTTCTGATTTTTGTCAATTATTTATGTGATTGTGAATTCAGAATCTAAAGAGATGATTGAGAATCACTGACGAGGGCTAGATACCCGAAATGTGCATGTCTAGTCCATGCTGAAGAATTTTCTGATCATAAATGATTCTATGGATTTAAAGACGTGTAAAATTTGTACCACTTGGCAAGTGTCACTGCTGGTGGACCAGGATTCCCTGAGGGCACATGAAGCCAAGTCCGATCAACTTCGGTTGATCGTTTCTTCAAACGTATTCAAATATTTCTGTTCACAAAATTTCCCGAGATTTCTGAATTTCTATGTTCAATATGGACTGGGTCAGAAAATTCTTTTAAAATCAATAACTTGGATGGATAATGCACGCAAAAGCGTTTTTAGTACTCATTGTTTTCTTTCAAGTTTAAAATTCTTATTTCTGGAAAATTACAATACTAATATTCAAATCGGTTTTATCAATAAGTTCGATCTAAAAACAAAGCTAAATTGAAAAAAAAAAACACAATCAAAAGGCCAAAAAAAAAAAACAAAACAAAAATTAAATAAAATGAAAAAATAAATAAAGAAAAAATTAAAACAAAACTTCGAACAGAGAAATATCATCAAATTATAAAAGAATGGAGGGGATAATAAAATACGAAGGACAACAGTAATCGCCACAGTGTCGAATATAAAAACGAAATTCATCATACGGTGAGAAATCTCGGAGCGTAGAACATTCGGATTTTCCTAAAATTTATTGTAATCACAAAAAGGGTCATGTAAAGCAGTGTTATGATGCATTAGCTATGAGTTTTATCCAACTTAAGAAAAATCATACCTTTTATAAAGCTGAAAAAAATATCGGTGTGATCCATGTAGATGTAAGTGAAATTAGAACTTCGATCGTGTTTGTACGTTATTAAAAGCCAAAATTCACATTTTTTTTGTTACAATTCATAGCTAAGGCATTCTTTCACTGCATCACATATCTCTTTTTGTTATGATCTATAATGCAAAAATATAGAAAAGCCTATTGTATTGCGTTGCAAGATCACTCAGCGAGTCATAGATAGCGCCGTAAACATAAAATAAATATAAATAAATTATATGCTACCTTACAACGGTGATGTAGCCATGTAGCCAAGTTCGATCAATTTCGGTTGGTCGTTTCTTCAAACGCATTGACAAAATTTTCTCTAATTTCTAAAACCTTGGTCCTCTTACTACTTCTTTCGGTATATTTTGGACATAATTTCCAAATATTTTTGGCCATATTTCATTGTTTAGATTGAGGATCACTGACGAGGGTTAAATACCCGAAACATGCATGTCTGGTCCATGATGTAAATTTATCTGCTTTTAAGATGGTAGTCTCAGGGTGAGGGACGTAACTCAAAATTGATCTCGCGAACGTTTGTTGTCTGGCGTGACGTTACAATCGTTTGTTTTCACGACAAGAATCTGCATGACTTATCATGACGTCATAAAAGGGGAATTCCCCGCGCGGTTCTCGGAGGTAACCGTTACTCTCTATATCATTATCTATTTTCATCAGTATGCATTTCATTTCTCTGCAATATTTCCTGAAATTGAGCATTACTTATAGATTAAATATGTTTCCGAGATTTATACATTTCTTTAATTGTTTTGAAATTTTCAGTATCTACATGAATCCCTTGACATACGGCATGTTTCATTCCGTAAATGTCGTAAGAAATCTTGTTATCTAAATATGACCATGATTACTTCGATTTTTATGTGAGCGTAATTAGTGTAAATAGAGAACATTTAGCTTTATAAGATACCTTCGTTTGAGAAGAAGTTCATCTAGAGGAAAAAAAATGTAGAAAGGGGGTAAGTTGTTCGGCTCGACAATCTGGGACGATTACTTTTTATAAAAAAAAATCGGGAAAATAATAAAGCTGTACGAATTTCAAAAGGAGAGGTCAAGGAAGTGGGGGGGGGGGGGGGGGAGAGGTTCTAAACAACTCGACTCAATCTATATCCGCGCATTGGACAGTCCATCCTATCTTTCCTTTTTTAAATTTTCCTTCTTTTTTTTCTTTAATTTTACTTTTTAAAAATTGCCGACAAGGCAAACAACGCTATGCTTAACGTCAATTGGGATCTAGGGGTTACCCAAATGGCGCTAACTCGGTAAAAATAGGTTCGTTTTCCCTGTAATTTGCACAGACTTTAGGATGGACAATTAATCTCTTTTCCATTAGTTTTTTTATTGAAGTTAAATGATACGTTTTTTCATGAGCCATGTAAATGTCACAATTTTTGGAGCTTCAGACAGATACATGGTTATCCTTATTTTCTATAAAAATCGCAATATGTTTATGATTATGCATATCCGTGTGATAAATGCATTAAAATTAATATTTCTTCTAGTAAATATTCGTTATTCAAAAACTCAAATGTACTTTTTCTGCTAAACCTAGCCGCTGAAAACAGTCTAGGAAACAGTTTCGGTAGAATTCTGTTGACCGCTGGCCACGTCACAAGAGTGGCCGTTGATTTAGGTACTTTTATATAATAGCAAATCTTGTTTGGCATATACGGATCTAGGATTTTTTCAAAAAGGGGAGGGGGTTGAAGATTTTGAAAGGGGGGATGTTGAATGCATACAAAAGCTTCTGTTTCGCAATACTACTTTAAAGGGTGCATTATTGACTACACAAAGATAATCTATATCTGTTTTATTATCTTTAAAAGCGACGGCGTAACTCTGCCTGAAAAAGTGGAGGGGCACAACATCCCATCCCCCAGAAAGGTGTGGGGAGGAGGACGAGATTTTTAAAAAAAATATGGGGTTTCATGCATAAATTTT
The DNA here is from genome assembly GCA_028142955.1 of Pinctada fucata. Lineage (NCBI taxonomy): Eukaryota > Metazoa > Mollusca > Bivalvia > Pterioida > Pteriidae > Pinctada > Pinctada fucata. Next base: position 55,896,690 of record AP027105.1, read on the forward strand.
AACATTTCTGGCGCAATTCTAAATTTTAAGTACATGAATAAATGTCTGGCGAGCGGTAGCGCGAGCAAGGAAATTTTTTTAGCAAAATATTGACTTACCAGAAAATACTTTCTATACCCTCTATCATTAACAAGTATATATATAGTTTGAGTTAAATGTCTTCATGTACGTTGAGGATGGATCAGAATAGCTAAATCATTCAGAAAGTCTATAAAGAACTGGCGAGCGGCAGCGAGCCAAAGAAAAATGTTGAAAATTGACCGAAAAATTGTAGATTTACGGTACAAAATGTTGCTATTTTCAACAATGTTAATGCATCATAATATTTTGTGATTGAAAAGTGGGGGGGGGGGGATGTACCCCCACTGCCCCCTTCTCCTACGCCCTTGTAAAGTAAACACAATTTCCTATTTATAAATAAACATGCATCGGAGCAAATATTATTCTATAAGCCTCAAATCTTCAACATTATAATATTCAGACTTCATGTCACAAATGTTGTACACCTTGGTGTTGAAAACTTGTTAAGTAAGAAGGACAGAAATGAAGTTTTTTTTAATATAAGCTCTCTCTCTTTCTTGGGTTTTTTTTTCCGAAGGGGGGTTGCAACCCCCCTATTCACCTCGCTAGATCCGCCAATGTTTGGGGGAGTAAAAAGTGACCGTTGACAGGGAGTAACCGTAGAAAACGAGTGACCGCAAGGGCAGGTTTGACTGTACGATTAATTCCTTAACAATTTCAAATTCGATATGTTCTGAAAATGTATGGAGTGTTTATTAGCTATATGTTCTCTTTAACCTATAGGGAGTTTCGCGTTTGTGAAACAATATGCTCATGTCAATTACTACAATTTTTTATGACCCAACGGCAAGAAATATCTTATCACAATATTGATAAAATTCAAATACGATTTGATTCATTTCGAGGTTAAAGGTTCTTGGCGGGAAAGAATAAAATATATTTGCTAATTATAAAACTTGCATCATACTTGTTTGTTTTTACGTTCAAAGTGTGATTACACTGGAGTTTTCTCTAACTTATTTAATGGTACAAACAGTTTACAGGGATTAAACTGTAAATAATGAAGTTTTACCGTAAATAGCGTTCAAGTACTACCATTTGAACATCTATATATTATTTGCATAAACTATCTCTCACATTTTTGTTTTATAGACGTTTTTACTCTCTGGTACACACGATTTCGGTAAACTTCGGAAATTGTTATTTGCATATACAGTATGTAGAAATATGTCATGTTTACTAAGGTCAAAGTGAACACGTCAGCCAATCGCTTGAATGAACTTCACATCGTGGGATTACTACGAAACATGTAGTAAACCACGTATACAGTCTTTTTGAAATTCTCAAAAAAAACCTTACTCACTAATATTTCATTAATTGCAAATACAAGGTTGCACAGGGATTTATCACGCTAATACCGGTTGCTGTATTTACTATATATATGTGTTAAAGGGATCTAACTCGGCGTTTAACGAAAAATCGACAAGTCATCTTTAAGTCTTCAGAAATAGGCTAATCAATGTCAAAACCTATTTTCTGTGGTATATTTCGATAGATTAATTCATACTAAATCTTCATACGAAATTTGAAATCAGTACCTCCCTTACGAGCCGAGATATGCCCAATACCGCTCTCTTATGAGCGCCGCATTTCTAGGTCGGACAAAAAGGTGTCCGGTGATATTCAAGCAGTATAGAAAAAATTTGGTTACTGCTTGATCGTTTAAACGTCCGAACACTTCAAAGACATACAACTGCATGGCACGATTATCTACTCTTCACATGCTTTTTACCATCTCAAAAATCGCTGGTATATGAAAGTCCCTCATATAGCTACCTATTTGCATGCACGTATATGTCTTTCATAACTCTGGCTCTGCACATGTTGAATTTAATCTCGCTTAAATCCGACGCTTTTCTTATTTCAAAGTCGTCAAAAAAGACTTTATTTGAAATTGTACTAAGCATATATGGGACTATTTCATTCAATGTTATGTATTTGAGATGTTCGCACCATTGAATGGTCAAGCGGTGTCTCAAGTTGATCACCGATGCCTGATTATCATCGGACACCTTTTTGTCCGACCTAGAAATGCGGCACTTATTAGAGAGCGGTATTGGGCATATCTCGGCTCGTAAGGGAGGTACTGATTTCAAATTTCGTATGAAGATTCAGTATGAATTGATCTATCGAAATATACCACAGAAAATAGGTTTTGGCATTTATTAGCCTATTTCTGAAGACATAAAGATGACTTATCGATTTTTCGTTAACGTCGAGTTAGATCCCTTTAACACATATATATAGTTAATACTGCAAACGGGATTAGCGTGATAAATCCCTGTGCAAGGTTGATATCATGTTTTGATATCAAGTTCATTCAAATGACCATTTTGAACGTGGATAATCGAACACTTTCAAATGACTAACAACGTATAATAGTGTATGATGGCTTTAATAGGAGGCAGGTGTAGTCTGCTATATACATGTGTGTTTGTTTACCAAATCCTGAATGAAAATTAACCTTTATTTAGTTATGATTTTTTCTTCATTTTTTAATACTTGGTTTAGACTGTGAATGTATTTATTATATATATATATATACAAATATCAAAATTACTGTGGATATATATACACGTCAAACTTATATATATACTTCTTATGGATAAAAATAAACGAGTACTATACATGAACATGTACACTGTAGATCCCATTAGCTAATTTTCCCTCAGACTTGTCAGAGTTTTAATTTCACGGTCGTCCTCTAAGGTAGGTCTCTATAACTTTCCAATGCCATGCCAATACTATTTGTTCATTGCATTTCTCTTTTCAGATTTTGATACCACCGATTGTCGATTCATTTTCGTTTCTCGTGTTATCCGTCCGCCATGTTGTTTTGTTTTGATACAGTATTAGCCTGAGCAAATAAGTGCCTACAAGAGTTCGCAATCGGTCTTCTACGGAGAAAAGTGGGTTATATTAGGTTGAATAACTAATAATTTGGTGAAGATTACAGACTAAAAACTGAAACAATTCACGAGCAAATAAATTCGTTACCTTACCTTGCAGACGAACCTGAAAAGTGTGGCGCGAAAATCATATGACGTCAAGATGGTGACGTAGTGGGCGTGCACTCTTGTAAGAGGTCGCCTAGTGCGTTTAGGTCAGGTAGATAGCTCATATTTTACTTACGTGCAAAGGGGAATAAATAAAAATGCCACGAAATGTTGTCGGCCCGAAATAACAGAATCTATCTCGAACTGCGTCGGGGATAGATATATTTATTTCGGGACCTCTTGATAAGATCACAAAGATCAATTAAATGATGAATTTCATCATCATCATCATCATCATCATCATCATCATCTGACATCATCATCATCATCATCATCATTATCATCGTCATTATCGACATCATCATTATCATTATCTACATCATCATTATCATTATCAACATCATCATCATCAGTTATATCTACAACAACAACAATGTGGGTTCGATCGAACTTTTCGATTTCTCCGAACATGAATGATGTACCATAAATATTGGTAATACATTATAATGCAGGCAAATGCAGACGAACAAATGAATATTTTTTGTTAATTTATTTCTTGTGGCTTATTTTGGGCGCGGCTGACAATTAATGACAAATTTCAAATACAGACAAATGCAGACGTTTTCAAATGCTGACAAATGCAGACGTTTCAAATCAGACAAATGCAGGCGTTTCAAATGCTGACAAATGCAGACATTTCAAATCAGCCCGGAAAAACCGCGACAATGTAAATTTGTTCAGAGTTTAAATCGTTAAATGCCAGATGCCGAAATTGTAAATACGGGCATAAGGCGTAAGTCCCCTATTTATAGATGGCGCAATGCGATTGACCGGAAAACCGCGCCAAAGCGCAACCGCGCCAAAGCGCATTGGCATTATAGTTCACGTTAGCCAGTAATGTGCCTTATAGCGCAAGTGCCACGCATCGTGGATCGGAATCGAGCCACGAGGCCGCCACGAACACAAATAGGTGATACCCGTACAATATAATGAGTGACGAAGCTATATAGGGCATTACTGGGTCAGCCGCCGCCCCTCATTGATTTAACAGGCCTTTTGATGAGCTCAGTAATATTATTTAGGGATTTTAAGGGTTTTTAGAATGAGCACCTATGATGAAGTAATATCCGAGACTTAGCAAGACAGACCATTGACTAACAGTCAAGATCGATCCGTTTGTCATCTTTTTTACCACTTTGGAAAACAAAGCATATGTGCACATATCAAGTGCATTGAATTTCAATAAATTAACATGAGAAAATTGTTCCAACTGAACAAAGTAATGTCAAAGCACGATCATTGGTAAAATACATGAAGTAAAACAGAATTTAAAGACAATTTAACATATTAACATCTCAGTTGTATAATAAAACTAAATACTCATAAGTCTGTCAAATCTGAACTATGTTTCGATCGAACATTCGAAACCGTTTACTTAACGCCAATGCATGAAAATTATTTCCGTAATAGCCGTACTAAAATGATTGCAAGTTTGAATGGTGTACTAGACTGTAAAAAGTTCATTTGTTGGTTTACATCAAAGTAAAGGGCACTTTTATGTGCCTGACAAGGTTACATATTTACTTTCTTGTTAAGTTTCATGCAATATGCACAATACATACAATAGATGTTCTATAGTACCAATTTTGTTGAACTAGACACGTGTTTCAGATATTTTAATCCTCGTCAGTAGTACATGTACTTCTTGCCAAACAGCAGTTTAAATAAAGCGAAAGTGAATTTTCCTGGCGCCATTGTAACCATATGGCCTCTCCCCCACAATAATTAAGCTAATTAATTATTCATATTAATTAGTTACATGTATATGGAAATTGCTAACTTGAGTTTTCTATAGTAAAAGGGGAATCATTATAACTTAATTTCTTGACTTTAAGTTTGAACTTCATATTGAGACAATTAAATTCTAGTTTGTAAATTCTGTAATCAGTTTAATTTGATTCCCACGATGCTGAAAACACTGTAGTAATTTGCACACCTGCAAGTACTTTAGTCTTTGTTTTCCGTACGAGTTAATTGAAAGCTAATTGGAAATCTCCCCGTAAAAGCCATTATTTTTCTATATTTGGAAGAATCTAATTTCCAAAATGTCTTTTTAATCAAAAACCAATTACTTATTATTTTGTGCAGGTGTTAGCAATTTCCGATCGTCCACATATATACTCGGCGCATCGTTTTGCCGACCAGTTAAGTTTCGGTTAAGTTAGACTCCAGTTTCAGTAGTGTTTTGACTCCGCTCTCGTACTGTCAACATGTAACGTTTTTGAATAAACTTATAACTTTTATTCGGACTTCTGTTCATAGTTTTCAAAATGACTGATTGATACACAACGCGAACTACACACATAACCTGTGAGCCATAGGCTTACAAGTTTTAATTTGGCGCCGTGTCCTAGACGAACTAAGGGAAACATGAATAAGTTTATTGCCGAGAATGCAGACGATGCACGCCGCGGAACCAGGGTATAACAACCATAGGATGAACACTTCGCTTTAAACGAAATTAGTGATAAAGGTAGGGCACATTTACTTTCTCAAAGTCCTCTCAGATTGATTGACCATGTATTTTTGTAAATGTTATTTTAATTTTTGAATGTTTTAAGCGAAAAAAAGTTTTAAAGAAATTGAATAATTTTTTTTCTTTAAGATTTTCATGAAGAAATGACGGACATAGACAACGAAGAGTTTCGGATTTTTGGAATCGGTCGTGATTCACGTAGTTTTGGGTTGATTAAAGATTTAGGCTTCGGTCGTTTTGAGAATTTTGGTTTTTCTCCGCCGCTGAGTCAGGGTCTAGATCAGGGTCCCGTCATGTCGCTAGAACGCCGGGTATAGGCGTGGGACCATAGTAAGAGACGGTGGAGTATCCGTCTCTGTAAGGTTTTTCAAGATGATAGAACATTACAATTAAGAGGATACTTCGATGGAACCCATATATTCCAGTTTGTTAGGTGATGAGCTGTTGAATTTGCTCGGTATATGGCGATGAAACGCTAAAAAATGGCACCAGTAGAAATTTCTGGGAACGTAGAAAGTTCGTTCGGGTTTGTTGTGTATACAACCCTGTCAATTCTAATTTGTGCTATGTGAGAGCACGTAATTTTTTTTTTCGGATTATATGACACCATCGTAGTATTCATCATCTTATGTATGTTTTGTGCTGTCATTTTGGAGGTCTTGATTTTTTTTTTTTTTTTAGTTTCAAGAAAGGGAGGAAATGGTAAATATCTTAAATTAAAAAATAAATCGGTCAACGTTTTATCGGAATTTTATGTCAAAGTTAATCTGGAGTCTATCGCGATCGCGATGTATATAGTAGCAACAGTATACCCTTAGTTTGCATGTTTTTGTGTTTGATTATTCATTTAACCCCAATAGTACTCTGCTTTTTGCACTTTGAAGTTTTAATTGGCCTTTATTTTGGGTATTCATGTTACAGTTCTCACTCATCAGTCAATGAGCACTAATAAGTTTGACCTTTGTTGCTCCTTTTCCCAGTGTTGGAATTTCATTGACGGTCTCTAATTACAGTAATCATTAACGTTTGACAAGCGACATGCATTGACATTGTATTTCATTTCAGAAAGTTTTTCAGAATTCATAATAAAAAGTTTTAATCGATACAGATATTTTTTTCTTTATTTAATTAGATTTTTGTATTCGTCTAAAATAAATACAGAATACCTGTTTTTCGTATAAAGTCAGTGAATATACAAAGTTTTCAAAATTAACATTATCCAAGTATTGATAAAAAATCTCATTTTGGAAATCTTTCACTTGGTTTTGGTACAGGCATCTAAATTATTTTTGTGAATTCAAAATTGTGGTCAATTAATCCGGTGTCATAAACTACCTGTAACCAGAGACAATGATTTGAAAGTTATCAGTGTAATAATGCAGATGATGCAGACTTTATACTTTTATCGCTGGGAGAAGACGGCGATGAGATAAGCAGTGAAGTTCCAGATGTGCAGTCTTATTTAGCTCCTTGGTTATTGGAATCGCCTGTTGTGATACGAGAGACAAATTAGCGTACAGGTTTATCACCAAGGCATTAAATCAAATCAGACGGTAGCAGAAAAGAAGTCTGAAGCAGTGACGTCAGGTATCTCTGTGCACGATATATCGATGTTAGCCGTGTGGCCGGATGTCAACATTATTTCGCAGATTATATGACAGGGTGAAATATGTCATAGCGAAATTGATGACAGCAGAACCAGATTGGACATTTTGCACTTAATGACCTGCTTGATCGACGCTTTGAATGAGAGCATTGAATACCCCGTCGCTTTTCTGGGTGCATGGCGTCATCCAGATTATGGGAAGATCTTGGTAACGTCACTAATACCAAGATGCGTCAAAGCAGGGTCCAGATGGAAGATAAATTCCAAATTCCGGATGGAGGAAGAAGACGAAACAGATGACGATTCGATGATTATTGGTATACCAAACCAAGAAGACGACAAAGAGGTCCGAATCATTCTTCATACTCCTCGGAGGTTACAAGGTTAACGAAGAAGGGCCGTAGACGAAATATAAGACGTACGGAACCAAAACCAAAGAAGAACGGCCGTGAGAAGATAAAGAAGTGAATTAAACCGGTGTTGTGTTTTAGTGAAAAAAAAGCAGAGTAAATGTTCAATGCTACTATATATTATACTTATATGGTCATATTGAATTGCATTAGTCTAAGTTCATTATCGCTTCATGCTTTTGTACATTGCTTCTTATATATAATGAATGTTTAGGTACGTATATTGGCCTTGGAAAATGTATTTCTTTTGTAGGTGATTGACAGTGAACATTCATAATTAGATGCAAATCGGGTCACTCTTTAAGAACAATGAAAAAGAATTCGATATACAAAGACTTTAATTTCATGTGCTTTAATTTGATATAATTTCAATTACGATACTTAGAGTGAACCCTGATGACTGATGATATATCATTGAGTTATGCATTATTGTGGTGTCAAGGCCATGCGTTTAGAAAATAACCAAGTATTATAATGGATTCATATAAAGTTTTGGATGATAATTGAACGTTATCTTATAGTTCATGATTGGTTGAAATCCAAACAATTTGAATCTTGGTTATTTTCTTAAGTGGGGGAGTATTGTAACCATATGGCCTCTCCCCCACAATAATTAAGCTAATTAATTATTCATATTAATTAGTTACATGTATATGGAAATTGCTAACTTGAGTTTTCTATAGTAAAAGGGGAATCATTATAACTTAATTTCTTGACTTTAAGTTTGAACTTCATATTGAGACAATTAAATTCTAGTTTGTAAATTCTGTAATCAGTTTAATTTGATTCCCACGATGCTGAAAACACTGTAGTAATTTGCACACCTGCAAGTACTTTAGTCTTTGTTTTCCGTACGAGTTAATTGAAAGCTAATTGGAAATCTCCCCGTAAAAGCCATTATTGTTCTATATTTGGAAGAATCTAATTTCCAAAATGTCTTTTTAATCAAAAACCAATTACTTATTATTTTGTGCAGGTGTTAGCAATTTCCGATCGTCCACATATATACTCGGCGCATCGTTTTGCCGACCAGTTAAGTTTCGGTTAAGTTAGACTCCAGTTTCAGTAGTGTTTTGACTCCGCTCTCGTACTGTCAACATGTAACGTTTTTGAATAAACTTATAACTTTTATTCGGACTTCTGTTCATAGTTTTCAAAATGACTGATTGATACACAACGCGAACTACACACATAACCTGTGAGCCATAGGCTTACAGCCATCTACAATACAGAGCTTTAATTTGCCCTTGCCAAAATGAGCGGCTCCAAATTTGTGTAGGGTTTATTCATGTCAATGGATATTTTAATAGACTGCAATGAATCATATCATAAAAAATCGCTTGACCATATGTATACATTCTAGGTTGATATCAGAAAAGGACATTTGGTGAATATATAATAAACAATTGAACATGTAATTTATACACTTTTCTGTGATTGCTGGTGACATATACGTGTACGTCTATAGAATTATATATAGAATAGACGTGTCCACAGGCATATACTTTGAACTGTATGCGAATGGAATGTGAATATTGGCATCTGCGGGAACTAAATCTGGATGTAGAAGGGTGTTTTAAGCATGAAATTGTACGGATTAAGTTGATTTATAAATCATATTCATGATACTCACAGGTCCAAACCATAGTGCTAAGGGTGAGATCGCGTTTAATTAAGTTAACTGTTTCGAACGATTAACCTAATTTATTTATTTACTTGATTGTTAATTAATTTATTTATCTATTCATTTATTTATTCATTTATTTATACTAGGTTTGAATAAATAACAATAAACATTTTCGTACGAAAGTCAGACAGCTCCGTCTATTCGAAATGGTAGGAAGGATATTTTGTCAAGAAGTACGAAAGATTGAGTAACCCTGTAGAGATAGGTGAAAACAGACGTTAACGTGTCTGGTTTAAAAAAAAAATGGTTTGAAATTTTCTCCGAGAAGATAGAGTTGGAGCTCTTCCGTATCATAAATAACACGAGAAGGATACTGGGTAACTTGGGTTATGATCCCGAGTCCGACAATTTTAAGTAAAGCACGGAAGATGCGACTAATTTTACTGATTTATTTCATTTCTACTTATATTTCGTTTTATTTTATTAAGGGATTTTTTCCAAGTATTTAAATTTGGAAATTGGGTCGCGGCCCGTGCGATTGGGGAAATAAACGACATTTGGGAACATTTTTGGGAATAAGTGACTGGATCAAAGAATCAGAATATTAAATGTTGAAGCAAATAATTTTCTTTTTAATTTGATTTAATTACTTCTGATCAGTATTGATTACGAAAATTGTAGCAAATCACAGGTAAATTTGATACTTTTGAACAAGGGAATATGGCAATATTGGTGATAATTCCATCTATGTGTAGTTGGGAAATTTAGAGCCACAGTTGGAAAATAAAATTTAAAGGATAATAATTTTCATTGGGAATGGGGCCGAATAACGGCCCCAAAACGGGAGGAAATTTCCCGGTGAAAATATAATATCAAGAGCTCTTGCATCCATCTTGGGGACCGCCAGGGGCCGTAGAATTAGGGAAGAATAGCGGCATTTTCTCAAAAATTGAAAAAAAATATGAATAGATTTAGATGCCTTTTCATTTGATTTTATTTATTTAATTTTCTTTTTAATATGGGAAAAAGTAAACAAGAATAGGGGGAGAAATACTATTTTGCATTGGGAATGGAGCCAAATATGGCCCCAAATGAGGCAGAGCAAGTTTTTTAGAATTTTAAATTTTATTACTTTGCGTGTTTAACTCACGGCTCATATTTAGAAAAGTTATAACTAGTAATTGGTACCTAGATTGCGTACTTGTTATTATGTATATTACTTATAACGGTTTTGCCTGAAATATTCATAGTAATATGTCGTAAGACGACTTTTTAGTATCCCCCCCCCGATAGGTGTTCACTAAGTAATATTGTGGTTTTGAGAATATGACAGTGGATCTAGAAACTAATCCCCCCTTTTTTTTTACCGTAGTAAAATGTTGACACCCCCCACCCTTTTTTTTTGTACACCATGTAGCTACTGTGGTACTGGATCTAGTGCTATAACCATAAAGGGGAATTTAGTGGGCTATAAGTATTACTTTCTCAAAGGTGATCTTTTAAAATTTTAACTGGGTCGTTATTTAATATTATCAATTTTGGTCGGAGGTAGGGTATTAGATGCCATATTAGATTTCAAAATCGTTACGGCGTTTGAAGGCAGCATTTGTATTCGTCGTCTTGTTTTCTGCCTCGTTTAGAAATCAAGTCTTTAAACAATGACATGCATATATCTTAACTCTTTGGCTTTTTATTCAAATTCAGATACTTCATTCGACAATATGAGTTTTGGCTTGAAACATATTCGCAATGGACATGTGCGCATTCAGTAAATAAATAATAAATGATATGTTCTGTCTCATGATGGTTATTTATTTCATCATTTATTTCTTTATCTAGTATTTCTTTATTTTTTGTTTTGTTTTTTATTCAATTATTTATCTTTTTTTTTTTTTTTTTTTCTTTTTTTTAACTGGCTAGATATAATTGTTCATTGACGTTTGATTACTTCAAGTATTCTAAATATACGATTACATAGAGTCCAGGGCTCTAGAATTCCAATTTCCCGTTGCCCGCGGCAAGTGAAAAGTTCGGTCGGGAAAGTACAAAGCAGGCGCTCACTTGCCCGTGGGCAAGGAGACTTGTTGAACTTTTTTTTTCTTTTCTTCATTCATATTTCTTGCGTATCTTATTCTACAGAAAGGATTTTAATTTTAATATTCTGAAAAATCAAGCACTCCATTTACCAAATATTCTAAAATTCAACAAGTTTCAGTATAAGACCCATCATTGGGTCAAGTGATTTTTTGGGTCGGGCAAGTGTTTTAAGCCTCAAGTTGCCTGTTGCAATTAGATTTTGAAAAAAAAAAACCAATATTCTAGACCCCAGAAAGAGTAACTCTGTTACATCATATATTCTAAATATATTCATATATTCTAATTTTCTATCTATATTCTAAACCAATTGTACAATTACATACTACTAGAAAGGTTATATTCCATGGCATGGCTCTGTTGTAATTACTTTTCAGTCTATTGTTTAGCAATTTCTTTCACATGCGTGTTTGCTTTCCTGATATATAGAATAAAAGATATGTACTTTGAATTCTGTAAATGCTCTCCTACCTTGAAATGGTGACAGCCAATTAAATTGGCGATGCAATAATAATTAATGATGGGAGACTGGAACGCCGAAGAGTTCGTTCGTTGACATTGGTACCAATCGGCTGTCTCCAGGGGAAATGCGTTGTGGGCTGGTGAACTCCGAACAGGTGTTAAATGTAAAATATAATTTCAAAGCTTATTAGATGAAGATTGGTACAGGTTTTCTTGTTGTTATTTACTAGAAAAGGATGGAATGGTACGTGTGTTTCGTTTGTATCATGCATGTACAAAATGAGAACGGAAAGATTATTAGATTACAGTGCTTGGATGTTACAGAAATCAATGCATTTTATTTATTTCCGAATTAAAGCAAAATACTGCGAAGCAGATAATAAGATTATGTACGTAACATTGAGATATAACATTTTGATTGAATAACTAATAATTTGGTGAAGATTACAGACTAAAAACTGAAACAATTCACGAGCAAATAAATTCGTTACCTTACCTTGCAGACGAACCTGAAAAGTGTGGCGCGAAAATCATATGACGTCAAGATGGTGACGTAGTGGGCGTGCACTCTTGTAAGAGGTCGCCTAGTGCGTTTAGGTCAGGTAGATAGCTCATATTTTACTTACGTGCAAAGGGGAATAAATAAAAAAAAGCCACGAAATGTTGTCGGCCCGAAATAACAGAATCTATCTCGAACTGCGTCGGGGATAGATATATTTATATTAGGGTGCCCATTTTATAAGCAATAATTGATCATAGCTCGGTAGCGAGGGCAGAAATGATTATTGTAACCACCCAGTTTCTAATTTCTAAGCAAGATAGTCTCGATTGCGTTAAAATTTTAACAAAAATAGTTGATCCATGGTTTGATCTTGAAGAGACCTAGGTAGCTTTAAATCATGTAATATATAATTAAAAGAGTTATGTATGAGATTTCAACAGAGTTCTAAGCTCATACTGATGTGGATAAAATTTTGGAACAGATTTAAATCAATCGAGAAAAAAATTGATATCAAAGAGGATATTCCCATTTTGAAGACGTTAAATTGATCACCGCACGATAAGAAATAGACACAAACAACGATAATAACCGTATCATGTCATTGAATTACAAAATGCCAATCTATCCACAGAATTCCATGCAAAAACGAAATTCATTGTAGCTGGCACCACTGAAATTAATTATTTGATTTGAAACCGGGAGAGAAATGCATCCTTTCCTATCAAACTCGGTTGAATACTGCTGCAAGAACTGTGTATGTAGTATGATTAATGTGGCATTTTTAAATATACTCATCAAAAAAGTTACGCATAGTATTTGTTCATTTAATCCTTAGTACACATAAAATAATCACATTGATCATAATATTAGACGAAATGATACCAGATGTAAATAATGGTATTTTCAGATCCTATGCTTTCAACGGGAACCTCTCTAGTGTTTTCAAATATTAGTTAAAATGACTCAAAAACTATATGCCATTGATAATCTTTTAGAGACCAAATTGTTTATTTTCGGAGATCCGCATGTGATCGTTTTCCATATCATTTGAAAATCTTTTGATTCGATAGACAAGCGGATGCAGCATACTAAACAGCAACAATCTCATAATGGTGATATCACGACGCATGATGAAATTTTATTCTATGACGTCACCGAAAGTTCTCCGCATTCCATTAATTTGCGAATCTGTTTATCGAGAGAAATTTGTTTCATAAGGAGAAAACGCTTCTAATTTGACTTTTTATCGTTGAACATCACAGAGTATTACTCACTTACAAATGGGAGTCATTCGATAACTTCGCAGTGTTCAAACGCATGGCATCGGATATTGTAAGCATATATTGCATTAAAGCGGAAGAGACCCGAAGAAATTAAAGTCCAAAATCATTTATCGGCATCAATGAACTTTGACTTGGGCAAAATTCAAATTCCTCATGGAAAATGCATAAAAACATAAAAAGTCGAAAAATCAAAATTTCATGTTTTTATACCCAAAATAGACTTTATGATTATCAAGAAATCTTACTTTAGCCCTAAACAGAATGTCCTATCACTGTACCATCATTAATGCAAACAAATAAGGTCACATAATCAATAGCTTGCATAATCAATAATAAGGTACATTATAATATTGCTTTATGCATTTCTTCTTTTGAAGAGTATATGTTTATTTATCTAGTTTTATACAGTATTTTTAAAAGAGCCTCCTACAATAAATTTTGTTCTTGCACTGCACTCTTGAGAGAGTATTCGTCGTGTTTTTATAATAGTGCGTAAATGCCTCCCTTATTTTGTTCGCTTCTTCATTTCTCGTAATAACGTTCTGTTTGATGCATACATATTTTCAATAATATTTCAGCCTATTGGTTGTTAACTTTTTAGATTTCCGACTAACGATTTTGTGTTTGACTTTAATTCATTGATGTCAAAATATTGTGACTGCCACTAATCAAATTAGATTTTTTTCTGGCCAAATTCGACCTACCCAAGTACCTATCTAGAGGGGAGGGGGGGGGGGGTTGTTGAAGACCGCCATTGAAAATACACAGAATTCTAATTTACCCCCGCTTTTAATTATAATTAGTTTATTAAAATCTTAGACAGTACCTCCATCCTACCCACTGACTTTCATTCACTGATGTAAATGGATATGAAAAATAAGAGAGTACAAAAACATCCAAAACAGTCCATGCTCCTCCAGCTTTAGCGAACTTATCTTTAAAAGAGTATAGATGGTCGAGACCCCGTCATTTTGGACATGGGATTGACTGATTCCATTGCTTTTTACCAGTGCTAGGAAATTCAATCCGGCACCCCTAGCTCGGCACTCTTGATTGTTGCTTTATGGCGTCAAAGACAGACTGACTTTATTGTTTCACACGCACATAAATTGAGCATGATATTCAGTCATTTTGATGCGTAAACTAGAGGAGTTCGCATGTTTGGATGTGCAAGAAAAAAAACAAGCACCATAATTGATAGAAATATATGTCTCGAGTAGCTAACACCTTGGTAAGGACTTCTTGATCCATCCACCCCATGACAGCTTTTTTCTCCGGATCTAAAAGTGGTGATAGATTTTATTATTCTCCAACAAGAATTAGAAAGGCTTAGGCATAGAGTCACGTCGTCATAGTTAGTCAGACGGCAGAATTGAAGTCAAACACAAATACCGAAATCATATTCCAAAAATCAGAAGAAAAGGCCAAGAAATTGATGAAAATTAGAAACAAACCTTTCTCGCGAGCGAAGAAAAATAAGAGAAACAAACAAAGACAATAACACAGCTTCAAAGGAATACAAATCTCGGTTTGTGTACCCACAGCAAAATTTCAAAACACCCAATGCAAAAACAGAGCAGGCACCCACCGAAAGAGACGCGAAAGGGACTAGGAGCACCAACTCACACCATAGAAACAAGAAACGCAAAAGAATACACATAAACAAGCGAGACCAATGGGCAACCGGTGTCGGCTTAGGACGGTGTGGTCACCCAGATTACGTGCGCATAAATCTCCCACTTCTCCGATTACCCAGAGGTCACGAGAAACGCACAATTGTGATGTAAAATACTCACTGTAAGATGATCATATAAACAGGCAGCATGACGAAGGGGCCAAAGAAATACATTGTATGGAGCAGAGTTAATGCGTTAAGTGGTTTTATTCACCTCGGATAGGTTAACTGTAAACTGTTATAATTGAGAGCATGTTATGGCATATCTGTGTGTAGAATTGAATTGGAGTGTTAGGTGTTTCTTACCGTGAGAGAGCAAAATCGGCTTAATATGAGTGTAGAAAAGATCTGCAAGAAATGGTTCCCATGGGAATTCCAACGATTGCTAAAATACTCCAAACATCCCAAATACGTTATCGATAAGAAAGTTCAACATTTTGATTACCCCTTCTTCTGTGTATCTATTATTAAAATAAGATTTTTCTCGCACAAAAAAGTTTCATTGTACCCACATTAATGAACCTTCGTCAGTGATCCTCAATCTAAACAATGTGATATGGCATAAGAGTGTGACAGTTATAATGTCTAAAATGCATCTTAAGGTGAGATATGATGCTACTGTACCCAAGTTTTAGAAATTTCAAGAAATTTTGATATCGGAAATTTTCCAATGCACCGAAGAAACGATCAATCGAAGTTGATCGGACTTTCGTGGACTCCTGCTCCACCAGCAGTGACACTCACCAAGTGGTACAAACGTTAAAAGTCTTCAAATTCAATAGCATCAGTTAAGTACAGGTGAATTTGCAGCATGGACCAGACATGCACGTTACGGGTACTTAACCCTCGTCAGTTATCCTTAATCTCAACAATGTGATATGTCCTACGAGTGTGAAAGTTTTCAAATCAACAATGTACCGAAAGACGTAGCAAGATGGGTGGGATATGATGCTACGGGACCCACGTTATAGAAATTTCAAGAAATTTTGATAACAAATTTTCGAATGCGTTGAAGAAAAAATCAACCAAAGTTGATCGATAAAAGTTGCCTGGAGTGTCAACACATGTATTCGTAGACAAGCTCCACGCGGATTTAAGGGAAAGGGCGCCTATCCCATTACATTTTCAAAGGTTACTATTTATGCTCTATTTGTTTACAAAGCACATCTTAAAAGTAATAAAAGATGCAAGTTTTGTCTCATTAACCCCAACAAAGCATCAAAATAGAGTTATCACTATAGTGAATGTTCGTGGGATGGAATGGCCCGTTCCTAAATCTATAAAGTCGCGATATACACAAGACTTCTTATAATTTTAGAATATGAAAAATAAAGATTAGCAGTAAGCTTCAATAACCATCCCTTTTAAGTCTTTTTAGGAGAAGTATTGATGTATTCAATTGTAGCTATCATATTGAGAGGATTTTTTATATAATTAGATGTAGAACATTTTTTTTTTGGAACAAAAGATTGATTGTAGTCAAATTTTCCGCCTTCCTTCGCTAGCCGGTATAAAAATTCAAACTTATGAAAAATGCACAAGAATTAATATATTTAAGAATCTTTGTATATTTTTGGAAATATATAATAGAAAATATACTACAGTAAAAGTAATGTTTAAAAAGTTGAAAAATATGATAAAGACAAATATTGAATTGATAGAAAGATCACGTTTTGAAAATTGTGATTACGTTTTGTCTGTTGTATCTGTAATTGACTCTTATAATGTATATTTGTAAATATTCTGTATTGCAAAATAATAAAATAAAAAAAGAATCTTTGTATATTAAAAGTTCCGTGCCCTTAACGGTCTATCGATGGGAAATTAATTAGAAAGCTGAAATGGATAAAATTTTAGCCATAATGTGAGTGTCCTTCTTCTTCTTCACTTTAAACTTTGGTTTCTCGTTAGTTCTTGGTATTGAACTGAGTCAGGAAGTTTAAGGCTACATCAACTTTTCAAAAACAATGAAAACATAGAATTCCAATATATCCTGAAACTTGGAAACTTCAAGCTAGATTTCTAAAATCAAGCATGTACATCTTCCATGAAGCTCTCTCGCCCTCCGATCGATACTTCCTTAATGTGTAATAACATATTGCAAAATAATCAGGTCGTCACCGCTTTGAATACAAACAGTTCATATGCTATTTGTGTAGGAGGAATTATGATATTTGACACATGCTTCCATGTACTTCCTATTTGTACGGAAATCCACTTGTGTGGAGTTTTCAAAAAGGAGGAAATTCCTTTAGCATCAGACAGTAGCGGGATTTCCTATTTTCACGTGTAACAGACCGATATCAATTGAGACGAGGTATAAACATTGAGTTTCGTTTCATTGTCAGTGAGTTATCTGGACACATTGGTTTATAGTAACGGTAAGTTCGTGGTTTCGTTTATTAATTGTAGAAAGTTCTTGATGATAGCATCTTTACTTACGCATTCTTTTCCTTTCACACAGTAAACGATAAAAAAAAAAACAATGAAAGAATCCACTCAGCTGGTCCAAAATACGATAATATGTACTTTATCTGGTCATATTACGTAATAGGATAAAATGTACATGTTGTTATGCACATAATGTAATATTTGTAATGCACAGGATTGTTTCTAGTTTTTATAAAGGTAATAAAACTAATAATGCAGTAAAATACTTCTAACGGAATACAGATCATTGATACATGAATATAGCATTTCCAGTATATTATATGTACACTCAGAATGTTCCAAAAGCTCATATAAAAATGTAGTCGTCTGTCACTAAATAATATTTTTTTTATTAATATGTAGCTCTTTACAAGTATGTCAATTTTTTTTCAATTGCATTTCCTTAAAGTTCATATTTTAATTAAACTTTATGGATAGATGTAAAAACATACTTGTTCAAGTCTATACTTCTTGCTATAACAACATTCATTTTATAAAATATGTATTCATGTATATATTTGAAAGAAGAACAACATTTAAAATTTAAAACATATAATTAGACAAGGAATGAAATAATTAATTAATAAAAAGCTATGAATCTATAGAATACATAACATCGTTGCCTTCAAAATATAATAATTAGACTAAGGCCATTTCTTGTTTTTATTCTGTTTTGCGTCCTTTCGAAATTGAGAAAGCTACCAGCCAGCCAGGGAGAAAAACAAACAAGCATATAAAACAAAGTTTCAATTACTTACTATGCGACTATGTGAAATCTGACAGAAACTTATTTCACTGGATTATTGAAAGATTTTAGTCAAGAATTATTGCAGAATTTTTACATTTTTTCTGTACATGAAAAATGTAAAATTTCTCTTTATTTTTTTTCGTATAGAAAACACACTCGATTTGCAAAAGAACTTATAATTTCAATTTAGTTTTGTTTTATGCCTTCGGGCTCAAAACCTACCAGCACGAGGACGCAAAACAGAAAATAACAAAGAAATGGCCTAATGTCTAAAAACAAAGGTTGAAGATAAAATATCAAAGTCCATCAACTTATAAACCAAACATGTGAACAGTTTGAACTTATCTTAGTCATGTATCTAGCTGGTTTTATTTCAAATTAAAAGCCGACAATTTCCTAATATTTTTATAGCGTTTTTTTTTATTTAACGACGAAATTAATCTTTCAGTAGTACCAACTCAACTCCTTGGCCATGCATTTGTTTCAATTTTTAGGAATTTAACCTTCATGAACAACATTTCAAACCAGAAACGTGTTTCGAATAATAAATACATGTACCAATCAGAGAGTGACCTTCAAACATACCGATTTTTATTTCAATAGCACCCTATCTATTTAGTAAAGAGTTTTCTGTAGGGTCGATGTAGGGTGGATTCAGTAGCATATTTTAATAAAATCTATGACCAAAGTGCATTAAACTCGACTTTATATTATTTCTGGAAATTATTAATAAAGTTGCAATCCGTTAATGTCTTTTTTTTATTTTCCATCTCAAAATGCCCCTTGATTAAATGAATTTATCAGTATAAAAAAAACCAGTTGAATTAAATGTTCTTATTTCCGTCAATTATTTTTGGTATCACAAACATTTTGTATCATACATGCGTAAAATAATTTTCTGTGTAACAAAATCGTTATTTTTAAATATTTTTTATTTTACAGTCTTGTGAAAAAATGCTTATATTTCACGTACATGTTTTAATAGACTAATAATTGAGAAAGTAACTCCAATACGATTTTCAAATACGTTCAATGTAATTGAAATTTCGTTAAATTAATAATCTGGCATGATTATACGCATGAAATGACTTTTCATACTCATCTTCGTTTGACATTTATGATTTACATTTTCTGAAAAATAAAAATTTTCTTCAAATCCATCAATGTTCTCTAATATGAAGTCTAAAAACAAACAACTCCCTTTTTATAATAGAAAATACTTATTTTTTGAAAATAGATATGCAAATTCAAATTCAATCATAGTCAATTAAGAATAACGATTTTTTTATATTTTCCTTGACGACACACAGGCATTAATTAAGTAAATTAGGGAGAATGAAATACAATATTATATATATAGTTTATTTGAAGCTTAAAGCACATACATGCTCGTAGCATTACAGTACAGATACAAAACATACATGAAAAAGGACATAAGTGTTTACATACGTGAGAAGCAGCAATAAATAATCATTACACAAATACAATCATATTTGCAATTCATCTCTAAGTTTCGTTGCAGCAAAAATATAATTCGAAAGATTAATACAATGTTTTCTTTTTTTACTTGAAAATAATTTCACCATTTTCTGTATATTGGCCCAGGAATAAGCAAACTTTGGTAAATATTTCAATCGTAAATCTCTGTAAATTGGACAAGTTAGTATAAAATGATATTCATTCTCTATGTTTCTATGTATACAATATTTACAAATTCTATCATTTCTTGCTATATTTTGATGTCTTCCTGTTTCTATAAATAAATTATGAGCAGAACATCTTATCCGAGTCATACAAATTCTATGTTTAGCATTTTCTATATAGTCTAAATATGGCTCAAATTCAAAATTCATCTTAATTTTTGAATAAAAATCTAACCTTGACATATTATTAATTTCATTCCTCCAATTTTGTACATAAACATCAATAATTCTTTGTTTAACTGATTCAAATGTATTCGTTTGCAAATTTTCAAATATCCATAAATCAGCGTATCCAAGTTCACTAAGCAGTTTCTTAATCTTAAATGACCAACATTTAGTGTGATTATAATGATCGACATCATATTTTTCTTTTTGGTAAAATTTAAAAAGTAAAGAAGAATTATTTGAAACAATATCAAACCAGTACTTAATAGAGCGAATTTTACACAAATTCGCTCATGAAAAGATGATCTGGAAACACATCCAAGTAATTTTCTAGTCTAATATTCGATACTACATCACTACGATTTGATGTCCTGGCATTAAAATCGCCACAAATAAATATAGACCCTTTGTCTTTAAATTGACATAAATCTATCTCAATTTCGTTAAAAAAGTCAAAATCCGGATTATAACCATAAAATTTTGATCTCTCCGGAGGAATATAACAAGCACAAAGATATATGTCATCGTTTAAATTAAAAAATCTTTTGCACATTTTTATCCATATCAAACCTTCGTCAGTTCCTTTGATAAAGGAAATACCCTTTTTTAAGGAATCTCTGAAAAATATAGAAACACCGCCATCGTGACGTTTGGCCTTTTTATTAAACTTTCGGCCTGCAATATGAAAACTACTATAATTTGTCAGTTTACTTCTATTACAATCTGATTTAGATAGCCATGTTTCAGTGAATATGCAAATTTCATAGTCTGATATAAAGTCAACAAAATCACTATCATCTAATTTGCTTTTAAGTCCTTGTACATTAAGAACGCAAGTTCTAATCTGCTGCCCCTCGGCTGATTCCTATCCTGCCGTCTTGTACTGCCACGTGACTTCCGGTCCAGTATACAGCGAGTTATTCACAAAGAGTTTGTCCACTGATAATGAGCACCGGTTTCCGCGAGCTCTCTCCCGCTTCATGACGTCAATAAGAATTCTGCGTCTTTCCTGGACTTCTTTCGGAAATTGCTGTCCAACCCCGAAGTTACTGCCCTCTAAGTTTTTTGACGCGCTACGGACCTTCTCTCTGTCTACATAGCTATGGAATTTAGCCACTATTGGACGGTGGCTTCCCCTTCGGCGCCTACCGACTCTATGTGCCCTTTCTATCTTGATAGATGATTTGGCCCCTTCAATTTTCATGTTTTCCTCCATGAAATGCCCAATTTTCTCAGTACAGTTTTCTTCCTCCCCTTCGGGTATGTTATAAAACATCAAATTGTCCCGCATTGACCTGCATTGTATATCAATAATGTCCTCGGTCGATTTAGTGTGATCTGCCTGCAGGGCTTTAACGGCATTTCTCAGCTCAGTGACTTCTTCGGTATTTCGCACCTTGATTTCCTTTTGTTCTTTTTGTAAACTATTCATGCTTTCACTGTCAAACTGACGACTACTTTCCACTACCTCTATTCTTTCCTCTAATTTTTTAACATTCAAGTCTAAATTGACCACCTTTCTATCTATAGAATCGACTTTGTCGTTGATACTGTCCAGTAATTTTAATCTTGTATTCATCTGATCAAGCCTTCTCAATATATCATTAAGAGTACTGTCATTATTCAAAAGCGGGTAGTTTTGCAAAGGTTGCGCTTGCTGCATTGTCTGTATTGGATTTTGCTGCATAGGTTGCATAGGCTGTTGTTGCGTGTTGGGTTGGTAGAGGTTACCGTACATGAAAGTTGGCGACGTTTGCTGCATATTTAGGGGTACCGCTTGCTGCATGTTTTGAAAATCGCTCATAACTGGCAGTCTTTTGTTTTTTTGCTCAAAACTAGGGCTAGGGGTACTTCCTTTGCGCTTCTGAGATTTACTCTATTTAGATTTTCCCATTTATAGAAATTACAAAAACGTACCTCTGAGGCATAAAGGTGCATGTCCAAATGTTCATAATCCTTTTCACATATAAATTACACTAATCACCGTGTTTTTAGCAATGTTTTTATTGTATTTTTAACGTTTTTTCTTCCGTGCAAAAATTCTCCTGCCGCCCTTTTTCACGCATGCGCTATTGAATATTGTCTAAAATATAGAATAAGTAAATGTTGTAGGATTGATCATGAAGACATTTGATTTACGGATTTGATTTTAAAAGAACTTTATCCTCAATTTATGTATTGAAAATCGTGCGTTTGTTGGACAGTTTGGTCTTATTGTTTATTAGTGTCTTGAATTATTTCAGTATTTCGAAGAAAAAAAAAAGAGAATGAGTGAAATTATTTTTTCAGATTTTTGTCAATTATTTATGTGATTGTGAATTCAGAATCTATAGAGATATTACATTGCTTGGATTGAGAATCACTGACGAGGGCTAGTACCCGAAATGTGCATGTCTAGTCAATGCTGAAGAATTTTCTGATCTTAAATGATTCTATGAATTTGAAGACGTGTAAAATTTGTGCCACTTGGCAAGTGTCACTGCTGGTGGACCAGGACCGATCAACTTCGGTTGATCGTTTCTTCAAACGCATTCAAATATTTCTGTTCACAAAATTTCCCGAGATTTCTGAAAATATGTGTTCAATATGGACTCGGTCGGAAAATTCTTTTAAAATCAATAACTCGGATGGATAATGCACGCAAAAGCGTTTTTAATACTCATTGTTTTCTTTCAAGTTGAAAATTCTTATTTCTGGAAAATTACAATACTATATTCAATTCGGTTATATCAATAAGTTCGATTTAAAAACAAAGCTAAAATGAAAAAAAAAAAACACAATCAAAAGGCAAAAAAAAAAAAAAAATTAATGAAATGAAAAAATAAATAAAGAAAAAAAATAAAACAACACTTCAATCAGAGAAATATCATCAAAGAATGGAGGGGATAATAAAATACGAAGGACAACAGTAATCGCCGCAGTGTCGAATATAAAAACGAAATTCATCATACGTTGAGAAATCTCGGAGCGTAGAGCATTCGGGTTTGTAATCACAAAAAGGGTCATGTAAAGCAGTGTTATGATGCATTAGCTATGAGTTTTATCCAACTTAAGAAAAATCGTACCTTTTATAAAGCTGAACAAATTATCGTTGTGATCCATGAAGATGAAAATTAAATTACAACGCCGATCGTGTGTGTGCGTTATAGAAAGCCATATTCACATAACTTTGGATACAATTCATAGCTAAGACATTCTTTCACTGCATCACATTCCTCTTTTTGTTTTGAATGATCTATAATGCAAAAAATATAGAAAATCCGGTTGTGTTGCGTTGCGAGATCACCCAGGAAGCCATAGATAGCGCCGTAAAAATTGAATAATTATAAATTTTTCTACGGTGATGGAATCATGGAATCAAAACTGAATCCTGAGATTGTGTTCCGTTGATGAAATACAATTTCGCATCTCTATTTAAAAAATCAAGATATACAGTTTTTTTTAATATATATATTACTTTTGCATGACTTCCCAGAAAGATAGAAGCTTGACAATGTGAAGATAAACTAGGGACAATGAAAATGCTCCCAAATAATAATAATATAAGATTATGAGTTAATATTCTAAAAACAAAAACAAAAACAAAAACAAAAAACAAAAACAAAAACAAAAAACAAAAAAACAAAAAAACCAGAAGTGAATCCACAATAATGATTTAATCATGTTCCCGAGAGAGTAAGCATTCCTTATGTAAACTGTGCAGACAATACAAAACCTGTGAATGTGTCAAGTTTTTGTTTAAGATAGTTCCATTGAAACATACGTAAACTTAGTGCTAAATGAAATGTTATAGTTCTTTCAATATAGCTATAGTATTATAGCTATATCGCTCAGTACTAAAAGAGTCAGTCACTCACAAATAAACCTTGATTGGGTAGGTTTCTCAGCTAGTCGCCATGTCCTCATAAAGAGGTCATTTTTGTTAGTGCTATTTCTGGAATGGTGTATCAAAAGACAAATTTGAAAAGAAGTAAAGTAAGTAGATTTAGCCAGGATTGATAAGATCCTCGAATACAGACAAGGTTTGATCTTGTCATCTTATTACTCGTGTTTGATGTTTTGGTGTATCTGTTTTGTGTGGTGTTTAGACGGTTTGGTGTTGTGTTTTTCACTTGTTGTTGTTGACGTTGTTGTGTTTAATGTTAAAGATCTTCAAATTCATTAGCATCACTTAAAAGCAGATAAATTTATGTACAGCATGGACCAGACATGCATGTTTCGAGTATTTAACCCTCGTCAGTGATCCTCAATCTAAACAATGAAATTCGACCAAAATTTGTGAAAATTATGTTAAAAAAATACCGATAGACATAGAAAGATGACTGGGATATGATGCTACAGGACCCAGGTTTCAGGAATTTAAGAAAATTTTGTTAACAGAAATGTTGGAATGCGTTTGAAGAAAAGACCGAAATTGATTGAACTTGTCCACATGTGCCCTCAGGGACTCCTGGTTCACCATGTTCATTATGCTGGTAATGTGGTCGTACAGTATTGTCTTGTCCGAAATGTCTCCCGTATCCATCTTTATGCTCCTAAGAATTCAAAACTATCATTTTCAATGAATTATTATATCAAAATAATAGACACAAATATCAAACATGGACATATATTTCATTTAATACATTCAAGCGTCCATTTATCAAAGACAAAATTTAAAATAAACGGTATAGCCTGCTTAATCTTCCTTTCTCCTATAACGTCTCAGACTTATGTTTTTATTGAATAACAAACAGATGAGTTGGTGTTAACCCATTTGTCTGAAAAAAGGTCCTCCTTCTCTCGTTTAAAGAAATGAGAGGATATCCAAATGGACTGTTACAGCACCCAAAACAAAGCACCAAAACACCTTATGGAAAACATAGAGTCAACAAGCACATCAAGAGATGCAAAAGACACATACGATAAAGAAACATGAAATACAAAAGACTACACATAAACCAACGAGACCAATTTGGCAATCGATACCGACATAGGACGGCCATTTGCTACGCAAGTACGCAAGTAGTAAATGGTGTAATTTATCTTGATTACGTGCGCCTACCCTCAAACTTTTCCAGTTACCCAAAGGTCTCGAAAAAATAGTGTAAAGAAACCTCCTCCTTACTATAAGATGACCACACAAACAAGACAACAAAACACAGGAGTCCAAGCAACAAAGATAAATATGTAATTGGGGCGTACAAAAAGGGGTCGTACTCTGCCGGCTGTAGTGAGCTCATGCATGTAATCATCCGAGGAGTCCGACCGACATTCACAGAGGACAGGTGGTCGGGGCCCTGTCTTCTCTAAAGAGATTTGGATAGGGTCCGTCATGGAATCCCTTTGTCACAGTCAGACAGAGTGCTAGTCTTAAAAATGCGCTGACACAAGGCTGTATATTGGTCAAGTACCATGCCGGGTGTCCGTCTGGTGACATTAGGATAATATCCATAGTATAACAGGCGTTTGATGATTCTGATGTTTTTTCGAAAATTATGCTGTTTACCTTTGATCCTTCTTATTTTGTTTATCATGTCACGATAAAAGGCCAAAAGTAATATTCATTGTTGCTTGTATATAAGTCCGAATTTTAAAAGAAGCTGACGGTGATTTTTGTCTGAACTAATTCATGAAATCGGTAACCTTGACCTAAAAAATTCTTGTTTATTTGTAAATTTCAACTATGAAAATCCAAAACATAAGTACACGATCTAGCGTACTTGTTAAAATCGTTCCCCGTGACTTGATGTTAAGAAGTGTATTAATTACTTCTTTCCAGCTCTGTCGCCTGAAAGAAGCTTTGTTTTGGTCCTTAATCGATTTGACATCATAAATATCTTATTGCTATTGCAGAAACTTGTAATTTCATCTATTTGGATATGCTACTGAATCGACCCTACAGTAAATTTAGAGCCGCGCACTCTCTGTAAAGTAAATGCATTAATTTGAATTCAAAAAATAAAACCAGAGGGCGCTACTAAAATGAATTTTGGCGGCTCTTGAAAATCACTTTGGCTGGAAGCCTCACTGATGAGGATTTAATATCCGAAACATGTGTATGGTGCATAATGAATTGGTTTAAAATTTTCTTCAAGAAGGTATAGAGTTGGATCACTTCCGTTTTATTATTGATGAGCTCTGACATGTAAACGCCGTATGACGGTAGTCTTGGCACGGTAGCCTTAAAAGTTTGGTTCCTCATCAGATCCGTAGTAAAAACAAAACATCAAAAGAAAACATTTTTTTTAAATGTATGATACTCAGAAATCACAAACTAGCTTTCCAAAATCAAAACATTGATAACCTTCATATATCTCTAGATCGATACTTCTTTGATGCACAATATTACCTATGATATAAACGGTATTATCAAAATATATATCCTGAAAATGGAGTATAAAAATTTGTACATATATTCTTCGTATTTTCCCCGTAAATTCATCTGTAACTTTTCGAAAATAGAAGGAACTCCTTTAACAACACACAGTTGCGGGGTTTCATACGTGCATGTAATAATCATAGATCTCTAGATTATCACATTCCCCCCTCCGAAAAAAAAAATGCAAAGCCAACGCTGAAAGTTACGCCCGCCGGAATAAATTGAATACAATTTATTTAAAGCTGTCTGAAAAATTAAAATTTTGAAAGTGAGCATATAAAGATTTTCAATGAATTATAAAATGATACGCGGTTTTACTCAATCTTTGATGCAAAAACTGACATTTCATATTCCAATAAAATGGCAAAATTACTTAATATTTTAGTGTTAACTATTGATATTACAGTGTTTCCGCAATGATCAGCCAGCAGCCATGGCCTTAGCACAAATCGTGCTCCTCGTTTTGTACACGCTGGGTTCTACACGAGGACAACGGAGGACAGGTATTAAAATTTAATTGAACGATCATTACCAGCTTTAATGTTTGCTTAGATATTATATAAAGTTTTTATGGTCAAGAGAAAAGTACTTTATGATACATGTTCACCTTTGCTTCTTTACAGAATGTCTACTGTAGGTGGCGCTGTAGAAACCAATGTGTGCGGTGCCGCTCACATGTTTTAAGTGCTATAGATTTAACAATCTCCTACTTGTCCGAAACCTTGTATTAGTTTAAAAATATTTAAACATATAGAATTTAAAATATTTTAGTGTTTAATGTAGTCTATTTGATGGGGGGAGGGGGGGGGGGGGGCTTGGGTTTTTGTCGGAGTAAGATTATTTGTTTGGCCCCTCATTGGGGCAAAATTATTTTTTTCTTGCAAAGTTGGAGCAAAGAACCGTGTATATTAAGAAATATTAATAGCAATTCTACATTTTTAATCAAAACTTTAAATATTTATTTTTATGAAAAACTTTTATTCACTTCTAATCAGAGAGGAAATATATTATTACAATCTAATTTTAATGAATTAATTAATTAAAAATTAAAAATGTATATAAGTTACTTGTAAGAGGATCTGAGGAAAGGGTCTTCTAGACAACTTTTTAAATTTAGAATTGTAAATTGGTGAAAAACTTCAATTCTCCTTCAATTTAGCTTGTGTATAAAATTAGACTATGATGATACATGCATCTACTTTAAATAGTATTACATTATATTGATAATATATTTAAGCCTTTAAGAAAGAACCTTTTCCGTTTTACATGTATACTTTTAATATTTTCAAATATGAAGTTTGTCATTAAAGAAATCATGTTCTGATAGGAAACTATGATGAGCGAAGCGAGGTGGAATTTTTTTCAGGGACATTTTATGGTAATCCTTCAAATTCATATTACTTGTAGGAGCAAGATTATTTTTTTTTCTGTCACGCCATAAGCAAATTAATTTTTTTCATCAAAATTCATAGCAAAAATAGACCCCCCCTCCAACCCGAATATCAAATAAGGAAGTTCCGTTATGTATTTTCCCCCAAAATTCGTAAGCCTTTCGATTGTAGTTTTTGGAATCTGGTTTCGGCTTTTGGGTTTGACTTTCATTCACTGATAAGGTGATTGTATTATTTATTACGAAAATAAATTCTGTTTCTTACCATTTACAGGTGTGCTGTTCCTGAGTGTTCTCTGTGTATTATTTAGTAACAGCAGCTTACACTAGTATTTATTATGTTTGGATCAATGAAGTTGTTTTTTTTTTCTTAATACTGATTCTCTGTAAGGACAAAAACATTTCATTAGGACCATTGCATGGCATGCCACAGATTTCAAAGATTGTTTTTGTAAAGGAGAAAGGTTAGAACAACTAAGATGAAAATTGGCTTAATTTTTGCAATTTAAGTTAGTTGCCATGGTAACCATGTCTGATTTTTTTTTAAATTTTGAAAATACATGTATTGAAAACAAAGCATTTTCAGAAGGCTGGTTTTCATATACATCCATTTTTTCATCGGATTTATTCAGGGTGGCACCACATGCAATGATTTTGGTAGTTTTTTTTTGTTCTGATATCGTGGCCAATGAGCGTAACTCCCCTCTCTTGTTTTGTTTTAAATAAGCTTTGGGCTTCCTTTTGAGTCCTACGTGCGTTGATGATATGGCTTGCATTATGTATGTAACATGTTATATGTGATATTAGAATATGTTTAGCTTTACTAACGAGTACAGGGTCGCTTTTAAAGCGCCACCTACGATGCATTTCGTACTTGCACTGGGTTCTGGAGATTGCTGTCCCTCGTATTTCTAAGAAGCTTTATATTATTGTATCCGTTTGTTAAGCCGGGCTTCCGATGTCGCGAATGCAGAGGCGATAGAGCTACGATTAGGTGATTTTGTTTAATCGTAGCGCATTCTCCTCTCTATCGCGAGCATTCTCGTCTCATCGTGTCACTATCGTGTCATGTTCTCCTGCATTCTCCCTGTCGCGGCACCGACGCGAATGCTTCAAACTGTTTAAAACATTCGCGTCTGAATTCTTATTCGCCTCACACTCGTGGCACATGCGCAGCGCATTCGCCTTGCATTCTCCTCCATTCGCAGCGGTTCCCAAGGTGGAGGAGAATGAGCCACGATAGAGCCCCGACAAGAAAGAATCTGACACGATAGTGATGCGAATGCGCCGAGAATGTGACGCGAATGAAAAAAATCAACGCGTATCAGCCACGATCTTGACACTATATTGCCACGATAGTACTACATAGTACATACACACACGACAATGACAATAATAATTATCTCAGAGTTGATGTAAAAGTGTGCGGATCAATATTTTGAAAACTTTGACAATGTCTTGCAAGAGAAAATAACATGGAAAGAGGTCAAAGTCAACAAAGGGTATTGATGCTCCTGGATATGTCAAATGATTTTGATTTTTGTCATGTCACATTTGTGTCATGATCGCAGCGCTATCGGGTTAAAGTCGTGTCTCAATCTCCTGCATCGCAGCGCTATCGGGTTAAAGTCGTGTCTCAATCTCCTGCATTCGCCTCTCATTCGCCTCAGTGTCTTTTTATCGTAGCATATTCGTGTCGCATTCTTCTCTATTCTTATTACTCTCGCCTCACTATCGTGGCGGACGCGTAGCATATTCTTGTTGCGTTCGCGGCGCTATCGTGTGCCTATCGCGCCAAGAAATACTTCATGAGAACAGACAAGAATGTGACACGATTTTTCATTCGCCTCTGATCGTAGCTCATTCTCCTCTACATTCGCGACAGTAGAAGCCCGGCTTTAGTGCTATACTATTTTTCTTTTCTCATGAGAAATTTTTGTTTTATAATTTTCAAGAATTTGAAAAAGGTTTTGATTATGATTTGCTGGAATGTTTTTGACTTTCATTCACTGATGTTAAGTATAGCATAGAAATGTTGTATATTTTTCGACTTATTAAAAATTTTAAAGTCACACTCGACTCAATATTTATACGAATCAATGATGGGTACCTCATCGCTAAATTGATGTAAACTTTGAAATATCAGGCTTGTGTACGATTATAAAGATAAGCGAAACTTTTTACGTGGCTTTTTGTTTCATTTCAATTGGAAATTTAATATTTGGACAGGGATATATCAGTTAAATCTCGATTATCATATCTCAAATCAAACCGACCGATGTTGACTCTATGTCACCAGTTATTATTCAGAGGATAATCTTTATCAGGATTGGATCATTTCCAAATGACGATTTAACGATTTGGTTTTGCTCAACTGTTTTAACGGATCACGGTGTACAGAATCTGTAGATACTATATAAATAGTTTTAAACATTATCTATGACTTTAGGAGGATCAATACAGCTACATTATTACATTGTAACTTGGGATTTGCTCTTCATGAATGATCGACACGCAACAAGGGCCTTGAGAGGACATCAATGAAAAGGGCATATTATACGGTTATGGAACTGTTCCATCTGTCAAATACGTTTTGGTCACTCGATACATAGTGTTCTAGTGAATTCTCTGCGTTGTTTTTTTTTTCTCTTGTTGTGATATGCTTATTCTTTGCTATATTTATAAGTTGATAGCACTCAGTGATCGCTACATCAAATTTATATGAAACATTTTGTCAGCCATACAGTATATTTTTATCATATTTAGATGTGCAATTTTATCTCTTTGACGGTATAAATCTTTAAAGAGATTATTCGAAGTCAAATAATATTTTGGATGGTCTGTTTCCCGAGTTTTGATATATTATGACAGCATTAATCTATTTTAACCCTTGTAAAGTTGTGTCGGAATTTACAATTACAAAGGAACTCTAGTCATTTTTAAAATGTCTGTGTTTCAATTATATAATTGTTTTCGTTGTTTCATCTTTTTTTGTTTGTTTCCTTTTTAGTCTCTTTCGTGTTCTTTCGTCATAATTGATGAAAGTTTAATATAGCTAATTCTTCATCGTTTAGCTAATCGTACATATTATTTGAATTTATCATCAATAATGTAAAGCCCTCCTTTCTGTGATATGACAAACATTCTTTTAAAGCTGAGTACAGATATGTCATAACTTTAATATTTGATTGAAGTTAAAATTGCTTTATATAATTAAACAGTTATGCAATCATACAAAAAACTACATGAATCAAATTTCGACAGAAGCTGAGTTATCATGAAGAGTAAATCATAAGTAAATGAAAGTCAAACACCAAACCCGAAATCAGATTCCAAAAATCACAATCAAAAAGCTCACAAATTCTTTTAAAAATATAGAAAACAGATCTTTCTCACGAGAAAAGAAAGTATGACAAACAAACGGAGATTATAACACAGCTTCATAGAAACGCGAATAATGTACAATCTCCAGAGTCCAGTATAAGTATTTTTTTTATACAACAAATGTATCTTATCTCAGTTAATTGGCGTCATCAACAATTTGCAATGTTTTTGTATGACATGTACGTTATTTCGTTGGAAGTTCTCAGAAACAGGATTTTATCTTCAGACTTTTAGAGAAATTTACTTTTTTATTCTAAAGCAATTAAAAAAACCCAAATAATTTATTTTCCCTTTTCAGAATGTCAACTTCGAGGGAAAATGAGGATAGACGTTGGAGGTACGTTAAAAACTTACTATAATTATTTATAGATCAATTTATTATTTCTTTTCTGCAAATCAGATTTAAAGATAATTCATGACCTTTAAGCCCTGGTCACAACACGCCGTGCGTGCTTTTTGAACGTGCGTATTTTTCTGAGGACGCAAGGAAGGAATGGCAAGAGTACGGAAGGAGTGCGTCAACGCAAACGTTGCATGCACGGTTATATGGCTGAATACATGTATCATGTGTAGCGCAAAAAAGTAAAAGCGTTGTGCGTGCAACTTGCTTACAACATACTTTCTCCGTACGTCTTCTACGTTATTGTAAGGATGTCGAATTTACACGTACTGCTAACACTCGGGAGTCCTCACTTCCTTGCGTCGAAGATGCATTGCACGTGCTTGCAACGTACTTTCAACGTGCGTGTCGTACTTCTTGTTGAATTCGTAGACAGCACACAGACAGGACGCAGCGAAAGTTCTGTTTGCACTAAAAAGCCCTGGTCACAACCCGCTGTGCGTGCTTTTAGGACGTGCGTGTTTTTCTGAAGACGCAAGGAAGGAAGTGGCAAGAGAACGGAAGGAGTGCGTCACGCACGTCGCACACACGGTTATATGGATGGTTACATGCATAATATGTAGCGCAAAAAAGTAAGTGTATTGCACGTACTTACGACTTGCGTGCAACTTGCCTACAACGTACTTTCTCCGCACGTCTTCTACGTTATTGTAAGGATGTCGAATTGACACGTACTGCTAACGCACGGAGTCCTCACTTCCTTGCCTCGAAGCACTTGCAACGTGCGTGTCGTACGTCTTGTTGAATTCTTAGACAGCACGCAGACAGGACGCAGCGAAAGTTCTGTATGCATCAAATATCCACCAGAAGGCCTTACTGGACACGTACGCAGACAGCACGTACGTGCTTGCACAGCGGGCTGTGACTACCGCTAAACTGCTACCGTTACGTCCTGTCTGTGTGTTCCCAAACCCGCAAGGAGGCCGTACGGGACACGTACTAACAACGCACGGACACCGCACTGATACCCAAGGTTTGCTTACATTTTTGCACGTAGACAGCACGTACGGCTGGTTGTGACCACCGCTTTACATATTTATATTACGGAAGTGTCCAACTCAATACCTTCATGAAGACAATTGCAAACCAATTTTTCTTCACCAGACACGTGTTTCGAATAAAAATTTTCATCAGTAATGCTTCCAGCGGAGCGACCAAAATTCATTTTAGTAGCACCCTTTTTTATTTTTTGAATTCAGATTTGTACATTTACTTTACAGAGAGTGCGCGGCTCCAAATTTCCTGTAGGGTCGATTCAGTAGCATATCCAAATAAAATATATGTTCAAAATAGCATTGGAGGGATTGTGCTAAAATGTTAACCTCCTTTAATTTCGATGGTACATTTTCAAATCAATGTTCATAATAAACATATTCATTCTTTCAGAGCCCCCGGACGAGAGTGAGTGTGTGATGCAAACAGAAGGTAAATTTATACCTTATTACATACAAACTAGGGGGTCTGTTGTATGTTACTTTGGAACCTACGTGTTGCTGTCTTGTTACATAAATAGGTAAATGTAACCGGACAAGTGGGAGGGTTTGCACAGGTTATCCGGATAAATAAAGCATTTTCAACTAACGTGGCAGGTAGCCGTCCTAAGTTGTCACCTGTTGCAAATTTGTCATTTTGTTTCATTCGTAGTGTTTTGTATTTAAAAGTATCTTGATGTTCTTTGTGGTTGGTCACTCCCTTGTACTTCTGGTATCTCTTGTTGTGCTTGTCCACCCTGTGGTTTCCAATTTGGGTATTTCGCTGTGGTTGCGGCAAAGAAGTCCTGATGGAGATTTACTCCTTTCTTTATTGCCTCTATTTTGGTTATTTTAATTATTTACCTATGTGAATAGAAATATTCTCATGTTATTTATGCTAGGCCAAGGCAAGAATAAACTTAATTAACTTGTACAAATTTATTACAATGTGAGATATTTCAAAAGCAAGCATGACACGCCCCTAGAACATAAAGATTTTATAACAAGACAATGGTCTATTGAGATGGTGTCGGGTGTTGCTAGCAAGCGGGAAGTGGCTACCCTCCCTGGGCACCTTGTCTCATCAATTTGATGGTCTTGAATTGCTTTCTGTTTTATTTTTTATTCTGGACTAAGCAGACATATTACTACTTTCGGATAGTATGTGATGCTTTTATCCACTTAATGCTACTCACTATCATTGACCTTAAACAGTTAAAGAAAATATGTTTGAGTAAAAAAGACGAAAGGATTTAAAGTCACTGCAATATGGTTAACAAATAAAATCCAACAGCAAAATGTATATTTTTACGAGAAAAAAATATGTTGTTTATTCTAAGGATATCGTTGACACAATATGGTACTACAAAGACCATCAAACAAAAGAACAGTTTTAGGAATGAAAATAAAAAAAATACAACTATTACTTAGGGAGCAACCGTTTGATTTGGGGGGGGGGGGGGGGGGGGGGGTAGGAAGACTTTTGCCAGCCGGAACATTTTTCGGCCATTTTAAGAACCGGTAATTCGGCCCGGATAATTTTTTTTTGAGATTTTCTAATGCTGAAATTACTCTAAAGTTTGAATAATTTCGAGTGATTTTTCAGCCATATTAAACATCAAACACAGAATGAGTTCATCTCTTGCCGGCAGATCACTTCATTTTAATTTCTTGAATGGCATATGATACCTATAATCTATTCACTTAAATGATATTCAACGGAGACAGACTATATGGTGCTAGTGACTTTTGAATTTGATTAATTCACTCCAAATTACATAAAGTTTGTTCAATTTTTATTTGTACTTAGTTTATGACACACAAAAAATGTTTACTGGGCATGTGGAAAGGTCGGAAGAGAGGGGGAAGGGGCAATTTAATGATCCGGAATTTTTTTTGGCCGGGCCCTTCGGGCCGGATAGTTTTTTTCCCTAAAATTTCGATCCGGATTTTTTTTTTGAACAGTCTTCCTGCCCCCCCCCCCCCCCTAAAAATCAAATGGTTGCTCCCTTATTCGAAAAAAAAAAATTATGATTTGTGATGGCGAAATGAATGACATTTACTTTAGGATCAGACTGCTTTACGGATTCCTTATCAGTCTAAACTGAATTATCTTCGTTTGAATGCAGAATTTTTTTTCGACCGCGCCATCTACAATAGACATTGATTTTACAATGGAATGATACTGAGACAAACAATATGATTTTTCTGCAGTTTCTCGACTATTAATGGTTACCATTTTACACAGGTATAAGTTTCAATCATACCTCGAAACTTTGAAAATTGACCCTTCCGATTGCGGGAAAATATTGCAAAATTTCGTGACGTCACAATGCTTTTACCTCGGACAAACAAGCTTCGAACCTCGGTCAAACATCGAAATTGCATTGTGACGTCATGGAATTTCTCAAATTTTTCCCGCGTTCGGAAGGGTCAATTGTGCAATGGGCATCTCTGTTCTGTTTTTAAAAGAAATTACAATGTACAGCTACCTGTAAAAAAATTGAAATTAAAATTTTTACTCGAGTTTATTTTTATTCTAGTACATATTCATCCAACTTAATATCTTGTATTCCAGTTTTAATATATACTTGAAATCAACAAAGATGTTCAAGATTACTGCTTGTACACTTTACTAACACTACTTAGATGTGAATAATATCAATTTTCCTTTTAGAATCTGGATACTTCCAATGTTCTACCAATGAGTTGATACACAGGAAATGTATGTGTAATTATCATCAGTTTGTCGCCAGTCCAACAGACCGAAAGGCATATTGCCGCTATAAGGATGACATTGACTTCGACACAATCACATGTACGTTCCAGTAAGTTGGCGCTAAACCCAAATTCATATCACTTCCCAAAACCATTTCCAATTTGATCACTGCCAATTTAGATATCAAAATATCTGTTGCAATTTAAGGCACACACAAATACTACAAAGGAGTTCAGGTATTTTGAAATGTGAATATCAAAAATGGGGAAAATCTCATGAATTTTGCCCAGAAATCAATATGGGGAAATAGTAGCACACTATGACGTCCCCTTGTCCAGAGTCATAAATGACATTCTGACGTTGACCTTTTGTGCCATGACATACCGATTTATACGTTTGTCTTCCGTTGTGCGAGTTACCGATTGTAACCTTTCTGCCGAATCGAAGTGGCGGATGTTGCATGCAAGCAGGATATGCTCACTCTGTATAGATAATACTGCTATTGTAACGGAAGTTAATCATTTTAAAATTAATTTGTCATACTATTTTAGTTCAAATCAAATAAAAGCACGGAAAACTGCATTTTCAATGAATACATGCAATTAAAATTAAGGGTAGATGGATGAAATCATAACAACCGATTTTCGATTGGTAGAATATAATGACCAAAGTGCAACGGAAGTTAAAACAATAAGCTGTGGAATACTGTTAACAAATTTCTGGTATATATCTCTTTATTATCGTCATAAAAGGCTAATTTACTGTTGTTGTCCTTTCTTAACAGGATCCGAATTGCATACGATGACAAATATGGATAATGACCATATCCCTGTCTACAGTACAA
The DNA here is from genome assembly GCA_028142955.1 of Pinctada fucata. Taxonomy (NCBI): domain Eukaryota; kingdom Metazoa; phylum Mollusca; class Bivalvia; order Pterioida; family Pteriidae; genus Pinctada; species Pinctada fucata. The sequence goes on from AP027105.1 coordinate 55,933,077, forward strand.
AATCGATAATTCAGAAAATCAGAAACCGAAGGCATACAATATCAGGATAAAACAGGAACCAAAGCAAACAGAAACAAAAACCTCCACCATATGAAAAGAAGCGAACTCCCGATATGAGAGTGAGACCAGGTGCCCAGGAAGAGTAAGCATCTCCTGCTTGCATGCAACACCCGTCGTTTCAATTCGGTAGAACTGTCACATCCGGTTACTTCCATTTTGGAAGATATTGAGTACAATCTTTGGTTGGATGGTTCAAATGGTCTATGACAGAATATCATCCACCATTCTGGATAGTGGGACATCAAAGTGTATGACGAGTTCCCCATATCGACCGTAGAACTTCCTCAGTGACGATGTTAGTCGATCACAAACATATCCCTGACTGAGAAGCTTATCTGAAAGACGCCTAGCTCTCAGAACAAAATCCGTATATTTGGTACTTGCTCTGGCATAGCGAATCAACTGAGATATGAAAACGCCATAAGCAGGCGATGAAGGGATGTTGCTACTCAGAAAAGGAAAGTTCGTAATGCTGAAATTGAAGTCGTCACGTTTGTCATAGAGTGAGGTGTTCATGTGACCATCAGTGTCGTAGGACAACATTATGTCCAAATAGGATGCTGAATTATTTGTCTCTGTAGTTTCTTTGACTTCAAGCTCCGAAGGATAGATATAGATAAACAGAAACAACGAAGTTATACATAAATTTACGTTTTATTTTCCACGATACATAGGTAAATCTTCTCGATGATATCCTTTCCATAAAAAAGTACTTTTGTGCTTAATTTTTCTCTCTTGTATCTTCTTATGATCAAATTTAGTTTAATCATCCAAAATGATTAAGACGTGATATCCTACCTTTTTGTATTGGCCAAATAGCATAGAATTGGATATTTGGTATCGGAAGTTAAAAGTAACGGGTTATAATTTTCTTTTTATTCAACTATACATCGTCCAAATGTCAGAGTATTTGGTTAAATATTCAGTATTGTTTTAATGATTAAGACGAGAGAAGAAAAAAAGGGAAATGTAAAAATGTGGCTTCTGAGAGTAGTATTGCTAAAATGTTGATCACGGAAGTTAACTCCTTATCTGTCCCAAGTCAATTTGCTGTCTTTGATCATGAACCAAGTCAGAATGTAAACGATAACATCAATTATGATTTGTCCATAGCAAAACAATGATAGAACCTTATTCATTTCAGAAGCAATATTAAGATTTGCAGAATCCAGTGTCTTATGTCAATGCTTTCTACGGACCACAACGGAAGTTATTGAAAATTTGGCGACAACAATCTTGACAATAGATTTTTTTTCGTCACACCTCATTGGCAATTTTGATCTTTATTTACATCCACAATGATACAAACTCCTGTATAAATAGATGTTATAGATATTCAAACATACGAATTCCACAAATTTGGAGGTCTCACGTTTTATTTTTATCGAGAAAACACGTGATTTTGTCAATTTATCCATACTTTATGCATGTCTACATTCTTTATTTCTATCTGAGTATGACTAGAAATTATTTTGTTTGACGCAGATCATGGACAAGAAATGAAATACATCAATTTGTTAAGTGAATATCGTATTATTGCTTCACATTTTGAAGTAAAAGGTTGGCGACATGAATATTTAGTAAAATTCATTTAATTCTTAAATGACTGATTAGCTTGCCCTGCATAATTGTATGAATAATCATTTATGCATATTCGTTTGACTAAAATATAATAGTTGTAATCTCTAGTTTTCTAAACAAATTTCGCGAGTTTTCCTCGATTTTGAATAGCATAGGCAATACTTCAACTTATTCTTTGTTTTTCGTGTATTCTTCAAATTGTAACAGACATTTTGATTTAAAACATGATAATCAGACGGGATATGGTTTCAAATAGTAGAATGAATTTAGTTTTAGCGCCACCTTAATTTCCTTTGTAGAGGATGTTGCTTAAAGTATACTGAATTATATTTTTTGATGAATTCGATACCAATGGAATTAAAATGGTTTACAGATTTATTAGTACTAGAATTAAAATGAGAATCTATATATACCAGGCATAGATTGTAAAAAGCTCAGTTTGCATGGTCCTTGTGGAGACAGGGGGAGTTATAACTGTACTAAACCACTGGCTTCCGATATCAAGTGCAATTGTAAAGATGGATTTACAGAAAATTATTGCGATTATAAAAAGGTAGGTTTGAAAATGTACTGGACCAGTCGTCAAATCGTTTAAACATATTTTATATCTTAATTGAAATGGGATTCCTCACAAGTTTGCTTAACATTATATATGCCCTTTCCCTATAAAAATTACAATATCGTGAATGAAACGTCTTGAAAACATTTCAGAGTACCAAGTGTCCGTCTGCTGGTGATAGAAGGATCATATCCACGATATAAAAGGCGTTTGGAGATTCTAACACAGTTTCGATGATAATTATGATGTTAAATATTTCTACCCTTGATCCGTCTTATTTGGTTCGCAACCATTCCTATAGAAAATCTTATGATTTTGCCTTGCCTTCTCGACTTTGAGACTGGGTAACAGATCGGTACTTCTCTGATGTTTATTTTGATAATAATGTTACCATAGAATGCAGATTGTGAAACACCCAATGTAATATATAATCTATTGCTTGTATGGGTCCGAAATTCAAAAGAAGTTGACTAAAATTTTTGTAAAAATTTCCAGAAAGTTTTTACTAGTTTGTAAAAGCGAAAACCTTGACCTAAAAGTTTCCTTTTAGTTCGTAAATTTCTACTAAGAAAATCCAAAACATCAGTACATTCTCTAGCATACCAGATGAGCTTTGAGATGTAAATACGGTATGATGGTAATCTCGAAACATCACCGTCAAGCCAGGCAAAATTCACATGAGCTCACGTCAGCCGGCAGAGCACGGACTATATTACGTAAGCCCTCTTGCTTTATCCATTTACATATTCGTCTGTGGTGCTTGGGTCTCTGTGGTCTTGTTTATGTGTGGTCATTTTACAGACAGTGAGGAGGTTGTGTTACACCACAATTGTACGTTCTTCGAGACCTCTGGGTATTCGGAATAGTGGGAGGGTTGTGCGCACGTAATCCAGGATAACAACAACGTCTGCTACTTGCGTGGCAGATGACCGTCTTAAGTCGGCACCGGTTGCCCTTTGGTCTCGTTGATTTGTGTGGTCTTTTGTGTTTCATGTTTCTATGGTGTGAGTTGGTTTTTCCTTGTCCCTTTTGCGTCTCTTTCTGTGGATGTCTGCTCTGTGTTTATGCATTGGGTAACTTGGAGTTTTGCTGTGGGTGCTGCAACCGAGTATTGTTGGAGATCCCCTCCTCTCTTAACTATGTTGAATCCAAAATCATCTCGTTTGTCATACACTCTTGTATGAATCTCTCCATTGTCAATTTTGATATTTAGGTCCAAAAATGATGTATCTATTTTTGTAACGTTTGCCTTGTTTAGAGTCAATTCTTGTGGATAAATAACATTTCTATACTTTTCAAAACAGGGTTGTCGATATTTAGAATATCATCAAATATCATTTTTTTCTTCCAGGTTGCTATGAAATGCGAGTTTTCAGATGCCAAGAAATCTACATGTGACATTGATAATCTCATGATAAACTGTACTACTCATAGTAAGGTAGCCGACATGTTCTTCCTCTGTCACTCATTCTTCAACCCCCAAGGTAAAGAATCTGATTATAATCATCTGTTCAAAGTCTCGTTTACTACAGAGTAAACGTGACCCGTATCCGATTGCAGACAAAGATTTCATGTATTTATGATTTTTGTTAATTCACTTGGTGCTGACATTAGATGATCGATTGGATTATCATACGAAGAATTTCAGACAAACGTATTGCAATGCTGCTGTCAGAGGTTAGTCTGCAGGGAAGAAGGAGCAAACTACAGTGCGCTTGCTTGACGTGCATCTTACAAAATGTATCTGTTGCACTCTAAGTCATTACGATATAAAAAAAAACATTTTACAAATGCAGTAGGATTGCTTTTCTTCAGCGTAACGTGTACATATATATAGATTTTTAAATCATACTGGAATCGTAGTAAATACAATAAACAAGTAATAAAATTTCGTCATTATCACAGGATCTCGACTTCCACTTTGTGCCGACACGAAACAATCAAAGGAGTTTACAACGGAACATTCTCGTCAACAAGAACAGAATGTTGGGCATAGAATAGAGAAGGATATCAGTTAGTACATTTAATACATTTAAATGATTTGCTCTCTTTGGATACATGTGCATTCTTTCTATACTTATACGATATGGAGCTGTAATTATTTTAAATACTTTAGTAACAAAACGATATTTTGATTTCTTCCTTTAATATATGACATTACATTTTCAACCCCCCCCCCCCTAAAAATTAATGAAAAAATATTAAACAGTTTTCCATTTTCTCTTTACAGCAGTTCTTTTTACAGTTTTAGTGGTCTTGGGAAGGAGTTTAAGCTCAATTTACTAGAGGATGTAAAGAATAATGTTGTTTTAAAATTGAACATACTAGAAGTAGATATGTATATGCAATCATTTATTCGCTGAATTGTTTAGCTCGCGGGGAAGAACGTCTGAATAGCTAATGTCATACTCTCGGCGTCGTCGTCGTTGTTGTTGCCGTCGTCCGTAGACAAAACTTTAACCTGGGCTATATCTTTTCAACCATAAAGGAAAGGGCTTTCTTATTTCACATGCGGATACCTTGTGACGAGACCTTTCATTTGAGACCATGACTTTTGACCTAGTGACCTTGACCTTGGACATTGACCTTCTTTTCAAAAACTTTAATCTGGGCTATATCTCTTCAACCATAAGGGGTAGAGCTTTCATGATGTTAAACGTCTTTAAATTCAATAGCATCATTAAAAAACTTGATAAATTTACAGCATGGACCAAACATGCACGTTTCGGGTACTAAACCCTCGTCAGTGATCCTCAGTCTAGACAATGTAATATGGCCAAAAAGAATAAAAATGATTATGTCCAAAATGTACCAAAAGACGTAGCAGAATGGGTGGGATATGATGCTACAGGACCCACGTTTTTAGAAATTTCAAGAAATTTTGTAACAGAAAATTTCAAATGCGTTGAAGAGACAGACGATCAACCAAAGTTGATCGAACTTTGCTACATGTGCCCTCCGGGACTCTTGGTCCACCAGCATAACACTCACCAAGTTTCACATGTAGATACATGTAGATACCATATTTCACATTTAGATACCTTGTGATAATACCTTTCATTTGAGACCATGACCTTTGACCTAGTGACCTTGAATTTGGACTTTGTTTTACTTTTAAAAAACTTTAACCTGGGCTGTATCTCCTTAACTATAAAAGATAGGGCCTTTATATTTTACATGTAGATTCCTTTTGATGGGACCTTTCATTTGAGACCATGACCTCTGACCCAGTGACATTGACCTTGGACTTTGATCTTAACCTTAACCTATTCATACTTTGGCTGAATCTTTAGCTCTCAAAGGGATAAGACTAACATTAGATGCATAGAATCCTCATGACAATAATTTTTGTATTTTGGAAGTTATTTGATTTTTGTCAAAAACTTGCAACGGCGAGCTATGTAATCTTTTATTACCCTATGTTTATTAATCCGTTTTTTATTACAAAATGAAAATTATCTATTGTGTTGCACATGTATATATTTTCAAACTATTATGTAAAATACAAAAACCAAAGGTTAGAGGAGAAATTATTATCCGCCGAATAATATTTGTAACGCAACCTACAATGCAATCTGTGCAGTGAATTTGTTTTTCTGTAAGAGAGAATGTTCTAATAACTCTCCATTTCTTAATATTAATGGACCGAGGCCCCGAAAGGCCCAAGGTCTATTGTTGTAAGGAACGGATAATTACGAGGACATTCGCCCACTTAAAATCCACCAAACTACCACTACTTTATTAAATACTATGCATCTTATATTATAAATTTTATGGAATAATACAAATTATATCATTTTTAATGTCTTCAAATTCAATTCAATATAAATTTAAGAACATATAAATGTGCAGCATGGACCAGACATGCACTTGGGTACTTAACCCTCGCCAGTGATCCTTAATCAAAACAATGTAATATGTGAAAGTTATTATGTTCAAATGTACCGAAAGACGAAGCAGGATTGGTGGGGTATGATGCTAAAGGACCCAAGTTTTAGAAATTTCAAACAATTTTTATTACTGAAATTTTAGAATGCGTTGAAGAAACGATCAACCTAAGTTGATCGAACCTGGCTACATGTACATGTGCCCTCGGGGACTCCTGGTCCACCAGCAGTGACACTCACCAAGTGGTGCAAATGTTAAACGTCTTCAAATTCAATAGCATCATTTAAGAACATATTAATTTGCAGCATGGACCAGACATGCACGTTACGGGTACTTAGCCCTCGTCAGTGATCCTCAATCAAAACAATGTAATATAGCCTAAATGTGTGAAAGTTATTATGTCCAAAAATGTACCTAGAGAGGTAGCAATATCTTCTCAGAGTTACGTAAAAATAATGAGCGTTAACACAATAGACTGACGTCATAGGTGGATTTTAACTCATGTTGCCTTTTTGTGCCTTTGATTTGAAGATTTCTATTGTTTGTATTATCATTTTGCTCATTTATGTATCGCTGTTTGCATTAAAACACCGAACCATACAAGCAAAAGAGTATGATTACTTTGAACATTTCACAACCTGCCTTTTATGGTGACAAAATTAAAAAAAACTAGAAGGATCAAAGGTAGACGGGATAACTGTCGAAAGTGCATCAGAATAATCAAAGGTCTTTTTTCACCGTGGAGATGATCCTAATGTCGACAGACAGACACTCAACTCAAAACGGTACTAGACCAATCTACAGCTATGTACCAGCGCATTCTTAAAACTTGCACTATGACTGACTGTGACTCCATGGACTCCATGACGGGCCCTGTCCAACCTCTTTGAAGAAGACCATCTGTCCTATCTGAATGTCGATCAGACTCCTCGAATAACCTGCATGATCTCGCTATACCGGCAGAGAACGGACTGTATTTCTTACGCCCCTGCCCTTTTTTGTATCCATTAACATAAATATTAGTAATTCGTCTGTGTTGCTTGGGCCAGTGCGTTTTTATGCTGTCTGTTCGTGTGGTCATCTTACAGAGATTAGCTTATTTTGCACTATAATTGTGCGTTATTAAGACCTTTGGGTAACCGGAAAAATGGGAGTTTTGTACTCACTAAATCCGGATAACTACACCATTTGCTACTGGTATGGCAGTTGGCCGTCCTAAGTCGGCACCGATTGCCCTTTGGTCACGTTGATTTATGTGTGGTATTTTGAGTTTCGTGTTTCTATGTTGAATGTCTTTTATGCGCCTCTTGTTGTGCTTGTTATCCCCTCGCAACTGCGGAGGGGATATAGCATCGCTGCCGTGCGTCCATGTGTGTTTGTATGTGTGTGTCCGGATTTATGTGATTAGCATAGAAGATAAAGTAATGATCTAAGAAACATCAAACCTTCCACAACTGTTCCCCATTGGAGCTTATTGATTTTCATGGATAAGGGTCAAAGGTCAAGGTCACTATGGACTTAGTCTTAAATCCTTGTGTAAAGAGTAGAAGACAAAGTAATGAGCATAGAAACATCGAACCTTCCACAAATCTTCCCCATAGGGAGAGGATGGGCCCTATTTATTTTCAAGATTAAAGGTCAAGGTCACTGTGGACTTACGCTTAAAAACATTTTGTCAGTAATATAGAAATAGTACGGAAGTGATCCGACTCTATACCTAACTGAAGAAAATATTATGCACTAGACACGTGTTTCGGATATCAAATCCTCATCAGTGATGCTTCCAGCCAGGTGTTTTTCATAAGCCGCATAAATTTATTTCAGTAGCGCCCTCTGTTTAGTTTTATTTAAATTTGTTCATTTACTTTACAGAGAGTGCGCCGCAAGAAATTCCCTGTAGGGTCGATTCAGGAGCATATCCAAATATAATCATAGTTCAAAATAGCATGAACATCGACAGCGGGTGCGGCTGACCAGCGGGGGATGCTTGGTCCTCCCGGGTACCTGGTCCTACCTCTGGCTTGCTAGGGTCCGTCGATGTTCAGTTTGGTGCTCTATTGTGAGTGCTGTTGAGATTATCGTCAGGATCTTGTTAAACTCATTGGAGGGAGGATAGCCTTCAACGGTATGCAATTGCGAGAGTATGCTACGTTTGCGTTGCCTTATTAGTCCCTACCGGCTCGCCGGAGGGGACTTATAGTTTCCACCCCGTTTGTCTTTCCGTCTGTCTGTCTGTCTTTTTCTCCGTCATACTTTAGTTTTCCAGACATTTTTTCGCTGTCGTCGCATATATTGAACTCATTTTTGGCATGCGAGTTTATCTCAATGTGATACAGATCAAGTTCGAGTTTGGTTTCGATTCACCTATTTTTACAAGAGTTATGGCCCTTGGACTTAGCAAATTTCATGAAATTCTCAGTTTTTCGGACTTTTCTCGGCTGTTGTTGTAGATATTGAAATATTTTTTTATATGTGATTACATCTTAGTGTTATACAGATCAAGTTCGCGCTGCTTTTGATTGACATATTTTCGCAAGAGTTATGTCCCTTGAACTTAGCAAATTTCATGAAATTCTCAGTTTCCCGGACTTTTCTTCCATGATATTGCAGATATTGAAATCATTTTTTGTATGTGAATATATCTCAATGTGATACAAATCAAGTGCGTGTTTCAATTTTATTGACCCATTTCTACAGGAGTTATGGCCCCTGAACTTAACAAATTTCATGAACTTCTCAGTTATTAGTCTTTCATGTCTGTTGTTGTAGAAATTGAGGTGATTTTCGGTAGGTAGATACATTATAGTATGATAAAGAATAAGTTGAAGTTTGGTTGGATTTATTTGTTCTTACATAAGGTATGGTCTCATTGCAAATTTCATAAATTTTTCCTGTTTAATGCATGAAAGAGTGAGGTACCCAGGAAGGAGATGCTTACTCTTCCTGGGCACCTGGGCTCACCCCTATATCGGGAGTTCGCTTCTTTTCATATGGTGGAGGTTTTTGTTTTCTTTGGTTCCTCTTTTATCCTGATTATGTATGCCTTCGGTTTCTGATTTCTGAATTATCGATTCTGTGCTGTATACTGGGATATGGTCATTATCCATATTTGTCATTCCATTCCAGACCCTTTTCTAATACACATATGGAACTTATTTTGATGTTGTATTCATCTTTTGTTGTAAGTAAAGGTCAAAGCAGAGTTGAAGGACATGAGTTAATGCCGGTAGGGGACTAACATCGCTTGCGATTCATAATTTTTTTACTCTGTATTTTCACAACGGACGTTTTGGTACTTTAAAATTGATACGGCAACTGAGTCCGGCTGGAGATCCCCTCCTTTCTTTTTGTACGTTGGATAGCTGAATGACACTATCAAAAGAAGGGAGGAGATCTCCAACAAGACCCCGTTGCAGCATCAACAGTAAAACACCAAAACACCCGATGCAAAAACACAAAAGACGAGTACAGCACGAGACGGAAAAGAGACACAGCAATGACATCCTTGTCCAAAATGTTTAGATGAAGAAAGTTTGTTGGTGTTTTCTTTTGGATGTTTCAACCGGGTCCTGATGGAGATCTTCCCCTTTTCGTCAAGTTGTAATGAAGACTTGATTTTGTCGTTTAAAAAAAACCAAAGAACAATCAATTAGCAACAAATATTCAAGAAATTAGAACGATATGAAAAAGTGAAAGTTAACTTTTATATGAACCATATGCTTTATAATTTGTACTGACTTTCACAAACTTGCTTGTCTGTTATCTTGAAGTTGGAATTCGAAGGTTTGTTTAACAAGTTGCTATTTGACAGCAGTGTTTGATTCATACGAACTTGTTGGCTCATACTTTTACTTAAAACCGGTGAACAGAATTGACCATAATAACTGCCACAAAATGTCATCGGATGACGGATCAACAAGTTATGGTTTGTCAAAACTATAAGAAAAGAAAAGAAAAACAAACAAACAAAAAACCCAAGACATTATCTATCAAATGACATCGAATTCAAATGACCTTTGGTGCAGCAATGATTTTAGGATATATTAGCACGTTTGACTTTTCAAATTCAAGCCAGTCCTTCTGTTGCAATTAGTTTCCATTCCGGTCAAATTTAAGGCTAGAATGACGGGATTATACCAATCAGTACTGAAGTCGTAGCTCGGCATGTTATTGGACCAATCTACAGTCTTGTACCAGCGCATCCTTAAGACTTGCACTCTGGCCGACTGTGACGACGGGACTCCATGACTATCCCTGTCCAAACCTCTTTAGAGAAGACAGGGCCCCAACCACCTGTCCTCTTTGAATGTCGGTCAGACTCCTCGGTTTATAACATGCATGAGCTCGCTACAGCCGGCAGAGCACGGACTGCATTCTGTACGCTCCTACCCTATATATATATTTACATATTCATCTGTGTTCCTTGGGCCCCTGCGTTGTGCTGTCTTGTTTGTATGGTCATCTTACAGTGAGGAGGTTATTTTACCCAACAATTGTGCGTTCTTCGAGACCTTTGAATAACCGGAAAAGTGAGAGGGTTGTGCGCACGTAAATCAGGATAACCACACCATCTGTTACGTACGTGGCTTAAGGCCATCCTAAGTCGGCACCGATTGCCCATGGGTCTCGTTGGTTTATGTGTTGCCTTGTTGTGTGTATGTTATATGTAAGTTCGATATTTGATGTCTCGTTTGCTGTTCCTTGTCTCTTGCTGTATGTGTCTTCTCTGTGTTTTCACTTGGCGTGTTTGGTGTTGCTGTGAGTGCTGCAACCGAGTTTTGTTGGAGATCCCCTCCTTTCCTACATTGAATCCGTGCCCTAGTCGTTACTATCCGTAAAGGAGTGAGACTCAATAACTGATTGTACTTCTTTGATATTTATTATTCGCCATTCCGAACCTATCCATACACGTGTCGTAGCAATTAGTAGCAGATTCGGGACGATATCCGTAGCAAGCCTTATAGTTATTTGAAGTTATTATACCTCTACTTACCGAGTTTTTGCTATATAATAGACATTTTTCATCGTGACGAACTTTGCACTTCGAACTTCGTACTTCGCACTTCGAACATTGAAGAATCAGTGGAGTAGCTGTCAATCACGTATAAACTCATTAGCGGAGTCATCTACATCTCAGTGGAATTAGTATATTGGACTTATATTGCGTTTTTGGCACTCCGTTTATAAAATTAAAGTGCGAAGTTCGAAGTGCGAAGTTCGTCACGGTGAAAAATGTCTATAATTATAAGATACTCATTTAATATAGCTAATTCCCCTATAATTCGCCTGATAAGACAATTTCCCAACGGAATTAGTTTCAAGAAAGCTTCATTGAGTGAAGCTGGTGACGTCACAGTGACGGTATAATAAAACATTGAAGAGAAAGCAAAATACTGGTTCTCCTCGATCAGACCTATTGGTCTTTATAGACAGAAAAAGCCTAGTCTCGGGGAACCAGAATCGTGCTTACTCTTCAGTGGAATACTTTAAATGTGCACTATCCGTACTTGATTCGTATGAATCCGTAGCAATCAGTTCAAGAGTCGCAGCTTCGTGGTTCAGCGAACATTTTGCAAGTCGTAGTAATGCTGTAGCTCGATTCATGAAAGTGTGAAGGGGGCTCAACATACTAGATTTATTCACATAAAGATATTTTCGTATTTCATTTCAGGCAAAATTTGTCCAAATTGATGTTAAACATGAAAACCACTAAAAATGTCTCATTAGGTTTTTCACAATTCTGAGTTAATTGTACAATTACATTATATCCTTTCAAATTTGCTATATATACCAACGTATACTTTCATCGTGAACCATCAACGTAATTGGGCCAAAAATGATCCGATTTATTCTGCTTACTACATTAATGCAAATTCACTCTATATACATTATATCAAACATTCTATAAAGGGTATCAGTGTATCATCAGTATTCCTTGTCCCTTATGCGTCTCTTTCTGTGCTTGTCTGCTTTGTGTTTTTTGCATTGGTTGTTTTGCTGTGAGTGCTGCAACCTGGTGTTGTATGAGATCCCAACCTTTGTTTCAAATTGTGTACTGTCTCTTTCTGTGCTTGTGTACTCTTTGTTTTCGCGTAGGGATGTTCCGGTGTTTTGCCGTGGGCACTTCAACCGGAGACTTGTTATAAATATCTTTTAGTACATTCGTTACCTCCTGACTCATGGGAAGAATAAGCTTTCCATAAAATGAACTATTGTAAACTATTCGAGGACAAGAAATTATAAACAATTATGTTTCCAATGTTCTAATTAAGGAGGCTCAATAATCGTTTGACGTCATCATATTCCCGGCGTCAATACTGGTTCGAATAGTACCGAGTGCGGTTTTGGCCTTCAAACTCCTCTAATTCGCTTGTTCCTTGACGGATTTCGACAAGTTTGGTATCGATGGAACCAGAAAATCATCATCTACTATCTGGGGGTAATAAAAATATAGTCAAATGTATCGTTAAATCTATACATTAAAAATATCCCGGAAGTGAGACACCCTGGTTACTGTCGTAAACGTATTATTTTATAACGTCATCATCGGAAATTCAACCGCTTGCTGATTGGGCACAAAATGAATCAGGTAATTTTAAGTCAGTGACCAAACAGGGTATTTCTTGGAGATTTTAGCGATGTCATAGATAAGATATTCTAAGCTCAGTTTCTCTACAAAAATTTTGATAAAAGAATTTTTCTTCAGTTTTGTCAACTTTCGTACTTTGCAGCGAGATGTTATCGAATAAAGTTTCCCTATTCAAAAACTTTGAGCGAGTAAATTTTAGTTTTAACCCTTCTTTGTTTAAAGGTATATCCATTTTACAGATAAAATCACGCATTACAGATAACGAGGGAGGTTAGTGACGTCCACTTATTGACCTTGAACGTCAAAATGTATAAAAACGCTACCGTTTATTTTTCTCTATTTCTCTTATCCATATTTCCGTATCATCGACACCCGGCGAACGTTGTACTTTGAAAAAAACCCGCTTATCTTACATTGTTAACGCCTCTAAATATATATCTATATCTAGAAATTTCATCTTCTGTGTTACTTATTTCAGAATCGCCCCCTTCTTTTAACATTATTGAGTACCCTACCCCCCCCCCCCTTTTTTTTTTAATCGTTACTATGACAACCAAGTATTTTGAATCAGGATGAACGATAACATGTACTTTTTTATAAAGTTTCTGAAGAACAGACTCTGTCGTTGAGAAATATGTGAAAGAAAAACACTTCTGACAAAGACTTCTTATCACTTTGATTACAAATAAGGGTAATGGGTACTTTTTTTTTAGATTTTCATTTTGGTTGGGGGGTACACAAAATGTACTTTTCCGGAACAGTTTTAGCTATTTCATGCTTTGAAAGCATTATCTCTAAAGAAATAGACATATTTTATTACATCATGGTAGAAATAATCACAAGAATGGTTTCAATGTGGAATTATTATCCCTATATCATGTATTTATCTATCAAAATTCATTGTTTTGCGACAGATCTCGGAATTGGTTTACACATGTATATTCAGAGGACCACTAGTCGATCAAATGAACGATGATATGTAATCTTAATTACAAATATGAATCATCAGATATGAATGTCATATAAACAAAATAATTTTTTTTGCTCTGACAAAGAATTCTTGGATTATTGAGCCACCTTAAGGTGGTCTCTTACTGAACGTTTAAGATTTTTTTTCGTTTCCTAGTTGTTATTATGATTGAATCAAAGTAGTTATAAAATACACTTTCACTACTGACCGTTGTGTTGTTTTAACTGAAAATTTTGTCTATTGAACATTTTAAAAATTTGACTTTTTCATGAAACTGTGTATCAAATTTCTTCGTAGTTTTTGGGGTTACTTTTATGTAAAACCCCAAATATTTTTCGTTTGGAAGATGGAACACAAATGTTGGGTCTTTTTCTGTAGATAACACTTTGATCTAGTGAAAGATTGTCAAAAGCATTAATTTGGAAATGTTAATTCTTGTCTTTGTAGTTAGAGAAATAGTATGTCGAAACTACTAAGACATTTTTTTTGGGGGGGGGGAGTATCTTTCAAGCCATAACTTGGCCCTTAACAAAACTTTACCTGTACGTGTGGTTTTCCTTATCTATATACATTATTTTACGAAGTAATGCAAAATGAAGAAATTTTTGTTCTTTTGCATAACGTTGGACATAGTCTATTTTAGTAGTCGAAAATGCTATGGAACTATTAGGCGGTACCATTGTGTTTGGCAATATATCATTCTTGTTTACGTCTTAGAACATCGTTTTATGTGCTGTATTTCATCTATATTAGTATTTAAATAAATTAAATAAAACAATCAAACAGGGTTTATCATTACTGAACTTGGAAGGTTTAATAGCATATACCGAATATTTAATAGCCTGTAATGATAAAAAAAGTGGCACGACATGTCGTGGAGTTTTATGATTTTCGGTATAATGGCTATATATTAAGTACTGACCATGAAAAGAACTCTTTTCGGCCAATGTGACCTCTGGTTGCCATGGTAACGAGGTCATTCTATGTATAGCACTTTTGAAACCATGAAATAAGCCAGCTTAGGATATTTCTTTGCCATGGATACCACTGTAAAAGCTTGTTTATTTTTACATAATCTATTCTTCCTTACTTCCATTCTTCCTAAGTGCACTTAGTTATGTGATATATATAACAGGAAGCTTTTTGTTCTAATCCAAAATCAGTTAAAACGAAACAAAAGATGGAAGTGAAAATAAGGGCCAATTAAGTATGGTTTTGACCATTTTCAATCTTAAAGATAACAAAATACACCACTAGGAGACCGTTGATTTTCATCAGATGAAATATATGTTTCTGAGAGAGGAACTTGGGTTACATTCAGCACCTGGAAATCCAACATACACACTTGAAAATTTATCTGTATCCGAAATACTTGACAATCACAAATCTGTTCTTGGGTCTTTCGGTATTCACACCGATGACTCTGATCTTGAACTACCTTATATCTACTTGATTCCCAAAATGCACAAAATCCTTACAAGCACCGCTTCATCGCCGGTTCGTCCAGGTGCTCCACAAAACCTCTTTCCATTTTGCTTACGAAAATATTAACTCGCATTAAGCAAGGTCTTCAAACATACTGCGAGATAACTTATTCTAGAAATGGAATCAATCAGATGTGGATCCTAAACAATTCTAAGGAACTTTTGAAAAATTTAAAGCCACCAATTTCAATCATATAACCAGCATAAAGTCTTTCGACTTCTCCACTCTCTACACTACCATCCCACACCAAAAACTCAAAAACAGACTTACCAATATTATTCGCAACACCTTTCTTTCAAAAACTGGTAATAGGAGATACAAATATCTCGTCATAGGGCATGAGGATACTTATTTCGTGAAGGAACACTCTGATTCAAACAAAAAGTATACCGAAGACGATATCATCCGGATGCTAGAGTTTTTGATTGACACACAACATTTTTGTGGTGTTTGGAGGAACCGTATTCCAGCAGAAAGTCGGAATCCCCATGGGTACCAATTGCGCCCCACTGCTTGCGGACTTATTTTTATATTCATACGAAGCTGACTTCATCCAGACATTGCTCTCGACTGGACGAAAGCACCTCGCATCTCAGTTTAATTTTACCTTCAGATACATAGAAGACGTGTTTTCCATCAATAATCCAAAATTTAAGGACCATCTACATGAAATCTATCTTCATGAACTAGAGATGGTTTTTTATTTGAATATTTTCATAGGTCATGTTTATTATGAAAGCTCATTAATACAAAAAAGAAAAATCTTAGAATTTATTGAACTGTAGCAATTTAATAAGAAAATATTTTTCTGTCAAAAAACAAAAAAATACAGATTTCGTCCCTTTTTTTTTTTATCAAAACACTCATCATGAATTTAGATATTCAAAGATATGAAGAAACTTTATCAACAGTTCTAAGAAAATAGTGTTAGATTAATCTTTTTTTTTTTTGACAGTTAAGTTCAATATCTCAAGGTTTCTGAAATATTGGCATCTTCATTTTATTAAAAAAAAATCAGAATTTTTCGTCAAATCTGGTCACTTAAAGTTTAATGACCTTGGAAATGCAGTGGATGACCTTGAAATATTTCAAGGTCATCTTTGTATTAAAACGTCTCTGATAAGATGTAATGTATACATGAAGAACTGTTCCAATATCATGGGAAGATAATTTGATAGAGATTGTGTTTGTAAAAACATGCAAAAATAGGGTTTTTACAGTCCTGCATCCCACTTGTTTGACAAAAAAAAAAAATGGATAGGATGCAGGATGTAGGATATAATCTTATCCTATCCTATCCTATCCTATCCTGTCCACCTCAATCCTTACCATTTCTATCCCATCCTATCCTACATCCTATCCTATCCTATATCCTATCCTATCCTACATCCTATCCACCTCGTTCTTCAATCCAACCTTCCTTTTTTAATTTTTAAGTTATTAGGGGACAAACATACTTAATTGATTAGATTCGATCCATTGAAAATTTTCACTTGACTTAATGGGTAATATACATTTTATTTAAATAAAAAACAAACTTGAAGGTTTGAATGTTATTTTTTTTTGTTTCGTTCATTGCAAATGCAAAAATGATATTTAATCATCCTAATGATCTTCATTTTTATAAAATCCATAAAACAGAAATAATTACAGATAATTTACTACTTATGCATGACTTTGTATCAAGTCATTTAGTTTTAATCATAATTTCGCTAAAGGTGATGAGAGGTAGATAAAGGTGGATAGAATAGGATGTAGGATAGGATGGGATAGAATTAAATTGGAATGAGGTGGATAGGATAGGATAGAGTGGATAGGAGGTGGATGTAGGATGATGAATAGGATAGGATAGAATTGTCAAACAAGTGGGTTGCAGTACACAGGGCCCTTTGATACCCTGTTTTGGCCCAATGTTTCATCTTGTATACAGAAGGCATCCGAGATGAATGTAAAAAACTTTACAAATATGCATAATAATAAGGATTGAAAGAAAATAAAGTAATTTCAGATAAAGAAAGTACGTGTTTCCATGGTAACGAAGCCTACAAATATGCCTTGTCCCATAAATTATCCCGCTTTTTGAAACTTCAGACACGGTACCATGGCAACGACAACCTTTAAAAAAAATAATGGGATTGATTTACAAAATAGTACTTCATATTGAACATCCATACCAAAAATATCTAAAATCCATGACATGCCTTGACAACATGTCATTTAAATTCTTTGTTCTTACTGAGAATTGCTGTTAATATTCCTAAATCTTTTATGCGCAAAGGTACTTTTCTACAATATACTGTAATGAAAACAAAATTACCTATTTAAGTCTGTGTTCATTAATTAGAAAATACCCTTAAAATACAAAATTTATCTGTTAATTCTACGAGTAGGGACCAACCTTAATATACATGTATCAATCAGTAATATAGCGTAACGGTAGAAACAACATCTTTAGACCATCATTTGCAAGAAATGAAGGCGAAATTATAAGCATTTTGACGTTATTATGATCAATTACGTTGCACTCCATATGATTAAAAGAGCTATTTCATACGATATTTATGAAACGAATCCCCTCGCCAAGTTTGGGGGAAGTTAAAATCACTCGACTCGTTTCATAAAAGCTGTTTGAAAAAGAAAACCATTTTATATCTTATAATTCACCGCGTGAGAAACTGGTGTTGTGATTCCTTACATAGTTTTGTGGTATATTTTCATTTTCTAAACTAAACTTTACATAACTGATGAGCCGTTGCAGCAGGGCGATGCCTAATAATTCAATCCATATGGTCCAGGTATATGAAAACTTCATAGTTTTTGCAAACACTTCAATAGTTTGTCGACGACAGAAAATCATGCCCTTTGACGAACTCTTGAAGTGTTTGCAAAAACTATAGACTTTTCAGGTACATTGTATATAAACGATATGGACTTACTTATTAGGCATTAGTACCTACTGCAACGTCTCATCAGTTTTGTGCAGTATCACTTTTAAAAATGATGAGAAAACAATAAAAACATCCGTAACATCATACGTTTCGATCCCACGCGGTGTAATTGTCAAAATTGAAAAGTCATACGTGGTGCACATAACGTATATGTGGTATTCTAGGTCTTTCTCAGTATCGCTTATCTATTAGATATGCCGTGTAAATAAAGTAGTGTGATTTACATACGTTTTTGTGGGTCATATGACAGCTAGAGATCTGCAAAGATCAATAAATGTATAAAGTATAAACGTAAGCAATTCATTGTTGCACGAGAAAAAGAGCAATATGACATATTCTCAACTAGAGTGATTTAATATTTTTGCTAAACAACCACATGTTGATGTGGCCTGCGATACCCTTGTAAGTGATTTTTAATGAAGGGCTTACAACTTGTACTAGTTCAAGTTCAAAATAATATTATTATAGTACAATGCATAACAAAAAAGGGGCATTAGGCCTTAAAAAGATATACGCGACACTATTAAGTTCCTTACAATCTACTTTGATATACAGGTAATTACTTAGATATTAAAATTGTAGCGAAATTCATTATATTATTATAGTACAGCTGAGTATAGGGTGCTACATGTATTATATTTGTACTCAATTTATGACACAAAAAGTGTTAATACTTTAAAGATACATGTAAACCATTCCTGTGGAAAGGTCGGAAGACCGGGGGGGGGGGGGGTTGCTTATTTATGATCAGGACATTTTTTTCGGCGGCCCTTCTAGGATTACCCCCCCCCCCCCCTTAAATTTCCACCCGAATTTTTTTTTTTGGGGGGGGGGGACTTTTGCCCCCCCCCCTCATAATCGAACGGTCGCTCCCTAATAGAACGAGTTGTTTAGAAATGTTTGATAATGGATCATACTCTATGTATAAAAAGAGGAATTGTAGATGAATGGAAAATTTAATCCTTATAGCGTAAAAACAGTTTGTGATAGCAGTGTTTAATAAAATTCTAAAAAAATAAATTAAAAAACATTACAAGTGCCTTTCTGAGCAAAATAGTGGAGCTTCTCAAAGCGAATTTCTAGAAAACGTTATTTTTTATAGCTTTGAATCTCATAACATGAAAGCCTAATACTGGATTTCCCAGTAGCTGAATATAGGTCGAATACATGGATAATGTCCTATATCTATTTTGGGAAATACCATGAGAGAGGAGGATAATATTTTCCATTCATCATACTTAGTTTGAAAAGCTACCGTTTTCGAAAACTGACACGGAAGTTATACGTTTTTTACATTGCATTTAAAGTACTTGATTTATTCAATACACAACCCGGCTAATACACTTCAGTGTGGATTAATATCCAGACGGTAAGTTGTCATTTAATAATCACTCTAGTCTCTATTTTCGTTTTCCCTTTGCTGGCTATTATACCAGATACAAGATACTTTATTACCAATTTGGGCCCAGTTAAAGGCATACACATGCATTACATGTATAAAAGTGTCCAAAAAAGAAAATTTCATTTGAAATAAGAACTATTTCATAGGATAAAATGAGTCTTATGTATGACTAGATCAGAATAGAGAACTAATCTGTAATTTGTACATACACAAATGACGTTCAAGTTACTTTCATATTATCATACACAAATTTTCCAACACTATCCAGAATACTTTTTGATTCAGAATTTAGCAAATATAACATCTTATCTTTATCATTCAGATTTATGAATAACGGAACTTCTTTCTGTATAGTGGAAAATAGGTTAAGCCTTGCATCAAGATGTTTATCACAATTAATTAAAAAGTGGCATTCATCCTAAATTTGATTTTGTTTACATTTTTTACAATATCTTAATTCTCTTGATACATTGCCATATCTACCATGTTCAATTTCTAATTTATGACATGATAATCTAAGCTGTGATATTGCCGTCCTATAATTAACATTATCCATAATTTCAAGATAATGCTCAAATCCAAAGTTGTTCTTTAATTGTAGATATGTGCTTAATTTTCCGTCCTTTCGAGTTTCTCTACTTTTAGACCAATCTTCCAATGTTGATGTTCTCATAAACTTTTTAATAAATAGCTTAAATTTAGACTTTGAGAAAGATGATTTGCTATCTGAGATGTTCAGTGTATTTCTAAGATGAACCAAGAATTACTTCCAGTTTGATGTAAAGTTTTTGAGAGATTGTATGCATCTTTCAATAGCTTGAAGTTTCCTTTAGGTGAAATATTTTCCAATCTATTTCAAAAGATTAAAATATCTCGAACGATGTCATAGTAAATTGGTGTGATTATAGCTACTCAGTTTACACAGTAGTACATGTGTGTATTTGTGAATCATGACACATGTTATTTATGTTTTTGTTTCGTTGTGAACCTTGATATAATTAATAAGAAAACATTTTATACAGGAAATCCACCGAAAGTAATATATACTAAGTATGATATATTGGCCAGGTGATCTTTGATATTTCTTCTAATCCCAAAGCGTGAAACCCTAGACATACCCTATAAACCTGAACTATCTTGTAATAAAATGTTACAGGGCGGGAAGGGGTTTTTTGGTACAGACGTACGGTTGGATTTGCTTTCACCGTTCCCATTTTATACATAAGGTTGAATGTTTGATGATATAAATTCATATATTCATTGACGAAGTTGTGAAGTATAAGATTCGTTGAGAAAAGTACCATTGGCCAAATAAGCATCTACCATTGGCTACCAGAGTTTACCGAAGATTACTGACGGCTACTAACTGGTACCTTTGGTTATCAAGGTTGACCGATGGCAAGAAATGTCATTGGTGACTCTGTGGACGAAAATTGGTCAAAAATACACCACTGGGGACGAAGGATGGCTAAAAGTGGCTGTTGATGACCAAAATAGTTAAACCTTACAATATATTCCAGTGATTGTTTTTACTATTTTTTCAAAAGTACCTGTGTCTTTCAGTTTGGGAACAATCAGCGACATTATCAAGAAAATAGGGAATATTTTGAACAGTTCATTTTGAAAATACATATGCATGCCTGTTCCTCATAAAACTATTTTCTTGTTTTCTGGCCTGTGAAGGGATCAACTACATGTAATTAATCTGAGTAAAATTATTTCATGTTGAATCAAATTGTACACTCAGTTTTTGGGAATCAAAGGTCACTTGTAGGGGAAAAATGGTAGGATTTGGAAAGGGCCGGAATTCGACCCGAATTTGCTTGTAAAAATCACTGTATAAGTAATTTCTGCTTTCTCATTTTTTCAAGATAAATATCCCTCATTTGTGATAAAACCTTTTTTGGACGGAATTTTCTTGAAAGATATAGGCAATATCCATCGTAGGATATTTGGATATAGGCGAGAAAATATCCTTCAATGTAGTTTTGATAAGGAGTTCACATTAGCTATGTATCATTATACACCTTTTCATCATGTAGTGAAATGCGATTTCAATACATAGGTTCTTGCTCCTCAGTGGAGGTTATACTTTAAGGTGATATCACGTGTTTTATGTTTTACATATACAATATGTTAAAAATATAACCAGAGGGCGCTTTTGAAATGAATTTTGGCTTTGTCACTTTGGCTGAAAGTATCACTGACGTGTCTGGTGCGTAATAAATTGGTTTGAAATTTTCTTCAAGAAGGTTTAGAGTTGGAACAGTTCCGTATTGTTAAGGTAGTAACCCATAACTGTCTTCTTCTGCTCAAAATTACAATATTTGCCGAAGACTAATGATATACTTATAATATACTGATATTCGACAACGATCGGTAAACCTTTGATGCGCCAACAAACTCGGCTGTAAAATACAAATTGTTTATTAAAACATTTCTTTGCATTTTCTTTTCATTTTCATAACCAGAGGACGCCACTGAAATGAATTTTGGCTGCGTCTAAAAATCACTTTGGCTGGAAGCATCACTGAATAGGATTTAATATCTAAAACACGCGTCTGGCGCATAATACATGTAAATTGGTTTGAAATTTTCTTCAAGAAGGTTTAGAGTTGGAGCATTTCTGCATTATTAAATTAGGATAATATGATAATATGTTAATTTTTTAGAGAAGGAAAAAATAAACATTATTCTTATTTTTCTATTAAATACAGATATAAGAGAAATAAAATTAGCTTATAAAGTACACCATTGGTGACTAATGGTTACCAATTGTGGCTGTTGGTTGCCACCAGTTTTGATGAATTCATTAATTTTTCACTTGCCAATCCTGTCACAGGTGTAGAGTGTTGGCAAGTTTGGTGACCTAATTAAAATATAGTAGGCTACCATTGGTGAAAAATGTTTAAAAAGTTACTCATTTGGCTACCGACTTTAACCATTGGTGATATATGTGACGAATTGTTTCTGAACGCATCTATATAAAGATCAACCCCCCCCCCTAGATATATATTTTCTTTTTTATCGAATCAGTGACTGACTGAAATCAGATTTCAAAAATCACAACCAAAAGGCTTACAAATTCTTGAAAAAAAAAAACCAGAACTTTCTCACGGGAAATGAAAATAAGACAAACAGACTGAGACTTTCAAAGAAACAATCTTACGAACTATCCTCTAGTTCGGAGAACATTCTAGGTTGCGTTTAAAAAAACGATACCGTGCTAATAAGTACAGTTTAAACATAATTAATTAGTCGACACAATACTGAATCAAAGAGGGAGGGGGATGTCGCTCATAAGAACATAGAACAATTATACCACTTATTAAAATGATCGAAGCAGCGCCACCCTGAATTAATTCGATAAAGAAATAAGATGTACACTATGATTAAGAAATGCGATTTAATTGATCCAAAAGCCTGTTGAATGTGATATTTATTGTGGAATCTGCAATTACAAAATAAAATGGGAAAATATTTCCACAATAAATACTACAATCAACTTAAAACATTCCTTTTCATGATTTTCTACATTCTTAATTTGAATTTTTTACTCTTTTGTAATCTCTACATGTTTGATATTCACAAATTCATATACATTTTTCCCGATAGATACCCAGTGATGTATGTTTGAAGGGAAAATGATTCCCATGTATGTATTGAATGACCCTAAAAATATATTACCAACTTCAAGCTTGTTTTAACCTCCCCTCCTTCGTGATTGAACCTCTGGTCTAAAAACTAGGAATGAATTTACCATTCTTCAATTCAAATTATTGCATATTTAGTCATGCAAATACAAGTTCGAAAAAGAAGGTTTTGATGAAAATGTATTTCTACAATTTAACAAAATGAATGCAACTGTTGATTGTGATTTTTTTTTGGAATCTGATTTCGGGTTTTGTGTTTGACCTTCTTTCACTGATTTAGAAATTCTTCACAAGGAAACGCTATGTTTGCATATACCCCGACATGTAGTGCACTTTTAAATAGGTTCGATAAAAGGCCAAAGTAATAAAAGCTCGTTTCATATAGTCGTCTAAGTCGAAGCCTTTGACGGTTATTTGGACGGACAATGGCTGGGTAGCCACCCTAACGGATATCTACATGTACTATTTGCAAAACATCCATCAAAGGCTTCGATTTGGTAAGATATTTTGGACAAGTTTCGTAAGGAGTTAGTATAAAGGATACAATATATTTAGACTAGAGGTACAATGAACACGTACACAATATCATCAACAGAAACACCACTTTCAAACAAAGGTAATTTGAAGGAGTTTGAACTTTGCTTTTTTCTGTTACATATTTTCTCGTTACACGTGTGTTCCTCTGCTATTGCTGTATAGTCTGGATAAGGATTCCCTCTGCATTCTTTACTCATAAGTTATGAGAGAAAATAGTAATATCATTTTCTCCATGTTTCACTACATTAATCATGTACAAATGGAGTAACATAAATGAATTATTTATTGAATCATCTGTAGAATCTTAATGAAAAAATAGTACCTATGGAACGTGTACTATATTTTTTATAGAAATAGAAATGGACCCCCCCCCCCCCTCCACTTTGCTTGCATGGTCATGGAACTTTTGAAATGTGATGTACCATTTTTGAGCCACAATGTAAATTCGTCTGTCTTCGAAGCAACATAAGCTAGACATATGTAGAAGGAGTAATTATTCCGAAAAGCCAAAGTATTTCAGTTTCACTACTGAGCTGCTCCAAAACTTGCGTAGGGTCTATTTAGAAAAAAAAATTGGCACCACTGGATTAGTTGGCTTCTATAACTTGTCTTGGTTTGAAATACTATTGATAATGTTTATTTGTCAAGATAGTTGAACTCTTGCACCAGAGTTGGAACACTTCGATATTTTTCACACGTACATAGTTACAGTTATCGGTGATTTTCAGCTACTCACAAAAGACTGACCCTAGTACTTAGAATAATTACCCTGACTGTATCTTCTAGTGTTTCACAATTCATGTCTCGGTGTGTGTGCCTGCTTTGTCGTTGATAAAAAATTAAGAAATATTAGACAAACGAGACTTTATTCGAAAACGTAACACGCAATCAACAATATCATTCCGTATGCCATTTGATAAGGTTTTGACCCAAAATATCGACTGTCTGTTTGAGTCATAATCACAAATCAGTCTTTACCAACGGAGTATTTTTTGTTCTGTTTTGTTTTTCAAATCAGGCTAGGACAAACAAAGTCCTTGAACTCATCGCTCTTAACTTAACATACAAACTTTTTTTGTAAACAGTCTGTCTTGTGTTTATTAGTTGTACATGTAGTACAGTGTACAATGTGCACGGTGCACGAGTACTCTACATTCACAGTGGGTGATCTCGCAACGCAGAACACTCGGTGTTTCTATATTTTTGTGCAATATAGATAATTTATAACGAAAAGGGAATTGATATGCGGTGTAAAAATGTCTTGGCTATGAGCTGTATGCAAAAGAAGGGGAACATTAGCTTTTTATAACGTACAAACAGGATCGGCATTCTACTTTCACTCCGATTTTTTCAGCTTTATAAGAAGATATTTCTCTTATTGTGGATAAAAGATAGCTAAGGCATCTTTACACTGCATCACATTCCCCTTTTTGTGATAAATAATCTATATTATATATTTATATTATAATACATTTTTAATTACTATTATATATTATGAAAAACCCGAATATTATGCGTTGCGAGAAAGTGAACCAAATAAAAATCATTTCAGGAGGAGATAAATACTCATAATGGATTATACTCTCAATGGGTGTTTCAATACAAATATTTACACAAAGGTCATGGTTTCCTCAAACTTGTACGGTCACTTATTTTAGCTACCGGAAATTTTAATACAAAACGAAAGTTGATGTTTTAATAGTTCGTATCTCGATGCTGACCTCTGACTATAGTGTGAAAAGGTAAGTTCGTACTATACATTTTGAATGTTTATTACTAAGCCTTTCAAGCAACGATGCTTGACATTGAGACAATGGGAAAGACACATTGTCATAAGATCAGATTTGTCTGATTAAAGTTGTGTACCCTCATTTTCTTAAGTGTGTATTTCAAGGACTATAGGTATCACAGGTTTTTTTACTATTTAAATATCACTTTTGTTTGATACAAACATTATTATAGATAATACCCTATGACAATTTTTTCATATATTTACATTAGATTTATCATAAAATTTTTTAAAGCTTGAATTATTTTTACTCTGATATAAGGGAGCAAGCAATTAGACATATCTAGCGTGATAAAGCAAACATGACATGCATGTACAGGATATTTCAGTTTCAAATATTTCCCACTGAAGTCATTTCACTTGAAACTTTCTAGAGGATAAATGGGTCATCCAGGACGTGTTTCAAAGTTATATTATTTAGATGGCTTAGAATTTTAAAAGATGAAATCGGAGAAGTCTTAATGACAGTAAAATCATGAAAATGTAGACATTACCAAAATTGAAAGGAAATTCATAATGACCTTTCCTGATTTGTCTTCAGAAAGAATTTGAGGATTGTATATCGATCAACTTAACAAACCCTTCCTTTGGACTAGGAAAGTATTTAAATGTTAAATCCTCAAATAAAAGAATCAATAAGGTCTGCCTTGATTTTTAGAGATTATAACTCAAGTTTAATTTTTTTATTACATGAGCTACAGTCGATTTATAGACGTGGTAAATAAGTAATTCGTGTTCCGGCAGTGATTAAAACTTGGGGAAGACGCGAAAGTTAAGCGGTATGTCAGGGGTCAGATCACGGCCATTGGACCATTCGGATCAGCCTCGACTTTTTCTTTCGAAAAAGACTCGGACGTCAGACGGCGCCATTTTGAAAATAGTTCCCCGTTGATATATTTGTTTTGTTAAAATCTATCATGAAATACAAGTTCAAACATTGGATCGTAACTGACAAATAAATATGTTACAACTTCACTCACTGAAGTTGAAGAATTTTCAATGTTGAAAAAGTGCTTTTTTACTTTTACATCTATTTGATGTAAAACCTTCCACCATTGGCATCCGAGTCTTTTTATGCCGTAACGTTACATATAAAGGGCGAGGGGATCCGAATGCCATTGGACGCGTGTTCCTTGTTGGTATCACGGGTAATAGCGTGTGTATAGCGTCTTATCACGAACGCTTGTTAGCCGTACTTTGGTAGTGTTTCAGCAGTGGAACAGCCGCCGACGGTCATACCCCGTAAGCACAGCCAGGGCGAAATTACCATGTACGACCACGTCCAGCAGATCTAGACGTGGGATGCAGCTTGACCGAGGCTTTGGTGGTCTGTCTCGGTCAGAGCACAGTCATAGGACGGAGATGCGCACTATCCACGGACAACTAATCACACCTCAATTTGGGATTCTCGCTTGATCCTTTGCATTATGATTATGAAATTTGTATTTTGTGTAAGACTTTCATTCTCTAATTGTACTATGCATATTGGTGCACACCAGTCGGAGCATGGTTATACATAAGACATGAGTTGTCACATGTATATGTACCTAAACCATATAGATAGTACATCTCTTTAACATCATATTAGTCAAGAAACAAATGTGGAGTGACGTCTGAGAAGTCGGAGCTCATAGATGCCCCAAGAACACCCACAGATGAAAACCGAAATTATTACGGAATCGAAAGAAAATATTTACATCAACTTTGTGGTTGTTTGATATTCATAGTTAAAACATTGATGTGACGTCATTCCTTTGTTCGAACAGTCCGAAATTTACCTTTGACTGTCCAATATCAAATCTAGGTCGCGTTTATTAGAAAAAAATATACGCGACCTAGATTGAATATTGGACAGTCAAAGGTAAATGTACTTTGACATCTACAGGACAACCGTTACAATCCTTATTTAAAAATCACGTGACAAGAATTCCATGTGTCGTGGTACTGACTATTCCAATTTTTGCTATTTTTCCGGAGTTGACAAAATCCAGCACAATCTTATATATCTAGTATATCTAGAATCGGCAGTTGTGTCGGAAATGATAATGTAAGCAACACTATAGTTCAGTCCGTCTGTTTGGTTTTTTTTTTTCGGTCTTAATTTTTTCCCATCTTTTTAATTTTACTTTTAATTAAGATTTTTGCTCGACTTCTTCTAGTCCGAAAAACCTTACCTAAATCCAGCTTTTGATGGTTATTTTGAACACCCCTCCCCCCGTGCAAATAACCGTCAAAGGCTGGGTTTAGGTAAGGTTTTTCAACTAGACTACTTCAAAATATCTTCCTGAACTGTTTCTTTCATTTAACTTTGTACATATATATAGTAAGTTGAACGTCTCCATTGATTTCTTTTCGGTATTTTTAAAGGCACTATATTATTTCTTGCTTGTCTGGAAAACGACAATCTTAGAGACACGCCCTTTTATTCTATATCTCCAAAGAAGCTTCAACTAAATCGTCATCACGCAAAGTATTCTCGTTGATTTTTTTCCCAAAATTTGCATCCAATTTCGTCTTGGTTTACGGAATCTGCGTCATAATTTGTCACAACCTTTTTTAATTGAAAATTTCATCACCGTTATCTTCTTTTATAAACGACTCCCTACTGCTAGTAGCGAGAATGTTAGAAACTAGAGTGATTACATTTCGTTACAGTAAATTAAGGCAATTCACACAATAAGAACAAAGTCAAAGGTCATGCCACTTTGAATAGTGATCAATGTTTTAAGTACGATATACGCCTCAAACAATTCATTCTTAAAGATATTGGACAGTTTTCGGCCCTGCGGGCCTCAAACTGTCCAATATCTTTAAGAATGAATTGTTTTCGGCGTATATCCAATACATAATTTTTAAAGTGTTTATCTTATTAGAACCAAAAACAACGAGTGTTCACGTTAATGAGGTTCGAATATATGTATATCAGAGCGAATTAACACATAGATTTGTAACGGTAGACTGTATATGAACAATATATTTGGGTCCTGTAGCATTATATCTCACCCATCCTGCTAGGTCTTTCGGTATATTATAGACATAACTTTTAGGGTCAAGTACCCGAAACGTGCATGTCTGGTCCATTCCGCAAAGTTATCTGTTCTTAAATGATGCTTTGAATTTGAAGACGAAACATTAGTACAAGAGGTACATGAAGAAGAATAACAATTATGTATTTCACCCGATTTTGAGGTTCATATCGAATAAATTGATACTTGAAATTCGGATACTCTATTATAGTATATCTAAAGCTCACAACACACTCTTACCAGTGAGATTCTCTCTCATCTTTCGTAGAATTTTGTTTCGTTCCGTAATCCTTTTTTATTTCTCGTGCGAAAGTTCTGTGTTTCAAGAATTTGTAAGCTTTTTATCCCCTCGCAACATAGTTGCAGGGGGATATAGTAACGCAGTCGTTCGGGTGTAAGTGAGTGGGTAAGGGTGTACGTGTGTGCGTCACCTTCCTTGTGCCTTGCCTTCTCAACTTGACTGAATAACTGTTAGGTACTTCTTGATCTTTATCACAAAATCCTTGTATACAGTCTAGAGGGTGCAGTTTTTATTGAATCTTTACAAAACTTAACTGATAGCTTATTACAAGAGGAAGAACCCTATTGATTTTCAAGGTCATAGGACAAGGTCACAGATTGGAAATGGTCAAAATCCTTGTATACAGCCTGGAAGTTGCGGTTTTGATTGGATCTTAACTAAACGTTCTACCCTTTTTGCTTATGACTAGAGGATAAACCTTATTGAGTTTCCTTGTGTACTAGACACATTGATTTTCCTGCCGTGCGAGGGGATGCTACTCTTTGCGTTGCCTAGGTTTTATTTATTGTGATTTTTGGAATTTAATTACAGGTTTTGTTTTTGACTTTCATTCAGTGACTCTAGTTGGTTCGAATCGTGCATTTTTAATTTCTTCTTCATGATAGATATTTCATGAGATTACGTGTAAATTAAGGACAGAGTCCCGTCGTCACAGTCAGTCATAGTGCATTTCTGAATGATACATTGGCCCAAACCTGTAGATTGACAAAGTTCCATGCCGAGTGTCCGTCTGGTGACAGCAGGATTATAAGCCAGAGTACTTTTCAAATGGAAGCACTGTCTGGCAGAGGCTTTATGGGCAGTCATCACGTCCCTTATGGGTCCATAGGGAATTTCATGTCCGTGTCGGGGGTCCAGAGGCTTCTTGGAAGCGCTTTCCGAGGTTTTGGGGGACAGTCTAGAGGACCCTTATGGGTCCAGGGCGAAGTAAGTCCTTGTGGGATCCAATGTCAAAGCTTATCATTTTTACACATTTACAGGGGCTTTTTACGTTACAAATAACTCGATACTTCTACAAGCATGCAATATTAACATAACGCAGCAAAGACAACGACAACGACAATTACGTTCATATCTCTTTCTTTCTCTCTCTCTTCCATATTTTTAAACGATTTTGAAGCGTCAACTTACTTGCGTAGGCCTTACTAGCCCAAAAGTACCATTGAAGCATATCAATCGTTTTCCCAAAATCCTGTTCATTTGGTTTGTTTTTCGAAAATCTTAAATGATTTGACTAAAGATAAAAAACCTTTTGGTGATATTTATCTAAATTTTCTTTTCATTTTTATTTGTAGAAACTTTTAAATATATCATGGTGTGTGTTACAGCATAGATCGCCCAATATAATGTTGAATATAACAATCTGATTTTAAAACATTCTCTAGTTTCAGAAAAATCTTATGTATTTCTTACGTAATTCATTTCCTTAATAACTTTTTACCTCCACACGTCGCAATAAGCTTTGCACCAGTGAATGAAAATTAAACACAAAACCAAATTAAGAATGCAAAGATCATGGTCAATGGACATACAAACCTTGACAAATACAATACAGAGATAAGCAGATTCTCATCAGTGAAACATACTCTCACGAGACGAGAAAACAATAAAAAGGTTAAACATAAAGAAACGATAACACCACAGAATAGTGTCTATTTGTGTGTCACGAAGGACAACATTGCCTATATGAATAATCTACAGGGTACAACATTAGTACAAGGTTACGTCACTCAAAAGAATGAGGAACCGAACAAATATCAAATTGTCAAAAAAATAAATCAGACGAACAATTAAATCCTGTCTAAGTATGACCACGGAATAGAAAGACTGACAAGAAAATTCCAATTTACTATCCGAAAAAAAAACCCCAGGTGTACCGTGTATTAAAAGTGGTTTGATAAATATTCAAGGATTCTATCTACACTTATTTTTGTTTCCAGTGTAGATCATTTAAACATGTTCCCCGTCATTGAATGTTTCGTGTGTATTAAATTACTTTCTTTCTAGCTCTATCGCCTGAAAGAATCTTTGTTTTAGCCTCTTATATTACTTCGAAAAAAAGTAAAAAAGTTCCCAGCGAGGGGTTTGACAGTAACTGTTATGGGTCCGTCGATGCTCAACTCGGTGCTCTTTTGTGACTGCTGTTGAGGATCAGGATAGTCAGGATCTTCTTTATCTCATTCATGTCACACTTATGCCCTTTGCCGTGTGGAGCTCATAAAGATACCCCGTGAGGGGTTTGACAGTAAAGATTTTAAATGATTTTCCCTGACATGGTCGCCATAGCACTTTCTATATAAACATAACCTCAGACAGTGCATGTTTTGTAGGTATTGTTTTCATTTTCGTGCGTGAACATCACAGGCGGATGCCCCTAGCTAAACAGGGCAACTGGTCCCACCTCTAGCTTGCTAGGGGTCCGTCGATGCTCAACTCGATGTTCTATTGTGATTGCTGTTGAGATTGTCGCCAGGGTCTTCTTTTAAGAAATAACAATTAGCTAGCCGTGGTTTATTGTCCAATAATTCCACGAGTCGCATGAACCAATCAAATTATCACCAAGCCGCGAAGCGGCGAGGTGATAATTTGATTGGTTCGTGTGACGAGTGGAATTACTGGACAATGAGTCACGGCTAGCTAGTTGCTATTTCTATTCTAATATAGCACGTGAATGGGCGGGGCTTAGCGCACTGGAAGTTTGTTGGAGATTTTACACCAGGCGAGTTCTATGGTACATATAGGGAGAAAATCTCAAGTCATATTAGAATTCTATTCTAATGATGACCAAACTTAGACCTTTTGATTCTTGGTAAAACCCAGTTCCTGCCGGTTTATCTGCTTTCAGAAAATGGGTAGGCGTGGCTTGTCGCTATAGGGCCTATATTGGAGAATAGAGCCCGGCTCGCGTCTGTTGTCTTAATAGGGAAAAAGAATCAAGTCATATTAGAATATCTCTTTTAACATCATACATTATTTTGCCATTTTGAAAACTTGTCATTTCATCGTAAAATATCATCGATATTAAAGGAGAACATCCCGGCACCATTTCTCCATTGTTATATTGGTAAAAGATTTATTTAATTATACTGCTGAATCGACCCTACACAGAAGTTGGAGCTGCGCACTCTTTTCAAAGTAAATACACAAATTTATATTTAAAAAATAAAACTAGAGGGCGCTACTAAAATATATTTGGCTGTGTGCGAGAATCACTTTGGCTTAACGTACCACTGATGGGGATTTACTATCCGTAAAACTTATCTGGTGCATTAAATTTCGTTTAATTTCTTTTTTAAATCATTCAAAAAGGTTACGAAGGAACGCCTCAATTTTTCAAAACTTACTCCGAGTGCGCGGATTCAATCCACTTGCATCAGAAATTAGTGAATCATATGCATATTGTTTCATACCTTTCAAGATTCAATTTGTTTTAGAAAAAGGCAGAACAATAAGCGATTCCTACTTTTTTTTGTCTCATTGTCTGAAAAGGAGGTTGGTTGCCTTTAAAGGCTTATAAATTTTTTTCTTTATTGTCGCATTGGTTTCTTCTTTGTTTTTCATTTTAGTCTACTTTTCAGTCGTTAGTCCTTTGAACCTGAATATAGACAATTACTTGCTTATATCCATATGTACTGCTTCTGAATGATTGAACAAAATTTATTAACCCCAGTTTCAAGATTCCGATCAAAAACATTCGAACGTGTACTTGTATTCTCTTGTTCAATTCCAGATGAATTGCGAAATGAATGATCGTAGACCAGGAGTCTATTTTAGAAATATGTAGGCGAATTTGTCGTAATTGTGTAAGTCTCCATTAGCATGACGATCGCAAAACCCCGAATGGAGATAAAATCAGGTGGTCGGGAGGAGTGAGCGTCCCCTGACTGCAAGCAAAGAAAAGTAAAAAAAAGAAATCAAGGAACTCAAATGAATTTCAAGTAGAGTAACATAAATTTGCAAGTCGTATGCCAAAAACTTTTATAATCGAATCTAAAAAAATGTCAAAGTTTGATAGAGAAGTGAATGTTTTGGCATTGAAACAACAATACACGCGAGTGTCACTTATTTTCTTTAAAAACCCAGTTTATTACCTGGTTCTAGAAATTCAATATTTTTGTTATATATTCAGTGTAATAACAAAAAAGTATGTAATGGTAAAAAAAAATTAGATACATCAGGTACCAATATCGAATCATTGTCGTGTTACCGTAGCGATTTCTACAGATTAAGCAGAGTTGACAGAACTACATGAGTTAGATTGGGCAAAAGTTGTCCAACTTAAATATTGCCCTCTTTGTTTAACATTGGCAAAGCATTATTTACGCATGTACATGTAAAATATCAATAATTACTCAAATTTACATATACAACTTTTTTACATTTTCTTTTAATTTGATTTGCAATAATATTACACGAATACAGATTTTCCTCTTTTCACAGCTCATTCCCATGAGCATTATGGAAAGTGGAATTCCGTCATTACTTTTTCAAATGAGTTTAAAAAGATCCTGACGAAAATCTCAACAGCACCCACAATAGCGCACCAAATTGAGCATCGACGGACCCCTAGCAAGCTAGAGGTGGGACCAGGTGCCCGGGAGGAGTAAGCATCCCCTGTTGGCTAGCCGCATCCGCCGTCGATGTTCATGCACGAAAATGAAAACCATATATAAAACACATGCACTGTCTGAGGCCATTTCTATATAGAAAGTGCTATGGCGACCATGTCAGGGAAAATATTCAAAACACTTACTGTCAAACTGTAACCGATTGACACGGAAACTGCTTGTGTATGAAGTTCATAAAATCTGATACCAATGGGTTTTCATGAATTAAAGCTGATGAGGATGTTTTATTTATCTATTCAGTTGAAGTTATCATAGTCTGCATGTAAGTGTAACTCTCAGACCCGACCAGTGATTGTGATGGCTTTCAAAATATGAGGCCTGACCTGCTTGGATATTTAATTCCCTTAACGGTTGTATTTCATTCATGTGGACTGACAAAAGCAAATGGTAAGTACCTGTATGAATTATGTCATTATTTCTATGATCCATTGTTGTAATATTGACTTATTACAGGCATTATAACATTACTTTCACACTTTTTGGCCATATTACATTGTTTAGATTGAGGATCACTGACGAGGGTTAAGTTTCCGAAACGTGAATGTCTGGTCCATGCTGCAAATTAATCTGTTCTTAAGTGATGCTATTCAATTTGAAGACGTTTAACATTGTTCTCAATATCGACTTATTGGATGTGGCAATAGCGTGAGAACGTTAACGTATGACGCTATCACTACCATGAACGCGTCATGAATTGTACATACAACCCTCGCAGCAACTTGCACGTGCTGAAAAAATTTAGCGCATGGTATGATTTACAAAAACGCCAATACCTTGCGCAAAATGTACGTTGACGTTCTTCTCTTATTCTGCTACCTCCTTACCTGGGATTGTAGAGAAATAGCAACCATAAAAACGTACAAAAAAGAAAGAAATAGGCTCAGTATTGATGGAGGGATAAATTGCATGTAAATGATTAAGCGACGTCATCTAGAGGGCATTTATAGGACAGTTTTTGGGACCACGTATAATTCTTTTGCTGGTAAAAGGCTGTAGATCGATCAAGTACATGTACCATGCCGAATATCCGTCTGGTGATATAAATGTATATCTTAATAAAAATATAGGATGTTAACACTCTTGTAGTGAAAGAAGGGAGGAGATCTCCAACAAGACCCCGTTGCAGCATCAACAGTAAAACACCAAAACACCCGATGCAAAAACACAAAAGACGAGTACAGCACGAGACGGAAAAGAGACACACGACATGTAAACATCAAACACAAAAGACTACACATAAACCGACGAGACCAATGGGTAACCGGTGCCGACTTTGGACGGCCATTTGTCACGCAAGTAGCTGAACATATAAATGGATTGTAATTGCATTTGACTTATTTATATTTTCTTAAAAGACCCTTCAGAAATTTTGACTAATAACAAATATATCTTCAAACACAAAACAATATTATATTTATTTCAACTTTGGATGACCTGAGATTTAAAGTAGAATCCGAAACATATATGTCTTGTGCTCGGCATTTGGAATTTTCTGTAGACTGCCCTATGACAGCACACTTTGTTTTTCTATACCCAAGCAATAAGTAAGTTGTAGTGTATTCATAAACAGAATCCATTTAGGCTTGTGCTCCGTAAGCATGTGAAATTCAAAACTTCCAAATACTCATGGAAGAAGAAATTCGGGTCACATCTTCAATCAATACACTGATGTTTCTCAGAGAGCGGATAGTTCTACTTTTTCTCATGCATTAGTATTAGGCTAATTGAATTAGTGTAATGAATAAGATTCAGTTATCTACCTATCAACAAGGCATAGATGCGTACGCTTTGAGCTACGATTAGGAGTAAAGTTGTACATAACGCTTAAGGTCTATACATAACAATTTTATCGTTAAAAAGGAAAGAATACAATTATTTTACAGTTTATCATCTTTTTTGTTTTGTTTTAATTTAGATATCTGCATCATAAAAGGGCACAGAAAACTACAGATAAAAAGTAAGAAATATTGTCTTCACTCTAACATTGACTTTCTCATTTTGTATCTGTATAGATAATGTAGATAAATTAATCAAAAATCATTGTTATTTTTCTTTTTTTCTTTTGGGTTTTTGTATTATCTTCTTTAAACATTTGATTCTCTTTTCTGCTTTAGATGTTTGGACTCAGGAATATTGTACTAATGGCGAGGAAGGTGAGGGTAATTATTTTTTTAAACTCTGTTCGCTGTTGCTGAACATGTTCCACAATTATGTAGTGTATAATTCATTTGTTCTTTTTATACCACATTAAGCATTTCAAAGAATGAATTCAGTGCACTACTGACGAAGAACGCATGATTGATTATTTGAAATTTTTCATAATTTCAAACTATACGTATAAAGATATAAAGAAAGTTTTTAACATGAACGTGATGAGAGCGAGTGCCTGTGAAAAAAATATTTCAACGATCAATGTAGTCGGAAACCTTACCAAAACCAGCCCTTTACAGTAACTTGGGCAGTTAAACCAAATATATGGGCGAATATATCAGCCCCGAGCCGCACAAATAAATATAATGGACTGGTTTTGGTAAGTTATTTCGGACTGCGATCAATACAATTTTGGTTTTTGAATGGTTTAAGAGTTTGATAATAAAATCGTATGTGCTTTCACATAAATTTTGATATTAACATGAAACATAAATTTCAGCTTCGGGGAATTATCATTGTGACGATTCAGACTTGACTATTATAAGACGTGAGTGTATGTGCAACTATATGCAGTTTTTTCGTTTGGATGGAAAAGGCTATTGCCCAGACCACAGAGATGTGAGATTCAACAATATGTTTTGTAAGTATGGTCCCCACAAAACAATTATAACTGTACCAGAAATATATATTACTATAAAAATGGAATGCAGGATTCGCTTTGAGCTTTTTTCTTTTATTAGACTAGTCACATATGCTTGTGACATTTCATTTGATCAAGCGACGAAAATGTAGAAAATATGCGATTTTTCGGAAGGTTATACATTGATAGAGATAACTTTCATTGTTTGGTCATCTGGACTATTTAGCGGTCTGATGAAAGAGGCAAACGTATAGATTCTGAATTATCTAAACTGAGAAAGTATGGATATTTGGACCTGTCTTAAATTTTAGACAACTCGAATCGCCAAGTATTCTATCTGTGCACGTATCATCACATGTTAACCGTCAATCGTGGCAAATGGTAATGAATCCTTGTCTCTATGATTACTGAAATGAGATAAAGAGGATCCTGACGAAAATCTCAACACAATGGCATAGAGAAATATACAAACAAGATATAGATTTACCATACTTATACTGCATACCTAAATGCATAAGAATCCGTACAAACAACGTTTCATCGCTGGTTCCTCAAAATGTTCTACCAAATCTGTATCGATCTTACTCACTAAAGTTTTATCTGAAATCAAATCTGGGCCTCAAAAATATTGTTCGACAGTATATTCTCGCAGTGGCATCAACCATATGTGGATTTTAAAGAATTCGAAGGAACTTTTAGAACATCTGAAATCCAATCATTTTAGTAAAGTCCATTCGATCAAAGCGTTTGATTTTTCGACACTTTACACTACAATTCCACATTCTAAATTGAAAGAAAGACTCGCAAAAATTATAAGTAATGCGTTTACAAGTAAAGCGGTAATCGCAAATACAAATTCATTGTTGTGAACTATGACAAAACCTACTTTGTAAAAGAAAAGTCCGACTCTGAAAATTTTCAGTTTGACGAAAATTACAGCTTATGATATAATGGAACTCATCATCCAAAATGAGATACGTATATGAAGTGTTTCTAGGCAATTATTTGTCGCATGATTATCCTTATTTACACGTACATGTATGTGATTCGTCTTTACAGGCAATGAGTGCATAACATATGGCACAAATGGACCATGCGGTGATAGAGGAACATTCCACTGTACCAAAGTCATGCCTAATGACAGAGAACCCCTAGCAGCGAACATCGAATGCATTTGCAAAAAGGGTCTTCATGGGAAATACTGCGATTACGAGGAGGTAGATATTTCAAATAATAGTATCGATTCATGAAAATTGGCAAATATTGCACTTGAAACATACACAAAACAGATTATAAAATTGAAAAGAAGTTCGTGTTTATATATACTTCAAGTATGATAGCATCACTGAATGAAACAAAATTCAACATAATACCTTTCCCTTTTTTGAACCTCAATTAATGACCCCCCCTTTTTTTTGTTGAAAATAATACAAATGGAGATGAAGTATTCCTTCTTGATTCTATGGAGCTGTGTGATTGTCTATGTTTGTTCGATTTGTCTTTTCATGTGACAAAGTTCTGTTTAATATTTTTTTTCAAGAATTTGTAAGCTTTTCAGTCGTGGTTTTTGGAAACTGAATTCAGCTTTTGTGTTTGACTTTCATTCGCTCCAACTGTCTTAATTGATGTCAAATGTAATAAGTCTAATTTTAGAATTGTTGTGTGAATGGTAATCCTTATTGAAACTAAACACCGTACTTGGTAGATCATGGCTCAAACAGCTATATGTACAGGTCTAACAGATCTCTTTATATGTTTTAAAAATGATATATGGTTTCCCCATAAAACTATCCTAGGTACTTCTATTAAAGGTACATGCAATAAAGGAAGGTAGTAAGTGTCTCATTCAAAATAGCTCTTTAAAGGTAAAAAAGGGATAATTAGGGTTATAAAGATAATAAGTAATCGGTCTGTCTATGGACGGTTATCTGACTCGAACGACCCTTCCACTGTTCGGTTACCCAAGATACCACTCTCATTGCGAGTCAATAAACAACATAAAATATATTATCATGAATTATATATATATATTGTATATCATTGTATCTGTGATGAAAAATGGGATCAAATGGTACTTTTATACCAAGAAAAATAGCAGCAGTTAAAATGGCAACCCAATATCGTTGACTATTTACACTATACATTACAGGTGACGTTGAGCTGTAGACAAATAATCAACAACACAAAATCAACATGTGATATCGACAACCTTACATTTCCATGTATAGCACATAATACAGCAGGAAAGATTTTATTTAATTGCCATTCAGAGAGTACAAGTAAGTTCCTCAATGAACTACTGGGGTCATAGGGAGGGAGATAAAGACAATTATAGGTTACCTAGTAAAACTGTTATGATATTTATGGCTTGCTTTATCCTAGTAAAGAGAAATGTTCAAACACTAGGTTGTACATGTACAGAACAGAACAGAACAGAACTTTATTTACAACTCGAGATCATATATGACATATCGAGGATACATACAATTATATTAAACAAATAACATACGTTAACGAGATGTACATGTACTTAAATAATATATACTATGACAATTTTACTTATTGCATTTATGAAAATTTACTCATTACAATTCTTAGAAATTTACATAAATTTGATAACTTTAGTTGATTCTTACAAGAGAGTAACTGCTGAAATTTTATGACATTTGGCCTTGAAAAATAGTAATTATCTATGTATAAAGAACGTTGCACCGAGAAAAAACTACATTCAAACAAATAATGAAACTCGTCCCCAATAGTATTACTGTTACATAGATTACATTTTCTTTCAGATCTTTCTATATTAATCCATCTACCTGTCTCTATTGGCAATCTATGATTTGTAGTGCGAAATTTTGTAAGAATAATGCGAAATGATGTAGGTAAGATAAAAAGATACGGTTCTAAATCAAGGGAAGTCTTAAAGCAACGATAAATAATGCATTTAGGAGAGTCATTTACTGTACACAGCCAAGATTGTCTAGCATGGTCAGCAAGCCTTTGCTTAACTGCCTCTGAGAACCATTTAATATTCGTAACATTTTGTGATTGCCAAATGTATGATAAACCCAGTTCATTTAAGATATTTTCAACATTCTTAATCCAACTATGCTCTACATTAATACAATTATCATTTAATAAAATTTTGTACAACAAACAAGATATCTTATCAGCTTTTCCATTGACAAGTTTTGACCAAAAATTCAAAATTCTATGTTTTATTGTATAAATCAATGGTTGGACTCCCGTTTCTCCATACAACATACAATGTGGAGTACTACTTTTTACACGCAAAATAAATCGTAAGAATTCACATTGAATTTTCTCTAGAATCTTAACATTACAAAATCCCCATATTTCACACCCATATAAAAGGATAGGAACAATTGTTTGGTTAAAAAGCATTATCTGACAGTTAACAGAAAGGTCAAGGTTTACAATTCGAGTATATAGAAGATGTAAAGCTTTCTTTGCCTGCAATGCTATTGTACTTAATGCTAATCTATAATTACCAGTATTTTTGAACATAACTCCAAGATATTTATAAGAATCCACAATCTCTATTGTGTGTGTTCCGTACCTAAAATTAAGGTTGGCAATACCACGACTTCCAAATATAACAATTTTTGTTTTTCGGATGTTTACCAATAATTTCCATCTTATACAATAATCATGAAAAAAGTTAAGGTTCTGTTGAAGATCGGTAGGATTGTCTGCTATAAGTATAGTGTCGTCGGCGTAGAGAAGTATGATGATCATGATACTTAATTCTGAAGGTAGATCTCCAGGAACTTTAACACCATTGCATGAATTATTCAAAAGGTAATCTTCAAGGTCATTCAAAAAGAGGCTGAACATTATCGGCGAAAGATTTTCCCCCTGACGGAGACCGGATTTACAGCAGAAAAAGGAAGTGACGTCATTATTAAGTTTCACACAGGACTTTATTTCTTCATACATGTTTCTGATGATTCTTAGGAATTTTCCATTTATGTTTTGTTCGAGAAGTTTCATCCATAGACCTGTCCGCCACACAGTATCAAAAGCCTTAGAAAAGTCGATAAATGCACAATAGAGTTTTTTCCGGCGCTTATTTAGTATAGAGATGATGGAATGTAATGCAAAAATGTGATCTAAAGTTGAGTATCCGTGTCTAAAACCAGCTTGCACTTCCGAAAGTATTTTATTTGAATCCAGAAAGAAATTTAGGCGATTGTTAAGAACAGAAGTAAAAAGCTTCCCCATGCAGCTGAGTAGTGTGATGGATGCTCAGATTTGTCGAAGGCCATCAATTTTCAGCTGCCCATGATCCTTCTGACGTCATTAGATCACTCTGATCCATCAGAAATGGTTTCCAAAATGGTCTCACTCTTAATGGGGAGTTCTCTTCATGTGGCGCATATTTTTGTTTGTTTGCTTTGGTTCCTGTTTTATCCTGATTTCGTATGCCTTCGGTTTGTGATTTCCTGAATTATCGATTTTGTACTGTGTATTGGGATATGGTCATTGTCCATATTTGTCATTTTTCCCAAAAACCCACGCTATCTTAAGATAATTTTATTAACAGTGAAATAAGCATGCAATTATAAAATGGAAAAAAGCAAGAGAAGCAGAATATTTGTCTTCTATTATTTTCCTGAAATGAAGCCATGATAAAATATAGTTTAATTTTGGTTTTAATCTCAGTTGTAATTGTATATTCATAGCAACGGAACTCAAAGAGTGTAAAGATGTAACCAAAGACGACTTAAATCGAGATGTCTCAACTGCTAAAAGTGGGCAAAATGGTAGTAATCCTCAAAGTTCAAGTGGTATGTGTTATATTCTTTATTAGTTTGTTCACACTATAGACTAATGTTTTGAATCTAATAATGGTAATATTTATATACTGGACTGTATAAATATGCCACTTCCCCTCATTAATTCATATGTGGATATTTTCATGAGTATAGTTTCTAGAGAAATATAAAAAAATTAGATTAAGCAAAATTTATTGTTTTTCAGATACAATGACAAAAATAACTGTTCCATTTTTTATCCTTGTTCTCATTACGGTAAAAGTGATCGTATGAAACACAAAGGAGCTTAACCGCCATGCATAATTCACCAATCGGTGCAATATATGACATCACTGGTTGTGAACAGTCATAAAGAATGGCATCTCCGTTTTTACTGTGATAAGTTTCATGATCAAATAAACAGTGAACCAAATATACGATGACGTTCTGGTAACTGTGGACATGTGGAACAAATTAACATCTCTTCATCTGAACAACTCCACGTGGTATTTCCCCTATACAAGCTTGTCCAAATGGTTTCTATTGTGTCATATTTATGACATGTGTATCGAAGCTAAGGTAACCTTTTCAAACACTCTTTTCCAACAAAATGTATAGATTCATCGTATCTAAATTTGTTGCTGTTTTAACAATCTCTAGTCACTGGGACACCACTGGGATGATATACTCTACAAACAGTTGGAGTCGCCATAAGAGGGGATCTACTTTATCTATATATGCTGTTTTTATACCCTTATCAGTATCTCAATATAAAATCTTCATAGGAAAAATGCTTTCAAATTCGATTATTTGACCAAGCAGTCAATATTTACATCAATATTGGCCCTAGGGCAAAAGTTAAAAAAAATATTGACCGATAAACTGTAAATCTTTTGTGACGTCACGTCATTGATGACGATATTAGCTCTACCAAATTTTCTGCACTCTTTCTCTAATAGACAAAAATGAACG
The DNA here is from genome assembly GCA_028142955.1 of Pinctada fucata. Taxonomy (NCBI): domain Eukaryota; kingdom Metazoa; phylum Mollusca; class Bivalvia; order Pterioida; family Pteriidae; genus Pinctada; species Pinctada fucata. Next base: position 55,975,034 of record AP027105.1, read on the forward strand.
TAAACATGCCGGGTTAATCGATTCGTTGCTGCAGTATTGATGTAAGGTATAACAAAACAATTATTGACTGGGAATTCGGGCAATATATGATTTGTTGGACCTTCAGACAAATATAGCCCTAGGCCTCAGGCAATATTTTATCTTCATGTCCAACAAATCATATATTGCCCTCATTCCCAGTCAATAATTGTATATTATCATACATGCTACATTTAATGCCAAAACATTATGTCACCGTACATGTGAATTCATTATTATTATTGCTTTATGCGTTTATTATTATATATTTTTATATTCAACCATTGAACTTTGTACTAAATTTATACTTTTGTTGTTAGAATATCTCATCCATATGGATATCTTTCTTATGAGTGTGGTTACTGTAAAAGAAGTTTGTCCTTTTTGCTCAATTATTACAGTTTATTCATATAATAAGCTTCCTTCGTGTAACAAATAGATGTAGGGATTAAAAAGTATAACATATACTCGTATCTATGTGAAATCCTGACTTCTGTCATAACATTCAGTACACTTATATTAGTGCACCTAACGAATGAAGAAGAGATGTAGTATATCCCCAGGAAATATTACAGTGAAAACCTTACTAAAAAACCACGTCAAATGGGACAGAATACAAACACTTAAAGTAAGATGAACAACCAAAACCCCAAACAAAGTAGGCAAGAGATGTCACTATTTAAACGTGCATGTCTGGTCCGTGCTGCAAAATATAATCTTAAATGATGCTATTGAATTTGAAGACATTTAACATTGAATGACAACTAGCATAGACGGAGGGAGACCTCTGTGTACCTACATGTAGAGTCGAGTCGATATTTACTCAGCTGTATTAATTCACTTGTCTACAATATTTGCACTCATACAAAGGTTTAAGAAACTCGCAGTAGAAAAAAAAAAGCCTTATCACTGTCAGATGACATTGCATGCACAAGACAAAATCTTCACAAACCTCTGTAAAGGGTCTTTAAGGAGAACTTTGATTTTCGTATTAGAGGTTGACCCCAATAAACAATAATTGCCAAAGCATGGACACAAGGATTAGTGACCTCTTCGTATGGAAAGAGATAATCTAGATCCAAGTCATCCGAACAAATATGTCCGAATACATCACACAACACATGCAATGTGTCTGATGACAAATATGGATAATGAACATATTTGTCATATCCCAATATATAGTACAAAATCGATAATTCAGAAAATCATAAACCGAAGGCATACAAAACCAGGATAAAACAAGAATCGAAACAAAGAATGAAAAACCTCCACCATATACAAAGAAGCGAACTCCCAATATGGGAGTGAGACTAAGTGCCCATATTTGATACTAAACTTACATGTAACATTTTAAGCAAAAATCATTCTAGGACGCCATGCTCAGTAAAAAAATGTAATTATTTATTCGGCCAAGAGTGAGTGGTTCTAAATTCTATGTAGGGTTAAAACAGAAGCATGTTTAAAAGAAGCGTGTATAAAAAATCATATTGGTGATTGTAATTGTTTAACGTCTTCAAATTCATTAGCATCATTTTAGAGCAGATAAATTAATAGCATGGGCCAGACATGCACGGTTCGGGTATTTAAATCTCGTCAGTGATCTTCAATTTTGTAAACATAAATTTTCAAATGCGTTTGAAGAAACGAAATACATGTTCATTCCTTTTCTTGTTGGCTTACATGAATTATCTTATATATGCTGCAAATGTATCTGTTCCTAAATGATGCTATAGAATTTGAAGACGTTCAACAAAAGTATATATTACAATAAATATTGTACATGTTGTATTATATTCATAAGATGAATCATGATGAGGTTATTTTATACTAAAATTGTGTGATCTTTAGGACTTTGGGGTAACCAGAAATGTGGAAGGGTTGTGCCACGAAATCTGGATAAGCACATCATTTCCTTCTAACGCAGCAGATTGTCGTCATAAGTCAGCACCGATTGTCCATTGGAATCGTTGCTTTTGTTGTTTTGCTGTCAAGTTTGCTGTCCCTTGTCCCTTTTGTGTCTATTGCTGTGTGTGTCTTATCTGTTTTCACTTGGGATGTTTTAATGATTGCTGTTGGTGCTGCAACAGGAGCTTGTTGGAGATCCCATCCTTTCACGAATATTTTCATTTATTTATACGTTTTGATCAATTTTATATTATTGTTTTTGTTAGATATCGTAGTTTTTATATTGATATGGCTTTTAATTATGTGTAGATGTAAATGTTTTATATAGGGCACGAAGTGGTCCTTTCATATTCATTTTACTAACCTTCCCAATACAAAATCCCAAAAGATACAAAACTTATGCGTAGAGTCTAAACAGAATTATTAGATGTATTAATATCTATAAATGGGATGGTACATAATACATGATGACTTTCTATGATTTAATGATATTTTTAACAGAGTTATAGAGATATTGCTTGTAGTGTTTTCATTCAGATGTATGACAAATATGGATAATGACCATATCCCTGTCTACAGTACAAAATCGATAATTCAGAAAATCAGAAACCGAAGGCATACAAAATCAGGACAAAACAGGAACCAAAGCAAACAAAAACAAAAACCTCCACCATATGAAAAGAAGCGAACTCCCGATATGAGAGTGAGACCAGGTGCCCAGGAAGAGTAAGCATCTCCTGCTTGCATGCAACACCCGTCGCTTCAATTCGGTAGAACTGTCACATCCGGTTACTTCCATTTTGGAAGATATAGAGTACAATCTTTGGTTGGATGGTTCAAATGGTCTATGACAGAATATCATCCACCATTCTGGATAGTGGGACATCATAGTGTATGACGAGTTCCCCATATCGACCGTAGAACTTCCTCAGTGACGATGTTAGTCGGTCACAAACATATCCCTGACTGAGAAGCTTATCTGAAAGACGCCTAGCTCTCAGAACAAAATCCGTATATTTGGTACTTGCTCTGGCATAGCGTATCAACTGAGATATGAAAACGCCATAAGCAGGCGATGAAGGGATGTTGCTACTCAGAAAAGGAAAGTTCGTAATGCTGAAATTGAAGTCGTCACGTTTGTCATAGAGTGAGGTGTTCATGTGACCATCAGTGTCGTAGGACAACATTATGTCCAAATAGGATGCTGAATTATTTGTCTCTGTAGTTTCTTTGACTTCAAGCTCCGAAGGATAGTTATGTTATGATATGTTATGATAAACATTGTTATAAACATATGTTATGATAAACATTGTCATAAACATAAACATTGTCATTGTCATAAACATATGTTATGATAAACATTGTATTATTGTGATATATTAATTGATGTAAGATAATCCTGTCTAACGCCTTTTTAATCGTTAAACCAATGCAAATGTTTATATATATAAGGCACGGAGTGTATCTCCAAGAACCAGGCTTTGAACCCCCCTCCCCCTAAATCACAAAATGAGTATTGAGAGAATTTTCAGCTTGTCTCAGTGATATAAAAAATAATTCATCAAACTCGTTCGATAAAGGAAGGCGAAATATTTGCTCGATTATATAAAAAATAATTATTACAAACATGTATCACATTGAGAATCCAATTGAAACTTATGGTACCTATGTAACATTTGTAATAAAAAAAAGATGTAATTGTAACTTTAGTAAAACACAATAATGTCATCGCTTTGGTCGAAGCTAATGTAAACACCATTTATACATATATTATTCATAGACTTGTTTTTATACAGATTCTTAGTGTACAAGTTTCAGGTAAAAAGTTTGCTCTGAGAAAGTTTTTTTGTATGTCTGTACTGTATATTGCAGAATAACATAATCTAATGTCGTCATGGATCTGGACGTCCGGGTGCTCGATAAATTGAAACTCTGCTGTACTTTTTTTCCGAATCCTCATGATAAATATAACGTTTTTGAAATTGTCATACATTCTGTTTATTAATGTATGAATTTGTTTAATATATATCTTATTGACTTTAAATCTGACGTATTTTCACCAGCTGCTTAATGTTATTACGATAACAGGGTCAAATGTGACACTTATGATGTTCATTATCTGAGGGAAATAATCACTCAGAATGTGAAAATGTTATTGTTTTGATTGAAATTAAAAACTTAAATCCTTTCATGTGTGTTAATGATTTTTAAAGTCTAAAAATCATTCCAAGGAATGCTTGTGTCGCCTGCGAAACATAGCGACACTTGGGAATCAATTTTATATAGAGTGTGACACTCAAAGTGTGACAGACAGACAGACAGATGGACAAAGTGATCCCTAAGTATCGCTATGTTTCGCAGGCGACACAATAATTATGTTCTCACTATATTAGTCAAAAGTAGATGGGCGCAGAAACTAAAAGATGATCATGACAAAGGTTGTCTCATAGTCGAAAGGAGGGGATCTCCAACAAGACTGGGTTGCAGCAACAACAGGGACACACCAAACACACACAGCAAGAGACAAGGAACAGCAAACGAGACATCAAAGAAAGGAGGGGATCTCAAACAACACTACGTTGCAGCACCCACAGCAAAATCCCAAAACACCCATGCAAAAAACACAGAACAGATACCCACAGAAAGAGACGCAAAAGGGACAAGGAACACCAACTCAATACATAGAAACATGAAACAAAAAAGACTACACATAAACCAACGAGACCAATGGGCAACCGGTGCCAACTTAGGACGGCCATCTGCCAAGTAAATAGCAGACGGTATGGTTATCCTGGATTACGTGCGCACAACCCTCCCACTTTCAAACTTACCTAGAAATATAAAGTAGGGCATTTTAAATGTTTTTATTTTACTTGGCCAATCTACAACTTTGCTATAGCGCATTCTCAAGACTTGTACCCTGACTGACTGTAACGACAGGACTCCATGACGGGCGCTGTCTAAACCTCTTTGGTGAAGACAGGGTCCTGACCACCTGTCCTCTCTGAGTGTTGGTCGGACTCCTCGGGTGAGAACATGATTGAGCTTGCTACAGCCGGCAGAGCACGGTGCCCCTTTTTAAATCCATTAACATATTCATCTGTGTTGTTTGGGCCCCTTAGTTTTGTGTGGTAAACTTCAGTAAGGAGGTTATTTTAAACAACAATTGTGTTTTTCGAGTCCTTTAGGTAACAGGAAAAGTGGGAGGGATGTGTTCACGTATTCCTGATAACCACACCATTCGCTAATTTGCGTTGCAGATGGCCACCCTAGGTCGGCACCGATTGCCCATTGGTCACGTTGGTTTATTTTCAGTCTTCTGTGTTTAATGTTTCTTTTATGAGATAAAAAAGATCCTGACGACAATTACAACCGCACTAAATTAGACCACCAAATTGAGCATCGTCGGACCCCCTAGCAAACTAGAGGTAGGACCAGGTGCCCGGGAGGAGTTAGCATCAATGTCTTATGTCACTTTCATGTCTCTCGCTGTGTTTGTCTATTCTGTATGTTCATAGAGGACGCAGTCCGCGCCGCAGGCGCGGACGTAGTCCTCATCAAGGTAACACGTGTTTATATATATAGGAAAAATCGTGTTTTTCAATTGAATTCTATGCTATACCTATAGGCTCCAAAACCGTGGTCAATGACGTCATTCTCCCCATTGCCCATTTGATCGGCGTAAAGCGCAAGCTTATTTTTTTGACAATGTCACTTGACGACAGAATGAAACCCATCGATGACCAAGATTTCTCGATCTCCTTTGAATATTCTTCGTTTGGCTTACTCCTCCAGTGTCCCAATGTATGATTTATACTTTGCTTCACGTAATACTGACATTGCACCATCATTTCCAACATATATCATGTTTAGTCCGAATATCCTCTATGAAAATTACAACGTGACGTCAGCATGCGAGGCGACGTAAGCATACACCTTTGTTTCGCGGACTTTCTTTCATCGACAGCTCCCTCAGAAAAATCCATGGATAAACACATTATGCTGGGAGAAAAAAACAAACAAAAAAATATCAGCGCGATCAGCGACTTACCAAACTTCATTCTAGCTGCTTTCGAGGATGATTTGCAGCTGATATTTTGATACCTGTAGATCGAATAATGTGGCTGCTTTCCACATATATAAGATCTACATGTAGAATATACAGGAAATTTATGCAGTGTAAATCCAAACACAAACTTCTAAATGTCTGCTGCCTTTGGTTCTGTTTACAACGCGTCACAACTTACGTCATCATTTACAGTATTTAGTACAAATAGGTCAACACAGCTGGGGCTGTTCAAAGCATGAAGTATATTTTTTTCTGTCAGAAATAAGGCTGGGTATTTTTTTCCCTTGGAGGTAAATCATAAGCGGATCCAAGGTAGAGGGGTGAAGGCTTCAGATTTTTTTTTAGAAAGGGGGGGGGGGGGTGATTGTATTCAAGGGCGGGGGGGGGGGGGGCGGAATAGGGGTAGATTTCTACTAACTTCTCTCCTTCTCTCCCCTGTCCCGCTCTCTTCTCCCACCTCCTAACCTCTCCCTCTTGTTGCACTTAACAGTGCCAGAGTGTATCAATAAAACTGCTTCAAACTGCTTCAAACTGCCTCCCTCCAGCTGCCTCCTTCCTCCCCCTCCCATTCATCCTTGCCTTTTATGGGGGTGGGGAGCAGACATGGGGTACCCGCTTTCTCCGCCCCTTATCTCCCTCCCACACCCTTCCTTCTTCCCCTCCCTCCCCCTCCCCCTCTCTCCTTCCTCCTGCCCCTCCCCCTCCCTTTCACCCTCTTTTAAAGTAAAGGAATTGAATTCATTGAATAATCAAGATACATGTTAATCTTACAATATATAAATACTTCAGAAAACAAAAAAAATCTTTTTTCTTTTTTTAATTTTAATGGTTTGTGCCCACAGTTTTCTTGCCCGAGTTCTCTTTTCCTTGGTTTTCATCAAGGTCCACTGAAGGATTTAAAGTGTATAGATTAAGATGACATCACTTGATCTTTTCTTATCTGTCATTTATGTTACAAAATTAAGCATTGCGGTTTCATGTTTACTGATTGTTTTGTGACATTGAGAATTGTTTCCCCGCATTCACGAGTTATGTGCATGCTGTCGATCTAGAAATTGTCTATAATATCCCCTCTCCTGTAGATGATTCTGGATTTCAAGAAAAAAAAACGAATGTAAGGCTGATAAAGACGGTAAAAATGATGCTGGAAAAAATAACAAGAACACATATTGTATGACATATTTTATTCTTATTAACTTAGTAAAAAAATATTCAATGATGTATTGTGAAAATTGGGTATTAATTCATTGAAATTATATTTCATCTGCGTCCTCACAATGGCATTGCCATTATTCATATTATTGGGTGTTTTGCTGTGGATACTGCAACGGGTCGGAGATTCTCTCCTTTCACTGATTCTTGATCCTTGACAATATTGAAATAAAAGTTCCATCGTTCTAATAAAGTGCACAATATACGCATTTTCAGGAATAATATATCATCAGTGATCCGAAAGAGAGGAAGCTATATTACAAAGTAAACATTTTAACGCTGGGTCCTGTAGCATAATGAATATGAAGACGTTAAACTTTTGTACAACTTGGAGAGTGTCATTGCTGGTGGACCAGGAGTCCCCGAGGGCACAAATAGCCAAATTCGATCAATTTCGGTTGGTCGTGTCTTCAAACGCATTTGAAAATTTCTGTTAACGAAATTTTCTCAAATTTCTAAAACCTTGGTCCTGTAGCATCATATCCCAACCATTTTGCTATGTCCTTCTATATATTTAGGACATATTTTCACAGATTTTGGCCATTTTACATTGTTTAGGTTAAGGATCACTGACGAGGGTTAAATACCCGAAACGAGCATGTCTGGTCAATGCTGTAAATTTATCTGCTCTAAAATTATGCTAATGAATTTGAAGACGTTAAACAATCATATCCCATCCATTCTGCTCCGTCTTTCGGTACGTTTTTGGACATAATCATTTTCACATTCTTTGGCCATATTACATTGTTTAGATTTAGGTTCACTGATGAGGGTTAAGTACCAGAAACGTGCAGGTCTGGTCCATACTGTAAATTTATCTGCTCTTAAATGATGCTATTGAAATGGAAGACGTTTTACACTAAAGTATACGACAAAAAACCAGCTAAGGACAGAGCTATGGCATCAGGGAGATACCCCTTAGTTTTTAATTCAAATAACTTATATTTTATTCTACCTGCAGATATTTCAATCTAGTTTTTGAAATTATCAATAGTGAATTATGAATGATGAAGTCATTGCTTAATATGCAAAAAAATAACATCATTCATAGCTAAAAGAAAGGAGGGGATCTCCAACAACTAGGTTGCAGCACCCACAGCAAAATCCCAAAACATCCAATGCAAAAAGAAACACAGAACAGACACCCACAGAAAGAGACGCAATAAGGACAAGGAACACCAACTCACAACATATAAACATCGAACACAAAAGACCACACATAAACCAACGAGACCAATGGCCAACCGGTGCCGACTTAGGACGGCCATCTGCCTAGTAAATAGCAGACGGTGTGGTTATCCTGGATTACGTGAGCACAACACTCCTATTATTCCGATTTCCCAGAGGTCTCGAAGAACGCACAATTATGGTGTAAAACAACCTCCTCACTGTTTGATGACCACACACAAACAATATCGTAAAACACAGGGGTCCAAGCAACACAGATGAATATGTAAATGGATGTAAAAAGAGGACGTGCGTAATACAGTCCGTGCTCTGCCGGCTGTAGCGAGCTCATATTTGTTACCGCCCGAGGGGTCCGACTGAGTGCAAGTCTTAAGAATGCGCTCGTACAAGACTGTAGATTTGTCAAGTACCAAGCTTAGTGTCCGTCTGGTGACATTAGGATCATATCCACGGTACAAAAGGCGTTTGAAGACTCTGACGCAATTTCGATAGTTATGCTGTCTACCTTTGATCCTTCTTATTTTGTTAATTATGTCACCATAAAATGTAGGTTGTGAATACGTAAAGTAATATACTCTGTTGCTTGTATGGGTCCGAAATTCAAAAGAAGTTGATAATAATTTTTGTAAAATTTCCAGAGAGTCTTTACTAGTTTGTGAAAGCGAAAACCTTGACCTAAAAGTTTCTTTGTAATATGTAAATTTCTACTATGAAAATCCAAAACATCAGTACATGCTCTAGCATACCGGATGAGCTGTGAAATGTAAATAACGTATGACGGTAATCTAGGGACATCACCTAGCAACAACCGAGAGCGACAGATCCGCTTCGTACTTGGATATACTTCTATCTTTCGACGCAAACGGCCATTTGAATACATCACTGTATGACAAGAGCGATGATTTCAGCTACCATATTATTAATGTTAAACGCTTATGACGTTTTTATTTCTCAGCTGATACGTGTACGGTACGTCATGGCATATTCTAAAGATTTAGATCCAGACACAACAGCTGAAAACAACATCAAGTAAGTTCTTCGGGGATATAGAAAAAGCATATCAGATCCCTCTTCAAGAATAATCAGTGACATTCTGGATTGCAATTGAATGGCTGTCATCATCGCCAACAAGAAATATTTACCTGATATGAATATGTACATCGAGACATTCATCGAATTTGACAAGTTTTTATGGAGATGTTGCGACGGGTGTTGCATGCAATCAGGAGACGCTGACTCTCCCCGGGTACCTAGTCTCACTTCTTTGATGTTTATTGTAAACCGAAACAAACAATAACTGCACATCATAAAGATCGATTTTCTACATGGAATGATGTCCCCTCGGTCGAACACGTTAAATGACTTTCGTGCAGTTTGCGTTGTCATTTTATTTCAAAAATACGGAATTGTTCCAACTCTATACCTTCTTTACGAAAATGTCAAACCAATTTTCATGAACCAGACACGTGTTTCGGATATCAAATCCTTATCAGTGATGCTTCCAGCCAAAGTACTTTTCATAAGCCGCCAAAACTCATTTCACTAGCGCCCTCTGGTTTTATTTTTAGAATTTTAATTTGTGCAATTACAAGTATGCTTTAGCGATGCCAAAGAAGCTTTACAATAAGCTGAAGTGAAGCTGATGTCCGCCATTATTGACCTCAGGGAAGACAATGACCTCAGTGAACACGACAATGTTACGTAACACATTGCTGAAAATGATAATAGCCATAATAAGAACAGTTCAAAATAAACGTGTCCTTCATGAAAATTTATCCACTGTTGACCTTGCGTACTAGAATCAGTTACCGAATGTGACAGTTCTACCAAATTGAAGTGGCGGGTGTTGCATGCAAGCAGGAGATGCTTACTCTTCCTGGGCACCTGGTCTCACTCCCATATCGGGAGTTCGCTTCTTTTCATATGGTGGATGTTTTTGTTTTCTTTGGTTCCTGTTTTATCCTGATTTTGTATGCCTTCGGTTTGTGATTTTCTGAATTATCGATTTTGTGCTGTATACAGGGATATGGTCATTATCCATATTTGTCACACATACAAAACAGAACTTTCTCAAGAGAACAGAAAATAGGACATACAGACTGAGAGAATGACCAAGAACCACATAAACACGAAGGACAACTTATCTAATGAGCCATCAATAGTGAAAGTGCGGAAGGCATGGTAGAATGCATTGTAGATGGCGCTGCCGAAACGAGCAGTACTTAAGATTTTTAAAATTCTATCAATATCAAATGCAATTATAGAATCCAAGTAGGTAGGATATAGATTTTATATGGATATGCTACTGAATCGACCCTACAGGAAATTTGGAGCCGCGCACTCTCTGTAATGTTAATGTAAAAATCTAACTTCAAAAAATTAAAGAGGGCGCTACTGAAATTATTTTTGGTGGCTCCGCTGAAAGCATCACTGATGAGAATTTAAAATTCGAAACACGTGTCTGGTGCATGGAAATTGGTTTGGAATTTTCTTCAAGAAGGTATAGAGTTGGAACCCATCGACATTATTAAAAGGAAGCCAAATGCCCATCCAAATTTCTGTTTTAGTGTTTCCCACATTTTCGCTGATTGGCCACGTGTTACCAAATCTTAAGTAGCGCCATTCTGAATAATTAAGGTGGCTCAATAATCCAAGAATTCTTTGTCAGAGTCAAAAAATTTATTCTGTTTATTTGACATTCATGTCTGATGATTAATATTTGTAATTAAGATTACATATCATCGTTCATTTGATTGACTAGTGGTCCTCTGAATATACATGTGTAAACCAATTCCGAGATCTGTCGCAAAACAATGAATTTTGATAGATAAATACATGATATAGGGATAATAATTTCACATCAAAGCCATTCTTGTGATTATTTTCACCATGATATAATCAAATATGTCTATTTCTTTATAGATAATGCTTTCAAAGAGTAAAATAGCTAAAACTGTTCCTGAAACGTACATTTTTGTGCACCCCCACCCAAAATGAAAATTTAAGAAAAAAAAAGTACCCAGTACCCTTATTTGTCATCAAAGTGATAAGAAGCCTTTGTCAGAAGTTATTTTCTTTTACATATTTCTCAACGACAAACTCTGTTCTTCAAAAATAATTATAAAAAAGTACATGTTTTCGTTCATCCTGATTCAAAATACTTGGTTGTCATAGTAACGATTTTAAGGGGGGGGGGTTAGGGTTGTCAATAATGTTTAAAGATTGGGGTGATTCTGAAATAAGTAACACAGATGATGAAATTTCTAGATTTAGTTATATTTTAAACGGCGTTAATAATGTTAAATAAGCGTATTTTTTTCAAAGCACAACGATCGCCGGGTGTCGGAGAGACGGAAATATGAATAAGAGAAATAGAAAAAGTAAACGGAAGCGTTTTTTAAACATTTTGACGTTCAAGGTCAATAAGTAGACGTCGCTAACCTCCCTTGTTCTCGATAATACGTGCACTCATCTGTAAAATGGATATATCTTTGAACAAAGCAGGGTTAAAACTAAAATTCACTCGCTCAAAGTTTTTAAATAGGGAAACTTTATTCGATAACATCTTGCTGCAAAGTACGATAGTTGACAAAATTGTAGAAAAATTTGTATTACCTAAGATAATTAGAGAAAGCAAACTTGAAATATTTTATCTATTATATTGCTAAAATCTCAAAGAAATATCCTGTTTGATCATTAATCATGTTTTTCTACTCGATTTTATTGCTAAGCAACACACGGTTGAATTTCCGATGATGACGTAATAAAAATAATACGTTTACGGCAGTAGCAAGGGTGTCTCACTTACGGGATATTTTTGATATATAGATTTAACGATGCATTTGACTATACATGTGTATATATTACACTCAGATTGTAGGTGATAATTTTCTGGTTCCATCGATACCAAACTTGTCGAAATCCGTCAAGAAACATGCGAATTAGAGGAGTTTGAAGACCGAAACCGCACTTGGTACTATTCGAACCAGTATTGACGCCGGGAATATGATGACGTCAAACGATTATTGAGCCTCCTTAAGATAAAGAAATACATGTACTCTATAATTGATAAATGCCATTTCATTGATCCTATTAAAAGCCCGCCAAACATGATAATTCCTTGTGGAATTTGCCATAACAAAGTAGAAACACAGCGAACACAAAAATAATACAACAATTACCTTCAACATTCTATATTGTCAGTATTGAAATATATGTTCTATAGTACCAATTTTGTTGTACTAGACACGTGTTTCGGATATTTTAATCATCGTCAGTAGTACTATGTTCAGATCTTTTTAAACTAATACACAATTTCAGATGAACCAGGAGAGGGCTAAACTTATAGCACTTATGACATGTGTTTGTTACCGCACAAATTAATTTCTACAGCGCCACTTACGCTTTGTACATATGGTGGAAGTTTTTGTTTGCGTCTATGATTTTGTTTGCCCTTCGGTTAATGATTTTCGAAATTTCCATTTTGTTCTCTATATTGGGATATGGGCCTTGTCCGTGATGACAAATATGGATAATGGCCATATCCCTATACACAGCACAAAACATCCGGTTACTTCCAGTTTGTAAGATATATAGTATACTCTTTGGTTGGACGGTACAAATGGTCTATGACAGAATATCATCCACCATTCTGGAGAGTGGGACATCATATTGTATGACGAGTCCCCCATATTTGTTATCACAATAAATATCGATTCTACAAAATATTCTATTGAGATTCGAATAATAAAATCAACTTAAACAATCTGCACAGAAATGAAAAGTAAGGCTGTCTTTCCGTTGCAGAAAAAAGTCCGGAAAACTGAATTTTGTAAGTCATTAAGGGCCATATCACTTTAAAAAGTAGGTCAACCGTGACCAAACTCGAACTTGCTCTTCAATTATCCAAGACCAAAACAGACTGTTTATAAAACTTCATCTCAATGTCTCTATTTGTTCCATAAAAAAACCCCAGGAAAACTGACACGGAACAGATCGACTGAAATACGGACATGCTTCCATCCGGGAAGAAACTAAGAGTCCAAAATGATAAAAGTTTTAAAAATTAACATTGTAAAGTGGTTCCTAATATCAATTTAATTTCAAATATTCAATTTGGACTTATTAAGATGCTCTAAATATTGTGTCTGGTGTATTCAGAATGGCATGTAAATGATACCAAATAACATTGGAGGGATGCTGCAAAAATGTTTACCTTCTATATTAGGATAATAATTCAACGTCAGATTCAATAAGACTAATTCTAAAATATTATGTTAATATAATTTGTCGACAAAAAAAACCTTTTCTGATATCAGCGTCGATAAGAAAGCAATTGAAAAAAAAACTGCTTCAAACAAACGAAAGTCTTACTGGAGAACTTTTGCTTTCATTCTCGTTATGGTGTTCATATATTTCAGTGTAGCAAAATTGCTTGCCTTTATCTCATCCCTCCCAGTGGAACATATTTACTTCAGCCGTTTCAAGGCTAAAATAGAACCAATACAAAACCTAACAAAAACAATCAACTTCAATAAATTATTAACCTCCAAAGTACAATTCTTCAACCCGTGAATATTATTAGAGAAATCTACTCATTAATCATAACGTTTTTGAAAAAAAAGATTATATATAAACTTATTAGATTAATGAAATTAATCAAATCCACTTGTACAATTTCTGAAAAGCGCAAAAGTTTTGATTTTCCCAATAATTTATAATTTTCATTTGTCTTTACTGGGCACTTTGTTCTGCTTGTGTTCAGGACGTGCTCACCATATGAATTGTCAAATGTCCTTTGGATGATGAGAAAGGCAATTAACCAAAGTAGGTAAGCTCTTATCCTCAATTGCTGATAAAGAGTTTGCCAGTTGCGATAGTTTCGTTTGTTATTCTCGGTGCATTTCGATAGGAGAGTTATCTTGCAGTAAGTTGTTTCATTAAAGTGTACAACACCGTAACAGGAAGAAAAGAGCAATCATAGTCTGGGATAATAGATTAATTGTGGTACATTGTATGAAAGTTCTTAATGCGTTAGAAGTGTGCAGTTTCTGTCTATCAACATACTTGATGCCCTACATAGAAGTGAAAAGTACACTAGTTTTGGGGACCCCCTCTTTATTCTTCTTATTTCTTTTAAATGACACTTTGAAGTTACACAATCAATAGAAATACGTATTTAGTACGCCAGCATTGTATACGTAAATATATTTGATAATTTTGTTGTTTTTAAATTTCGGTATTTGTTGGTTTTCGCTTTCAATACATCACACGTACATGTAGTTGGTTTTACGATATGCATAGACGTAGTGCCTAAAATACAAATTTTAAATATATTCAAATATACACTTACTCAAATCCAAACAGACAATTTACATTATGTGCGTTTATCACAAGACATCAAAATTATGATAAAGTTGGAAATGACCAAATGCATTAACCCTCGACCATATATTTGTTACCTAGATATTGCTTCGTTGATAGTTTACAAAAGATGATATAAGTAATACATCAGTATTTTTATTTTTATCACTTTAAATCATTTATAGAGGCCTTTCTTCTCCTATATATAACAACGATATCAAATTTGACCCTAAATACATACTGTCCAGTGACATTAAGGTGGGTCCCTACTCGTGAATTTAACAGATGAATTTTGTATTTTAAGGTTATTTTCTATACATAATAGTCAAAATGACATAATGAACACAGACATAGATAGGTAATTTTGTTTTCATTAAAGATAGAGTACATTAAAGAAAGGTACCCTAACACTTAAAAATTGAGAAATATCAAATATCCATCATATGCTTTTGAACCCTCCAAATTCAATGATGATACGAATATGTTTATTTGTTTTTTTTTATTTTATGATAACAAGCCATATAGAAGAAATACATCACATAAAATGATATTGTAACATAAATCTAAGTGTTCTGTCACAAACAAAGCTCCGTATTAGATTTATAGATCTTTATTCAGACAGGCAGCTAACCAAAATGTACAGTACATCAATGCATGACAGAAGATGCGGGGCGATGTCCTGCTGTACGTTACACATGGTGTATGTAATGGTAAAAAGCTGAAAATACAACGAAGGGATCATAAGTACCTTGAAATCAACGTAATACAAAATTACAAAAAGATCAACAATGATGACCTGAACTGTGTTCCATAGAAATTACTTTCAGTAGCATTTTCCCTTCAAAATGTAACACACAAAAAGAACTCGCAATAAAACACATCAGAACAATTATACAAAGTGTAGAAATATATAAAATCATTGCAAATAAGTATTTACGACGATTCATAAAAGTATGAAACAAGGTTAGTTATCATCAATGGGTTTCCATACATGAGAAAATGCAACAAGGTGAAAATTGTAAAATACTGATGTATTATCAAAAAGAATGTCGCAGATTACTTCTAGAGATAATAATAAAGATGCAAAAAATATGCAAATAACTTACACTGTGGGTATCCGTGGAAAATATAATAGAAAAGATCAAGCGTATTACTGATAAACAATATGGCGGAAACAAAACTTGGAGCTCGATTCGTTACAATAACAATTCGTACAAAAATCAACTCTGGGCATCACACTCCCCGTCTAATATCTACCTGATATTACAATATAAAATTTTCAAACCAATGCAAGTGAAAAATACAAAATCGACAAATGAAATAACATGAACATTGTGATAATTCAAATTATTTATGATAATTAATGATGAGTCAGTTTGTTGATAATTCTTTTCATAAGTGGTACATGAAAAAATCTGTAAAAAAATCTTATGAAATTGTATTCGAACAATTTGAAATGTTTAATACAGTCAGAACAACCTGGAATATGACATATGTACCATTAATTGACTGTTAGAATATTTTCACATATATTCAATTCACCGAAAGAAAGAAATAAACCTGTAGTTTCTAATCATGACTAACTAACAACACAAGGTCTGTAATTGGCCGCGTGTATATGGCTTTTCATCGCGAATAACACGCACTTGCACCTTTGTCACGAGATCATCATCGCTAGGAAATGTTTTCACAACGATACCCATGGGCCACTCGTTTCGTTTTGCGTCTTTGTCTTTAATCAGAACTACATCGTGCACGAAAATATTTCTCTGTTTTTGACGCCACATTTTCCTAGGCTGTAAAAGAGGTAGGTATTCAGTCCTCCAAAGTTTCCAGAAAATGTTTGCGAGATGCTGCAATCTTTTCCATTGACTCCGAAGAAGATTTTTAGGATCTTCATCTAGCGGAATAGTGTCGTCAACAGAATCAGATTTCTGGGTAAGAAGTAGCGAAGGTGTCAGGATATAAGGCATACTCGGATCGGAAGAGACAGGAATTAGCGGACGAGCATTTATGATTGCACTTGCTTCAGCGAAAAATGTTACCAAGACTTCATGGGTAAGTCGTCCTACGGTATTACGAAGAAGCATTGAGTCGAGTATGCGTCTTGTCACTCCTATCATCCTCTCCCACACTCCTCCCATGTGAGAAGAGTGAGGAGGGTTGAAGCGCCATACGATTCCACTATTTCGCAGGAATTCACTAACGCAACCAGATTCCACGTTTACAGAGTCGGCTCCAAGAAGATCTGCGGCTCCTATGAAATTGCTACCTCGATCTGATCGAATTTCCCGTACCCTGCCTCGAATGGCAACCAATCTACGGAGTGCGTTAATAAATGAAGATGCCGACATTTCTTCGGTTACCTCTATGTGCACTGCGCGTGTCACTAGACATGTAAACATGGCTGTCCAACGCTTACTATTTGCAGCTCCTCCTCGTGTACGGCGAGTCATGATTTCCCAGGGACCGAACATATCGACTCCAATATAGGTAAAAGGTGGTTGTCCGGGTGTGATGCGGTCTATAGGTAGATCGGCCATTTTTGTACTTCAAGTTTTCCACGCAATTTCTTACACGAGACGCATTTGTGAATAATGGACGCAACTAATCTCTTGCACCCAGTGATCCAATATCCGTGGGATCTTATCCTGCCTTCTGTAAAGTGACGGCCTTG
This sequence comes from Pinctada fucata, assembly GCA_028142955.1. Lineage (NCBI taxonomy): Eukaryota > Metazoa > Mollusca > Bivalvia > Pterioida > Pteriidae > Pinctada > Pinctada fucata. Next base: position 55,992,466 of record AP027105.1, read on the forward strand.
ATGGGCAACTTCTTCATGACACATGAGAATGAGAAGTCGTGCAACATCGTGATTTCCTGGAATGATGATAGGGTTTATGAAGCAAGTGTCAGTATCCATTTTTCCCAACCTTCCACCAACGCGCAAGATACCGTTTTGATCGAGGAACGGATCCAGAGATATAATTTTGCTGCTTCTATGAATCGGCTGAGAAGAGTGGAGGCAATTCATTTCCTCAAAATATTCCTCATGCTGTACTTTCTTCAAGATCCAGCGCTCCGTATCTATGAATGATTTTACGGAATGTTTCAAAGATGAGTCAGTTTCCTCATTTCTGCACTTAGCGATGAAAAATCGAACAACGGAGATTACGTTCACAAGTTTTCTCCATTTTGAGTAACGCTGAAACAGATCGCTTCCAAAAGGAGTACATACTGCTGGAGTGGGTTCCAAGCTAGTTTTCAAACAATCGATACGGACTTCCTCATCCAATAAAGGATTGGCCAATGGGTAAGAAGTATCCTTATCTGATCCAAAATCACACGCGGGACCTTTTAACCAAGAGCTGTTCTGAATGTCTATAGCGTTCACACCTCTGGTACCTTGGTCAGCTGGGTTGGTGATTGAAGGAACGTAATTCCATTGATCAGGTGTAGTACAACTCCGGATGCGAGAGACGCGGTTCGATACATAAACAAAGAAACGTCTTTTATCGTTACAAATGTATCCTAAAACCACTCGTGAATCAGTGAAGAAACGGACAGAGTCAAATTCCATTTTGAGATGATCCAAAACTAACTGATATATCTCTACCGCCAAAACCGCAGCGCACAACTCTAATCTTGGTATCGTGTGACCTGATACCGGCGCAACCTTTGCCTTTCCGAGCACAAATCCAATCTCAGTATGACCATCGTTGTAAATTGCTCTCAAATAACAGACAGCGGCAATTGCCTGTTCAGAGGCATCTGAGAATATCAGTAACTCTGTTCTTTTGGCTTTGCTTAGATTTGTTACCATGACTCTAGGAATGTAAACTTGTTAAAGGTCGAAAAGCGATTTTTTCCAGATTATCCATTCCCGTTCCAAGTCTTCTGATAACGGTTCATCCCAGTCGTTTGTATCGGCGACTACCTTTCTGAGGATGAGTTTGCCTACTATAGTTACCGGTGAAAGAAATCCTAATGGATTATACAGTGAGTTAATGGTGGATAAAACGCCTCTACGAGAGACCGGTTTAACTTCGGGTGTAATGCTGAATACGAACGCATCAAATGACAAGTTCCACAGTAGACCAAGACTCCTTTGAGTGAGTTGATCCTTGTCCAAGTCCAGATCTAGCAAGTCTTTAGCGAGGTCCTTTTGGTCAAACGCATCCAAAACAGCTTTAGAATTAGATGCAAACTTGTGCAATCTTAGTTTGCCATACTTCATGAGTGCATCTTGTGTTTGGCGTAGGAGGGTTATGGCTTCTTCGCTAGTAGCGCAGGAAGTGAGGCCGTCGTCTACATAAAAATTTTCTGATATGAATTGCGTAACGTGTTGACCATGACTTTCGACAGCAAGTGATGAAGCCTTAAGTATCCGTACGTCGCTACAGCCGGAGAGAACATGAGAAAATGCAACAAGGTGAAAATTGTAAAATACTGATGTATTATCAAAAAGAATGTTGCAGATTACTTCTAGAGATAATAATAAAGATGCAAAAAATATGCAAATAACTTACACTGTGGGTATCCGTGGAAAATATAATAGAAAAGATCAAGCGGATTACTGATAAACAATATGGCGGAAACAAAACTTGGAGCTCGATTTGTTACAATAACAATTCGTACAAAAATCAACTCTGGACATCACACTAAGTATGATATATCTCCAAACATTAGGGTACCCCCTTATAATTTCATAACATTTTTGACCAAGAATATGTACTAAATCGAACTTTTTGCATAAAAAAACAGATGATATTTTTTTCATTTTGTAATATTTCTTAAAATTATGTATGTAGATGAAGAAAAAATCACATACAGGTACACAGTTTTTGAAATTATCAAGGTATGGCTCCAAACATAGGGGTACCCCCTTATAATGTTATCATATTTTCGACAAATAATATATAGTATATCACATTTTTGTGCAAAAAACAAGAGATGGAATTTCTTCAAATTGGATCATTTTATACGATAATGTATATAGAATGGTGAAAAAATCGCATACAGGTATACAATTTTATAAATGATCAAGATATGGCTACAAACATAAGGGTACCCATCATATTTTCAACTAAGAAATTATACTATATGATCGGTGTGGACATTGATAATTTGCACCATCTTTTGCTTCTTTTGGCATTTAAGATCTTCTGTCTGTGTTTTTCGATGCGCTGGCTCGTCCCTCACCAGCCATTGTAATACGTTAAACGCAGACTGCTGCATATAAGGAAAAACCAATAACGGTTCGAGTAGGGAGCCACCTTAATTCTTTTTGTAAATATGTCATTTTCTGTTGATAGGATTTTATCTTATTTCTAGATATTAAATCTAAACTTGGTTGAGCATGCCATCTGGGGTCGTAAAACTTAGGTACTGAATAGTTCAAATTATTTACTAGATAACAAGACTTAGAGTGTCGACCTTAACATATGCGCTAGAAAACAATAAACTATAATATAATCTGTATTTGGTAGTGAATCATATTCATAGGGGGGAGGGTGTTGGATAGTGGTACGGTTCCATTTAATAATCTCGTATTAGAGCTTCACCAATAAGAGACGGTACTTCGTACATGCACATACGAAACCCGACGATAAGTTTAAACTTGAGGGGTCGTATTGATGTAAATAGTCGACTATATTTTGAAATATTCTGATTGGTGTGCCTTATTGTAACTGTTAATTCGAAGATGTTTAATTTAATATAAAATTGAATTTCTATTTTCAAATCATTTGCTACGAATTCTGCTTTCATTACATAACGATGTATACGGTTGTGTTCGGTTTCGTATGATCGAATTTCGTTGTTGACCAATCGTTTGTTAATGGTACAGCTCTATTATGAACAACTGTGATCCATATAGTAAGATGTTCAAGGGCGATCTTTGTTTAAAGTACACCAAAATTCTAAATACAAAATAGGCAATAACATGGTGTTCCTACATGAAAGAAAGGGGATCTCCAACAACACTCAGTTGCAGCACCCACTGCGATGAACACCCACTGAAAAAAAAACACGGAACGGACACTCACAGAAACAGACGTAATAGGAACAAGGTACACCAACTAACACCATAGAAACATAAAACACAAAAGACAACACATGAACCAACGAGACCAATGGGCAACCGGTGCGGACTTTTGATAAACATAATATGAGCAATATACATGTAATGTGACAATGACTGAACGCTAATAAAATGAATTTTGGCAGCGTCTGAAAACCACTTTGGCTGGAAGCATCACTGATGAGGATTTAATATCGAAAATACGTGATGGTGCATAAGTTATTGGTTTGAAATTTTCTTCAAGAAGGTATAGAGTTTGGACACTTCCGTATTATTGTACATTTTAATAAACGTCTTCAATTTCAACAGCATTATTTAAGAACAGCTAAATTTGTAGCATGGACCAGGCAAGCACGTTTAAGGTACTTAACCCTCGCCAGTGATCATCAATCTATACAATGTTATGTGGCCAAAGAGTGTGTAAGTTCACCGTGGGTTATCACGTAATACACAAATGATATGTTCCACGGGAATCCCCTTCGATTGAACCAAGTAAATATTGTCTAAATCTACTTTATATGAATTCATTTTAGGCCTATCATATGGTCATTATCATAAATTATATGATGGTAATTTATTCTGGTCAAGAAAAGACGTATATTTGGAGAACACTTCAACAGAAAAATATTGAATCTGTTCGTGCACCATATCATAACATGTGGCGAGCAGTGAAAAATTTCTGATTAAGTGTTCTCCGAATACACGTATATTCTTGACCAGAATAAATTACCATCATATAATTGATAATAATGACCATATGATAGGCCTTAGATAAATTCATATAAAGTAGATTTAGACAGTATTAACTTGGTTCAGTCAAAGGGGATTCCCGTGGAACATATCATTTGTGTATCACGTGATACCCCACAGTGAAGTTATTATGGCCAAAAATGTAACCTCTGAAGACGGAAAATAAATTATGCATCTATTTACTATAAGACAGGGCGAGAAACTTACATAAATACTTCATAAAGGAAAGTGAGGGATGGTTGACTATATACGTCTACGTCTGGTTTACAAAAAAATATTTGTCAACATACAATATATATTCATGTCAATATGCTGATTGATTATCTAAAATGTTGATACAAATATGTTAAATGTCATATATTCCATGTCGATGTATCGTCATTGTATCTTGAACATTTTAAAACGTCTTTGTGTCACTAGAGAAACATAATTGTTGCATGCAATAAAATGAACAAATCAACAAAATCGAATTTCATTATTTAATATGACACTATCTTTCACAATTTATCTCATACACGTAGATTGTGTATTTATATCGTCAGGGATTTTAGTTAGTTTCGGTTTGACCATCGTTATGAAATATGTGTCAACAGTTGTTTCGTTTTGATTATATTACTTGATTTTTTTATATTATGGAGTATTTTGAACCAGATTGATAAACATGATCAAATCATGGGATGTTTTTACATACTTTTTGTGCTTCAGGTGTCAATAATACATACCATTTCATCATCTATAGCGGGTAGGTATGAAAAGTTCACTTTGTCATTTATCATTATTTGTATCGCCACGATTCACAAGGGAACGATCTCATTATCATACATGTAGCAGCTCTGAATAATGTGTCAAAATAGAATATTTGATTTTTTTTTAATTTTTCCTGGGTATTTTCATCGAATTTTTTTTTCATGCACTGTATATATGCTAGATTATTACATGTTAAAAGTGAGGACAATGTTAGGTTAATCTCATTTTTAAATAGATAGTGAAAGGAAAATCCTGCATGAATGAATATAAATGAGTATGTCATTCAGAATTAAAGGCTCACTTACGTTCATCTCAATAAGGATTTTTTTTTCTTAACATTATCATTTTGATGCACTGTTTATTTCTATGTATGTTTCTAGATTATTACATGTTATCAATGGCAACAATTTAGGTTCAATTCATATTTAAATGGATAGTGAAATGGTGCATTGGGAATATCCTACATGTATGCGCCGTTCAGAACGGAATGTAAATAAGCCTTTTACATTCCGTTCTGAACGGCACATACATGTAGGATATTCCCAATGCACCATTTCACTATCCATTTAAATATGAATTGAACCTAAATTGTTATCTTAACAAGGATCTCTTCTTAACAAAGATCTCTGGGGATTTGTTCTTCATTTCTTCAACAACTTTAATGTATTCTTTAAGAACTTTTAAAAGCTAGCATTCATAATGGTGAAGGAAATAAATTCATTCATTCTGTTTCAATTTACATGAAAGAGTATTTCATAGCCAGATTCTATTTTATGTTCCTTAATAAAAAATAACCCACCCCTTGTTCACAAGTAAAAATGTTGAAAGGAGAATTAGTATCAATGTTAAAAAGAAGAATAAGTTGATACCAATTATGTACATGTATAAATTTAATCTTAAAATATAAGGAACAAAACTATAGAGTGAAAATAGCGAAACATACACGCATATTACATGTACATATCGTCACACAACAATATACCATCATATAAGCATCCGGAGAGGATGTGACCAAAACAAAAGATATTCAAATTCATAGTTCAGAAAAAAAAAACGAAATTCCCAACCAAGTAGCCAGAGAACAGCCGAATGAAAAAAAAAAACAAAAAAAAAAAAAAAAAATAAAAAAACAAAAAAAAAACAAAATGCGTTGCATCTACATAAATCTGTTCTTTAAAAGTCCGAAAGAGAAGTTTCATTTCGATCGAAAAATAAAGATTTGCGAAAGACCAAGAACAAACCATGCATTTTCTCTCTATTTTTTAAAGTTTATTACTATTTATAACTTTTATAAATTGTTATGGTCAGAATGAAGGTTATCGATACTTCAAATTGTAAAAATGATATCGGAAATTGGTTTGTTAACCCTCAAAACCCCTGATTTGATGCGCAACACTTAATATTTAAAGAAAGAATTTAATTTCGTATACTGGTGGAAGGCATTTGGGGCCAATTTGAATTTCCGCCGATATAAAGAGTTGCCCAAGTTTGCCAGAGTGGCAACCAAGCTAGAATCGTTCAGTACTATCCCATAGATAAGAATCATAAAAAAGTTCACAGGAAAGAATATTTCTAGGTCGGCCACAGGTTAGATAAGGCTGTCAAATCGACTAAATTCTTCTCAGTTCGTTTACAAAATCTAACAGAAAAGAAGAGAAACTACAGGCTCACCGGTAAGGCTCACACGAATTCATACAACTAGCCGCTTCTAGAATATTACCAAATCGTATATAAATGCAAGAGGAGGCTGTGATGTGTATGATCCGTATTGTAGAAGTGCTCGCCCGTTCCCCAAACTATGCATAGTGTTTTCTCGTATAATCATGATAGTTATAGTGCGGTAAGAAAATCCTTAAGCTTATAGTCAAAACAATTTGTATTGCTATTTCTTGTTAATATGCTACGAGAATGTATATTTCATTATTAAGGTGTGCCCCTTTAATTTTCAAATGATAAAGCGAGCATGTGTACCGACTCAATCTTTTCTGCAGATTCCATGAATGTAACATCCATTATTATTTTGACTGCCTCATTACCAGTGAGTCAAAGTTGAAACACAAAACAATCAGTAGGTGTTGTAAACCAAAATAAAGTAAACTCAATCAGGATGTTCTGCACAGGGCCAAAGTGAAGTCCTATAGATAAGAGGTATTGCGCCTAAGATAGTTCATGTAAGATAGCAAAATTTTGAAGATGTTAATAGTAACATTATCTCCTTTTGCCTTGGAAAAGAAGTTCAAAAACCAGCAAAATTCATCAGTTGGGATTTTTGGATTGTTCATATTTAAAATAATTATGTTTATTTTTTTATCTATTGAAGTACTTATGTGTATGTATGTATTCAAATGGAATTAAATCAATTTCCAATGAGTTAAAGAAGATCCTGACGATAATCTCAACAGCACTCACAATAGAGCACCAAATTGAGTATCGACGGACCCCTAGCAAGCTAGAGGTGGGATCAGGTGCCCGGGAGGAGTAAGCATCCCCTGTTGGCTAGCCGCACCCACCATCGATTTTCACGCACGAAAATGAAATAGGAAGTGCTTTGGCGACAATGTCAGGGAAAAATATTCAAAATACTTACTGCCAAACTCCTCGCGGGGAACTTTTTTACATTCTCCACACAGCAAAGTGACACAAATGAGTCTAAGAAGATCCTGACCAAAATCTCAACAGCACTCACAATAGAGTACCAAGTTTCAATTCAAAGTATTTTTAAAATATCAATGCCAATGAAGAAGACCTTTTTAAAAGGCCTTTTTAACCATCAATTTACATAAGGGCGACCTGTACTCATAGATATTTTATAGGATTAGGGTTAGGGTTAAATATTAGTGTTTTCACTTTCATGTTGAAGTTGATTATATTATTTGAATCTTCAAAGTAGTTTTTGTAAAATGAAAATTCATTTGATCTTAGACTCCTGATCTACGATTGGTACTTTTCTCTGGTTTACCCTTGTGGATGGCGCTGTTATAATCAATTAGTGCTGCACCGCACACATGTATAACTCCCTTCTGATTAGTCTGAAATTTTGTATTTTTTTCAATTATTCAAATAAAAAAAATGTTTGAGAAGTTGATTGCATTATTTGATGTGGAAATATTTTCCAATAATGTTTTGTAATAGCAGATTCCACAAGAAACTTAAGTTTGGCATTGAAATGAGTTTTTCAAATATAGTGTACACCTAATTTTTTTCAATGAGTTTATTCAAGGTGGTACTGTTTACAATCCTTTTTAGGTAATTTTCTTGTCCTCGGTACTTATTAAGGAGCCAATGAGCTAAACTCCCGCTGTTTTTATATTCTACGAAGAGAGATATTAAAATCAGTTTTTAACCTTCCTTTTGGTCCTACTTACTCAGATACTATAACGTGCATAATATATGTAACATGATTAATGTGATCATCTGTACTAATTAGCACGGCGACGGGTTTATGTAGGCCTCACACTGTCCCGATTATGATATCCGATGGACACACGAATTTGAAATTTTCAATTTCGTGCGAAGTTACTCCCGAATATGGTTAAGATCCGCCCAGCAACCGATGTTTTTACGATGCTGAAAGATGATTACACGATGCTAAAAGATGACTACACGATTGTATCCGAACCGCTCCCGATGACAAAACGACGGGACGAATTTTATCTTAAAACATATCCGAAGGTCATACGAAGACTTACGATGTATTAACGAAGGCTATTAGATTACTTCACGACGTCGTATCTAGAATGCGATGCATCGGATTATAACCAGGAATGAATCACGTTTTGGATGTTTAAAAGTAGCACAGTATCAATTGTTTCCTCCTCCGCCTTTTATTATTTCTGTCTCAGAAAATTACAAAAAAATACCCAAAAGTTAGCAACTCAAATATAAGTTATCGAATATCTGAATCGCACTGTCTATGTAGCATGGTTAGCCAAGATATATGAATGTTTAACGTCTTCAAATTCATTAGCATCATTTTAGAGCAGATAAATTTACAGCATGGACAAGACAAGCACGTTTCGGGATTTAACCCTCGTCAGTGATCCTCAATCTAAACAATGTAATATTGCCAAAATCTGTGAAAATTATGTCCTAAATATACCGAAAGACATAGCCAGATGGATATGTTGTTTCTTATCATGCTCGACCATCTTTGAAAGTTTGCTTTTACAAGGCATATCATTACAGTTCTTTGTGTGAAAGTGTGACTACCAGACGGACAAATAAACCACGGGTTCAGTAGCAGTGTCAACCAAAAATCGTCTTAAAATATCACGAATTTCTTTATAAACATCATTGGTGGAAACAAGTGGATGACGTGACGATTCAATGTAAGAAAGATGAAAATGGTTATATGTCACAACAAGATACTAGTATTACCAGTATTTATAGAAAATACTGAGTCTGTACATGCTCTCTTAGATGCATTATAAGGAGCAATGCTTCTGCCTTCTTTTTTCCTTATCGTAACATTATCAAGGCACGTCATTTTGCTTTATAATGCATTGATTGTGAACTTGCAAATTGAACTTGAAATTTGAAGAAGACAGAGAAGTTTTTATTTTAGTATATTTGGATTAACTTAGAAAAATACTTTAAAACTGGTTTTGAATATTATGTATTTGAAATGTTTTGTTTAACATTTGTGTCTGTCATCTTTTGCATCGGGATCCCATCTTAACGTCATCGTACTGGAGTACGATGACATTACGATGTCATTTCGATGGAATTACGAGGTTGTCACGAAGTCGTATAGCCTTCCTAACTCCATCGGGAGGTTCTTGACACGTTCGTAATGCCTTCGTATGGCAAAATGACCCCGATGGTTCCGATGGTAATTCGAAGGAGAAACGAAGATGTTACGAATACGCAAGATGCCTTCTCGATGGTCTTACGATGGGCAAGATGATTACACGAACCTGTTTCGAAGATGGTCCTTCGGGAGTGACATCGGGAATTTTTTGGCACGCCAAAGATTATGACAGCACTCCCGAAGTTGTTCCCGAAGTTTGACAAATCAAGCCGGCAGTCATACGATGGTTCAAGATGGCCTTACGAATAGCCCGATGATATTACGATCACACCCGAATTTGAAAAAATCCTTTATCGTGTGGCCATCGGCTGCTTAAATCGGGACAGTGTGACGCCAGCATTAAAGCGCCACCTACAAATCATTCCGCACTTGCACTGTACTCTGGAGGAACTTTATTAAATTAGGTTGTCCTTCGTGTTTTGACGAAGCCGTGTTTTGTCCTATTTTCCTTTTAGTGAGCAAGTTCTGATATTTATATTTTCAAAAATTTTGTAAAACTTTTGATTGTTAGTTTTGGAATGATCTGATTTCGGGTTTTGTGTGCGACTTCCGTTCACAGAATTAAAAAAAAGAAGGAATAAATATGCAGTTCTTATGTCTTCCTCGAGGCCTGTGAAAAACAGACAAAATATGCGAACTATGGACATACAAACTAGGAAATTGGATTGAAAATAGATCATTGACCAACTATAACAGAAAGGAGGGGATCTCCATCCATACTTGGTTGGAGCACCCACAGCAAAGTACCAAATCACCCTATGCGAAAACACAGAGTAGATAATCACAGCAAATCATGTAAAAGACACATACGACAAAGGACCATTAACACAAAAGACTACACATAATACAACGAGAAAAATGGTACTGACTTAGGACATCATTTAATGAATTTAGATAATCGATCATTAATTTTGTCGTGAGGAAGCGAGGTATACATATTAGTCAAGTCATATGAAAAAATGTTTTGGCTGGGAAATTTCTAGATTTCAGTTTGTCAATCACATCCCCTGAATTTTTAACAATCCAAAAGAAGTTTACATGGTGTCTTTTAAGACCAGCTTCAGAATACCGTGTCACGCGTTCCTGTGTCGCTGTAACGTGAGATTTATAGACAAAATGTAGTTGAGCAATTAATTGCTTGATATAGCAATGTATCGAAATTTGTAAGGAGATTTGTGCAGTTTTTGTACGCAATATATGGTAGGGATATCCATTTCAGAAATTGAGATGTTGAATGAAGAAACTTTATTGTTATGTTTGTTCAAAATTTACGGATACTTCTATTGCTTTTCATATGAATATTTGTAGACGAGAGTTCCGAAACGAAAGTTGATATGCAGTAACGTTTTCAAATGATTATGGTATTGTTGGCTGCTTTATCTGCAGGTGCAAAGTCATATTTTACATGCAAATTACTTAAAATAGTTTTATGTAAATAACTTGCGAGAGAAATTTGCAAATTGAACAGTTTTCTGTTTGTATTTATGTGCGTCATTATAACAATATTCAATATTTGTTTTAATTTCAGATTGTGTGTACACTGGTCTAAAACAAATAGAAGGTCCAACAAAATGTAAGTTAAGAACTGCCTTCTTCCACAAAAAATGAATCTTTTTGCAGATGACTAATAATATGCTAATTGTATTGTAAACTGATATTCGGCAACGATCGGTAAATCTTTAATGTACCGAGAAACTCAGCTGACAAATATGAATTGTTTATTTCAACATTATTTTGCATTTTCTTTACATTGTCATTTGCAGGACTTCATTCTTATTTATTTGATACCAAACACGAATACAATACACCAATTACATGCTTAGACTTTAATTCACACATAATTGAAATTTTTTGTCATCAAGTTTTTTTAGCTAATAGCCTTTTTTGTTTCAAGTCCGGTTTTATTTTTCCCACTTTCGCGATTGGACATTAAATATGGTTTGTCCGTCCGTCCGTCAGTCGAAAAAACCTTCAGCTTGTCCTTAACTTTTGATAGTAAGTGATAGAGCTTTCATATTTCAAATATGTATTCCTTGTTACAAGAATACCAAAATTTTTGACCTTGAGTTTGATCTACTTTTCAGAAATTTTAACCTGATGACCATAACTTTTGAATGGTAAGTGGTATCGCTTTCATCTTTCACATGTATTTCTTGTGACAAGACCTTTCCATTGATACCAAAAATACTTTACCTTGTGACCTTGATCTTGGAGTTTGACCTACTTTACAGAAACTTTAACCTTGACCATAACTTTTGAATGGTAAATGATAGGGCTTTCATAATTCTTATGCTTATTCAGTGTGACAAGGCTTTTCTATGGGTACCAAAAAAATTGACCTTGACCTTAGAGTTTGACCTACTTATGAAAAACTTTAACATTGACTAGAACTTTTGAATGGTAGTGATACAATGTAGGGCTTTCATATTTCACATGCGACGAGAACTTTTCGTTGATAACAACATTATGACCTTTTGATTTCGTCCTTGGAGGTTGACCTACATTTAAAAACTTCAACCTTTACCATAACGTTTGGATGGTAAATAATAGGAATTTCACATTTCACATCTGCATTTCTTTCACAAGACATCTCCATTGGTAACAAAGGTTTGGACATTTTGACTTTTTCTTGGAGTTCAATCTTTTGATGCAATTTACTCAAACTCGGATAACTCGAATTCTACCTAACTCGAACTATTTTTAAAAGTCCCGTTTCTCCCTCGATTGGTTTCCATGCATTTTTACTCTTGATAACTCGAATTCCGATTTCTCGAACTTTTCGTTTAGTCGAAATAATTCTTAGTTCCCATATCTCATTTTACATTGAAAATTTAACCCGATAAGTCGAACCACAGATGAATTTTAATTCTTAAACAAAAATCAATTCATTTTAAGGAGATCGATGGACAGATATTAGATACGTTCTAGCTATGGAGTTGCACTACATACATGAAAGGTAGCTTGATCGTTTAAAGAAGACAACACAAACGTTTGTGAACGGTGATAGATAAAGGGAATCATATGAAACTTAAGAATAAGAGAAGGGATTCTGTTAGCATTTTTAAAAAGACAAATGCCCAAAAAGAGGGGGACCACAATTCCTTGAATTTAATTTCTGAAATAATTTCAAAATGATCGTTTCGGAAAGACCTTGTCAAATATATATAATATTAGTGATGTTTTCTCGAAAAATTAAATGAATAAAGTTTCGATGTCATTTTTCGTGGGACTCCTCTAATCGCACGGTTGTCAAATTTTGTTACATCGATGATAACTTTTTCTACATTAATGTAACAAATTGTAATGTGATGGAAAAAGGTTCTTGCACACCATCCATTCTTTAGTTATTGGTCGACTACCTTAATACATGAAATTTTCTTTCCAAAACTAGAACAGTTTTAACCAGAATTCATCACAATTACAAAGTCCTCGCAGAATAGGTCCCAAAAGGATACAAAGAGGTAGAATAATGGATCGAATAAGACACGTATTCTGTTTTGTTCAGAAGTGAAGGCAACCTATTTTCAGGCAAGAACTGGAGACAAGTCAAAAGGAATCTGAGTTTTGTTGACGTGTTTTTTTTTTTTCTTTTTCGTGCCAAATATGAAAAACAATTCTAAATATATACTCAAAATATGATCGAATGAAATGTACGAGAATTAAGAACGAAATAGACAAGCAGGAAAATGTCTGCAATCCATACAAATGCACTCTCCATCAATAATCCAACCATTCCGGATAACGTTGGCGCATATCCCAGTGAACTGTAAATCAAAGAAAGAACTGAAAGCAGCACTTCAACCTCCTACCTAGATATACTACTATCGACCTCTGACAATGGAAATTTGAGCACCTCTTTTTATGACAAACGTGATGATATTAATTTTACCACCAAAAACTTTCTCTTTGATGTGCAGCAACATTCCCTCACCGCCTGCCTCAGATGTATTCATTACACAACATATACGCCACACAAGAGCATGTTCTAACTTCTAAGTACGAAAACTCCATGTTAAGGATAAAGAGGATTGCCAGTAAGCTTCTTGCTTATTTAGGGAAACGACTTAAGATGTCGCTGAAGAAGTTCTACTGCCGCTACACAAAACTTATTGCAAACTACGACATTTCCCAATCAGAGATGATTAAGGACATTCTTGACTACGACTTTTTGAATTTACCGTCTTTTACCTATTTTGACAACCGTATTTGACACGTTTCTATTTGGGCGTTGCATGCAGTTAGAGAACACTCACTTCTCCCGGGGACCTGATCCTTTTTCCATTCGGGGGTTCGTGATTGCCTTGTAAATGGAACTTACTCAATTGACCCTTCCGATTGCGGGAAAATAAATGCTGCAAAATTTCGTGTCGGCGCCGTGGTCTAGTGGTTAGGGCGTCGGGCCAGTGACCAAAAGGTTGCTGGTTCGAGCCTCACTAGGATCATGGGACGGTCGACATATACTCCTCTATGTTCTGTGTTTATATACAAAAATGTTGTTCTCTGTGTGTTGTTTACATGTCTGTGGTGTCATATTCCACTAGATCTTTGACTCTTGAACTACGATTGATAATAAAAAATAAACATAGACGTCTTGAAGTTAAATAACATAAACTATTTATTAAACGAGTGAACAAAACAAAAATATTTACTTCTTACAAAGGTACGTCCTACTTCCGTTCTTGACTGTAACGAACTGCTTTAAAATTTGTTCTGTCCAAAAATACCGACAGACGTTGCATGATTGGTGGAAAATGATGCTGCAGTACCCACTTTTCATAAGTTAATCGGACTTGGCTACATGTTCCCTCCGGGACTCCTGGTCCACCAGCAGTGACACTCAAAAGTGGAACAAATATTACACGTCTTCGAATTCTTTACATCATTTGTGAACAGATAAATTTGCAGCATGGCCCAGACACGCACGTTTTGGGTAATGATCCTCAATGCAAACAATGATATATGGCCAAAGGCTGAAATTTATGTCCAAAACACCGAACGGCGTAGCAGGATGGGTGGGAAATGATGCTACAGGACCTACTTTTCGGAAATTTCGAGAGAATTTTGTGATGAGAATTTCGAATGCGTTTGAAGAAACAATTAACGATAAACATTTTGTTTGTGTTTTTAGAATATATCAATGTGATATATATTTCATAATCAATATGCTATGTATTTTCATTGTAGACAAAGAAGCATTCAAGCTAGGAGCAGATCCTAGAAAGTGCTTCGGAGAGAAAAGTAAGAATCTTCTATTATTAATACCAAGAATAAGTGTATCCAGAAATTCTTCAAAAGACTGACTTTTTCTCACTCGAGGCTTAGCCAAAATAGTAGTATTAGCTAGGGCATAATTGTTGATCCGTCCTCGCTTTAATGAAAAAAAAGTTTTTAGGTGCAGTAGTGGTTCTTTTTTCCCTTTTCAATCCCTCACTATAATTCAATTGTTTTTATTTTGTTTTTCATTTTTGATCATAAAATAATAGCTATTCAACTGAGCGCTGCACTTTGTAACATGAAACGCATCTATTTAAATTTGCCCAAGTAACGTCACAGTATGTATTAGGTATAATAAAATCTTCAACAAAATGATTTAATCACCAAACATGTATTCAACAATGATAGATTAAGAAGTAGAGTGATTTGATTGTGTGGTCTTTTTATGTGTGGTTTTTTATGTTTCATGTTTCTATGGTTTAAGTTGGTGTTCCTTGTCCCTTGCTCTGTGTTTTTTGCATTATTTATTTTGAAGTTTTGCCTTAGTTGCTAAGACCGAGTGTTGTTGGAGATCCCCTACTTTTTTGAGTCATAGAATACATGCAACATATATAAAAGTAAAATATATTCTTTTAAATAAACGGTGTGAAGTGTGAATTCATTTTTATTATTTTGTTTGGGATTTTAAAAAATGACGTTGATGCAACGCAATGGACCTAATCCTTAAAATATCAAAATTAACATCAATATTTTTATCATCCTGTTGATTTTTATAGCTGGGAGATTTGATTGTGATTACAATGGATCTTTTATCACGTTAAAACAAGACTGTGTCTGTTCGTATCATCAGTTAAAAGAGGGATTAAGACCAGAGGGATTCTGCGACATGTCCGAGGATGCCATAAACAATATTAAATGTAAGATACTAATTGTAATAAATAAGACGTAATTGTAGTTTAATTGCATAAAAATATAACAATTTCATGTATCCAACTCTGCTGTCAGACAGCAGGAAGCTTCTGGACAGAAATGTGTTAATGCATCTACCAGTCATACAGGCGAGAGCAAACGAAAAGGTGTTATCGACAACGACACATATTATTATCTCATTTTTTAATATAGAAAAATAAGTTGAAATAAACTCATAAAAATAAAATCAAACCTCTCTAAATGTTTCAGGTGAAATGTGTAAAGAGAATAGTAAGAACGGGCCTTGTCTTAAAGGTTCTTTACCTGACATCTGTCCTGATATCTTGGCTCAGGAAATAAAATGCAACTGCACTCCTGGTTACGAGGGAGCATTTTGTGACATGGAAAAAGTGAGCATATGTTATTATCCTTTGCTTTGTTAAATTCAAATAATTTTGAATTTGTACGGGGCTGCTTAAAAAGAATTCACATGACGACACCTATAATTCATTTCGTTCTTATATTGGACTGTGAGGAAAATGTCTATAAGGTTATGACCTTTATGATTCAATGATGTGATTTTATTGCTGTTTGTTCCTATAAGTATGTGTTCCATTGTTGTTACTATCGGGGATCCTCCTTTGTAATTTTCAAGGTTGCGTATGCCTCTTGATTATCATTTTAAGATTCTGATCTCGGCTTTCTGTTTAGCTTCCATACTCACTCACTTTATCCTTCATTGTATTAGATGGAGTCAGAGAAACACTATAACCTTTGGTTAAAGTACATGTAACCGCAAGTTAAGAGTCACAATCCATAAGGCATATGAGACTAAGAATACATTAAAAGGTGAGATGGGAAGCGATGGGAACCAATGGTATCAAATGTAACATCAAGAGCAACGTACTACATGACAGAACAAACTAGAGACAATAAAATGGTGCTCACATGTTTGTTGGACAACCACATTATTTGCCATCGTAAAAAGGTCATATAAAGTCGTCACCACTTAGTTTTCTACATGTAGTTTTCTTATATTTAGCATTTGAGTTGCACCGATGCTTGTGTACCTAGCTGTGTATTTCAATTTTATATGAATTCGGGTTTTTTTGTGGCAGATGTACATTTCGCTGTTTGTAATAAATCACAACATTGGAAGAAATATTTCCTATTTATGGAAGTCATGTGATATTGACTGAAATGATCAATCTATTTCTCCCCGAATTGAAATGCGTATATGTTGTTGTTCTTTAATAAATAATTTCCTGCAGGAAGTTTTATTTTCCTGCAGAAATAGCCTGCAAAAAATAATTCCTGTGTGAAAATAAAAATCCCTGCAGTAAATTATTTTGCCTATGGGAATTACAAAAAAATTTAATTTTCTGCAGGAATTTAAAATTTCATGCAGGATGTTAATTAATGGTGAATATCTCAGGTACAAGGTGGTACCAGGTAAAACAGTATGGATTCTGACTAAGTTTGGTACCCCCTACCTGATGGTAGTATTGGTTTATAGTATCTCCAAGGGTGGATGGGTGCAAAAATGAACTAGCGTGCAAGTTCATAATCATTTTGCCCACTATTTTAAACTTCTGTTTTTCTATTCGTATACAAAAGTGGTTTTGCTCGATGACTTCGTTTGCAAGTTAATATAATTTGAACGAAACATTCCAAGGTTGAAGATAATTCAGTCATCCTTGAAATAATAGCACAGAAGCAGTACGTTTTAGAATGTCACCTAGAAACAAATATCAAACTTGACAACATGTAAAGATTAAAAGTTGACATAATGCGACAGACACCACGGGTACCTGTTGTTTCCTGTATCAGAGTGTTAGGTGACGTTTGACAGGGATCAAGTACATGTTACCATAGATTCTATCAGTTTTATGCGGTCTACCTGGTGTGTAAGCAAACATTTAAGGCTCATACAGTCATGATCGTAAATTTATGTATTGATAGTGTAAAATATTATCTATGAAATGTGAAGTCCTCCTTGTCATGCCAATTTTTTAGAATGGCAAGCATTTTTCTCTCGTTATAATCACATTGACAGGAATTCAGAAGTCTTCAAAAAGTACTTTTGTTCTGAATTCATTTTCTGACATAAGGCAAAACATTATTGCTGTTCTGATTTTTGCTCTTAATTTGCTCATACATCTACCCGTATAAGTCTACCTGGGCCTGTCACGAGCAAAATATTTTCCTTACAAAAAGAACGGACATGAGCTTTAACTATAAGACAAAATTCGATTATAGTGCAGCAGAAAGTATTGATTTATTTCAAATTCACAAATTAATAATAATAACAAATTCAGGTACACACACATAAATATATGATTAAGAAATATATTATAAATTATTCGGAAACAAATGAAATTTAAGGCAGATGACGGTCACTTTTCGTGATTGTCTACTCTGCGTTTTTGCATAGGGGAATTCCGATATTTTGCTATAGATACCTTCATACGAGTCTTGTTGGAGTTCCCAATTTTCTGTCATAGTGAAGTAGTCCTGTATAGTAATACGGAAGTGCTCCAACTCTATACCTTCCATCAGATAATTTATAGCGTTCGTATATTTTATATCGCAAGTAATACGCTATCCAATGCCTAGTTGAAAGTGAAAAAAAATATCACTAAGGGTTACTTATGTAATGTCAAAAGTTATGAAGTCGAAACCAGTAGCAAACCAAAGATTCATTAAGGAGACATAAATAATTTTTTTATCATGAAATGAACTTTTAATGAGTTTGGTACAGGCAGAATTATACATGTAGTATTACTTTTCTATTTTTCTTTTAGGTTACATTAGCGTGTACCAATATTAAACTGAAAAGCAACGAAAGTATTCGCGAGTGTAATGAATCCGACTTGAAAATGCCATGCTTAACAAATGGTGCAATTGGAACAAACTTAACGTTTCAGTGCCAAAGCATTGTCAACGGTAAGTACTATCATTTTTTAGAAAATATCTATTACATAAATATGACTTTTTATGAGAAATATGCTTGTAATGATACAATTGTCGATGTCGTTCATAATATTGTAAGAGTCGTAAGAAAATACGTTTCATGATGGTATATAATCATTGTTTTTATTTTGGATATCTTCGAAATCGTATGATCTATAAGAATAATCAGACGAAACTGTTCCAACTTTATACCTTCTTGAATAAAATTTCAAACCAATGTATTATCCACCAGACACGTGTTTCGGATATTATCATCAGTGATGCTTCCAGTCAAAATGATTTTCATAAGCCGCCAAAATTCATTTCATTAGCGCCCTCTGGTTTTTTTTTTTTGGTACATGTAGACGATTTCCACTAAGAGGATGTTGCATCTGAACACACTCGCATGACCAGAATTTGTGAACAGCACAAAAGATAAATCACATATGGAAGGTGAAATATCATCATATTTATGTAGTACCCGAAACGTGCATGTCTGGTCTATGTTGTTAATTTATCTCGTCTTAAATGATGCTATTGAATTTGAAGACGTTTAACATCTACCTACATGAATGAGCGAAGTTAGTTTTACCTTTATAGATTAGATTGACCTTTGTAAATGGCAAAACGACCCAAAAGCTTGAGCAAATGCAGAAGAATACAAATGGTTGAATAAGCGGAATAGGGTAGAGTCATTCATTTCTGTCAAAATTTATACGCATTCAATCGATACTGATTTGAAGTCCTCTTTCTACCATCATTTAGAAATTGAATATCACTATTGTAAATGAAAGAGGAATTTAAATCATATCAAGGCATATATGAAATATGAATGGAAATCTCAATAGATAAAGAAGATCCTGACGACAATCTCCACAGCACTCACAAAAGAGCACCGAATTGAGCATCGACGGACCCCTAGCAAGCTAGATGTGGGACCAGGTGTCCGGGAGGAATAAGCATACCCTGTTTGACTATCCGCACCCACCGTCGATGTTCACGCACGAAACGAAAACAATATCTAAAACATGCACTGTCTGAGGTTGTGTCTATATAGAAAGTGCTATGGCTACCATGTCAGGGATATTTTCAAAAACACTTACTGCAAAACCCCTCGCGGGAAACGTTTTTACGAGCTGCACACGACTAAAGGCATAGCTTTGACACATATGAGATTATAACTATCAACCATATGTTGTCATGTGGGATGAGAAAAGCCCACCCGAGGGGTCTGGTTTCTGGTCAGGGAACGAGGGTCATCCTACTTGACAAACATATGCTTGATCGTTTTCCTCCCATTTCTAGGGGCCTTTCTTGAAATTCCATGAAATCATGAAATCGTCAACTTTATCGAAATCGAAAATGAAGGTATATTCGTTTTCAGTGCCATCATAAATGGTTTATTCTAAAAGAATAAAAGAAAAGACTTAGAATGTAGAAAAAAAGAGTTTTAAAACGACGTTTTTGTTGAGAGGTCTCCGCTTTAGATGCAAAAATCATGACGTCAGAATGGATAAAAACGACGTCACAATATGGATACGGTCTATACGGCCGACGTCAAAAGTCACGCGAGGGCATGTGGGATACAGTGACCCTACATGACGCGTCGCTATGGGCAAACTCTATCCCACATGGGGGCAAATTGGAGAAAAAGAAGTAAACAGAGTGACGGAAAATTTGAATCCTTCAAAATAAAGAACTTCAATTTATGTATTGGTAGTAGAGCTGCAACGATTCACTGCGGTGCACCGAGAATCGCGATTCTTAGCTCTGACTCGAATCGCGAGTCGTAGTGGTCAAAAACGATTCGAGTCGAATAATCTAAATAATGCAGAAAAACGTTCTTATTTCACCTTTAAAGTATTCACTATTCGCACAAATCGCAGGATTCCCAATAAGAATAATTTAAGGTGATCATTTAGAATAAAAAGTTAACCTTTGAAGTGCATTTTACCTAGCAATTCGTAAGAAAATACAGGGTCAGAGGAAATTCGAAACGGCGACTTTTACCGCATTTCAACTAGCGCGCTAGTGCTACCCCAAATTGAAAATTGCCTCTTTTAAAGTATTTTACCTATGCACTTCTTTGTGCAAACTGGCTAGTTATCATATATCTTTTGTACACAGTATTGAATTTATATCACCAGAAGGCCGTTCTGTGGAAAGGGGGGGGGGTGGGGTTGGCTTGAATAATATTTCCACATGATACATAAACATATATATCATACAGTGCTTTCACATGAAACTGGGTATTTTATGCATTTTTATACCCCCGCCATAAAATGGTGGGGGTATATAGTGATGCACATGGTTTTTTTTAGATTGAAATTAAATTTTTCAAATCAAAGGAAAAAAAAATTAAATATCCTTGGAAAATTATATTGCAAAAAACTCGAACCGAAAAATATCGAATCGAGACATAAAAATCGAAATCGAACCGAATCGAGAAGTTCCCGACTCGTTGCAGCTCTAATTGGTAGTCATCAAAGTATTAGGCAAATTATGTAGCTTGGCCTGTTCTCATTAAAGGCCATGTGTGGGAGAGGATTCAATGAAAGTTCTTTGCTTTTATTGAGTATTGCGGAATACAAAGTTATTTCCCATTTGAGACGGTATCTGACGTAAAACAAATATGACGTCATGAAAATGGTATGGTAACGACGATTTTGTACCGTCGTTTCCCATAGTTCAGGGACTATTTCCAAATGGGAAAGAACTCTGAACTTCAAAATTACCGAATAAATAACATGACTGTGATAATTTGATAGATTTGTGCATCCTCGTCTTTTATTCAAATAGGTGAAAACACTATAGAGGCATGTCAAAAGATATCAAAGATTACTCGGAGCTCATCTGAAGAGCATAGTAAACAACAATCTATTACACAAAGTATGTATCTCCGACTAAGGATTGTCTTCTTGATTTTTTTTCGAATTATTCATATTACTCTTTGTTGTATATATGCATTTCTAAATTATCCGTTCGTGTAAAACATTTTTTTATAGTAAGGTACGGTCCATTTGATATTCTGAGGAGGGGGCTTTGGTTTTTGTGGGAGCAAGATTATTTTTTTCGCCCTGGACCGGAGCAAAATTATTTTTTTCTTGCAAAGCAGGAGCAAGAATTTTTTTTCTAACATTTATAGTGATTTGCAATATTATATTAAGAATGTTTGTGTTTTATCAATAGAAATGTTTAATTTTTACTTAAAAACTCTAAAATATTACTTTGTTTTTATGCAAAGATTTAATTCACTTCTAAATAAAATAATTTACGATAAAGTCCTCAGTAAACAAAATTTATAATAGGTACAAGTGAGAGCGTCTAAGGGGAAATGTTAATTGGTGAAAAATTGAAATTTTCCTTCCAAGCTTGCGTTTCACGGTCTTGTTTGTGTGATGTCATCTTACAGTGAGGAGGTTATTTTACACCACAATTGTACGTTCTTCGAGACCTCTGGGTAATTGGAGAAGTGAGAGGGTTGTGCGCACATAATCCAGGATAACGACACCATTTGCTACTTGCGTGACAAATGGCCGTCCAAAGTCGGCACCGGTTGCCCATTGGTCTCGTCGGTTTATGTGTAGTCCTTTGTGTTTGATGTTTACATGTCGTGTGTCTCTTTTATGTCTCGTGCTGTACTCGTCTTTTGTGTTTTTGCATCGGGGTGTTTTTGGTGTTTTGCTGTTGATGCTGCGGCGGGGTCTTGTTGGAGATCTCCTCCCTTCTTGCATAAAAAATTTGACTATATGATGATACATGCATCTATCAATAGGAATACATTATATTGATAATATAATTAAGCCTTTAAGGAAGCCCTTTTTTCATTAACGTGCATTCTTTTGATGTTTTCAAAATGAACTTCGCCATCACAGAAATATATGTTTGGCGAGCGAAGCGAGCCGACATTTTTTGTGTACTTTTTATTGAAAACTGTGGCGAGCGAAGCGAAGCGGAAAATTTTCAGGAATTTTAAGCGAAATTTTATGGTATTTATCAAATTCAGATAACTTGTAAGAGGAAGATTATTTTTTTCATCAAAATTCATAGCAGAATATCATGCGGACCGTGCCTAAAAGTATATTTATTTTTTACCAGACAAGACCACGATGATAGCAGTAACCGTCCCTTCAGTTATTGTTGTCGTCATTGTAGGCGGTGCAGTGGTATTGACTATCAGGTAATCAAAGCTAACTATCTTGTTCAATGGAAATATAAACTCGCTGGATTTTTTCTGTTTCCTTGACGTCTTCACCTCTTTTTAAATCGATTACTGATACAATATTTCAAATATGAATAGACATCGAAGAAGTACCAATCTATTATTCAGTCTCAAAGTTGAGAAGGCAAGACAAAATCATTAGAATTTCCATTGAAACAGATGCGAACCTTGGAATAAAGAGTTTCCGAAGTGAGAAGTGAGACCAGGTGCCCGCGGACAGTCAGCGTCTGTTTGCATGCAACACTCGTCGCAACAGTTCCATCACTGGTGTAAAGCAGATGCACGTACCATCGGGTACCTACATCTTGTGGGTTTATTTCGCTGTGTGAATGCAGGGTGTTCATGCTGGAGATCATTCCCTTTTCTCTACATTCCATCATGGCGACAGACGATGCTGATTCGTATGTTTACATCCTTCATTAGCAACAAAAAACACAGTTCATGATTTACACACTCAACGTGAATACATGTATTATGTATGGAAAAATGCTGGAAATTAAGCAATTTCATATAATTGGTTGTAAAATATTCAGTGTATGTTGAGATTATGAAAATGACAAGGAATAAGGTACCAGTGTTCAAGCAATGATTTGTAGTACCTATATCAATTTGATTCTGATTCTAGAACTGATATACAGGAAGACGTGATCAAAGTATTTAACTGATTGATAATGATAATCCAAATTTGCTGATTATCTTAACACAATCTATCCATGTGAACTAGAGGTGAAAAAAACCACTGAAAGCATTAACTCTGCTTCATATTTAGATCTCGTGATATCTTTTGACGAAAATGGTCGCTTGAATGTTTAATTGGATTGTATTTACTACTGGAATCTCCATGGAAGCTTCTGCTCAATCGAAAACTATTGTAGGTGGCGCTATGAAAATCAGAATCAGATTAAACGAAATTGACCATTTCATCAGAGCTTAAGGCGAACAAACTTTTCGACTACCAAAATACAAGATTATTTATTTCATTGGGGATTGGTGGTTAATCATGCTTCAAATCTTAAGGAAGTATAACAGTTGATACACGTTCTTAGAAACATTTAAAAGACAGCCATAGTGTACATTCCATTCTTTATTTTACAGGTACAGGCGGAAAAAGAGGAGAAGAGATGGACCGACTAATAACCATGAGTCTAATCCTCTCAGTGATGGTAATGACACAGATATCGGTTTATAAACATAGCTGAATGATACTGAATATCACATTCCACATGCCTTACAACAATCCGTTATGTAACTACATTTCAAATTTCCATTTTATTATTTTTTTTTATCTGATCATCTGCAATAATGTTTTTCATAATCATACATGATATACTCGTATTTTTAGTTTTTTTTTCAGATATTGTTGGCAATGCACAGTCATAAACGTTTGATAATATTGGATACCAAATTACGCCTCTTCAGCATAAGTATTTTCATTTTTAATACATAAAATGCAAAATGTGATCATGGAAGATAATGTAAAGTGGCATGATTAAGCTGAAGCCAAACACTACTATTAAAAAAATCTTGCATGATCACATTTCTTTTTAGAAGCATGTTGTCAAATAAAGCGAAGTGAAATGATTTACATGTTGGAGGCACACATGCATCCGTCTTAGAATTATGTATTCGTTTTGGGTTTTGATATTGTTGTTTCATATCTGTTTGTCTAGAACAATTTTAACCTATATTGAAGATTTTTATAGCATTGACATATCTATGTAAAAATGGCTGTCCGCGAATCGGATTATATTTTGTTTGTGCATCGGTTTTGTCTATACATCGATAGAAAAAAATGATTCCAGTCATTTCTTATAATTCAATTAAATTACTATTTTTAAAATCATCTAGTTTATTTTGCAATTGACGTCATTTTAGCATTGTTGATTTTCAAGTCCAAAACTTGCGACGTAACATTTGAACAGGCCCACCGTAGCGGCGCTCGGCGTTAGTAACGTCATAATTTTACTTTCACGGTTAGTTAGTGACCTGATACGGAAAAATACATGGTGTGAAAGAAAACCCGTATCGGGCGAAGCGAAAGCCGAGCCCGATACGGCTTTTCTTTTCACACCATGTATTTTTCCGTATCAGGTCACTAACCAACCGTGTAACAAATTTATCACGTCGAAGATCTCTAACTGTATGTGTGGGGGTCTCTGTATCATACATTCACTCAAATGTCTTCCCTTAAGCGTATCAATCTTTGAAAATAATTGTTATTTTTTAAAGTGTATTTTCCGAATTAATTTCAAGGTTTTTTTTCGTCAATTTCTGTTGATGAAGTCTGCCCGAATCTCTTGGTCGCCGCCATTTTGTTTTGCTACGTCGGCACGATACGACGTCACGTTGACGTCACAATAAAATACGGATTTACAAGCCTGATACGGCTTTTTTCACGGCGTCATTGTCTATACAGATATAGCTAAATTTTCGCTCCGTATGTTTGTATAGGCGTTATACAGACACTACGGAAGTAATTAAATTAAATAAATTTGAAATGTGATTGTCCTTGAAAAGATATACTGTTCATATTTGACCATTTTTCGAGGATCGTATGTCTCAAATACAATTACATATTATGTCTCGTAGAGGTGCTGTATGGGAATATATGCAGAATGCTTATTCATGTATATGTTGACAAAGGACTAGGTGAGCTAACCCGTCAATTTGGCCAAATAATTTCGAGAAAAATGCTTTTATTAAACGAAAAGTTAGTTATAATTTATCGCAATGTTGAATGTTTGATGAAATGCGACTTCATGATTTTCGGCCCTCGTAGTGTCACATTCTTGATATATGGTGTCATATTCTGACTTGAATCATGACTATGACATCGTCCCATTGTCTTTTTGAAGATAATTTCAAACCAATTAATTATGCACCAGACACGTGTTTCGGTAATTTAAATCTTCATCAGTGATACTTCTAGCCAAAGTGATTTTCAGACGCCACAAAAAATCATTTCAGTAGCGCTCTCTGGTTTTATTTTCTTAAATCTAAATTTGTGCATTTAAGCTATGCGCGGCTCCAAATATCCTGTGGGGTCGTTTCAGCAGCATATCCAAATAAAATCTGTTCAAAATAGCATTGGAGGAATGGTGCTAAGATGTTGACCTCCTTCAATTTCAATGGTATTTTTGGATGAAATGACAAGTTTCCGAAATAGCAAAATAGTATATTTCATGTCAAATTGATTAAGGGCAAAAAAAGCTTCTTTCAGTCGACAGAGCTGGAAAGATTTAATTAATACACTTAACAACATCCAGACATGGGGAACGAGTTCAATTGTTCCACACTGCAAGAGGAAATAAGTGTGAAGTAGAAAATTCTGGTTATCTGAACATCTTTGAAAATAAGGCTGAAATGGGAGGGTTACCACACCTACTCCTTTATCTTAAGCATCAAATTGTATGACTCTATTAAATCCTGATGTTCTTTTGCAAAGAGTTCAATACAGCAGTTTAGCTGAATTTTGCTGAATTAGTGTGGAAATAATTTAAAAAAGTACTGTCTCCAGATGACAAGAATTCATTGGAAGTGGTTATTTGAAAGAAACTCCAAACAAAACATTTTCGTCCCACATCACTAGCAGCTGAACAAGTGCCTCTAGAGTGATATAATAAGCATATGAAAAGACCTACGAAAGAAACGCTTTTTCCATAGATTTTTTTTCAAAGCTAGTGGGATTGATGCCTCGGCGGGGCTGGAACCCGTCGGAATTTAGTTCTGTATCTCCACATTAAAAGCTCTTGCAGATTTATGTATTTAGAGATTTATACAATAGAGATATACTCAAAAAGTAACTAATCATGCTTTAGATAAAGAAATCAATTTGCGTAGGGATACTTCATTTCACACATGATTAGTCATATTTCTCTCGATTATATGAACATTCAAAGATATATTAACACTGCTGAAAAAGCTCGATGATTGATACATTGCTTTATTGAATATGAAGTACATTTGTTTCTTCAATATACTGCACTTTACAGTTTACTAGTATGTTTCAAATAAATGGTTCACTGTTATCTTCGCCGTAATCTATTATATCGTATTACCTTCATTATAGGTGAAAACAAAACATTCAAATATATATTCAAGTGTAATTAAGAATTCGTTCCAAACGTCTTCGCATAATTAACGCTTGCCTACTTGTGTATACTTGGCGTTTCATGTGCTGCAATAGTAAAATGGTAATTGTTGTTTTATAAGACATTTCTACTTTTTATAATGCTTTGTTTTCTGCCCTATCGTTAATATAAGTTTCCTTTTAACGAAATTGCTCTCGATGAATAAAGTTTTTAAACATGTATAAATCTTGTCAATTATTTGACTGAATTTTACGGATGATCAGGTAATGACAATCGAATTTTATTTTCGTTGATGCTCCAAAAAAGATGGAAGCAGATCTCCCCAAAATGATTCCTAATGTTGACACAATCATCCTGATGTCCATTGTTTGATGGTACTTGCTCGTGCATTTTTCGCTAAGCAAACATCGTATGTATTTGTAGAAAAGAAAGGAGGGGATCTCCAACAACACTAGGTTACAGCACCCACAGCAAAATCCCAAAACACCCATGCAAAATACACAGAACAGATACCCACAGAAAGAGACGCAAAAGGGACAAGGAACACCAACTCACAACATAGAAACATGAAACATAAAAGACTATTCTCATTAAGAAGAACAACTCTTTATTATGAGAAACACAGAAAACATCCCTTAAACGGACATTTGCTACAGGTATAGCATTGTAAAACGTCTTTAAATTCAAAAGCATCATTTAAGAACATATAAATTTGCAGCATGGACCAGACATGCACGTTTCGGGTGCTGAACACTCTTCAATGATCCTCAATCTAAACGATGTAATATGGCCAAAGAGTGGGAAAATTATTATGTCCGAAAATGTACCGAAAAACGTAGCAGGATGAGTGCGATATGATGCTACAGGACACACCTTTTAGAAATTTCAAGAAATTTTGATAACAGAGATTTTCGAATGCGTTGAAGAGACTGTTAATCTTGTTAACCAAAGATTGCATTTTTCATTGACGAGGAATACAGATATTTCTGCATATGGAGCATACCCTGTGGAATATTTATACAGACATTAAATTTTGTTATACTCATGCCCAAGTCGGCGTCTTTGTCTGTATCAAAACCGTTTCTGTAGATGAAAGATCAAGGTCATGAGGTAAATATGTTGATATAAATGGATAGGCTGTTACAAGGAATACATATGTGAAAAATCTAAATCCTATCACTTACCGATTAAGAGTTATGCCGAAGTTTTGAAAAAAAGTCAAAGGTCAAGGTAAACGATTTTGGTATCAATGGTAAGGTCTTGTAACGAAGAATTATACATAATAATATTATGTGAAATATCAAAGACCTATCACTAACCAATCAAAAGTTATGCCCAATGTTAAAGCTTTTGAAAAGTAGGTCAAAGGTCAAGGTCACAAGGTTCAAAATATGGTATCAATAGAATGGTCTTGTCACAAGGAATACACATGTAAAATATCAAAGCTCTGTCACTAATTATTCAAAAGTTATGTTAAAAGTTTTTGTTACGGACAAAAAGATGGACATGCCAAAAACTATATACCCTCGAATCGTTTCGATTCCGGGGGCATAAAAAGTACGAGGAATGAAAGAGGTTATTTTCGTGCTTCTTTTAGATAAATAATGAGATAATGTCGCAGTCGCGGTTCTCCACTTAACACGGAGGAAGAACATATATACAAAAATACTTAACAAAAAAAAAAAAAAAAAAAACAATCCACATAAAACAAACAAAAAATCTAAACATTATTAGTTATTAGGTTTGTTACTGACCTTACACGGAAATCTGTCGGGTTGATAAAGCCCATAGAAGGCGAGGCGCTTGCGCCGAGCCTTCTATGGGCTTTATCAACCCGACAGATTTCCGTGTAAGGTCAGTAACAAACCTAATAATTGATTTGTTTTGTCGAGGACCATTTTGACATGGTGATTCCTACTGTCCTCCTGCTTTACCAAGCAATAGTGCTGTAAAGTTTTACCCAGTTTTGCTAATTGTCGGCCATTGCCTTACAAATTTTTGAAACTGACTTTCCACAAGAATTTGTCGGGCAGTCACATGACCAAATTCAAGCATTCCCATTGGGTCAAACTAGTCCGAGGCAAAACAAATGAGAATCAATGTAATGTTAAAAGTTTCATGGTGGCTCAAATGTTTTAGTGACTGCGTCGAGTAGGAGAAAATCCATATCCGGCCAAGATATTTTAAGAATATTACACACTTATGAAGACGACCAACAAACTAGGAAATGTTACACTTTTCGATAGCAACTTATCGAAAGAAGTCAAACCAGTGTGTGCCCGTAATCGACTCTTGTCGACATTCTGCTATTCATTTTCTGTAAGTATACGGCATAATATGGTTATACCGGTCTTTCGAAGATGTGGTGACGGCGCAACCTATACCATAAGGGCTCGGGTTACCCTTTAGATAATGCCTCTCTATTGTTAAGCGTCAATAGCAAGCTGATATAAAAATACATGAGGCTCTCTACAAGCATTGTCTGATCAGTAGCATGTGGTATTTATCACCTGAAAAAAGTCCGATAAACTTTCAGATTGGAATAGATTCAGGAGGCATTATCACAAAAGCTACACATCATAGATAAGATTTTCCTATGAAAGAAAGTTAGGAAGGTAATCCCTATCTTTCATATCACGTCATACAACAGTGAATGAAATTGTCGATATTGAAATATATGTTCCATAGAACCAGTTATATCGTACTAGACACGTGTTTCGAATTTTGAATACTCATCAGTAGTTCGTCATGTCAACCAGTTTAAATAAAGCCGAAGTGAATTTTCCTGGCGCCATCTCAACATCCGAAACTTCAATATTGGGATTTCCATATAAGAGTTATGTTTCTTTTGCCGCATAATAACATGTTACAAAATATTACATCTAAAAAAATCATGTTTTTATTTTTTTCTGCAATTCCGACTTGTGAATAAAAGACTTAGCAAATGTTGAATTGTTTCATTTATTCGTTCATTTTACCATAAAAAAATGAGTGTGCTGTAAGGTTAATTCTTACTTGAACATGTTTACTGTCATAATATGTATATATACATGTAGTATGATTGAACTGTCCAAAATAATTTGACTTTTGTAACAAAAGAAATAATTGCATGGTAATGTGATGATAATCGACGATCGCTTATATTGCAGAAATCTCTCGAGAAGCGCTGATTATTGCAAATCTTAATCCCTATCTGTCTGGCATTTGAGAAATAACATAAATTCCATTTGAATTACCCTTACATGAAGGTAGCAATAGAAATCACAAGTCAATTTTCCCGATATGAACAAGATCCTCCACACAATAACGTTGCCATGATTACTCGAAACGAAGTTTGTCACCGGGACGAAGCCATTCAACACATACAAAGAAGATCCTGACGACAATCTCAACAGTACTCATGCAACGGGGTCTTGTTGGAGATCTCCTCCCTTTTTTCACAATAGAGCACCAAATAGAATATCGACGGACCCCTAGCATGCTAGAGGTGGGACCAGGTGCTCGGGAAGAGTAAGCATCCCCTAGGCCTGTTTGGCTAACCAAACCCGTCGTCGATGTTCACGCCACACGAAATGAAAACAATATCAACAAAACATGCACTGTCGGAGATTATTTCATTTAAGGCTTACAAAGTGGTAGGGACAAAAGTGCCCATCTTTGGCCCCAATCAAAATTTTTTAAAAGGTTCTGTTTTCTTATTCATTATGCTTCTTCTAAACAAAAAAGGACAAATTTTTTATGTGATTTCACGAAAACCCCACCTTTTAGGGCGAAATGATTGACAATTGAGTTCTATATCTTCACATTAGAAATTCAGCAAGGAACAAACATGCCTACAGTTGTAAGGCCCAGAGTAGTGGCATGTCACAAGTTTAAATTCATATTGGACATTCCTTTTCATATTCTCATTGCACATTGAAGTATAACTTTGTAACCTGCGCTTGCTTTATATGTACTATAAACTATAACGTTGAAATCTGGTTGTTATTATTTTACCACTAATTTCGGTATTAATTGTCAATTTTGGCGGGAAATAATACTCATATTAACTGATAAAATCTTTTTTCGATTCAAATCTAATAAACAACATTATCTCTATTTTTATTTGAAAGATATAAAAATAGTAAGAAAACAATTTTTGAAAATTGCAAAAAATGGAGCCAAAAACAGCAGATTTTGCCCCTGCCCCTTTTACGTATTACCTTGGCACAATACAAAAGACCACTAGGTTTTGTGTAATCTTTTGACGACCGTCGGTACCTTGAAAATGCAGTGCAAGATGAATGTGATTTCTGCAACTTATAAATAACCAATATAACGATAAGGCGATTTGCAGAAATGTACCCTACTAGGGGTAAATCTATGTGTCATCGATTTTTCATAGCAAAATGAAGCAAGATGACACATAGTAAACATAAAACACACATCTCGTTATCCATAGTGCGAGGTAAACACACCAAATTTGATACATTCAATTCAATGCTTCTTAACGTTTCTGTACGACTAAAGGAACGGATGTTGCTAGCAAATAGGAAAATGCTTATCCTCCTCGGGCACCAGCTCACATCTCCACTAGTGATTGTATTTGTTTTTCATTGTAATGTAATAGTTGGTTTGGTTTTTTTTATTTGAATTTTTTGTCTTCGGTTTGACGTCCTCTTAAATCTTTTTTCTTGACTTATATTTTGACTTAGAAAAGATAGGATTGATAAGAATAATTCGGAAGGGTTCCAACTCTTTATCTTCTTGAAGAAGATGATTTCCAACCAAATATCATGCACCAGACAAGTGTTTCGAATATTAATTTCTCATCAGTGATGCTTCCAGCCAAAGTGCTTAGTACTTATATTGTACTTCCTTTGAAGTTCGGACCCATACAAGCAACAGAGTATATTACTTTGGGTATTTCAAAACCTACATTTTATGGTGATATGGTGAACAAAATAAGAAGGATCAAAGGTAGACATTCTTGTGAAATCTTACACAATATATAGTTTTATTGTTAAAATAGTTCGTTTTCCTGGTTTCATCAATACAAAACTTGTCAAAATCCGTCAAGAAACAAATTAGAGGAGCGTGTACACCGAAAACTAAAGATGGACACGCAGCGAGCAGTAAAACGACTCATATGACCCCTACTGCAACCAAAATTTAAACTTTATTTATTTTACAACGTTTAACAAACAAGTTACACAACTTATATCAATCAAAGGAGGGGATCTCCAACAACACCAGGCTGCAGCACCCACAGCAAAATACCCAATGAAAAACACAGAGCAGACAAGGACAGTAACAGACACAAAAGGGACAAGGAACGTCAACGGAAAACACAGAAACATCAAACACAAAGGACTACACATAAACCAACGAGACCAATGGACAACCGGCGCCGACTAGGAAGGCCATCTGCCACGGAAATAGCAGAAGGTGTGGTTATCCTGGATTACGTGCGCACAACCCTCCCACGTTTCCGATTACCCAGAGGTCTCGAAGAACGTACAATCGTGGTATAAAACAACTTCCTGACTGTCAGATGACCACACACAAACAAGACCGCAGAACGCAGCTAGGGGACCATGCCTCACGTTGGCTCAGATGTTGGCGTGAGGGGTCCACTGCAACCAGATGGTTAAAAGTAAAATATCGAAACATTTTTAAGGTTTTCACATAGAACGCTAGTGGGTACGTAGATGAATATTTGTTTATATTGCGGATATGTCAAAATTGTTTATCTAAAATAATAATTAGGTTCGAACCAACCTGTGCTTTAAGCGAAAGAATGTAAAGAATGTACGAAAATTGAAGAAAAATACGGATTTTATCGTACTGTCACCAGTTTCTGACGTCACAAAACGCACAGGTTCGCAAACATTTTACTGTTGACAAATACCGATGTTGGAAGATAGATTTGCATCAGAATGAGACCAAATT
Source organism: Pinctada fucata (assembly GCA_028142955.1). Lineage (NCBI taxonomy): Eukaryota > Metazoa > Mollusca > Bivalvia > Pterioida > Pteriidae > Pinctada > Pinctada fucata. Next base: position 56,025,350 of record AP027105.1, read on the forward strand.
ATATTTTTTAAAACAAATCACTTAATACAGGGCCGTAAATCACGGTTAGTTGATCTTCTCCTTTAGAAAGTGATCATATTATATTTTTGATTCATTGTAAACATTAATGAATCTCTTTTAATCCTTTGGATAAACCATGACCATAATAGTATGCATGTATACACGTTTGAGTTTTAATATTTCCTATATTCAGAACGATTTCACTGGACCTGTAAATCAATATTCTATTTAAATAACGATGTAATCTGGGTGTTTTGTATGGCCTCATCTATCCTCCGTTGACATAAAATTGGTATTCACCAGGGAGGCACTTAATTCTTTAATAATTCTATTCATTATTTTGCAGCAAATGTTACTGCTAGTAATATGTTTACTAGGAGATGAAAACAAAATAATTTGATTAGCATTTAATGAAGCGTTGACTTGAATATTTGATTTTATGGATCCCGGCAAAGTCAACAATAGAACACACTAGGAGAGTTTCATCGGGTCGTAAAAATGCTACAAAAGATAAAATATGCGTCACAGCGTAAAGTGCTGCTGCTTTAACTTCACAAACATTCCTGTATGAGAACAATTTGTATCATTCGCGCTCTTGTTCTTCTTTTCTGCTCTTTTAGCATGTTGATAGAAAAAAAGGCAAATTTTTACTTTACAACAACTGTATACAACAAGTATACAACAAGTCTAAAATGATGCTAATGATTTTGAAGACGTTCAACACACAACAAATATATAACAAATTGTTACTATACAACGGGATAAATTTTCGATGCTTAAGATCCTTGCATCTTTTGCGATTTGAGCCTACAGAGAAAATTTTGAGCGATGAACCTCTTTTTCTGTAGTTTTCTGAATGAACAGTGATTCAAGACTCACTAGTAATGGATAAGAATGAATGAACTACATACGAATAAGATAATATCAATTTCAATTTACAAAATTATTCTTGTACATAAAAAATGGACGTAATGAATTAATTTTGACGGAACTGAAATGGACGCGAGAAAATTAGATCCGCCTCTTTTCTAAGGAAGCTGTTGCTATCACAATACATGGATTCCTACTATTTTTCTATAATTCTGTCTTTTTTATACTATCAATTTCATTTTACAAAATTATTCTTGTACATTTGAGATAAAGGAAATTAGTTTTTTTAGAAGGTTTCACATTTCCTTTAATCTATATACAATGCGAGGTTAAACATAAACCATAAAAAGATACACAGGAATATTTCTTAAATTTGTCGTGAGGAATTATTATACATAAAAAAAGAGTTTAATTTAATTCTCTCGTCGCCATATTATATATTAATTTCGATGACTTTATGCTTCTGTAATCCGGATAACTACACCGTCTGCTACTGATGTGACAGATGGCCGTTCTAAGTCGGCACCGATTGCCCATTGGTCTCTTTGATTTATGTGTAGAGTTTTGTGTTTGATGTTTCTATGTTGTGTTTTGATGTTGCTTGTCTCTTATGTGTCTTTTGCTGTGCATGTCTACTTGCTTTTTTTTTGCATGGGGTGTTTTGCTGTTGGTGCTGCAAATGAGTGTTGTTGGAGATCCCCTCCTTTTCTCCATTATGATGCTTGCTTGATATTGATATTCCTCCATAAAATGGACAGGAATTATAAATAAAATTTGGAATAATTGTTGCATAATTATTGTGGAATATGAAATAAAGCCATATAGTACACTAATGCAGCAAGACACACCAGTCGGGATTAATTAGTCATTAAGTTTACTTGAGAAAATCTAAGTTCCATAATTGTGTAAAGACAAATAAGACGAATATCCTGAAATTCGATAATTGGTGTCCCTCCTACTTTCTTATCATGAATTACAAATATCATGAAAAGCCATAAAATGACCTAGACCTATGACCTTGAAAATCAATAGGTTTCTTTGTCTTTGGAAATGAATAGGTTTTTTAATCCACATAGTAAATGTCAAGTTCCTGGCTCAACTGGTTTGAGCTCTATCTTATTTACAAGGTCATATATTGACCTCCTTCACCTACGCATAATTTCTCAATTTTCTGAAAAAAATAAAAACTCGTTACATATGTGAAAGAATATACCGTCTCTCTGAAGCATAATAAATTGTTTATACTAAGGATCACTGACCTGGGTTTAGTACCCGAAACGTGCATGTCTGGTCCATGTTGAAAATTTATCAGGTTTTAAATGATGCCATTGAATTGAAAGACGTTTAACATTTGAACTACTTGGTGAGTGTCACTGCTGGTGGACCAAGAGTCCCCGAGGGCACATGTAGCCAAGTTCGATCAACTTCGGTTGATCGTCTGTCTCTTCAACGCATTTGAAATTTTCTGTTACAAAATTTCTTGAAATTTCTAAAATGTGGGTCCTGTAGCATCATATCCCACCCATTCTGCTATATCTTTTGGTACATTTTTGGACATAATTTTCATACTTTTTGGCCATATTACATTGTTTAGACTAAGGATCTCTGACGAGGGTTTAGTACCCGAAACGTGCATGTCTGGTCCATGCTGAAAATTTATCAGGTTTTAAATGATGCCATTGAATTGAAAGATGTTTAACATTTGAACTACTTGGTGAGTGTCACTGTTGGTGGATCAAGAGTCCCCGAGGGCACATGTAGCCAAGTTCGATCAACTTCGGTTGATCGTCTCTCTCTTCAACGCATTTGAAATTTTCTGTTACAAAATTTCTTGAAATTTCTAAAAAGTGGGTCCTGTAGCATCATATCCCACCCATTCTGCTACATCTTTTGGTACATTTTTGGACATAATTTTCATCCTTTTTGGCCATATTACATTGTTTAGACGAAGGATCACTGACGAGGGTTTAGTACCCGAAACGTGCATGTCTGGTCCATGCCGAAAATTTATCAGGTTGATGCCATTGAATTGAAAGACGTTTAACATTTCAACACATTTTGACACAAGGATAAAACTACATGTATGCATATATTGAACACCCCCCTTCCCCTTGCTCATAATTTCTCAATTTTCGAACAAAAGATTTAAAAAGAAAACCCCGTTACATATGTGATAGAATTTACTTTTGTCTTGTAGCATATGAAATTTCAAAACATTTTGACCAAAAATAGATCTTGAAAATCAATAGGGTTCTTCTTCTTAACGCTCATTCCACATGGTAAATTTGAAGTTTCTAGCTCAATAGGTTTGGGCTCTATCTTGTTTACAAGGGTCGGATTGACTGCTCCACGGACAGACATCGCTGTTCAATAAATACTAATACGTCCCGTCTAAAGACGGGCGTATGAAAAGTAAAGTTTAAAAGAAAATCAAATTAACTTTCAGAAACGAGCTGGAGTCGACGAAAAGTGTCATGCAAACCATAATTATTTTAGTCGACCCGATGCTTTGTTTGTTAGTGTATGCCCCTAGATTAGGCTATACAGTAAGTGTTTTAAATGCTTTTCCCCTGACATAGTCGCCATATTAATTTCTATATAGACATAACATCAGACAATGCATGAATTTAATGTATTGTTTTTTATTTTCGTGCATGAACATCGACGGCGGGTGCGGCTAGCCAACAGAGGATGCTTACTCCTCCCGGGCACCTGGTCCCACCTCTAGCTTGCTAGTGGTCAATGCTCAGTTTGGTGCACTATTGTGAGTGCTGTTGAGATTATCGTCAGGATCTTCTTGAACTCGTATGATGTTTGGGTTGTCCAAAATAAAATCAAAAACTTCAAATCCCGTATGTTATGGCACATACAATATGTTAACATATAACTTGATATAAGACATGGATTCATAATGTTACCCCCCCCCCCCATTATTTCATGATCGTATTTGTTCTTTTGACTTTGGTTATTACAAACAACTTCTTAATTACGGGCAAAAATACTGACAAGGTATTATCGTGGTTTTTTTTAGCTCACCTGAGCGAATCTCAAGTGAGCTATTGTCATAGCGCGCCGTCCGTCGTAAACATTTAACATTTTCGACATCTCCTCTGCAAGGTCTTCTACCAAGTTTGTGTTTTTCGTGCCGATCGTTTAACAAATATGGCCGCCGAGGGCTCTGATTGGCTGACACATTTTCGACATGTTCTCTGCAACCGCTGCACGGAATTTCATAAAACCTTACAGAAAGGAAGTACTGAAGGTCCTTTACCAGGTTTGTGTTTTTCGTGCCGATCGTTTAACAAATATGGCCGCCGAGGGCTTTGATTGGCTGACACATTTTCGACATCTCCTCTGCAACCGCTGCACGGAATTTCACGAAACCTTACAGGAAGCAAGAACTCAAGGTCCTCTACAAAGTTTGGGTTTTCGTGTTGATCGGTCAACAAATATGGCTGCCGAGGGCTCTGATTGGCTGACACATTTTTGACATCTCCTCTGCAACCGCTGCACGGAATTTCATAAAACCTCACAGGAAGGAAGTACTGAAGGTCCTCTACCAAGTTTGTGTTTCTCATGCCGATCGGTCAACAAATATGACCGGCGAGGGCTCTGATTGGATGACACATTTTGGAATTCTCCTCTGCAACCGCTGCACAGAATTTCATGATACCTTACGGGAAGCAAGTTCTCAAGGCCCTCTTCCAAATTGTCCACTATCAGGTGATAGCAGATGTGGCCCACTTGGACCTCTTATTTGAAGCAAGTGCCAAAGCGATTTTTATCTTTCTCGACAACTTAATTCAACGTTTTATTTGAAAATCCATCGAATCATTTGAAATTTCTTCAAAACATAGATGGCAAAAAGCACTCCAAATTTCCATTAAACTTTGCTTCTGAATACATCTATACAATTTTGAGCCGCTCATTCTTATAATAAAAACCTGAAAATCTGAAATCAAACCTGTCTTGAAGTACCACTGATAAGGATTCATTACCCGAAACAGTCAGTCTGTTACACCATTTTTAAGGTGGTTGGGGACACATTCTTGGTGAACCAAGGGTTTAATCGCATTTTACTTGACGCTCCATTGCTATTACGTCACTAGAGGCCCAACAACGCCGGTCAAAGCATAATGACATATAACAAGCCGCCAATATATATAGGCAGTGTTTGCTCAAGAATACTCTTTTGTAGGAGAGGGGGACAATTCGTTTTTATATACATTTTTAACTGCAGGAGTGTACCACAGAGTAAGGCTGCATTTTATGCTTTCGTAATGGGAGAACATTTTTGGTCTGCCAAGGAGCTCGAACGATAAGTATGGAATTCCGCCCAGATGGGACCGATGAAATTTTTGTCTCATTAAAAGAAATTAAAACTCTGAATTCGGTAAGATTTTTGCTGAATTTTATGAAAATGTAATATCTCAACATTGCGACCTATATTTTGTGTATAATTTGGGTGAAAACAGTCGATTTTAACACTAAAGCCTATGGAAAGTGGAAATTTTTTTTTAGAGTATTGTTCCCCACCTTGCTACAGAATTTCCTTTCAATAGAAACTTTAGTTTGACAAGATCTTCCAGCATGGCGAGTAAGATCCTGTAGCAAGGTGGGGAACGATGTCAACCAGGCGATCGAAATAAAAAAAGGAGAGGGGGGGGGGGGGGGTAAGAAGGCTCAAAATCTTGAGTAATTATACATAAATCTATCACGTTTTCTTTCGATGGGTTTAGAGTGATGATACTTTGCAATTATATTTAATATGTTAATTAATTGATTAATTATTTTTATGATGTCATTTTACGGTTTGGGTGAGTAGTAAACATTTTGCGACTACATTCTTTTTCTTTTGAGATATTCATTGAAACACTTCCAACAAAGAATACTGTTCTCGATTATATTGTGTTTTCCTCTATTCATCAAACACTCTCTTATTTGATTTTACAAATAACCACAAAAAAACCCTCTTTTTTGATAGTTTTTCGCTTACATGTATCTTTTCGTAATGTAAACGTACTAAGCGCATTCATCCATTGTGAACTATTGGGAGTATAGTGAAGAACCAAAAATAGAGTTCTGAATACGGAAAAGAAATACTAGTTTTTGAAGGAGGACAAAAATTCTACCGTTTATTAAATCACTAAAAGTATGATAACTTAATATAACTCAGAGTAAAACGATTATCTCCATTTCATATCATCCTATTGAATTTTATAACGTAATACCACGGACTCTAAATGGTGGACCCCACGTTGCTTCGATTTCGAATAAATGCCAAGTAGGTGATGTAAATGATAAACATTTGAGTAAATATTATAGAATAGATTATAAGTTTTTCTATCCATAAATATATATTTTATACCTTAAAATAGTTTTAGTAACCCTGGAGGAGATTTCATTATCTGGGCGGATATCCCGTCAATTCGTGCGAGGTCCTTTGTTTGTCTGATTGCCCGTTCGTGCTCGAAAACATTGGTTTTGGCCATAAAGTTTGAGTTTTTTATGAAAAGGCTTACATATTTTACATGACATTGTGTATTCATTGTGACAAGACCTTTCCATGTGTACTAAAAGTTGGTAACTTTTAACCTTTCAGTATGATATACAATAAAATAAAGCAGTTAGCCGAGGTCATTCCTTGTAATTGGTCAATAATAGGACTTCATTTTCCAACTATGGACTTTCAATTGGTACAAATATTACACGTCTTCAAATTCAAAAGCATAATTCAAGAACAGATAAATTTGCAGCATGGACCAGACATGTACGTTTCGGGTACTTTGCCCTCGTCAGTGATCCTCAATCTAAATAATGCAATATGGTCAAATATTCAGAAACTTATGTCCAAAACTATACCGAAAGACGTAGCAGTATTGGTGGGAGATGATGCTTTAGGACCCACGTTTTATAAATATCAAGAAAATTTGGTAATAGAAATTTTCGAATGCATTGAAGAAACGATCAACCAAAATTGATCGAACTTGACTACAAGTGCCCTCGGGAACTCCTGGTCTACCAGCAGTGACACTCACAAAGTGGTACAAATGTTAAACGTCTTCGAATTCAAATGCAGCATGGACCAGAAATGCACCTTTCAGGCACTTAATCCTCGTCAGTGATCCTCATTCTAAACAATGTAATATGGCCAAATATTGAGAAAGTTATGTCCAAAATGTACCGTTCTCTCTGAAACGTCAAATTGTGATTAAAATATGCTTAGAGATACTTATGTTGATGGAAAGAAACCATCTTCAATTATGTCTACTATATAATGAATCAAATCTAAGAATGTGGGATGTGATCATGATATTGTGGAAAGACATATGACGGATATAGTTGTTAATTTGTCTCACTTTTCCTGATTAAATTCATTATATTAAGTTGTGTTTAAAAAAGGAGAAAGAAAAATTTTCGATGACGATGCGTCTGATGAAATGAAATCTATGCACTAGCGCAATACACAGGCAATATTACGGGGTAGCCACTTACTTAGTACAAATGGTTTGTGTTCTCTGTATTTTCCGAGGTATGCAACATTATATCATATCATTGAAACAGGCTAAATTGAGATGAGCTTCTCTAGATAGTATATGTACTGAAGTGTGTATGCATTGTCAAACATGAAAATAATTGTGAATTAGTCATAGCGGGTAATTATGGTAATAAATAACTCATTGAATTTCCGAAAGAATCCAGAAGTTCGTTTTAAATGGAATGGGTCGCAGGTTTCTTCATTTTCAGTAATCTTTGAATAAACTATAGCTGATGATGTATCGACTTATACACGCAAAGGTAAAAAAAACCAATTTCAGTGAGACTTACCTTTCGACTCATTCTGCCTATATGAATAAAAAGTCCCTGAAATGTATCAATGCTTAGATCATAAGAAAGATATGGAAAATATATTAAGCAAGACCAGCATATCCAATACAGCACAATACATCAGCAGGATTGAATAAAACATCAAATATCAGACAAAACAACTTCACCAAACGGAGAAAAGGCTTACAAATTCTTGAGAAAAATATAAAACAGAACTTTGTCACGACAAAAGAAAAATAGGACAAACAGACGGAGACAATAACACAGCATCTTAGAAACACGAAGGACAGCTTTATCTAATGAACAATCTCTAGAGTCAGGTGCAAATTTGTACGGATTGCATTGCAGGCACAATGAAGACCATTCACAATAAGAATTCAATGGTCTGGCTATCCGGATAATATTAAATTGAAGTGCCAAGTACCGCTTTCCACACTAACTGTTTTAGTACATGTACGTCGTAATGCTTTTGATATCCATAATTTTCCATATATATATATTAATCTGTGTATACCACAAGGTCGGGTTACCGCAGTGGTAGCGCGCTCATTATTCACCTCTAAGATCCCGGTTTCGAATCCCAGATTCGACGGAAGGTCTTATGTGGGAGGGTAGGTGCCCCCCCCCCCCCCGTCCAGGCCTCTGCAGGGGGTTTTCTCCGGGTACTCCGGTTTCCTCCTGCTCTTTGGACCCCCTCACGCCAACATGTGAGCCAACATGAGATATTATTATAAGTTGTGTAACTTGTTTGTTAAACGTCTAAAATAATTAAAGTTTTAAAAAGATATGTGTGTATCTGCGTTTTGTCTTGTTTGTGTCACACTTATGCCCTTTGCCGTGTGGAGCTCGTAAAAAAGTTCCCCGCGAGGGGTTTGACAGCAAGTGTTTTGAATATTATTCCTTGACATTGTCGCCATAGCACTTTCTATATAGACGTGGCCTCGGACAATGCATGTATTTTATATATTCTTTTCATTTTAGTGCATGAACATCGACGGCGGGTGCGGCTAACCAACAGGGGATGCTTACTCCTCTCGGGCACCTGATCCAACCTCTAGCTTGCTAGGGGTCCGTCGATGCACAATTTGGTGCTCTATTGTGAGTGCTGTTGAGATTATCGTCAGGATCTTCTTTAACTCATTTACAGTGAGCTAAGAACTGTGCGATCTTCGAGACTACTGGTTAACCGGACAAGTAGGAGAATTGTGCGCATGCAGTCTATATATCCACACCTATCGTAGCAGATGTTCGTCCGAGGGCGACACTTTTTTCCAATTGGCATCATTGGTTTATGTGTAATCCTGTGTAAAGTGCTATGATGTCGTCATCGGTGTCCTTGTTCCTTATGTGTCTCTTGCGTTCGCAACTTTCGGTAACATACGAGATATTTATTTTTTCGTAATTGGATTTTCAATACAAATAGGCAGAGATACCACATCACCGGCAGAGCACGGACTGTATTTCGTACGCCTTATGTTTTCGTTATATCCATTAACATATCCATCTGTTTGTTTCTTGGGCCCCTGCGCTATGCAGTCTGTATGTATGGTAATCTTACAATGAGGTTATTTTACACCACAATTGTACGTTTTTCGAGACCTCTGGGTAATCGGAAAAGTTGGACGGTTCTGCGCACGTAATCCGGATAACCACACCTTCTGCTACTGACGTAGCAGATGTTGTCCTAAGTCGGCACCGATTGCCCATTGGTCATTTACATAAATATAATAAACGTTGGTTTATGTGCAGTCATTTGTGTTTGATGTTTCTGTGATTTGGCGTTCCTTGTACCATTTGCACCTCTTTCTGTACGTGTCTGCTCTGTGTTTTTGCAGTGGGTGTTAGTACTACAACCAGGTTTTGTTAAAGAAAATTATTATAACATATTTACCTAAATGATATCCTTGAACTTTCCAATATGTTGACCTAGCACAAAGGACAGAATGAACAGAAAGAGTGATATTTTACTTAATAGTTTTTCTTCTTCACTATATATGTCTTATATTAGTAAAGGATATATTATATATTCATATTACATATTTACAGAAAACCTAACATATAACGACGAGACCCGTGTAAAGTTCAAATTGAGTCCAAGCTATACCAAGATAAAAGTGACATATCCTAGTTAATGGCATTACAAATAATTATCTACCTGTCATTCTTGAAGACATGTATCGAACTTTTTTTTCATCATAAACATAACCAGTTCGTCTTTGCGTAATTTTACCTTTTGATACTTTGTGGACTCAAATTGAAAAAAATGTACACTTCTCATGTCATATGACCTCCGCGTAACTATGTTTGAAAAGCGAGAATATGTTGCACATTCATTGTGATGTCTTAATCAAGTATACACTTGTCTTTTTATAAAATTGATGACTACACGTCACGAAAGATTTATATGAACCATGTTCTACAACATATTTAGGATATATTTTATTTAGGGGATATGACTATCTTTTCTGCACTGCGGATATGACTTTCTTAATGACTTACAGGATATGACTTTCTTTCTACATGGCAGAAGTTTTGGGTGTTGCTAGCAAACAGGAAATGCTTACCAACCCCGGGCACCTGCTCTCATCTCCTGTGGGGATTCACTTTTGCTTCTTTGCAGAATGTATAATTTGAATCTTCGTAGAAGTTCTTGTAGAATGGAATTTTTTTTTGTACAGGGCGCTGTTAAATTAATTTAAAAAAAAACAGAATGTTTAGGTTCATTGTTTTATTTTCGTTGCCCTTTTCATCTCATAATATTTCGTAATAGCAGCTTCCACAAGAAATTATTATGTTTGGCAGGCTTTTTCTGGATCCACGAAATTGCATTTTTCAATTATAGCTTACATCTAATTTCTTAATCGAATTTATTCAGGGTGGCGCTGCTTACAATTATCATTGGTTATTTTCTTGTTCTAGGTTCCCATCATAATGAGCGAAACTCCCCCCTTGGTTTTAAATTATACAAAGAGATAAATTTGAATAAGCTTAAAGACCCCTTTTTGGTCCTGATTACTTGCATACTGAAAATTGCATCATATGTGTACAGCATGATTCATACAATATTTGATTATGTTTAAAATGTACTAATTAGCACGGCATCGCGTTTAAGCGCCATCTACAATGCATTCAGTACTTGCACTTGACTTGGAGACTTAGATGGTCCATTATATTAAGTTGTCATTCGTGTTTCTTTGGAGCTGTGTTGTTGTTTCCGTCTGCTTGCCAACAGGGGATGCTTACTCCTCCCGGGCACCTGGTCCCACCTCTAGCTTGCTAGGGGTCCGTCGATGCTCAATTTAGTGCTCTATTGTGGGTGTTGTTGAGATTATCGTCAGTATCTTCTTTAACTTATTTGTCCTGTTTTCTATTCTCATGCGTGCTTGTTTTCAAGAATTTGGATTGTACGTCTTTTGATTGTGATTTTCATTTTGGAATCTTATTTCGGGTTTTGTGTTTGAATTCCACTCACTGATATAGCTTTATTTAACAGAAATTGTAGAAAATTATGTGACAAAGAAATGATCGCAATTCCATGTCAGTTTCTTGAAAAATGACAAAGAATGACGGGATCTCCAACAAGACCAACCCCATGTACGATGTAGGCGTAAATGGAGATACATCTCATGCTCTTCACAACTTCATTATGACAACTAAACGTTTTGAGTAATATAATATTCTACATCCACTTTGCCTCTTCTTTCTTTCTATCGCTTTTTCTAAAAATTCTTTGTACTTATATTATTCTTCTCCTTCTTCTTCTTCTTTCTTTGCATTGTTATATTCATATATCTCACTTGTTAAATGTATTTGATTGAGCAGTATTGTCGTCACATCCTGTCGACCGATTCAACTGATGAAACTGACACAAATGTTTCTGGGAGAGAGTTTTACATAAGATTTTGATCTTGTTACTCAATCCTCATACTATTCATTTTGTAATGTATCAAACAAATTGTAAAATATCAGTTAATGAATAAATACTGTTTGAACCAACAAGGTACGGCACCCGTAACAAAATACTGAAACACCTAAATGTAAAAAAGTACAAGAGACACGGAAAAAGCAAACTTAACACTAAAGACGCAATCAAATCTCTTGCACAAATGACTACACTGTACACGTAAACCAACGAGACCAATTTGCAAACCTAGGACGGCCATACGCTACGTGAAAAGCAAATGATTCATTTATCCGGATTATGTGCACACAAGCCTCCCACTTCTTCAATTACCCGGCGGTCTCAAAGAACACACATCAACGAATGAACGATCAGTAATATCATAAATTACATTCTATTCAAAAGTATACGGTACATGGGCGGATCTGGAATTTTACAGGGTGTCAAACTCGTTAAGGGATCCTGCCTTTGATTATACATAGAATAAAAAAAATCATGCTTATGAGCAATTCATAGGGATCCTGACCTCATACCCCCTCTAGATCCACGCTTGCGACGCGTGGCATAGATTGACAACTTTCAGAAAACTCCACATAAACTGCTTCTTTATTAACGAATCTAGCATTGTGTTCCTGGTGATGATACGAACATCGCAATATAAAAATTCATGTTTAATTCATCAAATAGGATATATGCATATTAAATTGCACTTTTCTACTGAAAATGGAAATTTGCTGTTTGCAAATAAATCACATACTCATTTTATGGCACCGACTCTGTGACGTGTGGCGTTACCAAAATCTTGGTGTGTTCTAATGTTATTGCATTATTAATTGTTCCCGTAAAATATAATCGCTATGGAAAATCAAGTGACGATGCAAATTGAAGTCGAATAGTTTCATCGTAAAATCCGATTATTGTAACTACAAAAATGCGACGAAAGATCACGTGACTCACCTACTATCTCTGAGATAAGAGAATAGAAATGTATCCGAGTTTGTATTGATCGAGGTGGGCAGAAACAGGGTATTAAAACATTTGGCAGATAAACTTATTCTCTATTTTGAATAGCTGATAACAACAAGTAGGGCTAGGCACTCACATTATATTTTTCGAACTAAGATGTACCCTGTAAAGTTTATATCGTCAAGAAATTTGGTGTCTTTGGTTCTTTTCATGCCATTGTTTCTCTACGACAGTGATGCATGTTTTATAAGAAACTGTCCCCCAGGAGGAAAAAGAAGTATGGACATCCTTCAACATGGAGTTCGTGAGGTATGTGAAAGTAAATAAGAAAAAAAATAAGTAAGGTAAAAATTAAATCGTAGCGCTAAGTAAACTTCTCCGTAAAGATTATGAACAATAAGCCTTACATACAATATCAAACAAATTTAGAAACGTTTTCATTCAGCGATAATGTATCATTTTAAGCGTAGGATAGAAATTAACTTACGTTTCCGCTGTGTATTCGAGAATGCACGAAATTTATTTCAGAATAAGTAAAACTGGAATGTTATAGTATAAAAGTTATTCGAAAATGATTTTTTAAAGAGATTAACATGATTAAAGAAGTCAATTACAATAAAGAGAAAAGACTTGAAGAAAGTTCTCCAAAGACAAACAATCATTCAAGTAGAAAAATATCATCGAATTTCAGTGGAGTTTTCAATTTTTTTTCAAAATTGCATGGAATTTTTATTGAATTGCTGAATTTCGTAGTCATGGTGGCTTTTTTTTTAAAAAGAAAAGATTTTTTTTTAATCTTGCTTCGTAAAACATAAAACTACTCTATTGGACGTTTCCTACCTTTATGAACGAAAACGCATGTGTCCAATTCTACTGCCAGAGATTAGTCCTCTGGTAAAAAAATCTAAACAATGTGCACCAGACATACATGTGTCGTATAATTAAACCTCACCAAAATTATCTCAAAGCCAAAATTATTCAAATTTGAAACAAAATGATAATAAATAAGCGTGGTGCATCCTCCTTTTATATCATAATTTCATGTATCTATTTCGTTAGGAGTGAGCTGGTTCAAATTTCAAATTTTATTTTACCAAAAAGTAATTAGATAGGTTCATTAAAGGTACGTTGGATTTAATAAAGAATTTTTCGCAGAGTACTGATTGGTTTTCATCCTTACCTTCTCCGGACACCTGTTCTCATCTGTACTGTGGTTCACCTTTTGTTCCTTCACAGAACGTTTTAGTTGTTTTGTGAAGTTTTGTATTGCTCATGATTTTGTATACTCAATGATAATATTTTTGAGTATGATTTGGGGTTTGACTTTTACTAACTGATATGATAAATTCATCTATAGAGCACAGGGTATAGTAGAGACACAGTCAATTACAATCTCCCAACGAGCCGCAAAATACTCCGAGTACGGGACTCTATGACAATCCTGATAAAAGACTATATATTTCAGAGAAGAAGGGGTTTCTAACGCCTTTTACTTCTAAAAATTCAAATCCAAGAAGAACACAACAGGTAGCTGGTTCATTCATCGCAAGCTGTTCGGTCTTTTCGACGACGGGAACATATATATTTGGGACGACACACATATATTTACCTGTTTATCTATTATACTACAAACACGTTATTTGAATTTGATATAACAGCACGACTTTAAGATGAAATTGGTTTTGAGGGAAAACCTGAAAAACATCTTTTGGGACGCAGTTACATATATCAATGACATTATAATATCATGAAAAAAAGGTTATTTTTCTTTTTCATCACAGTGAATTGGATATGGATTTCCATGGTCTATGATCTAAATTACCCATTTGACCATATAAAGTATTGCTATTTTAACTGACACTATTTTATTCACTATCAGGGCTATAACTACTCTACTACTAGAAGAGTATCTTACGCAGAAATGTGAGGGATCTCTACGACTCTACCTCATCTTTGAGACATTCCAAGCTTTTATTTATTTTTTTTTTTTTTTTTTGCAAAAGGTATTATTCATTTTTAACGGTGCCACCTACATATGAATTTTTTTTTATGTATTTGTATTGCTGGTCTTTATATTTAGTTGATATTGTTTTCTTGTTTACCTTTTTCTCGTCTCCTGCGTAAATGATCCTCTTTGTCACTGCAACGTCGTCAGTTTTGGAATCTTCTCTTTACCTTTTAGAAAAAAGTAAAAGCAACCCCCCCCCCACCAAATAAAACAAAATTACAAAGAAGAACCCAAGAAACCTTTTTGTTTCATGATTTTGATGCGTCTGATCGGACTATTTATGGGTCCGTTTAATTTCCAAAAATGTGTTAATGTTTGTCGAGCTTATTTTTTCTGATGTACAATGTTTGTTGCAATCCTGCGAGTTTGTGCGTTGTTAGGTGGTCTAGCTAGACAGCTTCCTCTAACCAGATTGAATACAGAAAAAAACAGATAAAGAGATTTTCCTGCATATAGAAACTAGAGTCATATTGAAAAAAAAACCCAGTGAATTGAAATATTTGAATAATTATTTTGGATATTGGAGTGAATTTGTAAGAGGGGTATGTGGATTTATTGGCCGACTAGAAGGGCGTGTGTGGGATGATGATATTAAATGTATATTATAATAATCTTATTTTTCTTTGACATATTGAACAAAGTCACTCCAAGATACCCCATTATAAATCATAGAAATGAAGCCGGCTGTAATGCAGACATATACTTTATAAAGCCTAAGTTTAATATTATGTCCCATTTATTCCTTATAGGAGGTTTGAGTTACAATGTACACAATGGACATCTCTTATCATATGATACAACCGATACAGACATAGGTCATTCCAATTTTGTGTATTCATTAATTTCTATTTTGTATTGTATTTTCAATAAAATTTAATATTCTAAATAGATATGATTTTTAAAATGTCCACGATAGTTGAAGAGACAAATGTCAAGGTGAACATCACCACTGAAGCATAATGGACGACACATAAAATATGCACACGGAGCCGACTTTCAACAGTGATTTGCCCTATTCATAACTATGGTTGTGGTTATCCAGATTACGTGCATATAACCCTTCCATTCTTATTCTTTCGCCTGTCGATCCGTATGATACATTTGCATCTACTGGAGAAAAAAGAAACAACTTTGAAATTTGTTTGTTTATGTCTATTTCGATATGGTGCACTTCTCAATATGCCAATGCCGAATTCAAGACATATATTATATTGACAGTTTCCATTAATGTGCGAGTAAGTGTCTTTTTCATACAACCAAGTTCTACGTTAGATATAGCAGGTACATGAAATCAAATAAAAGTAATTAATGACACCTTGATTAATGTATATTTTGACACGTCTTACATCAATCGTCAGGGCAAGGTCCTTTCACCTTGATCCCGGTAATCTCCCTTAATCTGCCTTAAATCCATGACACACCTTGAGTACAAGATAAAGAATAAAATGAAATGACAAGTCACAAGTAGAACAGTATCGCTTCAGGAATGAACATAAGAGTAATGTATTAACCTTATCTGTCAATATCAAAAATTTGCATTTCAATGGCCCATGTTGTTTGTTGATCTCGTGTTATGATAGAAAAAAAAAATGTGCGGATGAAAACCAAAATATGACTCATTGATAGCTGTTTACCCTTCTCATTGAATAATAAGAAATATTGAAGAAGTGCCTATTAGTTATACTATCATAACTTTCAATTTCAAGATTTATAGATTTCCACCAAAGATGCTGGCAACAACATAAACTTAATACATAATAATCTTATTTTTCATTAGATGAAATAGAAATCAATTTATTATAATATAGTCATGAATACAGTAATAATTACAATAACTGAGAAATGGATTATACAGATTCAAACGGTTTCAATTTCTTTGAGTATATACCCTTTTTTAAAAGCAGAAAGTAAGCAGCAACAAATACGTTTAGATAATTTTGATTAAGAAATTGTTCCGTCATGATTGTTCTACATGTACATGTACGAGGACTCTCGTATACGTATTCTCACTTGAATTCTTTATAATGACAAATATGGATAATGACCATATCGGTCCTATATACAGCACAAAATCGATAATTCAGAAAATCATAAACCAAAGGTATACAAATTCAGGATAAAACAGGAACCAAAGCAAACAAACAAAAACCTCCACCACATGAATAGAAGCGGACTCCCGAGATGGGAGTGAGACCAGGTGTCCAGGAAGAGTCAGCATCTCCTGCTTGCGTGCAACACCCGTCGCTTCAATTCGGTAGAAATGTCGCATCCGGTTACTTCCATTTTGGAAGATATAAAGTAATCTTTGTTTGGACGGTACAAATGTTCTATGACAGTATATCATCCTCCATTCTGGAGAGTGGAACATCATAGTGTATGACGAGTTCCCCATACCGACAGTAGAACTTCCTCAGTGACGATGCTAGTCGGTCACAAAGTTCAAATGTAAGAAATATCTTGATCAAGTATTTCTTTTCTTTATACATTTTCAGTTTGCTTTCTTGCTCATCTCAGATTTAGAAATATATTATAAGACGCATGGCCATCGAACCAAAAACCAAGTTTTGTTTCCTACTTTGTGGAAAGAAGAAAATTCATTCAAAATAATTGTACGCGGAAAAATTGAGAGCATAGCTTTCATTAATACGAATTGTGTACCTATTAATTGATAAGTTTATTTTCAAATAAGTAACAAATTTTCAATTAGTTAACTCGCGTCGTTTTCCATTCTGTATTGCATTTCTTATCCGAAACCGATTATTCACGTAATCGGATTTATTTTTATTTTCATTCATTGCGTTTGATATTGCTAAGTAAAAATATCTTCCATTCAACACAACTTTGCTTCCTTGTAAGTGCTTGATTTGCTTTGAGTAGAATCAAATAATTCAACTTGAAATTTAAATCGTAATGAATATTCTCAATTTTCTAATTATCATCAGGCGGGTTTTTTTTTCTGCTTTTGACTCGATCCACTCCTTATTTTTCAATAACTTTTGATGCTGTCAACTTCTTAGTTATGCAAAAATGAGTATAGAAAGAAAGGAGGAGATCTCTAACAAGACCCCGTTGCAGCATCAACAGTAAAACACCAAAACACCCGATGCAAAAACACAAAAGACGAGTACAGCACTAGACGGAAAAGAGACACATGACATGTAAACATCAAACACAAAAGACTACACATAAACCGACGAGACCAATGGGTAACCGGTGCCGACTTTGGACGGCCATCTGTCACGCAAGTAGCAAATGGTGTGGTTATCCTGGATTACGTGCGCACAACCCTCTCATTTCTCCAATTACCCAGAGGTCTCGAAGAACGTACAATTGTGGTGTAAAACAACCTCCTCACTGTAAGATGACATCACACAAACAAGACCGCAAAACGCAGAGGCCCCAGAGACACAGATGAATATATAAATGGATATAAAAAGAGGGCATGCGTAATACAGTCCGTGCTCTGCCGGCTGTAGCGAGCTCATGTATGTAATCACCCGAGGAGTCCGACTGACATTCAGAGAGGACAGGTGGTCGGGGCCCTGTCTTCTCTAAAGAGGTTTGGACAGGGCCCGTCATGGAGTCCCGTCGTCACAGTCAGTCAGAGTGCAAGTCTCAAGGATGCGCTTGTACAAGACTGTAGATTGGTCAAGTACCAAGCCTAGTGTCCGTCTGGTGACATTAGGATCATATCCACGGTATAAAAGGCGTTTGATGATTCTGACGCATTTTCGATGGTTATGCTGCCTACCTTTGATCCTTTTTATTTTGTTTATCATATCACCATAAAAGACAGGTTGTGTAATACCTATAGTAATGTACTCTGTTGCGTGTATAGATCCGAATTTTAAAAGAAGTTGACTAATTTTTGTAAAATTTCCAGAAAGTCTTAACTAGTTTATGAAAGCGGAAACCTTGACCTAAAAGTTTTTTGGTAATTTGTAAATTTCTACTGTGAAAATCCAAAATATCAGTACATGTTCTAGCGTACTAGAATACATTCTTGGATTTGAAACCTACCGCAATACAGGTAATTATATTTTTACTCACTTAGAAGAAACAGTGTGGTGCAGATTGATAGTTGGTGTACTATTAAGATGGAGTCGAAACCGTTCTTCATTGGTTTTCATTTTAATACAATGTGGTTGTCTAAATTAGTCGTCAATTAGGTTGGTGAGTGTCAGTGCTGGTGGAAAAGTATTCCCTGAGCGCGCGCTCTCTGTAATGTAAATGTAAAAATCTAACTTCTAAAGATTAAAGAGGGCGCTACTGAAACTATTTATGGTGGCGCCGCCCAAAGCATCACTGATGAGAATTTAACATTCGAAACACGTGTCTGGTGCATGTAAATTGATTTGGAATTTTCTTCAAGAAGGTAGAGAGTTGGAACCCTTCGACATTATTGTAACCAAGTTCGATCAACTTTGGTTGATCGTTTCTTCAACGCATTCGAAAATTTCTGTTCTCAAAATTTCTTGAAATTTCTAAAACGTGGGTCCTGTATCATCATATCCCACCTTTCGGTACATTTTTGGACATTATAACTTTCACATTCTTTTGCCATATTACATTGTTTAGAACGAGGATCGCTGATGAGGGTTAAGTACCCGAAACGTGCATGTTTGCTTCATGCTGCAAATTCATCTATTCTTTAAATAATGCTATCGAATTTGAAGACGTTTAACTTTAACGATGATCGAGATGTTAATTGGGTAATGAAATTATAAATGATTGATGCAAAATCTTTATTTTCATCACGATTTATCAATATCATACTCGACTCGAAATATATCGAATCCAAAAAGAAAATATCATGACTTAATATTTTAATTAAATTTGAGTTGATAGAAGTATCGTTTTTATGACACTCAGCTACACGTAGCTTACATGTATGTAAACCATAAAACGTATAATATTTTAGGATTTAATCTTGTGATATATATCTTAGAACTTCGTAGTTTATAGATATCACTTTGAATTACGCGGAAAATCGTTTGTAGGCTTAAAATAACAAAATCACTGTGCTCGAGATGAAAATGAAATCAACAGATTGTATAGATTTTAGGTATCGCAATGTGCGCAATTTATATCGAGATTTTTTTAAATCTCGAATCGATTGTTGTAAATTAAACCGACAGAGGAGCTCAAAAGCCAAATAATTTGTATCTTGATAATGACAAATGATAAAGCGCTTGTCACGAACTCTGCGTGATATAAATTACTTTTTGTGTTCAAATTTTACGTCGACTGTCCTATCAAAATGCAAAAGCCAGGCAAACTTGTGAATAAATCTAACAAAAAAAAAAAAAAAAAACTAGGATGGACCTTATTTAATCACCAATAATACTTATTGTAGTATCATTAGATAATTGATTTTTCTGGGAAAAATAAATGAATAAAAAATGGTGTTTTTTGAATTGATTTAAAATAACATTGGTGATTTAGATAGGGTATCTATATTGATACGTAGCCCCTCCTTTTTTTTACATTTAAACAATGAAACAAGTTAATAAGCAACTGTTATAAATCGCTATTTGGTTGAGGAGAACTATAGAGTATACATAAGGTGCATATAAGACAACATTAATAGAATTCTACAAAAACAATTAAAAAAAATGTTTTCTATTAATGCATAATTTCGTACTAAAATTTGCAGAAAATTTGATTGGCGAGGGGATTCATTAGTATAACGTCTTTAAATGGTGACATCGACTCTCTATATTCAAATAAATTTTCATAAATTTAAAATGAGAATGAAAGATTTAATTTTCCTTTTTCAGTGTCTGCCCTGTGGACCAGGAAATCTCGGTCAGTGCATTGGAACAAACATTTGTTGTGGAGATTTTGGTTGCTTAATGGGAACTAAAGACTCTGAAATATGTGCCAAAGAAAATGACAGTTCGACACCTTGTTCTGTTAAAGGCAGACTTTGTGGTGTTCAAAACCGTGGAAAATGTGTTGCAGATGGAATCTGTTGTGATTTTGGTAATTTATTTTACAATACTTACTACTGTTCTGGTTTTCATTGTAACATTGTATTTGTTGTTGTTGTTTTTTTTAATATTTCAATGGTTAGTTCTTAAAATACATTTTTCTTACTTACACTATGTAAATATAATCAGAAACTCATTCGAAACATAGAAAAATATCTCCTTGATAACACAAATTGCCCATATCAATTGAACCCCCCACATCCACCACTACTATATGCAATACCTTAACCTCATATTCTGGTGGATGAAATTGGTCTGACCTAGATGTATATAGGAATCGTTGTATATTTGTTCATGATTTTTTTCTCGATCTTAGTCAAATGACAATGTTCTGAAGGGCTATATGTGTATTATTTTCTCTCGCATGGGGGCAACAAGTTAAAAAGTTGCGAACAGTATGCCTTTTAATCCCTGGTCACAACCTGCTGGCTGTGCGCATTTTTTTTTTTTGACGTAAGTATTTCGAGAGGCTACGATCGTTTCGTTATCTGCAGACGTACAGAAGGAGTACATCAGCGCACGTCGCACGTACGGTTTCATGAGTGGTTGCATGCATCATATGTTACGCACTTAGTAAGTGCGTTGTACGTGCTGACATCGTAGGCGCATCGTGCTTACAACGTACAATGACAAATATGGATAATGACCATATCCCTGTATACAGCACAAAATCGATAATTCAGGAAATTAGAAACCGAAGGCATACAACATCAGGATAAAACAGGAACAAAAGCAAACAAACAAAAACCTCCACCATATAAAAAGAAGCGAACTCCCGATATGGGAGTGAGACCAGGTGCCGAGGAAGAGTAAGTATCTCCTGCTTGCAACACCCGCCGCTTCAATAAGGTAGAACTGTCACATCCTGTTACTTCCATTTCGGAAGACAGAGTACAATCTTTGGTTGTATGATTCAAATGGTCTATGACAGAATATCATCCAATTTTCTGGAGAGTGGGACATCATAGTGTATGACGAGTACCTCATATCGACCGTAGAACTTCCTCAGTGACGAAAATAGTCGGTCACATACATATCCCTGACTGAGAAGCTTATCTGAAAGACGCCTAGCTCTCAGAACAACATCCATATATTTGGTACTTGCTCTGGCATAGCGTATCAACTGAGATATGAACACGCCATAAGCAGGCGATGAAGGGATGTTGCTACTCAGAAAAGGAAAGTTTGTAATGCTGAAATTGAAGTCGTAACATTTGTCATAGCGTGAGGTGTTCATGGGACCATCAGTATCGTGGGACAACATTATGTCCATATAGGATGCTGAATTATTTGTCTCTGTAGTTTCTTTGACTTCAAGCTCCGAAGGATAGATACTGCTCAGGTAATCCGCGAATTTTGGATTATTGATGGACAACACATCGTCCATGTATCTGTACGTGAAGTTGAAGTCAGAAGCTAAGTATCTTTTCCCTTCAGAGACCAAAGATTAAATGAATTCAGCTTCGTACGAGTGAAAGAAAATGTCGGCAAGATCTCAGCACATCCTCCTTACTATCACTAATACGTACCATGCTAACGCGGGATTTCTTATATCCTAATGTGGTATAATTGCCTTCTATGTACTTGTAAAGTATTGCCGAATCTGCGTATAAAACGAGCAAACCGAACGCAGTGAAAGTTCTGCATACACTAATGTTTCTATTTGATCCACGGTACGGTTTGCTAAAGGTTACCCATCTTTTTTTACAAGTAGAAAGCATGTACTTTTACGTGTACGAGCGGTGGGTTGTGACCAAGGCTTTAAGATTGAGCTTCTATGGAAACGAATCTTTAAAAAAAACTAGAACGCAGTAGCAATTGATATAATGTAACACTGAATATTTACTTTGATGTTCACGTTTCTCTTTGCAGATACATGTTCCTTAAATTCAAAGTGCAAAATAAATTCTGACAGAGGTAGCTCGGAAATTTTATCACTTATAAATCAACTTCTGGAGGACAGAGATTATAGAGATTAAGGAATTACACTAAAGCCGGAAGTGATCGGGCATTCTAAAAGCAACTACCGGGTAGATTATTTAATACAGTTAGACCTTTTAATATTGACACAGCACTCATAAAAGCAACGTTTTGATCTTATGTACTCCATGCAGGGTCCATGATGCGGATTTATGTAAAGTCGATACTAACATTAAGTCGTTGAGATCAAATGAAAATTGTGTGCTTAGTACGAAAAAGGAATTTTTACTATTTTCAGGTATATTCATTCTACTTTAGAAATGGCGAAATGTTTTACATTGTATAATGTTTTATTCTGAATTGTACATCAATGCAAAATAAATATCAAACCAGTTGAATTGTTCTTTTATGTATTAATACAATTTTCAAGCATGGCGTAAACTGAGTGAATTGGAAAAAAAATGAGTGACAGTGTTGTTTCAAGAAATAAACGTATAACAATACAGAAGTGTTCCAACTCTCAACCTTCTTGAAAATTTCAAACCAATTTTAATGCACCAGACACGTGTTTCGGTTCAGTGGTACGTATTGAATACCTAGTGTTGTTTTTCTGTCAGCCAAATGTATTTCAGTAGCGCCCTCTGGTTTTATTTTTAGAATTTAATTTTTTTTAATTTGTGCTTTTACTTAACAGAGAGTGCGCAGCCCTAAATTTTGTGGAGGGTCGATTCAATAGCATATTATATTGAAATCTATGACCAAAAAAGCATTGGAGAGGGACGGTGCTAAGATGTTTACCTCCTTTAAATTCGATGATATATTTGGATAGAATGACAAGTTTCCGACATAACAAAACATTATATATGATGTCAAATTCATAAATGACCAAAACAAATCTTTCAGGCGACAGAGCTGGAAAGAAGTAATTATCAAACTCTAAACATCCATGCAGGAGAACAAGTTTTACTGCTCCACACTTCAAAAGGAAATAAGTGTTTATAATAATAATACAGAGCTGTTCCAAATCTTGAAGAAAATTTCAAACCAATTTTAATGCACAAGATATGTGTTTAGGATAGTAAATCCTCATCAGTTATAAATATTGAATGCCGAAGTGATTTTCTGTCAGCCAAATGTATTTCAGTAGCGCCATCTGGTTTAATGTATGAAATTTAAATTTTAAATTTGTGCATTAACCTTGTTGCAGTATGTGAATATGAACTCGCCTTTCTTCCATCATTATATCTACCATCATATCCAACTCATCCTGCTACGTCTTTTTGTTACATTTTTGAACATATTAAAGGGACGGTTTCCCTGAAAATTAATTAATTTTACAAAATTTTGAAATTCAAAATCTTTCTTTTCATATGAAAGTATACATACTCATCTGTATAAATTCAAATTTTCAGGCGAATCTAACGCATACAATCGCAGTTATAGACCTTTAAAAATGTCATTTTGAATTTGGGGTGCGCAGCTCTAATTCTTTTCACTTGCGCCACCTACAATGTTTTAAATTTTTACAATAGAGGTATATGGAGATTTAATTATTAAAAAAAACGACAATATTAGGGTCAATACTGCATATTTTCAAATAAACACTTTATGGATCCTTTTTCCCTCTATCTGGACCATTTGGAATAAATTTTACGTTTTCAATAAAATCTATTTTCAGGACATTGTATCTTTAAATATTAACTTTCACACTCTAAACATCCATGCACGGGGACAAGCTTAACTGCTCCACACTTCAAAAGAAAATAAGTGTTTATAATAGTAATAATACGGAGTAGTTCCAAATCTTTACCTTCTTGAAGAAAATTTCAAATTATTGAAGAAAATGTCAAATTTGGCCCTTTATCCATTTCAAAATACTCTTTGGTCACATTACATTGTTTAGATTCAGGATCACTGAGGAGAGTTAAGTACCTGAAACGTGCATGTCTGATCCATGCTGCAAATTTATCTATTTTTGAATGATGCTATTGAATTTGAAGACGTATAACTTTTAGATAACTTTCTATGACCCTTTTTTTGTTCTTTCAAAATGTCTGCTAGGAATGAATAAGACTCTGATGTATAATACATTGTTTAAAGATCCGTTTTTTCAACTTTTTTTTGTATTTTCATTTTTCCTCATCTTATTTACAAAGTAAATCAGTCATAGGCAAGAATTCTGTAGAGTTTTTCCAAGCAGCTGTGTTCATGATAGTTATAATGGCTACAATTACTACGCACGTTATGAAGTGGAAAGGTAGAAGAAGGCACAAAGTCATTTGGAAGTAAACAAAGCTCAAAGCTTTTAAAGGTTATATTTTTCTAGCTTGTAAATGAGTTAAAGAAGATCCTGACGATAATCTCAACAGCACTCACAATAGAGCACAAAATTAAGCATCGACGGACCCCTAGCAAGCTAGAGGTGGGACCAGGTGCCCGGGAGGAGTAAGCATCCCCTGTTGGCTAGCCGCACCCGCCGTCGATGTTTAAGCACGAAAATGAAAACAATATCTAGAATTCATGCACTCTCTGGCGTTATGTCTACATAGAAAGTGCTATGGCGACAATGTCAGGAAAATATATTCAAACACTTACTGTAAAGAATCTTTTAAAGTAAATGGTCGAATACACGCAGATCATTAACCAATCACGCAGATCAAGCAAATCATATGAAACGCGATGACACACCCATTGAGCAAACGATGGAAGCAGTGAAATTGAACAAGTGAGCAATTTGTTGACAAACAGTTCAAAGTGATGAGTGAGTGACCGTCGAATATAAACCAAATCAAAACTAAAAAAAGACATAATCATCGGACAAACCAGACAAACAGCAGAACAAAACAAAAACGACTAAAATATCCTGTTGATGAGCAAAAGGTAATTCCAAATTGAGATGAGATCGGGGCCCGGCACCATAAACTGACTATGTCAATTTCTCAATATACGATATATAACAAATTAGTGAAAATTTATCAGATAGAGTTCAACCATTCTATTCAGAAAATAGGAAAATTGTTTGACGAGGGTTGGGTACCTGAAACGTGCATGTCTGGTCCGTGCTGCAAATTTACCTATTCTTAAATGATGCTATTGAATTTGAAGACGTTACACATTTGTACCACTTGGTGAGTGTCGCTACTGGTGGACCAAGAGTCCCCGAGGGCACATGTAGTGAGACATGTACGATCAACTTCGGTTGATCGTTTGCTCAACGCATTCGAACATTTCTGTGATCAAAATTTCTTGAAATTTCTAAAACGTGGGCCCTGTGGCATCATGTCTCATCCGTCTTGCTGCGTCTTTCGGTGCATTTTTGGACATACAAAATTAACATTTTTGGCCATATAACGTTGTTTACATTGAGGATCATTGACGAGGGTTGGGTACCCGAAACGTGCATAGCTGGTCCCTGCTGCAGATTTACCTGTTCTTAAATGATGCTATTGAATTTGAAGACGTTTAACATTTAAATAATTTCAAGTCATCACTAATATCATAACGAGACAAAAGAATATTGAAATTCAGACTTAAGTCAAATCTTAGGTGTGGTGCCGGGCCCTGATGCATGGAAGAATAAGTGAACCATCTCCTGCTTACAAGCAACACTGGTAATTTTGCCCTGAAGACAAAGTGTCCAACTTGGTATTTGGTATGCTCTCACAAAATTGTGTACAATATTCTTAAGTGGTTTTTTTGTTTTTTTGTTTTTAATTACCGTTGTATCGAGCAAAACATTTTGCAATTAGCAAGTCTGTCGCTCACAAGAATATCCCAGATTGAGTAGCTTCTGGGTGTGTTGACATTTCCTTAAAATATCTTATTGTAATTTGAGCGCCTCGTCGTACTTATTTCAGTCAATGACATTGCAGTAAAGTTCCTACTCACCCCCCCCCCCCCCCCCCAATTTACACACTTACTTTGAGTAGAAAGTATGTCAAGAACAAACTCTTAAACGAATCTATCATGCCAGTAATCCATTTGCAGCGTGTTCATTGTTAATTTTGACATTAGTAACCTACTTTCACGTCAAAGTAAAATACCACGTGACCGTCATAGTGCGACGCCATTTGCTAAACTTTGGACGAATCGTGATAAGAAAAGGAAGTATGACAAGAACAAATCCTATAAATAAAAGATAAGTCTATTAATTGCCATATGAATAAGCAAAAGGCAGGTACAATTCAGAGAAGGGATTTTTTATAAGTTTGAAGTTGGAGTCGTCAGGTTTTTCTAAATATTGAAATTTTGGATGGCCACAATTAATTTTTTTTCTGTTGATGCACAAACTATCAGAATAATTAGAATCAAAACTGCATCAATATCCCCGCTCTAATGTCGGATGGTAGCGCAATGACACAAATTAGCCTTCAAAGAGGAACAATTTGTGGCTGCCACCATGATTCAAAGCGCGTCTCCCTTAATCTTTGGAATAAGAACCAGTTTGTGGAAATCCTACTTGCTTAGTAGTTTTTTGAGTTCATGAATAAAAATTGTATCCAAAATACTTTCAACAAACATCAACATACTCTTGTTATCAAGCGACAACAATCATAAACTACCTCTGTTCAGAATGAATGAGAAAAAAACTACCAAAATTAAGATGCATTAAAGCTCATGCGAGAGGGACTCATAGATTCTTTCATGATCTACTGAGGGAGGCATGAAATGTACACGAGTGACGGAAATTTCATCTTGATGAAAAATAGTAAATTTCTGTCACGGGTGTTAATTTGCATGTCTCCTCCAGTCGAGTGTTAAGGAATACATTTCTTCTCAATTTTCTAGTAGCTACGCTGTTGTATTTTGCAACAATTTCTACGCAAGGTCTTCATACTTTTTGGCCGCGATTAAAGATACAAATTGTTTTGTTTCTTTCTTTTTGAATGACGTTACTATAACTTTAAACATTGGCAAAATACATATATACTAGTCAAAATTTCTAACCGAGCACTTGAGTTAATATACTCCATTGTATTAACATTAGATGGAAAAAAAAACTTAAATTGCTTGCCATACTGAATTCTTCACAGATATTGTGTTTTTTTTCAAAAATTAATCTTTTCTTTTTATACCCCCGCCATATAATGGTGGGGGTATATAGTGATGCACTTGTCCGTCCGTGTGTCCGTGCGTGCGTCCGTCCCACCTGTGGTTTCCGGACATTTAAAGGAAAACTATTACAGATAATTAATTCATTTCTTGCATATAGCTTTTACACCAAGAAATACAGGTCAAGTTCGAATATAGGTCATGTCCCTCAATTACATGCAGAGTTATGCCCCTTGAAACTTAGAAAAATTCAAAATTTTGTGGTTTCCAGACATTTAAAGGTAAACCGTTATAGATAATCAATTCATTTCTCACATCTAGCTTTAACACCAAGAAATACAGGTCAAGTTCGAATATGGGTCATGTCCCTCAATTATGTGCAGAGTTATGGGTCATGTCCCTCAATTATGTGCAGAGTCAAGGTTTCCGCTTTCATAAACTAGTTAAGACTTTCTGGAAATTTTACAAAAATTACAGTCAACTTCTTTTAAAATTCGGATCTATACATGCAACAGAGTACATTACTATGGGTATTACACAACCTGTATTTTATGGTGATATGATAAACAAAATAAAAAAGGATCAAAGGTAGGCAGCATAACCATCGAAAATGCGTCAGAATCATCAAACGCCTTTCATACCGTGGATATGATCCTAATGTCACCAGACGGACACTAGGCTTGGTACTTGACCAATCTACAGTCTTGTACAAGGGCATCCTTGAGACTTGCCCTCTGACTGACTGTGACGACGGGACTCCATGACGGGCCCTGTCCAAACCTCTTTAGAGAAGACAGGGCCCCGACCACCTGTCCTCTCTGAATGTCAGTCGGACTCCTCGGGTGATTACATACATGAGCTCGCTACAGCCGGCAGAGCACGGACTGTATTACGCATGCCCTCTTTTTATATCCATTTACATATTCATCTGTGTCTCTGGGGCCTCTACGTTTCGCGGTCTTGTTTGTGTGATGTCATCTTACAGTGAGGAGATTGTTTTACACCACTATTGTACGTTCTTCGAGACCTCTGGGTAATTGGAGAAGTGAGAGGGTTGTGCGCACGTAATCCAGGATAACCACACCATTTGCTACTTGCATGACAGATGGCCGTCCAAAGTCGGCACCAGTTACCCATTGGTCTCGTCGGTTTATGTGTAGTCTTTTGTGTTTGATGTTTACATGTCGTGTGTCTCTTTTCCGTCTCGTGCTGTACTCGTCTTTTGTGTTTTAGCATCGGGTGTTTTGGTGTTTTACTGTTGATGCTGCAGCGGGGTCTTGTTGGAGATCTCCTCCCTGCTTTTATATCCCTTGAAACTTACAAAAATTCAAAATTTTGTTGTTTCCGGATGTTTAAAGGAAAACCATTACAGATAATCAATTCATTTCTTGCATATAGCTATTACACCAAGAAATACTGGTTAAGTTCGAATATGGGTCATGTCCCTCAATTATGTGCAGAGTTATGTCCCTTGAAACTTACAAAAATTCAAAATTTTGTGGTTTCCGGATGTTTAAAGGAAAACCATTACAGATAATCAATTCATTTCTTGCATATAGCTTTTACACCAAGAAATACAGGTCAAGTTCGAATATGGGTCATGTCCCTCAATTACGTGCAGAGTTATGCCCCTTGAAACTTAGAAAAATTCAAAATTTTGTGGGGGTCCGGACATTGAAAGGTAAACTGTTATAGATAATCAATTAATTTCTCACATCTAGCCTTTACACCAAGAAATACAGGTCAAGTTCGAATATGGGTCATGTCCCGCAATTATGTGCAGAGTTATGTCCCTTGAAACTTACAAAAATTCAAAATTTTGTTGTTTCCGGATGTTTAAAGGATAACCATTACAGATAATCAATTCATTTCTTGCATATAGCTATTACACCAAGAAATACTGGTTAAGTTCGAATATGGGTCATGTCCCTCAATTTTGTGCAGAGTTATGCCCCTTAAAACTTAGAAAATTTCAAAATTTTGTGGTTTCCGGACGTTTAAAGGAAAACCATTACAGATAATCAATTCATTTCTTGCATATAGCTATTACACCAAGAAATACAGGTCAAGTTCGAATATAGGTCATGTCCCTCAATTATGTGCAGAATTATGCCCCTTGAAACTTAGAAAAATTCACAGTTTTCTGGTTTCTGGACATTAGAAGGACAACTGCTACAGATTATAAATTCATTTGTTGAATGTAGCTATTATACCAAAAATTACAGGTTAGGTTTGAATATGACTCAATTTTATGCAGAGTTGTGCCCCTTTAAACTTGGAAAAAAATCAATATTTTGTGCTTGCCTGACATTTAAATGAAAACTGTAACAGGGAATATATTTATTTCTTAGATGTAGCTTTACATTGAGAAATACAGGTCAAGTTCAAATAAAGGGCCGTGTTCCTTAATTATAACCCCGCCATATAATGGTTTTTGTGTTGAATTGTGCCCCTTCCAACTTTTTATACATTGCTTATCTGTAAAATATGCCGGGTGGGGGTATCATTGATCCTTAGATCAACAATAAATTTCATTTACTTTGTGATACCCGATACTTCAAGTCAACATTCACAGAACCAGCACTTCCGGTCGCAATAAATTCCCGCTGAATTTGAGCATCAGTTTAAACTTTTGTTAAATATTCTGGCTTTTTTTAATTGTTTCGATCGAAGAGAAGAATATCAAGTTCTTTTTTCCACATTAATTATTTTCAAAATTGGAAGAAAATCGATATTACACCTTGACGACAAAAAACATCACTACGGCATCAAAGAGAGACTCGGGTCTTTCTGACTGCACGTTTCGTTCGGGCATACGCCGTATAAAAACAAAATTTATCTGTTTTTTCCCCAGTTTTAAGGACGTATTTTTATGTGTTTTTAAAGTAATAAACATGTTTTATTCAGAATTTTGTTCTGTTTTCGAATAATATTCATTTTTGTCAAATTCATCACGCTTCAGTAACGTTAAACCATATTCAACCACAATTTCGAAATTAATTGAAGTGAAAGTGTTAGATTAATTTGTTATACACTTTTCATGAATGAAAAGTTATTATTCATGAGATTATGAAGAATTAAAAAAGTGTTCGGTTAGAAATGTTGACCAGAGTAATACAAAATTTTGTATGGAACACAGGGTACTATTTATTAGGCGCATTTATTTTGTGAAAATACGAGTTCTCTGATTGTTTTTTTTTATAACAGCTGATTGGTAATTCATTTAATCATTGGTTTCTGTAACAGGAAAGACAAAATATTTCTGCCGTAGGAATTTCTCACGGTACGTGCAAAACTGTAGAAGATATCCCGTTCTATTAAAGATCACAATTAATTTCCACGCAAA
Source organism: Pinctada fucata (assembly GCA_028142955.1). NCBI lineage: Eukaryota > Metazoa > Mollusca > Bivalvia > Pterioida > Pteriidae > Pinctada > Pinctada fucata. The sequence goes on from AP027105.1 coordinate 56,056,234, forward strand.
TAGTTCATGATTACTTTAATTCCTCGTCTTCTTACATTTAATTTCTAGGATACATGCATTTTATATATTGTTTTTGTTTTTGTGCATGAACATCGACGGCGGGTGCGACTAGCCAACAGGGGATGCTTACTCCTCCCGGGCACCTGGTCCCACCTCTAGCTTGCTAGGGGTCTGTCGTTGCTCAATTTGTGAGTGCTGTTGAGATTATCGTCAGGATCTTCTATAACTCATAAGACTCGGTTTACAAGATGATTTTTTACGTCATTTGACCGTTGATGAGTTGAAAAAAATTAAAATTCATGCATGTTGAATTGTACTGCATCACCCTAATCGCGGATTGACAGATGTGTTATGAGTCCTTAGAACAGATAGTGTGTAGAAAATTAGAGCCACAAATACCCCCTTTCTTGTTAAAAAGATATTGAAAGTCTACTAAGCGACATATTTTTGCATGGCTCCATTTTTTAGCTAATCGACATAGGTTTCAGTGATTGGGATAGGCAATTAGGTGAATGTGACAATGGCCCCATATCCTGGAACGTCAATGTGCCATTTACAAAATGAATGTGCCATTGTTGAAAATGAATGTGCCATGAGCAATTTGCAAAAAAAAAACCAAATAATCAAGTACATATATAGATCTGCATCACCCGTCACTCCAAATGTCTAGACGGACTTTTCTGTACTCAAACATGGGAAATAAGGGGACGCATTTCACCCAAACAGTCTCAAAAGATGGTCTTAAAGATTTGTTGCATGCTTTGAACCAGAATTTAGAACCACGTTGAATAAAAAAACGGAAGATTTCCACAATTTGTTTCAAAAATTTAATGCACCACATTGGCGCACTAAGTAAAATTTAAATGTACCATTTTAGAATTGAATGTGACTATGGCGCAGGGCGCATGCTTATCCCAATCACTGAGGTTTAGATTTTAAAATGTTTGGTTTTGATTTCTGAGGTGTTCAGCTCCCGAAATTCCCCCTTTCAGTATTCTCAGCCAAAAATAAAGTTTAGAGTATTCAGATGAAGAGGTTTGATGGATATAAAAACAATATTGCTATCAAATGCCGACAATTTGGAGTTCTGTCTCTTAAATTGTAATGGCTACACAATCTTCACCTCGAATTTCATAGGAATTGTTTTTTTTAAATGCATTTTCATATTGTTTCCAACCATCCACATGATTTGATAATCTCTGTCAAAGGAAAGTGGGTTTTGTATGCAAGCAGGATATGTTTACTCGCGATTACCTTTTCTCGTTCCTTTCTTTTTTTGCGTACAGAGGGATGATTCTTTCGGTTGTTTAATTGAAATCTCGAACTGGTTTTCGAATTTTGGATAAGATTTGAAGCCCGAAAACAAAAACATATAAATTTAAAATAATTGAAACTCATATGCCTTATTCTTTATAAAATGTCTCTCTTTCATATTTTATATAGTAAATACAGCGATTCATTATATTTAAAGTTTTTATTTCCTTGGATATTCAATTAGTGTTAGTTGCATATTTCATTCGTCGTGACTTATATTTTAAAATAGGTTGGTTGTTTTCTTGCTGTTTTTTTTTTTCAATTTTGCAAGGGCGTAAGAAAAATAAGAAACTAGCTTATGAACATTTCTTCGGTGGTTTTTTTTTTTGTTTTTTTTTGTTTTGTTTTTTTTTTTTGCTTTAAAAATGTTTTATGTACTTTAGTAAAATGTCTATAAATATTTAATTCATTATCTCTGAATTTCCGCAAATAATTTACGTGAACCAGTCTTTAATCCTCATATCCAAAATGACATGCCTTTAGGTTTGACAAAAAAAGATTTATGAAACATAAAGATAGATTTTAAGAATCCCCTTCAGTACAAAACATGGTTCGTTAATTAAAATTAGATTCTTAATTAGAGAATACAAGTGTACAACAATACATGTCAAGCGGATATGATGATGATGTGCATTGTTACAGTATGGTAACAGCCATTTTATGAGGTTCACCTTTGAAGTGATACGTAAGGTTACAAATACATTTCAAACAACATTGTACAGACTTTACATCGACATCTAATTTGGCGAAAGATTGTGTCATGAACTTCCTGTCAACTAAAATCGTGATGACAATATTCTAACCTTTCTTTTCCAGACCGGAGAAAAGCGTACGGTAAGTTGAAACCATTCGTTTAAAAAGATTTATAAATTTTCGGATATTTTTCCCTATTTCCATGATTTAATCAATTTTTTTACAATATACGTTTCATATATAGCGGGATGCGAGAAGATGGACATAAAATACCAATTGTATCATTTATCTTATCAGCTAATTTTGATTGGTTTATATATGCCCGATCCAATGATTTGTCAGTGGTAAAACATAGATCTACAGGTACATTAATATTCTTTTATATATAGTAAAACAAATAAGCCATCTGATTAAAAGTAGGTAAATTGACACCAAAATGTATATATAAATATCTAATAATTCATCATTTTTACATGAAAGAACAAGCAAAGGTGTCGCTATTTCAGAGCAAACGTTTGAAACACCCATGCACATGTTATGTGTAAAAATTTGCAAGTGACTTAAAGCTTTATTTTCTATGAAATGTTTTGGATATCTTTACAGCTTATCTTTTTTTTCAATTTGGAAACAGATTTCATTAAAACGATAAGGTAACCGAATGTATACTGTTTTAGGAAATATTCCTGGAAACAATGCGGTCGGTCTCTTGGTTGCTACTCATTTTGTCCTGGTTTGCCGTCATCAATGGGGGAATTGGACGTCAAAAGAGGCATATTTCGTTTTCGGGAATATTTCAGCAGGTTAAAAATGTGATAGATGAAACTAACAAAGAACTGGCACATCGCAAAGAAATCGACAGAATCATGCTGGAACAAGGTATTCGTAATGTTCAACAATGGAGTTATATTACAGAGATTGAAGGACGTTGTAGCACAGTTGATAATATAGTTTTTTTCTTCTTTCTTTGTCATAATTCCATGTTTGTCGAGTTCTCTGATTTCACTCATTGACTATTCAACCGAATATTTTTTATTTCTTCGAAGATTACAAAATGAAATGCAATATTGTATTTCCCTACTATTCAAGAATGTCGTTAAGGAAAGTACGAATTCAGTATAGGATTTCAAACAGAAGGAAATAAATTAGATTAGAGCGTGGAACGAAATACTTTAATTTTCATGATGAAATATTTTCATTTCTAATGCAAAGGAGTTGACGGGGCACTTGGTGCAGCCTCCTCTACGTTTGCATCCCATTTGACCAGGTTTTTATATACCAAAAATCAAGAAAAAGTGGATCTCCTATCTGACAAAGCGTGGATCACTGTTCAGGCAACAAAGAAACTAATCAGCCTGTGAGTGCTAATCATATAAAGTTCTATCCAATATATAACATGTTTCTCTATGTAAAAATGAAAGTGTTAAAATAGTACTAAATGTATGTAATATGCTTAAGGGGTATGGACAAAGTATTATTCGCCATATTGGATTTTATGTACTGTATTTTTGAAAATCTTAATACATCGTAAGCCTTCGTATGACATTCGGATATGTTTTAAGATAAAATTCGTCCCGTCATGTTGTCATCGGGAGGGGTTCGGATACAATCGTGTAGTCATCTTTTAGCATCGTAAAAACATCGGTTGCTGAGCGGATCTTAACCATATTATGCTGGCGTCACACTGTCCCGATTCAAGTAGCCGATGGCCACACGATAAAGGATCTTTTCAAATTCGGGTGTGATCGTAATATCATCGGGCTATTCGTAAGGCCATCTTTAACCATCGTATGACCGCCGGCTGGGTTTGTCAAACTTCGGGAACAACTTTGGAAGTGCTCTCAAAATCTCTGGCATGCCAAAAAAATTCCCGATGGCACTCCCGAAGGACCATCTTCGAAACAGGTTCGTGTAATCATCTTGCCTTTCGTAAGAACATCGAGAAGGCATCTTGCGTATTCGTAACATCTTCGTTTCTCCTTCGAACTACCATCGGGACCATCGGGACCATCGGGGAAATTTAGCCATACGAAGGTATTACGAACGTGTCAAGAACCTCCCGATGGAGTTAGGAAGGCTATACGATTTCGTGACAACCTCGCAATTCCATCGAAATGACATCGTAATGTCATCGTACTCTAGTACGATGACGTTTAGATGGGATCCCGATACAAAAGATGACAGACACAAATATTAAACAAAACATTTCAAATACATAATATCCAAAGCCATTTTAAAAATATTTTTCTAAGTTAATACAAATTTATCAAAATAAAAACTTTTCTGTCTTCTTTAAGTTGCAAGTTCAATTTGCAAGTTCACAATCAATGCATAATAGAGCAAAATGACGTGCCTTGATAATGTTACGTTAAGGAAAAAGAAGGCAGAAGCATTGTTTCTTTAAATGCATCTACGAGAGCATGTACAGACTCAGTATTTTCTATAATTACTGGTAATACACTTAAAATGTAAAATTAAGGGAGCAAGGTTTCTACTTTCATATCACACACGTTTGCAGCTGCTTATTCTATATGATGAACATAAATGTTTTAATACACATTCATAGATCATTTCTTTATTACCAATGTCTGTATTGAACAGTATCTTGTTGTGACATATATCCACTTTCATCTTTCTTACATTGAATCATCACGTCTTCCACTTAAATAAATGAAATTCGTGACATTTTAAGACGATTTATGGTTGACAATAATACATGTCAACTGCTACGCAAAGGTCACTGATAACTGAACCCGTTGTCTATTTGTCCGTCTGGTAGTCACACTTTCACATAAAGAACTGTAAAATTATGCCTTGTAAAATCAAACTTTCAAAGATTGTCGAGCATGATCAGAATCAACATTCATTATACATGTATCTTGGCTATCAATGCTACATAGACAATGCGATTCAGATATTCTATAACATATATTTTCATTAAATGATCAGGAATTATTGCCGATTTTGCTTATTTCTGATTGGTGGAGACGCTGTTTGATAGAGTGTACCTCAGAGTGAATTGACCGCTAACGCACCAAAGCGGTCTATTCGGGATTAGCGCGAGCATGACCAAAGCGTGCGTTGATTTTTGTAGCGTTAGATTTTCGCGTATCATTACAATAAAAATGTTAATAAAATACTGATAATTTAATAAAGCAGTTATTGACTTTCGATTTCGGTCTACTCGTGACTAAACAGACATGGTCAGGCATTGGTTAACCTCGGCCTTCGGCCTCGGTCAACCAATACCTGACCAGGTCTGTACAGTCACGAGTAGACCTCATCAAAAGTCAATAATTGTATAGAGTTGCTAACTTTGGTGTATTTTTTGTATTTTTCTAATACAGAAATAGTAAAAGGCGGAGAATGAAACCATTGATACAGTGCTACTGATTAAACAAGAATTTTTAAACATCCAAAACATGATGCATTCCTGGTTATAATCCGATGCATCGCATTCTAGATACGACGTCGTGAAGCAATCGAATAGCCTTCATTAATACATCGTAAGCCTTCGTATGACCTTCGGATATGTTTAAAGATAAAATTTGTCCCGTCGTGTTGTCATCGGGAGCGGTTTGGATACAATCGTGTTGTCATCTTTTAGCATCGTGTTATAATCTTTTAGCATCGTAAAAACATCGGTTGCTGAGGGGATCTTATCCATATTCGGGAGTAACTTGAAAATTTCATATTCGTGTGTCCATCGAATACCATATTCGGGACAGTGTGAAGCCTACATTGCACTTAGTCATTGCTCCAACTTTAACTATTTTAACCCTACGTATTCTCTACCTCGATAGCTACATTTTCCCATCTTTTCTATGGAAAATTACAATAATAATTGAGCATTAAAAAAAAATCAAAATTATGCACCGAACTGCACAGCTGCACCTCAAAAGAATTCATGAATATTACTTTAACTTACCTTTAACATTACATTGATTCTATATCATATATCTACTAACATGTTCCTTCAGTTTTGAGTCTCATAATCTTATAAATCTTGTGTTTATACAATACGGGGTCCTTTCGAACACGAGTTTTTCTGGTAAGCATTTTCACGTGCCGATCCGAGCAGAATTGGATGCCAAATGTTGTAGACAGATGATAATAGTAACGTTTAAGGTAGGTTTTAGTATTAATAGTAAATTCTGCAGAACTGTAGCTGCGCAGTTCGGTGCACCAAGTTATATTGAAGTAGTTTTTGCTCAGAAAGATAGGAAAATTAAGATGTTGAGGTAAAGAAAATTAATTCTGCAGAACGGCAGATTTTGAAGTATACTTCATGTCAAATCCAATATGGCCGATAAACTTTTGCCATACCCCTTAATACCTCTGTACTTTGAATTTTTCTGCGTCTCATAGTCTTACTCATTCCACAGTATTTGAACGAATTTTTATTCCTTTCTTCAGAACTGGTATGAGCCTTGATGAGTTAAAACTTCATCCAGGTTATTTAGAGGCGTGGAGACGGCAGGTGGCCCAGTCGTGCCCCTTTAATGTCCCGTCGTGTGATCCTACAGTGAGGTTCCGGACTCCGGACGGTTCATGTAACAATCTGAATGATTCTTCCGTGGGTGCTGCCTATACAAGACAAAGGAGAATGATGGACAACGCCTATGATGATGGTAATATGTCATTATAAATTATTATTGTCATCGCTTTGTTTGACATTCACATTCATAATTATCATGAATTTAGGGATAGTAAAACGTAGTGCTCAAACTGGAAAAGTGATGGACAAAAGCAGTCTTCAAGACAATCAAAATACTTTGCACCAGACACAAATGTTTCGGATAATGGTACATATACTTCAAGCCAAACTGATGAAGAAAATCAAAGTAATCTAGAAACCTGATATGTACATCAATATGTAAATAGAGAAAATCACCGAATTTGACAAGTTTTCATGGAATTGTTGTGACGGGTATTGCATGCAAACAAGAGACGCCGGGTATCTGGTACTAGAGACCCCGGGTATCTGGTACTATTTCGGAGTACTGTTTATTCCGGGGTTCGCAACTGTTTCAATGGAAATTCTAATGATGTTGCCTTGGAGACTGATTATTAGGATTCTTCGAAAAGGCTTGTTTAGAAGTTTTAAAGAAAGGGCTTGTTTTGAGAAACTCTTCAAACAGGGTTTTGTTTAGAATTCTTACAGAAGAAACACGTTTACGCTCTCCTCAGGTACTTGCCTATCATTTGAAAGACCTTTTTATTGCTTAATTATTCCCCTACTACTCTGTTTTCTGGATTCTTGTGAACATCTTAGGTTAAGTACCCGAAATGTACATGTCTGGTCCATGTTGCAAATTTATCTCCTCTTAAATGATGCTATTGAATTTGGATACGTTTAACATTAGAAGACAAAGCAATTATCATGGAAAAATCAAACCTTCCAAAAATGTTCCCAATTTGGAGAGGATGAGCCCTATTAATTTTCTTAGTCAAGGTCACTTTGTACTTGCGAGCTGTGGACTTCCTTGTGAACAGCCTACGAGACAATGTAATCATTACAGAAAGATCAAACCCCCCTCTGCAGATGTTCCCCGTAAGGAGAGAATGAACCCTATTTATTTTCTATGTGAATAATCAAGGTCACTGACTCACTATGGACTTGATTCTAAAAAAAAAATTGCTAATAGAATAAAACATGCAGTTGCTGTTCACCGGTGACAGATCACTTACAATTCGTGTTTGCTTTGTCATTTTAAGAATGAGTTTGAGGGGTGAATTCTATTACAGAAACTACCAAACATACCACAAACAAGAGCCCCAGGGGGCACAACGCTCACCTGATACCCATGCACGCTCTAACTGACATACTGACATTGAATACTGATAGTGCCAGTACCAGGATTTTAGCCCACAACCTTTCTAAAAAGATTTTTGCCGGATGCAGAGAAGTACAAAAAAGAAAAAAATAGTCACATTTCAAAACAATAACTTTTTTACTGATTTGAAAAAAACGGATAAAGTGGTCCAACGTCATATGCCCAGCTAGTATAGTTCAATTATGCAACATCAAAAATAAAATCATATTGTAAAATTCCAAATAAATGTGCAGCAGAAAAAGAATAAAACAATGAAATGATTTCACAAATTAAGTTTATTTAAAATTGAACACAAAACCTTTCATTATTGATAGCTAGCATGCCAGAAATTATAAAGCCTGTGTTTGTGAAACGAGAATGCCCCCGGCGGCATCTTTGTTAGTATAAACACCATTTTCTGTTAAGTATGTGAGAGGTCAGGGTCAGCGTAATATTGGTATCAATGGAAAGATCTTGTCACAAGGAATACACATGTACAATATGAAAGCCCTATCACTATAACCATTCAATAGTTATGCCCAATGTTAAAGTTTTTGAGAAGTATGTGAAAGGTCAAGGTTATGGTCATGAGGTCAAAAATTTTGGTAAATACACATGTGAAATATGAAACCTCTATCACCAGCTTCCATTCAAAAGTTATGCCCAATGTTAAAGTTTTTCGGAAAACAGACAGACAAACAGACAGACGGACAGGCCAAAAACTTTATGCTCCCGAATCTTTTATTCCATGGGCATAAAAAACAAAGATTTTTCTGCCTTTATTCACTGAAATCTATGAATTATGCTTTTGAATAGTATTGATTTCATCTCAAATACATGAAACGTACAGTTAAAATCGTTTTGATCCAATATTCATCAATTCAAGTGAGTTGTGCAGAAATTGTGCCAGTTTGTTTTCCAAAAAAGCAGTGTATGTTGTATCAAACCTCATGACCCAGTGAAGCCACTTGAACAAATAATTTTTAGTAAATATGCTGAAACGCGACGCTTCTTGCCTATACATATTTCAACAGGCGAGAAGGAGCGTCGCATTTCAGCATACGCTGTTCAACAACTCAAGTGGTTTCTCTAAGGTTTCGCAGTTTGAAACAAATTAAAAGGCAGTGGCGGATCCAGAGTGGCAAGCGGGGGGGTTTTGTATCGACCCAAAGGGTCGATTCGAGGTACGAAGTGCCGAGCGGGGGAGGGTACGGGAGGGGGTTGCCCCCTCCTGTAGGTGGGGGTCCGGGGGGCCTCCCCCGGAAAATTTTTGAAAAAATGGAATAAAATGGTGCATTCTGGAGCACATTTTCTTCTTACCTTCTCGAATATTCAGACCATTTTTTCCACTCATTTTATATGGTTAATAAAGATTTCTAAGTAAAATAATTTCTCCTTTACTGCTGGCAGGGGCGTAGCCAGAGTGTTTTCGATGTGGACGTCTATAAAGAAGTGTTGGACCAAGAACTTCAGCTGTCCGGGGGCACAGACACTTTTTGGGGGATGACATGGTCGCCATAGCACTTTCTATATAGACGTAACCTTAGACAGTGCATTGTATATATATATTGTTTTCATTTTCGTGCATGAACATCGACGGCGGATGCGGCTAGCCAACAGGGGATGCTTACTTCTCCCGGGCACCTGGTCCCACTTCTAGCTTGCTAGGGGTCCGTCGATGCTCAATTTGATGCTCTATTGTAAGTGCTGTTGAGATTATCGTCAGGAACTTCAGTCTTAAACTCATTTGCGAAGCCCGAAGGGTCAAGTGGGGACAGTATGGAAATATGTTACCCATCCCATTGATGGGGGTCCCCCGTGATAATTTTGAAAAAAAATGAAGCAAATTGCCCTTGCGAAAATCGTCCAGGATATCCATGCTGACCTCTGGAGCGTATTTGAGCTGAATTTAGATGGGATAACGCATATGATTCGATGTCAGCAGACGATGAACCGTATCTAAGATGAAGAAAACTTGAGATGTGAACATGACATTCCCTAAATACTTATATATGTACGTCCACATAAAGTCTTTTCAATCGACCGCTCGCACCTTGTAAGCGATCGTTGTATCATGCGCGGATACAGCATTTTTGGTCAAAGGGGGTCCACATTTTAAGGAAGTCTACCTCTCATGTAGGTACATATATATATCGGTGCACATGATAGGGGAGGGGGCAATTTTGTAAGCTTTCCTTTCACGTTCATTTTCATGAAGAATTGGCGGGCGTAGCGAGCCAGCAATTTTTTAGATGTGAAATATTAATTTGTCTTGATTCGACCGAGATGATTATTTATAACATTGAATATTTCACTCCTTACATCGGCGAGCGGAGAGAGTTTCATGAGAATAGATAGATAAGAGAGGTGTCATTTTCCAAATAATCAGGCATCTTCAAATGACAATTTTAAAACCTTGAAAAAGATGAAGATGGTTACATCCTATGAAGTAAGGGACTGTTCAAAATATGAGTTCCTGAGACCCAAGACAATTATATAAAATTACTTAGTATGAACAATTGATAATAATTAAGGAATTTTGCAGAAAAAATAGTTTTGTATTTGTAAATGGCGAGCGAAGCGAGCCGAAATTTTAGGTTTCAAAGCCCTTTCATGCATTTTAGACCCATTTAGATTAGAAATGGGCCAAAGCTGGACCCCATCTCCGAAAATCTCAGGGGGGGGGGGTGTGGTCCAGACCCCCGGTCCCCCCTCTGGATCCGCGCATGGTTGTATTGAGTTCTAATGAAACACAAGAAAATTACGAAAAATGCATTGAAATCTGTGGTTTTTTGGAGTGTCTTTGATCTATTTCTGAACAGTAGTTTGCTTTAAATACTATTTCAAAAGACCCTCCCCCTTCTTTTTGGCAACTGGGGGAGGCGCTCTCCTTTTTTTTCGCGAGACGATGTGGACGTTTTTAAGCCCCTGGCTTGTTAATTTGTCCATGCGGTAACATGTACTTAGAATATTAATACGATATCGAGTAAAAAATGTTGAGTATCATTGGGTTTTGGCTTTGAAAAATTGAATGCTTTTAATAGGCCCCGGAGCATATTCGAGCTTTATACAATTTTTAATTTTTTGCCCATTTTTCCGGTTATTTCAAAGTATGTTTTTAACAAAATTTATAGTTGACAAAAATACTCAAACGGGTATTTGAGGACAGAAACATGTAGGTTTCGATCCCCGTACCATTTACATTGATTGTTTGACACACGTACATGTTTTGCAAATTATTTGAACATGTTCATATTATAGTATTTGTTAATGTTAATTTTCGTAAAATAAACAGAAAACCCCCTCTGCGACATACATTACAAAAACTTCGCTATTGTCTGTACGAATCCACAAATACGCCAATTGATACGGTATCGAATCGATATGCGATAGAATGTATCAGAAAATTTTTGTAAATTTTGTTTCAAAATAGTGAATTCTGGTAGACATTAAGAAATTTTTTTATTACTCAGTTTGCAGGGTTTTTTCCGGGTGCTAATGTTACCAAAAAAAAAATTGGGAAACCGGGGGGGGGGGGGTTCCCGACCCCCCCCCCCAAACCCCCCTAAATCCGCCCTTGAAAGGCCCATGAAATTGTTACGCTTGTCCAACTAGCAGACCTACGATATCGTTATTTACTGATAACTAATTGTTTTACCTCATCATAGGTCTGTTACACGGACAAGTTGTTAGCGGAGAGAGTTCATGAAATGTATCGGTTGCATTGGATTTGCCGACAAGAAGTTATTTGGTCCGATAAAAACTCATTATGTATCTATTATTTGAACAGATAAAAATTCCCAAATGTCTTAACACAGGATCCTGTCGTTTTATGAGAGAAATTTTTTTATTATTCACAACCTCAGGCCTCTGTGTTCCTCTTAGAAATATTATACATACAAGATGACGAACACAGTGGCTTAAGGTTGTGAATAATAATTTATTTTCTCTATTAAAACAACAGCTTCTGTGGTCCAACATTTCATTGGAAGATTTCAGGAACTCTGAACGGAATTATTTATTTTCAAGAATTTCAGATATTAAATGTCCTATGCATTCTCTAAATCCAGAGGAAGAGATTACTCATTAGACGTTTCTTCAAGAAATCAGTCCGTAAATTACTTCATCTAAGAGAGTCTAAGACAGAGGAAATTCGAGCAAACTTTATACATGATAACAAGTATATGCAAGTGTTCCAAGTACATGAATGATAACCATTATGAAAGTGTTCCAAGTATAAAAATCTATTCCGTTTGCACTGTATCTCCTGAAATATATCGCAATACTGCTTTGCGGTTTGTATTGCAATGAAGCGCCTAGCGGAATACGATGCGCCTTGGGGACGAAGATGAATTAATGCATATCTAGGTCATTGTCCTGTCAAATAGTTCCGATTATTTTCTTATTATTTTCAACAATTGGTGGAAAATACACACAATGTTTATCTTGAATTGTCTTCCCGTGATTGTTTACTAGATAAAAGAAATAAAATTTTGAATATAGTTTTAAAGTGTGTGAGACATCTACATGTGTGGAAGAATACGTGTGAAAATGGGTCCTCAGATTATAAAATTCGAATAATTCCGGTCCGGAACCAGGTGCATGGCTTTGAAAAAATATTAAAAAAGTTGTGTACTTTTAATCTTTACGGCATTTTTTTTTGTGATTCAAATAAAATTTCTTCATTCAAAAGTAGTATCAATGTGTATAACCCGGTGCGATTTGAGAATTTTTCTCCTATTTTTGGTAAGAAAACATACATTATACCTATGTACAATCTTAAAAAATATTCCTTAAAAATCCAAAAGTGAATATCTGGACAAAATTCTTTCACTTGTAGGGTACCATGCATGAGTACCTCATACCTACAAATTGTCATGACAATCTGAAGATTGGTTATAGAAAAGAAGCAGAAAATGTATGAAAATCACCCCCCCCCCCCTTCCTTTTTACATAAGAAAAAAATTCATAAAAAATCAAAAAAATAAAATTAAGCATAAAATACATATCAAAGCATTAAGTAAGTTAAATATGATAAACATGTAGTAAATGAGTGTGTAAAATCATATTTAAAGAAATAGTGCAAAAATGTGCATTTCTGACTAAGTCCGAAAAGACGTCAAAAACGCGTCAAAAATTAGTTATCGGATTTTAACGAAATGAACAAACTTGAATCATACATCCTTCTAGATCACATAGATACAATTAGTTTTTCAATCCATTTAGTGGAACTGGAGAAGAAGATTTTTGAAGAGGGGTACCCTCCGGGGCCTATTTGACCCCGCCCTGGATCCACCCCTGAAGGGATCGAGCCGAAATGAACAAACTTGGTAGAGGACCTTTAGTACTTCATGCATACCAAGTTTCATCAAAATCCCTTCAGCCGTTCTTGAGAAGAAGTTGAAAATGTTAAAAGTTTACGACGGACGGACGACGGACGACAGACGACGGACGCCGGACGCCGGACACCACACTATGACAATAGCTCACTTGAGCCTTTGGCTCAGGTGAGCTAAAAACGAACGAAGAAAACAAGTGACGTTTGAAGGTAAATGAACCAAGTTACATAATTAATCTGAAACACAAATAAAAAAAATCAGGAAATATGTACTTTACATTATTTATAATTACAAATGTTTCTGTACACAGGTATTGATTTGCCTAGAAAGAAAAGTTTGACTGGCTATCCCCTGCCAAGTTCGAGACTCATAAGTAACATGGTCCACAAAACTGATGGTTGTTCCTTACCTAGCGAAGACTTTACGGTGATGACGATGCAGTTTGGACAGTTCATCGAACATGATGTAATTTCAACTCCGCTTCAGAGAGGTTCGTTGGTATTACTGTTTGTACATACTTCTAACGTGGCGAGTGTTGTTAACAAGCAGGAGATGCTTTTATCTCCAAGAACACATATTCACTTTTCGCTGTTGCATAATTGTAAGTTATCATGTTAGTTTTATATATTTCTAAGGTTTTTTTATGTCCTCTGTATACCATTTTTGGATTCTAATTTGCTTTCATTGCTTTATATTAGTTTGATTAAAGTTTGAGGTTGATATTGAATTTCGTTGCAATGGAAGAATCGAGCAATTACATAACAAATCCGATAGACATGAATAAGATATTTACCATCACTTACTCTAACATCCCGCTTTGGATTTTGTTCCTTCATTTTGTCATAAAGATGTTTTTAAAAAAACTGCTCGCATTTGGTAGGTACTTCCTCTCCTAATCGTCACCCTACACCAATAAATAAATACAATAATAGTTAATGAAAAATAAGTGTCACATTTGGATTGTCAGTATTGAAATATTTATTCTTTATTGTACAAGACGCGTGTTTCGGATATTGAATCCTCGTCAGTAGTACTCGCTTTCATAAACTGGTAGAGACTAGTAAAGAAATTTTACAAAAATTATTGTCAACTTCTTTTTGAAATTCGGACTCACACAAGCAACAGGGTATATTACTTTGGGTATTTCACAACCTGCATTTTATGGTGACATAATTAACATAATACGAAGGATCAAAGGTAAACAGAATTACCATCGAAATTGTGTTAGTATCATCAAACGCCTTTTATACTGTGGATATAATCCTTCTGTCACAAGACGATCACTTGGCTTGGTAATGGACCAATCTATAGCCTTGTACCAGTATATTCTTCAGAATTGCACTCTGACTGACTGTGACGATATGACTCCATGACGGGCCATGTCCAAACCTCTTTAGAGAAGACAGGGCCTCGACCACCTGTCCTCTTTGAATCTCAGTCGGACTCCTAGGGTGATAACATACACGAGCTCGCTACAACCTTTAGAGTACGGACTGTACGAACTCCACTATCGTTGTACAAAACGAAGTCGGGCGAAACTGTTGTTTCTGTTTATTTTTATGAAAAAAAAAATTATGTCGACAATGTGCCTAATTCATCTCATGACCAGGGCTTCACATACCAGGATCGTCAATCAAGCACAGCATGTTGTATATGGTGTCTTCCCGGAATGCCCACATGCAAAAGACAATGGGTGTTGTTTCAATCAATTAAGAAGGTCCAATTACCGTATATGATCAGATAAATCAGGTAAAAATATTTTCAAATTTCAAGAGTATTTTCCGTCGTATTGATCAATCTGACGACGATTTTTAAATGAATATGAAAAGTGAAGGATCAGCGTTCAGTTTGAAATATTTGAAGAGAAAAAAAACCCCGCATATTATTATTATTATTTTTTTTTTTTTTTGGCACGGCATGCAGAAGTACCAAAGCTTTTTAGTGCCATTTTTGGGAGAGATAAAAATTTAAAAGTCGTCCTAACAAGATAAAAACTAGTTCAAACGACTTTTTATCTTGTTTGAACGAGTTTTTAACTTGTTTAAACGACTTTTTATCTTAAGAGAACGACTTTTTATCTCGTTTGAACGACATTTTATCTCGTTTGAACGAGTTTTTAACTCGTTCGAACGAGTTTTTATCTTGTTAGAACTTTTTAAAATAATTTTTCTTTTCCAAAATTTGCACTAAAACCTTTCGTACAGAAGTCAACATGTTCAGGATTTTCTAAGGAAAGGGCGGATCAAGAAACGTTTTAAAAGGGCAGTGAGTTCAGCCCATGAGGGGATTCCAGCCGTAAATTCACGTAAAAACCAAAAAATCAGCAATTTTTGCAAATTCCAGGCGGGACCTGACCTCATCACTTTAGATGTTCATATTAAAAAAAATGATCATGACCTCAAATTTAAACAAATTTTATAAGAAGTTTGTAAACAAAGACCTGTGGCGGATCCAGATTTTGGGTTAAGGGGACGTAAAATTGGCAAGGGGTCTGGTGACCGCCGAGGTCCCCAGTGAGTCCAGGGCATACCCCTGGTAGGGGGACCGAAGGGGGAGGGGGGGCAAAGCCCCCTAGTAGCTCTTGCATTTCAGCCTTTTAGGAACCATTTCCTTGACTGTAATTTATTAAAGAATGGAAATAATACGGAAATGTTCCAACTCTATACCTTCTTGAAAAAAATTTCAAACCAATCTTCATGCACCAGACACATATTTCGAATATTAAATTCTCATCAGTGATGCTTCCAGCCAAAGTGCTTTTCATAAGCCACCCAAATGAAAGTGATGCATTTGACAAGTATCTGAACTAAGAGTCACTTTTGAGATTCCGGCCCCTCACTTTTATGTCCAGTTTAGCTCAGCTGCTGGCATGATTTAATGCCAGAAATTCATACATTGCTACACAAGGTGTCCAAACATCTTCTCTTGTGCTTTCTATATACCGTACATTGCCTCTTGCAGGCTTTCCCCGGGCGACGTCAATTGTCAGGCCTCGACTTTCTTCTAATTGGTACCTGTACTCCTAACATCCCACCCATCCTGCTACGCCTTTCGGTACGCTTTTTCGACATAGTAACTTTCATATATTTTTGGCTTATTACATTGTTTAGATTTGAGGATCACTGACGAGGGTTAAGTACCCGAAACGTGCATGTCTGGTCCATGTTGCCAATTTATCTGTTCTTAAATGATGCTATTCAATTTGAAGACGTTTACATTTATACCACTTGGTGAGTGTCTCTGCTGGTGGACCAGGAGTCCCCGAGGGCACATGTAGCCAAGTTCGATCAATTTCGGTTGATCGTTTCTTCAACGCATTCTAAATTTCTGTTATCAAAATTTCTTGAAATTTCTGAAATGTGGGTCCTGTAGCATCATATCCCACCCAACCTGCTACGTCTTTCGGTACGCTTTTTCGACATAGTAACTTTCATATATTTTTGGCTTATTACATTGTTTAGATTTGAGGATCACTGACGAGGGTTAAGTACCCGAAACGTGCATGTCTGGTCCATGTTGCCAATTTATCTGTTCTTAAATGATGCCATTCAATTTGAAGACGTTTACATTCATCTAAGGCACCTTATATCACTTCGTTCCCGATACATTCATGACCTTACGAGTGTCTAAAAATTTGTCAGAAAATGCGAATGCAGAGACATGATACCATCTCCATCACGGCCAATAAAATTTCGGAAAATTTGTTCAAATCGATGGTTTTGGTTTCTGGGGGTGTTTTGGGGCTATTTCTGACTAATTTCGTAGATTTTTTTTAGGAAACAGTAGTTTAATGCTTCCAAAAGCATGTTATAAGTGTCCCTTCGTTGGGCACTGTCGAGGGTGGGGCACTGACTGTAATATCACGTAATGTGAACCATACATGTTCTCGTAGTGCTTCACTTACAATTATTATATATGTATTTATTATATTTAATACCTTGCATTTGTTTTGTTAATATTATCGACAAAAAATGCAGAAACTTACAATACAATATAAAATAGTGAAATGAAACATTTCTGTATAATTTCTGTATCATTTTGCGTTCACATTTATGACATTGAAAAATTTTACGGTAAAAGAATTAATTGCCACAAAGTGTTGTTTTAGTAATTTCATGTATTCCCGGAATGCCCACAAAATAATTCAATTCTACCTGTCGGTACATCAAAGAATGTGGGCATTCCGGGAATAAACCTCGGGAATGCGCCCCCAATAAAAATTGAAAGAATATACATGTAGTTTTTGTCCGTCGAGAAAAGTTTTCAATGGTTTGATAAGACGGCCGTAATTCCTTCCCGATATGGTACCCAGCGATCGATATGTTGGAAAGCGAGAAATTTTAGTAACATCATGGAACCAAAGAAGGATTTTTGTAAATGGATGAAAGAACAGGGAAAAAACGAGATAAAATCGA
This sequence comes from Pinctada fucata, assembly GCA_028142955.1. Classification (NCBI taxonomy): domain Eukaryota; kingdom Metazoa; phylum Mollusca; class Bivalvia; order Pterioida; family Pteriidae; genus Pinctada; species Pinctada fucata. Next base: position 56,073,808 of record AP027105.1, read on the forward strand.
AATAAAGATGAAGAATCTATAAAAAAAAAAGAAGAAAAACAGTGAAGTATGAACTTCTTTTTCAGAGCATGGAATTGGACCTCCCGTAAATAAAAACAAAATGGGTATCAAAATTAATTGGTAATTTGTAATGGCGGAGGAGGAATATAGTATAAAAGTTTGCCCCGTATACACAAATGACCGAAAATTAAAAAATAAACCCCAAATATATTCGTAAGGGGGAATTCCCTTACGTGTTTCCTGTAGTTATTGTTGAAAAGAATATAAATAAAACACACTATCACTCTAAAATATTTTTTATACATTTTATATCTGACCATTCCAGACACTGTCTCTTTTGGACGTAAATACTTGAACGCATGACTGACTCCACACAGGTTGATGAACGCCACCTGTCATAGTACAATAAAATGACTTGCTTCTTGACTCATATTTAAAAATAAGTGTAAAATAACTTCTATAACCCGTTGAAACGAACCTATTTTACACGATAAATTTAGCTGTTTTAAAATGATTAAATTTTATCCAGATACTCAATATATCTAAACATATTAAAACAATTATCATAGAATATAATTCGATAATTAGTGTAATGAAAGAAAAGAGTGTAAATAAACGTTTAAAAATATTGTAATATTTAGATTTTTTAAAAGCCTACATTAACCGGATTAAGCCCCGCCCATATATATTTCCAAAACGAGGCTGGAGGCGAACATTGAAAGCGAACTGAAGGCGGAATTTGAAAGAGAAACGTAAGCGGAATCGTAAGAGAAACGTAACAGAACATGAAAAGAATCGAAGGGGGAATTAAAGGAGAAATATTTCTCTTTCGAGTTCGCTTTCAGGGTTCTCGTTTATTTCTCCTTACAAATTCCTCTTCTCTTTCTCCTTTCACCTCGCAAATTTCTCCTCTATTTTTCCTTGTACATTTCGCCTTAAAAACTCCTCTTCTATTTTTTCGTCTTCATTTTACCTCACAAAATTTCTCCTTCGTCTAACAAAAATTCCTCCTTGAGGGGTAGACAGTTAACGTAATTGGGACTGGCAAGGCAAAATTCGCAGAACCAACCAATCCGAACAAAGGATAAACGTGATATTTGTATCATTCGTTCTGATTGGTCGGTTCTCCGAACTTTTGCTTTGCATGTTTGGTTTTGTAGGGAGTTAAAATGGGCAAAAAATGCAACAACAAAGCGAAAAAAAAGTGAGGTGGGTAAAGATAGTTAGTTTAATGTTTACTAAACTGTTACGTGCAAGAAAATCAATTATATTAATGGTCTGTAATGTTGAAAATCGTTGGGCAACATTTTCGTCCGACTGCGATAGTGGGGTTCAGTCTCTATATTTAATCTATATTTTTTGCATTGGGTGTTTTCGGGATTTCCTGTTAGTGCTGCAACCAGGTGTTGTTGTGGACCCTCTCTTTTCTTTGATGTCAAACAGGTTGGTTAAAGCCAACATGATTTTTCCTGGCGCCGTCTACAGACACCTTTATATAGATGTATTACTGTTTTGCGTATCAAAAATGATCAATGTATGCTAGAGACATAGGTAATTTTTTCCTCGTTTGGTTTGGTTATGTAGCATTTGTGAAGGTAGCATGTGAACTGTAAATAAAGATTTTGATATATAATTTCGAGAAAGAATCAAGAGATTTTTATCCTTCGGTCTCAATAACTTGATTTTCGATTACGCAATTGGTAAATTGTGTAAAGAACAGAAAATGACATATGATATGAAGTTTTGAAAATAAAAAGGGAATTTACATGAAGGGATGGTCGTGTAATTGACGGTTCTTTAAGGTGTACCTGTTTACTTTTCGTATTGCAACCTCAATAATAGACGTCTTTTGATATAATGATATATACATGTGGATAAGGACTTTGGCCTTATTTCATTTTCTATTCCCAGGGGAGTGTTTGTATCGAAAGTAATTTATTCCAATGTTAATGAAATGGCTAAAAAATGCTTTTATTGGTAGTTTCAATCAAAGAGTGATCTATACATCCTACACAATGATTCGTTTTATCTTTTATACCTGTTCGAATTTTCATCAGTTTGCGCTATACCTTCATCCTGCTCGCTGAAAAAGTTTTTTTTAATCCATTGCAAATCAAAATGAATATTTCTTGCAGTAGATGGTGATATAGTATACGTTAATAATAATACGGAAAGAAATAAAATGAAATTTAATCTACATCCATGCATAGGAGAATCTAAAAGTCAAGGGTTTCGGGGGAATAATTATCTACTTCTTTCTAGGAAAACGTATTGTAATGGTTATATTTTACTTCATTTGACTTATTTTACTTTATTTGACTTCTCTTACTTCATTTGACTTATCTAACTTTACTTGACTTATGCTGTTATGCCATTTGTTTTGGAACTTCAACTGATAGGCCCTTCTTTGCTGTTTATTCTGGATGAGTACGTTAATATAGGATAAAACTACGAAAACAAATAACTGAGAACTACAGAACACCATAAACACCTATTACGAAAGTCCAAGAAACATTGAAAAAAAAGACACACTGAAAAATGAAATTAAAAATTGCAAATTTTGCAGAATATCACAATCTATCCTTGTGTAAGAAACAACAGAAAGCATTTACTCTACTCTATATTTAGGTGACATTAGGTCGCATATTAGCTTTTGACGAAAGTGTTATCTGAATACTTCGATTATGACAAACGTGACGACTTCAACTTCAAAATTACGAATTTCCCTCTTCAATAAGAAGTAACATTCCTTCGTTCACTGCCCATGGTGGATTCATGATGCAATTGATATTCCAGAGCAAGCTCAAACTACAACGACTTCGTTCTGAGAGCAACTATCCGATTTACTACTGAACCAAGGGTACTTTTATAAGCGACAAGCTTTGTCACTTTTATGGAAACAATGAGAATTAGGTTTGAACCATCCAAAACACCGAATTTAACAAAGTTACCGGCGTTGCTTACAATTATGTTTGGTAATTTCCATGTTCCAGGCTTAGCTCTCATACCGGAATATGATTCATGTAATATTTGAATATGTTTTAAACTGTCCTAATTAGCACGGTACCGCTTTTAAAGCTCCACCTACAATGCATTCCGTACTTGCACTGGACTCTGGAGATTTTTATGCCCCCGGAATCATAGTTTTTGGCCTGTCCGTCTGTCTGTCTGTTTGTCTGTTTGTCTGTTTGTCCGAACTAAAAACTTTAACATTGGGCATAACTTTTGAATGGTAAGTGATAGGGCTTTCATATTTCACATGTGTATTCCTTGTGACAAGACCTTTCCATTGATACCAACATTTTTGACCTCGTGACCTTGACCTTGACCTTTGACCTACTTTTCAAAAACTTTAATATTTGGCATAATTTTTGAATGGTAAGTAATAGGGCTTTCATATTTCACATGTGTATTCCTTGTGACAAGATCTTTCCATTGATACCAACATTTTTGACCTTGTGATTTTGACCTTGACGTTTGACCTACTTTTCAAAAAATTTAACATTCGGCATAACTTTTGAATGGTAAGTGATAGGGCTTTCATATTTCACATGTGTATTTCTTGTGACAAGACCTTTCCATTGATACCAACATTTTTGACCTCGTGACCTTGACCTTGACCTTTGACCTACTTTTCAAAAACTTTACATTGGGCATAACTTTTGAATGGTAAGTGATAGGGCTTTCATATTTCACATGTGTATTCCTTGTGACAAGATCTTTTCATTGATACCAACATTTTTGACCTCGTGACCTTCACCTTGACCTTTGACCTACTTTTCAAAAACTTTAACATTGGGCATAACTTTTGAATGGTAAGTGATAGGGCTTTCATATTTCACATGTGTATTCCTTGTGACAAGATCTTTCCATTGATACCAACATTTTTGACCTCTTGACCTTGACCTTGACCTTTGACCTACTTTTCAAAAGCTTTAACATTGGGCATAACTTTTGAATGGTAAGTGATAGGGCTTTCATATTTCACATGTGTATTCCCTGTGACAAGACCTTTCCATTGATACCAAATGTTTTGTCCTCGTGACCATGACCTTTGACCTACTTTTCAAAAACTTTAACATTTGGCATAACTTTTGAATAGTAAGTGATAGGGCTTTCATATTTCACATGTGTATTCCTTGTGAGAAGATTATTTCATTGATAGCAAAAAATTTTGACTTCGTCACCTTGACTTTGACCTTTCACGTACTCAATAGAAAATGGCGTTTATACTAACAAAGATGCCACCGGGGGCATTCGTGTTTCACAAACTTACAACCATTGATACCAAAATTTTTGACCTCGTGACCTTGACCTTGGACCTACTTTTCAAAAACTTAAACATTGGGCATAACTTTTGAATGGTAAGTGATAGGGCTTTCATATTTCACAAGTGTGTTCCTTGCGACAAGACCTTTCCATTGATACCAAAAGTTTTGACCTCGTGACCTTGACTTTGACCTTTGACCTTCTTTTCAAAAACTTTAACATTTGGCATAACTTTTGAATGGTGAGTGATAGGGCTTTCATATTTCACATCTTTGTTCCTTGCAACAAGATCTTTCCATTGATACCAAAAGTTTTGACCTCGTGACCTTGACCTTGACCTTTGACCTAATTTTCAAAACTTTAACATTGGGCATAACTTTTGAATGGTAAGTGATAGGACTCTCATATTTCACATGTGTATTCCTTGTGACAAGACCTTTCCAAATTCCATTGATACCAAAATTGTTGAACTTGACCTTTCACATACTTAACCAGTCAGGGGCATCACTGATTTCAGTCCTCTTTGGAAATGACTGATACTCATAATTTCTTGTTCGATTTCCTTTGTAATTTAACACGATCAAAGATATTCATTTTGAAAAATTATAGAAATCAGTCATATAAAAATGATTGAATCCCGTCATATTCTAAAGTTTGTCCATTTGATTGCCTTTACTACACTATTTTGGGAAATCTAATTCCAAGGATTTGTAGTACTTTATATTCTGCATCCAATAAACTCATACAATGAAAATGCGCAGGAATGAATTTCTAGAAATAAGAATGCGCGCAAAAAGTATGGAATCCAGTCATTTGGAGGTAAAGCAGTAAGTTAAGTCAAAATCAAAATTACTGATGATAGAAATTTCTGAAAGAGTACTGAAATCAGTGATGCCCCTGACTGTTAACAGAAAATGAAGTTTATACTAACAATGATGCCACCGGGGGCATTCGTGTTTCACAAACACAGGCTTTATTTTCAATAATTTGCAAGCCTTTAGAAGTTTTGGAATTTGAGGGTTTTGTCTTTGACGTTCAGTATATGGAAAAGGCTAAAGAGGTCTATATGAAGGTAGATGCCCAAGAAGAGAACACCCGCGACTTGATTTTTTTCTCTGCCCCTCATTGTTTTTATTGACCTCCACACTTCATTGAACGTTCATAAAGCCTCGTATATATACTTATTTCGCAATAATTTTATTGCGCAACAAAGTTTCGCAATAAGCTTTTTTTTGCGTTCACACGAGACCGACACTATTGCGCAATAAAATGCCAATGCACATGCACAAGAATCACAAATAAAAATGTTCTGTAACAACGGATATTTTGTTAGAATAATTTTCGTGAAGCCTAAATTTGAGACTATTTTGAGACAAAGGCAGCCTTTATATAAAATATTCATTTATCAAAACGTGACGTCATTCAATTGTGACGTCATTCTCTACAAGGGATCTAGACTTATAGAAAAGCTTTCTTATACATGTATACATGAAAAGTCGGAATCTCTCAATAAAATCTTAAAAATGAAGACGTCGAGTAGTTATATGCGTCAGTATAACAATCCCTTTCTCTTGCCATGATGATGCGCATGCGTCAGATTTATTGCGCAACAGTTTCGCTTAGCGTTTACACGGCAGAATTTGTTGTGCAATAAAGTTATTGCGAAAGAAATTGAAAATTTATTGCGCAATAAATTTTGTCGTGTGAACGCAAAACAAATTTATTGCGCAACAAATTTACGTTTATTGCGCAATAAACTCTCCGTGTAAACGAGGCATTAGAATCGCCCGCGGTCTTTATGAAATAAAAGGACGGATGAATAAATTTGCGTGGTATCCGCACTAAAAAAGCGAACGGTGTTACTCTAAATTAGCTATATGATTTACGTATCATTTTTGGATCATGAACAAGACAACAAATTTCAGGTGCTCTATGTAACAAAAAATATGTAAATGGAAATCACTAGCAATGACAATTTGTATAACAATCCGTGTTCTGCTAGATGATGCAAGCTCGAGATGAATCACACACGAAGTTCGAAAATATGGCAAGACCAATTTAAATAATGGAGAGAATCGAATACATTAAAAACATACGAGGGCTGATTGATATGAACCTCGTATCGATTGATTTGAATTTTACCAGACATTTTGCATTATTTTTCCACATAAACCCCTTCAGTATCTTTACACTTTTGCCACCGGTGTTGAAAGGCCTCATTACAACTTTAAAAGAACTTCTTTTCGTGACTAGTCAGAAAGCCATACACTGCAAGTATGACGTCATCATCGGACTAAAAGTCAGAAAAAGCTGATTTCAGTTTTGGGAATAGATGAACGTCTGATGAAGCAAGATCATATGAAAAAGGCGGATGCTCAATAAAATTGAAGCCACAATCATGAATAGCAGTCATGGCAGTGACATACTTGTGAACAGGAGCATTGTCCTGATCGAACAATACACCTTTAACTAGTGAGCTTTCCACGGCGTTTAAGTTTAACATTTTTTTTTGTGACTGTATTAAAAGTGAAGCATTGATTGTTTGTCCTTTTAGGAGATAATCTATCAGCAGAATACCTTCTGCATTCCAGAAACCGAGGCTCAAAACATATAAATAAACCCTCGTATGTAAAGTAGGGAATAAATAATGTACCTGATGAAAAAGAACAGCCTTCCCGAAATCCCCTAGCCTTGGCAAGTGGAATTAAAACGCACAACGAGTTTCATAATAATCGTATAAAATAAAAAAATATTTGAGATTCTTTTTATCAAATGATTCTGCGTTCTGAAAATCAACGCTTCTAAGAACTAGAGGCAAACCACGCCATGACATAGAAGTCGTCTGCTATGCTATGAAAAGTAGTTCCCCATCGTTTAGCTGTTCTGTGCCTAAAGAGAAAAAATATTTCAAATTTGTCCAGTATTTTAAAGCAATAATTAATTCAACAACAACAATTTCATCTATAATTGAATCTGCGTCCGAATTTAACAAATTACCGGTATTTGAATGGTCACACTTGTCACACAGCGTAGGTGATTAGGTTGGTGTGTCGACCAATCAGATATATATGAGTAGACACACCTCCAACATGACCAATCGCATTCAAGCAAAGTAATGTGTATTGTGTTATCATAACATTTATTTATCAAATGACTTTATGGATTTGCAAAACTGGTGTATCATGTGATAAATACGGTATATATTTAAAAGTATACTTAATTTTCTTTTCTGGTAAAGCTTTTGGTATAAGGTTCAGCAGCAGTCTTATTAAAAAGTCATTCATGAAATCAACTTAAAATCTAACAATCAACCATTTTAAACGTTCGTACATGTATTTCGCTCGCATTGGTTCCATGAAACCGATTTTCTTCAAAGGCTCCGGACACGAGTTTTTCCGATTAATTTATTATCGATAGAATAATTCTTTCGCCAATGATTGAGTGGATGCTTTTAGGACAATATCAGAGATTTATCACATCATCTACAATCGATTCAGCAGAGGGGTATTTACATTAGACTGTTGGTACTCATTGCTCTCCGTTTTCTCATGCGTGGTTATTTATGCTACATTTGTGTACTAGTATTTTTTATATGTCCGCCATTTGACAGGACGTATTATGGTATGGCGCTGTCCGTCCGTTTGTCTGTTTGCGATCGTCCGCTTATGGAACGCAAAAACTTGAATATGTGTCAAGGGATTTTCATGACATGTGTACATTGTGATGAGACTGTAAAGAGGAAGCCGCCTTTCGAATTCAGATTAATTCGATTGGTCGTAACAGAGTTATGGCACTTAGAAATTTAAAATACGGTGAAAATATACTAAAATAGTTAAAATTCTTTAAAAATCTATTTTTGGATGAAATGTTTTGAAAATTTGTACGCTTCAAGCAGAAAAGATGTTCTTTGAAATATTTAACAGGTTTTTAATATTTTGACGCATAATTGAGAAATTATGTGTAATGGGAGAGGGTTATACGAGGGTTGTTCAAAAAGTTCGTAGACAATAGCAATATTTCAGAAATGCGTGACAGTAACAGTGCAATTTTCTCACAATACATTCATGAGGTTTATTGTGATCAATTCATACAATATCAAGGTTACTGAAAAAATATTTCACTTAAATATTTATCTTAAATTATGTGTTGTGACGTTTAGCGGCGCGATACGAAAACTGAGAATTCGAAAATTGTGTACACGCGCATAATTCCTTTATTTTTGTCTAAATGCGGATGCCGAGAAAGTCAATGAATATACTTATTATTAGACAGTAATTGAAAGTTATCATACTGAAATTTGAACTTTTTACGATGCATTGGTATTCAGATATCACTGTTACAAGAAGCGCCATCAATACTTATGCGTGGAAATAATGACGTATTCCTGCATTATTTTAATAACGTGAAATCATAGATCTGTTATTCAAGCTAGTACAAACTCCATAAAGACATTATATATGGTAAGGATGGCTATGGAACACAAAGAAATGTTTCGAGCGCATGTCAATATGCCTTCAATTTGCAAAGAAGGTGATAATTTACTGAAAATCATTCAAAAGGATGGTTTGGACTACCTGAGAAAGCAAAACCGAATGATCCATACGTTCTAAAATAAAATTCTTAATGCATCTTCTGTGAACAGATAATATAGGACCACGGAATAATTTGATCGAATGATTGCCTAGTTTAATCTGTATTATTAATTTTTGAACCGATTGAAATACAATAAACGACTTATGCGCCAAAATGATTTCAAATTTAGCGACAGAACAAAAGGTGAAAATGATAAGTGCTTCGTAATTTGCGTGGCGTTGTTTTGGACGACATTTACTTCGCCGCCTTCCGAAGTCACTCCTTAAGAAAAACACCGCATTTCTTTCAAAATTAATCGATTGCTTTAAAATTTGCACAATAAGAATATGCAATCTTAAAGAATAAATTAGTATATGAACAAAATGTTTGACGATAACGAAATAAGTTTTATTGAAATTGTCTACGAATTTATCGAACATTCCTCGTATATGCACATACATGTTAAGCGATTGGCAAAGTATCGGCGCTTTGAGCGCAATAACTTGAATATGTGTTAACAGATTTTCATGATTTATCTACATTGTGATGATACTGTGGAGAGGAAGCCGACTTTTGATACGGAGTTTTAGTACTGAGATATTTTGGTGTTGTGAAAATAAATCCCAACGGGCGTATCTTGCTGCGTTATCGTAGGTTTTTGTTTTTTCTTCGTTTTTATGGCCTGACTTTGTTGTGAGTGTTCATTTATGTCTAATTGTCACTAGCTGTTTATCGGCGAGGTTATTTTGTGTGATGTTCATTTTCCTTAGCACGTTCAGCTGAGGTCATCGGTGAGAAGTGGTCTGTACATAACTTGGCTCAATGTCTCTTTGTAGATTTTACGAAAACGAAAGGTACAAGCTTGATTTCTATATATTGGTCTTTGGTTTTGTGAAATTCTTAAACTCGCAGACATAAAATCTCAAACTGATACATTTTATAAATTAAAGTTAATTACATGTATAATTATGGTATTTATCAATTACACTCTGACTGACTGTGAAGACAGGACTCTATGACGAGCTCTGTCCAAACCTTTTTAGAGAAAACAGGGCCCGACTACCCATGCTGCAACCGAGTGTTGTTGGAAATCCCTCCTTCCTGTGTATATAATTCGTATGACGTTCCAGTTATGTGACATAGTAAAGGTCTTTGCGTGCAGTCTGTGGTGTCTGTTAATTTAATATTTTTGGAATTCTTCGTGTTGCTGTGGTGTATTTTAATCATTAATCTCATCGAAAAGCTCTGTACAAATGGCTACAAATGGAGCCGAAATGTTTATAATCCATTGAGTCTGTTGTTTCATTTGTCTACACTGGATGCTTATGAAATGATATTTCTTTGAATTCGCTAACCAATAAATTCAAATTTGCTAAAGTTGAGTGAAAAGTTATGTAACGTATTACACATTTTGCACTCACTACAAAAAGACACACCTACAGTCATGCATGACAAACAGAACATAAAGTAAAACAAACTTTAACAAAGAAGGGAGGGGATCTCCAATAACACTCTATTGCAGCACCAACGACAAAACCCCAACTGCAAAAACACAAAGCAGACACTCACAGAATGTGGCGCAATATGAGTAGCAACATTCTGTCTTCTCCTGCTTATGGCGTTTTTGTTTCTCAGCTGACATGGTACGCCAGGGCAAATTCCAAATATGAAGATTTCATCATTAGAGCCAGACGGCTTGCAAGGAAGCTACTTGTTCAGGGTTATATCACACAATGACTTTAATCATCATTGAGGAAGTTCTTCGGTCGCTACAGGGATATTATAAAAGCATATCTGATCCCCCTTTCCAGAATGATCAGTGACATTGTACATTGTGATTGAATGGCTTACCAAACAAATGAGTTAAAATGACATCACCAAACAGGACTTACTTACCTGATCTATACATTAAAATGTTCATCGAGACAGTCACCGAATTTGACAGGTTTCCATGGAGCTGTTGAGACGGGTGTTGTATGTAATCAGGCGACGCTGACTATCACCGGTCACCTGGTCTCACTTCGGAATGTTGTTCATTCCGGGGTTTGCTACCGTTTCGATTGGAATTCTCACGATTTTGCCTTGCTTTCTCGACTTTGAGACTGAATAACGGTTAGGTAATTTTTTGGTGTTTACGGAAATGGAACAACGAACGCCAAATCACATAGAAACATCAAACATAAATGACTTCACATAAACCAACGAGACCAATGGGCAATCGGTGCCGACTTAGAACGGTCATCTTCCACTTCAGTAGCAGACAGTGTGGTTATCCTGGATTACATGCACACAACCCTCCCACTTTTCGATTACCTAGAGGTCTCGAAGAACGTACAATTGTGGCGTAAAACAACCTCCTCGCTGTTAGATGAACACACACAAAGAAGACCGCAAAACGTAGGGGCCTAATCAACACAGATAAATATGTAAATGGATATAAAAAGAGGGCGTACGTAATACATTCCGTGCTATGCCGGCTACAAGTTATATCGAACTCGTGTATGTTATCATCCGAGGAGTCCGACTGACATTCAGAGAGGACAGGTGGTCGGGCCCCTGTCTTGTCTAAAGAGATTTGGACAGGGCATGTCATGGAGTCCCGTCATCAAATTCAGTCAGAGTGCAAGTCTTAAGAATGCGCTGGTACAAAACTGTATATTGGTCATGTACCAAGCCTAGTGTCTGTCTGGTGACATTAGGGTTATATCCACGGTATGAAAGGGGTTTGATGATTCTGACGCATTTCCGATACAAACAAATGTAGACGTGGGAAACGTAGTATTCTCGAAAATGCTGTTGATTATATATGCTTGTACTCTGGAACCCTTGCAAATACCCTCCACCAGATAATGTTTATTATACGCGATTGAGGCAAATAAACGTTGAAAAGCGAAGAAATGAAATGATAAAGTAATCAATGAAATGTTTCTTGGTTGATCAAGGTATCCACACCAAAAAAGAAAAAAGATAAGGGAAAACCTATGCCAGTATAAAGCAATTTTCCTCACTTTTTGGAATTGATCAAAAACATATTACAGTGAATCCTTGAATTAATTTTTTCGAGCGTTTCATTCGGTTTATTTGCTGCAGTGAAAAGAGACATGTTTCTTGTCGAAGAAAAGATTCCTGTGTAATTTTTACCCCCTGCAATAAAATTGTGGGTGGTATACTGGATTTACCCTGTCCTTCCGTCCGTTCGTCTGTAGACAAAGTTTGTCATCGCAACTCCTCCCAAACCATTTGATGGATTTCAATGAAACGTTACACAATGTATAATAGATATATAGATGTGAATGAAGAAATGGATTACTGTCGAAAGAGTAAGACCTGAGTTATGACCCTTAGACTGAGATGTTTCATTCATTAAGGCATGTAATTTCTGTAGTAAGGAATTTCAACGATTTTATGAAAACCATATCAAATTATAGAATGCATGTCAATTAATCATTTAACGAAGGCAAATTTATAGATCCGTAATGAAAATCAAGACTTTTGTTTATTTGTAATACAGGGTAACACTTGATTGAAATTTGTCGCTAAAAATAGCACATTTGTAACGAAAATATAAAAAGTGCTAAAATGCACTCATATGATTTTGATTTTAGTTTTCTTTGTTAACATACATTAAAGCAGGTAAGCAACTATGTATTAAACTTCATTATGGTAAAGTTTCACCGTCTGTACCAAATTCACAGATCATTTAAAATGTTCTCAATTTTACACAAAAATTACGAAAATCGACTAAGTTTAGGTCAAAATATCAGAGATACTGAATATCAACGATTTTGTCAAACACACAGTAAACTTTGCTCCTGAGAAAGACTGTTCATAATATTGAAGAAAAAGTATATTTCCGTGTTGAAATAAGAGAGGACAAAGGCTCAAAAATAGTGCCATTTTGTGGTTTTCTTGAAAAGTATCAGCGCGATAAAATGTGCCTCAATTTAGGTGGAATTTAAACAGTTTATAATTTTTCGGTATCCATCAGCTGTACCTTATAAAAACAATTAAAGTCTATAATATTCCACACATAAAACGAAATTCAGGGGTTATCACGTATACGAAAGAGAAATCCCAACTGTTCAAAAGAGTACCTCCAGCTCAATTTTTTTACAGTAATTACCACAAAGCATTTTCTTACAGATACTTCATTCAGTTTAGATAAAATTTTTCAAACTTATCCGCTTTTATGTATGTAATGAATTTAATTCTATTGAATTCAATAGAGTCAGAACTGATACATTTCTATAATAAATTTAAATATGTATATAATTCAAGCTCAAAGATGCGCAAGAATGGTCTTATATCGTGACCATTGACGCACCTTCAATGATTTTCAATGTCAAACTCTTCGAAAACCATTTGATAGATTTCAATGAAACTGACAGTCAAAATATCAGAGATACTGAATATCAACGATTTTGTCAAACACACAGTAAACTTTGCTCCTGAGAAAGACTGTTCATAATATTGAAGAAAAAGTATATGTCCGTGTTGAAATAAGAGAGGACAAAGGCTCAAGAATAGTGCCATTTGAGGAGGTTGTTTTACATCACAATTGTACTTTCTTCGAGACCTCTGGGTAATCGGAAAAGTGGGAGGGTTGTGCGCACGTAATTCAGGATAACCACACCTGCTATTTCCGTGGCAAATGGCCGTCCTTAGTCGGCACCGGTTGCCCATTGGTCTCGTTGTTTTATGTGTAGTCCTTTGTGTTTGGTGTTTCTGTGTTGTGCGTTGACCTTCCTTGTCACTTTTGCGTCTCTTTCTGGTCTTGTCTGCCCTGTGTTTTTTGCATTTGGTGTTTTGGGGTTTTGCTGTGGGTGATGCAAACTGGTGTTGTTGGCGATCCCCTCCTTTGTTTTACACAATGGAAGATTATACGTAATATGTAGATGTGAAAAAAGGTTATACCAGAGTTATAAAATGTCAGGTAATAAAATGGATTTGCTCAGAAAAAGTATTCGGCGGGGGGTATAATTCGTCCATTTAGGGCAGTTTTTGTATGATTTTTTAATGCAAATGTATATAAGTTCAGGATGATTAATTACTTACCATCCAATTATTGTCCATTAATTTTTGTAAATCACTACTACTTTTCAAAATGATAATTTCCTTCAGGATTCAATGGCTCAGACATTATGTGCTGTGGCAAGAGACAAGATATTTTGTCTCGAAGGTAGATATCATTTTTAATTTTCTGATTCAACTTTCTTGCTTTGACATTTCGGGTTTTTTAGTTATTTTCTCGTCATATTGATGTAAACAGATTATAGAGAAAACTATGTTGAATTCTTTGCTAATTTGAACGATATTGTTGATATAAAGTCAAAACGACAACAATGGAAGGTAATTATTTTGCAGGGTCCAATGTTTCCCGATAGAGATTCCAGAAGGAGATAAGAACTTCCATCACAAGTGTATGACTTTTACAAGAACAGTTCCTGGACTACAGAAAAACTGTGATATGGGTATATTAACTGTCTATCTCCTTTAATAGTCATACGATTTTATTTAAAATTGTAATAAAAACAAGAGAAAAACAAAGGAAATATTAGTTAAGTACCCGAAACGTGCATGTGTGGTTTATGGTGCAGATTTATATGATGCTATTGAATTTGAAGACGTTTAACATTGGATGAATAACAATTAATATTTTTGAAATAGAAAAATCAAGCCGTGATAAGTGCCCTTTTAAAATTAATGAATACTGGTCTTTTGCAAGCAAATAGGACATGTACGGCAAACATTGCTCGGGTGTTCCTTTTTTAATAATTTTAAAAAAGATATATGAATGATGATACATGTATTTTATTCATAATAATAGTGATGAGTGTTTTTGTAATTCGGGTTTTTACAAAGTTGTTGACTGTCTCATAGGCAGAGAACAAATCTACTTTCCACAAGTAGCATGCATGTTCTTATTTTTTATTTGTCCATAACTCCTTCCTATAAAAAGAAATAATTTTTATCATTTATTTCTTACGTTCGTGAGAACAATTTCTTATTTTTCATATTTGTGCATATACATCTATTTTTTTATAGATGTAAGATCGCCAATGAATCAGGCCACGTCTTATCTTGATGCGTCCCAGGTGTACGGTGTAGACGTTGACGAACAGTTAAAACTACGAGCTGGAGTAGGAGGTAACAATTTTTATTATCAATGTTTGCTTAATTTAACAATTAAATAGCTCAGGCCTCTTTGTATGGATCTACATTAGCTGTGTAGAACACAATTCTATGAAAACACTTCAGACAGGGCATGTTTTGTAGATATTGTTATCATTTTCGTGCGTAAACATCGACGGCGGATGCAGCTAGCCAAACAGGGGATGCTTACTCCTCCCGGGCACCTTGCCCCGCCTTTAGCTTGCTTGGGGTCAGTCGATGCACAATATTTGGTGCTCAATTGTGAGTGCTGTGAGATTGTCGTCAGGATCTTCTTTATCTCATACAATACCGTGGCCTTTTCACCATCGGTTACAATAGCATAAACCTTTGACCTCGAAAACTAGTGTTCTACACCCAAAAGCTGACGTCATTTACTGACTAAATAGAAATGGCTTATATAGAAAGTGATATATCAAAAGAAAGATCATTTCATGTAGATTTCATTGGTACTAAATGATATATACCTTCCCGATACTATTGTCACTCTGAAAACGAAAGTGAAAGTGAAAATAAGGAAATTTTGACATGTCATTCAGATGGACTTTGGTCCCATTTTGATCATTGTTCCAATTTTTTTCTTGAAATAAAAATTATGCTGATTTGAAGGCAATATCTGTCTAAATAATATATGAAATTTATTTAGGGATTTGCCGCTCCGTTTTTGAGAAATCCCCAATACACCACGAAGAACCGAATTTCACACGTCCCCATTCTGAGCCCCTCGCCGGAAATCACCTCTACGTTGTGACTCCTTCCAGTTTTATTTTTATATGCATATCCAAAAATAGAACCCATGAAAATCTTACAAAAATCTTACAGAATCGAATGATACCTTAAAACTTGCCTTCAATTTAATTATCATACACACTTTAGCGATATCAGCCTCTGACTCTTTATTTAAAGAAAATTGACCGGGGCCAAATCAGCTTCGATGCTATAGGGTTTACGCTATTAAAACCATCACCTCAGTAAACACAACTTGCCGGCTTGCCAGTTGACTGACTAAAGGGCAAGAAGACAAATGAGTTAAAGAAGGTCCTGACGATAATCTCAACAGCACTCACAAAAGAGCACAAAATTGAACATCGACGGACCCCTAGCAAGCCAGAGGTGGGACCAGGTGCCCGGGAGGAGTAAGCATCCCCTGTTGGCTAGCCGCACCCGCCGTCGATGTTAATGAAGCATGGAAATGAAAATATATAAAATCCATGCACTGTCTGACGTTATGTCTATACAGAAAGTGCTATGGCGACAATGTCAGGGAAGTATATTCAAAACACTTACTGTCAAACCCCTCGCGGGAAACTTTTTTACGAGCTCCACACGGCAAAGGGCATAAGTGTGACACAAATGAGTTAAAGAAGATCCTGACGATAATCTCAACAGCACTCACAATAGAGCACAAAATTGAACATCGACGGACCCCTAACAAGCCAGAGGTGGGACCAGGTGCCCGGGAGGAGTAAGCATCCCCTGTTGGCTAGCCGCACCCGCCGTCGATGTTAATGAAGCATGGGAATGAAAATATATAAAATCCATGCACTGTCTGACATTATGTCTATATAGAAAGTGCTATGGCGACAATGTCAGGGAAGTAAATTCAAAACACTTACTGTTAAACCCCTCGCGGGGAACTTTTTTACGAGCTCCACACGGCAAAGGGCATAAGATCCTGGCGATAATCTCAACAGCACTCGCAATAGAGCACAAAATTGAACATCGACGGACCCTAGCAAGCCAGAGGTGGGACCAGGTGCCCGGGAGGAGTAAGCATCCCCTGACAAGGCCCATTTCACAAACTATCTTATAGACAGGACGACGTAAAAATAGACATCTAAATGAAGACGTTCAGCATCCTGTTGCGTGTTGCATGCAAGCAGAAGATGCTGACTCTTCCTGGGCACCTGGTCTCACTCCCTTATAAGGAGTTCGCTTCTTTTCATGTGGTGGAGATTTTTGTTTGTTTGCTATGGTTCCTGTTTTATCCTGATTTTGAATGCCTTCGGTTTATGATATTCTGAAATATCGATTTTGTTCTGTGTATTGGGATATTGTCATTATCCATATTTGTTATCTATAGAGTAATACCTGAATTTGACAATCATGTCATTCAGATAGAGGGAAATGCAAACAACAGAACGACGGACTGACAAACCGATCGACCAAAATTTGATTTTTTGGATGCTTTTTTGATGATTTACCAAACCATCTGTGGTAGAGAGTTTATTAGTATATCAGTTTTCCGCAATGATGGAAAGGCTACTATGTAACAGTTTTCCAAGGGATAAAAAGTCCCCATATTTAATAAGACAGACGCCCATTTAAAAGATCAGATACTAAGACAGGACCTATCGAAATATTATCATAAAGTACGCAACTTACTACCTAACCTCTTCACCCCTATCTTTACCTGTTTTCTTCGGGTACACACGATATTCCTTAATTTATGCATTGTCACCCGTGTTTTATGATTTGATTGGTTTATTTTACAGTGGGCGTACAGCTTCGTCTCGTTGTCAACTGTTGTTTGTTGAAGTTGTTGTGTTGAATTTCCGTTGCATTTTGTGGATGTTTTCCGCTGGAGATTTTCCGCAACCTTCAGGGTGGTTAGAACACTTGTTCCCCTTTAATATCTTTTTAATAGTGTCAAATTGTCATCTTTCTACAAAAAAAAAACACAGGAGGAAACTACAGTATTCGTATGCAATGTTTTGAGCGCATTGAGTTTTTTTTTATTTCCGGTAAATGGGAGCGCAGTTTGGTACTTTTTGTGTCGCCTGCGAAGCACAGCGACACTTAGGGATCACTTTGTCCGTTGTCCGTCTGTCCGTCCGTCCGTCTGTCCGTCTGTCTGTCACACTTGGGTGTCACACCCCATAACTTTTGATTGGTTAGTGATAGGGCTTTGATATTTCCCATGTGTATTTCTTGTGACAAGACCTCTCTACACATACCATAATTTTTGACCTCGTGACCTTGACCTAGATATTTGACCTACTTTTCAAAAAATCTAAGATTGGCTATATCTTTTGATTTGTAAGTGGTAGGGCTTTGATATTTCACATGTGTGTTCATTGTGACAAGACCTTTCTACACATACCATAATTTATGACCTCGTGACCTTGACCTAGATATTTGACCTGCTTTTCAAAAAATCTAAGATTGGCTATATCTTTTGACTGGTAAGTGATAGGGCTTTGATATTTCCCATGTGTATTCCTTGTGACATGACCTTTCTACACATACCATAATTTTTGACCTCGTGACCTTGACCTAGATATTTGACCTACTTTAAAAATAATCCCTTTTCTACACATACCATAATTGCTGACCTCGTGACCTTTACCTAGATATTTGACCTACTTCTAAAAAAATCTTAGATTGGCTATATCTATATCTCACATGTGTATTCCTTGTGACAAGATCTTTCTACACATACCATTATTTTTGACCTCGTGACCTTGACCTAGATATTTGTCTTACTTTTCAAAAAATTGCTATATCTTTTGACTGGTAAGTGATAGGGCTTTGATATTTCCCATGTGTATTCCTTGTGACAAGACCTTTCTACACATACCATAATTTTTGACCTAGTGACCTTGACCTAGATATTTGACCTACTTTTCAAAAATTGCTATATCTTTTGACTGGTAAGTGATAGGGCTTTGATATTTCCCATGTGTATTCCTTGTGACATGACCTTTCTACACATACCATAATTTTTGACCTCGTGACCTTGACCTAGATATTTGACCTACTTTAAAAATAATCCCTTTTCTACACATACCATAATTGCTGACCTCGTGACCTTTACCTAGATATTTGACCTACTTCTAAAAAAATCTTAGATTGGCTATATCTATATCTCACTTGTGTATTCCTTGTGACAAGATCTTTCTACACATACCATTATTTTTGGCCTCGTGACCTTGACCTAGATATAAGACCTACTTTTCACAAAATCTAAGATTGGCTATATCTTTTGATTGGTAAGTGGTAGGGCTTTGATATTTCACATGTGTATTCCTTGTGACAAGACCTTTCTACACATACCATAATTTTTGACCTCGTGACCTTGACCTAGATATTTGACTTACTTTTCACAAAATTGCTATATCTTTTGACTGGTAAGTGATAGGGCTTTGATATTTCCCATGTGTATTCCTTGTGACAAGACCTTTCTACACATACCATAATTTTTGACCTAGTGACCTTGACCTAGATATTTGACCTACTTTTCAAAAAATCTTAGATTGGCTATATCTATATTTCACATGTGTTTTCCTTGTGACAAGACCTTTCTACACATACCATTATTTTTGATCTCGTGACCTTGACCTAGATATAAGACCTACTTTTCACCAAATCTAAGATTTGCTCTATCTTCTGATTGGTAAGTGATAGGGCTTTGATATTTCACATTTGTATTCCTAGACCTTTCTAAACATTCCATAATGTTGACCCAGTGACCTTGCCCTTGATATTTGACCTACTTTCAATAAAAAAGATCAGCTCCGCAGGCGACACAAGCATTCCTTGGATTGCTATTTTTATGTCATTGTTCTACCATGATACAAGCACACAGAAACACAAATAACAGATAGCATACATGAGAACTACTTGCATTTCTTGTGGCAACGTCCTACAGTCCAAAAGGAACCGATGCAGTAAATCTGCCAAAAAACTTTCATGTCTTATATCAGAGAAGGATTCCGCTTGTCTCCGTCCTCATCTAAGTATAATGTTCTTTGTGTGCAAATTTCGTATAACCTTGATATTAAAACTTCCTACACAAATCACTGGGACTATCAAAAGTAAACTATAATCAAAGCACTGAAAGCACTGAGAGCGAATAGCTAAATATCATAATATGACATTGTATCATTTATGCTGTCATCAAACTTTCCTGCGTAGACAAGTTTATGCAACTTGCAACAAGTATAGAATCATACTGAAATGCTAATCCATACTGTACTTAACTTTCCATGCCTTATCATAGTACTGGTCTCTGCAATGTCCGGATTTGTAATGACTTGTGGGTTCATCACAACATTTCATTTACTTTGTGAAATTGTTAAGTTGCTGAGTAATCTGCGATTTTGTTTCGCCGATACATACAGCCATGTATAGACCCTTTCACTAATTTATGCAGACATGCGCAGAAACGTCACTGAGTGGATACCGCGTCATATGGTTCGCGTAATAGCACATGTGCATCGTCTAAGGCATGTTATTTGAGTCACTGGTGCATTTTTATTGTTTTGAAACATTTATTAATGGTTTTATAATTCTTAAGAGAGATATCCGACTCCAAAGCTTTTTCAACAATCAGAAAACATGCCTAGATACATCATTTGTTTACATTATCAACCGGCGCTCCTAAACAAAGACTAGATTATTCTAAAACGAACAAATGGTAATATTGCCTAATATTCATAATAAAGTGTTTTTATACTGAAAAGTCAACTTTAAAAAAATATATAAAATATAACAAGATACAAGATATGGAGTCGTTTACTTATCAGTTTGATTTATTTTGGCTCCCTATAGACGGAGGAGACATCCCGCTCCATTTCAATGCTGTTTCCGTACATAATTATTTTTCCTGAGTCTGTTTGTCAATCGATAAATTAATTACTTCATTTATTTTCATGTTTTCTATTTATTTATTGTTTTATCCCATATATAGGCTACACATGTATTTTATTTCTCTGTGTTTACATAACCTCCCATGTATACGTCAGTAGATCTTAGGGGAGGACCAAGTCATCTCCTAGAATTAAACCACATAATTCATAATTATGCAAACACCTACACCAACTCAAATTGTGAGTTAATACATGCATAAATCACTCCGGTAAATTCAGTAAAAAAATCGATTAGAAAATCGATTAGAAATATGTTTACTTATCCCTCAGGGTCCCATAAAAGGAAGTTTGGGGGCTCTTCCGAGAAAATAAGAGAAAAAAAGCAAATTGCTGACCTCTTGACCGTATTTGATCTGAATTTAGATGGGTTAAAGCATATGATACGATGTCAGCAGACGATGAGCTGTATATGAGATGAAGAAAACTTGAGGTGTGAACATGAAATTCCCTAAATACTTATATGTACATCCACATACAGATGTCGGAAGTTCTTTCCATTCGACTGCTGGCACTTTGTTCAGTAGCGATCGTTTCACTGAGCTCAAATAAAACCTGAGAAAATTTTGAAAAATGTTTTCAAATCGGTGGTTTCTGGAGTGTCTTTGAGCTAGTTCAGAACAGTAGTTTGCTTAAAATACAATTTCATAAGTCCCTTCCCCCATCTTTTTGGCCGCTTCCGGGTGAGACACTCTCTCGTCCTTCTCAGTTTTTTTGCGATGTGAAAACGATGTGGACGTTTTTGCGTACAAACGTACGCCTGGCTACGCCCCTGAATGCAAGGTGTTTCATAGGCTTTTACAGACGTTCTGAACATCGGGGTGATCGTCTTTTCTCTCTCTTTTTTTTTTTTTTTTTTTTTTTTGGCAAAATTGTAAAATCAAGAAATGGTTATCTATTTATTTATATCTATTTATTTTGCTTATTTGAGGGGACGGCATGCGCTTGCAATGCTATTCAAGCTCATAATTATAATGCTATGTATACATTACAATGGTCATATACATGTATATATATAAATAAAAACTAGTATAATCGGACTTAGTCGCATATAGGGTATTATAATGACATTCATATCCCGCTTGCTTCCCAATTCCACACGTTAGATTTCAGAGATGATTAATGAATACATGAATATATACCAAAATATTGAATAAATAATCAAAATAAATCGTTGACATTATTTGAAAAAATTAATATGTTCACTTTTCATTATCCCTCGGTTTTTTTTTCCATTTGTTTGTCTGTCTTTTTGTCCGTTGCAAAACTATAACATTGAGCATAAATTTTTAATGCTAAGTGATACGGATTTCATATTTTACTTGTGTATTCCTTATACCAAGATCTTTCCGTCGATTCTAAAATTATCTGCCTCGTGACCTTGACCGTGACCTTTGGCCTACTTTTGAGAATCTTTAACATGACCATGATTAACCTTTTAATGGTAGGTGATATATAGAGCTTTCATATTCCACATGCGTATTCCTTGTGATACTGTACTAAAATTATTTACTTTGTGACCTTGACTGTGGCCTTTGACCTACTTTTGATAACACTTTAACACTGGTCAAAACGTTAGAGATAGAGCTGTCACATTTCACATATGTATTCCTTGAGACCCCGCATCTCTTAATCTGCCACTATTTGAGGCAAAAATAATTCTTCTTTCTTTCAGTATGTGTCAACTCAATTTTCCAACATTAAGCTCGATCTCTTTCGCATCAAAAAATCTTTTGTCCCGTCAATTTGCATGAGAAGAGTAAAAATACATTTTAATCGAATATTGCAAAGCCCCATCGACTGGGTAAAAGGGGGGGGGGGGGGGCGGTTCACATACACTTTTAGGTTGGGATGACTTGCGAGGCTGAAAGAAACGGAAGGGCCGAGTGGGTGGGTATGGAAGGCAGAAGGTTAGGGGTCTCCCACGAGAACATTTAGATAAAAATTCTGCGTGTTTGAACTTTAAATAGAAGGACCTATAGTGCCAGTAAACAATGTTGTATATAAATTAAGAATAGTAAAACCTAAATCAATTTTGACATTTTCTTATTTTCTTTCAACAACTTCAAGTTTCACTTGAGAAATAATTAAGTTATGACGAGGGCGAGTAGGTCTAGTCATTTATTGCGGGGGGGGGGGGGGGTCCATGCTTTTGAAGGTAAAATACACGTGTATACGTAAATAGATCATTTTTGCAAAATTCCAGGCTGGAGAAGGTCCATTCTAACCCTCACGCTAGATCCCCGCTTTTAATTGATAATGAAAGAAAAAAATAATTAGATGAACAACACAAGGTTATACGCCGGGTACCTCATTCTCTGTATCAGCACAGAGATTGTTGTCGGTAATGTCGAAAAACATACATTCTTGAGGAAATCTTTGGTGTGTATTCCATCCTTCTCTTGATCATATTGATAATACTAAGATTGTCAGTTAAGCATTATTGTAATAAGTAGCGACCCGATTCCTTTTTTGTTTTGCCTAAATCTGGCAATTTTCTGGATCGTTCTTTGGCTATTCTGACTAGTTAATTTCACTGATTTCGTTGTAAAAAAGTTGCACAATCATCTTCTCTGGGCACTCCCCCCCCCCCCCCCCCCCACCGGCGTCTGAATCCGCTAATGTTACATAAAGCAACATGTTTTAGAAGTATCGAAAAAAAAAAAACAAAAAAAAAAAAAAAAAAACTAGTAATCAACTCCGTATACTGTATATTAATTGTTTTCCTTTTTCCTCTTTCCTTATATGATTTTTGGCCGGGAGGGGAGGGGAGTAAGTAAATCGAAATTAAAAGAAAAAGAAAAAGAAAGAGCAATAGCAAAATTGGTGATTGCATTGTGGCTCTCGTAAAAAAACGATCATTGATATTGACCTCAAATGTATTGGTAGAAACGTTAACGTTAGAGATGCTCTTATATGTGCAAAATTGCACTTAATCATTGCGATTTTGCATATATATATATATATATTTGAACAGCTCTTTATTGATTAATTATCATATAGGCCTATGTATCTTTAGTTGTACGCATAGACAACATAAGAATCACGATAGAAAAAAATCTATAAAAGCATTGAAACGGCTCAGTCTTGATCATATAGACCCTTTCACATTATCTGCGGTACTGAATTTGAAGGCCAGTTCCGGGGGACAAACAATAGATTGCGCATGCACCAGTGACGTAATTTGATTGTTCCAAGATGTTTTT
The DNA here is from genome assembly GCA_028142955.1 of Pinctada fucata. Lineage (NCBI taxonomy): Eukaryota > Metazoa > Mollusca > Bivalvia > Pterioida > Pteriidae > Pinctada > Pinctada fucata. Next base: position 56,097,674 of record AP027105.1, read on the forward strand.
CGCGGAACAAACGAAACATGAGTCCGCGCTAAACGTCCTAGAACAATCAAATGACGTCACTGGTGCATGCGCAACCTATTCGTTGTCCCCCGGAACTGGCATTCAAATTTAGTACCGCAGATAATGTGAAAGGGTCTGAGTTCAAGACCAAAAACAAAACAAAAAAATAATAAAGAAAGAAAGAAAGAAAAATAAAGAAAAATTAAAGGGAAAAAATGAGAAAAAAATATTGGAAACGAATTGGGCACCACAAACTTTGAAATACCAATCATTTCAGCTTATATTTTTGATGTCACATGATTCGCTTTTGGATTCTTGGTTTCTCCTTCGGTCTTTATTTAGGACGACTCGATGCTATAAATAGCGGCCCGGGAACATTTGAAAACTTGACAAGAGAGTCTGAGCTCAAATTAAAATAAAGGCATAGAAAAATATACAGAGGGAAAGGATTTTGGCTTCATTTACAGGACGTATTTTATTGTATATTACGCTCGCTTACACTCAGTATCCACTCAGTGCGTTCAATGCGCATGCTCCGCAAGATGGCGCTTCGTTAGCGTGAAAGGGTCTATTGAAGAATTGGAATTTTATCAGACATTTTGCATTATTTTTCTACATAATCTCCTTCAGTATCTATACACTTTTGCCACCGGTCTTTAAAATATACCACTTTTTAAAGAACTCCTTGTCATCGTCATTAATGACGGTCTACGGTAAACACGGGGAACTCCTCATACACTATGATGTCCAATTGTTCAGAATGGTGGATGATATTCTGTCGTAGACCATTTGATACATCCAACCACTTAATGTACTTGTAACTTCCGAAATGGAAGTAACCAGACGTGACAATTCTACCGAATTGAAACGACGGGTGTTACACGCAAGAAGGATATGCTGACTCTTCCTGGGCACCTGGTCTCACTCCCATATTGGGAGTTCGCTTCTTTTCAAGAGGTGGAGGTTTTTGTTTGTTTGCTTTAGTTACTGTTTTATATTGATTTTGTATGCCTACGGTTTGTGATTTTCTGAGTTGTCGAGTTTGTGCTGTAGTATGGGATATGGCCATTATCCATATTTGTCATTATCATTGTTTGAAAAACAACTATCCTTATGAGAAATGAGATAACTGTCAGCATTCTCTAATATCAGCGAACTTTTTGTTAAATTCATTATCTGAGTACAAAATTCTGATTCATATGAGTGGCCAGCAAATCCTTGAAATTCACAAAGATAGGGAAATTTATACATTTGGATAGTAGATTCGTAATTGATGCTTATATAACACCACTCCTTGTAGATTGCCATGAATACTAACACAAAGGATGATGAAATTCGATTATTATACATATATATATATATATATATATATATATAGTATTATCTTGTAGCTATCTCGTTATTACAAGAAAAGAACTTATAAAAACGAGATATTCAACTCTTTTATGCAAGAAGAGATTACGTAATTACGAGATAATCAATTTGTTAACACTTAATACTTTACTTTAATAACGAGAAAAGATCCGTCGTCCGATATACAGTAGTTAATTATGCTTCACATACATAGCTTTATAAAGGAAAAAAGTCGAAAACAGGAATAAAGACATCATTCAAGCCAAATGATCTCTAACACTTAAAAGTTAGCGTGCATGTTTAGTTTTCCACAGTATGTTTAATTTTATTTTTTTAATGTCAAGAACCCCAACCCCCCCCCCCCCCCCCATCTTTAGAATCTTATAATTGCGATTAACTCGCAATAGCGAGGACATATCTCATTATAACGAGAAATTTTTATTCATATTAAACTTTTCGGCTTAAGAAAAAACATTGATGTATAGTAAAGAAAAAAGATAGTTGTTGAACTGAAAAAACATTTTGGTTCAACCTTATTTCGATTATCAATTTCTTATATAATGTTGACAATTTCATGTCATATCCTCCAAATGTGTTCGCATATTTCACAAGATAATTTGCGGTGTGATTAAATTTGTCTACGTGCCTTTGTTCACAAAGATATAAAGATAAATATACACACAAAAATGGAAATCATGAAAATGAAATTTGTTAAGAGTGTTTTCATTTCATATTTAGAAAATGCCATAGTGCATCTTGAAAGATCAAGATAACCCGCAACGTTCTTGATTGTACTTTAAACAAAAATGAAATAGGAAATTTTGATATAAAAAATGAGGGCCAATATAATGATATGGTTTATGATAAATATTGCAAGTACTAGGCTTCAATCCTTTCATGACAAAAGGTCATGTCACCCCTTGGCAATGAAGGATGTGAGTTTCTTTTTATACTTATAAGTGAGTACTCTAAAATTATTTCACTAACCAAAAATAAATAGAGAAAGAGAGAGAGAATTTTTAATATGCTGAGAGCTTCCTTCCGGGCTTTCCAATAATACTTTCTAATAATACTTTCTTAACCATACCTTCTGCTATTTCCGTGGCAGATGGCCGTCCTAAGTCGGCGCCGGTTGCCCATTGGTCTCGTTGGTTTATGTGTAGTCCTTTGTGTTTGATGTTTCTGTGCTGTGCGTTGACATTCCTTGTCCCTTACGCGTCTCTTTCTGTGCTTGTCTGCTTTGTGTTTTTGCATTGGGTGTTTTGAGGTTTTGCTGTGGGTGCTACAACCTGGTGTTGTTGGAGATCCCCTCCTTTGTTTCTAAGATACTATAAGTTGCCTAATAATGTATTTAAGTTTACTAATTATTTGACAGCGCCACCTCCAATATATTCCGTACTTGACCCTTATTCGGGAGAGTGCTCTTTGGATTAAGTTGTTATTTTCTCCGTCTATTTGTCCAATTTCAAGGTCATATGTCAAGGTCACAGATTAGAATTGGTTAAAATCCTTGTATACAACCTAGAGGACGCACTTTTGATTGGACCTTGCTCATGACAAGAGTAAGGGCCCTATTTATTTTGCAGTTCAAAGGTACATGCAATAGGCCATAGGTTAAGCTCACAGATAAGAAATAGTTAAAATCCTTGTATACAGCCTGAGTGAGTACATTGATTTACAGATGCTGCGCATTGTATTTTGATTATAATGACATGCTTTTGTCGTTTTCTGGATTCCCCCCGTAATAACTATCAAGGTCAGGGTTGCGACTTTTAATAGAAATGAGATAGAAGATGGACATATCCACATGTAGAGGAACATCTCCTCAAACTATTCAGACCAAAAAAATCAAAATTTGTATCTCATTTTTTGGCTATAAACTCCATTTTTGGCCTATTTTAACATTTTCGTCTTTTTTGAGAATACCACTTTATAATATGTGCTGTTTTTGGTCCCATTTATTGCTTTTTTTTTCAAAAATTGTTTTCTTACTGCTTTTTATTTTTCAAATAAGGGTAGAGATATTGTTTTTTATTGATATTGAATCGAAAATAGATATTATCAATTTATACGAGTGCTATTTCCCGCCCAAATTACCCACTACTACCGAAATTAGTGCTAAAATGATAACAACCATATTTCAACATTATATCTTATGAAATATATAGACCATGCGCATGTTACAAAGTCCTACTTTCCATGTACATTCAGAATATAAAAAGGAATGCCCCATATGAGTTTGAACCTGTTACATGTCCTTGCTCTGGGGCTTACAACTGTAGGTATATTTGTCCCTTGTAGAAAATCTGAATCTCTTATATGAAAAAAGAGCTCTATTTTCAATCATTTTGACTTGGTGTTTTCGAAAAATCACATAAAATGTTTCATTTTTCTGTTTAGAAGAAGGATAATGAATAAGAAAAAAGAATCTTTTTTAAAAATTTGATTGGGACCAAAAATGGATTCTTTTGCTCCTACTCCTTTGCGGAAATGTCATAATTTGTTAGTAATCTGTTACATTTCTAAGAATGTTGCAATTCCTTGTGTTTGAGTGTGTTTGCTGCGTGTGTTTGCAATTGCTTGTCCCTTGTGTGTCTATTGTTGTGTATGTATTCTCTGTGTCTTGACTTAAGGTGTTTTGATGTTTTGTTGTTGGTGCTGCAACCCGGTCTTTTTGGAGATACCCTCTTGTCTTGCATTCGAAATTGCCCTCTATCTTCGGTCAACAATATTTACTTGCATTGTCAAAATGGCAAATATGTTTTCGTAATATGAATTCTTTTAAACATGGCATGATATACATCTAGACAATAAATGACTTGGACAAGTTTTCATGGAATTATTGCGACGTGTGTTACATGCAATCATGAGATGCTGACTCTCCACGAGCACCTGTCAATCATTCCAAGGTTCGTAACCGTTCCAATGGAAATTCTCATGATTTTACCTTGCCTTCTCGACGTTGTGACTGAATGACTGATATATACTTCTTTGATGTTTATAGATACCGGGTATGCAACACAAAAATTATGAGCACTCGCATGTATTTATTAGTGCGCTCTATATGTAATATAAATACAAACCATTTTATTACATCATCGTAACAAAAGATACATACAAAACTCCAATTTAGTATTTAAAGTTTGCATTCTTCTCATTAAATCTGATAAATATTCCGGATAATATATATAAAATATATTGTCCGGAACGTTTGTCTTTATCGCGTTGTCCTGATTGTTTGTCCTTTTCACGTTGTCCTGAATGTTTGTCTTTATCACGTTGTCCTGATTGTTTGTCCTTTTCATGTTGCCCTGAATGTTTGTCCTTTTCGCGTTGTCCTGAATGTTTGTTTTTTTCGCGTTGACCTGTATGTCTGTCCTTTTCTCGTTGTCCTGAATGTTTGTCCTTTTCACGTTGTCCTGAATGTTTGTCCTTTTCGCGTTGTCCTGAATGTTTGTCCTTTTTCTTCGTTGTCCTGAATGTTTGTCTTTATCGCGTTGTCCTGATTGTTTGTCCTTTTCACGTTGTCTTGAATGTTTGTTCTTTTCACGTTATCCTGAATGTTTGTCCTTTTCATGTTGTCCTGAATGAATGTTTGTTCTTTTCACATGGTCTCCTTTTGTCCTCAGTCTTTGTCTTGTGTACTTTGTGGCTGTGCTCCGCTATGGGTAGTGCAGAGAGATCTTTTTTAATATCATTGTGTGTATTTTTACATAAGGAATAAAGATCAAGTTCGACCAACTGTCACGCTTTTCATATATATGCAGAGTTGTGCCTCTTGTGGTCTCTTTTCATCGAAGGATCATTTCTTCTTCAAATTAATTTCCATCCTGATGTAAAATAATCAAAAATGTGGAAGAAGCTAATGATTTAGGAAAGGTATAATTCTTCTCTATATCAATTAGCCAGTTGTATTATTACAAAAGGTATCAAGATAGGATATCTTGTTTGGCGCTGCTCCTTTTGTACCTCTTTTTGTGCTTGTCTCCTAAAGGTCTTCTGCTGTGTACACTGCAACCTAGTCTTGTTTGGAGACCCACTCTTTTGTTTTATGGGCGTAAAAATAAGTGACAATCGAAGATGAAAATGTTTTAAAATCTTTTTTAAATTTTCAGGATTAATGAAAATTACTCCCCTTGGATTACCCCCTCCATCAGACGAACCTATCTGTGTCCAAGAAAATCCTGGAGACTATTGTATGGCAACAGGTATGTCCAACAAGCCTTAACTAATCAATTGTATGTTTCATTATACAGAGGTATACAGCATGATACATATTTAAACAGTGTTGAAGTTCGCGTTTGAAGTTTCTAATTCAGTTCTTTGACATTACTTTTCATATAGTCAAACAAAAGAAAGATATGAGTAATTTTAAAGAAACAAAAAATAAACCAAGAAAATAGAAAAAAAAGCAAATAGAAGAAGAATTATACAAAAAGACAAAAGCGACAATTTGAAAATATATTTGTATGAAGACTATATAATTACATTTCTCATTTTCAAGGTGATTTCAGAGTCAACCATGTACCCGGACTTACTGTGATGCACACTTTATTCCTTCGACAACACAATCGTCTGGCTACAGGGCTTCATTTGATAAATGCCAAATGGGATGATGAACGGGTGTTTCAGGAAACTAGAAAAATTATAATCGCCATAGAACAGCATATTGTGTATAATCATTTGTTACCCACAATCTTAAATAACGAGTACATGACAAAATACGGACTCTGGTCGGAAAGGAACGGCCATAGCATGAGCTATGAGTCAGATGAGGACGTGTCCATAATGATGGGATTTTCTGGTGCTGCTATGAGGTTTCCTCACACCAGAATCCCTGACGTCCAGTCAAGAGTAAATTTCAACTACAAACGACGTCAAGATGCACCAATATTCTCGACATTTGATAAACCAAAATTTGTATTAGAAAATTACGGTCGAGCTATGGACGACTTTGCTCGATGGCTCGTCTCCTTCCCTGCTATGAAAGACGACCGATTCGTAGTAGACGGGGTACGAGATCATCTTTTCAGAGACGAGAGAGGTGAAAGTTTTGACCTGATTGCACTTAATATTCAAAGAGCCCGAGAGCAAGGTATACCACCATATAACCATTGGCGGCGACTCTGTGGATTTCAGCCGGCCAGGTTTTTCACAGTTGGACCTGGAGGGTTTACTGATATCCCTGTAGATGTTGTGAAGAAATATGCAATGCTTTACAAGTAAGTATGTCAAAGTATAGGTTAGAAGGTAATTTGAAGTTTCTACATGAATAAGAAGTGGGCAGAGCGTCAGCGTCATTTAGACATCTTCATATTTGCCACTTTACTTATTCATACTATAACATAGCTAATAGTTCCAATATATGCAAAACAATTATAACAAACCAGTACAAACCTCTTAAATGTATTGATAAGTGCAATGGTCTTAATCAATTTTCGTAAACGCTCCTATCTGTGATCTGGCTTACTTTCATCTATGTGTGTTCCGCTGTGATCAATATAAAGTCACCTTGCTGGAGGTTTTTCATCCTTCTTGAGATTTTTAGTTTTTAATATCAATTAGACAATGAAATTCATTTATATGGTTAAAAATCTAACAAGAAAAGCTACAGCATTAACGTTATAGCTGGAGTACGGACTGCATTTCATTTTAACCATGTAACTATTCAAGTTCCATGAAACCTTGAATAAAAAAAAATCGACTCCACCAGCATTCGAATCTACTACGTGCGAAATAGGTTACGAGCGCTATGTCCATTGTTGCACGACGCTCTTATGCAGTTTTTGGAAAAGAAAAAGATATAAACCTTTAAGAACGTAAACTCCACATCGAAAGTTGAACAAAAACATCAATTTGGGGTCCCCTTCACCTCAGTTGAACACACTCAATGATTTTCGTGCAGTTTGCGCTCTCATTTTATTAAAAATGTGCTTTAATGATGCCATATAAGCTTTAAAATAAGCTGAAGTGAAGCTGCTGTTCGCCATTACACCAGACTTTCAGATGTCACTGTGCTGAAAACAATAGCATCTATGAATAGCCAGTTAACAATGACCGTATCATTCATGAATTTCCTTCCTTACTAGAAAAAAAATGAAGGTTCTATACTGTTTTTTTTTTTCAAATGATAAACACTGTAATTAGTATGAATTAGTTCAAGTATACAAAAAACATAACATCGTCGAGTAAATTTACAAATCGTGAAGTCATAATCTATGTTACACTTTTTCTTTTATCTTATGACAAATCTATATTTGTCAAGACATAAAAAGATATTATAGAGCGCTAAATAATTAGTATAGTCTAAGAGTGCATCATGCGATATAAGAACATCTATGTCACATAAGATATTTGTAATTATTTTAGAAACAACAGTATTTAGTCGGCTATATATATATTTAAAGACTCCTTCCTTTCATCATATGATCACTACATAAATAACGATGAAAATGGGGTTAGCATAATTTTCAGACATAAAGTGCATATCGGCATGTTTGTAACCTTTAAATTCTTTATCTTAATAACTTGGACATATAGATGAAAATAAAAACTCAATTGCACGCCCATGTTGCATTCTGATAAAGAATTCAATTTCATGTGAGTCTATTAAATTATTTTTTCTAGATGAAGACATTTTGAATCTAAATATACCTGAGTCCTTGGTAATAACATATTTATTAAACTAAGGACTGTCTCTCTCACGCGTCGTGTCATGTGTTAAACGTCTTCAAATTCAATAGCATCAGGACCAGACATGCACGGTAATTAACCCACGTCAGTGATCATCAATGACAAATATGGATAATGACCATATCCCTGTATACAGCACAAAATCGATAATTCAGAAAATTAGAAACCGAAGGCATACAAAATCAGGATAAAACAGGAACCAAAGAAAACAAACAAAAACCTCCACCATATGAAAAGAAGTGAACTCCCGATATGGAAGTGAGACCAGGTGCCCAGGAAGAGTAAGCATCCCCTGCTTGCATGCAACAACCGCCGCTTCAATTCGGTAGAACTGTCACATCCGGTTACTTTCATTTCGGAAGACATAAAGTACAATCTTTGGTTGGATGGTTCAAATGATCTATGACAGAATATCATCCACCATTCTGGAGAGTGGGACATCATAGTGTATGACGAGTTCCCCATATCGACTAAGAACTTCCTCGGTGACGATGTTAGTTGGTCACATACGTATCCCTGACTGAAAAGCTCTTCTGAAAGACGCCTAGCTCTCAGAACAAAATCCGTATAGTTGGTACTTGCTCTGGCATAGAAATCTAATGTTTAACGTCTTCAAATTCAAGATCATTATTTAAGAACAGTTAAATTTTCAGCATAGACCAGACATGCATGTTTCGGGTATTTAACCCTCGTCAGTGATCCTCAATCTAAACAATGTCATACGGCCATAAAGTCCGAAAGTTATTATGTCCAAAATGTACCGAAAGAAATGGCAAGATTAATGGGATATAATGCGACAGGACCCAGGTTTAAGCAATTTCAAGAAATTTTAATACACTACATTTTCGAATGTGTTGAAGAAACGATCAACCGATGTTGATCGAAATTTGCCCTCGAGGACTCCTGGTCCACTATCAGTGACACTCACCAAGTGTTACAAATGTTAAGCGTCTTTAAATTCAATAGCATCATTTAAGAACAGATAAATTCGCAGCAAGGACCAGACATGCACGTTTCGGGTCTTCACCAGTGACCCTCATTCTAAACAATGTAATATGGCTAAAAAGTATGATAGTTATTATGTCGAAAATGTACCGAAAGAAGTGGCATAATTGGTGGGACATTATGTTAAATAACCAAAGAATATGCAATTTAATATTTATTCAATATATCTTCCAATGAGATGAAGAAGGTCCTGACGACAATCTCAACAGCATTCCCGACAGAGCACCAAATTGAGCATCGACGGACCCGCAGCAATCTAGAATAGCATACATCACATGAAAGATAAGGATAGGAGATAAAGCCATAAAACTATAATACTCTGCTCCTGAATGAGTTTAACTTCATAGTCGTTATCTGGTCGATTGTCATATTTCTAACGAAATTTATATAAAATGAAAAAGGAGAGTATGAATTATTGGAAGGGAAGAAATTTGCGAAACAAAGATAGCTCAAAGTATAAAAGAGATAGGCAGTAGATCAAGGATGTCAAAGCAGTATAGATTCAAGATACTAGTAAATGAAAGTAATTTTCAAGACGGGTCAACCATAAGTATGAATGGCTTGATATATTGATTGAAAAATAAAATTCAAGATATTGTGGTCCCCCGCTTATGGATGTTTGTCTTTAAAGAAATCCCCTAGCCCCAACTTTTTATAATATATCCCATGTTGATCCCAATACAAAATCTAAAGATAGTATCAACTCCGAGTTCAAGAGCTTAAAAACTTTTGGTATCCACGGAAAGGTCTTATCACAAGACATAAGCATGTGAAACATGAAAGTCCTAGGCTATCACTTACCATTCAAAAGAGTATGACAAACTCAAAGGTCAAGGCCACAATGTCAAAAATTTTGATATCCGCCAAAATGTCTTGTCACAAAAAATAAGCATGCGAAATATGAAAGCCCTATCACTTGCCATTCAAAATTAAAGCCCAAAAAAAAAAGTTTTTTTTAAATTAGGTCAAACTCCACGGTCAAGATTACAAGGTCAAAAAGTCTGGAATGCATGAAAAGGTCTTGTCACAAGGAATATGCATAAGAAATATGAAAGCCCTATCACTTACCACTCAGAAGTTATGCCCGAGGTTAGTTTTTGTCAGACAGACAAACCGATTTTAATGTCCCGCGCTTTCGCGAAAGTGGGAAACAAAAATAAATGACATGTCAAAAGTGCTATTTCGGCCCAAATCTTTCTCTGAGGCGAATGTGTTTTTTAAAAACGGACGTAAATATGATGCTGTTTTTATCACATAAGAGTTTTTGACGTGTATCTAGAGTTATATCGTATGGAAGAAATTCGTATCGAGGAAAACTTTGAAAATGCTTACAATGTTACTATTGCATAAACAGTTATGTGAATCGACAGTCAGTGACAACTGTATCGCTATACTGTAGGAGAGTGGGTGCACGGGGAAACAAAAATGCTTACTTTAATTAAACAGTATGTATTAAAATCACAGAAAAATGTGTCCCCGTCTGAAGTGCCCTCAACTTCACGCCGTATATTGTTAGTGCTGAACCCAAACACATAGGAACAAAGGAAACACCACGTTATTGTTTCAGTACCTTAATGTAAATAAATGGTGGAGTTGGATGGCTGAAGGGGTGGAAGGAAGCCATCAAGAGAAAAAGGTTCTTTTGGAATAAAGTTGATTTTAGGGGACTAGAATTCGTTTTCTATTGCTTATATTATAATAGGGGATCTCAAGACATTTGTTGTTCGTCTATTAAATTTTTTACTTTCAATACATTATTTTGTTCATTACTCATATCTTAAAGAAAATCTGTTTGAAATACATGGTTCCTGTACGATACTGCAGATTTATATAAAAAGAATATTGTTTTATTTTAGTACGTTTCTAGAATCTTTGATCACATGTTCATTGCGTAAGTGAGAACTTATTGTACGCACGGATTCTGACGTAAGGGAATGATTAAGAGAATATGACGTCAATTAATTTTAAAGAAATTAAATTGGCCCACGTTCTATATTTATTATATTGAAATGAAAGGAAACTGTGGAAGGAAAATGAAATTGATATTTAGAAAGAACCGATCTAATAAGTGAAAATTGTTTTTCATAATTTCCTCTATCCTTAAGAAGGGCCTAAGGAAAGTTTCGTGATCATTTATCTTATCATAGTCATACCAAATGAGGAGTAATTAGTGCCTACCCCGTTTCTAATATCTATGTGTGGTCATGCAATAGACCACATTCTCGTCATCTTAATATCATACAAGTGCAGTGACTTCAAATATGGAATGGCATCGACGCATTCTGTTCAAACAAGAAACAACGATCGTTCAACTACTGCGCCAAAAACGGTAAGAGTGTTGTCTTAAGAAAACCCGAAGACTTAAAATGCATAATAGAATTTTTACACAAGAAAGGAAAAACGGAGGCAATGAAACAGCACCAGAGACTACGAACGACAACACTGTCTTATGGGGAATCTCCAGAACAGCACCAAAGACTACGAACGACAACACTGTCTTATGGTGAATCTCCAGAACAGCACCAAAGACTACGAACGACAACACTGTCTTATGGTGAATCTCCAGAGTTAAGTGCAAGACGGAACTTATTAAGGTTAGGGTTAAGGTTAGGGTCGGTACTTCTTTAATGTTAATTATTGAAAGTGGCGCTGTTGAATAACGCGCTGGTTTAATTTTGAAACGTTTAAACATATCAAAAAATCCCATGAATCATGTTACATATTTATGATGCAAGTTATAGCATCTGGAAGCTTTAATGTTTTCAAATTCTCGCGATATATTTTTGTAAAACAAGGAGGTCACACTTTGAGTTGGGATAACAAAATTACCAAAAACATTGCAAGTGGCGATACAATCCAAACAAAGAAAAACGTACGCCCTAACATACTGGGCTAATGAGACAAAGAGAAGACTTTTCATTGAAGCACATAATACAAGATGATAGATGATTATTATTTTCAAGGATCCCTTAAACTTGATACACTTAATTTTACCTCGAGAACGAGGACTGGATACAGTATGCGAATGATTACAAAATTACAAAGTCACTCGTACATACTTTTATTACACGTCATTTATGCCATTTTCATCTTAAGATATATAAAAATAATCAGGTGTAGCAACACATTAACGATTAGATGAAGTACTTACAACGAGATTGTTGGAAAACATTTCGTGTCAGTGCGATGACAGGTCACGCTGTTGAAAGATTGCATTTTAATCAAAATCTACCACTATCAAACTTAGATATAACATCAGACAGTGCATGTATCATTTTCGTGCGTGATCATCGACGGAGGCAGTGGCGTAGCTACCATATATGATTGTATGCTCAAGCATACACATCATTTTCACAAAAAAAAATTCTTTGAAATACAATAAATTTTCACTAATTTATCACTTCATTTTCGTTAGAAGGTTCTTAAAATCATGCTTATAGAAAAATAAAAATGATAGAAATTTGCAATGAGGCATGTTTTGAAATCCACAGGGCAAACTATCAGACAGATGACCCCAAGAATTACTGGAAATTTGCCCTCTATTATCCATTTATTGATTATTTGACAAGTGAATTGGAGACCAGCTAGGCTACTCGAAAACGAAGGCAGATTCCTAGCTCAATTTCTCATCCCAAACAACTTGCAAGGTCTAACGGGGGTTTATATATAGACATATAGAAGAAAGGGTTTGTATTGAGGAAAGGGTTTGTGACCAAGCGATGATACCTCTCCCCTGTGGTTATTAATGTTAATTTTAAGACTTGTCTGGGCTTCCATTAAAATCAAACATCATCACGGTTTTGTACCGAAAAAAAAAATCATAATTACTATTAAAAGGTCGCTATTTTTACTATATTAGGTAGAAATTTAAGGATAATCTGATCTATAATTTCGTGGTCTAAAAGCAGGGAAATGGCCTCTGCTGTGTTCTTATCTTCAAAACTTTACCGGGGGGGGGGATGCTTCCGGACCGCCCTAGTGCGCTCGCGCCTTCGGCGCTCGCACTGTAAAATCAAGCATACACATCTTTTTGGGTCTAGCTACGCCACTGGGAGGGTGCGGTTAGCCAAACAGGGGATGCTTACTCTTCCCGTCGTACACCTGGTCTTACCTCTAGCTTGCTATGGGTCCGACGATCCTCAATTTTGTGCTCTTTTATGAGTGTTGTTGAGATTGTAGTCAGGATCTTCTTTATCTCATTATAATTTTTGCGAGTCTTTCTTTCAATTTAGAATGTGGGATTGTTGTGTAAAGTGTCGAAAATCAAATGCTTTAATCGAATGGACTCTACTGAAAGGAGTGAATTTCAGATGTTCTTAAAGTTCCTTCGAATTCTTTAAAATCCTTACCTGGTGAATACTGCATCGAGAATATACTGTCGAACAATATTTTTGAAGTCCAAATAATGAGATAAAACTTTGGTGTGTAAAATCGAAACAGATTTGGTAGTCTAAGAACATTTACGGAATCAGCGATGAAACATTGTTTGTACGAATTTTAATGCATTTTCGGTATACAACACTAAATCTAAAGTGTTTGTGTAAAGCCCCCTTCACACTTTCACGGATCGGGCCACGGATAGCTACGGATCGAGAAAAAATTTGCCTCCGTAGCTATCTGTAGCAATCCGTGGCTCGATCCGGCACTAGTCGTGAAAAGTCGTAGCTATCCTTGGCGATCCGTAGCTATCCGGGATGAGACAGAAAATTTTTGAACATGTTCAAAATTTCCCACGACTCCGCTACGGATAGATTTGTCGTAGCGGAGTCGTAGGGGAGTCTTAGCAACCCGTAGTGGAGTCGTAGCTATCCGTAGGGGAGTCGTAGTAACCCGTAGCGCATCCTTAGCAATCCGGGACCATTTTGTGCTAAAAATAGCATTACGACTCCGCTACGGATTGCTACGACTCTGCTACGATTCTGCTACAGATTGCTACGACTCTCCTACGGATTGTTACGACTCACCTAGGGGTTACTACGGATAGCCAAGGATTGTGTCTTATATTAACTTCAAATCTATTAGGTTTCTGTGCATTTTTCGGTCAATATATGAATTAATTCTTCAACAATTCAATTTCAGGTCATGATATAAAGGCATGTATAAAACCTCAATACTGTTATAAAACAAGTGAGACCATCTAAATTTGAAAATATTCGGTGTTTTAGTAAATAATTATGGATTAAAAATGCATAAGAAAATCAAGCCAGTCCTACCAATACGTACTGAAGTCGTAGCTATTCTTGTGCGAATCATGGCTATCCGTGCTCGAGTCGTGGTAATCCTTAGCTATCCGTACCTATCCGTACACGTGTCGTAGCAATCCGTATCTATCCGTACGCGTGTCGTAGCAATCCGTAGCAATGTCGGGACGATATCTTTAGCAATCCTTGGCTATCCGTAGCTATCCGTCCTCGAATCGTATCAACCCGTAGCAATCCGTACTTTCGTAGTCGTGGGTTCATGGTTCATCGAACAATTTGCGTCCCGACTCGCCACGGATGGACCTTTTTTTGGAATTGTAGCGGAGTCGTGGCTCGATCCGTGAAAGTGTGAAGGGGGCTTAAGTAGGATTTCCCGGTGTCGAACTTAAACTCAACTTTTTAACAAGGGTATCGAAATAGTACTTTTTGGAAGTAAATGTGTAGTTGTTTGAGGCTTTGTCTGCTTGTGTGATCACATAATGTTCTTATAGGTAGGTAAGCTCAGTGATAACATCAAGGCATTCAATCCACTCCGAAGTCAAATATTTGACACGTTTTGACGTTTATTTGGACTTTGTCAATAATGCTATTTTTTAAAACTATTTTTCAACTATTTTTCTTATTAAGGGAGAGATTCCTACAAGTGTATGTGACAAAAGAAATGATTGAGGATTCAACATAGTAAATGTTTCCTTACTTGATGGTGATGTTCCTAGATTACCGTCATACGGTATATACATTTCGCAGCTCATCCGGTATGCTAGAACATGTACTGATGTTTGGGATTTTCAAAGTAGAAATTTACATATTACCAAGAAACTTTTAGGTCAAGGTTTTCGCTTTCACAAACTAGTAAAAACTCTCTAGAAATTTTACAAAAATTATTTTTAACTTCTTTTGAAATTCGGACGCATACAAGCAACGGAGTATATAACTGCATTTTATGGTAACATTTACCACACAAGAAGGGTTAATGGTAGACATAATTACCATCGAAATTTTGTTAGAATCATCAAACGCATTTTTTACCGTGGATATGATCCTTCTGTCATCACATGTTCACTTAACTTGATACTGGACCAATTTACAGCCTTGTACCAGCACATTCTTAAGAATTGCACTCTGACTGACTGTGACGACAGGACTCCATGACGCGCCCTGTCCAAACCAGAGCCCCGACCACCTGTCCTCTCTAAATCTCAGTCGGACTCCTCGAGTCATTATTAGCACTCATTTATTGTATATTTTTTCATATTCTAGTCACTTAATGCTATATTTTATATTTAAATTTGGGGGGTCGAATTTACGATCTGATTTAGATGATATAAATAGTCATGTTTATTTTCATATGGACCCAAGTGTTCAAATCCTGGCACTGGCACCATCATTCTGCAATGTCGGTAGGTTAGGAGTGTTCATGGGTATCAGGTGAGCGTTGTGCCCCCTGGGGCTCTTGTTATTATATAAAATGATAAAATCATAAAAAATCATAATTGTCGGAACTTCATTCAGAAACCAATGTTTAAGTGGTTTTTTTATAGAACAGTATCATGGCAAACACGAAGATCAATGTCCGACAAGAAGTCATTTCATCAGACATATGTATACGTGACATTGAGGATATATGACGTCAAATAAGATATAATTCTTAGATTGAGATGAAGATTTTTTTAGATTAAACATATTTCATTGCGAAAAAGCAAAAGGATTGGACACAAGTTATCCAACTTAGATCGTCCTCTCCGAAGATGAAAAGGTCAGTTCCAATGAAATAAGATGCAATCTCAAACCGAACAAGTTGTAAAAGTACAATTAGATAGTAAAAAAGATTTTTTTTACAATTTATGAAATATCAAATTAGGAAATTAAAGAAGTATCAATAGCCT
The DNA here is from genome assembly GCA_028142955.1 of Pinctada fucata. Lineage (NCBI taxonomy): Eukaryota > Metazoa > Mollusca > Bivalvia > Pterioida > Pteriidae > Pinctada > Pinctada fucata. The sequence continues at coordinate 56,113,812 of AP027105.1, forward strand.
CATATAGCTATATTTGTTTCTTGACGGAGAGCCGAAGGAAACGATTTTTTTTGCAACTTACTTACGAAATACTCTTTTAAGGTTAGGGTCACGACTACGGAAGATGTTAAACGCCTTTAAATTCAATAGCATCATTTAAAATCTGATAAATTTACAGCATGGACCAGACCTGCACGTTTCGGGTACTAAACCCTCGTCAGTGATCCTCAGTCTAAACAATGTAATATGGCCAAAAAGTATGAAAATTATTATGTCCAAAAATGTACCAAAAGCCGTAGCAGAATGGATGGGATATGATGCTACATGACCCACATTTTAGAAATTTCAAGTAATTTTGTAGCAGAAAATTTCAAATGCGTTGAAGAGACAGACGATCAACAAAAGTTGATCGAACTTGGCTACATGTGCCCTCGGGGACTCTTGGTCCGCCAGCAGTGACACTAAGATAACTGTTATTTAATATTACGTAATATTTAAAACAGATATAAACGATAAATAGTATAAACTTAGTTTGTTACATTATTTCAGATAAAAAAATACTCCTTGAAATTTTCATTGCTGAATGAGTATTTTGGGGGAAAATACATATTTTGAATGAAAAGTCGACGAAAATAGAAGATTTTGTTTTATTTATTCGCATGAGTTCTGTTATCAAAGATTCAAACACCAAAATAGATAATATGCACAATTTTCATTACACTCTTTAAAAGTGAGATAATTAGAAATTCGAACTTCGAGTCAATCTCTTATGCTCTTGATTTTTTTTTCAATTATGCGTCATTTTGCTCAAAAACTAATTCGGGTACATATTGGTTTGACTGCTTTAGGATAAAGTTTGAGGAGATGTTCCGCTACATATGGACAAATTCATCTTTCTTCTACCTCATTTTTATTAAAAGTCGCAATCCCGACCTGAAGTAAGCGCACATTACTTCGAAAATCGGAAAATTGAAGTCTGTCTCATTTCCTGATATATCCTCAGACTTAAATTCATATCTGGGGACACATTCCGAACTCTTGCTAAATCTAAAATTAAAATAGAAAATTCTTAACCTAATTTCTGTCAATATGAGCTTAGTATTGGTTGCACAAACATATAACTTACACATTTAGGGACGAGAGTTCAAGAAGCGACGGTTGTTGCATGCAAGCAGGAGATGCCGACTCTTCCTGGCCACCTGGTCTCACTCCCATATTTGGAGTTCTTTTCTTTTTATGCGATGGGGTTTTTTGTTTGTTTGCTTTGGTTCCCGTTTTATCCTGATTTTATGCCTTCGATTTGTGATTTTCTTAACTGTCGATTTTGTGTTGTATATTGGGATATGGTCATTATCCATATTTGTCATTTCAATCGGAAAACCTGATGACAAAGTGGACAAAACTTCTAAAGTGAGTCCCATGGACAGTATTGTAGACAAAATATTTGTAAAACCTTTGAACTAATAAAAAAAATTCTTCGCCTACTGAAAAGTAAGCATATTTCAAAATCATAAGCTTGGGCTTCAAGGAACCACTACCAGACAGAGAGGACCCCTCCTACATTTTTGATCCGGCCCATGTGAAAGACTAGATCTCGTTTAAGATATACCCACTGTTACCATAATGTCGCATAAAGATGAAAATGTGTGTCGTCAAAAGTGATAAACATGTATACTAATGGTGAATTTGTTGCTTTACTAACAAACCGTTCGGGGTGTTTCACTTATTTTATGAACGCCAAAAAAGTAAAAATTTCCTCCATTGCGAATTCACCAAGGCATCTTCCCTGCTTTTTCCTAGAAACTTTAGTTTTACCCGTATCTACGAAATTTTACAGCTCTAAATATGTATCTTTTCCCCATACCTACGTATACGCGTTACCATAAATGCTAATTTCGCTCGAAATGGCCCTTCGGGCTTGAAGCGAGCTCCGCTTGCGATAACTTGTGAGAAATAGTTTAGCACAATCCAGCTCGCTTGGGAGAAGTCATTTCATCAGAAATATTATCGTAACAATGAGGACAGATTATGTCAAATAAGACAATTCTTAGAATGAGATGAAACGGGCAGTTCCCATTTCAAATGAAATAGACTTTCAAGTCGAAGAGATAGTAGAAAGGTTTATTTTCACAATTCAGGAAAGATCAAATCATGAAATTAAAGAAATATCAATAGCCTCTCATATCTATACTTGTTTCTTGACGGAGAGCAGAAGGAAACGATTTAAAAAAAAAGAAACGTATTAACGAAATACGCCTTAAAATGTACTGAAGAATAGTGAATAGTTGATTTTTAGACTATTGCCCTTCAAATGATATGCATAACAGTTATTAAAAAATGATTTAACAGACCGTTGTTTCGTTTATATATATATAGGATCTCAAATGAATTTTCATTTCATACGATGTATTATAAAACGAGTTGTGTGTTTTTATATCCCCGAGCCTTTGCGAGTTGTGTGTTTTATATCCCCGAGCCTTGGCGAGGGGATATAAAACGCACAACGAGTTTCATAATACATCGTATGAAATGAAAATTCATTTGAGATTCTTTTTATCACATGATTCTGCCAAAAAAATGTGTATTTCCAACGTGAAATCAACATTTCTCTGAGAACTAGAGGCGAACTACACCGTGACAGAGAAGTTGTCTGCTACGACAAGAGAAGTACTTACACATCGTATAGGTTTTCTATGCATAAAGAGAAAAATATTTCAATTTTGTATAGCACTTTACTGCAATAATTATTTAAACAACAACCATTTTAATCATTGATATTGAATTTGCGTCTGAATTGAACATCTGAACGATATTTGAAAGGTCACACTTGTCACAGTGTAGGTGATGAGGCTCCAAACCTGACCAATCGCATTCAAGCAGAGCGATATGTAACATGTTATCATAACATTTGTTTATGAAATGGCTTTATGAAACTACATAACGGGTGTATCATGTGATAAATATATATATATGTAAAATGTAGCATAAGGCCCCCCTCCCCCCCCCCCCCATAAAATCCCTGAAAATCACAGAAAAAAACAATAAGGTTGCAAATGATCAGAAAAAAAAAAAAACAGTCAAGCAAAAGGCCACTGTATTTTTTCAATGGCATTTGCTCAATGTACACTTTATAATAATTTAATATTGTGATTTACGTCCAGAACATTTTCTAAAAGTTATCCTCCCGCCAGGCATGAAAACACACATAAAATTGAAAAATTAAAATTAAAATATAAAATTGAAACTTCTCAGTGTTTACTTATATGTAGTCATTTTATGGAGTTTTATGTGGGTTTCATTCTCGTAAAATAAAAATTCAATACGTCTTAATCGTAAATGAGACCTTGGAAAGGTAAAGAATATTGTAAGATGAAAAAAAAACCAAATTTGACCAAATTTACCGTTTTTGAGGAAATAATTGATTCCTGTAGAGTATTCAGTTACTGTTACTTGATATTTTCCTCTTGGGTGTCAATAGATTGAAAACGTAATAATTTTTTTTAATATTGAAATCTTTTTTTAGCTCACCTGAGCCAGCCGAATGCTCAAAGTGAGCTATTGTCGTACCGGTTTGACTGTCGTCCGTCCTCCGTCCGTCTTTGAACTTTTCACATGTTCGACTTCTCTTCCGAAAGCGCTTGGATAATTTTGTTGAAACTTGGTATGCATGAAGTACTAAAGGTTCTTTACAAAGTTTATTTCGGTCGGATTCCTTCTGGGGTGGATCCAGGCCGGGGTCAAATAGGCCCGATAGGGCACGCCTTTAAAAAAAGTGTTCTCCAGAACCTCTGCATGGATTGAAAAACTAATGGTATCTGAGTGATAAGGAAGGATGTATTATTCAAGTTTGTTTATTTCGTGAAAATCCGATATCTAATTTTTGACGCGTTTTGACGTCTTTTTCGACTTAAACATTATGATGCAAAAATTCAGATTTCATCTATTCTCTCCTCTCTTGGCTAAATTTGCCACCCCAATTTAGTCCATTTTAGCCATGATGGACTAGAGGAATGCTTATGTGAAAGGAATTTGCTAAAAGTTTTTTTTATGATTTTTTTTAACTGCAAAAAGAGAAAGGGGGATGGTTACTTTTAACATTTTCAACTTCTTCCCTGAAATTGCTCATATACTTTTTGATATATACTGTATAGTAAGAAATGCAACTATGAAAGAATTTTTTTCAAAATATCAACTTTTGAATTTTTAACGAGTTTTTTTTTAAAGATTATATATAGGTATGTTTTCCATGCCCAATGGACCCAAGGGTAGTGGGTTCAAAACCCGGCGGGACCAAAAAATAATTTCTTTTCCGTTTTCAGTTTTCGTTTGTTTGTTTGTTTTGTTTTGTTTTGTTTTGTTTTGTTTGTTTTGTTTTTTTTTATTATTATTTTCTGAGCTTCTTATGCATTTTAAATTATCTGAATAATTTTAATCTTATTTCTGATACATGTTTTTACACTTCAACATTTTTATTAAAGTTTGCTTTTTCCCCATACTTCTTCCCCTAAAATAATACTGAAATACTTTTAGTGGTATTCAAGTTGATTTTTTTAAATCATTGCTTATGTGTATAAATTTTCATAAAAAAATCAAATTTTTTGAATTTATTATGATTCTTTTACACCTTTTAGCTGGAAAATTTGGAATCGAACCGGAGATTTTGAACGATGGTTAATCGACATTTCGGGTAATTGTTACAATGCTAATGGCGAGCTATGTTATCTTTGATTACCCTATGTTTTCTTAAGGCTCATGATAAGCATTATATAAATCACATTCGCTGTAAAATTTCTAGTGTTCTCGGGTGAGCGATGTGGCCCCTGGGCCCCTTGATTTAAATGAATATAATGTAATATAAGCATCAAATTTCTATTCCTCTTCGTGTAATTGTGAATCTCCTTATCATGGGCATCATTCAAAAACATAACATCGCAAATATTGAATTTATAGCGGGGATAAATGTAATAAGTTTATACTAATGTTTTTTTCCTATATTTAGTTTCATTTCATTTTCTATTTTTATAATCTTTTGATTAAAATAGTACGTAGGATTTCTTTCTCTTCCTACATGCCCTTCTAGAACGAAATACTTATTGAATATCTATGACATGACATGAAAATTAAAAACATCAGTTCTGTGGATCTCTGCTTTTTGGTCCTTTGGCGCAATGAATTTATTTCGTATTCTCACAAAAAAAATGTTAACTCCAATGCACGATCATATTAGGGGACGACCATTTGATCCTGAGGGGATGGCCAGGCAATTTATTTTCGTGTCAGATTATTTATTTTCAACACAGGGCCGGCCGTTTTACATGTAAACATGTAAAGAGTTATGAATTAAAACTCGATAGGTCAAGGTCACCTGCAAGGTCAAGGTCGCTATAAGGGTCAAACATGCAACAGGCGACATACCTGATCTTGAACAGTACTAAATTAGAATGAAGATAAGCTTAAAATGCATCAATGATGCAAATTGCCAAGTTGCAAAACTTGAATGTATAAGTATGAATATGTAGACTTAAAATATACATGAATTGTATAACTATATGGTCTCGATAGATAGGAAACATCACAGGCACGTGTCAGGTTGATACACATTCATATAAAATTCAGAATCCATTTTCAATTACCCGAGTCCTATATGAATTTGACCTCTGATCTTTTGATCCCAAAATCACTAGGGGTCATTCTTGATTCATGGGAAACATTTCTTGCAAATTTCATGATCATAGATGCAATACACTCTCATATATAATCCGAAAACCATTTTCATACATCGGAGTACTATGACCTTGACCTTTGATCTTTTGACCCCAAAATCAATAGGGGTCATCCTTGATTCATGGGAAACATTTCTGGCAAGTTTCATGATCATAGGTGCAATACACTCTCTTATATAATCCGAAAACCATTTTATACATCGGAGTACTATAATCTTGACCTTTGATCTTCTGACCCCAAAATCAATAGGGGTCATCCTTGATTCATGGGAAACATTTCTGGCAAATTTCATGATCATAGGTGCAATACACCCTCTAATATAATCCGGAAACCATATTCAAACATCGGAGTACTATGATCTTGACCTTTTATCTTTTGACCCCAAAATCAATAGGTTCATCCTTGACTCATGGTGAGTATGCGTATGAAGTTTCGTTGCACTAGCATGTATCATACTTGACTATAGTCCGGAAACCAATTGTTGACGCCCGCCCGCCCGTCTCACATCAAATTTTGCAACTAGGCTAAAGATAATTTATTTGAGGTGTTTACATGTATGTTAAGACTATCCGAAGCATGAACATTGGCGGCGAAATGAAAGTACCGCTTTGTCAATATGTTCAGAGGCTTTTCTGGACAAATGAAACGATGTACACCTATATCTACTCATCCTACCCTGGTTACTCACCTTCATTTTCCAGACATCCAGAGGACGTAGACCTTTTTACTGGAGGTTTGTCTGAGCGCACCTTGCCTGGATCCGCCATTGGTCCCACTTTTTCCTGTATCATAGCACGTCAGTTCCATAATCTTAAAGTCGGTGACCGATTTTGGTATGAGAACCCTTTACTTATGACAGGGTTTACAGAAGGTAAGACTTGAAGAATTTAATTTTCAAAATTCAAAAACTGATCATATAAAGAAATAAGTAGACCTCATTTTCTGTGATTGATAGTGAGGTATTGAAAGGCGCTTACTTTAAGGAGGGTTTGAACACCAAGATGGCGGCGGAATTATTTGTTTTCTCGCTTCCTAGGAAAAGTACAGTCTAAACTCCCTTAAAACATTTGATCCTCTGATTGATATACGCATTTGAGTATCCTGATGAAGTTTGAATAATTTCCGGCGTCATTTGAAGAAATTATGGCGATTTTCAAAATTTAGGACTTTGGGAGTTTTATCCATGAGCAAACACGACGTCATTTCGACGTTATAGGGAAAAATTGCGTCACAAACTTTCGCATTCAAAATGCAATAAAAACGTTATTACTAAACGTATTGCATTGAAACTTAGCATGTATAAAATAGAAAATTCAATCTTCATCACGGTAAAGTCGTTGACAAATTTACGTTACAGGAAACCGGATGTCACTTCATTGAAAATGGACGATTTTGGAAGAAAAAAATGGAAAATATAAAGCCTTGTAATATTCTAATCCTAAATTCAATTTTTCCCATTCAGTCATTAAATCATCTCTGGACATTTTTTTTAATTTTGATAGTTTTTGACAAAGATTCATCCACAGGATTTCTAATAATTGACTAGCAACTACTGTAAATTGGCTCGAAATTGCAGTTTTTTTTTTAGCGACAGTGTCACCTTTTATTCAAGTATCCTGCCTGTGTTTAAAACACAATTCATCTTATCTTTTCCATATGTAAGTGCAATACATTTATGGATATTTTGGAAGCTAAATCAAAATTAATTTCTAATAGCTTTACGAGAACTGGAATGACATTTTCAACATTATGACGTCATCAAGAAATTCACAAATTCACAAAAGCGTCGATTAATGCATATTTCAAAGTCTCGTAGAAAATTTTCCTGTGGATAGAATTAAATGTAAGTTTTTATAGTTAAGGACAGGCAAGAAATATATAATTTCAGAATTTTTTAGAAAAATTGAATTTGGCGTCCAAGTGTTCAATACCTCCTTAATGTGCATGTATACTGCGTGTTTTCGCATGGGAGGCGTTTCGGGTTTTTTTTTGGGGGGGGGGTGGCTTGTTTGTTTGTTTTTGCTGAGGATCTCCTCCATTAAAAACTTCACATTTATATAAACGAATTTGCTTCATTTAATCACGTCCTTGAACAGAACCAATTCAAAATTTTAAACCGCTCACTCTAGACGAAAATTTGTTTCTTTAGCTTATCTTAATCATTTCATAGCCTGATGCACTATTGATGATGATTTATTATCAGACACTTGCACGTCAGGTGAACTGAATTTGAACATCCGGGTTTTTTTATACTATATAGTTTCCGGAAGGCTGTGCTCTGAAATCGTTTTTGAACACTTTTTTGTTTTTTCTTAAAATTGTGGTTTTCTCTGATAAATGGCTGACCTCTGCTTTCCACAATAAAAATTGCCAAATACCAAGGTTGAGATAGGCAACGCCTTTTTATTTCTCTGTTACGCGGCACCTGGTCGTAAGGTTTGATAGGGTAAAGTGCCAAAAAAAAAATTCAAACCAAAAGTAGGCTAAGGAATTTTCAGGAATTAATTGCAAGAAAGGTGTGAACTAAATATTCTTCATAGAAATTAAATTAAATTTATATCATATATACTTGAACATTAAATTACAGTTAAGTGTTGTTGTTTCAATAGCGATTTGGATTTTGCATGATAGGCAGGTTGGTTTTAGGAACAACCCTGACGCTTAACAGAAATTAAAATTGGTGAAGCCTTAGAATTGGAATTAATAGAAAGGACAAGATCACAATGTCACATTTTATGTAGTGAGATTTTGTATTTGTATTTCAAGAAATTCAAACAATGGTTAAAGATTTTTCTAAAATTATGGTTTATAAAAAACCCCAATTTTGCTACAAATTAGATAATCTTTGATTAAAAGGAGATAAAGAACACTCGTTTCATAGCATAAATAGATATTAGAACAAATAAGTTGACAACTGATTATAAATGTGTACTGTATGTTTAGGATTAGGTACATGTATTTTGTTATGGATATGAGGATTGCATGGACATAAAAAAAAATTAGTACACGCATTAAACAAAACACAAATCTGAAACAATTTATATTTTTAGATGAACTCCACCTACATGTAGACTAATGATTAAAAGTGTTTTCCCTTTACTAAGAATATGAAATTGTGTTAACCTTGATTGATTTCGATTTGTTGAAATATGTCATGAAGATCAAATCTAATGATAATTAATAAAATTGTAAAAGTCTTCATTCATCCACATTCATTAAATAATGAATTTTGATTAAAGCATACCATGTGTGAAAAACCATTGCCCATAGTATGTACTATGCTCGACATAAAAAAGTGCAAATACATCATCAGATAAGGAAATAAATCGGACGGTACAGTGCATTGCAGAATGCAGACAAAATCAGCAGATGTCAAAATGGGACTGATGTGATTGGGAGGTTACCCCTGTCAGTCACTTTCGTCATAAATAATTTTCTCTGACAAAAACTGAGTAATAAGTGTTACATTACAGAAGCCATCCATCATCCTAATGTACTTTACAGATCAGACATTATCATTTCATTCATGATTTTACTCTATGCTATCTCCCTTCCTTGTTTTGCACTGTGAACGTAATTGATTTATCATAAAACATGCTTAATTTTTTCTCATTTCCTTAATCAAATGTAAACCTCCTCTCTAACGTTATTGGTCAAACCATGTACAGTACGCAGTAAATGACCCTACCCTATTATGCAGGTTTATAGTTATTCCTGTTTATCCAATCTTTTCATTTTCTTTTTTCTATATTGATAATAATAAATAATTTTTGAGCTTCATTCATTCATTCATTCATTCATTCATTCATTCATTCATTCATTCATTCATTCATTCATTCATTCATTCATTCGTTCATTCATTCATTCAAAAAATGATAATATATCACACCATGTCATTGAGCAAAACATGTAGTGTAAACGTGGTTATTTTCGCAGTGGGGGGGGGGGGAGTTCGCGATTAAAACATCAAGACTTCACGCTTGGGAGAAATATTCGCGATATTTACATGTTTTCGTGAAGTCCATTGATTCGCGAAATTTACCCCAACGCGAAAATGTCCACTTTTACAGTACATGATAGATTTTCCTGCTGTGTTATTGAGGTTTATTAGTAATTTTCATCCTGTTTATCTATTAAATTATTGTACTGATAATTATGCTGCCAGATAATTTCTAATTATCTACCATATTTACAGGTCAACTTGCCCAGATAAAGAGAGTAACTTTAGCCAAGCTTCTCTGTGACAACTATAACTTACAGTTCATGCAGAGAGATGTGTTCAGATTCGTCTCACCAAGGTATCTATCACGTTATACTTAGATGAAAAAATAAACATTCATGGTGAAGAAATTATGCATATTAACAAAAAGGCAGGAAATAAAAAGTCAAACAGGATTTGTATTCAGTTATATTTAAGCAAAACTGCGTAATTATTACAATACAGTTCCTTTTATGATCAATGATATGTCCCTATAATTGAATATTTAAACTTGTGAAACGGACATCCATCCTTTTCAAATTGCCTAATTTATTGGGGAAACAGTTTTCTTGATTTGATGTATGAGCGATCTTTATATTTTTGGTTTTGCATTCCTATGTTGAACATTGTAAGTCGAATTTCTCTTGACAAATTCTCTCATGAATTGATATCCTTGAAAATAAAATCTGCTATTATTCCACAATTGCAATACTAAATTTATGTTTTTGTTTGACGAACTTCACGATTTAAGATTTGAATTTTATTTCATTTCAGAAACCCACGAGTTTCTTGTGACGATCTTCCCACAGTAGATTTAGAATTTTGGCGGGATTGATTACTTAGATATATCCAGACTTTCTTATGAAGTACAAACCTGAATTTAGAGATACCTTTTATGGCAAACAGGAGAAATAAAAGTCTAAACTCTCTCTCTCTCTCTCTCTCTCTCTCTCTCTCTCTCTCTCTCTCTCTCTCTCTCTCTAAAACACACTTTCTGTCTGAAGTATCTCTCCATTATTAAACATGTATGTACTGGTTATGAATGAAGGATCTTCAACAAGATTGATTGCTGCAGTGACCTCAGCAGAACACACACAGTATTGTAAAAAACAACGGACACCTCGCACACATCCACATCAAGAAATATTCGAAGACAATATGATCAAACGAAAACCACCTTTCAAGAAGACAATCTTACAAGCAATCAAACCGAATACACCATGAAACATGAATATAAAAGACTTGTGAATGAAAGTCAAACACAAAAGCCGAAAATTCTGATTCCAAAAATCACAATAGAAAAAATTTACAAACTTGAAAAAAAAACCTAATTTAACAGAACATTCTCACGCGAAGAGAAAAATTTGACAAAGAGACGGTAGACAATGGCACCGCACCATAGAAAAATCGAAGGAGTCTCCAGAGTCTAGTGCATGTGTGGAATGCACTGTAGGTGGCGTATGCACATTATGAGAACCAAGAACGAGAAATTTACCAAAATTGATTATAAGCAGCTCTAACCTGAATACATTCAATGAAGAAATTTTATGTACACTTTTATTAAAAATGCAATCCCATTGATCCCTAAGCCTACATAATATAAAAAATTCTTGTAGAATCTGTGAAACTAACTCCTGCTAGTAATTCTCTCAAATACTTTAACGGAAAAAGTTTTCAAACATCACGTTTTCAAGAAGTGACTTTGCAACGATCACTTACATTAAAATTCTGCGATTAGAATCCAAATGCTTCATAAGTTCAAATGAATATAAGCAATGTAATGAAATAAGCGCCATATCATAAATCTTGGAAATGTATTATTAGAATAATAATTGTTAACATATGTGCGATTATGTATATTTTTCTCGGCGGTTGCTAATTCGTATACCACGATGGCATGTGTTAATTTACTTTTATTAAAGCCACTTTGAACCTAAAATGAAACCTTTTTTTTCCTTATAGGTAAATTATTAGTGGAATATTAAAGACTAAATTCAACCTAAGAAAGGAAATGTCGTAGGTGTGGAATATTTGGACTCGCAAAAAAAATCCCCCATAGAATCGTTTACAAGCGTGTCACCGTCAATTCGTGAATGAAGCGATCAAAGAATGTTGTCTTTTTTCCTTGCCTTCTAGGTAAATTATTAGTGGAATACTAAAAAATAAATTCAACCTGTTCAAGAAAGGAAATGTCATAAAACCATTTGAGGTATTTTGAAATATTTGGACTCGTAAAAAATATAGCATCGTTTACAAGCGTTTACCATCAATTCGTGACTGAAGCGATCACAGAATGTTGTCTTTTCCTCCTATTACCTGTACTTTCTCAAATATTTCGTCCCTCGAAACAAAAGCAACACAAAAAAGGAAAAGGAAGACTAAACACAAAAAGCGGCATCATAACACTAAACTAAGACAACCTGCACACAAATCAAGGTTACCAATGGATAATCGGTGCCTACAAAATAAAAAGGATCAAAGGTAGGCAGCATAACCATCGAAAATGCGTCAGAATCATCAAACGCCTTTTATACCGTGGATATGATCCTAATGTCACCAGACGGACACTAGGCTTGGTACTTGACCAATCTACAGTCTTGTACAAGCGCATCCTTGAGACTTGCACTCTGACTGACTGTGACGACGGGACTCCATGACGGGCCCTGTCCAAACCTCTTTAGAGAAGACAGGGCCCCGACCACCTGTCCTCTCTGAATGTCAGTCGGACTCCTCGGGTGATTACATACATGAGCTCGCTACAGCCGGCAGAGCACGGACTGTATTAAGCATGCCCTCTTTTTATATCCATTTACATATTCATCTGTGTCTCTGGGGCCTCTGCGTTTCGCGGTCGTGTTTGTGTGATGTCATCTTACAATGAGGAGGTTGTTTTACACCACAATTGTACGTTCTTCGAGACCTCTGGGTAATTGGAGAAGTGAGAGGGTTGTGCGCACGTAATCCAGGATAACCACACCATTTGCTACTTGCGTGACAAATGGCCGTCCAAAGTCGGCACCGGTTACCCATTGGTCTCGTCGGTTTATGTGTAGTCTTTTGTGTTTGATGTTTACATGTCGTGTGTCTCTTTTCCGTCTCGTGCTGTACTCGTCTTTTGTGTTTTTGCATCGGGTGTTTTGGTGTTTTACTGTTGATGCTGCAACGGAGTCTTGTTGGAGATCTCCTCCCTTCTACTTACAGCGATTATCTAGCAAGTAGTTTAGGTGACAAATATGGATAATGAAAATATCCCTATATACAACACAAAATCGATAATTTTGAAAATCAAAATCAAAAGAAGCGAACTCCCGAAATGGAAGCGAGACCAGGTGCCCAGGAAGAGCATCTCCTGCTTGCATGCAACACCCGTCGCTTCAATTCGGTAGAATTGTCACATCCGGTTACTTCCATTTTGAAAGCTATAAAGTATAATCTTTGGTTTGACAGTACAAATGGTCTATGACAGAATATTATCCGCCATTCTTGAGAGTGGGACATTTTAGTGTATGACGAATTCCCCATATCGACCGTAGAACTTCCATAGTGACGATGTTATTAGGTCACAAACGTATCCCTGACTGAGAAGCTTATCTGAAAGACGCCTGGAATTATTTGTCTCTGTAGTTTCTTTGATTTCAAGCTCCGAAGGATAGATTCTACTGAGGTAATCCGCGAATTTTGAATTATTGATGGACAACACATCGTCTATGTATCTGTAATTGAAGTGGAAGTCAGAAGCTGTGTGCACGTGATTCACAAAACCATAGGCTACTAACGTGGTAAATTGTCGTTTAAGTCGGTCCGATTTCAGAGGGGTAGGGGCAAAATCTACAAAATTGGCCCCATTTTTTTTTTTTTTTTTTTTTTTTTTTTTGCTTTTTTTCAAAAATGTTTTCTTACTGTTTTTTATCTTTCAAATAAGGATAGAGATATTGTTGTTTATTGAAATTGAGTCAAAAATAGATATTATCAACTAATATGAGTGTTATTTCCCGCCCAAATTGCCCAACTCTATCAGATTAGTGGTAAAATGATAGCAACCAGATTTCAACATCATAGTTTATAGTATACATAGAGCAAGCGCATGTAGAAAAGTTATACTTTCAATGTACATTCAGAATATAAAACGTAATGTCCCATATAAGCATGAGCCTGATATATGCCCTTGCTCTGGGGCTTACAACTGTAGGTATGCTTGTCCCTTGCCAAAAATCTGAATTTCTAATGTGAAGACATATAGCTCAATTTTCAATCCTTTTGCCCTAAAAGATGGGTTTTTCTAGAAATCACATAACTTTTGTCCTTTTTTGTTTAGAGGAAGCATAATGAATAAGAAAATAGAAACTTTTTTTTTTTATTAAATTTTGATTTGGGCCAAAATTGGTCACTTTTGCCTCTACCCCTTTGGTCTCGTTAGTTTATGTTTAATATTTTATGTTTGATGTTTTGATGTCGTATTTGGTGCTCTTGCCTCTTCCTGTGTATTTCTTCTCTGTGCTTTCCCTTTGGGTGTTTCGATGTTACTGTGGGTGCTGCAACCGAGTCTTGTTAGAGATCCCCTTCTTCTTTTTATCGGAATTACGCGTGCATAACTCTCCCACATGTGTTGTTATTATTAGCGATATAGAAGAACGCGCACTGTTTAGAAAAATTGCATCATCACTGTGAGATTGTGATAAAGACAAGGCAACATAACGCAGGGACCCAAGTAATGGACATATTAATATCCCGAGGAGTCCAACCACCCTTGAGAAGTATACCAGAGAAGAAGTACCAATCGTAGCTCAGGAGTCTAAGATCCGGAGGAACATATGTCATAATCGTGATAGACTCCATTACCTAGGCAATTACGAACCCCCGAATAGAGGCAGGACAAGGTGGCCGGGAGGAGTGAGCGTCCTCTGATCACATCCAACACCCACATCCCAAATAGAAAAATGTCAAATCCAGTTATGTCCATATAGGTAAAAGACAGTCAATTGGACACGTGTTCAGGGCCCAAGTATGGCCAAAGTTATATTAATCAGAGTGCAACTCTTAATAATGCAGAGGTACAATGCTGTATATTGGTCAAGTACCGTAAATAGCGTCCTTCTTGGGACACCTGTATCATATCCACGGTATATAAAGCGATTTATCATCTGATGCATTTTCGATTGATATTCTGTAAACGGTATATGGAATTAAATTTAGCGCCGCGGAAATCTCACTAATTAAAGTTCACAGTGCTGTTCCTTCAGGACAATGCACCTGTTCACAAGTCTGTCACTGCCATAGCTGCCATTCATGTGTGGGTTTTATTTGATTGAGCGTCCGCCTAATTCACATGATCTTGCTACATCAGACTTTTCATCCATTCCCAAAAGTGAAAGCAGCTATTTCTGACACTCACTGGTTTATTACCCGAAACGTGCATGTCTGGTCCATGCTGTAAATTTATCTGATCTAAAATGATGCTACTGAATTTGAAGACGTTAAACATTTCAGTCCGATGATGATGTCATACTTGCAGTGGATGGGGAGGGGTTTTTGTAGAGTTTAGTCTTTTGCAGTTTGTTTTCTGTTTATGATCTTAATTTTCCTCTCCATTACGTACTAGATCATAAAACTCCATTTTCATATAACCGTTATATGCATCTCCTTCACTACTACACGACATGATTAATACACGAATCGATCTTGATCTTATCAGAAATGTTGTTTAGAAAACGAACATTCCATGGTATTATTATTTACAAATGAGTTAAAGAAGATCCTGACGTCAATCTCAACAGCATTCACAATAGAGCACCAAATGAGCATCGACGGACCCCTAGCAAGCCAGAGGTGGGACCAAATGCCCGGGAGGAGTAAGCATCCCATGTTGGCTAGCCGCACCCGCCGTCGATGCTCATGCACGGAAATGAAAACAATTTATACATAGAATACATGCACTGTCTGTGGTTTTGTCTATATAGAAAGTGCTATGGCGACCATGTCAGGAAAAATATTCAAAACACTTACTGTCGAACCCCTCGCGGGGAACTTTTTTACGAGCTCCACACGGCAAAGGGCATAAGTGTGACACAAATGAGTTAAAGAAGATCCTGACGTAAATCTGAACAGCATTCACAATAGAGCACCAAATTGACACTGCGCAGTTTCACTGCGCAATTGAGTCAAACAATTTGGGCGTGATCTAAAACCAAGATGTTACCTTCAGTAAACGTAACTAAGCTTCATAATTAAGGGGATAATACTAACCAGTCCACAGTAAAGCGGCAAAGACATGTGGCCGAACTATATGATATCAAAGGCAAATTGACAAGTCTGTGTTTGAGAGCATTGCATGTGTCTGAGAGCATTGAGACAAAGGCATATTGGCAAGTCTGTGTTTGAGAGCATTATATGTGTCTGAGAGCATTGAGACAGAGGCATATTGGCAAGTCTGTGTTTGAGAGCATTGTATGTGTCTGAGAGCATTGAGACAAAGGCATATTGGCAAGTCTGTGTTTGAGAGCATTGTATGTGTCTGACAGCATTGAGACAAAGGCATATTGGCAAGCTTGTGTTGGCTGTTCAAAGGCGTGCAAAGCTTTTTATTTCAGCGACGCGGTATCTCAAAGCATTAAAAAACTTTTTAGCAATTTGTATGTTTATTTTTGTATGTAACGACCTTATTTATTTTACCAAACCAAATAAAAATGTCAATTCAACTCACTGCTCGTATAACATACAAGACTGAAAACGTGATACATCCTTGCTATAATATGGCGGACTCAGATGATTACGATAGAACAGATAATGATAATTTGAATCACTAGGTTTGTATCTCTTGACTTGACTTGTAACAAATGTGGATTTTAGACTTGTAACACATGTGGATATTTTACTTGGAACACATTTGGATTTTGATATGTACCACATTTGGATTTTTGACTTTTCGCCATAGCACTTTCTATATAGACTTACCTTAGACAGTGCATGTATTTCAGATATTGTTTTCATTTTCTTGCATGAGCATCGACGGCGGGTGCGGCTAGCCAACAGGGGATGCTTACTCCTCCCAGGCACCTGGTCCCACCTCTAGCTTGCTTGGGGTCCGTCGATGCTCAATTCGGTGCTCTATTGTGAGTGCTGTTGAGATTATCGTCAGGATCTTCTTTAACTCATTTGTAACCCATGTGGATTTTAGACTTGTAACACATGTGGATTTTTGTCTTGTTACATATGTGGACTTTTGACTTGTAACACATGCGGATTTTTGACTTGTAACACATTTGGAGTTTTGACTTGTTACACATGTGGATTTTTGAAATCTCCGTCACCAAATTTGATAAATTATTCTAAAACTAAGTGGTACAATGTATCGCAGAAGGAGGCATAACTCTGTCATTGGCTTGTTCTCTTGGCTTTGACATAAAGAATCAGCTGTTGATATGTATTTAACGGCGTTTAATGAAATAAATTTTAGTAATACGGAAAGTTATGTTTAGAATTTCGCTCTTCAAATATTCATTATTTGAGTTTCTTGTTTTTTGGCATCGATCGTCAGTGGCATTTTAAAAATTTATCCTCACGAATCAACACTCAACAAAACAAACCTCCCATACACAGAAACACAATTTGACCTTCATATTAAAATTATAAACGGAGATTCGTAATAGTGCGTATGAATTTTTTTTTTTTTTTTTTTTTTTTTTTTTTGGATTTTTACCTTCTCTACTTTGAGACTGAATAATTGATTGGTACTTCTTCGATGTTTATTCAATATAGTAATATTTCCCTTGTAATGACGGTTTTGTTCCCAGGCTATCGTCATATAGTACAGTATTTACTTAACTCTTCCGGTACGTCAGAGCATGTACTAATATTTTGGATTTTCTCAATAGAAATTTACACATTTTCAAAAAAGTCTTTGTCAACTTGAAATTTTCGCTTTCATAAATAATTTAAGACTTTCTGGAGTTATTATTTTTAAAATATTCTTAGCTTATTTTGAAGTTCGGACCAATACAAGCAATAGAGTATTTTACTTTAGGAATTTCACAACCTGCCCTTTATTGTGACATAATATACAAAATAAGAAAGATCAAAGGTGGACAGAATTTCCATAGATTCTGCTTCAAATACCAACCGCCTTTTAAACCGTTAATATCATTCTGCTGTCACAGGACAGACACTCGGCAAGGTTCATGACCAATCTACATCATTGTGCCAGCGCATCCTTAAGAATTGCACTCTGACTGAATGTGACGACGTGACCACATGGCGGGCCCTGTGTAAACCTCGTTAGAGAAGTCAGGGAACGATCATGCACCTGCCCTTTCTGAATATCGGTCGGACTTCTGGGGTAACTGTATGCTTGACATCGCTGCAACCAGCAAAGCATGGATTTTTTTTTCATGTGCCCTTTGTTTCTATTGTTAAACGTCTTCAAATTCAATAGCATCATTTATTTCTCTATACCTATTTACGTATTCATCTGTGTATTTCTTGGAATCTTAACGTAATACTGACGTGTTTGTGTTGTCATCTTACAGTGAGGAGGTAATTTGATACACATGAATTGTGAACTCTTCAAGATATCTTGGTTATTTGAAGAATAGCAGTGTTGTGTGCACGTAATCCGGATAAATACACCATTTGCTATCATCCTGACAGATGGCCGTCCATTGCTGAAATCAGTTGCCGATTGATCTCGTTCTTTTTTGTGTAGTCTTTTGTGTTGGGTGTTTTTATGTTGTATTTTTTATTCCTCGAAAATTCTCTATGTTTTGCATATGGGGTTTAGGTGTTTTGCTGTGCTTCAGTCGAGTCTTGTTGTAGATCCCCCTTTCTTGTTAGAATTTTTTAACTCGCATATGGCGCATGTAATGAAAATGATTACGATAGAACATATACATTGTATATCAATATTGATAACTCTGATGTTATCCTGTAACGTAGAAACCAAATTACATGACAGTAATTCGTCATTATACAAAATTATAATTCAATAATTCAATGCTATCACGTTCGTTCATTTACACATATCAATCTTGATGCGATTATTCAGTGATATTATCTCTGAAAACAGACAACAAGGTGTTATTTAGGATTTTTTGACTGCGCAATTCAGTCGAGTCAGGCAACTTTTATTCATCCTTACCAGTAATTTCGTCTCTATATTAGAGCTTGACTATAAATAAAGCAAACAATGTATTAAGGGTGTATTCCTAAGTCTAGATTTTCCCTCTAATCAATGTAATTACGCTTCATACAATGTAATTTAAGGGATTAAGCCAACATGCCCTAACTCTCTTTATGGAAGCGACCAAACCCAGACAGAACATCATGACAAAACATGGATACATTGAACGATAAAGGTAAACATTAAAGAAGTACTTATCAGTTATTCAGTCTCAAAGTCGGGAAGGCAAGGCAAAACCATTAGAATTTCCATGAATAACATTCCGAAATGAGACCTGGTGCCCAGGGAGAGTCAGCGTCTCCTGATTGCATGCAACACCCGTTTCAACAGCAGTAACGTAGATCTCAGACATACCTGTCATTCGGTTAATTCGGATGATGTAGGTCTCTGATAGGACTCAGATGCAGCTAGAAAGGGGGGATCTCTAACAGCAGCAGGTAGCATGATCTATAGCAAAACACCGAGACGACCAAATGCGAAAACACAAGACTATATTGCACATCCAGAGACACTAAAGAACAAGGAAGTCCAAATAAAAAAAGACGACATCAAAATCACAAAAGACTCAACATTAATCAACTAGACCAATGAGCAACCGGTGTCTACTCGTGAAAAGTGTAATCTACTTGTATTAACGGAGCAAACTTTCCCCAGATCGGAATGCTGGAGAGATTGTGATATACATTGTACATGTTTTATGTATGTAAGCATTTTATCTGCAAATGACAAGCAGCTCGACACACCTAGAGAACAATTAGAAAAAATGTCAACGATCATTTTCTCTATTCTGAAGAATATAAAATTCTCACGATTTTGCCTTGCCTTCTCGACTTTGAGACTGAATAACGGTTAGGTACTTCTTTGATGTTTATTCCGTATACCTTTGATGCTTTTACTCTCTTTTTCCTGACCCATCATGCTTTTAAGTATAAATAAACATTACAGAAGTACCCATCAGTTATTCAGGCTCTTAGTCGAGAAGGCAAGGCAAAATCATTAGATTTTCCACAGGAACGGTTGCGAACCTCGGAATGAACAAAATTCCAAAGTGAGGCCAGGGTCCCGGGGAGGGCCGGCGTATCCTGATTGCATGCAACACCCGTCGCAACAGCCCACGGAAACCTGTCAAATTCGGTGATTGTCTCAATGTACATTTTGATGTACATATCAGGTAAGTATGTCTTGTTTGGTGATGATGACGAGATTTTATGTCTTGTTTGATGATGAAGACGAGACTTTATGCTTCTGATTCAAAAATTATCCATGCATCCGATATACTAGTAAATGTACAGACAATTCATTATTTTAATTTGTTGATCCTTACTTTTTATTCGTAGACCCTTCATGTTTTGGTTCATTGAACCTTCATACTTGTGGCTCTTAGTATACTTTCATGCTTTACTTTGTAGGCCCTTCGTTCTTTGCAAATAAGACAATTTATGCTTCCGATTCGTATACCATTCAAGCTTTTGCAGGTAGTTTTTAACCGTTCTTGCTTTATGTCTAATTTCATATTCATAATAATTATTGTTGTTACTTGGGTCCACCGTCATCATCATAAATCTTGAATGTTTCCCTTCAACATCTTCTTCTTCTTTACAGTGAGAATATCAAATGTAAATAAACATACATGTAATTTGTCATGTGAACACAAAAATGATATACTTAGACCGACAGTGCTCAAACACCATCAGTCTTGAACTGATAAGTTCAGGATTTTTCCATTTACATATTACCCGACAGCCCTAATAACATCTTTATCAGACCAGAAATGGCGCCCACGGATATCGTTTTCAAGTTTGAAAATAGATAGATGTTAAACGTCTTCAACTTCAATAGCATCATCTAAGGCCAGATAAATTTGCAGCATGGACCAGACATTGACGCTTCGAGTACTTATAACCCTCGTTACTAATCCTCAATCTAAACAATGTTATATGCCTAGAGAAAAAAAAGAAGGGAGAGAGTGTGAAATGTAATATGAATGTAATATGCCTAGAGAAAAAAAAGAAGGGAGAGAGTGTGAAAATTATGATGTCCAAAAATGTACCGAAAAAGTAGTTAGATGGATGGAATATGATGCTACAGGACCCTCGTTTTAGAAATTAAAAAAAATTGATTACAGAAATTTTTAAATGCGTTGAAGAGACGATCAACCGAAGTTGATCGAATTTGCCTACATATGCCCTCGGGGACTCCTGTCATGTAGTGATAGGGCTGTGGGTAAGCAGGGTTCGGTACTTGTTCATAACCGTTTCATTCTACAGTATCCTTGGCAAGTTTGCATATCTCGACTTTGGCGCTGTCCTGTTCAAATAATGCACTTTTGGAAAGTTTACCTGGACGTTACTCATTGATGGAAGCTTTCAGCTGGTCAAGCAAATTTTGCAGAGTAAGCCCAAGTTACTGTACTTCTCTTTGGTCTAGATTTCAACATGATATCATTTGAGTCCAAAAATATTGTGACCATCACCTTGCCTGAAGATGGCTGTGTCTTCAAAGTTTTTTGGCCTTCGAGACCCTGTCTTACCTATACTGACGACTCAGAGTTTATCTCGCACATACATGTAGTATTGAATCACGCCTTATCAACAATGAATATCAGCGTCCTCATCTATCCCGTTTGAATTTATAGAATCTACCCCCAGATGTAATCAGGGACAAAGAAATCCAACCCGAGTGTCCAGGATTTGCATGCATTACGACGAGGCTTGCCGAGTCGTGGACAAAAGCAAATCCTGGACAAGAGGGTTGGATTTCCATGTCCCTGATAACACCTGGGGATTGATTATTTTTCTCTCACTGTCAAAAAGTGCTCAAAAATACGATTTTATGTATTCTTTTTCATATTTTGATAGGCTAATGCGGCAATCATATATGACGTCCCCATTGACGTTACAGTCAAAAAGCACGTGAAAATGTAATCTTACCCAATAGGGTAAGACTAATAGAATCTATCACGACTTTGAGACTGAGACTAATAGGTTCTATCACGATCTACTGAGTGAGACATAGAAATTTACATGAGTGACGGAAATTTCGTCTTTTCCCGAGTGGAGCGTAGCGGAACGAGGGAAAAGATGAAAAATTTCCGTCACGAGTGTAAATTTTTATGTCTCACTCAGTAGACAATGATGGAATCTATTTCTTCTTCATTTCTAAGTAGTTACGATCTTGTCGTTACTCCTTGACAACGGTTACTATGCATTGTCGAGACAAAATGCTAACCTGTAGAGAACAGTGGTGGACTAGATAACGATCGTGCGTTTCTTACTGATAAATGAAATTTCACAATAGTTTGTCCCGCGTCTGCAAAAGCACATGATAGCCCTCTGACGTCAAACTCAAGTTTCGTCAACATTTCATTGCCATTTACCGGAAGTACTTCTAAAAACCGAACGTGTCTTTATTACGGCATCTCTGATTTGTTGTTTGGAACAGCTGATTGTTATATGACGTTTAATGATTGGATGATGTAGCCTTTGAGACAACTTATGTGTCTCACATAGGCTGTCTCACAGGGTACGAGCAAAAGTGAAGAAGAAAAGGGATTCTCATCCGACTGTAAAAGATTTGCAATCCACGATGAGGCTTACAGAGTCGTGGATGTTGCAAATCTTTTGCACGAGGGTGAGATTCACTGTCTCATTCGTAAAATGATTTAAATGGTTATTTTCCTATATCTATCTGTGGTCTTTCGATCAAGACTGAAGCGACGCAGTGCGTTAGTCGTTTATGAAGCGAGTGAGAAAAATAATTAATCACAACTTTACAACTGAGACAGTGAATCTCACCCTCGTGCAAAAGATAAGCCTCATCGTGGATTGCAAAGCTCCATAATTATAGATTCAATATTGATATATAATGATCTAAAACTTTAAAATGATATAAAAACTATTGACATAGATATTTTGAAAATATTATTTTGAACTGTTCTTTTATCTACATGGATGATTGTACAAATACGTACGTTTGATATGTCAAATCAGGTTTTATTTTCTTGTCTCTTTTTCTGCAAAGCAAGCATGCTGTACGCTTGGACACGATTTGAATACTTACTTAATATCAAGCAACTCGTAAAGAAATCAGACGACATAATTATGCATCTAGGCATTCAACAGGTGTCCATCCCAATTTCCTCGTTTTGTGATACAGGTCTTTGTATGTCGTCCCAACAAAGTTCACCTCAACAAATTAAGAAATTTATGACATTATATGAATATTGCATTTTTATATCAGGAATCTTATTTCTGTAAAAAGTAAACGACATATTAATGACCGACCTGGTTCCCCACGTATTCTCCTAAATACACAAATACCTTATTAATGTCAACTTATATAAAGATGTTCACAATTTCAAACTTGTCATTCCATTATCATATCATAATCATTCAACATCAATCAAGTTCGAAAATTAACTTTAACTATGTCAAATCATTTGAAATAAGTAAAAGTTATCAAAATGACCTCAAATACCTCAGGAGTGTCAGTGACGGAAATGTCCCTTAATTAAGGTTCTTTACACAGAAGGCTTAACATCTGTGGCCTTAAAGAATACACATCAAGTAACAGAAAGGACGTGGAGAAGTCACTCATGACACTCAGACATCTTCATGTACATTGACGTCAAAGATACGTTTCGAATCTGGTCTAAATAATCATATAAATTTTACATAGAGGTCTTACATGATCGTATAAGAATTAAAGGAGGGAATTTTCATCAGAACTTCCTACAATGATCGCAAAATTGACATGGCATGAATTTGAACTCCTCTGTCTCCATTGTTGTCCTTTGGCTGTCCAAGAACTTACATCTTTCGTCCATTCTATAACCTAGTGTCTATTGTATGTCCTAAACCTAACCGCTCGGTATCTGTAACGATTTTTTATGTTGAACATCCTTGAAAATAATACAATTTGAAATCAGAATCGTTTGTTTCTTATACTTTTTTCCAATAATTTCTTATCTTGGCAGACCCGTGGCGAACGTTCTGCTTTCTGAATAATACAGAAGTGTTCCAACTCTACATTTGTATACCTTCTTGAAGAAAATTTCAAACCAATTTATTATGCACCAGACACGTGTTTCGGATATTAAATCCTCCATCTAAAGTGCTTTTTAGACATAGCCAAAATTCATTTTAGTAGCGTCCTCTGGTTACATTTTTTTAAATTAATTTTTTTTGCAATTTGCAGATAGTGCGCGGCTCCAAATTCCCTTTAAGGTCGATTCAGTAACATATCCAAATAAAATCTGTGTCGAAGGGATGGTGCTAAGATATTAACCTTCTCGTTTTATTTCGATGATATTTTTGAATGAAATGACAAGTTTCCGAAATATGTAGCAAAATAACATTTATGTCATCAGACTTATTATAAAGTGCGAAAACAAAGCTTTTTTTTCAGGCGACAGAGCTGGAAAGAAGTAACTTATACACTTTAAAACATGTCAAAGGGAACTAGTTTAACTGCTCCACATTGCAACAGGAAATAAGTGTTTATAATGTGTTAATAATGCGGAAGTGTTCAAACACTTAACCTTCTTGAAGAAAATTCCAAACCAATTTATTATGCACCAGACATGTCTTTCGGATATTTAATCCTCATCGGTGATGCTTCCATCCAAAGTGATTTTAGACACTGCCAAAATTCATTAGCTGAAAGTTCATTAGCATAAGGCCTATTAGATTGGAGCATGGAAGTAAAATCGTCGCAAACAGTCCATTTTCTGATATAAAAAGCAAACGATTGAGCTTTACTTTGGTTATCAAAGAAGGGAGTTTTTGCGACATTTTACAATGAATATTAAGGAGGGGGCGCAGTGCAGTTTACTCAATAGAATATTTTTGGTGTTCATTTCACGTTGAACGCAGGATAATCCCAATCATGTGTGCTTATTTAGAATGTGAGAGGATCAAAGTGATGCTGAGATAAGATCTCCAACATAACAGTGTTGCAGTTATCACGGCACAATACGAGAAAACGAACACAAACTGACAGGGACAACGAAACACCCCTGATACATCATTGAAATATCGGGAATCCCATTGATCACTGTAGATGGTGCCACCGTAATTAATTAATGCAGCAAGGAGAGCTCGGTTTTTAAATAGACATTATTTTCTTCAAATCCCTTATAAAACAGTAGATTGAAATATTTCTTCCAGAGGATGATAACAAATAAAAACACAAACACTCAAATACACAATAATAATAATAGTGTATTTGAGTGTTTGTGTTTTTATTCCTTGTAAAACATTTAACTTCATTATTATTTTATTTACTATAAATACACAATAATAATAGTGTATTTGAGTGTTTGTGTTTTTATTCCTTATAAAACATTCAACTTCATTTTTATTATGCCCCCGGAATCAAAGATTCGGGGGTATATAGTTTTTGGCCTGTCCGTCTGTTTGTCTGTCTGTCTGTTTGTCCGAAAAACTTTAACATTGGACATAACTTTTGAATGGGAAGTGATATGGCTTTCATATTTCACATGTGTATTCCTTGTGACAAGACCTTTCTATTGATACCAAAATTTTTGACCTCGTGACCTTGACCTTGACCTTTGACCTACTTTTCAAAAACTTAAACATTGGGCATAACTTTTGATAGGCAAGTGATAGGGCTTTCATATTTCATATATGTATTCCTTGTGACAAAACCTTTCCATTGATACCAATATTTTTGACCTTGTGACCTTGACCTTTGACCTACATTACAAAAACTTTCAAAAGGTGTTTTTACTAACAAAGATGCCACCGGGGGCATTCGTGTTTCACAAACACAGGCTTTATTTTATTTACTTTAAAAGATGCTCGGTTGTTTTTTTTTTTTTTTTTTTTTTTGGTATGTTTTTTTTTTTATGAAAGAGAACATTTCATATTTTGAAGTGGACCTCAATCCTATCCCTCCTGGAAGGTATCATTGACATACATCTAAGTATTTTAAAGTTTTTATTTACACTCTATTGTAAAGAAAATTCGAAAATATGTTAAAAGATATTTCAAATCTGAGTTTTCCGGAGTGTGACTGTCTTATATTTTGCATTCACGGCTTTCGTTAACACTCTGGTTCGACAGGTGCAAATCATTTTTAGAACTGCTTCGGGGTTCATTAGAATAGCGTCTGTCTAACCAGACTGTAAAGGCAATGAAAGACACTCATTCCATAAATGAATTTTTGAATCTCGAAATCTCATAACATGGTCTATTTCAGATTGATCATTCTAATGATACGCTCTTTCAATACATCTACACGTGGGTCATGGACATCAATGTTTTCTGTCATGAGGACACCTATATTCATGAGCAAAAAAGTTTATTATGCCATGTTTTCCGAAGGTAGAAATTTTGCAGACAGGTGAATGATAAAGTCGTTATATTAATGGGAATAAATGAAAAAAAACAAAAACAAAAAAAAAAAAATTTTTAATTGAAGTTGTTAGAAGTAAGAAACAAATTACAAATGAATGAGGAAATATCTTTTGTATAGTACAACTAGAGTGGTTTGTTAGTATGCATAACATTAATTGATACATCAAAACATTTGTTTTGTCGCCCATCTTGCATAACGATATAGAGCCAAAGTAATAAGAACAATGCCTGCCGGGCTTGGTATATTAGACCCAATGAAGTTAAATCACTTCATATGCTAATGATGTCCCCTTTCCACAGAAATTGTCCAATGTCTTCCAGTTTCTCCTTGTCAGATACTGACTATGATGGTTTAAGCACATCCCATCTATAGACTGTCAGTATCCTATAATTACACTTCTCTCACTTCACGAATGTCACCTGCCAAGGTAAGCCTTACTTTGTTTATCCATGATCTTTTCTGCTTCATAATCTCTCTGATTTATTTGATTATTTGAACTCTTTTATATTGCCTATAACTTCCTTTTATTATTCTAGGTTTCCTTTCTTTGTTATCTTTTGGTTTCAAAAGTACCCTTTTTTAATATCATTGTTGTATGAATCAGAACTTACTAACAAATATGTTATCAAACTAAAGACAATTAATCTTAAGACAATCTCTTCATATTCCCTCTAGAATTTTTTTTTTAGACTAAACTCCTTTCTTTCTTTCTTCTTTTTGTTTGTTTGTTTTGTTTGATTGTTTATTTTATTTTATTTTTGCCTTTCAGTACCTCCGGAATGTCATCACGATATGATTATCTTGTTTTCTAAATGCAATCATCTCTATATATATATATGATATAATAAAGTTCAAACAATATCCTTGATAAAAAATCATAGTTAGATAGATAAATTACAATTTAATCTCTACATTTGGAATTACATGTATCAATACTGAAAGATAGGAATGTTCACGGGATTTAAAAATAAATGTTTGAATTTTTTTTATACTTGCATTAATGTATCCCCAATTTTACGTAGAGTATAATGTAAACATAATCACGAAAATGGTCAGTTCCCATCCGTTCGTCTAAAGGATGGGATGAAACCCTAGATTTTGTTCAAAATGTTTTAGCTATTGTCATAGTGCGCCGTCCGTCGTTCGTCCGTTCGTCCGTCCGGCGTTTACTTTAAAACATTTTCGACATCTCCTCTGCAACCGCAGCATGGAATTTCATGAAACCTTACAGGAAGCAAGAACTCAAGGTCCTCTACCAAGTTTGTGTTTTTCATGCTGATTGGTCGACAAATATGGCCACCGAGGGCTCTGATTGACTGACACATTTTCAACATCTCCTCTGCAACCGCTGCACAGAATTTCATAAAACCCTACAGGGAGCAAGTACTTTTAAGGTCCTCTACCAAGTTTGTGTTTTTCGTGCCGAACGTTTAACAAATAAGGCAGCCGATGGCTCTGATTGGCTGACTCATTTTCAACATCTCTTCTGCAACCGCTGCACAGAATGCCTTTAAACCATACAGGAAGCAAGTACTCAAAGTCATCTACCAAGTTTATGCTTTTCGTGCCGATTGGTCAACAAATATGGCCGCCGAGGGCTCTGATTGGATGACACATTTTCGACATCTCCTCTGAAATCGCTGCACAGAATTTCATAAAACCTTACAGAAAGCAAGAACTCAAGGTTTTCTACCAAGTTTGTGTTTTTGTGCCGATCGTTTAACAAATATGGCCGCCGAGGACTCTGATTGGCTGACACATTTTCGACATCTTCTCTGCAACTGCTGCACAGAATTTCATAAAACCTTGCAGGAAGCAAGTACTCAAGGACCTCTACCAAGTTTATGTTTTTCGTGCCAATCGTTTAACTAATATGACCGCCAAGGTCTCTGATTGGCTGACATATTTTCGACATCTCCTCTGCAACTGCTGCACAGAATTTTAAAAAACCTTACAGAAAACAAGAACTCAAGGTCCTCTACCAAGTTTGTGTTTTTCATGCCGATCGTTTCACAAATATGGCTGCCGAGGGCTCGATCTGATTTGCTGACACATTTTTTACTTCTCCTCTGCAACCGCCACACAGAATCATAAAACCTTACAGGAAGCAAGTGCCCAAGGTCCTCTACCAAGTTTATGTTTTTTTGTGCCGATCAGTCAACAAATACGGCCGCCGAGGGCTCTGATTGGATGACACATTTTGGAATTCTCCTCTGCAACCGCTGCACATAATTTCATAAAACCTGATAGGAAGCAAGTACTCAAGGTCCTCTACCAAGTTTGTGTTTTTTTCATGCTGACCGTCCAAAAATATGGCCGCCCAGGGCTCTGATTGGATGACACATTTTCGACATCCCCTCTGAGCTTGCTACACAGAATTTAATGAAAACTTACTGGAAGCAAGTACTCATGGTCCTCTACCAAATTGTCCACTATCTTTCTTTTGTGTGCAACTCAGGTGAGCGATGTGGCCCCTTGGGCCTCTTGTTTACGTATATGAAATCATGTACTATTTAGATTCACATATGAAACTTCGTGTATTTCCTGAATGCGTTCATACAAGCGGTCTTTTATATGGTCATACATTTTTCTCGTTTGCAATGAAACCTCAATTTGACATTTGAGGTTTTCTCGATATTAGTGACCAGCATTAACATTGATGACGAAAGGGGAGGACTTGCAATTAATAACGTCCAGTTTTCAAAACTTCTGTCCATGACAGTCGGAAGGCACAATTTATCCCCCCTCCCCTGATGAAGTGTCAAAAGACCGCGGGGTTTGTTTTTTTTTTCAAACAACATTAGTGTCAGCTCATTACCCTAAAATATAAGATTTTAATAGCTCACGTCGATTACGTAAATGATAATTGAGTTCGTGGCTTCTTATTGTATCTACGTAGTTATATTGAAATATGATTATTAGTAGATTATCTTTTACATATAAGTAATAAATTCACTCCACAATGACATTTACGATGAAATAGACATACTTTTAAGTTGACTGACAGACATGGCCACATATTGAGGTTACGGAAAGTATGACTGTAATACCTAATTAGAAGTTTTGAAATATCGGAAAGATGATTTATATAATTATTATCTAGATGACATCTGATTTCGAAAAACTTGTAATCTGTATAACCTTAATGCTCTCGAGTTTCGGTCATTAGGCCATTCCAACTTTTACTTCTGTTTAGCGTCCGCGTGCGCCTAGGTTTTGAGCACACATATGCACATAGTATTACATAAAAAAATCAACAATTTTTTTTATTTCAGTGATAAATAAAAATGCTATGAGCATCTACGAAATCGATTTTCATCCTTTCTAAAATCATTATCTTAGATCATTTTAGATGATTGAAATTGCATAAAAAGCTTATTATTAATAAGAATTTACAAAAATTATTAGATCGTGGTTACTTCGAATTAATAAAGCTATGAAATAAGCAGCAGTTTTTGGTTTGATAAAATTTAAGGTACGCGACCGATTTAACAAAATATGATTTTTTTTTTACGAAGCCTTCATTCATGATTCTATTTTCTTACCTTGATAGCTGGGGTGGATTTTTTTAATCTAATCAATTCATTCTTTCTGTTTTTGTTTTGTTTTGTTTTGATTTTTTTTTATCTATTTTTTTTTGGGGGGGGGGGATTGTTTACTTTTGTTTTAAGTTGGGGGTTGCGTCATGATACATGTGGCCCTCTTTTAG
Organism: Pinctada fucata; assembly: GCA_028142955.1. Classification (NCBI taxonomy): domain Eukaryota; kingdom Metazoa; phylum Mollusca; class Bivalvia; order Pterioida; family Pteriidae; genus Pinctada; species Pinctada fucata. The sequence goes on from AP027105.1 coordinate 56,143,755, forward strand.
TCTCAAGTCTTTTAGATATGTGGGCATTTGTCCAAACCCTCCACACAATTTTGAACATCACACTCTGTGTGAAATGACAACTTGAAGTCTCCATGTGGGTGGTACCAATGAATTATTTCAGTATTATGCATCAATGATAAGGATAAGGAATCCAAAAACAAACAAAACGCATACTTAAATGAAACATTGTCGGAGGCTTCCTTTTAGTAAAAAAAAAGTCTACTTTCAGGCAGCACATTTGGCCAACGATTTTTTTTTTTTTTTTTTTTTTTTTTTTTGTATTTTTATTTTTGAGCTTTTGTCCTTTTTCATCTTTGTTTTTGCTTTTTTTTTTGGATGAGTTTTCCTTGTCATTCAAATATAACAAAACCAACCAAACTTGAAATATGCATTTGAATATTTTATAAAGAATAGTTTTTATAATTTATTTTTGTTATTGTCGTCAAAATATGTTTTCCTGTACACCCAAACTATTTAAAGAAAAGTCATCTGTCAGAAAATGATCGTATATAATCAGATGTGAAAGGAAATAAAACTGTTTTATCATCAGTTAATTAAAGAGATTATTAATTAATTTAAATTGCTTGTACCTGTATATTTCTTTGTCTTTCTTTGACATAAAAATGATAGCTGTCAGTAAACGGGGAAATAGTTGCAGTTAAGCTGACAAAATTATACATATCATATACAAAGGTCGAGTCATCAACAGTTTGACTCTGATATTTCTGTCTTTTACAGCTTTGCTATTGAGTTTCAGAAATGACCCACACTTCGAGTTAATGGAAATTTAATTTTATTCTGACTGTTTTAAACAGATGTCTTTACACAAGCAATGATAGACTCGTCACACCTTCACTTTTTTGGCCAACGCACGAGTAACGACCTTCAACACGCTGGCGGAACGGGATGGTATATGTGACCTAGAGATTTCGATCGCCAACTTATCAGTAGACTCATTACTATGTAAAGTCCAAAAATACCAATAGTCGCATATCTATAAGGTTTGATAAAATTACATAAAAGGGCTTTCAAATAATGTTCTGTTTTCAGGCGGAAATGATGCCTTCCATGATATTTCTCTTCGCGGCGTCTCTACTATGTATAGATGGTGCCACTGAGAGTAGATCAAAGAGAGCAGTACCATTTGTCAATAAGGTCCCCATTGCAGATCTCATCAAACACTCCATAGATGTCGCCGCTAGCGAGCTTAAGCAAAAGAAAATTCTGGAGGAAAGTTTTTACAAAAAAGGTATATTCTTATTTTTAATTGATTCTCTTTGGTGCATTGTATTCCTGCTGTTATAATTTCGTTGCAAACTGTATTTTGTTACATTAAACATAGTTCATCCATCAAGTCTAGGCAAAAATAAGACAAAACAAAACAAACAAAACTGATAAAGATGGATTCTATTTTACAGAGAAAACGAAAAGAAAACCTGCAGAGATTAGCCATTGATACCAAACAACATCATTATGAACATTGTACATTTTGTACCACAAAATCAGTAATTGTAAATGGAATCATTGTTACACAAAACCAGTTATCAAACAATTAAACATTGTACAAAAAAAGTCATAATAAAAGAAATAATAGTCAATAACATCACAGATTCTAGTAGATATATTTCAAGCGGGTATTTCCGTTGTTCCAGGGACTGACGTTATACTTAACCATGGTAACCACATGTGGCACCACTCTCAGTTTATGGCCGTCCAAGATCCTACAAAATTTGAACAGCTGAATCATAAAGCTTATATTGTTCTTAGAGCTATTAAAGAATTTGAGAAAACGTAAGTACATATATATAAATGTTATAAAGCTCAAGCTCAATAACTTTTCCCATTGGAATTTCGGTTCTACAGAGTACTTAAATGATAAGGATTTATCCCAAAAACCCTTTTGACAGGCGCCCGAGATTAATGTCTTTGGAGAGATGGAAAAGATTAATATTCGTGATTAGAAATGTCATAATTTTTTTATGTGAAAGCAGGATTATATGCAAGTATATGTAAATTTCAGATCAGGAATGCTCCTCAGCGATTTGAAAAAGAAGCCTGGACTGATCAATATATGGCGACAGCTTATAGCTCCTCACTGTCAGTGTCCCAAGCCCACGTGTAACCCCACCGACCGCTACAGGACGAGTGACGGAACATGTAACAATCTCCACCGTCCTAAGTGGGGCGCCTCCAATACTCCACAAGCTAGATTCCTAGCTGCAGCCTACTATGATGGTAGAATCTGATATATACAATTATAATTCTTACTCTTTCCTAGAATTATAAGTTTTCAAAAATAGATAATTTCAGTTTTATTTTAAAACACTTTTTATCAAGTCTTGAATACCTCCAATCCTCTACAAAAGATTCTTATTTCATCATATATTTTCTGTATCTAAATTGAATAATTCGAAATCAAAATTATTGCTGCACCTATAGGATTGAAATTGTCAACGAATCATTTCATACATACATATTCGTTTTAGGTTTAAACAAGCCCCGGGCTTTCAGCGAGACAGGCCATGCTCTGCCGAGCGCACGAGAAGTCAGTAACTGTATACACAACTCGGAGAAATCCACATTTATTAGTAACCACCTTACAATAATGTTCATGACTTGGGGACAATTTGTAGATCACGACTTTTCCGGAACTCCCATAACAAAAGGTTATTAATTCTTCCATTGTATCATTATTTTATATATATAGTAAGATATAGGGTACATGTAGTATTCAGATTTCTGATTGTCCTTCAGTTTTCCATTTTTGTTTTATTTACTAGTGCTGTAAGAATTTATTTTTACATTTATCTATGATTATTTTTCTTTTTATTTTATTTATATAAGTTTCACAATTCGGTTGTCTGTTTATTCTGATATATTTCATTACCTTTTCTTTTTCTTTTCTTTATGTATGTTTCACAATTTATTTGTCTGTTTCTTTTGATATATTTTGTTACTTTTTTTTCATTTTTGTTTTTATTCATGCTTTTTATTTATTTATTATCTGTGATATTTATTTTTTTAGCAACAGAACCCTCAACAATACGAAATGACAAGATGAATGAATAACGACAATGATGTTCCGCAATCAACTTCTCTTATTTAAAAAGTAAAATGTGTGAGATCTAAATGGTCGTTCAATATGGAATATGCATTTTATTAAACAACTAGAAGTTGTCTTCAAATTCAAAATCATAATTTAAGAACAGATACATTTACAAATTCAATAGCATAATTTAAGAACAGACAAATTTGCAGCATGGGTCAGACAGGCACGTTTCGGATACTTAACCCTCGTCATGATCCTCAATCCAAAACAATGTAATATGGCCAAAAAGTGTGAAAATTATTATGTCCAAAAATGAACCGAAAGACATAGCAGGATGGGTGGGATATGATGCTACAGGACCCACGTTTAAGACATTTCAAGAGATTTTGATAACGGAAATTTTTAAATGCGTGGAAGAAACGATCAACCTAAGTTTATCGAACTTTGCTTCATGTGCCCTCGGGGACTTTTGGTTCACCAGCAGTGACACACATCAAGTGATACAAATGTTAAACGTCTTCAAATTCAATAGTATCATTTAAGAATAGATAGATTTGCAGCATGGGCCAGACATGCACGTTTCGGATACTTAACCCTCGACAGTGATCCTCAATCCAAAACAATGTGATACGGCCAAAAAGTGTGAAAGTTATTCTGTCCTAAAATGTACCGAAAGACTTAGCAGGAAGGGTGGGATTTGATGCCAAAGGAGCCTGGATCAACCTAAGTTTATCGAACTTGGCTACATGTGCCCTCGGGGACTCCTGGTTCACCAGTGACACGCACCAAGTGGTACAAATGTTAAAAGTCTTCAAATTTAATATCATCATTTAAGAACAGATAAATTTGCAGCATGGGCCAGGCATGCACGTTTCGGATACTGATCCTCAATCTAAATAATGTAATATGGCCGGAAAGTGTGAAAGTTATAATGTCCTAAAATGTACCGAAAGACGTAGCAGGATGGGTGGGATATGATGCTACTGGTCCCACGTTTTAGACTTTTAAAGAAATTTTGGAATGTTATACTTGTAAATGAATGTAAAAAATACAGGAAATACTGGAAAATCTTATTTTCTGTTTCTTGAGAAAAAGGTACAGTACTTGCGTGTAACTGAGTCCTAAATGAAATTCACAAAGTTGTTTAAAAAGTATTTTCGTATTTTTGTATGCAGGCTTTAACAATTCGGATATAAGATGTTGTCATTTAGACGAAGGATCCAAGGATCTCAGGTGAGGCTTCGTTGAAATATATTCTCACATATTTATTCAGAACATCCTTTTATTCATCAGTGTGTTGAATGACACACACAGTTTATTTCATTTCAGAAAGCAATAAATATGACATTTGATATGAGTAAATTGATACGAAAATGAGCTAATTTTCTGACTAAACCAAAACAACGAATTATGTTTTGTTTTAAAAGAGGTTCCTGTTTCCCGATTCCAATTCCAAAGGACGACCCCCACTTCCGGTACAGCTGTATGAATTTTATACGATCGGCGGCAGCTCCAAACGAAGATTGCGAGCCAGGTGAGTTAAATAGGATTTGGAAAGTAGTCATTGTATTTGGAAAAAATTCAGTTATGCCATTTTTGTCGTCGCAAAGTGTAAAAGTTTCCAAATAGAAATTATATGTAAGAAAACCGAATGAATGATAAAACTACATCTAAACAAAAATTTTGAACCCTTTTTCACTAAGAAACACCGATTTTCAAGAGGTATTTTATATAAATTCAATAAACTACGGACGACAGACAATACTTACAGTTTTTAAAACTATTATGGCTAAATAACGACTCTCTAGTACTTTTTATAGTTTTTAATTACGAAATTTGATTATTTGAAATGTTAAAGGTACTTGTACCAAACTACAAACTGCGTACCCCCTTGGTCTAAACGATCAGATTTATGGACAAGGAAACATTTCTTCGACCTCTTCAAGTATTAATGTTTTTTCAATCCGCCCTAACACTTAAAGGAAGCATAGGTCTCACGGTAAAAGGCGAAACAAAAAACTCAGAAAAAGAGCTAGAGTACATCGTACCCTCAAAGATCTACTGATCATTGTACGCAACGACGGCAGACATGAACTGCTACATGGTCTCTCTTCAGTTCCAGCGGTTCAATTAAAATCTATCTTGGATGAAGCACTGGTTGCATTCTTAAGAGACACTGATTGATTCAGGCTAAATATCATTGCTGCATTCGCACAAAATAAACTATATCCTTTGGTTAAAAACACCTCCCCTAAAAGACGATTCATTAAAATTCCATTTATTAACAAAGGATTTGATCTTCTGAACATCTCTAATATTTTTCGGGATCATCGCGTACAAAGTGCCATTCCTCAATATTTTGAAAATTTAGAACCTCCTCTTATTTGTTACAAATATAAGAGACCTATTCGAAATTTCGTTTTTAACTACAACAAAGTTACACAAGATCCTAAAATACTTGAATCATGTCCTGCTTCTTGAGAATGTGCAACGTCTGCATATCTATATAAACCAGCTGGTCATATTATTACAGGTGACTTTTCAATTATCAAAGACAGGCAGCTCCGTGGTCTTCTTAAGAAAGGACCTAAGTATAGAATCCCATCCAAGATAGATTTTATTAAATGTCGCGAAGTGCTAAAGGAAGCTTTAGATAACTAAACCAAACGATGGTGTATATCGGAAGGAGTCGAATCGCATGCTCTGAATGACTGGAAAAACCTCATTTTGGATATTACCGATATTCGAATAGATAATTACCACAAAAATCCTCAACTTTTTGAAAATCCAATTTCTAAATCTGAAAGATATTTCAAATCCAAGTTACGTAATTTACATGAAAAATATGTCTTCGCGCCTGCAGACAAAGCAGCCAACAACACCATAATTATTTGAAAACGCTACTACATATCAACTTTAGTTTCGGAACTTTCCTCTACTAATACTTATATCGAAAGCAACGAAAGTGTTCCCAATATTTTGAACAAACATAACAGTGAAATTTCTTCTTTTAACATCCCTATTTCTAAATTGGATCTCCCTACAATATACTGTATACCAAAACTTCACAAGTCTCCTTACAAGTTTCGATACATTGCTAGTTCTAGCAACTGCTCAACAACAATTTTGTCTAAAAATCTGACGTCAGCACTCACGGCTTTAAAGGAACATGTGGCAAAATACTGTGAAACTGTCATGAACAGGAATGGCGTAAACTTCTTTTGGTCTATTAAAAATTCAGGGGATGTGATTGACAAAATGAAATCAAGAAATTTTGAAGCAAATACGATATCTTCATACGACTTTTCTAATATGTACACCACGCTTCCTCACGACAAAATAAATGATCGACTGTCCAAACTCATTAAATGGTGTTTTGATCGAGAGGGGAGAACTTATATTTGTACTTCTGAATCGAAGGGTTTCTTTTCCGCCACAGATTACAAATCATACAAATCATGGACATGTGGTGACCTGTGTATTGCCTTGTCCTTCCTTTTGGACAATATTTATGTAAGATTTGGTGAGAAACTCTACAAGCACGTTGTAGGGATTCCAATGGTTACTAATTGTGCGCCTCTTGTTGCAGATTTATTTTTATACACGTATGAAAAGGAATTTATCCAAAATATTCAAAAACAAAGAAAAAATGATGATTTGAAATGTTTCATTGGTACTTCTAGGTACCTGGATGATATTCTTACTATCTATCGACAATCCTGTTTTTGAGAAATATAAAAATGTTATTTATCCACAAGAATTGATTTTAAACAAGGCAAACGTTTCAAACACAGAAACACCATTTTTGGACCTAAATATCAAAATTGTTAATGGAGAGATCCATACAAGTGTGTATGACAAAAGAGATGATTTTGGATTTAACATAGTAAATTTCCCCTGGCTTGACGGTGATGTTCCTAGATTACCGTCCTATGGTATCTATATTTCACAGCTCATCCGGTATGCTAGAGCATGTACTGATGTTTTAGATTTTCATAGTAGAAATTTACAAATTACCAAGAAACTTTTAGGACAAGGTTTTCGCTTTCACAAACTAGTAAAGACTTTCTGGAAATTTTACAAAAATTATTGTATACTTCTTCTGAAATTCGGACCAATACAGGCAACAGAGTATATTACTTTGGGTATTTCACAACCTGCAATTTATGGTGACATTATTAACAAGATAAGAGGGATCAAAGATAGACAACATCACTATCGAAAATGCGTCAGAATCATCAAACGCCTTTTATACCGTGGGTATGATCCTAATGTCACCAGACGGACACTAGGCTTGGTACTTGACCAATCTACAGTCTTGTACAAGCGCATTCTTAAAACTTGCACTCTGACTGACTGTGACGACGGGACTCCATGACGGGCCCTGTCCAAACCTCTTTAGAGAAGACAGGGCCCCGACCACCTGTCCTCTCTGAATGTCAGTCGGATTCCTCGGGTGATAACATACATGAGCTCGCGGCGGCAGAGCACGGATTGTATTACGTACGCCCTCTTTTTATATCTATTTACATATTCATCTGTGTTGCTTGGGCCCCTGCGTTTTGCGGTCTTGTTTGTGTGTGGTCATCTGACAGTGAGGAGGTTGTTTTACACCACAATTGTACGTTCTTCGAGACCTCTGGGTAATCGGAAAAGTGGGAGGGTTGTGCGCACGTAATCCAGAATAACCATACCTTCTGCTATTTCCGTGGCAGATGGCCGTCCTAAGTCGGCACCGGTTGCCCATTGGTCTCGTTGGTTTATGTGTAGTCCTTTGTGTTTGATGTTTCTGTGTTCCTTGTGCCTTACGCGTCTCTTTTTGTGCTTGTCTGCTTTGTGTTTTTGCATTGGGTGTTTTGGGTTTTTGCTGTGGGTGCTACAACCTGGTGTTGTTGGAGATCCCCTCCTTTGTTTTGTAGGTAACTGGGTAATATTATGACTGTTGACAACCCTGTTTGACAAAAAATAAATTCACGCTGATCAAAGCAAACGTCACAAACACATCAAAACGCAACTTCTTGACATAACACGAGTATCAAAATTGTAAACGGCGAAATTCATACCAGTGTGTAAGACAAAAGAGATGACTTTTGATTCTACATGTTAAATTTTCTCTGACATGACAGGGATGTTCCCAGGCTATCGTCATACGGTATTTACATTTCAAAACTAATCCGATACGCTGGAGCGTGTACTAATATTTTAGTTTTTTTCGCAAGTCACAAATTACCATGAAATCTTTAGGTCTAGACTTCCGCTTTCATAAAATAGTAAATACTTTCTGTAGATTTTACCAAAAAATGCTCTCGGCCTCTTTTGAAATTTGAACCTAGATCTGCAACAAAGTATAATGCTTTGGGAATTTCACAACCTGCCTTTTAATGCGACTTTGTAAACAAATAAGTAGGGTCAAAGGTAGAATTTCCATCAAAAATGCGTCGTAATAATCAATCGCCTTATATTCCGTAGATATGATCCTGGTGTCACAAGAAGGACACTCTGCACGCGCTTGATCTCCAATCTACATTTGCACTCTAACTGTGACGACGGGACTCCATGACGGGCTCTGCCCAAGTCTCGTCAGAGTCAGAGGAGACAGGGTCCAACCACCTGTTATCTCCGAAAGTTGGTCGGACTCCTCGGGTGATTGCATATATTAGTTCGCTCCTGTCTGCTCCTCCTGTCAGAGCACGGACTGTTTTTGTTTGCCCGAATGCTTTTGTTTTTCACCGGAACTACAAATGTTGTTGTGTTGTCTAGCCTATAAAATACCCGTACACTACATATAACATTGTGACAAAAAGAAATATAAAATTTTGATTTCAATATCTATTTGTCAATAACAAGATTGTAGCATTGAGACTGCTTAAGTCTGAATGGCTGGGATTTTCTCTCACATTTTTCATGATGAGGGCATTTCTTTGTTATTTTCTGTTTTGCGTTCACGTGCTGGTAGGTTTTGCTCTCAAAGTCATTAAACAAAACAAAATGAAAATGTTAATATAATAGTTTTCAAATTAAATGTGCTTTCTACAAATATTATAGAGAATTTTTTTTTCATATTTCATGTTAAAATGTAAATTAAAGTACTACAAGAATGATATATCATTCTTTTGTAACATTTAGTAATTATAATAATGAAACAAGTTTCCGTCAGATTTCACAAAATCGCATGATATGAATGTGTTTGTTTGTTTGTTTGTTTTCCCCCTGGATGGCTGGTAGGTTTCTCAATTTCAAAAGGACGCATAACAGAATGAAAAAAGAAATGGCCTGAACGAGTATGATCTTGCTGAAAGTTTAGCATGTGCTCTCCTGGTTGACATTTTCTGACACTTTGTACTGATGTATAATATTATGAAAAATATATTCATTTGCCTAGAAGGTTTTGATACTACTCATTTAATCTATCTCGATTTGTGATTATAGTGATAAATAAAGTACAGATATGAAATTTAGTTAAGATATACAAGAGTATATATAAGATTAAATGAGGAGGATGGGCATTTGTTTTGCCAAGAATTCAATTCTAAGCAAAAGTACATTAATAAGACATACATAGATTTTTTTTCTGACTCCGAACTTATAATGACAAATATGGATAATGACCATTTCCCTGTATACAGCACAAAATCGATAATTCAGAAAATCAGAAACCGAAGGCATACAAAATCAGGATAAAACAGGAACCAAAGCAAACAAACAAAAACCTCCACCATATGAAAAGAAGCGAACTCCCGATATGGGAGTGAGACCAGGTGCCCAGGAAGAGTAAGCATTTCCTGCTTGCATGCAACACCCGCCGCTTCGATTCGGTAGAACTGTCACATCCGGTTACTTGTTGAAGTGAATTGAACTGAAATGCATTTCCAATTGGCAGACAGAGACAATGTCGTAGGTGTCACGAGAGAGCTATCAGAGTGGTAAAACATTTCTTAAACAAAAGAATATTTCAAGTTTAAGCATGTCTATTCATGTGAACCATATGTGACAGAAACCACAGAAAGCATATCTAGATATGATTTTATCTGTAGATGACAGCATTGTTCACCTACACGCTTCTGTATATATGACAAACGTGACGACTTCAACTTCGAAATATTTTGTACTCTGCTTTGGCGTTTTGAGTTTACCTTTCATTCACTTATGTAGCTAATGTTAAACGTCTTAAAATTCATTAGCATAATTTAAAAGCAGATAAATTAACACTATGGAAAAGACTTGTACGTTTCGGGAGTAGCTTAATGACTGGGATATGATGCTACAGGACTCAGGTTTTAGAAATTTGAGAAAATTTTGGAAGCAGAAATTTTCGAATGCGTTTGAAGAAACGACCAACCGAATTTGGTCGAACCTGGCTACTGGATTATCCTCGAAATACTGATTTTCCTATACAAACCCTAGTCCTCTTTCTGTAACAAATCTCTGACTACGACATTAATCAATATTCTAACATAAACTAATAGATTACCTTCTATGGCTAATACACCGCATTTTGTTCAATAAATAGGGTAAAGTGATCAATCATATCAACATGGCTTGTAAGAAATTCCGACAGCGGGTCGTTTTTCAATACAAAATAAATTTGAAAAGTCTATATATCCATGCAAACGTGCGTATCTAACTGTAACGACTTATTTGCGGCGTTTTACTTTCGCGAATTGAACAAGCTAGCGATTATTTCGAAAATAAAACGCTAGCGAATATAAGACGGTTTACAGTATATTTTTCATTTACTGGTATATTGTCCTTGTATTTCCATCATCAGCAACGCAAGTCCCTCTTAACATTCCACATTTGACAAGTGTTCATATTCAATTTTAGGGAAGTGTTCCAACTTTTTACCTTTTGGAAGAAAATTTCAAACCAATGTTAATGCACCAGACACGTGTTTCTCATACCTCTTGGTAATCGGAAAAATGGGAGGGTTGTGCGCACGTAATCCAGGATAACCATACCTTCTGCTATTTCCGTGGCAGATGGCCGTCCTAAGTCGGCACCGGTTGCCCATTGGTCTCGTTGGTTTATGTGTAGTCCTTTGTGTTTGATGTTTCTGTGTTGTGCGTTAACGTTCCTTGTCCCTTACGCGTCTCTTTTTGTGCTTGTCTGCTTTGTGTTTTTGCATTGGGTGTTTTGGGTTTTTGCTGTGGGTGCTACAACCTGGTGTTGTTGGAGATCCCCTCCTTTGTTTTATAATGAATCCTCAGCAGTGGTAGTTATTAAGGAGGGTTTGAACACCAAGATGGCGGCGGCATTATTTGTTTTCTTGCTTCCTAGGAAAAGTAGTCTTCACTCCCTTAAAACATTTGATACTCTGATTGATATAAGCATTTGTGTATCCTGATGAAGTTTGAATAATTTCCGGCGTCATTTGAAGAAATTATGGCGATTTTCGAAATTTAGGACCTTGTGAGTTTCATCCATGAGCAAACCACGACGTCCTTTAGACGTTATCGAGAAAATGGTGTCACAAACCTTCGCATTCAAAATGCAATAAAAACAATATAACTAAACGTATTGCATTGAAACTTAGCATGTATGGAATAGAAAATTCAATCTTCGTCACAGTGTATTCGTTGACAAATTTACGTCACAGGAAAGCGGATGTCACTTCATTAAAAATGGACGATTTTGGAAGAAAAAATTGGAGAATATAAAGTCTTGTAATATTTTATTCCTAATTTCAATTTTTCCCATTTAATCATGAAATCATCTCTGGACATTCTTGATACTTTTTAATAGTTTTTGACAAAGATTCATCCACAGAATTCCTAATAATTAACTAGCAACTACAGTAAACTGGCTCGAAATTGCACTTTTTTAGCGACAGTGTCATCTTTTATTCAAGTATCCTGCCTGTGTTTAAGACACAATTCATTTTATCTTTTTCATATGTAACTGCAATATATTTATGGACATTTTGGAAGTTATATATAATTTCAGAAATTTTTAGAAAAATTGAAAATGGCGTCCAAGTGTTCAATACTTCCTTAAATGCCGAATAGAAGTGATTTTCTGAAAGCCAAATGTATTTCAATGGCGCCCTCTGGTTTTGTTTTTAGAATTTACTTTGCAGAGAGGCTTCAAATTTGCGTAGGGTCGATTCGGCATCATACCGGTAGTTAAATGAAATCTATTACAATAATAGCATTAGAGGGATGACGCTAAGATGTTTATCTACTTTAATTTCGATGACATTTTTGGATGAAATGACAAGTTTCCGAAATAGCAAAATAATATATATGATGTCAAATTGTTGAGGGGCCATAACAAAGCTTCTTTCAGGCGACAGAGCTTCGAAAGAAGTAATTATCACACTTCAAATATCTAGTCAAAGGGAACAAAAACTGCTTCACATTGCAAAAGGTTTAACTGCTCCACACTGCAAACGGAAATGAGTGTTTATAATGATAATACAGAAGTGTGCCAACTGTTTACCATCTTAAAGAAATTTTCAAACTAATTTTAACGCACCAGACACGTGTTTCGAATAGTAGCTCCTCTTCATTGGTACTTATGAAATGCCGAAGTGATGTACTGATACAGCCAAATGTATTTCAGTAATGTCGATACCAGTGAAACGATACTCATTCTCTATTTTGTAGAATGGAGAAATCCTATCAACCAACATACATCATACATAGACGCCTCAAACGTTTACGGTGCCACCAAGGAGACTGCCCATGATCTCAGGGCTTATCATGGGGGTACGTACAGATATTTCAGACCTTGATTGTTCACTTATATCAATTGAACACTTATATCTAAAAAAGACTATGTTACATTTTAGATATGTATGTAAATAACATTTTTTAATACTAGTACTTGCCAATTTTCATGATTTTTTCAGGATTTTTGAAGATGTTTGAGAGAGGCATGTTACCTAAAAGTGAAAAGGTTAAATGCATGAAGGAAATGAAGAATGATTACTGTTTTGCTGCAGGTATGAACAAGTAAGAAAACTTCACAATGTTATCAATAGTTTGACCAGTATTCGTAACTGTTGATTGAGAAAATGTACGCGGAATATATTTTGGCGTAGATTTTCATAACGTTTGAAAAAATAACCACACCACAAAGTTTATTCAATCATTGAGATTGCATTATCCAAAAAATGCGGAAGTCATCGTTTCGACTAAATTTGCCATACTGGTATTTTGCCAACATTATATTTTTGAAAACAAAGAAATTCCAAGAACGCAAGTAAATGGCAAATGAAATTTGTGACAGCGAATATATATATTTTTTTCATTTGAAGACACTGCGTCCTTTTTCAAATAATGACGAGATCAATCTGACCAATGGATCAATGGTGTCCTAATAACTTGCTTATCTATAGAGAATATGATCAACCCTTAGTAAGCTACTGTGCAAAAATAAAGTCTGGCAACATGCATTTAAAAAGATGCGATGGAAATGTCGATGGTTGATGTTAAATATTTTTTTAAGAAACCTGAAGTTCTATGAATGATAGTTCAGTTATCCACAAAAAATGTATTTTATCAGGTGATGACAGAAGCATGGTTGTTCCATCTCTATCATATGTACATACCCTCTTCGTTAGAGAACACAATCGTCTTGCTTCTAAGTTAGCTCTTCTGAATCCACACTGGGATGACGAAAGAATCTACCAAGAATCCAGAAAGATCGTTTCAGCCTTAATGCAGCAGATAACATACGTGGAGTACCTTCCGCTTGTATTGGGCAAAGAGTGTCTGGAGAAGAATCAAATAATGATCAAGTCTCCGGACTTTGACACTGTGTATGATCCCACAGAGGATGCCAGTACAGCAAACGTGTTCTCCACGGCGGCCTTTAGGTTCGGTCACTCACAGATACCTAATCACCAGGCCATAGCAGGTAAAGATGGCATCATCCGGGGTGTTCTACCCATTGAGAAAACTTTTAACAGGCCTTCATTCATGCTTCAGAACAATGGTTTGGGCTATGACGGTGTAGGGAACTGGGTGGTTAACGATGTACAGGCTAAGGATGATCGGTTCCTGGATGATGGTGTGAGGAATAAGTTATTTCTGGACGACAAAGGTCGATCGTTCGATTTATCAGCACTGAATATTCAGAGAGGACGCGACCATGGTTTGCCATCTTACAATTCCTGGAGACTTATTTGTGGGCTGCCTACGGCCAAGCATTTTGGTATTGGTCCAGGTGGGCTAGTCGATATAGACGCCGAAGCTGCTGTCAAGTTCAGGAAATTATACAGGTAAGTTCGATCATCGTGTGGTAGACCTGCGAAGGAGGTGTATATGGTCACTAAAACTAAAATCAAATGGTTTTATTAAAACACAAAGTAGTTACCCTAGAAACTTTACGTTGGGCTTTTATTACGTAGAAACGTTTCTATTTGAAAAATGGTCAAGAGGTTGAAATATTGTGGATATTATTGAATATTTCTTCATATTTACTTTTAATATAAACTTCAATACGTAGGACCTTTGTTCATTCTACCCAACAAGTTTTCCTTTCTCATGGACGTTTGCAATTAAATGGGATCGCAGATCATTTCGTAACTACTCAACTTTGATTTATTTTGCCAGGCATACAGACGACATAGATTTATTTCCAGCGGCCATGTCTGAGAGGAAGATTCCAGGCTCACTAGTTGGACCAACATTTGCCTGTATTCTTGCAAAACAATTCCGAAAATATCGCCTTGGTGACCGATTCTGGTATGAAAATAACTTCAATGAAATAGGATTTACCAAAGGTGCGTTTGTTGATAAAATTCTAAAAAGTACCTTTTCTGAAATTTGATATTTCTAGATACAGTAGGATTTAAATCTGAAATTTTGTTTAAAATAACTCTTTGTAACCAATGTTTTAGTTGTTTCTTGATATTTCAGATCAACTTATTCAAATCAAGAAAATGAGATTATCTAGTGTTATGTGTGCCAATACAAGGATAAGAAGTATTCAGTTTGGCGCTTTCCAAGTTCCATCAATGCAGTAAGTTGAAGTCATTTTGCATCATATTTTGGTACGACCAATGTGAAATATGTTCAAGGTTACAAATTTTTTTATTCTTTTTTCGTTCAGTTAGCATCTACGAAATAAGTCAGAAATAAATCCTTTATTTCAGCAATCCCAGACTGCCTTGCGAACTTCTCCCACAAATTGATCTGAGATACTGGCATGATGGCGGACATAGCGGGAAAGTTATACCCGGACTTTACGATACTAGAAATCTATCACGTGTTCCATTAAATCCAGTACAATTTTGGACTGCTTCTACGTATAAAGACTTTATGAGTTTTCCAGATATTTATCATAAACACATTGCACAAATTTCCACTTATTAAATTATATTTGTTCGGGGAAACAGTATTATTTTCCAAGTATGTACATGTATTATCAATGTGCATTAGGTATATTGTTGATTTATTAATTCCATTAATTAATTTATTAAATTATTAATAGTGATTTACGTTATCTGTACATAGAGAGTGTCTAGTCTTCGTATATTTTTATCCTCTCGCGACTCTTTGTCATGGTTCCTTTCTATGCAAATCGAAAGGAAAAGCAAAGCCACATAAATAACGATGAGTTCTGGTCTCAAACAGCACGTAACCATTCATGTAATAATATTCTATATAGTTTGAGTTAAATGTCTTCATGTACATTAATAAAGTTATATGTATAAAGGATGGATCAGAATAGCTAAATTATTCAAAAAGTTTATAAAGAACTCAGTGGCGATCGGTAGCGAGCAAAAGAAAAATTTTGAAAATTGACCGAAAATTGTAGATCTATGGTACAAAATGTTGCTATTTTATACAATGTTAATACATCAGAAAATTGTGTGATTGAAAAGTGGGGGGGGGGGGCACAAACATGGTTGTGAACCCCCCACTTTTCAAAGTGGGGGGAGGTCATGTGCCCTCGCTGCCCCTCCCTTCTCCTACGCCCTTGCATTGGACATACAAAATCAGAGAAAGCTGCTCGTCAGATCTGTGTTATAATGTGTGGCAGTTATTCTTCTTAGTCCATCTTTTATCATTCTGAATTACGAAAATTGGCTGACAGGAAACCCATAAAAATGCACTAGAACTTCATAACTGCCTGTGCTATGTAAACATAAAAGCATATAAAGGGATGTGACATTCAGTAATTATTGACAGTAGAAAATAATGTAAAAATATATCATGTAACTATATAGTGATGAATTTACTCTTCATTGAATTCAAATGTCTTTTTGTACTGGAAAGAATAAACGTCTTTTTCAGAAGACAGAATGGGATCTCCAACAAGACTTGGTCGCAAGAGAAATGAAAAATTTCTCCGCTCCACTAATGAGACATAATTCAACTGTAAAGAAACCATGATATCACGATATGCAAACGACTTTTCTGCACCTTTTTTCCTGTTTTTGTAAATTTTCGTTTATCGTACGCCACCTTTATAAATTAATAAAGTTTGACATTTTGACATCTGTCATTTTGAAAAATTGACATCATTTACACCTAAAAGCTAATCGTGAACTCGTGACTTGCAATTGGATAAATGATTTATCCAGTGGTGTACCATCAGCTCCTAATTAATGACAGGCACTTCTAACTCTCGCATTAAAACTCATTATTGAAAGTTGAAAACCCATCAGTAGGACATCTCATTGATTTGTTAAATGACGAAGCATTTTCATTTAAGGAAATGGTTAATAGGAATAAATGCATAAAAACAAAACCATCTCCAAATTGGCTAGAAAGTGTATTCAATTTATACAGAATAAAGCTGTTTAAAAATGCATAGATGGGATCCCTTTTTTCTATCCTCAAACAGCGCAGGAAAGATTTTGAGGAACACTTGAGTCAAGGTGTAGTGAAATATTTCGCTGCCAAGCAATGTACATGCTACATGTATGTATCGGCATAAACAACACTTCAATTAAAACGGCTCTCAGTCTTTACCGCTATTACATTTCAAAATACATTAAGTAATAAAGTGAACCGTAACCTTCTGCCATGCTAAAAGTAATACTTTAAAGGTATCCTTTAGTCCTGGTAAATACACTGTGAAATATTCAAATCCATCAAAGCAGTGAAAAAATATTGGAAAACGAGATTTTTTAGCCTTCAATTAATGTGATCTTGACCTTTAACCTTGGACCAAGGTCATGGCACACAGAGGGTCATGACAACAATTCTGTGTAATATTGATATTGAAATATATGGTCCAAAAAGTATTTCAACCCACAAATACTGTTACGAGGGCTGATTGATATGTTGTGAGCCTCTTATTGATGAATTTGAATTTTATCCGACATTTTGCATTAATTTTCTACATAATCCCCTTCAGTATCTATACACTTTTGCCACCGGTGTTTTAAGGGCCTCAATACCACTTTTAAAGAACTCCTTATCTTGACTGGTCAGAAAGCCATCCAGTGCAAGTATGACGTCATCATCGGACTGAAAGTAGGTGCCAGAAATAGCTGCTTCCAGTTTTGTGAATAGATGAAAGTCTTATGGAGCAAGATCAGGAGAATAAGACGGATGCTCAATCAAATTTAAGCCATAAACATGAAAGGCAGCCATGGCAGTGACAGACTTGTGACCAGGAGCATTGTCCCGATGGAACAACACACCTTTAACTAGTGAGCTTTCCGCGGCGCTTAAGATTCTTGAAATTTCTAAAACGTGGGTCCTGTAGCATCATATCCCACCCATTCTGCTACGTTTTTCGGTACATTTTTGGACATAATAATTTTCGCACTTTTTGGCCATATTACATAGTTTAGACTGAGGATCACTGACAAGGGTTAAGTACCTGAAACGTGCATGTCTGGTCCATGCTGAAAATTTATATGGTCTTAAAATGATGCTATAGAATTTGAAGACGTTTAACATTAAGTGTAATATTTTCCCGTAAATGTGTCAGATGTGAAACATAGTATGTGTCAGTGATCGTTTGTCCTTTTTAGAGATAATCTATCAGCAGAATACCTTCTGCATTCTCGAAAACAGAGGTTCACGCAATACCAATCAGCCCACGTACCTTGACCTTGGATCAAGGTGAAGACACATTCCTGGGTCCTGGGTAACAATTATGTGAAATATTATTCAGATACATTGAAACAGTGAAAAACTAGAACTGCCATAAAGTGGACAAATACCCCGCTGGACGTTTTTTTTTTTTTTTCTAAACGGTACATTCAATGCTCTCATTCAGTATTGAATGCTTTGGTATGAAAATTTAGTACTTGGTATGCTGCTTTCAGAAATTCATAACCGAAAATACTTTTATTCTGTTGATGATGTCCATTACTTCTTAACCGAAAGACAATGTCACAAGGTCAAAAGTCATCATACCAATATGTAGTACTCTTTGTGGTGAATGTGCGTATGAAATGTGAAACGCCTATCACTTATACAATGTAGTATGAAAGAAATCTGCTTTCAAATCTTCCTAACAGATAATGCAATACAGGCCCAAAGTCAAGGTCGCAAGGTCAAAATGGTAACAAAATGAAGTACTCCTCATGGTGAATGTATATATGAAATATGTATGTACATTTGCACCACTTGGTGAGTGTCACTGCATACTGGTGGACCAGGGGTCTCCGAGGGCACACATATATATATATAGCCAATTCGATCTACTTCGGTTGATCGTTTCTTCAACGCATTCGGAAAGTTGTTTTCAAAAGGAGCTGATAAGATGAGGGCTGTATTTAGCCATGAATCTCATTAAGGTTTTCTTCTACACAATGATCTATCTATACGCAAGAAAAACTTGATCATCACTAAAATGTAATGTATTTGGGGATTCCTATTAGAACTTTTATTTTGGTAAGCTTATTTCTAGATATTAAAATTACAATTACGTATACTGATTTTACGGTTGCAAACCAAGTTTTTCTGGCGACGCGTTAGCGGAGCCAGAAAAACGGATGTTTGCACTGTAAAATCAGCATTTACCGTCCGCAAACATAACGTCGGTATCCAGTTATTCCCATTCTAATGCAATCTTTATTTTTGTGAATATAAGGCGAAATGCGACGTAAGCAACGTCAAAGCCTTGTATGTTCTCGTTTTACAGTCGTAACTAAGGAGCAAACAACCAATGAAATTCGACGTTATAGCGACATTGCATTAGAATTCCATGTTACTAACCTCTTTGTAATGGAAATACATATATGCTGTAATAATAATAATAATAATAATAATACTTTATTTTAAGAGGGTTGCCATGGCACATTTAGCATTTTCGCTATTCTCCCATGTGGCCCTCGTTAACGTATTTGCAGAAAATATATATAAAGATATGTACAAAATATGTAAGGCATATACATTTTTATAAAAGATGGTAATAATAGATATTTAAAGTTATAAAGTCCATATAAAGTATAGAGTCCATATAAAGTTCGATCATTTGTATATTATAATCAATAAGTTCCCCTATTTGAATGAATGTATTTAATCATTGAGTTTTTGAACGCATTTATATTATTAGAAGTCCTTATTTCAGTAGGTAAGTTATTCCAAAGTCGAGCACCCGAGTACTGAAAACTGCGTTTATATTTTTCAATATGAGGCATGGGCATATCAAAATTATCACATGTTTTGGATCGCAAAGAATATGTTGATGGTCTCGGTTGCGGAAACAATTCGTTAAGATAAGTAGGACATGGTAGGTTTTTGATTTTATATAACAGAATACTTTTTTGATATTCAACTTTTTCAAAGATATTCAACCAATTCAGTTCTTCGAATAGTGGCTTAGAGGGAGCATCTGATGGTGCATCTAATATAATTCGCGCTGCATACTTTTGAAGTTTGTGTATTCTCAGAAGATTATGATTAGTTGTATTGCTCCAAATTACAATGCAGTAGTCTATCAATGGGAGAATGTATCCATTATAAAATATTTTACGATAGTGAAGTGTTAAGTAGTGCTTTATTCTTTTAAGAAGAGAAAGTTTGGATGCTATGTTTTTGCAAAGTTTATCTATATGTTTATCGTAGTCAAGGTGTTGATCAATTTCTACTCCTAGCAGTTTATGAGTTTTGACATTTGTAAGATTAACTGAATTAATTGTAAGGTTTAGCAAAGAGTTTGGAAGCTTTGAAAGTCTTTGATTGGTGCCAAGAAGCATACAGTTTGTTTTGTTTTCATTTATTATTATTTTGTTTTCCTCACACCATTTATTTATCATTTCTAGGTCATATTGCATTTGATCTTCAATTGTTTTAAGTGATTTTGAGGACTGATGAATACTTGTATCATCTGCAAACAGTGCAATTTGAGAATATTTAACATGTAATGGGAGATCGTTTATGTATATCAAAAATAAAACTGGCCCTAAAACAGATCCTTGTGGTACTCCTGATTTAATGCGATTTATTTCAGACTTGTGACTACCAATATGTACACTTTGTTGACGATTTTCTAAGTAAGATTTGAACCAACTAAGGGTGTTATGATCAAAGTTATAACATTTAAGCTTATCAATAAGAATTTCATGGTCAACAAGATCAAAGGCTTTACGGAAATTAAGAAATGTTACACCAGTAAGGTCACCATCATCCATATTACTTAACCATTCTTCGGTAAGCTGTGTAAGTGCAGATTGGCACGAGTGAAATTTACGGAAACCAGATTGATATGGACTAAGTAAATCGAATTGCCTAAGAAAACCATTTAGTTGAATCGCAATATGTTGTTCAAATATTTTCGAGATAGTCGGAAGGACCGATATTGGCCGATAGTTGCCAGTTTGAGACTTATCGCCATTTTTGTAAATTGGGGTGATTTTAGCTATTTTTAGATCATCGGGAAAGATATTATTTTCAATGCTTACATTAATGATATGTGCTATTTGCCTGCTTATTATCGGTGCTGCAAATTTTATAATCCTTGGTCCAATATTGTCATAGCCAGCTGATTTTGATGGATTTAACCGATTTAAGAGCTTGCAAACTTCTGATTCACTTATCTTTAAGAGTTCGAATTTATCAAACTCTTTTAATTTAGTTTTTGTATAATTTTCCAGCATTTCTATTGTATCTTTATTGTTTCGATTTATAATACCAAGTGTTTGACATATATTGATATAATAGTCATTAAATGCGTTTGCTATATCTATACGGGATTTTCTAAACTTTTTCCATTGTCGTTTATTATATTTGGTATAGTTGAAATTGGCATAGGATTCACTTCTTTGATATGTCGCCATATATCACCCGAAGTTTTATGGTTTTGAATTGCGGATTGATAGAAATCTGATTTTGCTTCTTTGATTAATGCGGTAACTTTATTTCTCCATAATTTATAATTAAAATCGTCTTTGTCTTTTTTGTATCTATCTCTTTTATGTCTTGCCTCATTGATTTCTTGGTTTAACCAAGCAGGTTTAAATTGATGTCTTACTCGCTTTGTTTTTATTTTAGCGTGTTTGTTTAGGGTCTTTAGAAAATGTGTGTAGAATTCTTGTACAGCCTCGTTTGGGTTGTCCATATGTTCTACTTTCCACATTTCAGACGTAGCAAGATCATACAAGAAGCAGTTTTCATCAAAATTTTTAAAGTCTCTGTATTTTATTTCTAATGGTTTTTGCCGACGGGAATTATGTGGTATTTTACGCGTTGCACATACGAGAAAGTGATCTGAAATGGCGATGTTTGGGACATTATTTTCACAAAGAAAATCTGGTTTATTGGAGTAAATATGATCTATTAATGTTGAGGTTGTACTTGTTATCCTTGTGGGACTCGTTATTATTTGCTTTAAATCATATTGTTCGAGTTCACTAGTCCAATGTAACGGGGGTTCCTTGAGATAATCAATATTAAAATCTCCCATTATAATAATTTCATCGTCATTTGTAGAAAATGCTCTTTTTAATTCATCTGAAAATGTATCACTCCATTCTCTTTTAGACGATGGAGGTCTGTACGCTGAACATACCAAAATTGGTTTTGAGTTTTTAAATTTCACTTCAACCCAAATTGATTCAATGTCTTCTAATTCTAGATCGCATCTCCTCTTATATGTTAATTCGTTAGATAGATAAATGAGAATACCGCCGCCTTTTTTATTATCTTTACGATCACGTCTTTCCATATTAAATCCTTTTATGTTCAAGATATTGTTAGAAATTTTGTCATTTAAAAATGTTTCACAGATACCTAAAATATCTATGGATTCAGGGTTAGATAACATTAACCTGATTTCATCGATTTTAGTGTTTAAGTGACATACATTAATATTTCCGATATGGAGACCTTTCCGTTTAAACCCAAATTGTGAATCGATTTCTTTCGATTTTCCATTTTTAGCATTATTTTCTTCATTAATAAATATCTTTTCTATACACGTTCCGTTTAGTTCAAATGGATCATATTTATTAAAAGCTTTCTTTTTAAGTTTCTCCTCTTTTTGAAGATGGTTAGAACAGTAAACGGGTGCCGACCTACATGACCTATGAATATTTGTGTTCGATAAAAAGATCTTAGTACAGTTAAAGTCTAAACAAGAGCACACTGTCATATTGCATTCATTACAGACTTTAAATAACGGATCAAATTTGTTAAATGTGTATAATTTAGATTCAGAATTACGAATTTTGTCGGCATCCCGATCCTTGCCCGCTTCCTAGTAGTTTCTGCAATGTCTCATTTTATGTCCTGTTTGTCCGCATTCCCAGCATTGGATTTTTTGCGTAATGTCTGCAGTTTTTTTGCTACATGACCCCTTTCTCCACAGTTGTAGCAATGATTTGTCCGTCGTTTTTCATCGCTCTTTAAGATATTTAAGTACTCATTGTAGACGAAGAGAAGGTACTCGGTCTTTCCAGAACTGTACCGCATTTACCTCTTTTATGGCTTTCGTTGTTTCCACTAATTTCGCTCCGTATATTTTGCAGACATGTTGGAGTATCGCATTTATCTCTGACACGTCGCATCTCCTTCTCGGTAAAACCTCCGCGATGTAGATTTCGGTTTTTGGCGATCTCGCATGAATGTCCTTAATTATTTCAACAAAATCGTTCTCGATGGCTTCGATCTCTCTGCCGCTATCCACGTCATTTCCGCCCGCCTGTATTATAATATTTCCGTAATGCTCCACCCTCCTGTCCCCTAATTCTTTTCTTATCCTTGATACCCACGCTCCCCGTCTTGTTCTAACTTGTACTGAAGATTGATGTCCCCTTGGATTAATCCTTTGAAGTAAAGAGCTTCCTATTATTAATGTCGCGTCCTGTTTGGATTCCATTCCCTTGTCTTGAAGAGTTTCTGAATTTCGTAGATATCGCGAGGCATTCTTTTCGTTGCGCGATTTAAGAACTTCAGCATAAGTTGGTTTCTTTTCCTGTTCCCTGGCCGTTAATTCTTGTTTCTTTCTCAAGTCTACCTGTGTAACCGCATGAGCATGGCTCCCAGTCATCCGGGGATGTCTGCAAGCCATGTCCATGTCCGTCTGCGTCTCTGTCGAGGTTTTCTATTGTTCCACTTGAATTGTACCGTCCTCGGTCTGTGTTTCAGCATTGGATTTTACTTTTTGAATTTCTATTTCTTGGAGTCTTTTCTTCAATCTATTTACGCATTCGTTTAGTTTCCCAATTTGTCTCTTTAAATGTTCGATATCCTGGCTCTGGTATTCTATGGGGGTTGATGATCTTATTTCTGCTCCCACCAGTCGCTTAATTTCTGTTTCTTCGTTAAAATTTGGTTCTTCCGAATTTTCGTCCATGAATGATACCGAAGCCTCAGTGAGAATGTCCGAATCCTTTAAAAGTTTGAGCAAACTCTCACTTATCATAGCATGTGCTGGCCCTTGGACGTGTATGTTCCCTGTCGATACGTATAGTGTTACTGTTGCACTTCTGTCATCATTCTTATAGATTTCCCCGTGTCGAATTGAGTCGCATTTGGTGAAAGTAAAATGAGTTTTCAAAAGTTCACTTACAGTTTGAATCTTTGTCTTCGGAATCTTTATCGTTTCGCTCAGGGTGTTTTCGGTCATCGTCAGGTGTAGTGGATCACGTTGTTGTGCTTGATTATTTCTCACGTTTTCGTTGTTTGAGAATGTTTGTAGCCAAATAGAGTCCGAAAGAGTCGCATCCAAGGATCGAAAATCATCGTCGTCGCCTGAAAGTTCGCTGCAATCCATGACAAAATATTCCAAATTTATGAAAAATCGTCGTAAATATAGCAAATTAGGTATAAATAAAGTCCTTGTAAAGTTTTCTAGTTGATTACGCACTTTAAATACTCTTTCCTCCTCACAAACTGGAGAAATTTGCAAAAAATGACTCTTGTTTACGCAGCTCTAGAAAACACGTTACGTCGCTATGCGTGACGTCACAAAAAATTTTGTAAACTGTAAAAAATTTTGTACTGCATATTCCATGTAACATTTCACCTAAATACATATGTATTAGACAAACAAATCTCTCACTGATTATGGGTACCCACGTTCATGCTCCAGGTGTGATGGCACCTTATAAAAGCCGTTGGAAATATGGACCATCCAAGCAGTGCATAATTATGCAACCCTCCTGCATACATGTAGTACTCCGCCCCTTAAGGGGGTCCAGAACAGTATCCGAAAGAACCCCATCGGGAAGCTGTGGATCAATTATGACGTCACAATAGAAACGGCGACTTTGGCGCGTTTTTCGCAAGAACGTCAGGATTATGTAACGTAGAAATAAGGAGGAGGGGTAACAAAATCACTATAACTTAAACACTGACGGTCAAATTTCAATAGGAATTTATTGGTGGTTCACTTGACATATGAAGAAGATAATATCAAGTTTTTACGGAAAATAAATGATAGGGTTTCAGATAAACGGACTTCATGATTAAAAATTAGCAACTCAAAGACGTTTTGAAAATAGACATAAATTTATCTCCTTTCGACAATTTCTTTTAAAAGTCTTAGTGATCATGTATAATTCTATAAATATCCGATTGCCCACATCATATCTAAATGAAAAATACAGAACTTGTTAATATTCTACCTCTACAGAATATTTGTAAGTTTTTCATTACCTAAAGTGTATTAATTTTAACGTCACATTTACGGCCCACTTCGGGACTTTCAATGGGTATATATATACGTTTGTAGCTTAAAAACTAACGGTAAAAAATTGATGAAACTTTGCTTGTAGAAAAAGTATGTTTTTCTAAGGAAAATTAAATGATAGGATCAAATTTAAGTCTGGCTGTCCTGGACTTCCTTAAATAATAGAAGGGGCTATGAGGCACCCCAAAGAGGAAAGGCCTGGCATAAATACTAGCTCTGTAACGGGCAGTTGGTGAATGAGTTCCCCGCAATGCAAGATCAATACAGCCAACTGACCAAATAGAGGTCTGCAGGGTGCCCAAAACTGAAGGAAATTATGCCATTATATGTATATGACAAGGACATAGATAAAAAGAATTGTTTTAGCAATGCTTTGGGCACCCTGCAGACCTTAGATCAAATACTGTATAAGTAGAATAATTCACTGTGTATAAACATTCACTACTTTCGCTATCTGCATTCTACCAAGGAAGTGTAAATATTAAAGGCATAACTGAATGAAACAAGAGATACATTGTAAATCTACAAATAATTTTCCATACGATAATGTTTACTTTTATAAAACTGTGAATGAAAGTACCAGCGAATAATTCTACTTACACAGTACTTGTTTTCCTTTTATAAGGGAAATATGAACTAAATACTGACTGTATTTTTTAGGTAACTTTATTGAGAAAGGTATATTTATGAAATACATGACAATACAATTGAAAAAAAGAAGAATGTTTCTATTTCTGACAAGTTGTTTTCCCAAATTTTCTCCCATACTTTTTTTTTTTAAATCCTCGCTTTTATATTTTAAGCCTTAAAATCAGATGGTAAATCTTTATCAAATGTATTTTACTTCACAGTATCTCAAAACTAATTGCCATGGGAGAAAAGCAAACATTTTATGTCAGCAGAGAATATTGAACTTTCAGCATTTACCGTCCGCAAACATAACGTCGGTATCCAGTTATTACCATTCTAATGCAATCTTTATTTTTTGTGAATATAAGGCGAAATGCGACGTAAGCAACGTCAAAGCCTTGTATGTTCTCGTTTTACAGTCGTAACTAAGGAGCAAACAACCAATGAAATTCGACGTTATAGCGACATTGCATTAGAATTCCATGTTACTAACCTCTTTGTAATGGAAATACATATATGCTGTAAAAAAATTTTGTACTGCATATTCCATGTAACATTTCACCTAAATACATATGTATTAGACAAACAAATCGCTCACTGATTATGGGTACCCACGTTCAAGCTCCAGGTGTGGTGGCACCTTATAAAAGCCGTTGGAAATACGGACCAACCAAGCAGTGCATAATTATGCAACCCTCCTGCATACATGTAGTACTCCGCCCCTTAAATAATAGAAGGGGCTATGAGGCACCCCAAAGGCCTGGCGTAAATACTAGCTCTGTAACGGGCAGTTGGAGAATGAGTTCCCCGCAATGTAAGATCAATACAGCCAACTGACCAAATAGAGGTCTGCAGGGTGCCCAAAACTGAAGGAAATTATGCCATTATATGTATATGACAAGGACATAGATAAAAAGAATTGTTTTAGCAATGCTTTGGGCACCGTGCAGACCTTAGATCAAATACTGTATAAGTAGAATAATTCACTGTGTATAAACATTCACTACTTTCGCTATCTGCATTCTACCAAGGAAGTGTAAATATTAAAAGGCATAACTGAATGAAACAAGAGATACATTGTAAATCTACAAATAATTTTCCATACGATAATGATTACTTTTATAAAACCGTGAATGAAAGTACCAGCGAATAATTCTACTTACACAGTACTTGTTTTCCTTTTATAAGGGAAATATGAACTAAATACTGACTGTATTTTTTTAGGTAACTTTATTGAGAAAGGTATATTTATGAAATACATGACAATACAATTGAAAAAAAGAAGAATGTTTCTATTTCTGACAAGTTGTTTTCCCAAATTTTCTCCCATACTTTTTTTTTAAATCCTCGCTTTTATATTTTAAGCCTTAAAATCAGATGGTAAATCTTTATCAAATGTATTTTACTTCACAGTATCTCAAAACTAATTGCCATGGGAGAAAAGCAAACATTATATGTCAGCAGAGAATATTGAACTTTCCTGAATAGGTCTTACATCTTATTACCTTGATAATCATACGTAATGAATATGAAACACTGAAATTGGGTAAGTACGTAAGATGATAACAAACGTTAAAAATCAAAACTAAAAGGTATAAATGTATGGCCGAAAATTTATATGAAAAAAATAATTAGATACTATGTAAAGAAAATAAACTGAACCAAAGAAATACACGTATATATATGAAATAAAAATAACCAAGTCTTAGACATTTTGAAGTGAAAGAGAGAAAAGAAAGTAAAGAAAAGAGCATCTTCGTGCATATGTTGAATGATGAATTATCAATCCAAAAACATGAAAGATATCAATATTCGTTTTCAATACAAGTTCTTTAACATTCTATAACACAACTAATATTCTCTATCTAATATCGTAACAATACATGTAAAATACTTTCTGAAAAGAAATGAAGTATACCAATTTCCTACTCATACCACAAGACAATGACAAAATATGGTGGGCAACAAAGTTCAAAAATGTTATATTTACAGTGATATTTGAAACATCAATTTTTTACAAAAAAATGTAAATGGCAACATCATTTAATTCTAAAGCATGTTAATTCTAGAAATTTATCATTTTGAAAGATTTTTACTACATGTGTCATTAAGTTATCTTGTGCATCAAAAATAATTAACATTCAGTTTCATTTATCTATTGAATGCTTAAACGCCTAGGTATTCAATAACTAACATCTGGCTTTCATAGTACAGCAGCACTAAGACATTTTTTCTGTTAGCGTACAAATGTAGTAGTTGACCTTCCAAAAGGAAGTCATTTACATACAATTTATTTTATCACAGAGCTTAACAAGTTGAAGATTCATAAATCTGAATAATATACGAAAACATTAAGCGCATGCAAAATGTTATCAATTAACAGTGAATGTATATATATACAAATAGATTCAGTAATCTTAGCAGATTGTGCCTTCAGTCCAACATAAAACTGCCGACTTTGTCTGTTATTACACATTTACTGTCCATTCCTGATGTCCTTACATTTTTAATTATATAACGAGATATCAATGGCCTCCAAGTGCTCCCCAGTTGGTTCATAGTAAGCATATTGCAGATGAGTACCTGTGCTTCTCTTGAAGATTCCTGTGAAAAAAATTACGTTTCAGAAAATTATACTGCATCATAATCTTTAACATGAAATTCAGAATAACTTGGTGTCATACTGACAGACAGACAGACAGACGAAGTCATTGTAAAGGGGATATGACTTGTTGAGATATATCTTGTCTTATCAGGGGATATATTTCAAGTAGCATGACGCTTTGTTGATATGATATTATCAAATTCTATTCCTATCTACATGTATACCTTTACATACATTTCTCCTATCATCTTGAACATCATGTATAAAACAGACTTCAAGAACACTCTGCTGAAGGATTTACTTTTGAATTTAAACAGTATGTATGTTTGAAATGTTATGCGCTAACTTTGAATTTAAACAGTATGTATGTTTGAAATGTTATGCGCTAACTTTAATACAACCACTACATGTATGTAACACTTCTATCTAACATTGTATATGTAGGGCAAATGATACAAACTTGTACAACAATATTCCATCGATCTCAACCGTCTTCCATTTAAGAAATAACAACTAGCTAGCCGTGGTTTATTGTCCAGTAATTCCAGGAGTCGCATGAACCAATCAAATTATCACAGAACCACGAAGCAGCGAGGTGATAATTTTATTGGTTCATGTGACGAGTGGAATTACTGGAAAATGAATCACGGCTAGCTAGTTGTTATTTCTATTCTAATACAGCATTAGAAAACAACGTATGTCATAGACTTGATTCTGATTAATGGACACATACCATGATCTCCGACCATCCTTTCCAGTCTGTAGGTGTGGAAGTTGAGACACTCAGCACTGATGTATCGTCCAAAGACTTCTGTGTTTCTTATAGATGGGGTAATGACTCGGTACTTCCTTCTGAGGACACTGGCATTTGGCATGTAATAACCAGACTGGAAATAGAAAAAAGTGTCACTCTATCATTCATGATTCGATCACAAATATTGGTAATTAACTATTATTATGATGTATTAGTATCAAATCATTTGACATTTAACTTGTTTCATATCAATGATTCAGAATTAAAGGCAGGAATGTTTCTGAAATACCCACTTTAATAAAAATAATACATCTACCAGAAAAAAAATTGTTTCACCGGTTACTCAAATTTCACTGTAATGTGTAAATTGTCTCCAAAATTGGAATGCCTGTGCAACTGTTTTGTGAAATATTGTTCAAAATCCATGAAGAAGTTAAGCCATGACAAAATCTAACATTTCTTTTCATTGTGGATATGAACTTTGATTAGGAAAAGCAAATAATAAATAAACATCCATTAGCAGAAAAAGAAGTTAAGGCTCAGACAAGACAAGCATTTCTTTTAGCTGCGAACTTGACCTTGAAAATATGACCTTGGTTCAAGGTCATGACACAACCTTGTGACTCTGTGAAATATTAAAAATCCATAACAGTTTAAAAAGGTATAGCCTTAACTTGATTGACGGAAAAACAGACAGATAGAGGGTGATTCCTGTATATAAAGCTCTCAAACTTGAGGAGAGGGAAGGAGCAAAAAATATGTAAAACATGAGGCCCTTGCTCACCTAAAAACTACGTTAACTAAGCATATCAAACAAGAAGTTTGTCAAAGGAAAAAACTTGACATCAGAGAGGAACCAAAAATAACAGCACTTCAGTTATGGAAAAGAAGTGAGTTTACGATGGACGGACGACAGAAGGGGCACGCTATGAGTATGACAATAGCTCACTTGAGCTAAATTGTGAATTTCTTTTCAAAATTACTGAAGTAATTTGAACTTTAAATGTAGATCACAAGCAATTCACATCACTTCGATATCAAGCTTGAATGAGTTATTCTCAAACTTTGATATTCTTACTTTTTATGCTTATACACAAAAATACCTACTGCAAATTTCTGAATGAGATCAATCCAGTCTCTGGGTGGGGAAACTCGTTTTCTATCAAGTTTCATGACATAGCAGGCTTGCATCTGGTAGTCCACAATGGCTGAATAATTCTGAAAATATGATATACAGGTCAAAATAAAAATAAACTAATTCAATTGAAATTCAAAATTAAATGAAACTTTGGTCTAAGTGAGCAAAACATCTCAAATATTGGTATGTTTATTTGCATTTCATGTCAATGTAAACAGGAACATAATCTTTTTATAAATACATGCGATAAAATAACACTTTAAAAAATGCAATATTTTCTATATACATGTAACTTTCTGTAGCAAAATGTTGGAACCGTTTTTCTTTTCAGTCTGACATGTTCATGTAAAGCATTGCATCTCATAGTAATATTTCAACTACCTAGTTAGGGTTTCCCTATCTATGAACATGTGAAAGCTAAGTTCCTGCTTCCTTTTAAAATGGCTATTATAAATAGCAGATTACAAAGGCCTCCAAATCTTACCTTCTCGAAATCGTGAAGGATCATTGTGTCTCTGAAGTCTCTGAAGGATGGCATGTGAATTTTCTCGATTTTATCATCAATGACTTGCACGTCCTCTTGCATGTTGTACCTCTTTGGTTTGACCTTGACAGCGTGTTTCTGAGGGTCTACCTTGGCTTTGTCGTTCTGGGCCATGGCATGTGGAGTTCCGTTATCTGTTAGATCTTTCTGTTCCTCATCAAACAATGCCGTAAAACCACATCTTCCTCTGTATATCTATCAACAAAAGAAGAAATTAAGGAAGAAATATCAATGGAAGATTAGAAGTTTTCAAAGGTAAAAGTACAAGAGACTGGTCATCATCCTTCTTTCATCCTAACTTTACACCAAAATAAAGTATTTGACATACTATCTATAAACGTGAATATTTCTAGGAAAGATAACTCTTATTCACAGACAGATTAATACAACTTGTCACAATTTTGAGACTTAGATAGGGGAATCTCATTAAAGGACAAACTCAAAGATTTGAAATCAGCCGCAAGGCTAAGCAAAGTTGTGAATGTTTTACATCTTTGACATGAAGGTTGTCTGATAGTATTACTAATGTTACTTGGCAGCTTCATAAGTACATGTACCAGCTAATCTTTAGAAAGTTTTGGTTTGTTGCACTACCAGATCTATGATTCCTATGTAACATGCATATCATACATGGTTAACACTAGATCAGTAGATGTGCATGTACTCCATAAACGCCCCTGTATTAATTTATATTGTAAATCCATTTCGCATTTCAAAGTCAAGGGGCAATGACTGAGTGACTCTGGTTATTACAGTTAGACAATATGCACATCTTCATGTACATGTTTTGATCTAACTTCACAGTATTTATAATTTCAGTGAAATTATTGATGGTTTAAAAAATAGTTGCAAAGCCAAGATATGGGAATGGATACAAAATTATCATCCTCTTGCCATAAACTGTTAAACATTCCTATACCAGATTATTCCATAATTTGTTTCTTCCCCTTACCTTATGAGACAAGCGTCTGTAGAGAAGTACCCCTCCTGTTATTCCTGCAGCAAGTACCAGTAATGCCACAAGAATCAGGAAGATGTTAAGCCATATCTTAGACCTCCTCCTCCTGATGGCTAGTTCTATCTCCACAGGTACAGCTCTGGCCTCTACTTCAGACTCATCCTATAGTTTTAACATACATGTACATTGATAGATAAAATATACTGCTACTTGGATACATAGAGGCTTTGTAACTTTTGTGGTAAGACATACATGTATTTGAAGTTGACATTAAAGATTCAACAGAGATCCTTTGCAATACTGTAAAGTTTTTTTTTCTTGCAAAATTATAAAAAGCAAAATAACTGCATGAACACAATTGTTTTTTAAGCAAAACAGTACAATATTGCTCAATCATATCTCTGATAAATGAAACAAAGGAATCTATACTTAAGGATTAAGGTTGTATGAGTAAAATGTATCCTTTTTTATTCCATGGGTTAAAATCGGGCCACAGTGGAACATTGGAAGTAAGTTGTGATTCTATTATGACATCCAGTGAAAACCAAGTATCAAAAAATAAATTTTAAAATAGTTTTTGTTATGATATGTGTGTACCAATGGATGAAATGAAAACTTTTATACTTTATAACGACTACAGAATGATACATCTTATCAAATTGAAGGGCTTGAAAAAAGCTGCGGTATCACTTAAACAAAGTCTGTTTGAATTCCAAATATAGATAAGATACCATGAACAACATGAAGTGTTAACTTCCGTAGCTACATCTCATTTACACTGATGACATTGATATGTGATGCAAGTTAATGACGATCACATGCAAGGAGAACTTCCTGCTTTATATAAAGAGATCATCTTTGCATAGTGACATATTTTTTCAGACTTTAATCTTTGTATATTGTTGATTATTTTACAACAGACACTTACATCTTTGCTTATTGATGATGCTTTATTGAACATACCAAAAATCATGTCCAATGGGAATAAGTTTATCTAAGCCATATCTTAGAGTCAAACAGCTCAAATTCAACCTGATCCAAATGCAATTTCACCTTGACTTTCTTGAGATGTGTCTATTTTTACCAATACCGATATATATCAAATACTTCAAACAGAGGATAAAATTTTGAGCACAAATCGGATGGTAATGAAAGGGGCCCCACTGAAATAACAAAATCATCATTAACCAATGTGCACAGTCATTTTCATGACATTGCATGATCTATAATCCTGTGGACTTGTGTATCATAAACATGATAAATAAATTGACGTATAACAATGACTCACTCTAATACTTTGTACTAAGTTATATACAATCATGTACTGTAATACTTTGTTTATAATGATGCCTACAGTCAATTTACGGTATACTACACTGTATGCTGTGTTAATACTGGCAGATGTCCAATTATTTCCTGAAACTTAACTTCCTTATCAAACATTCAGTGTCATGGGAAAGCTCAAACATGCTAAGTTCATATATAACATAAAACAAGCATCAACACTTGTTGAGCTTGTGTGAAACATTGGTAGTTACTGGGCCTGTAGCACAAGAAAATTTAGGAATCCAGCTAAAATTTTAGTAGCCCAAATATTTCCTTGCTGACAAATACATTGTAGTAATCATAAACCCTAAATGGCTGATTACTATTAGTTAGCAAGGAAAGATTTGGGCTCCTAAAATTTTAGCTGGATTCCCAAATTTTCCTATACCACGGGCCTAGCTGGCAACCAATGTTGAAGCTCCCTTCAAAGCATCAGCTTTTCATTAATGTTCACTTTAATAATCTGTTAAAAGGAATCTTCCAGTGAAATATCCATAATTAAAGCCTTGCAGTTCAAGAGATATACAGTAGCCAATTTAATTTTTAGGTGAATTCAGGTCAAAGTTCACGGTCAAGGTCACATTTTCAAATGAAAGATTTCTTAATTCATTACCTGATGTGAAATATGAAAGCCATATGTAGCTTACATTTTAAAAGATACAACCAAGGTTAATGTTTTTGAAAAGAAGATCACATTTAAGGCCTCAGAGCAGTCGGATCATCTCACCCTTTATTTGTACTAGACAGTATGTCCAACACTATCTTTATCTACTGTATCCTATCAGACATCGCAAATCAGACATAAGATAACAGACATTCTACTGTATTGTATCAGACATCGCACATCAGACATAAGACATCAATAATGATGATCAATTATCCTATTGTATCAGACATCACGCATCAGACATCCTATCCTATCGTATCGTATCGTATTAGACATAATGTATCAGACATCACGCATCAGCCATCCTATCATATCATATCAGACATAATGTATCAGACATCACGCATCAGACATCCTATCATATCGTATCAGACCTATTGTATCAGACATCGTGAATCAGACATCCTATCGTATCGTATCAGACATCACGCATCATACATCCTATCCTATCACACATCAGATGTAACTTGTAAGAAATCAGACATTTTATTGTATTGTATCTGACATTGCGCATCAGACATCCTATCGTATCGAATCAGGCATTGCACATCAGACATCCTATCGTATCGCATCAAACATTGCATATCAGACATCCTAATGTATTGTATCAGACATCATGCATCAGACAGTACGCATGACACATCAGACATAACTCATCAGCTATCCTATCATTATATTGTATCAGACATTTGTATCAGACATGGTATTAGACATATGATATCCTATCCTGCAAAAGATCCTTGCAAAATAAAAAAAAGATTACTTTTAGATTATCATTATCAAATAACTCTTGGTTGTTAAAAGATATGCTAAACTTAGCACAATTCTAAAACAACAAGATATGAATAAATGATTAAACAATATCAATTTTCTTTAGATTGCTTGATAAAAGACAATTAGTAGATATAAAGGAGCAGGTTCGGGAACATGGAAAATCGGCAAATTTTAGAATGTTTTAGATTTCAATTGTATTTCCTATCAAGGAAGTTAAATGTGTGGCTGTTTCAAATACCAAATAAATATTTTAATTTACGTGTAATTCACCGAAAGATATGGCTTCAAAATTGGCTGAAAGACATAAAATGCTGAAAAATTGGAAGAAATTGGCATAGTTCTGGTCAAAATTTAAGAAAATAAGTAGGGCGCAAGCCCTCACCCAAAATAATTTTTATATAAAAAGTTAAATTTGCAATCTATCTTTTAATTGATCAACATAAAATTTATGTTGGGTGAGGGTTGGCACCTATACATACTAATTTTAAAGATTTATGCAAAAATATGACAATTTTCCTTCATTTTCTGTCATGCAGAGCAAATGATGTCAAAATGTGACATCATAACTAATGCAAGTGACATTTTGACAATGAAAAATATTTACTTTCTACATCGGCAGGTATTTGAGAAAAACATAAGAGATACTGAATCATAATTTTCATGAAATTATTTTTTCTGAAAAATTTAGGGCCAATTTTGGCCGTTAGTGAACCTACCCCTTTATGTTGTCTGATAGGATGTCTGATTCAGTGTCTGATAAGTTGTCTGATACTGTAATTTGTAAAATAGAATGTCTGATCTGATCAGATATCTGATATGATAGGATGTCTAATAGAATGATGTCTTGATGTTTAATAGGATATGCTAGAATTCAATAGCATCAGCAGATCATATATCGAACATCGCGTATCATGCTCTATCAGATCCTATTGTATCGCATCCTATCACGCATCGTGACAAAGATAGTGATTGACATACATGTACTGTAAGAGTATTATAAGACCAATATGTTACTATGGTGTACCGGTAATGATTTACATCAAATCATTGTCAATATAAAAGTAAACAGGCCCTTCTTCAATATTCAAAATACTCCAACTTTAGTTACAATGTAATAATATTGTACATGTAAATAAGTCATTTTGTCCCTTACAATCTAAAATCGGAACTTGTCTTTCATAATAAATTATGACAACTGTCTATCGAGCTCACTTTGGAAATCCTAAAATTGAAGTTTTATCTGATTTGTCAGAGTAATTTTAATTTCCAATCTAGATTCATATTGGGGGATAGATCTCGACCTCTTATAACATGTATAACTAATGGTGTGTTGTAACTTGTATGTCAGTACGACCAATACCATGCTCACGGTGAAAAATACAGATGTTCAGCTTGACGTGATTATTATTCTCCATACTGGAGACTCAATGTTAAACACTGGCAACATCACGCTAAAATTAATATCGAAAAACTCCCAATCTGAAACTTTTTTATGTCACTTTGAGTTTGATCCTAGTTTGCACAAATAAATTACACCATCACTGGCATGACTTACGAGAGTTCATCTTTTTAGATATGCAATGATACATAATCTGACGATATGATACGTATCATGATACATCATTCACGATATGATACGTATCATGATACTTTAGTTTGATGTACATGTATCAAAATGATTTGAAGAAAAAATTTCTTGTACCTCTCAATTGAAGAAAAAAAGCAATTTCACATTATCATTTTGATTATGTTTTTTTTAAAGCCTTCAGTTTCATGTTACTGTGATTGTGATATATGGTATCAAATTTCTTTCCACATCATTAGGGTCAAGGTAGGATCTGTGAGCAGTGATAATATACAATGTTGAAAATGCATGTACCTTTGATAAAAAATCAATCCATGGCCAAGGTTTAATCTGTAGGTTGCAGTATAAGTGATACATGTATCTGTTCCCCTTAAATGAATTGGACGTTGGAAATTTAAACATTTAACATGATGATTTCTCATAAGTTGTGTACGTAGGAAGTATATCTGCGAAAAGTATCGAAAATACAGTGCTTTCTATGCATCATCTTTGTCTGATTTGTTGCCAACGAAATACAGTCAAATCATCCGATTTAAACAAGCCTTGACTACAGGCACTGTCATGTACCATCAAGTTGTTTTGAAGTTTACCTTTTTCGGTGATTCAAATCATCCTCCGAGGTCTTTGAAAAGCGATACCCAGTTGTATCGCAATTACTGCAAATTTTCATAAATCATTTCACTTTCACCCTCTCCCACAATTATTTGATATAAAAAGTGGGATAAAGGATCTGACAGTGAACTCATGTGTATCCAACATTGACTTCCTCTGTCACAAAAAGATTTGTTATGTTTACCCACTACGTTCTTTGCAAAAACTATCATTAAGAGGGAATATAGTCTATTGTACTTAACTACTGTACAAAAAAAAATAATAAAGTACATGAAATAAAACATCCTTGTTCTGAAATTACACAACTCTGAACTCAGCTGATCAGACCATTGTCATTGGGCGGGTCATCCCGCTTCATTCTCGTAGATTACCTGAACTTCTGCCAATAACTTCTTTTCTAAGATCTGCTTTTCTGTTTTCTGTGGATTATTTGCTTTGTAGATCGTCATTTTCTCTGTTAATCAGTCTGAAATACTCAACCCTGCTGAGACTAAAAACACGAAATGGCGTCGAATATAAATATTATGTGACGTCATTTCCCGTATTCAGCAGCTCGATTTACTCAAATGGACAGAAAGTACATGTATGACACGATATGCCCAAACGTACATTAAGAGAGCTTAAAACTACAGAAAATCCACATCTTAATAACAAGTCAACAGGTGATAGATCTTATAGAAAAACCCAACAAAACTAAACTCAAAATAAAAAAAAAAAGTAAAAAGGATTCTTCTGCTAAAAGACCAAACAAGATGTAGATCTATATCTATATCATTTAATTTCCATTGTCATTTTCAAGAAACGAAGATTCTGATTGGCTGAGAAATTCTGTTGATACATCGATCAACACAATTTTTCACGGAAGTCTATTTATAGCACTACTGTATTTTTAGAACTGGGGGTTCCCTCAGACACGAATGAACTCGTTGCTGAAAATACAATTTGTTGATGTTTGCTTATCATTTCTAGGGTACCATTTCTTTTCTACTTACTCAAAAATTAACAGTGCATGTAGAATTTGCTCAAACTGGTCCTTATTCCAAAGATATCGAGAGACGATCGTTCGCTGTTTGAATCATGGCGGCTGCCATAACTTGTTTTGGCAGACGTATGACTGCAAAACCTTCCGACTTACGAAATATAGTGCGGTGATTGATTGTTTTTAGATCAAAGAAAACAGCCTGTTTTCCATAATTAAATGATAAGAAATGAATCTTATATTTTTTCTGTTGATGCAGGTATCACCCGAAAAATTGGACAGAAAACTTTTGCATCAACGCGCTACGCGCATTGATGCAGTTTTCTGTCCAATTTTTCGGGTGATACCTGCATCAACAGAAAAAATATAAGATTCATCACTTGCGAGGCTTGAATGGCCGAGCCGAGTGGGGAAGCATACGGAGAAATAATGCCACTCTGACATCGCGTCACAGATTTGAAATTACTATTGTTGTATATGGGCATCACTGTAACGAAGATTGTTAAACGGTTGGCGGGCAATGGATGTGATACTCCGCTGTTTTCTGAAGAAGTTGATGTAAAAAACTTTATTAAATTCGCGGTTCCCACACGAGTTGAAAATGAGTAAGATTCCGCCAATAGGCTGTAAAGTAATTTCATAGGAAGACAGCATGGTTTGGCGAGTTTTGGCAACTTCAATGTCCGTTTTCTTAGGTTTCTAGTGTAATAATTTGTGTTCCAGGCATCGCGACTGAAAGTTTTTAAAACAAATACATGAAGTCAGGTATCTTCGTTTTTTTTTTTTGTTTTTTTTTTTTTCGGAAAACTGATTTTGGCGGTTCCCACGTATTTTAAAACTTCCTTCTTTCTACGAAATTTCCTCTATTTTCTAGTATAAAATCGTTATATTTTCTTATAGAATTGAAAATAGGTAATGAATCATCGTTACATAACAAATTGAAAATGATAAGAATAACAGAAATTAAAAATAAAACGAAGATATGGGAGGGGGTTTCCTCCCTCCCAATGGTGTTTTTTTTTTGGGGGGGGGGGGGGGGGGGGCATCTGAAGTGTATTTGAACCGAAAGAAAAGAAAACAATAAGTAGTATATTAAATTTTTTTTTGACATTTTCTGATGCTGTATTGTTTTTTTCACAGCATGCAGAAGTCAACATGTTCAGGATTTCCTTAGGAAATTGGCAAATCAAGAAAAGTTTAGAAAGGGCATGGAGGTCAGCCCATGGAGGGTGTCCAGTGGTAATTTACGAAAAGCAAGAAAAAAACCCGCATTTTTGCAAATTCCGGGCGTGACCTGACCCCACCCCTAACCATCACTCTAGATCCGCGTTTGTTAATTTTTGTAAGGTAAAGAAAATAAGTAAATGGTAAACCTTGACAAACAAGAGATAACTGGTGCCCCCTCCCCCCCCCCCCCCCCCCCCATTCGCTGTGCACATCGTCCAGGTAGAAAGATTTAATTATTTATTGGCAATTGATTTTAAATATAAAGAAAAACATACATTTTTGACTCGTTTTAAAATTCTTGGAGGATGCGGTCCAAATCTGGCCAAAACAATTTTAATCATTAGTTCACTTTTAAAAAAAGATTGATCATGACCTCAAATTTAAAACTATATGAAAAAAAGTCAATTCTATGGAAGGTTATATCAAAGATTTTGTAAAGAAATACGTGTGTTTTATTTTGGAAAATTTATTCAAATCGGTATTTTTTTCTGGGATGTTTTGAGGATATTTCTGACTAATTTCATAGATTTATAACGGTAACAGGTAGTTAAAATAAAATGCTTCCAAAAGCATTTCATAAGTGCCCCTTCTTTGGGCACTGCAAGGGGAGGGGGGCACGTGCCCCCCCCCCCCCCTGGATCCGCCACTGAATGCATGTACTCACATACAAGTAGGCGTACTTCAACCAATACCAGTGAATTTCTAAAAACGGTTAATAACTTTTTAATTCAGTCTTTTACCTATGACATTAAAGCGCAAAAGGGTTATATTCTCTTGCCATCAAAATGTTGTCAAACAAAACTCACTCACAGAGCCCGAGCTTAAAAGGCGTGTCATTCGTACTTTTTGCATAAATCAGCTAGCTGTATAAGGAATAAACGAGTCTCACCCAACACGGTATTGCGCATGTGCGAGCGCAATGCATGCTAAAATAAAAAATAAGAGTGTAAGGCACACGAACAGGTCTGTAAGGATTCTTGTAATTTGAATTTTCTAATCTTGACATTTGACCTCTGACTTTCTCTCTGAAGGGAAAAGATACTTAGCTTCTGACTTTAATTTAACTTACAGATACATAAACGAATCGATGTGTTGTCCATCAATAATCCAAAATTCGCGGATGACCTCAGCAGTATCTATCATTCGGAGCTTGAAGTCAAAGAAACTACAGAGACAAATAATTCGGCATCCTATTTGGACATAATGTTGTCCTACGACACTGATGGTCACATGAACACCTCACTCTATGACAAACGTGACGACTTCAATCTTTCCTTTTCTGAGTAGCAACATCCCTTCATCGCCTGCTTATGGCGTGTTCATATCTCAGTTGATACGCTATGCCAGAGCAAGTACCAAATATACGGATTTTGTTCTGAGAGCTAGGCGTCTTTCAGATAAGCTTCTCAGTCAGGGATATGTTTGTGACCGACTTACATCGTCACTGAGGAAGTTCTACGGTCGATATGGGGAACTCGTCATACACTATGATGTCCCGCTCTCCAGAATGGTTGATGATATTCTGGCATGGACCATTTAAACCATCCAACAAAAGATTGTACTCTATGTCTTCCGAAACGGAAGTAACCGGCCGATGTGACAGTTCTACCGAATTGAAGCGGCGGGTGTTGCATGCAAGCAGGAGATGCTTACTCTTCCTGGGCACCTGGTCTCACTCCTATATCGGGAGTTCGCTTCTTTTCATATGGTGGAGGTTTTTGTTTGTTTGCTTTGGTTCCTGTTTTGTCCCGATTGTGTATGCCTTCGGTTTCTGAATTATCGATTTTGTGCTGTATACAGGGATATGGTCATTATCCATATTTGTCATTTAAATTTAAGCAGGCCTATCCCTTTTGTCATAAGAAATAAGTGTAAGAAGTTTGGTCAAGATCCAATCAAAACTGCACCCTCTAGACTATATACATGTACATGTAAAAGGATTTTGTGATATAAACCTTAGTGACCTTAAATCTCGTCCGTGTTCTCTTGGCAAATAAAATGTTTGAAATTTGGTCAAGATTCAAATAAAACTGTGCCATTTAGAAGGATTTTAACCATTTCCAAATTTGTTACCTTGACCTTCAAGTCTTTGATTTGAGACCTTAAAGTTTAATTGTTCTCAAAAGAAATGAGTAAGAAGTTTGGTAAAGATCCAATCACAACCGTGGTTTGTCTTCTATAATGGTGGTTAAACTCACATTTAAAATTGATAGGGTTCATGAATGGTCTTTTTGGCGATTCAACATTCTTTGTATCTTCTATTGTGTTCAAAAGATTTCATATATTGTCAACCATGACCTTGACCTTGACATCAGAAGGGACAGTCTTATCCCTGTGACAAACATTTTTTTAAGATTTGATGCTTTTTCACTGTTGATATTGTCTTCTGCTGTGTTCACAAGAATTCCTACATTGTCCTCAACAAGATTTTCAAGAGAGACCACATATAGCCCTGTCCTCTTTGGTTCAAGAGATAAAGCTAAGATTGTGTTAGTTTTTTTTTTGCGCACATGGTACAAACAAGTGGGATACAATATCAGTTGTTATCTAGACATACGTTTTGTACATACTGGTGAACTAAAATCGATAGTGTTCATGCTTTGCCTGTGATGAATATTTGTTTGGTTTGATGATTTCACACTGTTTAGCATTTAGTTTCTATTGCATTGTGCTCATTTCCCATATTTTTCACAATGACTTTAAAATCAATAGAGTTGATCTTTTCCTTCGGACAACCTTCTAAAAGAAGTTGACATCTGACAATTCTAAAATGTTCACTTTGTCCGCTTTATTGAAAATCTTTAAACTTGGCCCAAACTTTATGACAATGTTACGAACAGTTACACCCACAGCAGAAATTTTACAAAAATATACACCACCAAAAACATATTCTTAGGCAGCTTCATAAAGCAGTCACATTGCTCAACCTCTGCCGAGGATGATTTTAAATAATCACTATAGACATGTGTTTACAAGAACAAATATTCCTAAGTAAGGTCATGTGTAATATAACAAGCGTCACCCCTGAAAGTATAGAAATATTTCAGCTTTTGTGGATATCTGTCCATGACCTTTCACCTCAAAATCAAATAGGATACTCTTGATGTGTGAAATATCATCATTGCAGGTCAAGAGATACAGAAATTATACCTTTGAAATGCATTTGTTTAGGAAGAAAGATGGACAATTAAAGCTAATGATACCTGTAGACCCCTTGGACTTTACTTTCAACTGTGGTGAAAGAATAATTAGATGTATCACAAGGTGCATTGTATTTGCTAGGGAGATAGTATACAAACTATAGCAAGAGACTATCATGATAGATTTATTCTACACAAAAGGATAAAATGCCACACATTATGAGAGTCTGTATGCTCCATTCCAAACATGTGCAACAAAGAAATATGTTACTTCAAAGCATACAGTTTTCTTTACAATCAAGGTCAAGTTTAACAATGCAAACTACACTTCAAAAGAACTGTTAACAATTTTGATCTTACATACATATTTTCCTTTGTGTTGTTAAAGCACATACACATACATGTACAAATCCACATTACTTACCGGTAATATATGAAAGATTTTTTTTTCATACATTTAGCATGCAGTAAAGTTAATGTTCATAAAAAATTATTCTCTTATGTAAAAAGAGAAATGAAAAAAAATTAATAGAATATATCCAACATATAAGATGAGAAATATTTAATGTCTTCAAGATTTGAAGTCTACAATTGTGAAAATAAACATACATTTAATATACAATGACCCAAACATATTTGAAATTCAATATCACAATACAAAACAATCTTAGAGCTATTTTTTTTTACACTAAAATGATTAATTGTCTTAAATTATCTCTAATCTTTAATTTTAAGGCAGAAAATAAATTGAATTTATTTGATAAGCTCAACAATGTTCTTAGATGTTGAAAAAAATATGTTGTCTTTTCTCAAAGAGAAGTATTCTGATAAGGTAATCATACTTGCATGTACATGTGTACATGTACAAATATCTTATATCATAGAAGTACCGATTTAGAGAGAGAAAAGAAATGACAGAAACTTAGCATAGAAAACTTGTAGGAAGTATTTTTATGTATTAAGGGTAAAGCATTGGCTTTATAGAATAAAAAAATACTGTATAACCAGAAATTTTCGTGAAATACTAATTTTCGCTATATTCACGAGTGATCTGGAATTGCGAAAATTAAAAATTAATTCCCGCAAAATTTGTCTTTGATAAGGTATATCATAAATCTAATCATATATTAAGTTACAATTTGCTCTTATTGTGCATGTGCAATTCTTCACTTTATCCTGAATAAACGTAAGAAAAGTGAATGGAGTGTATTCTCATATAGAACAAACTAAAATGTCAATAATGAAAGGTACAAAACAGTATCATTATGTGTTTATATTTGTTTGTAATTTAGGAATCGTGAAAAATTGTACGTGCAAAATAAAGACACCCTTTACCATAAAATCGCGAAATTTGAAACTCACGAAATTTTCTGGTTATACGGTATACTTATATACATGTAAGATAAAAGCCAGGTCTTACCATTACAAAATTCAACTTTGTTAATAATATTGAATGTACATTGTATTTCAAAACAGTTCACTATTGTAAATAGTTCACTTAAGTTAAACTCTCAGAAACATACAATGTAATACAATAAGTATAAATATATTATATCTTAAAATATTCTGTATTTTTCTATAGTAAAATGTTTCCTATTTAATAGGACATTAAATGATTGTAGATGTATAACATTAAGAACAATGATTATGTATAGCACAGCATCCCCTCACCCGGTACCTACAACCCTCTACAACTGATCTCAAGCTTTCTAACTGTATATCTGTCGAATTATATAACCAAAGGGAACGACGATTCATATCATTCATGTACAAGTCCATAACTTTGACCTTGAAAAACCATAGTATACATAGACTAATCTACTTTGGAATCAATATAACTTGAACCTTTTGT
Organism: Pinctada fucata; assembly: GCA_028142955.1. Taxonomy (NCBI): domain Eukaryota; kingdom Metazoa; phylum Mollusca; class Bivalvia; order Pterioida; family Pteriidae; genus Pinctada; species Pinctada fucata. The sequence goes on from AP027105.1 coordinate 56,187,642, forward strand.
GCACATCAACGTAGATGTGACATTGTTACTAAATTCTTGTGAGTAGTGAAGCGGTGTTGTGAAGGGATAAATAAGTTCTACATACTACAGGTAAATGTTAATGCCTTTATAAAAAGCACATCCCATTAATTCTTTATGATCTCAAATGCTAAAGATGTTACATTCTGCATTTCCAACTAAATCCATTCAAATATCATATTGGCCAACATGTTTGGTGAAAATTAAAAAAAAATCTTGAATCTTCCCATCCTAGAGTAGATGGAGTTACAGAGCAAGGCGTAATATTGAAAATACACAAATAATATATATCCATGTGCCGTGACTCAACTTAAACTTATAATGCAGGGAATTCCTTTGAGCATCTTATCTCAACATTCTGATCATTGATCAATTTTAACTGAAATCCATCCATGCATTTAGAAGTCATGAATTCAAGTTTACATTTGGATTCCATTATTTCTCAAGACAATTCTGTTGTGAATAAAGTAACAATTTGTAACCGGAGTACTTCAAATACTGAAAAGTGGTACTCTTCTATACTTCAACAAACAGTGTCTACAAATGTCTGACAAGTGATAAAATACCTGTATCCTCAATCTTTACAGCAAGATCACTACTTTCCTTTTCATAGAAAATCATTTAAAAACTTACTTAAGTCTGTAAATGTAAAGCTTAGATAAACTACATGTAAGTGAAAAATATTTCCACTTAGAGCTAACATAAAAAAACTTTATTCAATAGATATATTTATCTGAAGTAGCCCTTTACTGACAAGAAGCTTGTGATATAAAAACTGTCAAAATTACACAATTTCATTATTGTATTTCTCTTCATCAATATGATACTTTATATTGATTTGACAGCATTAAAGATCATAAAATAACAATCCAAGGAATGCTTGTGTCACCTGTGAAGCGGCTTATTTTTAAAAAGTGGATCAAATATGTAGGTAAAGTCACTTGGTTCAAAATGATTGGTATCAGTAGGAAAGTCTTGTCAAATGAAATTCACATGTGAGAAATCAAACCTCTTCCTCAACGTTTAAAAGATATGGTCAATCTAAAATAATTTTAATAAAAGAGGGTCAATCATCTAGGTCAAGGTCACTATGTAAAAAATTTTGGTAACAACAGAAAGGTCTCATTTGAAATAATTGTGAGAAATATTAAAGCAGTATCACAAATCAAAAGATAAAGCCAGTCTTTATTTCTTTGAAAGGTAGGTCAAATATCTAAGTCAAGGTCACAAAGTCAAAAATTATGGTTTGTTTAGCAAGGTCTTGTTACAAGGAATACACATGTGAAATATCAAAGCCCTATCACTTACCAATCAAACGATAAAGCCAATCTTAACTTTTTTGAAAAGTAGGTCAAATATCTAGGTCAAGGTCATGAGGTAAAACATAGGGTAATCAAAGATTACATAGCTTGCCTATACAGGTTTTTGTCAGAAACCAGGTTAAAATTTTTGAAAAGTAGGCCATAGTCCAAGGTCAAGGTCACTAGGTCAAAGGTCATGGCCTCAAATGAAAGGTCTCGTCACAAGGTATCTACATGTGAAATATCAAAGCCCTACCCTTTATAGTTCAAGAGATATAGGTTAAAGTTTTGTCTACAGATGACCACAATGACGCCACCGCCGAGGGTATGGCATTAGCTCTCTGGAATTTTTTGTCCCGGCAAGCTAAAAATTATGGTGTATTTAGAAAAGTTTTGTTACAAGGAATACACATGTGAAATATCAAAGCCCTATCACTTCCCAAACAAAAGATATAGCCAATCTTAAGTTTTTGAAAAAGTAGGTCAAAAATCTAGGTCAAGGTCACTAGGTAAAAATTATGGTATGTGTAAGAAAGGTCTTTTCACAAGGTATACACATGTGAAATATCAAAGCTCTATCACTTGTCAATCAAAAGTTATGAACTGTGACACCCTAAGTGTGACAGACAGACAGAAGGACGGATGGACGGACAAAGTGATCCACGGACAAAGTGATCCCAAGTGTCGCTATGCTTCGCAGGCGACACAAAAACTCTTCAAATGGAAGAATCCATTTATTTGATCTTTTAATAAAGATGTACCTAACATGTCAATAATTCATTCTACTCAATGAATACATCCCCATACATGATGAACAATGACAAACAATACATTATAAACTGAAAATACAGAATATACATGTATGTAAAGTGTATGGAATACAAGCCCTCTTTAGGTATTTTTCTACCAACCTTCAAGACGAAGTAAAAACTTTTAAAACCTATTTCAAACTAATATCTAGCTTGGTATGATAATACTATATAATACTATATATCTATATTAAAATCTATTTCAAACTAGTATCTAGCTTTGGTATTATACATGTAAAACAATGTACTATATATCCATATATCTATTCTATTGTTTTTTTTATTGTATTCTATTATTACAGATAAACCCGTCTCCTATAAGTTATATTGTTAAAATGGATACAACCAATTATATACTTCGTTTTTCTATCAGCTCTACACAAAAGACTAAAGACATATTGAATGGTAAATAACATTAAAATCCACATATTACAAGAACATTTTCTGTGACACTCTATGACTTCAAAGTATATAATGATGAATATGTAAAGGTGATTTAACATGCAAGGTGTTTTACACAATACAATCTAGTTTCACATGAAAAATAAACTCTCCAAACATTGTTAATTCAGAAAAAAGAACAACAATAAGTGAAAATGCTATTTTCAATGATCGCAAGCAAGCGGTGAAACACTTTTGTTTTCTTTCACTGCAAATTTTTCTATGACAAGTAATTCCACAAGTAGCCTAAGTGTTTGTTTTCCTAGACTTCAGTTCTTCCAGGACCAGTTTTTCGGCTAAGTGTTTGTTTTCCTGGACTTCAGTTCTTCCAGGACCAGTTTTTCGGCTAGGAGTCGATCTTCTTGCTCCTGTTTTCTCTTATGATTTAGGCTTTCTGTTGCCTTTTTCTGGGCCTCTAATGCCATGTGTATATCAACCAGATTCTACAATGTAGATGAAATCATCTTGTTTCAATTAAACCTGAAGAATATCTTATATACAACCTGTGAGCTTTACATACCAGTATGTGAAAATTTCATACCAATCACATAGCCTTATTTCATTTGATTTTTTTCAGAATTGACTCCAAATTTTGGAAATTAAACTGAGAAATTGCATTTGAGTGAGATCTTTAGTGCTTAAATTTACTCCATTAGCTTAATTGCAAAGAGAAATTTCTTTAATCATACCATATCTTTAGATGCTGAAGCCAAAATTTCAAAGCTGCTCCATGCTCCAGGTGGTCGCAGTAAGTTCGACTCGAGCTCGCGAGCATGTGGGACTGTATCAACAAGGGTTGTCTCAGCTTGAGAATTGGATACGTCTCTCTTCAGTGAATTCTAGTGTAAATGAACAATACATTATTACTTTCTATGTGACAAAAACACATGAAAATAATCTACATTGTATCATCAGGTAGTATGCCATTTATAACGTAGTAAACTTTAGCCTAATCCCATTTCGAATTATGGAAATAAAATATGTTTAAACTAAGGTTATAAAGCATTTGAATAAAGAACACATAGTTCCTTGAAAGAATGTTCTCTGAGTAAATATAAATTAAGCAGTCTTCCTGTATTAGATTTTGATGACAAAGTGAGAAATATAATATGAATATGATACAATATTTTATACATGTATATTTGTATACATTACCAAAGATATCTGGAGTTCCACTGCCTGGAGCTCACATGCTAACATTTCATCCTCTGATGCTGCATGCCTAGCCTGCTTCTCGAGACGAGCTAACTCTTTCTGAACACAGTTTTGTAAACTTGAGTTTGCAGAGCTGAAATAAAAACAAGAGGTTAAAGTGAAACATGAATGCCCATGTTGGCCTCTTAATTCCCATATCATATTTACATCAATTGGCCCATTTCAATTTTTCATTAACATAAGGTATGAGAAACTAATCATGAATTACATGGTAGATAAGGATGGTAAATCCATTCTATTGCACCATTTTTTTTTCTTAATATAGGAAGGGACAATGTCCTATGATATTTTTTTAAGTTAAGATCCACAGCTTTGCTGTTTCAAACGTCATACATGTATGTACGTAACTTCCCAATCATGTATTTTAGTAATTTTTGTACTCACCTCTTTGGTAGCATGTAGGAGGATTTACTCTCGTGTGTAGACACAATAGGTCCCCTGTTGAGCACCTCATTCCAGCTTGATTTCACAAGGTTAGGCGACTCCGAGGCAGAAGGCTGGGGCCTGGATGAGGGAGTTATAGCTGTAACAGGGGTCACCTGCTTTATCACCTATAAATGAAAATATGTTACATAGCTATGCCAGTACAATGTCATATGCTTATCTGAAGACTTTTGAATAAGCAACCAATGACCAGGAATGTTCTACTTCATATTGGATGAACGATAATCATGTGAAATAAGTAAAGTGTATGTTCGATAATCTGTGAAAGAAACACATCAGACAGTTTGAAAATCCTTTGCTAAATAGACTACATATGTGTATCGATACCTTAAAAGCCAGTCATAAACAATATGCTTAGAGCAGATCAATTCTTTCTAAGGTACACAAAATCAAATGCTGAAAAAGAATGCTATGTACATACTTCATCTACCATTAAGACAAGGATTTTTCAGATTTATGATCATCATAAAAGATTATAAGCTTTACATGTACCTCATCGGCCACAGCTTGTATTGGTTCTCCTTGTCTGCCCTTTGTCTTAGTTGTACGCGATATAGGTCCAAACCGGGATACAGTTGGTGAATCAGAGAATGGTATATACGTCTCCTCATCAGTTTTGTCCGACTCCATGGAAAATGACCTTAAATAAATGTTCATATTTAGTCACTTTTGTAGACATTCTTCGTTATCTTCTCAAAAATACTGTAACAGCGTTTTTATTTTGAAGCCCTTTCTAACTTTTATTGGATAGTGCAGAATATAATATAATAACAATGTTAGCTATTACTTACATAAATGATATTCCCGATCAAACCTTGAAGTAACAAATTTATGAAGATATCTGATATTAATCAAAGAATCCTTTAAAGTCTGATATGTCAAGAGGGTATAAATTAACCATTAGACACGTGTGTGGTTTGGTTTGATAGGTGTGTGGTTCTATCAATATTGACATTTTCATCTTGAATCAGATTTTACAGGAAATCAGTGACATGGTGTAATGTAATGTGTAGCTATGCTTCTAACTTATGGTATCTGTTATGACTGGTATAGGCCTGAGTACCATGTTCTTTAGTATAGGATATCAGACATACATTATACATACCTTCCATACATATCTCTACTGTAGCTATGCTTCTTACTTATGGTATCTGATATGACTGGTATAGGCCAGAGTACCATGTTCTGTAGTGTGGGATATCAGACATACATTATACATACCTTCCATACATATCTCTACTGTAGCTATGCTTGGTACCTGATATGACTGGTATAGGCCAGAGTACCATGTTCTGTAGTGTAGGATATCAGACATACATTATACATACCTTCCATACATATCTCTGCTGTAGCTATGCTTGGTATCTGATATGACTGGTATAGGCCAGAGTACCATGTTCTGTAGTGTGGGATATCAGACATACATTATACATACCTTCCATACATATCTCTACTGTAGCTATGCTTGGTATCTGTTATGACTGGTATAGGCCAGAGTACCATGTTCTGTAGTGTGGGATATCAGACATACATTATACATACCTTCCATACATATCTCTGCTGTAGCTATGCTTGGTATCTGATATGACTGGTATAGGCCAGAGTACCATGTTCTGTAGTGTAGGATATCAGTGAAATAAATTATACATACCTTCCATAAATATCTCTGCTGTAGCTATGCTTGGTATCTGTTATGACTGGTATAGGCCTGAGTACCATGTTCTGTAGTGTAGCTGTTGGTAGAGGACGGCTGGATGGCGTGACAGCTGTAACAGGCTTTACCTGCTTCACGACCTATACAATCAATGTCAAAAATACATGAGGTATAGAGAGACTAACTTTCAAAGCACTTCATCATAACTTTCAGACCACTTCATTATAACTTTCAGATCACTTCATTATAACTTTCAGATCACTTCATTATAACGTTCAGACCACTTCATTATAACGTTCAGACCACTTCATTATAACTTTCAGATCACTTCATTATAATGTTCAGACCACTTCAGTATCACTTTCAGATCACTTCATTATAATGTTCAGACTTCTTCAGAAAAATGTTAAGATTATTTCATAATAATATTCAGATCAATTCACTATCATGTTGATATCACTTCAATTTAACTGTCAGACTACTTCATTATAATGTTCACAGCCACTAACAAATCACTACATCATAAGAGTAAATGATATTTATGTAAAGTTAAAATGATAGTGAGAGAACTGTACGGAATATATTTTTCAGAAAAAAAGTTTGAAAGGAGCTGTTAAGATAAGGGCCGTATTTAGCCCTGAATCTCGTGACTTATTTCTTCCGCATGGCGAATCGCATACAGAAATACATGAATCATTATTGAAATATAATGTATTTGCAGACCTTTTACATGTTTTACATTATGTTAAGGAACTCTTAAGGCTGTAAAATTAAGGTCGAAAGAGGTAGGGGTGCTCGGATAGAAAATCCGATAATATCGACAAAAAACGTATAAATGTTTTAATATTTTATCTAAAATGGATAAATATAAGCTAAAGGACATCAAATATGTCTACATTGTGTATCAGAAATAGATTTCGAACGTTCTACCTCCTTTAACCGGTAAATAATAAAATCCGGAACTTAAAATACGGTCTTATTCTTCATTCAATGGCTACAATGTAAGCCTTTTAGCGCGAAATACACATTGACGGAGAAATGAACATCACTCTTGCTTATTTCGTTTCTAATTCTTGTATCTTTCATTCAATCATATTGAGTACACAATGTTTGATGGATTAAAGAGGAAAAATAGTCAAATGTGCTATATTTAATGGTCAAAAAGATCGATTCTTATAAAATGCACCCCCCTTTCCATTTTTAGTTTTTCGTCTCTGGGGTAGTGTTCCCCCCGGAGATACAGAACCCCACTTTGCAAAAAAATGTGTATCATGGATACACATCTCCAGTAAAAGTGGCTTTCTGTATATCCGGGGGGAACAATGTTCAATAAAACTTTTCCGTTTTCTATTGATTTCTATGAGAAAAAGATAAGTTTTGATCCAAAAATTAGCATTATTATGCAAAACAGATAAAAAATAATTTCATATTCTGATGGGATGCCGTATAGGTATACATTTTACCAAAAAAGGTTTTTGAAATTTCAATTTTCAAAATTCCACTTTTCAGGGCTGATTTTACGCCTTATCTTAACAGCTCCTTTGAAAAAGACAACGAAGATATACTTCATCTGCTACAGCTTGAATAGCCTGTCCTTCAGTTTTCTTCACAACTCTTGAAATTGGTCCAAACTTTGACACAAATGGAGCATCGGAGAAAGGTATAATAGATTCATCAATTCCACTTGGACTTATGGAGGGCATCCTGTAAACGAAGTAAAGCGAAGTAAAACATTAAGGTCATACAGTTGTTAGAAAGAAGTCATACTAAAGTGACATACAGTAAAGGAGTCCATAATCTTGTGCAGAAGCTCAAAGATAACAGACTTGTTTTCAAATTGTGTGAACATAGCACTATTTGGAAAAAGAGAAATCTCTAGTGACTCCATTTTAAGATTCGTGAGAAGTTGTCTACATGTAAGATAACATTTTGCTTTTTGTAAAATTTGCCTCCGAATCAAAGAGGAGTAACTCTTGCAAATTGTGCAAAGTTAATGATGAGAGAGTCATGTGTAAAATCGCAGGTAAATGATTTACAGTCTGTTTGTTTAGAACATTCATAACTTGACTAAAGTATGGTACTCCTCATTGTATCAAAGACAAGATAACTTGCATCATCCATTCATTAAAAGACAACTCTACCTCCACTTTTTATTGGTTGTTTTGGTCTGTCGTTGATTATACTGTAGATGAGACTGGACCTCAGTGGCTATCTCATCTCGTCTCTCTATGGGCTCTGGGTTGTCAGGTATGTCCTTCAGCCAGTTTAACATGAATTCTGTGCTGTCTGAACTTGACTAAACATTGAGTAGAATCTAACATGATTATTTTTTAAGTCTTTAATTATATACTTTTAATATTTTGCTTGAAGAAACAATGAATTTTAGATTTCTGTCATCTATAATGATACTAAAAAGAAACAATGTATGGAGTAAACTGTTTGTACTTTACATACCTCATTCCATACTTCAGTACCATCCACCACCATGTCCTTTGCCGAGGCTTGGACTTCACTGACTGTTGTATAGTTGACTGAGGGGCTACCATCAGCACTGGACCAACTGATGTAATCTGTGTCCCAACCTATGGAAGTATAGGCTTAATCCTAATCTACTGAACATCCCTAGGATTTTACTTTCTTACAAAAACTTTTACCTGAGGCAACAGTGTTTATACATGTAATATTATTAGCAGTAATTTGTCAATACCTTACAATGAAAAGATAAAAAGTGTGGATGACTGTAGCTGGAGTTTTGCTCTCTGAGATTTGATTGAAGTATAAAAACTTAAAGCTCCATTCTACCCTACCTAAACAATTGAGAAAGTTATGTAAAATGATAGCCAGGAAAAAAGTGTCAGCAGTCAACAAAATGAAGTTCTGTTTGATAAAGTCACAAGCATGCAGAGAAATGTACACATGTACCTTCTGATGTATAATTCTTGTGGAAAAGGAATCAGGTAATATTTCTACCTACTCAAAGTGGACCAAACAATGAATTAATGAGTATTTTCACAATGCATAATTATTTCCCATTTGAGACTGTCTCTGACCTAAAACCATTATGATATTATGACATTGTTATTATACAGTCATTCACCATACTTTAAGGATGGTTTCTATAGCATTTGATGAATGCTACAATTACTACAAGTCTACCTTCCCAAAGGGGCAGCAATTAAGATTATTTAAATCTACATAATGTGAAAGATGTGTTAGTGTGTACCTGACTTGGGAAGGGCACCTGCTCCTTCATGTTTACTGGTATCTGTAGGCCATCCTGTAGGTGAGAGGTCCCTGGGATCCTGGAAATCAAAGTCATTATCAAGGCTGGTGGGTGAATCAAGCTGGCCACTGTACGCCTCTATCACTCTGTCTTGTCCTAGCTGTTTCAGTATGGCATTTCTCCTGCTGTGAAGATTCTGCAGCACCGATGTCTGGAAGAAAATGTGGAATATCCTCTGAGAAAGAATCACTTTGGTTAGTTAAGGAGGAATTGAAATAGTTTACTATCACCTCTAGAAGATGTACTTAAGTTAATTTTTCTTTAATGAAAAAAATGAAAGATTTGTAATTAGGATCCATATAAATTAAACTTGTGCAGAAACTATCTTTTTATTCAGAAATACAATGAACAATCAATTTCAGTTTGATAAATTACACTGGAATTTGACAATTTGAAATAAATTTTCATTTCTTAAAGCAATTTTTTCTCTTCTTTGTGATAGTGAACTATCTATCAGAATAATTTTATGAATCAATCTTTATTCTAATGTTTTATTGATATATGTACAAATAAACCACTACTATGCCAGAACTTCATGCCTTTAATATTGCCTCACAGCATTCTTGTGATAAAAGCTGCTTTCAGTTCTTTTATTTTGACAGTGGTTTAAACACTTTCTACATTTGCTTGAAGGCTATATGCTTTCTGGATACCACTAAAAATTCAATTTAGAATATTTTTTTGGTGATAAATTGATGAAGTTAAAGCTAGAAAAACTGACAAGTCATGAAGAACCGTAGAGTATGGCATTTCATCTGATGACTAGTCAAATAGGGCAAGCTTAGACAATGTTTGTAACACATCTTATCAGTGTTTTCTGTTTCCAATATATATATCCTCGAGGCAGAAAAAATTTGAGAGTAAAAGAATATTTCCAATGAATAATCGAAAAAATCAGAAGGGTTTCAAAAATAATGATTTTCATAAACAGAGAACCTATATTCAAGGTTTCTTGTCATGGAAGCACAAAAAATAATGTTAGGAGTAAATTTTGTGGGAATGAAATATGCATCAAAAGACAAATTCAATTATTTATAGTATATATTATTAAATACACTGTACAAAGTCATATTTAATCTCTGTGTATACAAAATAGCTCAATGTAGAATGTCTGTGTGCAGATTAAGTCCTGGGATTTCTAATAGACAAAAACTTTGATTTTTTAAAAAATAAACTTGCTAATTCTATCATTGTAGTATAATTGAATTTTATGAAATGCCATTTTTAATGTTTCTGTCCATCAATGTACAAACAAAATTGATGAGCAAACAAATCATGATCTGCTGAATGGATTTACATACATGAAGTTTGTGCATCGGTTTTTGTTCATATATGGAAAAAAGAAAAATTAAGACAATCAACTTCAAAAGTGTTAAACAAGGAAAATGATACAATGTTTTGTCAAATAATAATAGTTGTGTTATCATAAAGTATAATAAATACATTACCTTTTTTCTGGCTCTTTAATACATCAATCTTCAGTGCAAGTTACAAAAAAAATTCTCTTCATGTTTTCTTCATCACTTCAACATCTTGAGGGATAACATTAATTACAGTTCTTTACAAGACTAGCCATTTTAAAATTTTCGTACAAAGCCTGTTTTCCCAAAGATATAATTCTTAAATTTCATCCATGCATAATTGTCTTCTTGACAAAATAAGGAAACAACTTTTATAGTTTTTTTTCAATTGAAGTTTGAATACATCTGACATCTATATTTAAAATTTAAGAGGCAAGACTCCTGGAATTCCAAAGACTTTATGATAACCATATGAAATTTTAGTATTTGTGACGATTAATAATTTTATGAAGGAAAATTAGTAGGTTCATGATGAAAATCAATATTTTTGATAATTTGAAAAACTGTGTAAAAATGCTGGAAACTTGTTGCTAAAAACAGCACATTTGTAAAGGAAATACAAAAAGTTTTGAAATGCCCTCATTTGATTTTCATTTTAGTTATCTTTGTTAATGTACAATAAAACAGGTTAGAAACTTGTATAAATCTAGAATTTAATAAAGTTTTACCATAGGTACCAACTTCACCGATCAATTAAAATTTTCTCAATTTTACATAAAAATAACAAAAAATCATCCAAGTTTAGGTAAAAATTTCACAGATACTGAATATCAACGGTTTTTCCAAACATACAGTAACATATGTGCTCCTAGGGAAGACTTTTCAAAATATTGAAGAAAAAGTAACTGAATATGTCCGTGCTCATATAAGAGAGAATAAATGCTCACAAATAGTGCTATTTTGTGGTTTTCTTGAAAAAGTGTAAGAGCAGTAAAATTTGCCTTATTTTGGGTGGAATTTAAACAATTTATGATTTTTGGTATCTATCAGCTTTACCTTTTAAAACTGTTTATATCAATAATATTCCATACATAAACAAAATTCATGGTTTATTACTTACACATGAGAAATCAGACCACTTAAAATCATAGTGTAATCAAAGATTACAAAGCTCACCTCATGGCAGCATTCTATCATGGCAGCAAACAGAAAGTAGTCAAAGATTACACAGTTTTGAATTTGAAAACCTGTCCTACTGAGAACCAACAAAAATGATACCACACAAAATCAAAACAGGAAAGGAAAGTAGAGTATTTCATTTATTGACCAAAATTTGCATGAAAGGGTGTACTCTATTGATACCCAAATCTCCCTAACATATGCACTCAAGCGGAAAATATAGATCATGGCCTACATTTGAACGTAGATTTGTGATCTACTCATAAAGATGCATGAACTGTGCAAGTTAAATGGCCTTCCTAGCACTTAAAATGGAGAAATAAAACTTCTTAACATTGATACCCAAATCTTCCTAACATGTGCACTCAAGTGGAAAATATACGCTATGACCTACATTTGAACGTACATTTGTGATCTACTCTTAAAGACGCATCATCTGTGCAAGTTTGAACTTCCTAGCATTTATAATAGAAAAATAAAACTTCTTAACATACTAGTGTGGACGCGGACGAAGACGACAGGGTGATAGCATAAGCTCCCTCTCACTTCATGAGGTGAGCTAAAAAGTACCTCCATCTCAATTTTTATAGAAATTACCGCAAAGCATTTTCTTAAGCATACTTCATTCAGTTTAGATTTAATGTGAATATGGCCTTTCTTCGATATTAATGCGCCGTTCTTAGCAACGGTTGCAGTCACGCGCAAATCTGGCTTGGCCGCCCTACTGCTTACAATGTGAAAAGAACCGTTGCAGATGGTGTGAATATGACCTTTATTACAATGTGAACGGAACCTTAGCAGGACATGTGAATATGACCTTTCTTACCATGTGAACTGAACCTTAAGAGATAATGTGAACATGACTTTTTAATCAAGTGAACTGAACCCTGACAGATAATGTGAATATGTCCCTTCTTTAGATAACCATTGAGTCCTGGCAGATCATATGAACTTCCTGACCAAGAGAACTGAACCCTAGCAGATCATGTGAACATGACCTTTCTTACTTGTGAACTGAGCCCTAGTAGATCATGTGAATGACTTTCCTTACTTCTGAGCTGAACTCTAGCAGATCATGTGAATGTGACTTTTCTTATGATGTGAACTATGCCTTAGTATACAATAAAAACATGACCTTTCATACTTATGAACTGAGCCCTAAGTGAATATCTTTCTTGCGATGTGAACTGAGCTCTTTAAAGATCATGTTATCTTTCTTGAGACATAGCAAATTATGTGAATATGACCCTTTTTTATCATGTGAACTGAGCCTTAGTATACAATAACTAGAAGTCTCTGATGAGAATGAAGCTCTCCTGGTTGTTAAATTAAATTCATCAAAGTGACACAACCATTTTTCACGACTCAAGGGTCAGGGGCTCAAAAAATATGTCAGATGCACAAGCATAACAAGACGTGATTCTGAATATAATGCAATATTCTCTTTATCAATTACTCTTTCTAAGCATTGGTGTTCACAAAATTACATAGAGTTGTATAGCAGAAATTGACCACACCCATTTCCCAAGACCATAGAGGTCAGGGCCTAAAACGAATTACCAAATGCATAGTTAAACCACATACCTAATACATATGTATTTTGCAAAAAGAATTTATAGTCTATCAATTATGCATTCTGAGAATTGGTGTTCACAAGATTGCAAAATTATATAGGAGAAAATGACCACACCCATTTATTAAGACCCTGGGGGTCTGAATCTCAAACAAAATATCAGGTGCACAATTAGACCATAGACCCATCATGTTGCAAAAAGAATTGGCAAAAAGAATTAACTTTCCATCATTTATACTATCTGAGAAATGGTAACCCAATACATAGTTAAATATGAGAAGATGCCCACTTCCAGTTCTACTTTCCTGGGGATAAGAGGCTCAAACAAAATAACAGGTACACAACTAGAGCAAAGACCATTAATTATTTCAAAAAGAATGAACTTTCTAACATTTACACTTTCTGATAAATGGTAACCACAAGATTACATAGAGTTATATAGGAATAAATGACCACATCCATTTTCTAAGACCCTGGGGGTCAGGAGCTCAAACCAAGTATAAGGTGCACATCTAGATCATAGACTTTTGATATTGAAAAAAGAATGAACTTTCTATTATTTATACTTTCTTAGAAATTCTGACCACAAGATACAGTTATTTAGGAGAAAATGACCACACCCAATATCTAAGACCCTGGAGTCAGGGACTCAAATGAAATATCAGGTGCACAAGTACACCACAGATCCATCATGATGCAAAAAGAATTATCTTTCTATCGTTTATACTTTCTGAGAAATGGTGGTCACAAGGTTACACAGAGTTTTATATGAGAAAATGACTACACCCATTTTCTAAGACCCTGGGGGTCAGAGACTCAAATAAAATATCAGGTGCACAACTTGAATATTATAAGACCCATCATGATGCAAAAAGAATTAACTTTCTATCATTAATACTTTCTTAGAACTGGTGATCACAAGATTACATAGAGTATATAGGAAGAAATGACCACACCCATTTTCTATGACCCTGGGGTACGGGTGGGGGGGGGGGGCAGCCCAGCTCAAACAAAATATCAGGTGCACAACTAGACCATACATCCATCATATTGCAAAAAGAATTAACTTTCCATCACCAAAACTTTCTGAGGACTTGAAACTAGAAGAAATGTTTCAGGGAAGCCGGACACAGGACAATCAAATAAGCTCGACTGGTCTTTGACCAGTAGAGCTAAAAACATGACCTTTCATACTTATGAACTAAGACATATGTGAATATGGCCTTTCTGGCTTGTGAACTGAGCCCCAGCAGATCATGTGAATTTGCCTTTTTTATCATGTGAACTGAGCCTTAGTATACTATAGAACATGACCTTTTTTGACTATGCCAACTGAACCCTGGCAGACTGGAAAATTACTTTCTGACAAGGTGAACACAACCATGTTCATCATTATATCAGATAAGGGCATTTCATTGGATCATATTGAATTCATACAAACTATGAATATACAATAACATATCAGATATTAATTTTATGCATCTGAATATGAGAACTATTCAAATTTGGTTTATACACAATCTCCCTTTTTCTGATAGTGAAAGAGAGAGATCTGCATTCTTTGAGAACTTCAAAGTTGATACGTCCGTTCAAATCAATCAAGAGAGATATTCTTGATGACTAGAAGCTTTGAAACAACACATAAAATAATATACCTCAATTTTCTAACAATTTATAGACAGTGACCTTAAGCAATCTGAAATTGCCATTTTAACTTCTTACTGACAAACAAAACGATATAAACAAATAATTTGTCTGTCAAAGATATGTGTTTGGAAGTCTTATAGTCCTTCCCTTTCACAAACATCATAAAGAATAATTATGTTTCCATATGTTAACAGCATCATGCAATTCATCTAAGATTTATGACTAAAAATAATACTTAAGACACAATGTGTCATGCAATAATCTTTACCACGTAATATCTCCTCAATCAAGTATTATGGCGTTCTTATTTTACATTCTGTTGCTGAAAAGTCTATTTTGCTTATTCCATTTAATTAGAACCATCGATTATTTGTACGTCTTTTGTATCTTCCAGACGTGGCATTTTCCGTTTATTCTTGTACATTTACAGCCCTGATCTAAAAATCAAATAAATATCCTGTTTTCAAAGTTATTTACTATTACTCTATCAAAGTATTTTCTCTTAAAATAATTTATGTTTAAAAATACATTTGTAAGTATTTTTAGCTGTAATTGGAAATTTGTATCAAATCACACTCTATCAATTCGCCTTGATGAGAATATGTCTGGTAATTCCAAATTGATCAGAATGCAGCTCTCTGACAACCAAGTTGAAATACTTTTAATTTCTATTAATCAAATGTACACGCAAAAACTTCAGATTTGTGTTTAAAAAATCTTGCTAGACATTTTCTTATCCAAATTACGACATAAAATACGTTAAATTAACTACAAGAATTGAGGAGATATCACTGTATGTGACAAAAATGTCACTTATCACCAAGTAAAAAATATAGTCACTACCAATAATATATCTGAATCAGATACATATACATACTTTCTAAAGTTATCTCCTTAAAGACATGATAGTAAAGATGTGGCATACATTTACACATGTAAATAACCAATACATAATTGAGACTGGCTGAATCTAAACATATCACTTTAATATTCACTTTCATCTCTTAAATAAATGAATTTTGGAAACAAGAGTATTCACAAAAAATGTTCAATATCCTGAACAAAGAAATAACATTGTATTAACGATATGTAAACAAAACAGAATACAGAATATTCCATATTTTGAAATAATATTATGCTAATTTTCACAATTAAATATGTCAACCAGTCTCAAACAATGAATTCACTGAATTCACTTATAACCAATTCATTACAATAATGTTACAATGTTGAATTCTCAATGTAGAATTATGGTTACTCTTTTTGTACAATGCTATCTTGTACTTCAATCTGCTATAGTGTCAAAGACCAGAAAGCTTGTCACAATTTTTTTTCTTTCATTATTGAGACATAAATTGTGCAAAATTTGGAGGTCCCCTATTGATCTCAGTAATGTATATATAAGGACACCATTTTTTAGGTGCAAGATGTACACAATCCATGAATTCATCAAGAGTGGAAGCTACATTTGGGGCTTATTTCCACATAAATCACTTCCACATAATTCACTTCTGAATACTAAAAATTGCAATTTTTTTCCTCTTTGCGATGTGTGTGGTTTTTTTTTTTTGTAACAAAAATACATTATTGACGTATATTTACTGTACATTTGCCAATTCATTTGTATAGAATTTACAATGTGATTATAGGAGTACATGTATAACCGCAGTTGCTTGATTTGAACTTTGACATCATATACCGGTATGTAGTAGCAGAGCCTTAGTAACAGAGTTTTAAACGTATCTAAACATTATTTAAGTGTGAAAAAATGGAATGCAAATATATATACATGTACTAATTGTCTAATTGGAATGTGATTATACTGTGATAACATACGATGGTTCCAGGAATTATTTTTATCATAATTCCTGGATCCGTTGTAGGTTATCACAGTATAATAACATTCCAAAAGACAGTTATTGTATAAGTATACTAACACATACTATTTCACAGACTGATCCATTTTTTTTTCTAACTTGTCTTGAAAGTTCAATGGCTAAAGATTTATTTAAAAAATGTGTCAGATACACACTAAAAGGTGAATTAAACAAAATGTTTTTCATAAAAAAACAAATGTCTCCCCCTCCCTCCAAGTTACTTTGACCTTGGGCCAAAATTCAAAATGATGTGAAACCTTTGAGTCATGGGCAACATCATACTAAAACATGAAAGTGATTCATTACATTGTTTGAGGTAAAGCCCAAACATGATTGGCATATACAATTTCATTATAAGCATATTTAAAGAAATTGACTTTGGTCACATGACCTTGGATATAGGTGATCTGAAACCTACACTCACTGACGAGGGTTAAGTACCTGAAACATGCATGTCTGGTCCATGCTGCAAACTTATCTGCTTTTAAATGATGCTATTGAATTTGAAGACGTTTAACATTGTATGGATCATGAGCAACAAAAAACTAAATTAGTGGTTGGATACACGGTTCAAAATATAAAGCCTAAACAATATTAGCATAGACAATTTCAGCCTGGACATGCTTAGCATATACAATTTCATTACCAAAGTAAGAAGCTACCTTAACCATGTGACCTTGGGACAATGTGATAAAAAACATTAAGTCCTTAGAAACATATACTAAAATATGAAAACAATTGTAAGAAGGGTTCAGGAGATATAGCCCAGACAATATTAGTATGTACAATTTCATTAAAAAGAACTAAATGATCTTGACCTTGGGCACATGACCTTGGGTCAAGATGATAAGAAACCCTCAAATCCTGAGCAACAGCATACTATAGTATAAGAGTGATCCAGTATATAGCCCAGACTCAATAGCATTTACAATTTCATTAAAAAATGTAATACTTGACCTTAGTCATATGACCTTGGATCAAGGAGGTGTGAAACCTTTGGGTCATCAGCACCATCATACTAAAATATGACGTGATCCGATCACGTTTCAAAAGATTCAGCCTGGACATAATACATGTAACAAATACAATTTCTTTAAAATATACTAATTGACCTTGACTTTGGTCACATGACCTTGAGTCAACGTGATGTGAAACCTTTACGTGATAAGCAACAACATACTAAAATATGATGGTGATCTGATAAATAGTTAAAAGAGACACATCCCGAATGGGATAGCATGTACAATTTCATTAAAATGTACTTAGTAACTTTGACCTTGATCAAATGACCATGGGTCCAGGTGAAACCTTTTGGTCATGACTAAATACATTCTTAAACTTGAAAGCAATCCAGTATGCGGTCCAAGGGATAAAGCCTAAACAAGAATGTATCTACAATTTCATTAAAAATGTAGTAAGTGACGTTGGCCTTGGGTCAAGGTGATGTGAAGCCTTCAGGTCATAAGCAAAAACATACTAAAATATGAGAGTGATCCGGCAAACGGTTCAAGAGATATAGCCCGGACAAGAATGTATGCACAATATCATTAAAAATGCACTAAGTGACCTTGACCTTGGTCACATGACCTTGGGTCATGGTGATGTGAAACCTTTGGGTCATAAGCAACAACATACTAAAATATGAAAGTTATCCAGCAAACGGTTCAAGGGATATAGCACAGACTGGAATGTATGTACAGTTTCATTAAAAATGCACTAAGTGACCTTGACCTTGGTCACATGACCTTGACCTTGGTCACATGACCTTGGGTCAAGAAGATGTGAAACCTACGGTTCATAAGCAACAACATACTAAAATATGAAAGTGATCCGGCAAACGGATCAAGAGATATAGCCCGGACAGGAATGTATGCATAATTTCATTAAAAATGCACTGAGTGACCTTGACCTTGGTCACATGACCTTGGGTCAAGGTGATGTGAAACCTTCAGGTCAAAAGCAACAACATACTAAAATATGAAAGTGATCCGGCAAACAGTTCAAGAGATATAGCCCGGACAGGAATGTATGCATAATTTCATTAAAAATGCACTGAGTGACCTTGACCTTGGTCACATGACCTTGGGTCAAGTTGATGTGAAACCTACGGGTCATAAGCAACAACATACTAAAATATGAAAGTGATCCGGCAAACGATTCAAGAGATATAGCCCTGACAGGAATGTATGCATAATTTCATTAAAAATGCACTAAGTGACCTTGACCTGGTCACATGACCTTGGGTCAAGTTGATGTGAAACTTTCAGGTCATAAGCAACAACATACTAAAATATGAAAGTGATCGGGCAAATGGTTCAGGAGATATAGCCCGGACACGATGTGTGACAGACGGACAGACAGACAGACAGACAGACAGACGGACGACAAAGGCAAAACCAATGTCTCCTCCCCGTTGGGGGGGAGGACATAATAAACCCTAAACCGCTCAAGACGGTATGGCTGGGTTGCAAAGAGTAAGGTATTATGCAGGGTTGTATATAGGTCTGGGACGATACTGCACCCAGCCGATCCGATACGTATCACAATACCTGATATCCGATACGATACGTATCACGATACTAAGTTAATTCAAAAAACCTCAAAAAGCTATTTGATAGTATTTAAAGTCATCATATAAGTAGCTTTTTTTTATTCAATATGTTGTATCGATACTTGGATCGCGAAAAAAATATTGCGATGCATCGATGATTCGGAGTATTGTCCCAGCCCTAGTTGTATACATGTAGCTTGTAAAGATGTAACCATAATACTGCATTGAAAAGTATACATATTTTGCCATGCTTAAACAAGCTCCACCATTGCACAGTGGTTTAGAAGTGTTTATTGTATAAATACTTTACTCAGTGATGGTATAGGATGAAATTCTCATATAGCCATCGATATTCAGAACCAAAGTGTTTACTTGTAAAACAAAAGCCGATTTGATAAATTTTCTTTAGTAAAGGATCAAACAAATGAGATCCAGTGAATAGATAAGACTCCATCTTGAAGATGTTTATGCTTATGCTGAAATATAATGACGCAATGTAAGTTATATTTCATCTGAAAAACAGTAATTAATCTAAATCCCATTAATAAAATATTCCAAAGCAATTTTTGCAATGATGGTTGAAAATTCAAGCATGACTCACTTTTAGATCATACATATTAAATGCCTATCAAAATACTATTCAATCATACAAAATATGAACAAACTATACAACTGTACTTAACAATTTATAGTTTCAACTATATAGCTACAGTAATACTTTAAATCTAGTAATTGTTAAACAAGGAATGTCAAGGATGAAAACTATGCATATCCACCCATACATCAAATTGTCAAGATAAGTAATATACTGACTTACTAGTTACCCTATAAACGATCAAGAAAGACCAAACAAGAAGACTGATCATTGAGACAACACAGCTTGCCTGTTAGGTATTTGCTTGTAAATAGCAAAATCTAGAAACTTCTCAAAGTCCATGGACTATAGGTAAAAAGTCGGGGTACCAAATGAAAGCTTGGGTCATGAAAATCTACATGTGAAAACCTTAATTCCTGTAATTCAAGAGACATGGCCCAGCTTAAGTGTTTTAAGGCCTGGTCACACTGCGCTATACAGCTTGATCACGGCCATAGCACGTCAAAAAAAGGTCTCCCATGAAGCAGACGTAGTTGGTTGCTTTAAAGACGCTCTACAAACGATTTGTAGACGTGGTAGGACGAGGTAAAAAATCTGAACGGTGTTGGACGTGAAAATAAAAGAAAAGAAGAAAGTTTTGAACTGCTCAAACATATATTCTGCGGACAACCACGGACGATGTACATGGTATAGCTGTGCAACACGCGAAACACACGTGATGATCCGTGTTCCAGCAGTGATAAAAACTTGGAGGAGACGCGGTAAGACGCGAAAGCTGCAGTGTGACCAGGGCTTTAACCAAAATGCGGATGCAAATGAGACAACTAAAGCTCTTTGAAAGTTTGCCCTCTCGAGCTATGAAATATGTTGTTGTTCATTCTCTGACTCAAGCAGGTCAGGAATATAACATTATTGGGTAACCTTGGGATCAAATCCTGATTGAAACAACAATAAAAGATGAAGTGGGGGGTTGGGCCTTAGTGTTCTCTGATTTTGTTATTTCAATGCCGTTTTGTTATGCATTGCTAAAATTTGCAATCTTGACCAAAATACAGAACATATAACACTGAAAAACATTAACAACAGAAAGTACATGTGCATGATAACTTGGTCTGCTTAGCTAAAATATTACTGTATAACCAGATATTTTCAGAATTATTTGATTAACACAAGTTCTAAATTCATCTATGTGTTAGAGCAAAATCTCAGTGCATGCAATTAAATTTAAATAAAAATATAAAGGGGTAGGGCCACGAAGCCCCTAAAACGGCCCTGCAATTTTCCATAAAATTAAACTTGATGATAGAAACTTGATATATCACATGAAATATAATGAATGTTTCCCGCTTTTAATAAAAAGAAAATATCACGGACCGAAACACCATAGGAAGACTTATGATTTCATCAAATGACGTCATTTTGGCGTTATTGACAGAATATGGTAAAAAATGCTCCAAAATCTGGCTTTCATGGAGAAACTCGACATGGCCACATTCATCGAGAAACATAAAACTTTCATGACAAGAAGATATAATTGTTATCTTTCATTTATAAATTTTTCATGTTTGTCGATACATGTGGCCAATACTAATTTTAAAGAAACATGTAGGTTTTGGAGCAACTTAACAGAAAATGGCCGATTTTGGGGTTTTCACAGGGCTCATAGTTGCTGATACATGCATTATTTACAAAATCTAAACACATAATTTAATTAAGAAGTTAACAAAGTGTCAAAACACAAAAAATATGCAATCAACTAAAATGTTAAGAAACAGGGCCGATTTAGGGGTTTCGTGGCCCTACCCCTTTGTTTGGTACAAATCTGCATATTTTTCATCACATTTGTGTCTATGGATTACTGAAACTAAACTTAAAATAAGAGTCCCCTTTGACGTTGCCAGTAGGGTACGAAAAAGATTCTATGTGGTTTAATAATAAGACTGAGGGATCAATCATAAGCTCAGATTTACTCTGTCTGCATTACAAGTCAATTCTGTTGCTTTTTCCTCATGACACCGTTGCATCATGTAAGAAAACTAAACTTCCATGACAAAGCTTGATTTTTCATGTTTAGTTCAAGTATTGGATCAAACAAGAGGCCCAAGGGGGCCACATCTCTCACCTGAGTTGCAGATAAAGGATGATAGTGGACAATAGACCATTTTCGAGTTACCGATCACGTTCGGATATTATACTCCGCTTCGACATTTTGTCAAGATGCCCTACTTCCGGTTTACATTTGAGTCTAAAAATAACGTGATCACGATTAAGAAATAAACTATTTACGCAACCAAATGGCATTGTAGCGTCATAAATGTGCACCATTTACATGATTTGGGGTTGGAAAAATTCAAGCAAAAGGTATCAGTCAAAGAGGATGCTCTATGTAGAAGTTTAAAGGGGGGGGGGGGGGGGTTGGCGGTGTTTTACGAGGAGACATTTATAACAAGAAACTCTGGACACGTGTCCAGGTGTATGTGACTGAATTAATTCTTTGTGACAGTTAGACGGGGATAGACATTTGACACGACAGGTGTTTAAATGTTTGATTTTGACCTGTACATCTACCCAGTACCCCGGCAACCAGCCAACGACGTGATGCCGGGTAAAGCTTATGAAGGTGAGGGGATGGATAGGATGAAAGGGAGGGGGAGGAATGAGAAGGGAGAGAGGGGGAGGAAAGGGGCGGGAGGAGGGAGAAATGAGGGGGGAGGTAAGGGAAGGTTGAAAAGGAGGGGGAGGGGGGAGGTAAGGGTAGGTTGAAAAGGAGGGGGAGAGAGGTACCCCCTCCCCCGAAGGTGTACCCTGCTGGCGATCAAATATCATGATAGTATTGATTTACACAGTGACATTGTATCTGTGACTCGGAAAAAGATCATGCAGAATCTAAAAGAATGAAGAATGAAAAAAAAAAATGTCTGAAATAATTATCTTCTTGGACTCAGGACTGATATATTTTCCTTACCTGGCTACCCCCCCCCCCCCCCCCCCCTTTCCATCTATCGGCTTTCCCTGCCTCGTTTGTAAAATATTGATCAGGCCATGGGCGTGACTGGGGTGAACTCCGTCCCCCAGAGATTCACGAGAACAATTTTCATTTTAAAGTTTGCAGGCCAGATGTATGTATTGAAATGTATGTTCAAGGATCATGACTAAATAGATACAAAAAAGTCTATCTGTGAACACGGCAAATAAAACGTTTACTTGAAATTTGAGTCTCATAGGATTTACATTTTATTTTGGGTAAAGTTTGCACTCGCGGGATATTTCTACGCTCCCAATTTCTCAACTTCAGAGCCAGGATGAACCCCATCCTTTGAAAAATGTTTTAGATCCACGCCTTATTTTTTTATCTATATACAATTGTTTGTTTTTTTTTTTCATTATTCCAAGGTACCGTTTTCCAGATTTTTTATTTCAATTTTGAACATTTTTTTAATGCCTTCGTCAGGTGCACAGGGACACATCTTTCGTATGTTTCTTGTTTTCTCAAGTTACCAATAGCACACACTGCCATTTATCAAAATAGTTTAAACCCCCCTCCCCCCCCCCCCCAAAAAAAAACCCTGTTAGTACCGATTTTTATACTGAATTGATGCATTCAGAAGAGAAAGCGGCTTATATTACTTCAGAAATACTTAGTGTCATTAAAATCTTGGAACCTTTTATTTACTGACAATTTCTTAGGAAAAGGCAATGGCGTTAAAAAAAAGGGGGGGGGGGGGGGGGGGTTAAATCACAATTCAAACAAAAGCAGCAATTATAATAATTTCCATATTCAAAGAAAAGTAGTTTTTCAATTTTGAGTAGATTAGATTGATTTTACACCGTTGATGTCACAATATGTGATGTTGCTAAGGTAGACCGGAAGTAACCCTACTTGACGTAACTAAGCAGGTGCGTCATAGCAGTGACTAAACTGAAGGTTTATAACGGTCATTAGTTGTAACTCGAAAATGGTCTATTGAGTACTTGCTTCCTGTAAGGTTTTTTGTAATTCTGTGCAGCAGTTCCAGAGGAGAAGTAAAAAATGTGTCAGCCAATCAGAGCCTTCAGCGGCCATATTTGCTGACCGATCGGCATGAAAAACACAAACTTGGTAGAGGATAATGAGTACTTGCTTCATGTAAGGTTTTCTGTCATTTAATGAAATGCTTTGCAGCTGTTCCAGAGGACAAGTCGAAATTGCGTCAGCCAATTAGAGCCCTGGATTTTTACTGACTGATCTGCATGAAAAACACAAACTTGGTAGAGGACCTTGAGTACTTGCTTCCTGTAAGGTTTTATGAAATTTTGTCTAGTGGTTTCAGAGGAGAAGTTGAAAATGTGTCAGTCAACCAGAACCTTCGACGGCCATATTTGTTGACTAATCGGCATGAAAAGCACAAACTTGGTAGAGGACCTTGAGTGCTTGCTTCCTGTAAGGTGTCATGAAATTCACCCTTCCACAATTCCCGCTATTACATTGTTCTTGCTCCAAAAAAGCGCCAACTCTAAGTACCTCACCATTGTTACATGATAAGTAAACAATGAAATAAGACAACTTGACGGAGTATTTGACGGAGTTTTGTGGAAGGGTGAATTCTGTGCAGCAGTTGCAGAGATGTCAAAAATGCGTCAGCCAATCAGAGCCCTCAACGGCCATATTTGCTGACCGATCAGCACGAAAAAACACAAACTTGGTAGAGGACCCTGAGTACTTGCTTCCTGCAAGGTTCTATGAAATTCTGTGCAGTTCTGTGTCGAAAATGCGTCAGCCAATCAGAGCCCTCAGCGGCCATATTTGATGACAGATTGGCACAAAAAACACAAACTTGGTAGAGGACCTTGAGTACCTGCTTCCTGTAAAGTTTGGTGAAATGCTGTGCAGCAGTTAGAGAGAAGTCGAAAATATAAAAAGATAACGCCGGACAACAAACGAACAGCGCACTATGACAATAGCTAACTTGAGCTTTGCTCAGGTGAGCTAAATAAAAATTAAAGTTTACAAATTGCCCGAGTGACGCTCTAAATATCTTTGAGAATAAATTCTGAAGAAATATTTTCAAGGTTCTCTGAATCAAAATTCTTGAGAAAATGTCTGGCTATACAGTATATTGGGTAATAATAAATAAAAGCTATTCTCCATTACAAACAAAATATACATGTATATGTATAATTCGGATTGTAACAAACACCGAAAATGAAGGAATGATCTTTGATTGCAGCATGTTTCTTTCTTTTGTCAATTCAAAGAACTTCACCCACAGCTTAAAACAAGTAGTCCATAGGCAATAAATGATCATTACTGCTGGGACACTTATTGATAACATTATCAACAGAATTTACAAAATTAAGGATGAAAACGTACTATTACTTTAAAATCTCCGAGTAATTTAGAGACTATTCTCTTAAAAGGCCATTAATTCAACCATTCTTGAATGCAAGGGTAGTAAATTTTTCTATAGGCAATTGTAAGAAAAAACTTAAGAGTCCCCTCCGACTTTGCCAGTAGGGGACTGAAAATCAAAGCACTTAGGTATCATTTTCATTTGAACCATATCTATCATGCATATGGTCATTTACAGTCACCTTTCTTCATTCTGTTTCACAAGAAACCTGAAAAATGTGAATCTGCGAATTCTCAACTGGTACAGCCTGCAAAACAATGTAAGATACTTCAACCTGAGGTATTCCAAACCAAGTATTCCCCTTTGCCACCTCAATCTGACCATACACATATGCTTCTGGTATTTATTACTTATCATTTACATCTCATGGTTCTATACTGATCATTCATGAAGTACATGTACATTTAATATGAAGTATATATAGATTTGTTTTAATATTTGTCCTCTCTGCTTTCTCACATTTGAAATTGCATCAAAATTCTACAAAAACTAGAAAACTGACTGACTCAGTCATAAAGGGACTTAATGCAAGCTCATGATATTTTGGATTTACAGGACCAATTCCTGAATGCACATGAAATATGAAATCTCTACAGTAAAATATTCTTACATTTTTGAGAGAAAGCTAAAGTACAAGTACCCAATTATTTTTATTTCATTAAGTTTTATCTAGTAAACTGAACTCAAAGAATGACCTTGTATAGCTTAAGAGATTTTGTTTACTACATATATAACCTTTGGCTTTAAATTTACTGAACTCTTTAATAATTCATATACAGAAAACTTTTCAAGTAACTGAATTAGTGTCAGAGTGTTGACCCTTCAAGTTTGACCTTGACCTCCAGAAATTTTGGTCCATAAGTCATTCGTCCAAGTTCCTCTACTTATTTGACATTCTTATTTATGACCTCTGCAAGAATCATATGTTGTACATAACGCATTAAAGAGGAAAACATTCTGAGTTAATTCAAGGATTCATCAAAAGACAAAAAGACCAATAGCCAGATCTAATTCTCAATGTGTTTTCTTTTCATTCATTAATTCTTTAACCTTAAAGAGATCCTTATTAATGTTAGTTTTACTCACATGGGACTTTAAAATTCTAGAATTTGAGTTCATTACTTTAAGTGTATAACAATAGATGCATATGACTTGTCAAGTGGCAAAGAGGATCAAAATAAGATATAATACATTTGTACAAGTCCAGCTCAAGGCAGGGTGAATGAGTGAATATTTTTTTTATAAGAATAATGTAATTTTTATTCAGTTCATTTTCTCAAAAAGGAGGGAGAGACATTTCCATATCCTAAGTAAACTTGTAACATTCCGTATTTCAAAATTCATTCACCATGAATTCCGCAGACATAAGCTTGCTTTGGACAAATAAACAGATTTACTATCAAGGTTCATTATTAAATGTGTGTTTATGAAGCACTTTTATGTTTTAAAGTGTTTTTGTAGCAGACCTGCCTACCTGTTTCTTACCAAAAGTGTATTAATTTGTTCAAGAAAGTGATATGTAGGAGAGTAATGAGTTATTTGGACCATGAATTGTAATTTTATGTAAAAAGTAGTTTCCCCACTTCCATACTGTTAACAGTTATAAATTTACATTGTACAACATGGAAGTGACTCAATCAAATGGTAAACTTACAAAGAATATATGTACATGAGACTATATGTTTGCTGAAAGAACGAAAACAGTCATTCTGCTTGGAAATGTTTATGAAGTAAAATTGAGCAGCAAAATCGTCAACTATAATTCCATGTCAAAAATTATAAAATTTCCGCCAAAATCATAAAAGGAAGCAGGTCTGCTGTAGTATCATTACAAGATAATATACAAAGTGTTTATGAAGCATTGGTGCCGTTATTAAAACCAAAAATTCAAAAGGAAGCAATACTTCCATATTCAAACTACTTCAATCATATTCACTGGTAGCCTTGAGTTGGAAAATCCAGTGGACACGTTCTCATACAGAATTCCAAGAAAAATATATTGAACTTGCTACAAATCCTGTTTGCCTTTGTGTCTCACCGGTAAATGGTGGTTTCAAACTAGAAATAAATTACATGTATGTTCGTTTAAAATTGCTTCTTTCATAGCTGTTATACACTGTACACCAAAGTGCTGAACTAGAAGACAAACAGATTTCAAAATTTACCAGAAAATTTTATATAATTTTGATTCTAATGTACATGAAAGCATATATGAATATTGAACAATTCAGTAAAACAAACATTTGAGTTTATTTCTGAAGTTTGAATCCATCACTTTTACAGTTTACCGTCCCTGTTTTTTCTCATTCTAACAACTTGGTTTGGTTGATACAACAAGGGGTGTCAAGAGAACAGCCAATTTTATAGGATCAGTCTTGCAAAGCAGAGAAGACGAACATGACTGTAGGCATCAATCACAAATCATTACAATTCATTCAATGAAACAAATCGTTATAAATCATATGCTTATGATATACATTAGCAATCTAAGATGCACTTTGTACTTTGAAAAATAATTACACATGTGCATCAAATTTATATTACGCTTACTTCATAAAAACACATTCACCTACAATCTCATTCCTAAAAATGGTATTTACTGAAATATAAACAACAGAATTTTGATTTCTATAAGTTCTTGGCTAAAATGTATGTATAATGTTCCTCATTTCACAAATAAATTCCAGTCTCTGTGTAAAAGAACATAACATTTCACAAATTAAAATTCCAGAAACTGCAAACGTTGATATCTGAAATGAAAATACAGACACTGCTTCGCCTCACCTACTTTGCAAGACCGGTACATGGTTTTAAAACCAAATTTTTCATATCTTTTCTTGTGAGGTTTTTTGAGTACATCAAAGACCATTCAAACTACAAATGAAAGGGAGGTAACTCTACACATTCATCAATCTTGATCATATCATTTCTTCATTTTATGACGTATACATCATAGGTATTTCATTATATTGTATTTTCTCTCATACCCACGTATGTTCTACAGAGAAGGCCCATGAAATACAGCTGAGTGACATCTGTATCAAATATCATGTGACAGCTGTATCTCATACCACGTGACACAATTGTTTCCATTGTTTACACTATTGTGACGTCATGATTTCAGCACGCAAACCAAATAAGCTAGCGACTACATGGCAATAAAACATTGATTTTAAGATCATATTTCAATGTATTCTTGCATTATATTTTCGACAGCCTAATATTCGTAGTTTATTATTATACTATTAGAATAAACCATTTTTGCGATTAGATCAACTTTACATTTTTTCAAATTTCGTCTCTTTTCTTTCAGTTTTAACCTTGGCCCCTAGATATGAGAGAAAAATACTCTTACGTTCTTCTATGAAAGATACATCGTTTACACCCTCAGGGTCTCAAAATTTTGCAAGGGTTTTACATGATTTTGAGACCCTTTGGGTGGAACCGATATACATTGTATCTTTCATAGGAGACCATGAAAGAGTTCTAATGTATTACTCTATATACCTTTATATTCTTAAAGCATCAATCTAATCAGAGACAAGCTACTGCACAGCTTTCTATGCAATGATTTTCAATATAACAAAACAACATGAAAGTACAATAGATGGAGGAGCAAGTTATTTTTTGTTCTTTTTCATTTCAATTCTCCCCTTAAATCCATGTATACAAATTTACAGAGGGTTTGCAAAACAAAATCTCTAATATGACACTGTCATACTTCTGTATCAAATGTATATTGTAAAAGTTCATCTGCAAAAGAAAGCGCCATCCCTTTGAATTCTACAATGCTTAATTTTCTGTGTAGATAACACAAGCAAAAATTCAAAGAATGGATTTCTATTTGCAGTTGAAATCTTTTGAATTTTTTTTTTAATTTCTGTTTTAGTCTATTTATGATGCAGTGAAATTGAAATGATTTTTCTATGACCTTCTGTTACAATCTGCAAATACATGTGTGTTTTTGTCAAAATTTCAAACTGCAACAGACAAACAATGATATCAAACTTACCTTGAAAGGATGTTCAGCAACATAACCAATGTGATTGTACGAGCTTACTTTACTAAATAAAATCTTTAATGACTTTAATTTTATTCTTGTATTATTTAGCCCAACGTGTAAAACTTTCAACATTCGGACATTTACCTTAGCACAGTTCAGCATGTTTGGTTTCCCCTCTGATAATTTTATATTGACCGTGCAGTGCATACAGAATTTAGCGACGACACATAATCTTTACCTGGCTGCATGCATTCCTTAATTAGCCAAAATCTCCTCCTTACACATACTACAATTCTTCTCATTCACCAAAGAAAGCTGAACAGTTTAATCGTATTAATCAAACACAAAATCTAGAATTTGAGAATCAATCATCAGTGTTCTGACACTGCCATGAGCCTCATACTTACCGGCTGAAACAAAATGTAAAATTCTCTGTCTAGGAAACTTTACTGTTCAGCAAATCTAATCCTCTTAATGTTCAAGGTAGATGTACTTTCTTCAACACGATTAATATCGTAGTGCAATTAGTTCATTTATGAATGGTTTAATTTAGCACTGTGCGCTTGTACATGTATGTGCATTTGTAATATGCAAAACTAGTACATGTACCATAACTTCAGAAAGCATTTTTCATTTTATATTTCCATTTTCCATTTATAGATTAAACATAAATTGTTCATGCAAAATGTTAAATTTTGCCATTCTTAAACAGTCAGAAAGGTTTCTAGACAGAGAGAATACTTAAATTCTTCTTACCTGACCCTCAGATCCCAGCATTTGGATGTTTTGTAACTGTGCTTCTCTTTGCCCCTGATCATATCTGGTAGTACCTTCCGGTTGCACATTGTATTGATTTGTCTGTCCGTACGGCCATGCTTCAGCATACGGATTAAGTCCACATCTCATGTTGAACTGTTGAGGCATGAAGTTACTATTGCCATACCCTGACATCATCTGAGGCATCCCCGAATGATAAGGCATGTTGGGATATCTTTGAGGCTGCATTACAGGGAGGGACGGGTACGAGGGCATTCCTGTGGGACAATATCCAGCCCCTGTAACATAACAGATAACAAAATTTGTGTTTAATAAGAACACATAGACTGCAGATTTATTATACTATAAACTTCTTTTTTTTATGCCCCCAGAATCAAAGATTCGGGGGCATATAGTTTTTGGCCTGTCCGTCTGTTTATCTGTTTGTCCGAAAAACTTTAACATTGGACAAAACTTTTGAATGGGAAGAGATAGGGCTTTCATATTTCACATGTGTATTCCTTGTGACAAGACCTTTCCATTGATACCAAAATTTTTGACCTCGTGACCTTGACCTTGACCTTTGACCTACTTTTCAAAAACTTTAACATTGGGCATAACTTTTGAATGGTAAATGATAGGGCTTTCATATTTCACATGTGTATTCCTTGTGACAAGACCTTTCCATTGATACCAAAATTTTTGACCTCGTGACCTTGACCTTCACCTTTGACCTACTTTTCAAAAAACTTTAACATTGGGCATAACTTTTGAATGGTAAGTGATAGGGCTTTCATATTTCACATGTGTATTCCTTGTGACAAGACCTTTCCATTGATACCAAAATTTTTGACCTCGTGACCTTGACCTTTGACCTACTTTTCAAAAACTTTAACATTGGGCATAACTTTTGAATGGTAAGTGATACATGTAGGGCTTTCATATTTCACATGTGTATTCCTTGTGACAAGACCTTTCCATTGATACCAAAATTTTTGACCTTGTGACCTTGACCTTCACCTTTGACATACTTTTCAAAAAACTTTAACATTGGGCATAACTTTTGAATGGTAAGTGATAGGGCTTTCATATTTCACATGTGTATTCCTTGTGACAAGACCTTTCCATTGATACCAAAATTTTTGACCTTGTGACCTTGACCTTGACCTTTGACCTACTTTTCAAAAAACTTTAACATTGGGCATAACTTTTGAATGGGAAGTGATAGGGCTTTCATATTTCACATGTGTATTCCTTGTGACAAGACCTTTCCATTGATAACAAAATTTTTGACCTCGTGACCTTGACCTTGGACATACTTTTCAAAAACTTTAACATTGGGCATAACTTTTGAATGGTAAGTGATAGGGCTTTCATATTTCACATGTGTATTCCTTGTGACAAGACCTTTCCATTGATACCAAAATTTTTGACCTCGTGACCTTGACCTTGTCCTTTGACCTACTTTTCAAAAACTTTAACATTGGGCATAACTTTTGAATGGTAAGTGATAGGGCTTTCATATTTCGCATGCGTATTCCTTGTGACAAGACCTTTCCATTGATACCAAAATTTTTGACCTTGTGACCTTGACCTTTGACCTTTTAACCCAGTGACCTCACATACATGTACTTAACAGAAAATAGTGTTCATACTAACAAAGATGCCACCGGGGGCATTCGTGTTTCACAAACACAGGCTTTATTTGTTTTTGTTTTTTTCAAACATCAAGTTCAAGGTCACTAGATTGATATAAATAGAAAGGTATTACCACAAGAAATATTCATGAAAAATGTTAAAAGTCTATTACTAACCATTCAAAAGTTTTAAATTAACAAAATAGATGTGTCAAAATATATGTTTAAAGATTATGTTTTGATTATTTGTAGTAAGATTATCTTCATAAGAAATCCCAAAACAATACCAACCATCACCAATTGGGAAAGAATTCATGTTTGGATACATCATGTGCTGCATTCCCATCATGACAGGATTATTCAATCCCTGGGGTACAACACCTTGTGGAGTAGGCTGTTGTTGTGGTCCAACTTGTAGTCCCTGCTGAGCTGGGCCGTACATCTGCTGCATCTGACCAATGACAGACATGCCTTGACCCGCTATAGGAGTAACACCTTGACCCCCTAAAGGTGGAATACCCTGACCCCCTATAGGAGTAACCCCTTGACCCCCTAAAGGTGTCATGCCCTGGTTCCCTATGTGGGATATGCTCTGATTACCTCCAGGTGTCATACCTTGACCCCCTACAAGTTGAATATCCCGACCCCCTACATGTGCCATTCCTTGACCACCAACTTGTGGTAAACCTTGAGCCCCTGGTATACCTAGACCCCCAACACTTGGTATGCCTTGACTTCCAACTGATGGAATGCTTTGACCTCCAACTTGCTGGATGTTTTGACCCCTGATAGGAGGCATTCCTTGACCTACCACAGGTTGAATGGCTTGACCTGCTACAGAATTCATGCCTTGACCAGCTACAGGTTGTATCCTCTGACCTCCAATGACAGGAATCCCCTGATTCCCAGCTGAAGGAACTGTCTGGGTTAGGCCAGACAGTTGCATTGGTGTAACACCCTGCATTAGATTATGGATATGCTGTAGACCAGTCATTTGTGGGGTGGCCTGGGTCATTATAGACAAACCATGATTACTACCGTGGACATGAGATGGAGGGGGTGTAACTGTATCGGTCAGTTTGAGGGTCGACAGGGAGGTGGCCAATGTTGTCATTACAGTCGTGGCACTAGGAGTAACAATGGCCCTGAAAATATCAAGGGGTAACAAGTATATTTCAGTGTATCATTTCATTTACTGGTAGAACATTCAGAGACATACTGTTCATAAACACAAATGTGACCCTACCTTCATTTGGAGTCTCATTATGACCGATTATCTCTGAATTTTGATGGAATAACCATGTTGTACAAAAAAGCAAATGAACAGATGCAAGACAGAGTGTCATCAAAGTCAATTTAACTTTGAAGGTTGTGGCACTGACTATTGACAATGAAGATAAATCTAATTCACCTCGAACCATGATAAATATGTGAAAATTTCTTCTTCTTCTTTATTCTTCTTTGTTCAGTTTGTTTTTCTTTGCATATGTTGCATTTTGGAAGGTTCAAGACACACACAAAAACACACAGGTGTTAGCAGCACTAATATATACATGTATATGTATGTATACACTGTGAATTTTAGTTTCAAAAAAATAACAAAGAATTCTCAACCTGACTTCCAAGCAGTATCTATTCTGATTTTTGGTGAAAATTCAAGCACTTAGATCTTACCTAGTTTCATTTGCAACAGTATCGATCCCAGATTTAGTTGACTTGCTATGGGCAGCTGCTAATTTTTCATCAGTAGCTTTAGTGACATGCTCAAGTTCAGCCCTCTCTGATGGTGTCAGTTTTGCTGTTACACATGATAAGGCTACATTTTTACCAGCTTTACGTATCCGGGCTCTATACCTGCAAAAAAAAAAAAAAAACAATTCCTTCAAATTTACATTGTACATGGATTTTCTTATTTTCATTTTCACTTACACAAACTTATCATTCACAATGTATGCCAAATATTAAAGTTTGTGCCACAAACAAAAAAACGGAAAAACCATAGATTTTGTGCATTGCAACCTCCTGTCTGTGAAATTAGTGCATGCTAGTCACACACAAAACCCTAGATGTTGGATTCTTTCTTAATTGATACAATGCTAAATAGATCTTTTCCTAACATTAAAATACCTTTCAAGTTCCTCATGAGAATGTGCAAATGTGCAGCTTGACCCTCTTGGGCAGTGACCTTTCTGGAAGAGATCTCGACATAAACTAGTTTTATATCGCATGTTCATGGCCAGCGGTGCTTCACTCTTTCTCTGGCCATTACTCTGTACAAACTCCACTAAACCCTTCACGACAAACTTAGCTGCCTTTATCACAGCCTCAACATGTTCCCAAGACGGTGACATGGAATCTAAAAAGTACAATATTAGTACATCTAGTTGTTCTTCAAGTCATAAGACAAACATGGTACCCTACCCACCATAAATAAGTATCCAGGTAGTATAAATATATGAAGAAATTTTATGAATAGCTCATCCAAATATTTTCTCCCCTGAGCTATAAAATGCATGAACATTTTCAACATATTGTTTGCACTGTTCATCTCCATAAAAAATGGAAAAAAATATATGATTTTTTACTTATCAAAAATTTACATTTCTATGCAAAATTTGCAACAACAAAAATTATTTAACAGAAATTTAGCGAGAAAAATTACTTAATTTGATAGAAATATTATATGGCTAATCTTCAGATTTTCAAAATAATGGGACAAAAATCTCTCAGTTTTGGAAAACAAGCGGAAAGAATATGTATAATGTGAGTACTTATAAAAGGTGGGTAGTGTATACTCCAAGTCTTGGACAAAAATAATACTTTTAAAAGACATGCATGATTCTTGAAATAAGGTCTTAGACAAACATGCTACTTGTAAGTCAAGTTTCCGACAAAAATGAACGATGATGGAACATAAAACCATGAATAGCAGGAGAAAATCTTAACTTCACATACATGTTTGTTAAATCAATATGGAGGTTCCAAACATGTTACCTGGGTTTGGGTCCACAGAAGCAAGGAAATCTAGATGTGGCCTGAGCAACTGTAGATTACAGGGATCCACTGTTCTCTGGAGAGCTACCACAAGTTCATTAATACTTTGAGCAAAGGACTGAGGGGTCTGAAGCTGAAATTTTATAATTTTATAGAAATGAAGAATGGGTTTTAACAATGAAATGAATAAAATCTCAAGTAAGCATATTATCCATGTAGAAATATGCATTTTTTTTTTCATGTAAGTAAATATGAAGCTTTCAATTTGGGGTACTAAAACTTCAAAATTCAAACATTCTACTTAATATTTTTATAACTTGCTAAAACAATTTACCTCATGAAACAAATATTAAACATTGCAACGTTTAAATGCATGTCATTCAACTTGGAGAAACAAAGTGAAAATTACTCAATCTACCAAAGAATATCATCAAATCATTCTCATTACAATAAATTTACCTTATCAATGATTGACTGCATATGGGACTTGTAGGCTGTGTCCCCATATAATAAGGAGGACCATTGATCAGGGGCAATTCTCAAGCCAGATTCCATGGCTATCTGTACAATCTGGGAATCATGTTCTCGTCTCAAAGCTTCATATATTCTAAATTCCTCCTTCAATTGCATCAGAGATGATTCCTCTTCTCTCTTTGTAACCTGTATTAAAGTTATTTTGGTTAAATGTATATGAATACTGGTCTTTTCTAACCTTGGCTGCAATTTTCAAGGAAATTCAGACATCCCCACTTAAATAAATTCATCTAACAAGAAATCTACCATCTCTAACACTTTAAGAATATTAACAAAGATATCACTTAAGTTCTTATTTGCATCTTAAATTATTCATCTTCCATGAGAAATAGGTTTTGTGTATTTCAGATCTTACCTTGAAGCATGAAGCTCTGTACAAGAGTTGTACCACATGACCTATGGCTGTTTTAGATGCTTGTGGATAATGTTTCTCTAGTCTCTGTACCACAAATAACACTAGAACCTTTCTGGACAGCTGAGAACCATCCTCTAATGCTAACAGTATCAATTTTAGTACTTCCTCTTGCATAGCTGAAAAATAACGAGTGTAATCATGTATTGTGCTTTATCATATCTTCAGCAATAACATCATAATAAGACCGTGACATACAACAAGTAAAATTACTTTGAAATCAGTCAATTATATATATACGTGTATATATGAGAATGTAAGAAAAATGTTAGCAGTAATATATGGAATACTGATACGTCCGAAAGCATTTCTCTTAACATGTAATTGAAATGCATAACATCTAATCTATGCATACAAAGTTTAGTGCTGACTACTGTATACTTATGTATAGATGAAAGAACCATGTTCCAAATACATGAAATAGGACGAACACATCCATATATACAAATAAAAGGTAATCAAAATAAAATACCGTACCAGGACCTAGAAACTGACACCCTCTAGCTCGCACTGCTGCCCATAGATTTGTAGACAACTGCTGAGGATTCTGATGCTGTAATATCAGTTCTGTGACAGTTCTCTCCCCTAGTGATCTCGCTGCCCGGACAGCCCTGGAACGTCCTTCCTCTTCAACAAGTTGACAGTTTACCAGAGTGAGTAGTTTTTTCTGCATTGGTCGACTAAGGATGGCTCCCAGTGTTGGACTGGCCTGGGTTATGGAGGGGGCAGTAGTCACAGCTTGGACAGAGTTACTGTTTGAATTAGCTATGAAAAAAGAAATGCTGTACTTGAACATGATCAACTTCTAAATGATTAAATAAAGAATCAGAAATTTACCTTTGTCCAGGGCTAGGAAATGACAGTACATGTACTTGCATTCAGAAAAGTGTGTGAATAAATTATATGGATTAAGAACATACAGAAGTGTTCTTTAGAAAAAGGGGGGATTCACTTAGAAACTTATTTGAGATATGAAATGAAACCATATAATCCAGAATTTTTTTTTAATTACTCCAGACATGCATATAAACATGATCAATGTAATTTTCTGCTAATTAATCGATAAGCAACATGACCAAATTTGAGTTAAACTAGTTTTACTTGTTATAAAACCTGTATCTGAGAAACAAAACGCTTTTCTGTACAGTTTTCCTGCCTTCAAATAGCTGATCAACATGGGCATTTCTGGCAGTGGTACTGAAATGATGAAAAATGTCCCTGCTACATGTACATTTATCACGCCTCAGACAAAATTGTCACAATCTTATTGGACAAATCGTTGTCACGTGACGCTGTGAAAAAAAACGTATTCGGTCCAATTTCCATGGACGAATAATGCATGCAGTAATGGGTCTGAGGCGTGATAAATTCGTTACATAGTAAGTTAGTGACCTCATACAGAAAAATACATAGTGTGAAAAGAAAGCCCGTATCTGACTCGGCTTCGCCTTGCCCGATGAGGGTTACCTTTTCACACCATGTATTTTTCCGTATCAGGTCACTAACTTACTATGTAACTAATAGCATAATTGCAAATTATAATAAATACAAAACAAAAGATGTCCATTCTTACTCTCAGACATAGGTTTCAGGTATAAAGCCAATTCTTCAATACATTGTTTAGTTGACTGGTAGTACTGTGAGTTTTCTGCTGTTGTCAGAGCTTTCGTTTCCTCGTTATCTGGTATGGCTGCGCCCACTAGCTGTAACAAGGCATAGTTTACTGGCAGCTCTTCTACATCCTTCATAATGGGATTCTGATCAAAGGGACATTTCTTCTGCGGTAGTCGGAAAAGGCAGGTTCTACAAACGGTATGTCCACATGCCAAGCTGACAGGAAGGTAGCCCTTTTCATTGAAAATATTGTAACAAACCTGAAATGTAAAGCTCTTTATATCGTAATCACTCAGTATAATGAACATGCATTCAGGGAAAATATTAGGAAGTGGCATCCAGCAAAATAATACCACTTCAAATGACAGAATTTGCCAATTAAAAGGACTAGGTGCGCTAACCCCTCATATCGACCCTATAATTTTGACGAAAAATGCTTTTGCTAAACAAATTATTAATCATCACTTTTCGCAATGTTGAATGCTGGAGAAAATACTGCGTCATAATTTTGAGCCCTCGTAACGTCATACGTGTGACGTATGACGTCATGATCTGACATAATTTGCCCCGAATGACGCAAAACAAATGTAAAAGCATGGTATTTACACACAAAATTTCCAAATTCATCTACGCTCCAGGCCTCTCCCACGAAATTTTTCATGCAAATTAAAAGGCTGATCACAAATCCATTGATTGGTACAAAAATATTCATAGGCAAGGCCTGGAGCACTACTTGATTTCATATTTTTGTATTGAAATTTCGCTCATTTTTCATTTTTCAATGTTTTTAGACATTTTGAGCAATGTATCATTCAGTATAGGACTGGGAAATCAAAACAGGCTTTCCTGATTTGGATTCACCCTACATTTGACATTTTATAAACTAGAATATAATGGATATATGAATAACTTTGAAAATAGGGCCAAAATGGCAGGTTACCACACCTACTCCTTTCCTCTAAACATACAATTATGTGAAGACA
The DNA here is from genome assembly GCA_028142955.1 of Pinctada fucata. Lineage (NCBI taxonomy): Eukaryota > Metazoa > Mollusca > Bivalvia > Pterioida > Pteriidae > Pinctada > Pinctada fucata. The sequence continues at coordinate 56,225,853 of AP027105.1, forward strand.
GATTCATATCAAAGTGTCCAACTCGAATAATTTGTTTTAAAAACCTCATGTATTACAAATGTAAATGTATAAATAAGATAGGGCTGGGACGATACGTTTCTCGAGCGTATCGATACGTATCACGATATAGTGCCTACGAAACGATATGTATCACGATATTTCTGATGTATATTGCTATAAAGTATAATGAGGATCCAGGCTATATAGAATGAAACTCAAGTAAAACATTAAAAATAATTTGATAAAGACTATATTTTTCTAGATCCTGGAATAATCAAGATTTAAAAAATCCCAAGCAATTAAACAAACTTTTCAAACTTCGAACAATAACATCACAAGTTATTACTGATAGACAGAGGTTAGTTAGCTACAAGTCAAGCTACAAGAACAAATCTGTACCCTTTGCAATTATGTTTTCACCTTAACATGTATCTATACTCTTTTTTGTATGTTCTTTTTCTTAGTAACTTCATCAACAAGACAAGCAATGAATTGGCAAATAAGAGGGCCTGGTGCTCTCAGTTTGAAAATGAAAAGTTCATGAATTTATGTACCCCCCCCCCCCCCCCCCTTCTCCTTTTTTTAATACATGGAATTACATTTTATATCTCTCTTTTCAATTCTCCTTCCTATTTGAATAATCCTAGACTGATTTTTTTTAATGAGGAAATCTTAGTAAAAAGTATAACAGTCAATTACACGCTCTCTTCTCTACAATATTGAAAGGATTACAACATAATTGTTCTTTAAATGTGTTTGATTTTATTCGATGGATACATCCTGCACTTTGATTTTTTATTAGCACAAACGGTTTTCTCTCTCTGTACGTTTTATTTTATGTACATGCATTAACAAAATTTTGAGAGAGAGAGAGAGAGAGAGAGAGAGAGAGAGAGAGAGAGAGAGAGAGAGAGAGCATGTGCGTTAACCACGTGGACGTAATCTACTAATCTTTTTATGATTTTATTCTCGAGTTAAAGTTGACGCTAACGTGAATAGAAAATATAAGATATATAAAGATCGTAGTAGACATACTTTTTTCCCCTTCTGCTTCAAAAGGCTGTTTCCGACGTTCAATCAAGGATTGACACGAGTCGGTTTTATATTAAAAATTTACAAAGTTAAGTAACTATCATTACATACGATTTCAGAACTCTTTCTTTCAGATAAATATATGAAATTATCTTAAATGGAAGAGATTTAGGTTGAACGCCAGTATCTCAAAAAATCGATTATAAATGAAAGGATCATGTACGCATGAATAGCTACTGGACATAAGTTATACGTCGCTCTCACTCTCACCCACTCTATGATCCAGGCAATCCTAGACTGATGTAATGACGTCAGGTACTTTCTCTGGACAATAGTATCAGATCGCGTTAGATACGGATTCTGAAAACTTTACTTTCGCCGCTTTAAATCTTTTAAACGAACATGAGTTTGAGAAGAACAAAATATCTGTAGGATTCCCGCTAGCCTCGGAAACGGACAACGACACGGATCAACAAATATCCAAGTGCCATTGTTCGTTTCTGCGGCTAGATTCCCACAAACCACAGGCTGGATATGCGTATGCATTTCCAAAAAAAAAATTAGAAGCGCATACACATATCCAGGCGATCTTTTTGTCTGTACCGCAAACTATATGCATGTAAAATTGACAATTATACTGTAATGCATTGTGCGAATTGCATACATAGGAAGATTAGTCAAGAACAACATCTTTACCCTTTTAAGTCAATAAGTCACACGTTTCAGTTAGCCCGAAGCTTTCAATCGACGAAGTTAACGAGCGTTTTCATGCCTTTGAATGGAGTTAAAAATGGGTCCGGATATCGCGATATAGCCCCAACGTATCCATACGTGTATTGTGGAATACCGTATCGCGATTTATCGATATATCGATGTATCGTCCCAGCCCTAGAATAAGACATGGGGAATATGGAGTGGCAAACATTTTGAAGTACTGGTATGCATATTGAAAACTACAAGTAATGAAAACTCATACAGCATTAGTCATCACATGATAAATCCTTGGAATTTCATTGGTTAAGCACGCAAGGACTATGAGAGAATAGTGCCTGGCTGCCAGGCACTTTAGCTTTTTGCTTTACTGAGTTACGTCGCTATGAGAGTAACATGCTCTAAGTGTCGCCACTTCCTTGAAAACGTATGACAAAATCAGAACTTTTAAAATTGCTACGTATCTAGGTCATGTGATGCACTTAACCTATTAACATGATTAACGTCTGTTTGTGTGGGTACTATTCTCTCATAGTGTTGCTAACACTCCGGCACTAAAAGCAAAACTAAGAGAGAATAGTACCCACACAAACAGACAAAGTCATAAATAATGTAGGTAGATGGTACATCATACTACATGTACTTCTTGATACTGACCTGACATGACAAATACTCTGTCCACTGGAAAGTCTGGGCTGGCATGCTGATTGGTTGAACTCCAGAGGTATGCATTACATAATTACAATACCTCGTCTATAGAGAGGGTGACACTATGCCACAACTGAAATGCTCTACAAAAAAAGATATGTAAATTTATCCCGAAATGTTTGAAATGATTGTTTTCAAGTTCATACAGTAGTTCAATTGACCCCAACTTGAAATTTATCTGAGTTAGAATATTACTAAATGATAAGTCAGTGTTTTCAAAAACGTGCCTAGATGCGCCCTGCCCCTCCCCCACCCCCCATCAAAATTGACTCGGGACACAGTATTTTGAAAAGTGATGAACCAATAGACCATTTCCGAAATGTTTCATTTCTCAGCCAGACTATGGACATCACTACTTTGGTGACGTTTTTCATTATGACTTCATAGCTGAATCAATGGAAACAAAATGAAAAGCTTTGGACAAATTATGACTTAATAATAAAGTTCGCCAAGTTACTTGATGTCATAGTCTGGTGTGTAAAATAAAGATCTTGAATGATCACTTCAGAGATTTTGTTTATGGACTATTGTCGCTGAAAGGAAGTTGTTTTGTGCTTAAATATTTATTTTCCCCCTTTTCAACGCAACATAAGGTTGTTGTGTACCTCATAATCAGTAATCAGGCAGACAATTTGAAATGGAATGCCTTAAATTTTGTTTTCAGAAAAAACATCTCAATTTTATGCAGAAAAGTACAAACTTTCCATCTTGTAAGTTGCCTTTAAAATGGAATATTGTTTATGGGATTTCAATTGATAGGTCTACCTTTTCTGATAATTTTCCAGTTACTGATTTCTAATAGCAACACTATAAATACTAGGCTGAGTATTGCGGGTCAAATTTGTATTGCGATATTTGGAAAAATATCACGATATATTGCAATATTTTACAACATCGAGATGCCTTATGATTTTCATTTTCCAACCTTTTTCAAAATTTTGTACAAAAAAATCTGAATATGTTAGATGGAAATGACCAATGATAACATGCAGACAAATTTGACAGTTCTTCCATAACATTCGAAGTCAATCATACATGCATGAATATCCGGTTGAAAGATTTACTTTTCTCCTTGACATGTGCAGTATGTTGACAAACTCATTTTAAAGGTCGAACAAATTGCTGGGTATCTATAGTATTAGGCTGTGAAGCAAAGTACTGAAACTTCTTCTTTGAATTAGTTGAATTTAAAAGTGGCTAGTCAGAAAATTGTAGGTTTTATCATCGCTGTATCAGACAAAATATTAACCAGAAGTCTCTGATGAGACTGAAGCTCTCCTGGTTGTTTGCTTAAATTCATCTTAGTGCCACACTCATTTTCCAAGACCCTGAGATAAGGGGCTCAAACAAAATACATGACTAGAGAATGATTACCATATAAATGGAAAAAGAATTAACTCTCTTTCAATTATACTTTCAGAGAGTTGGTGTTCACAGACAGACAGACAGACAGACAGACAGAATAGTTTATTTAAGTGTCACATGTCAATAATACAAACATATCACAACATATAAAACAAGTAAATAAAACATTTACAAACATAAAATATTGACATCCAGCCATATTTGGCTTATGAGACACTATACATTAAAATATGTACATAGTAAATTTAAGATAAAATAAAGAATCATAAGAGTCCATCATTTGATAATTCTACCCAATGAATTTTCTTCTATAAAACATTTTATGAACTGCATTCGCTAAAATAGGTTGTAACTTGTCATTTTTCATAAAATATAAAAATTTATCTTCATTATTCAACATGTTAAAACTACTATTATCTTTTTGTCCCTCATTGAACAAATCATATCGGATATCTGAATAAAAATCACATTCAATTAAAAAATGAATTTCATTTTCTATAGAATTTTTATTACAGAATTGGCATATTCTATCCATTAAAGGTATTTGTGGCCTGGCGTAGCGGCCAGTTTCTACGGCTAAGGGTAAAGAACCGCTCCTAAAATTTGATAAAATTCTTCTATGATTTTTATTTCTTACTGATCTAGTGTATTGACTTGCAACAAGTTGATTCTTATATTTGCGATATGTGCGGAGTTTATTGCCATTTGGCAAATTTCTGTCATCAAATAATTTATTAGACTAATCATTTTCGTCTTGTTTTTAAGCACTAATTTGATACTATTTAACTTCATATTAGTTGACTTATTATCATCGTTAATTATATCTGCAAAACCAACTGAATTTGCTATCTGAATACATCGTTTTTCCCATGATTTACCCAAGTTTTTAGAAGTATTATGTATCTTTGAAGTAACTCGTTCTGCATCTGCATTTTTAACTCTAAAGTTCAACCGGAAAACCTCAGTTATCTGTTTCGAAAAGGTAGAACCAAAACCCATATCACCCTGACTTGCAATATTAGAAGAATGTTTCTTTGCGCCAAGAAATAACCTACATGCTTTATTTTGTATAGCCTGAACCTCTTTCCAATTCGTTTGACCCCAAATTCCTGCACCATAATAAAGAACTGGTTCAACTAATGAACTATAGAGTTTAGTATACACATCAAACGACATACCACCACATGACAAATATTTTGTATAAAGAGCCGAGAGTGCTCTACTTGCTGCCTTCGTGACCTCTTTAACAGTGAATCTGTAATCCATAAACTCATTAAAAGTTAGTCCTAGGTATCTATACTTGCTATCATAATCTAATGCTAAATCTCCACATTTAAATTGAAATTCTGATCTTTCTACATTTTTATTTCTGAAATGCAAAATTTTGGTTTTACTACTATTTAAGGTCATTCTCCATCTTTTACACCAAATATCTACGACATCTAGTTGGCACTCTAGTGTTCACAAGATAACATGATAGAGTTATTCATGCATAGACGAAAATTACCACACCCATTTTCCATGAACCTGGGGGTCAGGGATTCAAACAATAAAAGGTGCACATCTAGACCACAGACTGAAAATAATGCAGAAACAATTGTCTTTCTATCAGTTATACAGTATTACTTTCTGAGAATTGATGCCAGCGAGATTACATAGTTATATAGGAGAAAATGACCACGCCCATTTTCCAAGTCCCTGGGGGTCAGGCCCTCAAACAAAATATCAGGCAGGGATGGGGTAATTAAAAATGTAATTGTAATTAATTACAATTACATTTTTTCAAGTAATTGAATGTAATGTGTAATTGAAGATTTTTTCAATTACATGTAATTGTAATTTAATTAATTACAAGGGGAAAACTGCATGTAATTCCAATTACATTTCAATTACATTTGCAGCTTAAAACCTTCAAAAAATCATGGGAACAGCTGGAAAAATAAAGCTTTATTTCCCAAATATACTTACGTGTTCAAAAATTCAGTTGTTTACATGTATGTCTCCCTCCATATGTTTACCGGAAGTTGTAATGATAGGTATTAATCAATCATGTGGTGTTTATCTCTTGTCAAAATGTAATTACCTATATTTACAGTACGCAATAAGCGTAAACGCAATTATTTTCTTTGATGGTTCAACTTAATTTTCGAATCGCAAATGCACGTGTAAATTTACGGAAATTACTAGACTAAATAATCCAGTCTCTCCACTGCCGCTAAAAGAGACTGAACCCCACTATGGTTGTTACAGAACGAAGTTCTAATGGTGGATAAGAGGGAAAAGTAAGAAACAACAGGTAAATTTGATGAAAAACCAACACATTTACAATATGCATCGTTGCAAGTACTGGAATTTCTAACCCACATGTGGTATAAAGTCTTTTTCGCGGAAAATGCTCGTATGGAATAGCTAGGAATATTTCACCATTTTCGTACAAAGTAATGAATGTATTTGTTGGGCTAAAAGAAAAAATACTTTTGTTTCCCATCACCCGACCGACCCTACTCAAAGCCGCCGACCCTAACGTTTTTTTTCTCGATTTTTAGTTGCATTTATAGGTTTTTCGCGCCAATTTTATGATCGTCGCGCTTTAATTTTATGAAATGCATGCCAGAAATGTTAAATCTACAGATTTTGGTGTAATTTTACCTGCCTTTTAACATTATCTATTGCAAATCCATTCTTTTTATTCTTCCAATTTTTTAAACTTTGTAAAAATACGAAGTAATCTATAATTTCTCTCTCGAAACGCTACTTTATATTGTACGGCGCTACCGGACTGGCTTCCTTTTTTCCCATAAAAGGATTCATGCCTGACAATGTTTATACTCTCTGATTGTTTTAAAAACATGCAGTCTGAATCAGGGTTCTCATTAACTCAGCCGGCGACCTTTGATTTCTCACCTCCTACTTAGGGTAAAATCGCCGCCTATTTTCGTAAAAAAAATATTCGTCGTATCTCAATTTTTATTGCAGGTTAATATGAAAATTGAATCTGTTCCAAAGGAAATTTAGTTGTCCTGTAAAATCTGTTTTTAAAAAAAACTGTCCTAATACAAGGTACATGATAAATATTTCGGTAACTATACAGTGCGTTAGTTGTTTTCAACGCAGCGCGACGGGTCATTTTATGGCAACGTATGTTAAAGTTGTACAATAGAACGAGTACATCTCGACATTTTCACGGCTGTAAATAAGATTTTAATACGAACTATTGACCACGCGCCTCCACGTAAGTCTTAAAGGCCGACGTTGGGAACCACCCGGTTGTTAATAGGTTTACCTGAGTGACATAAGCTTGATAGGCGTGGCATACCGTCTTTGAAGACAACGCCGTCTGCGAGCGGCGTGTTACATCAAAGACAAACCGACAGGTAATCCTTTATCATGCTAATGAGATACCCGAGTCTCGTATGTTTTAAGCTGTCAATAAAAAATTGATAGGGGTAAAAGGATTAAAAGGAACCAATCAGATACCAATAAGAGATGTTAACCCTATAGCGGTCAGTGAGGAAATGACAGAAAATTTACCTGTCCCCTTATATAGTCCCCTGTCGGCCTTTAATAGGGATAACGTGCTTCTGACGTTACAATGTATGCTTGCGGCCGGTAAATGCTTATTTTATGGTCGCAAACTGAGTCTTTTTTGCAACACGTTACTGGAACCAGAAAAAAACCCGGATGTTTGTACCGTAAAATCAGCACTTATCGGCTACAAACTTAACGTCTAATGCAAGTTACCGCATTCCCGTTTTGATGAAATCTCTACTGACGTTATTAACGGCGAGTATGTTTTAATTTTATGGCCGTACCCGAGGAGGGAACAACCTATGAAATTCGGCTCTTATTTGAGACATTGCATTAGAATATATGGTAACTTGACAATATAGGGATCAATATGGAAGTAAGCCCATCGATTTTGAGGGAAAGATCAAAGGTCAAATTTGGCGATATGCTTATAATCAGGAGAGGCCTTTTGATTTTGGGTAAACAGGTCAAAGGTCATGGTCACTTTTAGGAAAAAAAACCATTGGGTTCTGTATCATATTAAAAATGCAGATTCAGGGTCACCATGCTTGGGAGGCCAGTTTTAAAATGCTGAGTAACATTTATAAACGTTTTGCTGTTTGCCACCGGTTACAGACACAAAATGACCTCCCCCCTTCTTTCTACGTGGTTTAACATGTCTGTGTTTACTGATGATTTCTCCATGTATTTGACAGACAACACATATTTGAAGGTCATGATTCAAAGATACCTTTAAATCACATTTAATATATTCAAGGGCGTAGGAGAAGGAGGGGGGGGGGCAGTGGGGACACATGCCCCCACTTTGAAAAGTGGGGGGATTCTGTCAATTTTCAAAATTTACCGCTCGCCAGTTCTTTATTGACTTCCTGAATAATTTAGCTATTCTGATCCATCCTCAATACATATAACTTTATCAATGTACATGAAGACATTTAACTCAAACTATATAGAATATTATTACATATACTTGTTCATGATAGAGGGTATAGAAAGTGTTTTTGACAAGTCAATATTTTGCACCAGAAATGTTAAAATTTGTGCATACAGAACATGAAACTCCCATATTTTTCTTTATTCTCTTCCTCTTCCGCTCTCCTTTTTTTTTTTTTTTTTTTTGCTTGTTAAAAATTTTTGGGATGTTGTGCCCCTCCACTTTTTCAGGCAGAGCTATGCCGTTGTATATTATTCTAAACAAGCCTAACAACGCTACAAAAGTAGATAAAAAAAATCAAAAAAAAAAAAAAATCCCGACCGACCTACCCTATTTTATTTCAGCATGTTATGGGAAACACACATATTATTTTTTTAGGCCTTGTTTATCAACTTGATTTATTACGAAGACACAGAGTAAAACGATAACAAGAAAAAAAGCATGATGAGAGCATCTCACCCAATGTATTCGCGTGACTGAATTTAACACTGTTTTAAAGGACAGTCGCGCATTTATGTGATAGCATCGATATCTTGTGGACAGTCCCAACCTGATAAACTGTCATTTTACTTTTATATTGGTACTTCCCAAAATATTCCCAAACGTCGTAATTTTTCCCAATTGTACGGGCCCCGACCCCATTCCCATATTACTGAAAAAAATCACTGGTTACTGTGCCTTGAGAAGGCACCGACCGGTTGCAACTAGATTTCCCCCGGCCCAAGTCATTCAATAAGAAATGTCTAAAGCATGATACACTTACCAGTAAAATTCATTCTTAGGATGAAATTCTAAAAATATCGCGAGCAGACTCCATAAAAATTGAAGCCTTTTCACAATCCATCATGGAAAATAGGAAAGAAAAAGGAATAAAATAGCGAGAAAAAATTTTCCAGTCTACCCCATCTTTTCGTCATATGACGTCATACATGATATTTCCTATCCCGACTTTTACAGAGGTAAAAAATTGTCAAGTTCTCCCGTTTTCAAATAAATCAAACACAAACAAACAAAACAAAACAAACAAAAACAAAACAAACAAAAAAAAAAAAAAAAAAGAAAGAAAGAAAGAGAGAGAGAAGAGATAAGATACCCCCCCTCTCAGTGCAAACAAATCAATCAGGCGCATAGCTGCCCATACGCAAGTACGCAACTGCGTACACATTATTTTGCCAAAAATAAATAAATAAATGAATAAATAGATAAAAATAAAATGTTAAGAAAATAATCAAAGTAGAAAGAAAGAAGGAAAAATGATTCGTAGTAGAAATTCTATTCATACGTCATTGGGTGTGGTTGTATACTGAAAACGACATTTAGATGCATCATTGAAAAAAAAATTCGTTATACGGAAGTATAAGAATTACGTCAACACGTTATGAACGTTTAAAATGTACAAATATATATATTTATTTAATTGAACTTCGACATTTGCTTTATACTTGAATATAAGCCAATTTACAGTGGAAATTGGGCGTTTCAAATTGCCATATTTCACGAGCTTCCGGGGGCTTCTCCCCCTGGACCCCTATCAGGACTTGGACCCACTGGGGGCCTTAAGGCGGCCTCCAAACTCCCTGCCTAGACTGATTTGAGTACACATCATTTTGTCTCTGGCTACGCGCCTGTCAATGATTGAATATTCGAAATCGATAAAAATCCAAAAGAAAGAAAGAAAGAAAGAAAAATACTGGAACAAAAGATAACATTGAACAAAGATTTAGAAAAAAAAATAAGAAGACAATCGGCGCGGATAAGCCGAAATAATAAAACATAATACCAAACATCGACTGTGTACAGCAATGCTAATCACTGCTGTCACTGAACATTGCGGCTCTGCTGCTGCTGCTGAGTTGTATATGATTATGACCGATGACGAAGAAGAAGAAGAAGAATTTTCAAAATATATCTTGATCAGTCTATTCAATTGCCGACGAGCTGAACTACTTTGGTGATTCGTCGTGAACATCGGCAGATTTCACCTTTTTGAAATTTACTAGGACAACACACTCCAATGAAAATACCAATGATACGTGCATCCCATAGATGGATCTTACAAGTGGAAACCGATTCTCATCTTTTAAATTTTATCCCAACGATTTTCAATCTTTAGGGGTGCGGCTGTTGGGAAATAAATACTTCTTTTGGCATTTTAAAATTCTAATCTTGAGCCCCCTCCCCCTTCTCCAGCAAGCAAAAAGTTAGATAAGGCACGTCAATTAAAAAAAACAACAGTAATTTCCATATGCTTTATAAGTAAGAAAATTACTGAAAGAATAATAAAAGAGAAAAGAGAATTTGTGTGTGTAAAAAGCTGAGAAAATAGTACTCTTTATATTTTTTAAAACGTTGTCTGTGGGTAAAATTAATTTTTTCCGTTTTCAAACAGTTCGATATTAATTTTGTTCAAACTATTTCCCTCTTTCCATCCCATACAAATGCTCCGCTTTAATTAAATCACAGCTAATATAGGAACGTTGCATGTTTGAGGATATAGGTGTGTACTTGTCAAAACAACTGGTGATTAGTAGGGTATGTTACAATTAATACAGGAGCATATGATAATCACCTGAATTGGGTGTCAAAGGGGCCATCTAAAGGGCACAGGTAGACTAATAATTAACTATTTAGTATAAAGTTTACCTGTAGTTTACCTTTGATGAGTATTGAAAGCTAAGATTGCTGACTAGAAGATTTGATCGTGTGATGTAATGTGTCTTTGTTCAATCTGTAAAGATGTGCTGGCCTTGACATGAATACACTATTCAAATATAAAGATATCAAGAGCTGTTTTCTTGAGTTACAGCAGCAGAAGAAGAAGGATGTGAATTATTTTAGTTACATGTATTTCATTTCATAAAAATATGTCATATTTAAATAACGTTATGGTTCAACAATAGTCGGTGAATGGTTCGGACAGGTATGTGATGTCCGCCTCATCCCTGTCCACTTCCTCAATTGCATCCAGTGGAATAAGTGTTAGTATGGCTTGTCCGTCGATCGCACCGATGTTGTCCTGCATGGTAGGGTAGTTGAAGTCCGGTTGCCTTGGCTCGTCTCCACATACACTGAATATAGTGCAAAAAGCAACCCGTTGTTGTCAACACGGACGTGGGTTTTGGATGTATGGTGGAACAGGGTAGGGCAGGTGTAAAAGGTAGATTGTGTCGGCTGCAGCTAGGTGTTGTCGGTGGCAAATACGATGGTCCGCTGTGATTGGTGGCTCTCGTCTATCAGTAGGAATTGGTCGCCGGTTGCTGTCTCTGTCCACTTGCCGTCTAGGGTGATGGAGGATTGCGTCTTGGCCTTGGGTATTGCGGATGTTGTTTTCCGTCGGGCACGGTACAGGGAAAACTTGGAAGAGTTGAATGTTGGTAGTCGCGCCACCACTTGCTGGCTGACATCGTCCCAGTTAATTTTTAAAAATATATTAACGTGATTCCGTATTATCCAGTGTTTAGATTGAAAAAAGAATTTTATCGATTGTATTTTTCTGTTTTGAGTCGCCGTATTGCTTCAAATCTCGCTTTACCTACGTTTTTTTTTTTTTGTGTGTGTATCCTGCGAACCATAGCGACACTTAGGGATCACTTTGTCCGTTGTCCGTCTGACTGGCACACTTGGATGTCACATCCTATAAAAGTGATTCCTGAGTGTCGCTATGTTTACATGCATTCCTTGGAATGATTTTCATTTATTTCATGTACTTTTTTCAGTTTCAATATTTTCAAACTTTTATTTTATGTACTTTTTTTAGTTTCAATATTTTATTTCACGTATTTTTTTCAGTTTCAATACTTTCAATCATTTATATAATTTTTTTTCAGTCATTTATAAAAAAACTAAATCATTTATATACAAATGTTTATGATAAGTTTGTTGATAGTAGAAAATATGTTATTTTATTCATGTATTTTTATATTTTATTCACTAAATACATGTATGGTATTAGCAAAAAAAAATAAATAAATAAATAAATAAAAGAAAAAAAGAAAAAAAAGGAAAAAAGAAAAGAAAAAAAAATAGCACATACTTTATATGAAAGGTCAATGAAAAGAGTACTAATTAGTTAATGCGTTATCTATATGTGTCCTTTTGATGGCCCCTTTAACACCTATAATTAATTGCTGATATACTAATAAACTCAGCGGTATTTCTTTATTGTTGTGATTAGAATGGTAAGTGTCACAACAGGACTTATCAATAAAATAATAATAGGAAAATAGCGCATATTAGAGCATCAATTGTCGATTTATCCCCGGGTATCACGTATATTTATTTCTCTTCACTGCCAACCGTTTTTGCCAATCAGCCTCGTTTTCGCGAGACCCGTGACGCGATATCAATGATTAAAATTGTTGCATTAAAATACTAAAAAAAAAAAAAAGAAAAAGAAATATCTTTTCTCTTACGCACAGATGGACGATGGGGTAGTACTTCTCAAGGCGTAGCAGACAACCTGTAGGTCACAGCGTGGTTCGCCTCTTATTCTCAGAAACGTTGATTTCACGTTAGAAATACACATATTAAGGCAACATCATGTGATAAAAAGAATCTCAAATGCCAAGACATCGTGTAACACCAACAAGATTCAAACATTTCTTTTTTCGTATCAATCTGAACATCTCTTTTACTCCAAAGCTCGGGGATATAAAACCCACAACTCGTTTCAGAATACATCGTATGAATTGAAAATTCATTTGAGATCCTATATGTATATATCTTTTTTAGATGAAATTGAGTATCTAATTTTAACAAACTGCAAATTAGAAAAGACAGAACTGAATGAAAAAAAAAAATGATGACGTCTTCAGTATATAGTCACAGTTTTCTCATTACAAGAATGGTATTTTTGTTACGTAATCAACTTTATAATGCGGATAAAGATAACTTTGATTTTTCACAATATATCTAATTTTTTTTCGTGGGAGATGTAAAGAAATATGAAAAAAATTCATTTAAAGAAAATATAAGATTTGATAGTAGAAATCGAATTTAAATTAATGTTAAATTCGATATCATAAGATTACAAGTACCTCTCTCCTCAATGATGTTGTTTCCTATCGTAGATTTTCTCCTCGATGATGTTGTTTTCTATCTCTGCTCCGTTCTTCTTTCTACCTTTTCATAGTTTCTGTCAGTGTTTCTTTGAAGGATCTTAGCGCAAACCGATTTAAGACATATCGAATCATCTTTTATACAACATCATGAGCAGTCCACGTGAGAGGTAAAAATAACGTCATACGAGGTGTTTTTAATATCAAAAGAAATCGTTTTCATACCTGCTAATTAAACCTTTACATGCGTTAGAAAAAATGAGAATAACAAATCATTCGCGGATCTAAAAGTAATTTAAAGATTTTTCCAAAAGGGACTCGAAGTCTCCAGTCTATTCAAAGCCGGGGGAGAAGGGTTCAGTCATTGTGCGTAATTTTGAATCAAATGAATGAGCATTTCTGACAAATTCCAAGATATCTTGATCATAATCCCGACCCGTCCTTTAAATCCGCGCATCCAAAAGTATGTGCACAATATGTATCATCTTATTGAACTGATTGATTTCTGACAAGTCATTTGTATACTGTCAAAATCATAATGGATACAAGAGTTGTGGAAGGGAGAGACCACAGGGATTTATACTCATGATGGGTTATTAGAATAACCCATATAGAACTTCAAGCAGCCGGGAAGCGCGATAAATCCCTGTGGGAGAGACAGTTTCTAATGAAGAGGTAATTTCAACCCGGTAAGTCAAGAGATAATAGATAGGAAGTTCGTGTATTTTATATTCCTTCTGGTGCAGTCTCCACTAAAGTGTTAAATTACGATTTGAAAATGGTGAAAAATAAAGTTTCGCATTTGATAAATATCTATATTTTTATTGAAGGATACATATCTTAGGTATTTGAAATGGAACAGGGGAAATCTCTACTTGGTCTACTTCTAGTGATATGCTTTGTTCAATAGAGGGGCCTGGATTGCAATTTAACAGCTACGTTACAAGGAGTAGCCTTTTGATCATTCCATTACTGAAGGAACAAAAGTAGTTACAGTATAAGCTTTTGTCTTTTGACGTTTTACTATGCTTAGGAAATATTTTGAAGTATAATAAACCTTTTTGATTTCGTACATTATTTGAACATTTGACGTCTGAAGAAGGCATTAATATTTCTGCATTAAAATTTTTCGCCCTCTCTACATTTCATCTACAATTATACAAATCACGCATCCCTGATCAACTAAATATGTATTGCTTGTTATGCCAGATGGTATCATATGTGATCCTGCACATTATAATTTTATGTAAATTGCTTAGAAAATCGTTGACAGCATTTTTACGTTGGTATACCAGTGGTAGAGCATTTGCTATAAAGGTACCAATTATCAAAATATATGGTAAAAATATCTCTAATTGATGTAATAAGTAAGCAATGTATATAAGTAACCCAGTATTTCATGATATCCAAGTTAGTTTCTCTAAAATACTACTAATACTATCGAAACAGATACGTTACCATTTGAAACAGATACGTTACTTTCAGTTCTAAAGCCGTATTTGAGTACAGTGCAAAGGTTATCCCCTATGAATCTCAATACCGTGACAAATGAGTAATGTTACAACAATTTATGGCATAAATTATGCCTCTGTATTAAGACACTTATTGATTTTCCGAGAGAAAAGCTGTTTCTCAGGATTTTCCATAAAAACACGAAATATGCCCTGTAAGATATTGTTTTGCTTTATTTTCAACTGTTATATGTTTCTTCTGACAAAAGCTAAAATATCAGCTTCAAACCAGTAATATATAACTTCTATATTGGCCAAAAATGAAATCTAGGTAACGTATCTGTTGGTAACGTATCTGTTTTTTATCTGCATTTTCCGTGTTATTTTGTGTTTCTTCATTCTTATTAAAAGAACCGACGTTTTTAACCAACATTCACTCCATCTAATCCATAAATAGGACCAAATCGGTTGAGCTCTCACTGTAGAGCTAGATAGTTGGTAACGTATACCTGTTGCTGTCTAAACGTCCAAATGCCGATTTTAAATACTTCCGATGAAACAGATAAAATATCGTTTGCTAGAATGGTTGAAGGACTCTGTTTGCTGATAGTACTCATTTATACGCTTTCTTTTCTACTCAAAGATTTCGGATATGTCATTATTGTCTTACATTTCTAGCAGCTTGAAGTGTGGTAACGTATCTGTTCGCCTTCTAACGGACAAGAGAATATTTCTTATTTCAAAAACAACATTTCTCATACAGGAAAAGTTTTAGTCCTTATGTAAAAGTTATACTTTGGAGTTTCAATTGGGAGTAAAAAAGACACTGATGATACATTTCTATAATGTATTTTTCTACATAAAAAATGTAGCCTTGTGCAACGGACAAGGCAAATTCACTAAAAATTGACCCTTTGTGAGTCCAAAGAAAAGAACCACGAATGTTCTGGTTGTAATTACTATTGTGGTTAATTGGAACATTGTGAAAGGTATTCAAAATCGATATTTGTGGATAGTTTACCATTAAAATATTTCTTTGCAGGCTGCGGACGCGCAAATTTAGTAATTTTACAGTTTAACGAAGACTGTACCTACTACGATACTTCACTATATGTTTTGTTTAAAAAAGGGAAGGGAGGCACGACTTCAAGAAATTTCTATCTATTTCCAATACAGGTCTACCTGCTGAATCATAGATCTTATAAATATGACAAATATCAGTTCCGTAAATCAAGTATCCAATACGGCCTAACAGTCCTTCTCTCCTGGCAAGCAACTATCGGGTACTTGATTTATGGAGATTAACTAATATCGACGTGACACTAGATTTTTTTTAAATATTTATTTATTATATCATTGATACATTTTTTGATTATTTTGTAAAAGAGATGTCCAGATTGATACGAAAAAAGAAATGTTTGAATACGATGTCTGGGCAACGTGCGTCATGTACAGATATGGAAACAGGAGTGGCATTATTTTTCTTTGGATAAATTCTTACATGCTGCAAAGACATATTTTTTTCTACATTTTCTGCCTAATCAAGTAGATCTAGATAAAAAAGAAAATACATTAAAGAAATATGTTCTTAAACTCAGCACCGGTTGCCCATTGGTCTCGTTGGTTTATGTGTAGTCCTTTGTGTTTGATGTTTCTGTGTTGTGCGTTGACGTTCCTTGTCCCTTATGCGTCTCTTTCCGTGCTTGTCTGCTTTGTGTTTTTGCATTGAGTGTTTTGGGTTTTTGCTGTGGGTGCTGCAACCTGGTGTTGTTGGAGATCCCCTCCTTTGTTTCAAAAGATATAAATTTTCATTCAACGTTTCTTGAAAGATATCACCAAAAAGTGCACTTAATGCAAACGACCTTAAATTTCTTCCCAAGGCCTATGTAAAGATGAATAATGACCCCCGTAGAATAATGACCTGGGGGTCATTATTCATCGTAGAAAAAAGACCCCCTAGCCATAGAAAAATGAATCCAAATAGTAGAATTTTTTCGGGGGGGGGTCTTTTTCAACATGTCAGATATATCGAAAAATGACCCCCATTGAATCTAAGTGAGAAATCAGCACTTAACAAATACTTAGTAGGTCGAGATCTACTCCTTTTGACATTTTCACAAGAACAGTGTTGGTCTTTACTAAATACCTCCACGATCATATTTCATTTTCACCACCGGAAATATTTTAATCGTATAACCTACCCGATCATCGATACCCTAACTCAAGATGAACGTATCATCCATTTACATGCGAGGCAAGGAGGCGACCCCAACATGACGAAATTGCAACAAACACTACACCACGCTCTTAAGGTTAGGGTTGCGACTACAGGGAGATAACTCTATTTTTATTTCACGTAATATTTGAAACCGACATGGACGATCAATGGTATAAGCTCAGTTTGTTGCGTTATTTCAGAAAAAAATAATACTCTTGAAATTTTCATTGCTCAATGGGTATTTTGGGGGAAAATGCATAAATTTTCAATCAAAAATCGCCGAAAATATGAAAAAATTATCATTTTCGCATGAGTTCTGCTTCTTAAGATTCAAACATCAAAATATATCTTATTCATGATACTCTTTAAAAATGAGAGAATTAGAAATTCGAACTTCGAGTAAATCTCAATGTTTTGGGGTCAAAATGTTGATTTTTTGCACAAATTATTGTGCTATTTATAGAAACAGTCATTTCACTCAAAAACGAATTCGGGCACATATTGGTTTGACTGCTTTAGGATAAAGCAATACCATAGCTCTATACATAGAAAAAAAATTGTGTACCTGGAGACCTTCTAGCTATTAATAAGAATAATGAGTTGTTGCCATGGCAACCGGCAATCGTATTTATAAGAAAATACACTCCTTAGAACTGTTTATTTTATCAGAATTTTTAAAAATAGGCTTTAATTCATATACAAGCTATAAGAATCAAGAAAAATAAGGCTATATTTGACTTTTTCAATTTTCATGCATTGCAGAGATATGTAAAGTTATGATGTGGTATTTTCTAAAATGACGAAATTGTTAAAATAGGCCAAAAATGGACGTTTATAGCCAAACAACGAGACGCGCAAATTTTGATTTTTTTTTGTCTGAATAGTTCGAGGAGATGTTCCTCTACAAGTGGACATATCCATGATAAACGTCTTTAAATTCAATAGCATCATTTAAGACCAGATACATTTACAGCATGGACCAGACATGCACGTTTCGGGTTCTTAACCCTCGTCAGCGATCCTCAGTCTAAATAATGTAATATGGCCAAAAAGTGTGAAATTAGTATGTGAAAAATGTACCGAAAGATGTAGCAGAATGGGTGGGATATGATGCTACAGGACCAACTTTTTAGGAATTTCAAGATATTTTGTAACAGAAAATTTGAAATGCGTTGAAGAGACAGACGATCAACCGAAGTTGATCTTTCTTCTACCTCATTAATATTTGTATTAAAAGTCGCCACCCTGACCTTAAGTTAGTGACTCATTTAACATTGCAACTCTCGAACAAACAATCGATATTTTCAACGAAATAGGTAGAATGATACAGAAACGAAATTGATTATAGTTTACCATTATTCTAATAGATGCCGCTTTTTGATCACGTGATTTACCATGTATATAAGCATTGATGCACTTGATAAATATCAATAGCAGAGTAGCAGAGTAGCAGTGAGACAGAGAAGCAGTCAAGTTCTGAATACTAGTAAGGGCTTGAATACCTGAATAAGGTTTATCTCTCTAAATACCCGAATAAGGCATATTAAATATTATTTACTCGTTTCTGACGCCATTTTGCCATATTGACAGACTGTCAATAAATATTTGAAACACGATTTTCATATCTGTTTCTTTTGACAACGAATAACACAAGAACCCCGCAACAAATCTGTGGCAAGCGTCAAGATTGGAAACTGTCTAGGATGGCTACTGGATTCAGAGATGACAAAGACGAGCCGCGGAAGAACATTACAAAGCGGTGCACACGCAGGACATCTACTTTAGATTCGGGCGTAGCAAATCTATCGAAAATCAAACCTTTGGAGGAGGAGAGTCCGCCGAAAATGTCTTGGGATTATAGACATTTAGACCTTCCACTAGGGAAGTAGGCAGCTAGCGCACCAAGAATGCATACATCGACGGAAATGCGTTCAAGAAGAAGGGAGGCATTGTATAAAGATTTGAGTGCCTACGCAAATGGATATCGGTGGCCACAGAAAACGAAATTTGCAGGAGTTGATGCACACAACAAAAAGACGTACGCCATGAATGGAGGGATCGTATTTGGGGACTCCGAGCTATGACAATTGTAGATCAACGCCAGGAAGAAAGCCAGTGCCAGGTATACTAAAAAGAACACCAGAAGTTAAAGTTCACGATGCTCCGTACACGCAAATCAGCGACGCCAAACAAGCAATCGATAGAAGATCTACAGGATACTTTGGCGACAACCCTAGACGATTTTTTTGCGTCTGCAGGAAGATATTGACTAGATGAAAGATAAAAACTCTGACAATAAACTCGTCAGCAGAAGAAAGATAACAGGTAGCGCAGATGCTGTAGCAGATCTGAATAAAATTGTATCTAAGAACAAAGACGCAGATAAGCTTGAGAAGGTTGCAAAAGCAGACAATGACCATAAGGCACAGACAGTTAAATGCACATTTGATACACATTTGATGACTTTCGCAGACCGAAGATAACACCATCTACATTCGACGGAACAATACCATGGTTAGATTTTAAGAATCATTTCGAATACTGTGTTCAGCTTCATGAATGGAACGACAATAAGAAAGCATTATTATTGGGAGTAAGTCTTAGAAGTTCTGCACTGCAGATAATGAATAATCTGAGTAATGACAAGAAGGCAGATTACAAGGAGCTTGTAACCGCGCGAGTGAAACGATTTGCACCGCCAAACATAGAAGAACTTTAAAAAGATGAGCTCAGGATGCGACAGAGAAAGCAAGGAAAATCACTCTTGGAATTAGGACAAGCTGTAAGACGATTGGTGACACTACCCTACCCGAAAACACCAGAAGAAGTTCTTGACACATCGTCAAAGGATAGCTTTCTCAATTCTCTTACTGACGCCGAAATACGCCTTAAAATTCTTCGAGCTAGACCGACAACCATCGACGAAACATTGCAGATCGCATTAGAACTTGATTCATGTATGCAAGCAGAGAAAAAAGCGAGCATCAAAATCGCATAAGATGGTAAGAGAAGTAGAGTCAGACGCAACCAACGGGCCAGCAGACGATAGAACAACCGAAATCGATAAGTTAACATCAGAAGTGCAGCAGCAGAGTAAACTGGCGCATAAGGAGAACCTGAGAGGCAGACGAGAAAATCGAGGAAGAGGAAGAGGCAAGCCCTTGGATAGAAATGACGTCGTTTGTTACAACTGCAATCAGAAGGGACATATGAGTCGTGTCCACAGTTAAAGGAAGCAGAAGAAAACCCGTCCGAGACACCAAAGGTAGCACGCAATATAACACGTGGATATTTCACAGCGATTGACTCCGGCTTATAAATTCCGACCAGAATCAATGAAATCGATGTTGATTTCATAGTGGACTCAGTTGGATCATACGCCACATATGATGCAATACCAGCTAAGTGCCGACCACCTTTGCAATCGACACAGCACGTTTTAAGTTGATCAGATGGTAAACCCTTGGAGACCAAAGGATAAGCTGTTTTCGAATTCAGATATTGTGACCAAACTATTCAGCATGAAGCAGTCGTCGCAACAATAAGAGGACCTGGTATACTAGGATTGGACGTTTTAGTTGAGCAAAATAATGTCGAAGGGTTCCAACTCTCTACCTTCTTGAAGAAAATTCCAAATCAATTAACATGCACCAGACACGTGTTTCGAATAATAAATTCTCATCAGAGATGCTTTCAGCGGCGCCACCAATAATCATTTCAGAAGCGCCCTCTTTAATTTTTTGATAAGTGTAAATTGGATCTCAGCTCAATGACTCAGAACAGACCAGAATATTCAAATGCATTTTGAGCAAGATATGCAATGGTGCAGAGAGTATGTTGAGGAGACATTCCAGCTAACAGCGAACACATAATTGGTGGTACCTTTGAAAGCTGACAGGCCTTTACGTTTCTATGGTATCGTTGAACCATCTCAAAGATTTATGGAGAAAACAGGAATAATGGTTGGAAGTACGCTAGTTAGTGCGAGTGACGGTGAAGCAGTGCCAACACGAAGTGATATATAGATGAACCGTTCCGGGATTGCTCGAGCCGATTAGAACAGTCATGCCGCAGAGCAATTGTCCGTCTACAGGAAAACAGACATTGCCTGATCATATACAAACGTTACTAGACAATGCAGAGGACCTGACCCATAAATAGAGACAGGATGCATACGCGTTTTTGCTTTCTGAATGCCAGTCGGACTCCTCGGGTGATAACATATATGAGTTCGCTACAGCCGGCAGATCACGGACTGTATTACGCACGTCCTCTTCTTATATCCATTTACATATTCATCTGTGTTGCTTGGGCCCCTGCGTTTTGCGGTCTTGTTTGTGTGTGGTCATCTGACAGTGAGAGGGTTGTTTTACACCACAATTGTACGTTCTTCGAGACCTCGGGGTTATCGGAAAAGTGGGAGGGTTGTGCGCACGTAATCCAGGATAACCACTACTTCTGCTACTTCCATGACAGATGGCCGTCCTAAGTCGGCACCGGTTGCCCATTGGTCTCGTTGGTTTATGTGTAGTCCTTTGTGTTTGATGTTTCTGTGTTGTGCGTTGACGTTCCTTGTCCCTTATGCGTCTCTTTCTGTGCTTGTCTGCTTTGTGTTTTTGCATTGAGTGTTTTGGGGTTTTGCTGTGGGTGCTGCAACCTGGTGTTGTTTGAGATCTCCTCCTTTGTTCATTATCAGAATACGACATTGAGATACTTCCTCGCGCTGGAAAGATATATAGAAATACTGAAGCACGTTCCAGAATAGATCATGAAGCAGCACTGAACAGACCAGATGACACAGTTGCAGTTATCAATTTAAGTGAAGCGAAGGAAGACATAAGGCAGCGAGAGGCAGACGACCCAGAAATAGCAGAAGTCATGAAATGGATTGCATATGGAAAATTACCAAAGTGGGATAAGATATCGACACGAAACATCACGCTGAAGGCGCAATGGACACAGGTTGACCAGTTATCAATCGACAATGAAGTCTTATACAGGAAGTGGATTACAAATGAGTTAAAGAAGATCCTGACGATAATCTCAACAGCACCCACAATAGAGCAAAAAATGAAGCATCGACGGACCCCTAGCAAGCTAGAGGTGGGAACAGGTGCCCGGGAGGAGTAAGCATTTCCTTTTGGCTAGCCACACCCGCCGTCGATGTTTAAGAACGAATATAAAAACATGTAGCACAAAACACGGAAAGGTAGACAGACTGCAGGTTGTTGTGCCACGTCCGTTCAGAGTCACTGTGCTACAGCAATGCCACGATGCGCCTTCCGCAGGACATTTAGGGAGGCAGAGAACATTAATGAAAGTAAAGCAGAATTTCTATTGGTCTGGTATGGACAGGGCTGTAAGGAAATGACGTGCATCATGCGAATTCTGTGCTAAAAGAAAGATACGTGGCAAGACACCTCGCGGCACCAGATCAAATCACAGGAGCAGGAGAACCTGGGAAGAGAGTTGCTATGGATATTCTTAGGCCGTTACCTATGACGCACAAAGGAAATAAGTACATTCTATTGATTCAGGACTACTTCACTAAATAGGCAGAGGCAGTTCCCTTACCGGATATGGAGGCTAAAACAGTTGCGCAAGCTTTCATAGACAATTCCGTAACAAAATTTGGAGTGCCACGAGTTTTGCACACGGATCAAGGACGCCAGTTATTCAGACAATTATGTGATATCCTGGGAATAAACAAGACACGTACATGTATGAGCCCCATATCATCCACAATCTGACGGCATGGACGAGCGCATGAACCGTACCATTGAAAATATGTTGAAGTGTGATAATTACTTCATTGACAATTGAGTATGAAATATGGAAAGCCAAAGGGGTCAAAATTCTAACATTGCAACTCTGCAATTGCATATTTGTAAATCAAGATTTGTGATTTCAACTTCTTTTAAAATTCGGATCTATACATGCAACAGAGTACATTACTATGGGTATTACACAACCTGTCTTTTATGGTGATATGATAAACAAAATAAAAAGGATCAAAGGTAGGCAGCATAACCATCGGAAATGCGTCAGAATCATCAAACGCCTTTTATACCGTGGATATGATCCTAATGTCACCAGACGGACACTAGGCTTGGCACTTGACCAATCTACAGTCTTGTACAAGCGCATCCTTGAGACTTGCACTCTGACTGACTGTGACGACGGGACTCCATGACGGGCCCTGTCCAAACCTCTTTAGAGAAGACAGGGCCTCGACCACCTGTCCTCTCTGAATGTCAGTCGGACTCCTCGGGTGATTACATACATGAGCTCGCTACAGCCGGCAGAGTACGGTCTGTATTACGCATGCCCTCTTTTTATATCCATTTACATATTCCTCTGTGTCTCTGGGGCCTCTGCGTTTTGCGGTCTTGTTTGTGTGATGTCATCTTACAGTGAGGTGGTTGTTTTACACCACAATTGTACGTTCTTCGAGACCTCTGGGTAATTGGAGAAGTGAGAGGGCTGTGCGCACGTAATCCAGGATAACCACACCATTTGCTACTTGCGTGACTGATGGCCGTCCAAAGTCGGCACCGGTTACCCATTGGTCTCGTCGGTTTATGTGTAGTCTTTTGTGTGTGATGTTTACATGTCGTGTGTCTCTTTTCCGTCTCGTGCTGTACTCGTCTTTCGTGTTTTTGCATCGGGTGTTTTGGTGTTTAACTGTTGATGCTGCAACGGGGTCTTGTTGGAGATCACCTCCCTTCTTTTCCTATTGAACTGATAGCCGGATTACCCCCGAAGAAGATTTTGGGAGGAGGAATATGCTTATCGCCTGGAGGAATCGCTTTCCCTAGCACATGAAATAACCAGAAAAAGCATTGGAGATACGATATAAAGTTGGCATGGAAACCATTTGAAATTGGCAGCAAAGTATGGTTGTACACGCCTAAGCGGAAGAAGGAATTATCGCCGAAATTTCAAAAATGGTGGACATGACCTTATACAGTACTAAGGAAATTCAGTGACGTTACTTATCAGACAGGGAAGGGAAAAAGACCGTTCAGTAGTTCATTTCGACAGACTGAAGTCATTTGTAAGCAGAGACGATAATTTATATACCAAAGACACGACAATTAACAGATTTAAAAATCGCAAGGAAGATGACGACTATTTGGCTCAATACAGTCCTGCTGTCATACTAGACCCCGTCAGCGCTCCATACATCGATGAAGCGGAGAGTACCATGAACTATCGAATGTCAGCAGATCAAAGAGAGATGTTCTGACATCAAAAGGAAAATGCCGCAACACTCGTCCATAATCAAAGAAGACGCCGACAACCGAAACGATTTGAAGATTTTCAACATATCACGTGACATATGAGAATGGAATTCAATCTGGGAACCAGACTCAGTCCAGTTTTGACAATCGGATGGCAGCATTTTATCTAGTGTTATATGTTTTTGACAAAGAATATGTACATTTATTACGCTTAAACACGACAGAGTCTTATGATCGTAATCATTAACAGATAATCCGCCTGTGAATGATGCTTTTTGTATTTTTATTCACTGAGACAAACTTTCGCGGTACAAAGATGACCGCGAAAGTAGCGAAGGTTAATACACAACGAATGATTCTAGTAAACAGTATTCCAGAGTGTCGAGGAGGTGATAGACCGTATTAGTCAAAGGCATGACAAGGGAATTAAGTGTGATCAATGCGATTACAAGTCGGAGAAAGCTGAAACCTTGAAGAGGCATTGCGAGTGACGTCATGCTCCGCAATCTCTGTCTAGCGAGCGGGAGAGGACACAAACGCACTCTGACGATTTTACCAGTCACCGCCACACGCAGCCTATATCTCTGTATACACTCCGAAACGGAGAAAACCAGTCAGTGCCGCAGCCGGATCGCCTGAAGGACGACGCAAAAAATGCAATGTCTTAATGCATTCTATTTCGCCATCTAGAGGGAACGATGATAGATCTCGAGCGCCTACATCCAATTCGAAAGAAGTACAGGTCGATGGGAGCTCAACTCGGAAGGATGTCGCATGCCAAGCTGACCTACGAGGATCGGGAGATGTCGTACGCTGTGATACCGCGATTCAGTGTGACATGGACATTTGGAAGATTAAGGATACGCGCACCGTACATACTCAGTGCCATGGCATCGCGATCCGAGACAAGTGACCGAGTCAGAATGGAATGAATAAGAATGGACATTATACGTGATCGAACTTTGTGCAGTGACTTATGCAAGTGAACCGATGAACATAAACACTTTTGGATTCGGGACGAACAATTCAGAGGCATGGGTTACCGTAAAACCAGATATTTTCACGAGTATCAGTTTTCGCGATTTTATCGTAAAATGGGGTGTACTGATTTTCGCGAGTATAATTTTTTGCGATTATTAAATTGCAAACAAATATGAACACATAATGCTACTGTTTTGTACCTTTGATTTTTAAGTTAGTTCTATCATACGAATACACTCAATTCACTCCTCTTAACGTTTAATAAAAAAAGGCGAAGAGTGGCACATGTACAGTAAGAATATACAAACTTTTGATATACCTTATCAAACACAATTTTCGCGTGAATGTATTTTCCAAATCACTCGCGATATATAGCGAAATTAGTATCTCGCGAAAATTTCTTGATAAGATCTTGGCGCAATCTGATTTAAGACATATCGAATCATCTTTTATACAACATAATGAACAGTCCGCGTGAGAGGTAAAAATAACGTCATACGAGGTATTTTTAATATCAAAGGATTCATTTTCATACCTGCTAATTAAACCTTTATTTGCGTTAGAAAAAATGAGAATAACAAATCATTCGCGGATCTAAAAGTAAAGATTTTTCCAAAAGGAGCACGAATTAAGTCTCCAGTCCATTCAAAGCCGGGGGAGAGGAGGGGTTCAGTCATTGTAGGTAATTTCGAATCAAATGAATGAGCATTTCTGACAAATTCCAAGATATCTTGATCATAATCCCAACCCGTCCTTTAAATCCGCGCATCCAAAAGTATGTGCACAATATGTATCATCTTATGGAACTAACTGATATCTTACAAATTATTTGTATACTGTCATTACAAAAGCCAAGCCAACGACGTTTTGTCATTCTGCTGCACCAGTCAACATCGCAAGTCAAATTTGCTGGTTGACCGTGAGTCGGATAACTCACCCTAGCACAAAGGAGAAAACTTATTCTTCACAAAGCCAAACCCATAATCCGACAACAATTCAACATGTAGTATACAAAACACTGGGAACAAGAAAAGCTATATTTTTAATGCTATAGCTGGAGTATGGATTGCCTTTTAACTATGAAAGTTTCATGCAACCTCAAATAAAAACCACACAAATGAAGTGGGGTTTCCTTGACATCAGTTGAACACGTTAAATTTAAA
The DNA here is from genome assembly GCA_028142955.1 of Pinctada fucata. Classification (NCBI taxonomy): domain Eukaryota; kingdom Metazoa; phylum Mollusca; class Bivalvia; order Pterioida; family Pteriidae; genus Pinctada; species Pinctada fucata. The sequence continues at coordinate 56,252,245 of AP027105.1, forward strand.
TATGTACGGACTACCTTTCACTCTAACCATGTAACTTTGAAAAATGAATATTTTGATTAATAAAAACAAATAAACATTAAAGAAGTACCGATCAGTTATTCAGTCTCAAAGTCGAGAAGGCAAGGCAAAATCATTAGATTTTCCATAGGAACGGTTGCGAACCTCGGAATTAATAAAATTTCGAAGTGAAAGCAGATGCCCGGGGAGAGTCAGCGTCTCCTGATTGCATGCAACACCCGTCGCAAAGGCTCCATGGAAACTTGTCAAAACAAACCCATTTGAAGAAAAATACATAGGCGAGATTCCAATTGGGGACCTCGGGCGCTAGAAGCGGGTATATTCATTACGTACTGCGCCACGATTCCCTAGACAACAGAATTGAAAATAAAGAATATAAACCTTGACCAACGGAAACTCCACAACAACTAGAAACCCCATCGAATTTCTACAAAGAATTGGGTCCACTTGAATTCAGTTGAACATGTTGCATGATTTTCGTGCAGTTTGCGTTCTCATTTTATTACAAGTATGCTAAAGCGATGCAACAGAAGCTGTAAAATAAACTAAAGTGAATCTAAGCCCACCATTATTGACCTCAGGGACTCGGCGCATGACCAGAATGTTGCATAACACTTAGCTGAAAAAAATATGCAGGAAGATATTATCCATAAATAATATTCATGAGAATAGTCAACAATGAATAGATTTTCCACTACTGTCCTTCTGTGGGTGATTCTACAGATAATGTCCCAAATCACTATATTTTTTGGGGAAAAATAATCGCAAAATTGTGCAATTATTTGCTGTTAGCTAATTATTATGCTTTCATAGAATCAAGTTTATAGAGTACATGTAGGCGCGCTGATATATCACAATTCTGATGGTTTTCTTTTACCGATAAGGTATTGGCAAAAACTGAAGTTCAGGACAATACTTTACAATGTGGAATAAGCCAAAATTATAGGCAAAATAATTATTTTAACAAGAAAAAAAGTTGAAATTTATTCTGTTTCGGTAATGACATGCGTTATGGTAATGACAAACATGTCGGTAATGACGTATTTTTTTAGCATTTTCGTTTCGGTAACGACCGTTACGGTCATGACAACAGCCTACTTATCTTGCAATATAGAGGGCGTTGTAAATTTTAATCCCTTACGTATATCAGTATCTTCTATAAAACCTTCCTGATTGACTCTTCTTGATATTTAAGTTGAAATATGTATTTTCGAAACAGTAAAATTGAGCATACGGTAATGACATATAATAAAGGTACGCTTCAAATATTTAGCGTTCTTTTGGGCATTTCTGATTGCCTATTCTATTTGTAGCCCCCTATATCACCAATGCAAATATGGCGGCAATAAAACTTTATGATAAGATATAATAAGGGTGCGAGTTATCTTTCCTTCCATCAATTATTGACATTTTTCTTAAACGTTTCGGTAATGACATGAAAACGTAGGACATACATTTTGGAAATTTGACCATGTCTAAATTTATCTTTGTGTTGCTAGCATGAGTACCCATCATGTGTATTTTCAATTGTTTCAGTTCAATTATCTGATATATCAAAAAAAACTTAATGAAACAAATTCAAGATTTGACATTAATCGTGTAATTATTTCTTATAGCCCTCTCCCAGGACATGTGGTTTTTGGTCATCTGATCAACTTTGCAGGGATTTTTGTCATAGAAACAAAAAAATTGTCAAGTTATTTCTTTTTCGTAAATAATCTATTAATCTTCCGATCTATGACTATAAAAGAATTTATTTTCGCCTGGACGAAAATTAATCATTATTTGTTATCTGAATTGTTAGGACGCTATTTGGGACTTTTTCTGTAGAATGACCCCTGTACTAGAAAAAGGGGGAAATTCAAACGTCTTCCTTGTGAACAATACTTAGTGAGCAGGAGACCAGCATCTCGTAACCTTCAAATACAAATCACAAAAATGACGTGAGTAGTTTAGACTCTTACTGTTTTATTGTGTATATACAAATGTATCGCCTAAATGAAAGACAATCATAATGAGACATGAAACCAAAATAATTTTATTGGAAAGGATGAATCAAAATAGGAAGAACACATTCAATTCAGTTGAAATTGTACTTTAAAAATGAGTGGAAATTCTTATGAAATCTAACTGCATTAAGTTTCCGAGAAATTTATGAAATAAATATTATTCATAAAATTATCATTGCATAAAGAAAAGAGGAAAACTACTGCAGGCTTCTCTTATTTACATGAAAACGTTCGACAACTAATTTGTTCAATTCATAGTTAATTAAGATTTTCAAGTTAGCATTGATAATGATACAACTCACACCGTTTATTTAAGGAATTTTGTAGAAAAATATTCTTGAAAAAAAAAACAACCTTTTGTGGAAGGTACTGAAATGTTATTGAAAGACGCAAGATAAGTGAGTCATAAGTATGACCCATTATATAAAAATAGTACTTCATTATCACTTTGCACGTAGGTTCAAATTTCTCCGTAGGAACGCCAAGTGAGTTGACAATGACATCAGATCCAATATTATCAAGAAGGAGGGGACTGCCACCAGAAGAGCGATGCCGAGATATCCGAGTCTTGCTGATGATGGTCGATCGTCCTTGGCGCTGATCTTTTTGATCTTGGACGATGTAGTAGCAGTAGAATTGACTTGCAGAGCTTTCTTGGTGGATTCTAGTTTGTCTTCAATCAGGTGAACCTTTTCTTCCTTGGTCAGGTTGGCCGCCGCTTGTGTCAGATTGGATTCTGACGCCGAAATGATCATGTCGAAGTAATCACACTCACAGTCACATTCTTCTGGCTCCGGGGAATCTTGAAACAAACAATTTAAAGTAAATTATAATCACAGGAGACTGTTACACTGACAATTTACCCTTACCAATGAGTCAACTCCCCCCCCCCTCCGCGAGACACATATCTGTAAACCTCATGCAGGTATTTGACACCCGAAGGGATATTGACCACTGCAAGTAGTGTTTGATAAACAGTGTGTCAGATTCCTACGGAGGCGGAACCCCCCCCCCATGACATGACATTATATTGATGATAAAATATAGTATAGTAGACTTTTTCAGGCTTGCCAAAATTCTTGTGAATATAGCAACTTATTGCATCAAAGACAAACAATGGACAAACAACCACATCACATCAACTATCAGTAAGAAAAACTTGCATACATGGAAGGCTAAGAAACACACAACACAAGAAAAAAAAAGGAGGGAGACCAATTTTTATTCATTGTTGATTTTCGACGGCTATCCACTATATTAATAGCAGATGGCATGGTTATTCGCATTACGTGCACACAACCCTCTATTTATCCGGATTTACATATGTCTTCCAAGACGCACAACTGTTGTATAAATAAAATCCTTCATATTATTGTATTTACAAAACCTTATCATTGTAAGTCGATAAAAACAAGGAAGTAAAACGTGGGGGCTCAAGGCAACACAAAAATTATGTAAATTGATATTAAAATTAATGGGTGTATATATGCTTTTCTTCTTGTTTCAATGTTGTGATGTTTAGGGAATAACTAGATACTGACGTTATGTTTGCGGACTGTAAATTTGGGAATAACTAGACGGTAAATGCTGATTTACGATGCAAATATCCGTTTTCCTGGCACCGCTAACGAGTCGCCAGAAAAATCTCAGTTTTCGAAGGTAAAATCAGCATTTACCGTCCGCAAACATAACGTCAGAAACTAGTGATTCCTAACTTTACCGTCCGCAAACACAACGTCAGTATCTATGCAATCTATATCTTTGTGAATATAAGACGAAATGTGACGTTAGCAACGTCAAAGCCGAGTGTGTTCTCGTTTTACTGTCGTAATAAGGAGCAAACAACCAATGAAATTCGACGTTATAGCGACATTGCATTAGACTATTGTTTTCACTGGCTCTGTTTCTAATAGAGGGCGCAGTCCGCGCCGCAGGCGCGGAGTTAGGTCGTCGATGCTCAATTTTGTGTTCTATTGTGAGTGCTGTTGAGATTATCGTCAGGATCTTCTTTAATTCTCTTGAAGAATTGTATAACGCCTAATAGTATACAAACGTAGGGAGCGAAATCTTATCTATAGATATATAGACAATGTCGCCAATTATGACGTCACTTACGTCGAGAGCCGCTACGTTAGGCCTGTTCAAATATTACGTCGCCAGATATGAAATTGAAAATCAAAAATGCTAAAATGACGTCAATTGCAAATTATAAGAAATGACTGTAATAATTTAATCTATTCATCGATAGACAAAAAAAGTTACAGTAATTTCTTAGATAAATAGGGAAAATACCAATTTCCAATGTGAATTCTTCGACATTATTTCTGCACAAATTCTGTATAACCTACAAATTCAGCTGTGCGGTTTCGCCAGAGTCTCGGGGCGTACTACTCAATCCATGCAATTCGGAATCACTTCCGGTCTACATGGACGGAGGATTATTGAACAACATGTTTTCAGCGTTATATACGAATTTAAGAATCTTATTGAGCCCATTGAGTCATTCTTTACTTATTTGAATAAATGTTACTTGAAACCGTTTTATCTGACTGCCATCTTTAACAAGTTACGACTAAGACGTCATGACGTCATTATGCAACATCAGAATGCAACGTCATCATATAGCAGGAATAACGTAGTTTCGCAGACTATCTGTATACATTGGCATATATCACCCGGCCAACACATTGTTTCTTTTCCGTTGTTTTTTGTTATTGTGTTTTTTTTGTATGTGAAAATAACCAAATAGAAACAATGTGAGGGACGGGCGAAATATTGCAGCTATCTGTACATATGTATGCAGAATTGTTGGAATATTCAAGAAACTGTCAAATCGATTCTGCATGGAGGTTGTAGCTAAATGACTACTGTCCTCTTCACTAAATCCAAAGCACCCTGTATTGGCGATTTATTCTGTCGTCTGAAGAATTTTCCTTTTAATTTTTGCTTCCGAGAATTGACCTCCTTTAGTCGTAACTGGAAATTAACTTCAACTTACCCTATCAGCTGCCTTCAAACCAAAATATGAAAAATAAAATATCTACGGGAAATTTCCCTGTTAATGTCAAGCCGCCACCATATTGTTCTCCGTGTCAACAAAAGTAAACAGTGACGTCAAAGTGTCCGACGTTATGCATTTTTAGTGATTTCCAGACGGACACTAGGTTTGGTACTTGACCAATCTAAAGTCTTTTACCAACGCATTCTTAAAACTTACACTATTAATGACTGTGACGACGGGCGCCATGACGGGCCCTGTCCAAACTTCTTTAGAGAGGACAGGGCCCCGACCACCCGTCCTCTCTGAATGTCAATTGGACTCCTCGGGTGATAATATACATGAGCTCGCGGCGGCAGAGCACGGATTGTATGACGTACGCCCTCTTTTTTATGCCCATTTACAAATTCATCTGTGTTGCTTTGGCCCTGCGTTTTGCGGTCTTGTTTGTGTGTGGTCATCTGACAGTGAAGAGGTTGTTTTACACAATAATTGTACGTTCTTCGAGACCTCTGGGTAATCGAAAAAGTGGGAGGGTTGTGCGCACGTAATCCAGGATAACCACAGCCTCTGCTATTTCCGTGGCAGATGATCGTCTTAAGTCGGCACCGGTTGCCCATTGGTCACGTTTGTTTATGTGTAGTCCTTTGTGTTTGATGTTTCTGTGTTGTGAGTTGACGTTCCTTGTCCCTTTTGCGTTTCTTTCTATGCTTGTCTGCTCTGTGTTTTTGCATTGGGTGTTTTGGGCTTTTGCTGTGGGTGCTGCAACCTGGCGTTGTTGAAGATCCCCTCCTTTATTTTACTATAGGAAATCCGCGTAGACTTTTCATTTTCCGTCTTATTTCTATCTTAATCGACGTACAGCCAAAACAATGGTATTTTTCTGACATTTTTTTTGGAATATGACAATATGATATTTTAGAGAAAACCGGGAAAACAGGGTGCTCTGGATTTAGTGAACAGGACAGTAGAGGCGGGTTGAGTTGAATTACCTTTCGTTTGGTTTTATTTGTTTGTTTGATTTTGTTTGTTTTTTAGATTTTTTGTTTTTTGGGGTTTTTTTGGGGGGGGGGGGGTTGCCGCTGGAATAAAGTTGGGAGAGCACAGCATAGAAGGCAGACTGCTAGACTTGTAATGTTTCACAAAATTGTCTATGCCCTTGTTGCAATCCCCATCCCCGACCATTACCAACTCCCAGTTAGAACCTCTTCCCGCAACCATCAGCATCATCATTACCAAGTCCATACCCCTAGAGACTACTATAAGTTTTCCTTCTTCCCCCGCACTATTGCAATTTGGAACAGTCTGCCTTGCACTACAGTCTCAATTCAGAACCTTGACAATTTCAGGTCCACTGTGTCCAAGGTTCCTCTCATTTGCCCCTAATCACCTGACCTTCTGTTTTTAACTGTAAATAATCTTCTTTTAACCAGCACTGTACAAAGTAACTGCACGACGCGCACGATGTTAAGAACACTCGGCAATGTTAAAGGTTTGAATTCATGAAGAAATATACCTTGAAACTCCATATTCGCTTCTTGAAGTACGAGCTTTTTATTTCTCCTTTTTGTTTCTTTTGTTTCAGCGGTATATACGAATTTACAGAAATAATCTAATTGAATCCATTGAATCATGCTTGACTTACTTGATTATATGTTACTTGAAACCCTTTCATCTGACTGCCATTTTTTACAAGTAACGACTAATACGTCATGACGTCATTATACTCTGTCAGAATGCAACGTCATAATGTAGCATAAATAACATAGTTTCGCGGGCTATCTGTACATAAGCTTCAATATTTCGCCCGTCTCACACGCTATTTCTATTCTGTTGTTTGTTGTTGTTGTTGTTTTTTTTTGTATGAGGAAATATCCAAAAAGAAACAATGTGTGGGACGGGCGAAATATTGAAGCTATCTGAACATGTTTGTGCAGAATCATGTCACGGTGTGCAGAATCATGTGTGGGCAGAATACGCAAGATCGCAAACGCAGCGCGTGCAGGGTGTCCGTTCTGATTTTTCATTTAGTCACCTACCTAAATCATTGTTCAAAAGGTGGGCACCTTTTCTACCAAATTAAATTAATGACGTCATAACAATGGAGAACAATCGAAGAGTGCGCGAGAACATTCGTATAGTCTTGTTTAGAAGTATTTATGATCTTCCGTATTGTTGAAATTTTCAAGAAACTATCAGACCGATTCTACACAGAGGTCTCTCAGTTGTAGCTAAATGACTAATGGCGGGTTTGTTTGATTTTGAATTTGTTTGGGGTTTTATTTGCTGTTTGATTTTTGTTTTTGGTTTTTATTTTTTTTTTTGGGGGGGGAGGGGGAGGGTTCGTCGCTGGAGTGAAGTAGAGGGAGCAAATATATGTGAAAAATACTGAAAATTGGATGTAGAGGAGGTTCCCTCAACCCATAAAAACTTAAAAGGTTTCAAACCCTGAAGAAATATACCTTGAAATCCACGTTTATTACTCCATATTCCCTTCTTGAAGTATGATTTTTTTTATTTCTCCTTTTTATTTCGTTTTCATTTATTTATATATTTTAATATTCATATATCACTGGTATTGTATTTACATGCTTATTCATTTATTTTCTATTTCTAATTCATAAATATAAATTTACATTTTCAATTTTTGAAACAGTAATATTTTTTCAATGTCACCCTGCGTCCTCAGTATGGCTTTGCCTTAATTCATAGTACATTATCTTCAGCTTAGAATCACATTTCTAATACATTATCTTCCATCTTAGATCATATCTAGATCTAATACATTATCTTCCAGCTTAGGATCACATATAGATCTAATACATTATCTTCCAGCCTACAATCACATATAGATCTGATACATTATCTTCCAGCCTACAATCACATATAGATCTAATACATTATCTTCCAGCTTAGGATCACATATAGATCTAATACATTATCTTCCAGCTTAGAATCACACAGAGACCTAATACATTATCTTCCAGCTTAGAATCACATATAGACCTAATACATTATCTTCCAGTTTTGAATCGAATATAGATCTTATGCATTATCTTCTATCTTAGAATCACATATAGACCTAATACAATATCTTCCAGCTTAGAATCACACATAGACCTAATACATTATCTTCCAGTTTTGAATCAAATATAGATCTAATGCATTATCTTCTATCTTCGAATCACATATAAACCAAATACATTATCTTCCAGCTTAGAATCACATATAGACTGCAGTATAAGATTTGAAATCTCATTGCTGAGTAAGAAATATGTACTTCTTTATTAGCCATTAATCCTATTTCAATATTTTCTTACCTTGCCTACCAGTTAAATCATTATTCCACTAACAAAAACTTCTTAAAATGTGAAACTAATAATTGTTGCATAGTCACATTGTTCTCCCCCATTCCTGGAATAACTTGCTATTTCACAAGTTTTCATAAGCCTGAGAAGATCGCTTCGTATAAACGGTAAAATTGGACAAGTTATAAAAATCGTGGAACTCAGTTATTTATTATACATGTAAAATATATATAAATATGAAACTGCAATAAAAGCTAATACCAACCTGTCACACCCTGACCCAAGATGATGGGAAAAGAAGGTACCAAACTAAGTAATAACCAGCAAAGAAGCATCTTATACACCTCTTCCAGCTGACTTTATCAGGTTTAGAAATTTTAAAATCTTATTTTTTCTTGAATCGATCGATTGCATTACTGAATATTTCATATCTGTCACAAAGCTTTATACAGAACACATATTGATTTACCATTTCACATATGAAATCTCTTCACAGTAGACTGGATGGAATTGATAGCCCGGAAACAGTTGATGTTTCCTTACAATATGGAAAAATCATGCTTTTATATTAGGCATGCATAATACTAAATTTTGAATATATTTATTGATGTATAGTTGTATAACCCATGGATTTGTTATCCCCTCCCTTCCCTTTTCTTACTTCATGGTGATACTTTTCATAAAAATGGGGGGGGGGGACCGAGTGTAGACTTGTGAAAAGGTAATTCTTCGAAAAGGACAAGAAGAAGCTGTTTTCGGTACATATATGTTTCAGTTTGCGATAAACAACATATTATGAAAATAATATAACAAACTGAAATACCAAATATTATATTCACCCTTTTGTTCACATTTGTGTCATATTAAAGGTGACATTGTCTTTACTTTTTACAGCTTTGGCATTTCTCTGGTTTCTTATGCCCTAACAGGATAAATTGATTTCAACCTACCAATTTCGAGGTACTAACAATTTTTGACTGTGGTACTCGAGACATACAATATCTACGGTCCTAAATGTGGTACACGAGGCATACAATAATGTGGAAGGGTTCCAACTCTATACCTTCTTGAAGAAAATTTCAAACCAATTTTCATGCACGTGTTTTGAATGTTAAATTCTCATCAGTGATACCTCCAGCCAAGTACTTTTCATAAGCAGCCCAAATTAATATCACTAGCGCCCCTGGTGTTATTTTTAGAATTTATATTTCTGAATATACTTTACAGAGAGTGCGCGGCTCCAAATTTCCTGTAGGGTCGATTCAGTAGCATATCCAAATAAAATCTATGTTCAAAATAGCATTGGAGGGATGGTGCTAAGATATTAACCTCCTTTAATTTCGATATTTTTCGGTGAAATGGCAAATTTCCGAAATAGCAAAAAAAATGTATGATGTAAATTGCTAGAGGGCCAAAACAAAGCTTCTTTCAGGTAAAAGAGCTGGAAAGAAATAATTAATACACTTGACAAACATTAAGTTACGGAGAACGATTTAAACTGCTCCACACTGCAACAAGAAATAAGAATATATATCTACGGACCAAAATGTGGTACACGAGATATACAATATCTACGGTCCTAAATGTGGTACACGAGACATACAATATCTACGGTCCTAAATGTGATACACGAGACATACAATATCTACGGTCCTTAATGTGGTACACGAGATATACAATATCTACGGTCCTAAATGTGGTACACGAGACATACAATATCTACGGTCCTAAATGTGGTACACGAGACATATAATATCTACGGTCCTAAATGTGTTACACGAGACATACAATATCACGGTCCTAAATGTATCACGAGACATATAATAGCTACGGTCCTAAATGTGGTACACGAGATATACAATGTCTACGGTCCTAAATGTGATACACGAGACATATAATATCTACGGTCCTAAATGTGTTACACGAGATATTCAATATCTACGTTCCTAAATGTGGTACACGAGACATACAATATCTACGATCCTAAATGTGTTACACGAGACATATAATATCTACGGTCCTAAATGTGGTACACGAGATATACAATATCTACGGTCCTAAATGTGGTACACGAGATATATAATATCTACGATCCTAAATGTGTTACACGAGACATACAATATCTACGGTCCTAAATGTGATACACGAGACATATAATATCTACGGTCCTAAATGTGTTACACGGGACATACAATATCTCAAAGAAGGCAACGATCCTGTTGGCGGCTTCTCTTACCTCCTCCTAACTTGTACGTGCTTTCGCCCTTGGATCTCTCATCAAAAAAAAAAAAAAACTTCAAGGTTTATGATCTGCATACCAACCATATTCTAACCTAAAGTTGACACATGAATGTATAGAACTACCCACTCCTAATAGAACGCATTGTCCTATTGTGTAAGCCTTTATTGAATAAAAAGTGTTTGCCATACGCCTCTTCATATTCAACCGGAACAGTGAGGGAGATCCATTCAGCGATATAAAGAAATGAAAATGATGGTCATTGGTAGTATCTTTAAAAACCAAAAAAACAAAAATAATAATAATAATAAATCCAGAAGAAATTCAAACATGCAGCAATCGAAGAATTCTTAACTTGGTTAAAAACAAACTAAATTATAAAGTAGCATAGTTTTGTAAAACAGGGCTATCTTTTATTATCAAAAACAATATAATGTTCAGTTAATTACATTCATACAAAATAATTATGATATATGTCAACATCAGTATATAATACATAATATGAAAGTAAAAAGTACAACAAAGATAACGAATTCAGAAGGCAGAATGTAGAGGACAATTGTCCGTACTCAATGATAAAACAGATTCTGAATACAGTATTTGTATATTTACAGGGAGGTTATGTGGAAAGACTTTCCGTAAAGACAACAAATCTTACGATCTAGCAATGATGAGTGCAGAAATATCATGAAATACCAAATGCTATCATAAAATATAAGTACCATAAACGCCTACACTTCACAAAAAAGCGACATTGATACATATTCAATTCTGTATTTTCTTTTCTTCGAAACATGATTTGGATTCACGGACATTTATTATGCAGGCATGTTCCGCTGTCTTTCGTTTGCCGCTTGTCTGTTTGGACCTTGCCTTACAGCACCATTTGGTTGTCTGTTGGAGGGGCCTGGTTCCGGGTTTATTTGTGTATCCCTTTCTTCTATGTCGCCACCAGAGGGGGCACGTTCATACTGAGGGTGTCTGTCAAGCCGCCATACCAAAATTATATATCCTCCTTCGAGAAAGGATAGCAAAACCTGAAGACCAACCACAAACAGCATGAAAGGCGGCTCTGTTCCAAATCTGTCAGCCTCTAGTTGTACATTGGCATGTGCAAAGAGAGCCAATAACACTAGAGATAGCGTTCCTATAAAATAATACAATATTTTACAAATCATTCAAATGGAAATGCAAGCATTAGTTTGCAACGTTTATTCTTTTTTTAAAGTTTCATACATCATATTTTAAAAATAGCATAAATTTTATCTTCTATGAGTAAATGAAAGTCGAACACAATAGCCGAAATCAGATTCTAAAAACCACAATCGAAAGGCTTACGGATATGGGGGTATAAAAAAATAAATGAAAGGAGGGGATCTCCAACAAAACTCGGTTGCATCACCAGCAGCAACACACCAAAGAGTTAAGGAAGATCCTGACGAAAAGCTCAACAGCACTCACAATAGAGCACCAAATTGAACATCGACGGACCCCTAGCAGGCTAGAGTTGGGACCAGGTGCCCGGGAGGAGTAAGCATCCCCTGTTGGCTTGCCGCACCCGCCGTCGAAATTATCAAATTATATAAAATACATGCACTGTCTGAGGTGATGTCTATATAGAAAGTGCTATTGCGACCATATCAGGGAAAATATTCAAAACACTTACTGTCAACACACCCCAAGTGAAAACACAGAGAAGACACATACAACAAGAGACAAGGAACAGCAAACGATACATCAAACATCGAACATAAAATACAACACATAAACCAACGAGACCCATGGGCAATCGGTGCCGACTTAGGGCGGCCATCAGTCACGCTAGTAGAGGATGTTGTGGTCATCCTGTATTACGTGCGCACAACCCTCCCACATTTCCGGTTACCCAAAGGTCTCGAAGAACGCACAACTGTTGTGTAAAATAACCTCCTCACTGTAAGATGACCATACAAACAAGACAACACAACGCAGGGGCCCAAGGAACACAGATGAATATGTAAATGTATATAAAAATAGGGTAAGGGCGTACGAAATGCAGTCCGTGCTTTGCCGGCTGTAGCGAGCTCATGCATGTTATCACTTCAGAGAGGACAGGTGGTCGGGGCCCTGTCTTCTCTAAAGAGGTTTGGACAGGGCCCGTCATGGAGTCCCGTCGTCACAGTCGGTCAGTGTGCAAGTCTTAAGGATGCGCTGGTACAAGACTGTAGATTGGTCCAATACCATGCCGAGTGTCCGTCTAGTGACATTAGGACATAAATTTCTCATGCGAAAAGAAAAATTGGACAAACAGACGGAGACTATGAAAAAGCTGCACAGAAACACAAAGGGCAACTTATCATACGAACTGTCTAAAGTGCAAGTGCGGAAGGCATTGCAGAATGCATTGTAGGTGGTGCTATCAAAATGCACCGTACTAATATATGTTATATCTCATGTCCAATGCAAGTATAGTTTCAAAGTACGTAGGACCAAAAAGAAAGCTAGCTATGTAAAGCAAATGCAAAATTATCCGTAAAAACTTTAAAAAAAGTATCCTTTGAATCTTTTTCAATTTTGACTTAAGTGTACCATTAACCTTTTTTTAATTTTGCATGTTGAATAGATGAAACTTAATCTTACATATATACTTCTTTTAAAGATAATAATATTGAAAACGATGTCATAAGATGCCAGTTGATTTTAAAAAGAAGAGAATATAAAAGAAAAGGACAAAATTAGAATTCCATTAAAGCAACCAGTATAATTGTTTAAGAAAGGGAATGTACATTGTTGAATGATCACCAGGGGAACCAGAGAGGTAATCCCCAATTCAAGTGTATGTTTAAAGTGTAATTATACTTCTTTCCACTGCTCTTTCGCCTGAAAGAAAGTTTTGTTTTGGCCCTTTATCAATTTGACATCATATATTATTTTGCTATTTCGAAATCTTGTCTTTTCATCCACAAATATAATCGGAATTAAAAGATGTTAACATACTAGCACCGTACCTCCAGTGCTATTTTGGACATATACTTTATTGAACTATGCTACTGAATCGACAATACAGGAAATTTGGAGTCTCCCACTCTAATTGAAATAAAAAATAAAACTAGAGGGCGCTGCTAAATTACATTTGGCCGTGTCTTAAAATCACATCGACATTTAATTAAGTACCACTGATGAGGGTTTAATATCCGAAACACGCGTCTGGTGCATAAAAATTGGTTTGAATTTTTTTCAAGAAGGTAAAGATTTGGAACACTTCCGTATCATATATCTAAATCAAATCCTAACATATTATAAACTGTGTCTATAAAATAATTTTTCTTTAAATATACCTGAAGTAAGAAACAAACTAGCGATCCCCTTTTCTTCGCAATAGCTGTTTCTATCATATATCCTATTTCCAATAACGTCACCAAGAAGGATCAAGATCGCCAAGACGGCGAAGATACAGTCCATGGCAGCAATCCAAAATGTGATGGCAGGATCGGCTGAAGAAGAACGATGACAAACCATGATACATGAAGTATCCGGATTTCGATCAAACAGAGTCACTTTCGATGCGAAAAACAATTTCTATCAAGAAGTTTTGAAAATGTCAAATTTCAAAAACAATGATAAACAACACGATAAAATAATCTCTTGTATTCAATACTGTTGTTAAACACTCTATTTGAAGAAATGTCCGTATTTACCGCTCGTATTGTGTAGATTATTTAGTATGATTGAATCTGTGAAAGGCTTGTTTGTACATCCTCCGTCAGCACCATCAGGGCACATTGTAAAATACAGAATGCTCATCGATATCTTACTCTGAAAAAAGAGATGATCCAATTTTGAATAGTTGATGTAAATGTTAAACGTCTTCAATATCACCATTTAAGAATAAATAAATTTGCAGTCAAGTCATTATGTCCAAAGAAGTACCGAAACACGAAGCAAGATGGGTAGGATATGATGCTACAGAACCCACGTTTTAGAAATTTTGATAACAGAAACTTTCGAATGCGTAGAAGAAACGATCAAAAGCGAGGCCTTTTTAAAGTCTTCAAAAATTCATACCATCACTCAGACGATATGTACTAATTATTGTTCTATTTTTCATTCTTGATAATGTATTTAGGGTATGAATGCGACCTTGTATGGAAACTAATTTTGAGGTATGTCCTGATTTAAGGAAGAGTTTGTGGGAAGAGGTTCAAACATCAGTTCTTAAATTTGATTCTCAAATTTTGAATGCTGTAATAAATGTTAACAATCTAAAGCATATAGGCAAGACAATCAGTACTATGGTTCCCAAATACAATACAGTATTATACTTACTGTTCCTGTATGGAATATTAGCCAACCAGGACATAGTAATGGTATAAGCTGAAGAATAGTAATCAGGAAAGAGGAAACTATCAGCCAAGTCTTCATGGTATTATATGTCTGGCTATATCTGTAGAAAACAGAGGATGTGCAGAAAAACATATTCAAAACGTGGCAAAGGAAAAGGTAAAAGAGTATTTGTATGTACTACATACACAAATAAAAGGATACATGTCGTGTCATATAAGAATCTGAAGGGGGAGGATACCAGTTTACCGAGGAGAGTGAACATCTGCAGTTGGTGAACGTTTCGTTTAAGCACTCAAATTCCGCGATTAAAACAATGAATATATCAACTCTTTTCCTCTTGACAATGCAAAGAGTAGGAATTATGACAAATAATTAATATTCTTTGAAGCGACGTCGTAATTTCATACTTCATCTTGTCAGTCACTGTATATGACAAATATGGATAATGACCATATCCCTGTATACAGCACAAAATCGATAATTCAGGAACCGAAGGCATACAGAATCATGATAAAACAGGAACCAAAGCAAACAAACAAAAACCTCCATACTATATATTACTCGTTGAGTTGTCAGTCATCAAAACGTTCACTATAATATGAAATGCCCCCGGTGTTACGTTTAAAGGGTACAACACAACAAACACACACGTACACACACCCTCACACACATGACCACATCATAGAACGATTATCATAATATGTTAAATATCTATAAATGGAACACTCAGAAATTTGCTACAGAGAGAGTGATTCAGATGATGCTATATGAAAGGCTTTAATTATTGCAGTATTTTCTCCCTCTATTTTGATTTTTTGAATTTTGTATATATACGTACTTTTAAAGATGTAGACGACTACAAAATTCCTCTAGGCTCGATTCAGTAGCATACTTTAATAAAATCTATGACCAAAATAACATTGGCGATAGAGCTAGGATGTTTTTTTTTTCATTTCGATGAAATTTTTGGATGAAATAATAAAGTTTCCAAAATAGCAAAATAATATATGATGTCAAATTGATTTTAAGTTATGTTTATTGTTACCAATGATATTCAGGTAATAGACTCAGCATATCATTATCACAAGTGCTCGTATAAACCTGAGATGACTGAAAAACGCTTTTAAACCTCAATTTGTAAAGGAACAATTTCCTGAATAACACCTAAAAAAGGAAGTATCATAGCTACAATTCTTATTAGAAATCCTAAACTTTGCACTTTTCCCTTTAAAATAAAGCTGTATAAGGTGGTATCTTCCTTTAATGCGTTAGCAAACATGAAAAAAAATGCGATAAAGGAAAAATCAAAAGGAAGTGGTTGGATGATAGTTACATGACTGGATGTAAACCATTTAAATACAAATTAAAGGTTGACCAAAGAATGACACATTTCCATTGGAAAACGAATCGTTCAAAAGTAAATTCTTACAGTAAAGATTCAATTTGAATCAGTATGACCGTTTCAAATCTTGCAATAATTATCAAAGTTTACAAGGAGATATACATTATCTAAAATACCCCCCCCCCCCCTTCCCTACCTGGCCATACTTGAGATTAAACATTATGTATTTCGAAAGAAGTTTAAAGTCGCCGGGACCCATTATTTACCATTCCTTATGAGTCATGTGAAAACATTTCGTTGTGTCGTCCTCCTTCAACTTCCTGGTCTGGTGTAGCTACCAGCTATCAGATGTTCTTCTCTGAAACATGAAAAGTATATGAAATGTATAAGAAAGGAAGGAACACTCGGTTGCAGCACCCACAGCAAAGCCCAAAAAACACAGAGCATAAAGGCATTCAAGATAATTTCTTTCAATTACATTAATGTAGTATATAAGACATACTGACTTTTCTTGTTCATAACTGTTATTTTTTTTAAGATCAAGTGATGAGGCATATTACTAAATCCTTATCAAAGTATATCAAAAGTGACTGATATTTGTCATTCAACTCGATAACTTTAAAATAAAAAGGTGATAATTTTAGGAAGCTATAAGGTACTTACTGTAGTTCAGGGACCGTAAGCAGGAAGAACGATACACGATATAAATAGCCAAAAAGGAAATTTTAAGATTTTCTTCCGGATGGCTGCTATTTAATCACACACAGTTTAAGATTTAATTTTAGATGAACAAGCTAAGATAGACAACTCTAACCAGCTGGAGCATGAATTAATTTGCGGAATATAGAAATTAAGAAAAATATGGAGGGCCTCGGGATAAGGATAGTAAGAAAGCTTTTGTAGACAACTTAAGTGTTCGATATATAATTCGTCTGGTCAGGTTTTTGCAATGATGTTCGAATCTAAAAAGGAAGACGTTCGAATAGTTCAAGTGGCAAAAGAGAAAGAGCCTTGAGTACAATATTTAAGGCTGACTTTCGGATAAATGCAAACTGATGTCGAAAAAGAAGAATATTGCAATAACTGTTGAAAAATGTACACAGTCAATCAAATATTGAGACTACATTTCAACCAGAGCAGAAGCACAAATGTCCTCTGGGATTAGTAAGAAGTCCAGTATTAGCTATATCAGACTAGTGGAACTGTATATTGCTCCTATACCTCGATTATTATTTACTTCCTTTTTATTTCCAATCGCATAATTCATAAACTGTTGTTTTATATCAATAGACGGTCGTGAAAATTACATACAAATTACATACAAATAACATTGTTTCCTCAATTATAAACGCGTATTTTTTTTTTTTTACAAATGAGAGATTAATAGATTCTCTTTTCTTCCAATACAAGTATTCCTTTTGACAAATTAAGAAAATTTTCTATTGGAAATATTTATCTTGAATTATATGTTCTATTGAAATAATTTATCTTCACCAATGAAATCAAAGTTTTATATTTTTTTCGTTTGTTGTTTTTTATAAAAAAATCAATTGAAAAGAAAGGAGGGGATCTCCAACAACACTCGGTTGCAGTACCAACAGCAAAACACCCAATGCAAAAACACAGAGCAGACACCCACAGAAACAGACACAAAGGGACAGAGAACACCAACTCACGTCATACTTAACCCTCGTCAGTGATTCTCAATCTAAACGATGCAATATGACCAAAGAGTGTGAAAGGTATTATGTCCAAAAATGTACCGAAAGACAGGATGGATGGGATATGATTCTACAGGACCCACCTTTTAGAAATTTCAAGAAATTTGATAACAGAAATATTCGAATGCGTTGAAGAAAAGATCGACCGATGTTGATTGAACTTGGTTACATGATACTATGCGAGCATAATCCAGATAGCCACATCATTTGCTATGAACATAGCAGATGATGGTCCACCCAAAGTCATCACAGACTAATAGGTTCTATCACGATCTACTGAGTGAGACATAAAAATATACACGAGTGACGGAAATTTCATCTTTTCCCGATTGGAGCGTATCGGAACGAGGGAAAAGATGAAAAATTTCCGTCACGATTGTAAATTTTTATGTCTCACTCAGTAGAAAGTGATAGAATCTATTTCTTCATCTTTCTAAGTAGCTACGATCTTGTCGTTACTCCTTGACAACGATTACTACGCATTGTCGAGAAAAATTGCTAACCGGTAGAGAACAGTGGTGGACGAGATAACAATCGTGCTTTTCTTACTGATAATTGGAATTTCACAATAGTTTTTCCCACGTCTGCAAAATCATATGATAGCCCTCTGACGTCAAACTCAAGCTTCGTCAACATTTCATGACCAGTTACCGGAAGTACTTTCAAAAGCCGCACACGTACGATATCTCTGATTGGTCGTTTAGAACAGCTGATTGGTATATGACGTTTAATGATTGGATGATGTAGCCTTTGAGACAACTTATGTTTCTCACATAGGCTGTCTCAAAGGGTTCGGGCAAAACTGAAGAAGAAATTACATTCTTCAATTATTTTTAAATATATTTCAATGGTGATTTTTCCTCTGCTGCTTTGTTGTTTGTCGTGTGTTCTCGTTGTCTCCAAAATTTGGTATACGTTTCCCCTTTTTGTTTCGATTATACGTGTCTCTTGTGTGTCTTGTTTAATGAAAGTTTTGTTAACTTTGTTTGTATTCTGCTAAGATTTTATTTTTATTAAAATTTATGATTATGTTACTTACATTATACATTGGCATGATGTCCTTATAGATGCATAGGTATATGTTCAAGGTCTTCAAATTCAATAGCATCATTTTAGAACAGATACATTTGCAACATCGACCAGACATGCACGTTTCGGGTACTTAACCCTCGGTAGTGATCCTCAATCTAAACAATGTTATAAGGCCAAAGAGTGTGAAGAATATTATGGCCAAAATGTACCAAACCACGTAGCAGGATGAATGGGATATGATGCTACAAGACCCACGTTTTAGAAATTTGAAGAAATTTTTATAACAGAAATTTTCGAATGCGTTGAAGAAACGGACAGCCGGAGTTGATTGAACTTGGCTACATGCGCACTCAAGGACTTCTGGTTCACCAGCAGTGACATTCACCAAGTGGTTCAAATGTTAAACGTCTTCAAATTCAAATAGCATCATTTCAGAACAGATCGATTTGCAGCATTGACCAGACATGCACGTAATTTTTGAATGCGTTGAAGAGACGACCCATCGATAGAATACAACTTGTTTAGTTCGACGTGATCAGATCATATTATGGAAGTGCTATTTTCTAAAATTCTTTTCTAGGATGACTATAGAATGACAGCAATTACATTATTTGTTTTATTTGCATCAATTAGAAACGTTTTGAATGTGTTTTGTTCTATATTGACGGGTGTTGCATGCAGTCAGGATACGCTGACTCTCCCCGGGCACCTGGTCTTACTTCGGAATGCTATTTATTCCGAGGTTCGCAACCGTTTCAATGGAAATTCTAATGATTTTGCCTTGCCTTCTCGACTTTGGGACTGATTAACTGATAGGTACTTCTTAGCGATTATTTAGATTAGATTAAAGATATTTATTGCAATCAAATATAACATTGCATCGGATTGGGCACAAGTTGTCCAACTTAGATTTGCCCTCTCCGTTGTATGCGATTATTTGTATACACAGTGTTGCCCTTGATGTCACAATGATGCGAAAAGATTGCTTTTTTTTCCTTCGTATATTTGTTTCTTATTTCCGTTTGTGTTCCTCTGTAATTAGAATAACGTATTTATTTTGGGGATATCTTTCCCCGTTCCCAGTGACTTGATGTTTAGAAGTATTTTAATTGCTTCTTTCCAGCTCTGTGCCTGAAAGAAGCTTCGTTTTGGCCCTTTATCGATTTGACATCATATATATTATTCGGCTTTTTCGGAAATTTGTCATTCAATTCAAAAATATTATCGAAATTAAAGGAGATAAACATTTTAGCGCCATCCCTCGAATGCTATTTTGAACATAGATTTTATTTGGATGACTACTGAATCGACCCTACAGGAAATTCGGGCCCGCGCACTCTCTGTAAAGCGAATGTACAAATTGAATATTCGAAACACGTGTCTGGTGCAGAAACATTGGTTTGAAATTTTCTTTGAAATTTTGATTCAAGAAGATATAGAGTTTGAACACTTCCGTATTACTTTCATTCAATCAACATAAGGATGAGGGAAATGTATGCAACAAAGCAGCGTCAAAGTTATCAAACATGCAAAGGAGGGGATCTCCATCAACACCAGGTTGCAGCAACCAAAGCAAAACCCCAAAACACCCAATGCAAAAACACAAAGCAGACAAGCACAGAAAGGGATTAGGGACATAAGGGACAAGGAACGTCAACGCACAACACAGAAACATCAAACACAAAGGATTACAAATGAACCAACGAGACCAATTGGCAACCGGTGCCGACTAAGGACGGCCAGAAATAGCAGAAGGTGTAGTTATCCTGGATTACGTGCGCACAACCCTCCCACTTTTCCGATTACCCAGAGGTCTTGAAGAACGTATAATTGTGGTGTAAAACAACCTCCTCACTGTCAGATGACCACACACAAACAAAAACGCAAAACGCAGGGGCCCAAGCAACACAGATGAATATGTAAATGGATATCAAAAGAGGCCGTACGTAATACAGTCCGTGCTCTGCCGGCTGTAGCGAGCTCATGTATCTTATCACCCGAGGAGTCCGACTGACAGTCAGAGAGGACAGGTGGTCAGGGCCCTGTCTTCTCTAAAGAGGTCTGGACAGGGCCCGTCATGGAGTCCCGTCGTCACAGTCAGTCAGAGTGCAAGTTTAAAGAATGGGCTGGTACAAGACTGTAGATTGGTCAAGTACGAATCCTAGTGTCCGTCTGGTGACATTAGGATCATATCCACGGTATAAAAGGCGTTTGATGATTCTGACGCATTTTCGATAGTGATGTTGTTTATCTTTGATCCTTTTTATCTTGTTAATTAAGTCATCATAAAATGCAGGTTGTGAAATACCCAAAGTAATATACTCTGTTGCCTGTATTGGTCCGAATTTCAGAAGAAGTTGACAATAATTTTTGTAAAATTTCCAGAAAGTCTTTACTAGTTTATGAAAGCGAAAATCTTGTCCCAAAAGTTTCTCGGTAATTTGTAAATTTCTCCTATGAAAATCCAAAACATCAGTACATGCCCTAGCATACCGGATAAGCAGTGAAATATAGATACCATAGGACGGTCATCTAGGAACATCATCGTCAAGCCAGGGGAAATTTACTATGTTAAATCCAAAATCATCTCTTTTGTCATACACACTTGTATGGGTCTCTCCATTAACAATTTTGATATTTAGGTCCAAAAATTGGTGTTTTTATGTTTGAAACGTTTGTCTTGTTTAGAATCAATTCTTTTGGATAAATAACAATGCAAGTCAAAGATTGGTAAAAACCAGACACAAAGCAAATCAAACGCACAGACAAATAGTTGGAGAGAATGAAGAAGAGAATGCTACCCAAGGAGACAACAAATAAAAAACAAAACACAACTATGAAGAGACGCCATATAATTTTGGATACCAAATGTGTTGAGTGTACAATACATTCAATGAGCTGCTTACGCTGACGTCTCCGATGGAATTTGATATTATAAATACAAATCTTGATTCATACATAACATTGCTAATAATAGAAAACGATACATTTATGGCCCAGGGTCGTAGTTAACAAAGAAACTTTGTAAAAGAATATAAAAAGAAGTGGTTAGTCAAAAACAACACGAAAAACAACAGCCATGTTCAAAAACACTCATTGTCTGATCAACAGTAAGAGAGGATAGTTCATCTCTTATGTGTTCGTTGTATACTATGTATTGTGACCTTCTATCGGAACTTTCTGAAATAGTATGTCTGCTACGTCCTCTGCCATTTTTGGACATAACTCAAAGTTCATGGTTTGGATTGAGGATCACTGACGATGGTTAAGTACTCGAAACGTGCATGTATGGTCCATGCTGCAAATTTTTATTCGTTCTTAAATGATGCTATAAATTTGAATAGACGTAATTTATGTGCAATACATAAATTTCTGCTTGTAAAAGAATGAATGCTTTGGAGCTTTACACGACGTTATCTTTATCTACATCTGTATTGTCTTTATTTTGTTGAGAAAAAATGTTTACCAATATCGATACATGTAGGAGTCATTTTTATCTAATAAAACAAGTGACCAATAAAGTACAATACTAAACTTGTAACTACTAGCATTTATCATTTACCCTTGATTGGGTCTGAAAGAGCATTTGATATTTTCTTTGTGCATTATGAATAACATTTAAAAACTTGCTGAAGCTTGCTTCATGGCATTAATTTATCAAAACAATCTTGATTTTGTGCATCGTCGCGCCCACGATAAATTTCGTTTTTACAAAGGAACTCTGTCTAGGTATTGTTTCTTTTAAGATTCAATGATACGTCTGTTGTTTCCCATGTTATCGTATCATGTGTGTGTATGTTCCGCAGTGACAACCAAAACGTCGTCGTGTCAGAAATATCCTCATTATCTTAATCACCGTAGCGTATCACGTGATGTGCATATAATCTCGTACAAGGGAATCCCCTTCGATTAAACAAGGTAAATACTGTCTTAATCTACTTTATATGAAACTAGTTTACGCCTATCATATGAGCATCATTATTATAAATATGATGGTAATCTTTTCTGGTCAAGAATAGAGGAATATTTAGAGAACACATAAACAGAAAATTTTTAATTTTGTTTACATGTGATGATATGGTGCACGTAAATAAACAAAACTTTCTGTTCAAGTGCTCTCTGGGTATACCTCTATTCTTGACCAGAATAGATAACCATCATATAATTTATAACGATGATCGTATGATAGGCCTAAAATAAATTCATATAATATAGATTCAGACAGCATTTACCTTGTAAATCGAAGGGGATTCCTATGCAAGATATTATTTTCATATCACGTGATACGCTACGGTGTAAATAAAGCATTTCCAGTGCAAGTACGGAAGGCATTGTAGAATACATGTCGCTGTTAAAACGCTTCATACTAATTATTTTCATAAACCAAATGAATGATGTTACATATATTGACCGAAATTGAAATTGAAATTGACCTAAAATGTCGTAGGAAGGTAGTAAAATGAAAATTCAAATATAACTAATATAACTCGTGGATGATCAATGCATGTAATACATCAAATGTAAAGCATTATGGATCTTAAAATACATTATGAAAAGAATAGAATATTCATCAATCTTCAATATTCTAATCTCAGGATGAATTTGCATGTACTCTCATATGCCTGTTTAAGTTTCCTGACTGAGAAAATCTTAAAAGACATAATTTACATTGATAAGGTTTTTCTCCACTATGAATACGAAGATGTTTTGTCAGAGTTGAACTATCAGAAAAGGCTTTTTTACAAAGTCTACATCTGTATGGTCTTTCTCCACTATGCGTGCGCATATGCGTCGTGACTGAGGAACTCTGGGAAAAGCGTCTGTCACAAACAGGGCACCGAAATGGCTTCTCGCCACTGTGAGTTCTGATGTGTGCTGTTAGATTAGCAGCTTGTGAAAAAGATTTACTACATGTCGAACACTTGTACGGCTTTTCGCCGGAATGCGTACGTAGATGGGTTTTTAATGTACTGGGACGAGCGTAGGTTTTGCCGCAGATTCGACACAAGTTAACTTTATTTCCTTCACATGGAATGTTTGTATGAACATGCCTGTTTGCGAAGTATCTTGACCTTTTCCAATGGGATACTGTACAAAACCTGGTCGGGTCCTTATAGTTGTCAGACGAACGATAAAAAATATTATGGGCCTCTGGTGGTTGAAAAGGTCTAATATCAGACGTGATCGAGTAAGATGGACCATAGGGACTAGATTGACAGTTGTACTGTGGCGACATTGGGGGAGGAATGAACTGGGTGTGTTGATATTGAGGAGAGAGGTTCCTTTGGGGAGGTTGTTGTTGACCTGATCCCCACTGTTGGTGATGATGGTGATGATGAATGGGATTATACTGATTGTTGTTTATTCCATGGGGCATTCCAACATTCATGCTCATAGATACGTTGACGCTCATAGATGGAAACATGTTGCCTTGTGTAGGATCCCCGGGAAACTGCTGCATGCCATACTGACCGTTACTTTGTTGAGGACCATACATGTTTGGGTGAATTGGGGTATTGTGGTTTACAGTATATGATAATGTTTGACCATTGTGTCCGTGACCAACACTCGATGATCCTGGGGACTGAGATAGATGCATCGTGGGAGAAATCGGCGACAGTGACCCGCTCAGACCTGGTCTCACCACGGCGTGCTTCTTCAGTGTTAGTAGTGCATCTGCAATATCCTGTGGAGCCTTGTCCTTGAATACAGCAAACTCCCTGTAAAATAAATTTACAATTTAATCAAATTCTATTTCTTCATTATTTCCGTATATTTAATGAATGAAACACCTTTACGTAGACATGAACAAAATGAGCTCCATGAAAATCACGTGGAACAGTACACCAATGAACGTAGTAGAAATAACCACAGAAAGAGAGACAAGTGACACACAAGTCTAGTGAAAAACGCAACGGTATGATAACGTCTGGTTCATGCTGCAAATTTATCTGCTCTTGAATTGAAGACGTTTAACATGAATGACACATTAACTTTTTTTCATTTATCTGTAATTTCGATATAGAAATGAAAAAAAAAGAATATATATAGATCAATTTAATAAACAGAATAGGTATCTGATTTTCTCTTTTTTCAAAAAATATAATTATATCTTCATTTTTATATTCTGAGGATATGTTATAAGTTCATGTTAGAAAAGGGTGAAAAACTTATTTTGATAAAATATTTTGTATTTATATTTTGAATCCAGAGGTAGAATATTGCCAATAACTGACGAAAAACAAAATACGCCTAAAATACGATTTGATTTAGTTTTCAATGTGTCATGACGTAAATATCTCACGTTATTTATAATATGTGGCTAAAGAATGAAGAATTGGTAGTTCATACATGTATGTCCTAAACATTCGCATAGTTTATTCTTCATTGTAATAATGATACATTTCACACAAGATGAAGCCAGTTTAAGGTCATGGATGGTTTTGAAATATCTTTACCGTGTAAGATGATGGATTGTGTATTTCGCTTCTCATGGAGATCAATCTCTGTTCGCACAATCGCGTATTACGACAGTCAGTTTATTACATATAGCCTTATCGGATTTATCGGATAATTGCTACATTTGATGCGTGTAAGATGTGTTTGATATAGATCAGGTTGCGTCCAAAGTAAATGAAAAAATATACGCTTTAGTATTTTGGTATTAATGCAGTAAAAAAAATGGAAAAATATATTTTTTCACTTCATTTCTCAAGATATGATCTTTTCCATATGCCTATGGTCAATTGACCCTTCCGAACGCGGGAAAAATTTGAAAAATTCCATGACGTCACAATTCAATTTCGATGTTTGACCGAGGTTCGAAGCTTGTTTGTCCGAGGTAAAAGCATTTTTAGGTCAAGAAATTTTGCATTTTTCCTCGCAATCGGAAGGGTCAATTGCAGATAATCAATGAATTATTCTATGCATAGTTCTTGTTACACTACGTCATGATTTTTTGCATTATATTGTTCTATATTTCTGTAATATATTGAAGCTTAATGTGCTTTATTTTCAGACACTCCTAGGGTGATACATGCACATCAGCTCGCTCCACCCTTCAGACCGTTATCGTATGCCCCTTGTTTTTATATATCCATTAAGGCCTACATATATATTTGTGTGTTAATTTGGTATCTGCGTTTTGCTGTATTGTTTATTAGTGATGGGAAATCGGTTCAGAATCATAATCGATAATCGGTTAGAATCGGTTGGTGTATTCGATGCGATTCTACCGATTAACATTTTGCAAAAAAATTCAATAATTTTATTATTTTTATCTGTTTCATATGTTTCATTAATTACTGACCATCCAAATGAATTAAATATACATGTACATTTCATTAATTACTGACCAACAATTAAAGCAGTTATATGTGTTTTAATTTTCAAATGTATTTATCTTGAACAATCAGACTTAATCAAAGAAACCAAGGGTCTTCTCCTTACAGTTGTTTCATATAAAAATAATGTATGATAAGTTAACAAAAACGATCATTTTCGTGGAGCATGTGGTGTGGAATTAAGGGGTCATGTCACATTTGCAAGTATCTGTGAAAGTAGACAGTAACATCAAATTTCAGAAAGGAATACTCAACAAATCTTAATATTAAATCAGATTTAACTTAAAATTTGTCTAGGATTGAAGTAGAACATACTGTCACCGTCGATCCATTGAATGTACATGTAGTCCGTGGGGATAATATAATAAATGATTATTTTTTACAACTTTTCTCTCAAATTTATCAGGGATTGCCATGCTACTAACTTCTTTTATTGTACAATATTGAGAACAACACTCATTTCCATAGTAAGAACGTTTCAACAATTTGACAGAATTTCCTCTGATCTTGGTCTCTCTCCCCCCCCCCCCCCCCCCTTCATTTTCCCGCTATCGATTATTTCACTTTCAAATCGATTATCGAAATCGGATCACTTCAACACGCCGCTAATCGATTATTATCGATTATCGGCCCATCACTATTGTTTATGTGGTCTTACAGTGAGGTAATTGTTGTGCGTTCTTCAAGACCTTTGGGTAACCGAAAAGGTGTGAGGGTTGTGTGCACGTAATCCGGATAACTACACTATTAGCTACTAACGTGGCATTAGTCGGCATCGATTGCCCATTGGTCTCATTGATTTATCTGAACTTTTGATGTCGTATGTAGCGTTTCTTGTCTCATTTACGTCTCTTGTTGTGTTTGTCCACTGTGGTTTCGATTGTTGTGCTGTGCGTGCTGCTACCATGCTGCTGTGTTGTTGGCTATCCCCTGCTTTCTTTAATTTCGAACGAACTTGAACAAACACATTATATGTATTTTGAACCAAGTTCTGATTTTTATTAAGTCTTTCAAAACTCCCTAATCATGAATACAAGTATGAAATGGTAAAATTTAGACAGTCTTCCTGATGAATAAACATTACTTATACGGATATTCACTCCCATTATCATTGCTCAGAGTACTAGTAAATCCTTTGAAACACATGTCCCGTCGATTACAGTACTTATCCTGCGCTTTACATACTAAGCATTAGCTTCTTACACTTTCTACATTGCGCAAGGTTGATCTGAATGGCTAATCATGTGGGATTTCTAGACTGCATAATAGAAATTTACACAGCAGAGAATATTTTAAAGACGAAACTTTATTTTATTTAAGAATTATAGTAATTAATAATTTATCTTTTAATTTCCTTTCACACAGAAGCGATAGGAACACAAAATCAAAATAAGGAATTTTTTTCTTTTTAAATTTCTTCAGAGTGTATACAAAATTTTATGCCAGGTGAGGTTCGTAAAGTTTAGGCACTGCAAGCAATATACAACTAAGTCCGCTCACCAAGTTTTGATATGAACCTTCAAAGGTATACAGTTTTTTGTTTTAATTAGACCATATTTATTGTGGAGAAAAGTCCTTTATTATCGATAATTGACTCTTAATCTCATATCTAAGGCTTCGATAAATCATTAATAATCAATTCATTTTATTGAAACTTTGAAAATTGTAAGTAAGGAATTTAATCTCAAATAATATTGACAGGACATTTTGCATCATAAGCGTATGATATCTGGAATTATTCTTTTCGGTTGATTTAAGGAAAATTGTCTGAAAACATTTAAATTCTGAATTTGGTATTTCATATCTAATCATGGCATAATTTTTAGATGCCCAGTATCTATTTCAAGGTTCAACAAAGAAAATTATCCACAAGGTAATCAATTAAAAAAAAACACCTTATAATTACAAAGTACACGTTCCTGACAATTGAAAATTTCATTCATTTATCATTTTTTTTTCTGGTACTCTAAAGTATTAATTGATCAATGTCATCATCATTCCATTCTAACTCTTCTATGGATGTCATGCAACCATGGTATTTGTATGTCTTCCAATAAATTCGCATTCATTAACCAGAATGTTATGCATGATATTGTGAGGTTATCAAGAAATCAGTATTGATTATAGAAATGTATATATTAAAGTCTATTAAAAAACTACCCTTTCGATAGAATTTAGAATTCAAGACGGATAAGTTATTACATTAAAAATTTTGAAAATATGAGAAAACCGAATTTGTCAATAAAGACTTCAGGTCCTTCTTAAAAGTACTCATTGATGTACTCAGATATTTTTTTTTTCATTTTGTTTATAATCTTGTATCCGTTTTATATTTCCTTCCATTTGAGTTTACGATAAGAACGCTACATTTTTTATTTGTCCTTAATGTTTTCTGAATAGCTATGAACCAAAATTTTATTCCTTACCTCAAACTTTGTGGTTAACGCCATAATGGTCAAATATTCATTTTCAAGAGAGATAAAAGCAGATTGCGGCTTATATAAGCATATATGCTCTCTCTTTACATATCTTTATGCGTACAATCTCAATTTCGTGAACACTTAATATAAATAAGAATAGGACTTACATAGTATTAAAGTATATCACGGTTAAGCATTCTGGTTTACCGAAAGTTGAATGTGAGCGTCGTTTGGAGTGTACAACCTTATGCAAATATGCCTTGCATATGAAAATGTTGAGAGTTTTATGAAAATAACTAATTAGAAGAGACATCATTTTAATAAGTGTCATTAAACAAAATATAATCTCCCAGAGTAAATACATGTTCTTAGTTCAGTAAAGCGATGTAGCGACGGAAAGCGAGGAGGCTCTGGTGGACGGTTGACACCTTAATGTTTGACGTTTCACTCACTATTGTCAGCAATGATAAAATGAAATTTAAACCAATATACTTCCAAGTCAAGTGTTTGCAGGGTCTATCTAAACATGCTCACAATGACGGTATACCCTGTAGTAATCATATACGCCGTGTGTTAGGAGTAAGATCACTTTGGGATGCCGAATACATTCTAAATCTGTAAGCAGATTGGGGAAATGCTTCTCTGGGACCATTTCAAATAATTCCATTTCATATCCTTGTCCTCGATTTCGTAAGTTTTATGGTTGGATATAATTTAGATATTGGGCACTGTATTGCAAAACGCTACTACATGGTTTTTTTTTTTTATCAAATGTGATTTTGAAATCTAACTTGTTTAGGGAATTCATCTTGTTTGGATGAAAAGAAAAAAAGTCTCCACCTCTGCCTCCAGAGATCAGCCTTTCGGACAAAAAAGATATTCTAAATGTTGTACCCCAGACATGTAAGAAGTTTATCAGTCCTGTAGACACCAATTTTGTACTTTAGAAGTATACAAACCATGTTGCGTCTTTATCTCTTATCAATCCAAAAATGAATTAAAATGTTTACGAAATCCATTTTCGATTTCGGGCCTTTTTCCATGGATCTCATTTTTAAAAGTTTCATTTTTAAAAAGCAAATACTTTTGTGGATCAATTATTTCATACTGTCTTTTATTCCTGTTGTTGTTCAAAAGATAAAACTATGAAATCTCAAAAAGTTTGATCAAAATAAAGAAGAAGAACCGAATTTCCCCTACATCACCTGTATAAATTTCCAGAAATGTTCATAATCTTTTTCTGAATTTCAATGTTTTTGTAGAAATCTTTCTTTCGCTGACGAGGGTTAAGTACCGGACACTTGCATGTCTAGTCCATGCTGCAAAATCTATCTGTTTTAACTGATGCTATTGAATTTGAAACGTAAACAATTGTATCACTTGGTGAGTGTCACTGCTGGTGGACCAGGAATCCCCGAGGGCACATATAGCCAAGTTCGATCAGCTTTGGTTAAACATTTCTTCAACGCATTGGAAAATTTCTGTGATCAAAATTTCACGAAATTTCTAAAACGTGGGTCCTGTAGCATCATATCCCACCCATCCTGCTACGTCTTTCGGTACATTTTTGGAAATGATAACTCTCACAGATTTTGGTCATATCACATTGTTTAGATTGAGGATCACTGACGAGGGTAAATATCCGAAACATGCATATCTGGCCCATGCTGCAAATGTATCTGTTTTTAACGGATGCTATTGAATTGGAAGATGTTTAACATTCGTGTAACTGTCATCTAGTAGAATAAACCTTTAGACTATACGGCTCCCGACTCTGCTAAATTTCACTTTACTCATAGATAAATATACATATTTATGTATCATTCTTTAAAAAGTTTAAGAATGGTATGAATTTAATAAATTGGCTTAAATGGAAATTACATTGCTACTATAGCATTAATTATGTTACTGAATCGACCCTGCACGAAATTTAGAGCAGCGAAATCTTTGCAAAGTAAATGCACAAATTTAAATTCAAAAACATAAAACAAGAGGGCGCTACAGAAATATATTTGTTTCTGAAATTCATTAAGTACCACCGATGAGGATTTACTATCCAAAACACGTGTCTGGTGCATTGAAATTGGTTTGAAGTTTTCTTCAAGAAGGTAAAGATTACATTAAATTTGTTTCAACGAAATCGGTGAAGCAAATCAGTAAATAAATGTCAATCATAAAAGCCGAAATCAGATTTTAAAAAATCAGAATCGAAAGCTTACAAAATCTTGAAAATCATAAAAAGAAAATTCTAACTCCAAAATAAATATCGGACAAACAGACGGAGACAATAATACAGCTCTATAGAAACTCGAATGCTTACTTGATCTTATGAACAATCCCCATTCACCGTGCAAGTACGGAATGCACTGCATGTGGCGCTGTTAAATCACACAGTACTAATTTGCAAAGTTAAATATATTAGGGTATCACATGGGTCATGTTACATACTAGTATCTAATGCAAGTATCCTATCTAAATAAGTAGGACCAAACAGGTAGCTTAAAGCCTATTTTTAAAAACAAGGGGTGAGTTTCGCTCATCGGTCGCGGTATGAGGAAACAAGAAAATTGCGAAAAATACTCGTAAGTAGCGCCACCCTAGATAAATTCGAGAAAGTAATAAGATATACAGTATAATCGAAAAATGCAAACATAATTATTTCTTGTGGAATCTGCTATTGCAAAAATAGAAGCACAGCGAATACTGAAGAGTAAGAAACTTAAAAAAAATATTTCCACGACAAGTGATACAATCAAAGTAAACAATCTATCTGTTAAAATATTTTAAAGAAAATACAAAATTTCAGACCAAATAGGAGAGTTGGATCTAAAGCAGTTAACACATGTGTTGCGTCGCGCAAATAAATTCTTACAGCACCAAGTAATAAAAAAAATGAATCCAAAATTCGTTATCAATGTATATATGAAATCATGAAAGAAAGGAGAGCAAGCTTATTGACGTCGATCAATCAAAAAAAAAATAATAATAAATAAATAAAATAAAAAGAAGAAGCTATTTTGCTAACAATTAGAATTACTATCAAAATCAATTGTTTTTGTTTCTAACGATTAGAGTTGCAGTCTTTAAATCATTGAGACTTTCTACAAAATTGTTCGAAGGAAATTTTTTTAACGATTTGATTTATTCATTGTGAACATAGCACTGATTTGTCAAGAATTATTTCTAAAGTGATAAAAGTGATGAAAGACTAAATACTTTCAATATTTTGTTTACCAATGATTAGGGTTATTTATTACTTACTTTTTCTTAAATTGAAATAAAACCCCTCATTATTATGCTCGATATACTTAAAGACTACAGAATGATGCTATATTTTCACAGTATTTCTAGTTGATTAACGATAAGAATAATTAAAAATGGCAATTGAATTTAGAAAACTCAAATTGTCATCGAATGCTTTTGATTGCTCTTGGATACTTCCTCTTACAATGCTGTATCGTTCAATTCTTGACCTGTACTTTTTTTCGATAACACACTCATATTTCAATTTTATCACTTTTATTGTGAATGCTTGCTTACTTATAAGGTGGTCCACATGGCGAAAACGTGAAGACATTGGGCACAGGTTCAAACTCTATGGTGGTGACGGGGTATGAGTTGACATTGAGTTCTAGTGGAGACCGTGGGTCATCAGGAAGGTGGTGCTTCAGGTCAGGGGATCCCCGCCACATGTCCTCGTAAGATACACTGTTAGGAGTATACGTCTCCGAGTCCGCATACATATTCTTAAAACAAAAATATCAAAGTAATTATTTCTTCGTGATTTGAAAAGATAAAAGATTTCATGTTAATCAGATAAATATATCATATAATTATTTTTAATGGTTAATCTCTGTATTGCTGTTCTGTAAACCGGTATTTTTATTATTAAAATTTCATTTTTTTTTTCATTTTTATTCTAGATATTCGAATAGAAAATAAAAATGAAAATATCTCAGTAACATTTCTGTTGAGTATGTAAAAACTTATTTCTTCGTGATTTGAAAGGATGAAAGATCTTATGTTAATCAGATAAATATAATATCATTGTTTTACGTTGCTAATCTAAAATTTAAAAGGAAAAATAAAACTTTTTGAACATCTGAAAATTGAAGTAAATGAGATTATTTGCATTTCTTGCTGTTTTTAATTTAAGTATATGAGACGAATACAACATGTTTCAATTCTAACTAATCATCAGACCCCCTCCCCCTCCGAAAAAAAAAAGATAAAAATAAATCACTTACCTCTCTCATGTTGTTAATAGTGTCATATATCGAAACAAATCTCAAAATACTCGGTAAAAGACATCGGGACAAATAGGATATTTTGGCTTCAAGTAAATTGCTAATATCATTTTATATTAATGTAGGCCGGGCAACTTGTTATACATTATGTTAATTTCCAGAAATCGATTGAATTGGCACTTCTATTGGCTGAGAGCTTCATTCATTGACATAATATTTGCAACATTGATACAAGATCTTATTATTCTTGTATTTCCCATCATCTTCTGAATAGACATATCTTAACTCGCCTATTTCGGTCAATGCCGTTTTTAATATATTTTAATGTCAAAGAGAGAGGAATGAAAGTTGCCTTTAGAACATCATTACATTTAGTATCCATATTTCTTAATACAACATGTACTACAAAAATGTAGTGCTTTTGATAGAAATTTGAAGGGAAATAATTATTATCCATAATTCGGTGCATGATTTAGGAAAATAAAGTCATCAATAAAATCAAACACCACTTCTCATTTTCTAATACTAGTAGAGGTAATGGTAAAATATCAAACTCTTTTTATTCAAAACTTCAGATTCTACAAAATATTTTGCATTTATGGTTGAAAATTAAAAAAAAAAGACAATTAGTATAGTGCATGAATATTGATTAGATCTAGCAATTACAAATTGAAGCAACCATATTAGGTATCAAATTATCTCTGAATTATATCTACCGAACATGAAATGTTTTATTGTTTTGTATCGTACTTTGTGATACTTTTAATTTTCTGTAATATTTACCGAAAAAAAGATAAACTGATAATTTACTCTGAAAAGTATAATGGTTTTAATTTTCTCTGACAAATGTATACTTAAAAGTATCAATGGAAAATGTATACTCAAAAATATAATATTTTTAATTTTCTTTATAATTTTCTACATGTATTTACTGAAAAAAAAAATCAATTTTCTCTGTCTAATTCGATTTTTGTTTGATAGATAATAATGTCGAAGAGTTCCAACTCTATACCTTCTTGAAGAAAATTCCAAACCAATTTCCATGCACCAGACACGTGTTTCGAATATTAAATTCTCATCAGTGATGCTTCTAGCGGAGCCAACAAAATCATTTCAGTAGCGCCCTCTTTAATTTTTTGAATTTAGATTTGTATATTTACATAACAGAGAGTGTGCGGCTCCAAATTTCCTGTAGGGTCATCGAAGGACCAAGCCTTGCATAAGAGAGATACTTCTTACTTTATGATAATTCCTCAAATTAAGTTACGGTGATTTTATTCAAGTCAGTGCAAGAATACAATATCTTAAGGGACTAATAGTAGAAATTTACAAATTTTTTACTTTTAAGTCAAGGTTTCCGCTTCCATAAACAAGTTAATTTCTGCATTTCCCGCTCGCACTGAACTCTGGATATTGTTGTCCTTTGTGTGCCATTCATTGTCTCCGTATGTTTGTCCGATTTTTCTTTTCGCGTGAGAAAGTTCTATTGTATATTTTTTTCAAGGATTTTTAAGCCTTTCAAATATAATTTTTTTTCAATCTGTTTCGGCTTTTAAAGGTTAACGAAGTAAGCTACTCTGAAAATATATATTCTATATTAATAATTTTGTGCAACGTATGCGCATTTCAACAAACATTGCCTTATTATTGATGATTTGGACGAAAATATTAGTACGGCGCATTTTGAAAGCGCCACCTACAATGCGTTCTACAATGTCCTCTTTACTTGCACAGAAGATGGTTCATTAGATAGGTTGTATTTCGTGTTTCTGTCCAGCTGTGTCAATGTATCCGCCTGTTTGTCCAATTTTTCATTTCGTGTGAGAAAGTTCTGCTTTGCGTTATGTTTTTCCCCAAAATTCAGAAGCCTTTCGATTTTGGGGTTTTTTTTTTTTGGAATCTGGTTTCGGCTTTTGTGTTTGCCTTTTACAGAGGATATCATCCATATAGTGAATAACATGTACCCCAAAGAGCCAAATGTACGCGAAGAAGTGAACTCTGTCTCCCCTTCGTTACGCAGCAATCTATCATATTTGTAACCTCGAAAATTATATTTTGGACTTCCTCTTTTTCGGCTTTCATTATCTTACACATCAGCGCCATCTTTAACCATTACCACTGGTGGTAATTCATTGTCCGACACCGTGAATATGTGGAATATATGGTGAACCGTATAGAAAAAATAGTAGGCTGCAAAGTCTTACACTTTTCTTTTAGACATTATTTAGAAAAAATCATGACTGATCATAAATCATAAGCTAAAGTAGAGTTGAAATATTTCAATAAAAAACTCACAATTTGTAGATATTCTTAATGCATTGTAGCTCTGAATATGTATTTTGGTAATAATTACAGTGCATAATATGCGCATTTCCACAAATGATTTATCATCAGTGATGCTCAAGACTGAAATAGGAGGACTCCAAATGGCGATTTTATGAAGAGCGAAATTCAAAATAAAACCATACATTACTGGAAAAAAAAACATTTGCAAGGACAAAACTATGAATTGAGTGAGATACCCTTGGTTCCTGATGTTATCAAATTATAAAATGGAATTGACAAATATATTTAAAGTCAGTGCAGAAGAAACAATGGGGACAAGTTAAGAGTCCACCAGCAGCATTTTCATTTTGTTTGTTTAATAATGAATAATGAAATATAGAAATAACTTGTAAATGCAAGAAGAGAATAGTGTATGGGCAATGAAACGAAATGAAAGAACAAGAAGCAGAAAGAAATCACACAGTAACACATTTTGTTAATGCAAAAATTGGAAATTTCCAAATTTTAATCATTGAGAAAGACTTTGAATTACGATACAGAAATGCTATACTATACATATGAATAATTTCAGATATTACGAATTTTAATAATAAATCCAATTTTTATTGAATGCTAGTAGAGATGTATTATACCGGCGAAATTGCGATAAATACGTTGAAAGATTCAAAAGAAATGAAATAATGTGCCATTGTTCCGAGCATGTGTGGTACCTATGTATAAAATTGAATCGTCCACTGTCACACGTTGACACGCACCCAAAATGATGAGATAGTTAATTTTGCTCTCGGTTAGGATACTGATCCCAATTAAAGATTTAAGTCGGCGGGCCCTAGCACGTGCACATTTCCGCACGCGCTGGAAGAATAGAGTTGCTAATTATCACAACTCTGTTTTCCTGTGCTAAACATAAAGTGACATATTGGATAGTATTTTTGAGAACAGTAAAGCATCCCCCTAAGTTGGTATTATCTTAAATTTATGTTAGTTTGTTTCTTTTTATGGGATATAATACATGGTAAAAATAATGCTCGGACTTGTGAGATTAATGCGGCAAATCGCAGTACTTTTTTCCTTGGCATTTTCTCACATTTTTCATATAAATTATTTTGGAATATGGATTATGTTTCCATCGTTTATCGTCATAGAGAAAAAATACTTTCATTTGTTTTCCAACTATACATTTTGCATTTGATAATACCAACGAATTTTAGATTTTGTAAATTAATTACGTACTGTGTACAGTGGTTTGCTTTTGTTTTCAAAAGGGTATGATTTGAATTTCTCCCAAAAACTTTAATTTTTATGCAGTTATACATGCATCTTTTTCTTTCTTTATAATTTTCATTCAGTTTTATATGCATTTTTCTTTATTTATCAGATGAAGAGTGTCAATTCAGTGAATCATTCAAAGCACAAAACGAAGTGAAAATTAGACGGCTTATTTTGCCCACGGTGCATGAAAATCTGTTTGAGTTTTTTGTTGAGTCGTCGTTGTCCAGTGTGAAATGTTCCTTCGGGAGGTGTCGTAAAAAATAGAGGTTTCAGCGGAATAAATACCACCTAACGTTAATGAAAGACCAGCACATTTAAGGGTGGTCAGTTTGTCCGTAATATATCATTACTAGGACCAGTACACGCGATGACCAGTGGGCATAGGTGATAATCCTAGCAAAGGGTCAACATTATCAATAGTTTTCTACCTTACACGCATGAATAGGGGGAAAATATATCAAAGTCTCGGCTGCAAAAGAAACAAATATTTCTTTGTAATCGGTCATGCCTCTACAACAATAGAATGGTTAAACAAAATACGTAAATTTTGTTGCAAATAGAGTTTTACATACTTCAAATTCTCGTTATAGATATTCCTGTATTCCTGCAACTAATTTACATTGCAAAAAATATATGTAGATTTCAGAGCAGAAGGAAATGGTCGTGAAAAGACATCGTAATTTATCTATCTATTTCCTTTATTTATACAGGATAGCAATTGATAATTGATACCTATTCTTAATATGTAAGGCAAGTCCGGCCTTCATTGCCACAGTCTTTTAACTATCGTTGAAGGGGTTTCTCTGGGAAAGTATGTTTTCTTTCTTCTTACATGCATTGCCTTGAAAACGTGGGGAGCAGAACAAAACTTGACTCTTGTCTAGATGATATCCATGTTCAAGATATGAAATAAGGCTGTTGGCGATCAGCACCACTCATATGAAAGGGAAACAAGATTTGGTGTAAATGGCCATCCAGATCAAATGAAAACAACGGAATACTAACTGACGGTGATCCCATTCCATACAAGTGATCAGGGTCACTTGTACGATCCAGCCACTAAGCGTTCAACAACATGCTTCATTCAGAACCTATCGCCGTCGTGGCTACCATTCAACGTGCTTTGGATGCTTGTGATATCACCGAAAACTTACGGCCAGACATGCGGGTCTACCAATCAGATATGAAGAGTTCCAGTCACGACGGTTCCGGAAATTGTAGTGCCTTCGGGCACCTGATCGGTTCTGTATTTTATAGAAGACAAAAACTCAATACTTTTGAAAATTGTTCCCATTATCGTCTTGAACATACTTCAGAAATAATTGTGGATATGTTTCAAAATTATGAAAATAGTGGTAGCTGATTAATTTGAATCACTGGTATTTGTACACGCTATCGTCTCTTTGAAAATTTACACCATGGAAATAATTGAATAGATTTTCAAAATAAAACTGAAATATAAATGTTACATATTTATACCGTTATATGAAAATGAAAAAAAAAAGAAGTTGAAGATAGAAAACAGTTCATTTATTTCATTCGTTTGCAAATACAGACACGAAAAACTTTCTTTTAAAAAACAAGCAAGACACAAAGAAGGGTCGTGAGTCTTCGTAAGTCTTCTCCTGATGCCATAATCTTGTTTTTATTGCTGTAAGCGGTTATTTTTCGTGCTGAGGACAGGACATCGTCAGATCAAATCTTCAAATGTAATATTTTAATTATACAGAAAAACAAAATGGCACAAGCTTAGTCGGGGAAGGTTTATAACTAGTAACTAAACAAATCGCGGATATGATTTCAAAACCGTCACCACAAACAATGGCGAGATGACTAAATAAAATTTTTTGACAAAATAAGAGACTTTATCAAACGGAAGCTTGTAATTAATTCTGAAACAAACGGTGAACTTGTTTCTGTCTTTCTGGTCTGTCTAAACGATTAAGAGATTTGTGTTTACATATAACATGGCACAGAGGGAGTTCTATTGATTTACAAATTCTGTGCATACGCTTGTTATAAATGGTGGCGTATTCTTAGGCGCTGTAGCCCTTAATTTCCAGCTTCCCCTTTCTACCAATTA
This sequence comes from Pinctada fucata, assembly GCA_028142955.1. Classification (NCBI taxonomy): domain Eukaryota; kingdom Metazoa; phylum Mollusca; class Bivalvia; order Pterioida; family Pteriidae; genus Pinctada; species Pinctada fucata. The sequence goes on from AP027105.1 coordinate 56,290,886, forward strand.
GTCAGTGATAATTCCGTTATTAGCTCTAATTGCCACATTTTCTGATTTTTGTTTGGTTTTTTATTAACAATTACATAACAAAAATTTAAAATAACTTGTATCGGTGTATCAACTGTTTTATGGTTTATTGTAGTTCACACTAAACTGCTAAACATTGCAAATCGGATCCTAAACGCTATATACCATGGGCATTTATAAATCATGATGACTATAAAAACTTTCATGAAATATTATACATTTTTAGATCATAAATTTGTATACCGGAATTATTCGACCAGTAAGTTTAATACTTTTACTCCGTATAATTATCTGTTAAAGTACTCGTATACCTGTGTAGAAATTCATTTGCTCGGGAAGGTTTAGAAAGATGAGGATGGGAATTTACGAGAATTCGTTGAACCTTTTTATTCATTTTCAAGAATAACCCTAATAGTTTTAAAATATATTATATGTTTACAGAACAACTTTAATTATCCACTTACCAGGAATCATTTGCAACGGACATTTAACAAATTTATGCTTATTTCAGATTGAAAAAAAAAGTTAAGTACTATACATGAAGGTCAAAATTATTGTAAAAAAAAATGAAAAAAAGTTACGAGAAATAGGAGATATTTGACAAATTGTTGACGTTACGTATATCACCTGTCTGTAATCGTCATCTATCTATCTAATCTTCCTAGTAAAACTTAACGGAATTTTTAACACTTTTAAAAGAATAATTGCCCGGGAAAGAAGGATGGAACCCTACTCGGGGTATATGAGCACAAAAAGGACATTAAGCGATGAAAATGCTTGTAATATCGTTTTCAGCTTCCCAGAATGACATGAAAAACCCAGAAATTAATCACCTTGAGAAGGTTTCTACGACAACAAAGTTCATCATTAAATAGTTCTTTCTTGGAGAATGAATCCTTATATGATGCAAAGAACTACGTGAAAGATTCTGGAGAGAAACCCGTTAATGCCTCGTCAACTACAGTATTAGAAAGATTGGAAAGAAGAAGAGGGAAGGAATACCTACAAGTAAACAAGTTTGATGTGCTAAAAGAGGTCTATCTCGGGATTCGGAGAGAATCTGTCCCTTTGAATATAAAGCTTCTAATTAGAAGTCGGCAACTCATTTCAGGTATCGAGATTAAAACATAGTTTGTAGGCTTCTTACAAAAAGCATTGATTCTGTTGATAGTCAATTCTGTATGATAAAGGCGAATTGGTCCTACCATGAAGGTGAATCGGTCCAATGTAAATACATGATATGAAAACATAGAGAATTCTTTGAAATGAGTGATTTTTCTTTACACATTTGTAATACATGTATGCGATTAAAAGGTTTTTTTGTTCTCGTAAACCAGTGAAAGATAGGGATACAGTGCAGACATTCCCAGCTCCAAATAAACGATCCTGATGCTAAGATTGATCTCTCCGGTGGGGGATGGTTTTTCGACATCTTTTTAAGTTCGGCATATTCCTGTCCACACTGAATACTCTAGATCATCTTTGGTTCATTCTTATGCAACTTAGCATATTTATCGCGAAGTGGAACTTAGCATATTTATCGCGAAGTGGAACTTAGCATATTTATCGCGAAGTGGAACTTAGCATATTTATCGCGACGTGGAACTTAGCATATTTATCGCGAAGTGCAACTTAGCATATTTATCGCAACGTGGAAAAAGGCAGATCATACGCCAAGTTCACGTGATAAAGACAATAACGACGATTTAAACATGTACGCTGTCTGAGACAAAATAAGAGAATGTACAGAAGATCGAACACTCTCATACTTTGAGGCATATTTTCATATAAGGAGGTCATCCCAAACAACAGCTCTTCAAAGAGATATCATGTAGGTGTGAGTTTCCACATGGACACATTTTGTCTCGGAAAGATTCTCATCCATAATGTGGAATATTCACAATTTAGAGTGGTATACCTGATGGATAAATGTAGATTATCAATAAACAGACAATAACTATCCCAAGAAAGTGTTTCTTTTTTTTTTTAACAAAAGATACAACTAGAACTGGCCCTAAGCCTAAGGACGAACAGCCCCCCATCCCCCGCTGTAGTGTTGTTCAAGGCTGCAGTTTCACATCCTTTGGCACCTTTCGGCAAGAAAAAAACCCTCTTTGATTAAAAACAGCTAGTCTACTTATGAAGATTCATCGCGGGACGGGTTAGCGCAGTAGAATTCTACAATGCAAAATATGACCTTGACCTTTGTTTGTTGACCCAAAACTCAAAAGGGATCACCCTGTCAGCTGTTTCATCATTGTTGGTCAGAATTGTGTTTCAGTGCTCCAAGCAGGCAAGGATTAACTTTCACCTTTTGATCTTATAATCGTTGAATAGAGCCCTTCGTTTCCTCACTCGCAATACATGTATTTTCTAGAAGGTTGGACAAGAAGTTTCATGTAGAAACACCGATTTCAAATATGCTATCTTTCACCTTGACATTTCAAACTCAAAAAGACTAATTTCATCCTGTAGTGTATAGCAATACATTTTGTATATTGATTAACTTTCATTACTGTAGGTCAATAATTACTGGTACAGAAATGTTTTAAGGCATGGTTCATTTGATATTCGGGGGGAGGGGGCTTGGGTTTTTTTTTCGAAAAAAAATAATTTTGCTTATGGTGTCAGAAAAAAATAGTTAATAATCTTGATCTTACAAGTAATCTGAATTTGAAGAATTACCATAAAATTTTGCTCACAAGTCCTGAAAATTTTCTGGCTTGCTTCGCACGTCACAGTTTTCAATTCATATTAAAAAAATGTTGGCTCGCTTCGCTTGCCATACTTTTCTATTAAGACATCATTTCTTTAATGGCAAACTTCATATTTGAAAATATCAAAAGAATGAGTGTTAATGAAAAAAAAAGGGCTTCTTTAAACAAGTTAAAGGCTTAAATATATTATCAATGTAACATAAATGTACATGTATATGTATAAGATGTATAAATCACCATAGAGTCTAATTTACTATTCTAAATTAGAAAATATGTCTAGAATACCCTCCCCCTCAGACCCTCTTACTTGGACCTTATATAAATTTTGTTAACTGCAGATTATATTATAAAATTCTCTTATCTCTCTGTTTAGAAGTGAATTAAATTTTTGCATAAAAATAAACTAATATTTTAAATTTTTGAGTAAAAATAAAGAATTTCTATTGATAAAACACAAACATTCTGATCTTAATAATTGTAAATTGCACATCACTAACGTTTGAACAAAATTTTCTTGCTCAAACTTTGCAAGAAAAAAAAAATAATTTTGCTCTGTTCCGAGGCGAAAAAGATAATCTTGCACCGACAAAAAACGCATCCCCCCACCCCAAGAATATCAAATGGACCATGCCTAAACACATGTCAAGTTTGTTTTTGACCTTTTGACCATCAATAGGGATACTCCTTTCCTCCTGAAAAATCTATATTGAAGTTTCAAAACTCTAGGTCAAGAATTATTTCAGCTATGGTGCAGAAACATTGTTTTTAATACATTCTAGGTGTGACCTTGACCTTTTCACCCCCAAATCAATAGAGCTTCTCCTGGGGTGAAGAACAATGTATGTATGAAGTCTCATTACTGTAGGTTAAGAATCATGCGAGTTGCTGTGAAGGAAATTCCATGCTGTTGACCACACGTCAAGACTGACCTGGACCTTTATACCAAAAACAAAATCAAATATTACCTCCTGTACCAATAGGTCAATGCCTGACCTTTCCTGTTATGTCAAAGCCTCATCGGTCCTGTTAGGTTATAACCTGTCCTATTATTTCAGAGTATGACCTTTCTGACGTTTCCTAATAGGTCAAAGGTTGACCTGTTGGGTAAAAGTCTTGTTGGTACTGTAAGGTCAAAACTATCATATTGCCGGTACATAAGAGCCTGACCTATCCAGTAAGTTTAAAGCATTAATTGACCGGTCATGCCAAAGCAAACCATAAAACAAAACAAAAAACAAAAAACAAAAAAGACTGCAGTCAAAAACAAATTTTAATGAAAATAATTTCATCATCTTGTATTCAATAACTTCCCTCAGTAATTAAATGATTTATGCTTTCAAAGTATAATAGACATAAATGAACAAACAATATGGCAATCTTCAATACGAAATATTCACTGTACCAGAAAGTACAACAATCAATAATTCATATGTCAGGTAACATTTGACTTCATTTAACCATACATGAGCAGTACAATTAACAAATCTTTATTCCCTGTAATAAAAAAGAGCAAAATGTGGCTTTGAAATACATATATCTTTATATTGATATGTTGAAATTGTTTTCGTTACCTTCCAATCAAAATGTTTAACAGTTTTCTTAGACTATTATGTAATATCACAAATGTTTTGAGATTTCCAGCTTTAACTATAATTTACATTAATAATGTAGGTAACATAGTATAATATCATCATGAAAAGCAAAAGACAGCTGTCATATTCAATGACTAAAAATTGAAGTACCTTTCACTGATGCATGTAAATGATGCATAAAAAAAACAAAACAGTAAAATGAATTGTAAGTGAGCTCTTTTTGTCAAGTCAGATCCATCAAAAGAAACCTGAGTCACATCATATCATCCTCTCCATACATGTATAAAAACATTTATGGCAAAAACAGAAGATACAACTAGAACTGGCCCTAAGCCTAAGGACGAACAGCCCCCCATCCCCCGCTGTAGTGTTGTTCAAGGCTGCAGTTTCACATCCTTTGGCACCTTTCGGCAAGAAAAAAACCCTCTTTGATTAAAAACAGCTAGTCTACTTATGAAGATTCATCGCGGGACGGGTTAGCGCAGTAGAATTCTACAATGCAAAATATGACCTTGACCTTTGTTTGTTGACCCAAAACTCAAAAGGGATCACCCTGTCAGCTGTTTCATCATTGTTGGTCAGAATTGTGTTTCAGTGCTCCAAGCAGGCAAGGATTAACTTTCACCTTTTGATCTTATAATCGTTGAATAGAGCCCTTCGTTTCCTCACTCGCAATACATGTATTTTCTAGAAGGTTGGACAAGAAGTTTCATGTAGAAACACACCGATTTCAAATATGCTATCTTTCACCTTGACATTTCAAACTCAAAAAGACTAATTTCATCCTGTAGTGTATAGCAATACATTTTGTATATTGATTAACTTTCATTACTGTAGGTCAATAATTACTGGTACAGAAATGTTTTAAGGCATGGTTCATTTGATATTCGGGGGGAGGGGGCTTGGGTTTTTTTTTCGAAAAAAATAATTTTGCTTATGGTGTCAGAAAAAAATAGTTAATAATCTTGATCTTACAAGTAATCTGAATTTGAAGAATTACCATAAAATTTTGCTCACAAGTCCTGAAAATTTTCTGGCTTGCTTCGCACGTCACAGTTTTCAATTCATATTAAAAAAATGTTGGCTCACTTCGCTTGCCATACTTTTCTATTAAGACATCATTTCTTTAATGGCAAACTTCATATTTGAAAATATCAAAAGAATGAGTGTTAATGAAAAAAAAAAGGGCTTCTTTAAACAAGTTAAAGGCTTAAATATATTATCAATGTAACATAAATGTACATGTATATGTATAAGATGTATAAATCACCATAGAGTCTAATTTACTATTCTAAATTAGAAAATATGTCTAGAATACCCTCCCCCTCAGACCCTCTTACTTGGACCTTATATAAATTTTGTTAACTGCAGATTATATTATAAAATTCTCTTATCTCTCTGTTTAGAAGTGAATTAAATTTTTGCATAAAAATAAACTAATATTTTAAATTTTTGAGTAAAAATAAAGAATTTCTATTGATAAAACACAAACATTCTGATCTTAATAATTGTAAATTGCACATCACTAACGTTTGAACAAAATTTTCTTGCTCAAACTTTGCAAGAAAAAAAAAAAAAAATTTGCTCTGTTCCGAGGCGAAAAAGATAATCTTGCACCGACAAAAAACGCATCCCCCCACCCCAAGAATATCAAATGGACCATGCCTAAACACATGTCAAGTTTGTTTTTGACCTTTTGACCATCAATAGGGATACTCCTTTCCTCCTGAAAAATCTATATTGAAGTTTCAAAACTCTAGGTCAAGAATTATTTCAGCTATGGTGCAGAAACATTGTTTTTAATACATTCTAGGTGTGACCTTGACCTTTTCACCCCCAAATCAATAGAGCTTCTCCTGGGATGAAGAACAATGTATGCATGAAGTCTCATTACTGTAGGTTAAGAATCATGCGAGTTGCTGTGAAGGAAATTCCATGCTGTTGACCACACGTCAAGACTGACCTGGACCTTTATACCAAAAACAAAATCAAATATTACCTCCTGTACCAATAGGTCAATGCCTGACCTTTCCTGTTATGTCAAAGCCTCATCGGTCCTGTTAGGTTATAACCTGTCCTATTATTTCAGAGTATGACCTTTCTGACGTTTCCTAATAGGTCAAAGGTTGACCTGTTGGGTAAAAGTCTTGTTGGTACTGTAAGGTCAAAACTATCATATTGCCGGTACATAAGAGCCTGACCTATCCAGTAAGTTTAAAGCATTAATTGACCGGTCATGCCAAAGCAAACCATAAAACAAAACAAAAAAACAAAAAACAAAAAAGACTGCAGTCAAAAACAAATTTTAATGAAAATAATTTCATCATCTTGTATTCAATAACTTCCCTCAGTAATTAAATGATTTATGCTTTCAAAGTATAATAGACATAAATGAACAAACAATATGGCAATCTTCAATACGAAATATTCACTGTACCAGAAAGTACAACAATCAATAATTCATATGTCAGGTAACATTTGACTTCATTTAACCATACATGAGCAGTACAATTAACAAATCTTTATTCCCTGTAATAAAAAAGAGCAAAATGTGGCTTTGAAATACATATATCTTTATATTGATATGTTGAAATTGTTTTCGTTACCTTCCAATCAAAATGTTTAACAGTTTTCTTAGACTATTATGTAATATCACAAATGTTTTGAGATTTCCAGCTTTAACTATAATTTACATTAATAATTGTTATGGGTCAGAATACCCCAAAACGCCAGCAAAAATCAGACAAAGACAGAATATAAATTTACAAGTTTAATTATGTACAAAATATATATATTTAAAATGATTACAACTTACAATACAATGTCCGGATCAAAGTGTCCGTTACGGTCCACAAAGTCTATCGAATGTGTGGTTTCCGGTAATCACAAACGTTCTCGAAAGATCAGTGTCCAAACGTTGTTAAATGGATTAAAGTCTCAACAAATAAAGTGTCCCAGTATATCAGAATAGATGAATGAATCGTGTCTACGAATGTGTACGAATGTCCCCCTTAACACAGTTCCTCAGAGGTATTTATACTTAATAACAATGAATTAACCAGAAGCTTCTGGAACAATGACTCATTACACATGATTAACAATAGAGTAAATTCTAGAAATCACAGTCATGTGATGATAATGATGTAACAAAGAATATACTGGAATATTCTCTAATGAAATAAACATGACATAGTAAAATCTAGAAAGAATTATTATGAAATCATAATATAATATGACTAAGTACATGTGTACCTACACATAAAGTAAAACTAAAATAACACATGACCCACAACACCTCCCCCCTTAAAAAAAGTTTGAATGTCAATGAAAACTTAGGTGGTAAATTCTGCAAAAATCACTCATGAAACTCTCGATAGTGCATCTGCAATCACATTGTCTTTGCCCTTGATATGGTTAATAATGATATTGTACTCTTGCAACAATAAACTCCACCTTGTAAGTCTTTGATTCTTGTTTGACATTTTGTGCAAAAATGTGAGAGGGTTGTGGTCAGTATACACAAGAATGGGATGTAGAGTAACATTCAAATAAACATCAAAATGTTGTAAAGCTAACAATAATGCAAGACACTCTTTTTCAATAGTAGAGTAATTCTTTTGACATTTTGTCAATTTCTTTGAAAAATAACAAACAACTCTATCTACACCATCATCATTTTCTTGAAACAAAGCAGCCCCGATTCCTACGTCACTAGCATCAACAGTAAGCTTAAATTGCTTATCAAAATTTGGAGCTAACAGGACAGGACTATTCATAAGAACACATTTGATTTTCTTAAAAGATTCGTCACAGTCATTGGTCCATGCAAAATTCACTCTCTTTTGTAACAGATTGGTAAGTGGACCAACAACTGACGAGAAATTTGGACAAAATTTTCTGTAAAATCCTGCCATTCCCAAAAATCTCATTATCTCTTTCTTATTGGTAGGAATCGGGAACTTTGAAATAGCTTCCACCTTGGCCATGATAGGAGTAACAAAACCTTGACCTACTTTGTGACCCAAATATTCTACAGTCGCATGACAAAATTCACTTTTCGCAAGGTTCACTGTGAGGTTTGCTTTCGCCAGTATGTCGAAGAAAGTACGCATGATTCGGAGATGATCATCCCAGGTGTTGCTGTAGATGATGACATCATCGATGTACGCCTCACATCCTTTGAGATGATTTAGGAGCGAATGAATCATCCTCTGGAATGTGGCTGGTGCGTTTTTCATACCAAAGGGCATTACTTTATATTGGTATAGCCCATCTGGAGTCGCAAATGCCGATATTTCTCTGGCTCTCTCGGTAAGCGGGACCTGCCAATAACCTTTAAGCAAGTCAAATTTACTGACAAATTTTGCACTGCCAATTTTATCTATACAGTCATCGATTCGTGGGATCGGATAAGAGTCAGTTTTGGTGACTGAATTGACTTTTCTAAAGTCCGTACACAATCGGTAAGTTCCGTCTGGCTTCGGAACCAGAATACATGGGGAACTCCAATCACTATTGCTGGGTTCAATAATGTCATTTTCAAGCATGTATTGAATTTCTTTCCGCATATATTGAAGCTTAATCGGGTTTAACCGATAGGGGTGCTGTTTGATAGGTGACGCATCACCCACAATGACGTCATGATGAGATGCATTCGTCTTTTTTGGAACGTCCGGAAAGATGGTCGTATATTCCCGCATTAATTGGTGCACTTCCTCTTTTTGATGCACGGTCAAATGTCCGAGATTCACTTCCGGATTTGTTAGAATTTCAGAATTCTTCAAACGGACACTTTGAGCAAAGTCTTTTTCGACAGTCTCTTCATTACATTCAGGTTCAACACAATTTTCTAATGTATTTACATTGGCCAAAGTGGAAACTGGTTTTACAAAATTTCGGTCACTTCTATCAAAATACTCTTTCAACATGTTAACATGACACACTCTTTTTTCTTTTCGCCGACCTGGTGTCTTAACCACATAGTTAACATCACTAATTTTACTCTCAATCTCATAAGGACCGAAATATCTAGCTTGCAAAGGATGACCAGGGATAGGCAAAAATACAAGAACTTTATCGCCTGGTTTAAAAACTCTGTTTCTAGCATCTTTGTCATACCATGTTTTCATTTTCATTTGTGAGGTTTTGAGATTTTCTTGAGCCAATTTGCAAGCATTATATAATTTCTCTTTGAAATTAGACACGTAGTCTAAGAGATTCAAATCGCTAGTCTCAGTCAACCATTTTTCCTTCAGTAACTTCAATGGCCCTCTGACCGTATGCCCAAAAACTAGCTCAAAGGGACTGAACCCCAGGGACTCCTGAACCGCTTCTCGTGCCGCAAACAACACGAGGTGAACCCCTTCATCCCAGTCTTTTCCATACTGGTGACAATATGTTTTCATCATAGTTTTAAGGGTTTGATGAAAGCGTTCAAGTGCCCCCTGGGACTCAGGATGGTACGCAGAAGACTTATACTGCCTGATACCTAGCTCATGCATAACCTGCTGAAACAATCCTGACATAAAATTCGAACCCTGATCTGACTGAATAGCCTTGGGAGCACCTACGAAACTGAAAAACTTTGTAAGGGCCTTAACTATGGTCTTTGCCTTAATATTCCTAAGAGGTATGGCTTCAGGAAACCTAGTCGAAGTACACATAATTGTCAGTAAGTACTGATTCCCTGACCTAGTCCTAGGCAAAGGACCTACACAATCAACTAACACCCTACTAAAAGGTTCCTCAAAGGCTGGAATGGGTTTGAGGGGAGCAGGTGGTATAACTTGATTGGGTTTACCTACCATCTGACAACTATGACAAGACTTACAAAACTCAGACACATCTTTTCTCAAATTAGGCCAGTAAAAGTGACTTAAAATCCTATTATAAGTCTTATTGACACCTAAATGACCTGCCATGGGTGTGTCGTGAGCTAAACTCATGATGTCCCCGCGATACGCTACTGGAACCACTATCTGGTGAACGACCCGCCACACGTCATTAGGGGTGCATCGGGTGGTCTCCATTTCCGCATAAGGATGCCATCTTGTATGTAGAAGCACTCTCCGACTTTGTCCGCTTCTTCTCGGGGAAGGGCCCTCTTGCTTAGTCGGATGATCTCCGGATCTTTAGTTTGCTCGGAGAGGAGCTGCTCACGGCTTAAGGCATCTGTATCTCTGTCTAATGGCGGATGGGAATCATCACCAGGTACTGTCGGCGACTTGTCAACATGAAGTGATACTGACGTTTCAGGTACGCTGTCATCAATGGTAGACATGAATGTGTCAGAAAGGTCTATATTTTTGGAGGGATGGTCCTCGTTAAGTGCAGAAGTACTCTCAGCCTCTTTTAGTCTGTTCCTGGCCATCGCCCTGGTAACTGCGCAGGCTGGGTACAAGTCGTCGTCTTCATCATCGGACACGACATCGGACGTGATTTTCTCACAAACAATCGGATCGGCTACAACTTTGCCGCCAGCTAAATCGTTGCCAAGCAACAAGGAAACGCCTTGAACAGGAAGAGTAGGTCGAACACCTACGATAACAGGTCCAGTAATTAAGTCTGACTTCAAATAAATTTCATGAAGGGGAACATCAATGACGCCTAGCTCCACACCCTGTAATAAAACTGACCTACCAGTAAAAGTGTGCTCAGACAAAGGCAATGAACCCTCTAACAATAAAGTCTGGGCAGCACCAGTATCTCTCAAAATCTGAACAGGCAACGCTTCGCTAGAATCACTGAGTGAAACAAATCCCTGTGACAAAAAGGGCTTATAATGATCCTCCACAAAATCATCAGAACTGGACTTAGAACCCTGAATCTCAGGAGTGTCAGAACAAATCGAATCTAAGGCTTTCCTATCATTTCTAACAGACGCACAGGCCTGTGACTTAAGTTCTTTTTTCTTCTTAAGCTTCAAACACTCACCAATAACATGACCTTTTTTCTTACAATAATTGCATGTAGGAAGCGACCCCACCCCTGGGGATGCCTCAGAACGCTCGGACCTAGGTCCGGACGTAGAACCACCTTGAGATGGTGACTGGGAACTAATGGACGACTGAGACTCTTGTAAATTTTTCTTTGGAAAATCTGACGTTTTTGCGCTATCGCTAGATTGAGTTTTGGACACGAAATTTTTCTTATGAGTGAGAGCATACGTATCAGACAAAACAGCAGCTTCTTCAAGAGTTTTAACATTTTTGTCTTCCAAATGAGTTCTTAAATCTTGATGTACACACTCTTTGAACTCTTCTATCAGAATGATTTGACGCAAATTGTCAAATGAATTGGGAATTTTCTTAGATCGAAACCACTGATCAAATAAATCTTCTTTTTCTCGAGCAAATTCAACATATGTTTGATTTTCAAACTTTTTGTACTTTCTAAACTTTTGTCTGTACGCCTCAGGTACTAACTGATATGCTCTCAAAATCGTGTCCTTGACCTTGTCATAGTCTGAACTCTCAGCAATACTGAGCGCCGAGTACACTTCAGCCGCTTTGCCAATAAGTACGCTTTGTAATAAAGTTGGCCAAAAATCACGTGGCCACTTCAGATTGGCCGCGATTTTCTCAAAATGTGGAAAATATTTGTCCACGGACTTTTCTTGAAATTTTGGTACTAATCGAATGTTTTTGGCGGCGTCGAATTCAGACTTGACAAGCGAAGGAACAGGATTTTCTTTAGTGCTTTTCTCTAATTTTAACTTTTCTAACTCAAACTGGAGTTCTTTCTCGTGCATACGTTCCCGTTTCTCTCTTTCTTTTTCTTCTTTTTCAAATTGTAATTGAATTTTCATTTTCTCTAATTCAAACTCATATTCTGACATTTTGGTTTCGCTTGAAACAGGTTCAACAGGAAAATCGTATGACGAAAAGATTTCCTCAGCTAAAAGCTTTTTAGCCACAATATTTCTAATTTCTTGTTTTCTCATAGAAGATTTTACATCTAACTTCAAGTGAAGACCTAAACCAATCAAATCATCTTTTTTCAGTGATTCGAACTCATCTACAGTCGGCGATTTCAAAAATTCAGTGACCGAAAATACCATGATTGATTTCTGCTGGCAAAAGTTTTGAGAATTTTCCTTTTTTTTTTCAAAAACGAACTTTACGTAAAGTGCAAATATGCAGAGATTACTATCCCGGACGAGCCCCCAATTCTGTTATGGGTCAGAATACCCCAAAACGCCAGCAAAAATCAGACAAAGACAGAATATAAATTTACAAGTTTAATTATGTACAAAATATATATATTTAAAATGATTACAACTTACAATACAATGTCCGGATCAAAGTGTCCGTTACGGTCCACAAAGTCTATCGAATGTGTGGTTTCCGGTAATCACAAACGTTCTCGAAAGATCAGTGTCCAAACGTTGTTAAATGGATTAAAGTCTCAACAAATAAAGTGTCCCAGTATATCAGAATAGATGAATGAATCGTGTCTACGAATGTGTACGAATGTCCCCCTTAACACAGTTCCTCAGAGGTATTTATACTTAATAACAATGAATTAACCAGAAGCTTCTGGAACAATGACTCATTACACATGATTAACAATAGAGTAAATTCTAGAAATCACAGTCATGTGATGATAATGATGTAACAAAGAATATACTGGAATATTCTCTAATGAAATAAACATGACATAGTAAAATCTAGAAAGAATTATTATGAAATCATAATATAATATGACTAAGTACATGTGTACCTACACATAAAGTAAAACTAAAATAACACATGACCCACAACATAATGTAGGTAACATAGTATAATATCATCATGAAAAGCAAAAGACAGCTGTCATATTCAATGACTAAAAATTGAAGTACCCTTCACTGATGCATGTAAATGATGCATAAAAAAAACAAAACAGTAAAATGAATTGTAAGTGAGCTCTTTTTGTCAAGTCAGATCCATCAAAAGAAACCTGAGTCACATCATATCATCCTCTCCATACATGTATAAAAACATTTATGGCAAAAACAGAAGATACAACTAGAACTGGCCCTAAGCCTAAGGACGAACAGCCCCCCATCCCCCGCTGTAGTGTTGTTCAAGGCTGCAGTTTCACATCCTTTGGCACCTTTCGGCAAGAAAAAAACCCTCTTTGATTAAAAACAGCTAGTCTACTTATGAAGATTCATCGCGGGACGGGTTAGCGCAGTAGAATTCTACAATGCAAAATATGACCTTGACCTTTGTTTGTTGACCCAAAACTCAAAAGGGATCACCCTGTCAGCTGTTTCATCATTGTTGGTCAGAATTGTGTTTCAGTGCTCCAAGCAGGCAAGGATTAACTTTCACCTTTTGATCTTATAATCGTTGAATAGAGCCCTTCGTTTCCTCACTCGCAATACATGTATTTTCTAGAAGGTTGGACAAGAAGTTTCATGTAGAAACACACCGATTTCAAATATGCTATCTTTCACCTTGACATTTCAAACTCAAAAAGACTAATTTCATCCTGTAGTGTATAGCAATACATTTTGTATATTGATTAACTTTCATTACTGTAGGTCAATAATTACTGGTACAGAAATGTTTTAAGGCATGGTTCATTTGATATTCGGGGGGAGGGGGCTTGGGTTTTTTTTTCGAAAAAAATAATTTTGCTTATGGTGTCAGAAAAAAATAGTTAATAATCTTGATCTTACAAGTAATCTGAATTTGAAGAATTACCATAAAATTTTGCTCACAAGTCCTGAAAATTTTCTGGCTTGCTTCGCACGTCACAGTTTTCAATTCATATTAAAAAAATGTTGGCTCACTTCGCTTGCCATACTTTTCTATTAAGACATCATTTCTTTAATGGCAAACTTCATATTTGAAAATATCAAAAGAATGAGTGTTAATGAAAAAAAAAAGGGCTTCTTTAAACAAGTTAAAGGCTTAAATATATTATCAATGTAACATAAATGTACATGTATATGTATAAGATGTATAAATCACCATAGAGTCTAATTTACTATTCTAAATTAGAAAATATGTCTAGAATACCCTCCCCCTCAGACCCTCTTACTTGGACCTTATATAAATTTTGTTAACTGCAGATTATATTATAAAATTCTCTTATCTCTCTGTTTAGAAGTGAATTAAATTTTTGCATAAAAATAAACTAATATTTTAAATTTTTGAGTAAAAATAAAGAATTTCTATTGATAAAACACAAACATTCTGATCTTAATAATTGTAAATTGCACATCACTAACGTTTGAACAAAATTTTCTTGCTCAAACTTTGCAAGAAAAAAAAAAAATTTTTGCTCTGTTCCGAGGCGAAAAAGATAATCTTGCACCGACAAAAAACGCATCCCCCCACCCCAAGAATATCAAATGGACCATGCCTAAACACATGTCAAGTTTGTTTTTGACCTTTTGACCATCAATAGGGATACTCCTTTCCTCCTGAAAAATCTATATTGAAGTTTCAAAACTCTAGGTCAAGAATTATTTCAGCTATGGTGCAGAAACATTGTTTTTAATACATTCTAGGTGTGACCTTGACCTTTTCACCCCCAAATCAATAGAGCTTCTCCTGGGATGAAGAACAATGTATGCATGAAGTCTCATTACTGTAGGTTAAGAATCATGCGAGTTGCTGTGAAGGAAATTCCATGCTGTTGACCACACGTCAAGACTGACCTGGACCTTTATACCAAAAACAAAATCAAATATTACCTCCTGTACCAATAGGTCAATGCCTGACCTTTCCTGTTATGTCAAAGCCTCATCGGTCCTGTTAGGTTATAACCTGTCCTATTATTTCAGAGTATGACCTTTCTGACGTTTCCTAATAGGTCAAAGGTTGACCTGTTGGGTAAAAGTCTGGTTGGTACTGTAAGGTCAAAACTATCATATTGCCGGTACATAAGAGTCTGACCTATCCAGTAAGTTTAAAGCATTAATTGACCGGTCATGCCAAAGCAACCATAAAACAAAAAAACAAAAACAAAAACAAAAAAGACTGCAGTCAAAAACAAATTTTAATGAAAATAATTTCATCATCTTGTATTCAATAATTTCCCTCAGTAATTAAATGATTTATGCTTTCAAAGTATCATAGACATAAATGAACAAACAATATGGCAATCTTCAATACAAAATATTCACTGTACCAGAAAGTACAACAATCAATAATTCATATGTCAGGTAACATTTGACTTCATTTAACCATACATGAGCAGTACAATTAACAAATCTTTATTCCCTGCAATAAAAAAAGAGCAAAATGTGGCTTTGAAATACATATATCTTTATATTAATATGTTGAAATCGTTTTCGTTACCTTCCAATCAAAAAGTTTAACAGTTTTCTTAGACTATTATGTAATATCACAAATGTTTTGAGATTTCCAGCTTTGACTATAATATACATTAATAATGTAGGTAACATAGTATAATATCATCATGAAAAGCAAAAGACAGCTGTCATATTCAATGACTAAAAATTGAAGTACCCTTCACTGATGCATGTAAATGATGCATAAAAAAAACAAAACAGTAAAATGAATTGTAAGTGAGCTCTTGTTGTCAAGTCAGATCCATCAAAAGAAACCTGAGTCACATCATATCATCCTCTCCATACATGTATAAAAACATTTATGGCAAAAACAAATAGATCACTTGCTCTTATAGTCCATGGTGAAACCTTTTGACATAACATTTGGGATTACTGCTGCTTATGACTGATACATAAGATTGGGCATAGTTGCTGTGTATAATTATAATCAAGATTTAATTTCAGTCCAAAAATAAGACAAAGATTGTTTTTCAAGCAATAATCCTGGAGTAGCTGTGAACAAGTCCCTTACATCATAATTTTAAAATAACGAAAAATAATGCCAAAGATGTTGACTTGGACATTTTGAGATCAATAAAAAATTGGTCTAGTAATATAAGATTAGTCAGAATGTTTCACCATGGTAAAACATTAAAATCACAGATATGTTTCATAATTGTGAGTATAATCAAAGTGAGCATGATTTCAGCTACTTCCTTATAAAATCAAAGCTACATTAAATAAATGTAATATTATGCATTTTCTCTGATGTCTTAAAGTGACATTTGTTCTGACAAAATAAAATCACTCAATAATTCAAAGTTAACATCAAATTACAAATAAGAGATTCTTTCTATCTGAGTGATCCTGCTTCAAAAATTTAGATTATTCAAGATACATTAAGACAGATTTCAATCACTAAATTTTCAAAATCTTGGAAAGTAAATAATTTAATTCTTTTTCAACATGTGAAAACTTGCATTTTAAACCTATTATCTGGCAAACATATTTAATTCATGGCCACATAAGCTTTCCTTGTTTGATATTAATGAAATAATGGTACATTGTATCGTGCTTGAAAGTCACCTTGCAGAGTTGTCATAGCTGCCGAAAATTTTCTTCTTTGAAATATCCTGAATTGATTTGTATAGTAAAGCCTCTTAACTTATTTCAATCAAAATTTTAAATGCACCAAATAGATGCTGTAGTCAGCACTTTATAATTCTAAGTTTGTATATTTACTGTACCAAGCGTCCCTCTTTCTCAGCCAGCTCAGATCAAAATGCTTCTATTGTTGACTTGATAATGCTGATGCATTGTCGTAGTTCTTTTTCATTCATTGTGAGGGGCGGGGCAAATCTGATAATGTCTCCGTGTGTGGGCTTAGCAAGGAGCCCGTTGTCCCTCAGCTTGAGACATACATCCATGGCATTGTACTCTATAAATAAATTTGTTGGTCAAAAGGGAACGATATAAACATATTCTTAATATTCATATATAGGAAGATTTCTGTTTCTATCCTTTGTCTTAACTGTTCTTTATAATTTCTGCCAGTACACGTTAAAGGTTTATTATTACATACTGTTGAGGTGATTTGATATCAATATTCTGTTTATCTGATTAAATCTTTACTATTCATGTAAAACAACTATCAATATCATTAATAGTACAATATGTAAAACCTTTTCCTTAAGCTTTGAATGGAGATCTCCTTCGTTGTTTTTTTTAATGGACTTACAGCCCATTTGGGACTGTATTTGACATTATATATAGACTCATTGTGACACTATCAAATTGTATGAAACTTTAGGAAATGACGGCATGAAAATTGATGTTACCATACCAACTGTATGATTGTCATATTATAGCTAGCTTTTAGCCTTTAGGTAAGATACCATCCCCAAAGTGAAGTAACTGTTATTCCAAAAAGACTCAATAATTCAAATATTTTATTTTGTACAAAACGTTCATATCATACATGTATTTACCTTTTTGAATGATGATGGCATTTAACAATCCTTTCCCCCTAACTAGTTTGACTTTGTCCTTTGGTAATTGACTTAGTTCAGACCTTAAAATTTTCCCTAATTTTTCTGCATTTTCAGCTAGTTTTTCTTCTACCAGAACCTGCAAGAAAATAAATAAAACAAAATGTATATGTATCAATTAAAAAATGTCATATTGATAAAAAGAAATCCTGCTTATATATACTTAAAAGAAACTTTTGCATACAGGAGAATACAGGGATTTGAGTTATCTTTAAAACATGAATATATGAATTTTTTTTTAATAATTTCAATGTATATACACAATATCCCAAGAGGGACCTTGCTTACCTCCAATGCTGCTATTGCCACTTTACATGCTAGGGGATTCCCTCCAAAAGTCGAGCCATGCTCTCCTGGTTTTATTGTCAGCATGACCTCATCATTGGCAAGCACTGCTGCAACCTGAAGAAAAATTTTGTTCATTACAATGACAATGATTAAAGACAGATTAACTCAAAATCATGAGAGTTCTGGAGACAAAGAAAGACAACTCTCTTAAAATGTTACTTTTTTATCTGTGACAAATCATTAGGTATTTGATATCTTTGAAGAGAGTTTTGAATATGCACTCTGCTTATTATTTTTTGAAATAACAAATTCTAAGAAGTTTAAGCTATAGCTCAAGCATACCGGCAGAACACCTCCTGACAGAGCTTTACCAAGAACAAGTATATCTGGCTTCACATTTTCATGATCTACAGCCAACATTCTGACAAGAAATAATGATAAAGCATTGTTATTGATTTTGAAAATCAAATCTATGGTAAGCATATTCTTTTATACATTTGATCATTCAAGAAAAGGTTATGATGATTGTGGAAATGTAAAATAGATTTAAACTGAAAAATTCACCTGAGTAAAAATTATTACATGCTTATCTTCACTGATAGTTATACAAGTTAAAGAAAATTATTTCCTTTCTTTTTTGTTTGTTACTGATTTCATTTTTAGCAATTTGTATTATAGTTTCATTTCATTAATCAACAAACTGAATGCTTTGTTGCATGGAATGGTAAAGTCGGGCGATGCTTAATGTAGCGCATTATAAATGCGTCAAACGCAATAAAAGACGACATCATAAATAAACATCAAAGTATAGAACCAGTCATAAAAGTGGTTCAAAATACAAGTACAGATACAAGTAAACACATGAAATCTTAACCTTTCCAATATACATGGTTTGAAGGTACAACTTACTTTCCAGTCCTACATAGTCCAGTCTGGACTTCATCTGCTATCCACAGTACATTGTATTTGTCACATAATTCTCGTATTTTCTTGAGATATCCATCAGATGGTACGTTCACCCCAGCCTCTCCCTGAATAGGCTCCACCATAAAAGCTGCACAATTTGGATCTTTAAATTCTTTCTGTTAAAAATAAAAAGACACTATAATTTCATAATCTTAATGACTCACTGGACTGGTTAGGCAATATTATAAGTTCCATCGAATGAGATTGTATTTACAGAAACAAACATATAATGCTTCAAATGATACATGTATGGGTCTGACCATGACATTTTATTTTCTTTAATATTTTAACAAACCAAAATAATTTAAAGCAAGCTGTCATATTGTGTCATACTTTCTACATTTATTAAAACTAATAGAAAGGATGAACAAAGGCTAGTAGAAATATTAGTTATTCTATCATAAGAAGAAAATTATTACAAAAAACAAAAGGTTTAACACAGCCTGTCTTATTTTTTAAGTATATTCACCTCCAATGCCTCAACATCATTAAATGGAACAATAGGAAATCCCGGCATAAATGGTCCAAAGCCAGTGTAGCAATCTGGATCAGTGGAACTGGAAACAGCTCCCAGCGTTCTACCCCAGAAATTACCCTCGGCAAACACGATCTTGGCTTTATTATCTGGAACCTTCTTCACTGTGTACGCCCATTTCCTGGCCAGTTTACATGCTGTTTCGCCCCCTTCCACTCCTATAATGTAGTACAAGTTGTGACTCAATAAACATGATATTAAAACATGCATGACATTCCTTTGTTTTCATAAGAAGAATTCATCAGACAAAGTTTATGAAAAAATATAGCACAAGTCACCTCATGATTGATATAGAATTGAGTTTAGATAAAAAGAAGAAGAAAAATCATAACCTATAAGCTTAAGAATTAAAGAACCTTTGAACTTTTTTTTTAATTATCAATCTTTAGATTAAAAGCCTTAGGTAATAACAAAGCACACAGACATTGCAATATCAATGTTTTCAGAATGAATCTAAATAATTATAAATATAGAGCTTAACAAATATCTACCTGTGTTCATAGGAAGGACTTTGTCATACCCAAACATCTGTGTTATATACTGCTCATATTCTCCTAACACATTATTGTAGAAAGCTCTTGAGGTCAAGGTCAAGACCTCAGCTTGGTCTGTCAAGGCCTTCAATATCTTAGGGTGACAATGACCCTGATTTACAGCACTGTATGCACTCAGGAAATCATAGTACTTGTTCCCTTCTACATCCCATAAATATATACCTGAAATCAAGAAGACAGCATTATTTATTTATAAACTAAAGTATATCAATTATAAATGCCTTAAATGCGTAACAAAACAAGAAATTATTGAAATACATTCTAAATTTGTGACATTGTTACACATTATTCAAGAGAGAAGGAAAAGTATTCACAATACATTCAGTGGTTGGAAAGGAGGAGCCATGGGCCATAACCCCATCCATTAAGAAGATGGCCTATTGAAGTCTACCCATTTACTCCTATCATGCCTATTGAAATTTGCTGTAGTTTATCATTGAAGATCAAATGGTCCATTCACAAAATTTCCTTCCAAATCACTGCCATACACAAAGAAATTTGCTTTTAAAATATAATAGAATACAGAATAAAATAGAATAAAACAGAAATAATTTTTTGTGTACATACTATTTATAAGACTACATGTACTTAAAAGTATGGTTGAAAAAATAACTAACCTTTTCCTTTGCTAAGGGCGACTTGAATAGGAGCGTAATTATGGGCACCATATTTATCCTCCCGTTTAAAGATGTTTTTTGATTTTTCAGTGTATGTAGCAACACTGCGCACTGCAGATAGGTTGAATGCTGTTATAGAATCAGCTAAGAAATTTACAACTGACTTGTTCACAAAACGTTGCATTTCTAGTCAATCTGCAAAGAGAAAAAGAGTTACACATTTAGTCTCACAAATGATTTCTCAAGATGAAACAGACTAATGATACAATATCATGTAGATATTCTTATTAAATTCATATCATGGTTCATTATTTGTCAGAAAAAAGAACAGATCAGATTTTTAATCTCAATCACTATTTGATTGCTTTACATGTTACATGTATATATGATACATTTCTGTTAGCAAATTGGATAAAGTTGTTCTCCAAGGAATAGAAATAAACTGATAGAGACTGATCATGCTGATGAAATGTATTACCTGATAGATTATCAATACAAATCCTGATAATGAATCAACTCATGGGGAATTTATTTTATCTATAAGTGGGGGAGGGGGTATACATAACTATTCACGTTTTGGTAAAATACTTTTCAGATTGTGCTACTGTATATGTGTGCTACTGTCGACTATAATGAGTCATAACAAACATGTTATCATTAAATCTAGTACTGGTGGTACCCTACATGTGAACCAATCATGTGTGGAGTCTTTAAAATCTAAAAATAACACAATTAGATCGATATTACTAATTAGACGGGACTGTCTGAGCAAGCTTTGAGAAAAATTAAAGATAAAAGGCAGTTTTTAAATTATCTGTTTCATCAGAGGGAGCCAAAACAGAACTTTAAAAATAAAAAAAAAAACCAAAATAATCAGCATTGCAATGCATTAATACAACTCCATCAGTCCATGTTACATAAAAGTTATAATAGTAAAACTTCTCACTATATAATATATGATATACAATACAATACATTGTATTATATATGATATATTAATGCAACAATTACATGTACGTACTTAGTTTGCATTATATTCACAGCAAATAAGAAAGGGAATTTCTTCATATTAATCAAATTCTTCTTGTACTTTTAATGTATGTCGGTTAAATTCTTATGAATATTAACTGTTGCAGGTACACTTTAAATCATACAAACTATGAGATTTTGAATGAGAAATACATATATGTACATTTTATCATAAACAGAGATTTTTTAAAAAGCTGTATTGCAATATATGTATGTTTTTTGTTTCACTGTACATATTGCCGACTCAAAATAAGTATCACTTGACTTGACTTGATAATATATACGTATTCCTTCTCTCCTCTCCCCACCCACCCATTCATTCTCTCCATCTCGGAAATAAAAGGCATACAATTTCATTTCCACAGTAATATTCTGCTTTTGTCGAATATAAAGTCAATATTCCCACATCTTTTTCACATGCTTGCATATTATCATTAATTGAGCAAATTAAATTAGAAATTTAAATAAAAAATATGATATTATAAATTTATATGACAAGTCGAAGTTTGCTTCTTTAAACAATATATAATGTGACCAATGAAATGTCTTAGTACTTACTCAAAGCGGCAATAATGCAGTATTAGTTGAGACTTTTAAAGTTTTTAAAAACTCTAGACTTGCTTGTTGTAAAGATGACCTATTTTTAATACACTGATGATGCAATATTTAACAAGTTGTTCGGAATCTAGATCAAGGTACTCAGATCAATACTGCGGTGCTAACAAGATAACATGTTTTATAATATAGATCTACATTAATGACAACACAGTGCTTGACTTACGTGTACAGCAAACTAGCTAAGCTACATGTAGCTACTCGTGGCGATCCACTATACGTAAACAACACAATGTTGGTCAGAGGTCATCATACGGGGGTTTATTGTACTGTCGACGCACGAAATATAAAGTCGATATAAAACTGTGTAAAACACAGTGCACGATGAAATCCTTTAACTCCCCAATTCATACAGTTTGAGGGACTGGACAAGACCAGGGCGGATCTACAGGGATGAGCTGAGGTGGGGTGGGGGTCAACGATCAACAGCCCAGCCAAAAATTCTGAATCAAGATCAGCCTTATGTACATGTTGTGGATCAGTGATCAGCAGTAATTTATTTCTCCCCCCCACACCCCCACCCCCCAAAAAAAACTATATAAAACACGACCTCTATAGACTACGATACCCTCCATCACGTACAGGGAGAAGAACGAACCAGATCATTTTACCGTTTTCCGTTATTGTCTTGTTCAAGTTCATTTTTGAAATTATGGTGTACATATATAGCTAATGATTGAAGACATATTTCGTACACTTGCTCGGAGAACTTTGCAAGAGAAAAAAATTCAGTGCCCCGACAAAAAAAGGACAAAACATAACAAAAAAACCCCCCAAAAAACAAGCAAGCCCTCCCCCTCCCCCCTCGATTATCAAATGGACATCGCATTGCATTGCAATGTATTTTATTAAATTCTAAATTCTGATACCGATATGCTGTTTGAATACGTTGTTTTTTTTTTTGTTTTTTTTTTACAAATTTAAGCACGGCGCCACTTTTTAAGCGCCACCTACAATGCATTCCGTACTAGAGAACGTTCATTGTATTCTTTGTGGATATATTTTTATGTTCGTTTTCCTTGTCTGTGCCAAAGGGTGCAAACTCATTAATTAATTAGCCCATTCATTAATAATGTGCGTTAAAAAGTTCAAAGCACGGAGTTCGCCGATCACTCAACTTTGAGTGCAGTTTATGTTTTCATAAATACATTTTTTTAACCAACTCTTAACTATTCTCCTATTCAGAAATGTTATTTCTACAACTCTTGAAAACTTCAAAGTGCATGGTGGTCAAACTCTGAACAGACGGGAATAAAATACAATAGATATATTCATCAAGAATTTCAAAAACAAATGTATACTTACAACAGCTTGTAACAAGTATGTTACCTCCTAACTGAGTTATAAATACCGCATTATAGATGGCGCCACGTGCTAAAAATATTCTGTACGATATTTGGTAAATAACTCGTGCCAGGAGGTGACATACAATCTGTTGTCGGGTAAGTGCACTTTGATTTGAAATTCTTGATGGATATTTGTTGTGTTTGATGCCCCGATGTGCAGAATCTGACCACGATACACATAAAACCTCGCAGACCAGCAAACTGTCAAGTAAACAATTTGACGTCCATTGTGGACACAAAAATTGCTGTACCTCGGCTTCTATTTGACTTATAGAGCTTTGAAATTTTCAGGAGTTGTAGAAATAACATTTCTGAATAGGAGAATAACCAGATCTGGTTAAAAAATATAAATTTAACTCAAAGTTTTTATCTTTCTTATTTTGTTTATCATAATATCACCATAAAAGGCAGGTTGTGTAATACCCAAATGTTTTAAAAACGTCTTCAAGTTCAAGTAATATACTCTGTTGTCACAGGAGCTCGATGTAATGGGTCCACAATCGCATTCTTCTTCTCTTATCTTTATTTCAAGGATTTTCACTCTCCATTTTTTTTTACAAAAATCCAACAGACTTTATCAGCATATTCCATGAAGCAAAATTATAATTTCATATTTTTTGGGACTGTCTCATATTTAGATATCTTAAAACTAACCAACCATATACACAACTTTCAAATAAACATACGCAAACCGCCTTAAAAAGCCGAGAAACATTTTGTACTCGTTCGTTCCTTCGCTCTACGGCAAACCGTTCCGGAAGTGTATGAAATTAAACAAGGACAGGTAAAGCCCCTCTCTGATTGGTTAATCATTAGATGAGTATAGCGGTAGATATGAATACATGTGATCAAGTTAGCGACGTGTCAGACTCTCAACCAATGATATTTGAGATAGGGGGAACTCCTTGCGTCTAGATTTCCGGCCCACTTTGACGTTACAATACGAAGAATACTCGAATGAATGATGCATCTAAAAGGAAGGGAGGAGATCTCCAACAAGACTCCGTTGCAGCATCAACAGTAAAACACCAAAACACCCGATGCAAAAACACAAAAGACGAGTACAGCACGAGACGGAAAAGAGACACACGACATGTAAACATCAAACACAAAAGACTACACATAAACCGACGAGACCAATGGGTAACCGGTGACGACTTTGGACGGCCATTTGTCACGCAAGTAGCAAATGGTGTGGTTATCCTGGGTTACGTGCGCACAACCCTCTCACTTCTCCAATTACCCAGAGGTCTCGAAGAACGTACAATTGTGGTGTAAAACAACCTCCTCATTGTAAGATGACATCACACAAACAAGACCGCGAAACGCAGAGGCCTCAGAGACACAGATGAATATGTAAATGGATATAAAAAGAGGGCATTCTTAATACAGTCCGTGCTCTGCCGGCTGTAGCGAGCTCATGTAAGTAATCACCCGAGGAGTCCGACTGACATTCAGAAGCTTGTTAACGATAATTTGAGATGTTATGTTTGTGAGTTATGTTTATTTCAGGTTAGTAGAGATGCGCAAGTCATAAATTTGCTTGTATTATAGATTTTAAAATTAAGAATTTGCTGTTCAAGCGGGGCTATCAAAATTTAAAACATGGCTCGTGATTCTCCTTGAAGGAAAGTGAAAGTACTGTAGAGAAGCGGCGTATATAATCCAGGGTTGTTGGCATCGAGCTCCTGTGCCTGTTGCTTGTATGATCCGAACTTTATAAGCAGCTGATTGTAATTTTTGTAAACTTTTAGAGATTTTTAGAGAATTTTATAGATCCGAATTTTAAAAGATTTGTAAAATTTCCAGAAAGCCTTAACTTGTTTATGAAAGCGGAATCCTTAACCTAACATTTTCTTGGTAATTATTCCCTCCTAACATAGTTGCAGGGGATATGGTAACGCCGTCGTCCGTGTGTAAGTGATTGTGTAAGTATGTAGGTCACACTTTGTATCCAGCCTAGAGGATACAGTTTTGATCAGATCTTGACCAAACTTCATACACTTATTCCTTATGGCAAGAGGAAGAACCCAATTGATTTTCAAGGTCATAGGTCAAATGTCAAGGTCACAGATAGGAAATGGCTAAGATGCTTGTATACAGCCTAGAGGGCACAATTTTGATGGGATCTTGGCCAAACTTTACAATCTTATTCCTTGTGACAAGAGGGAGAACCATATTGATTTTCAAGGTCTAAGGTCAAGGTAACAGATTGGAAATGGCTAAAATCTGTGTATACATGCAGCCTAGAGGGCACAGTTTTAATTGGATCTTGACAACACTTCATTAACTTATTCCTTGTGGCAAGAGGAAGAAGTCTATTGGTTTTCAAGGTCATAGATCAAACGTCAAGGTCACAGATTGGAAATGACTGAAATCCTTGTATACAGCCTTCAAGGTTGTAGTTTTGATTGAATGTTTACCAAACTTCATACACTTATTCCATTTAGCAAGAGGAAAACCCTATTGATTTTTAAGGTTATAGATCGTAGGTCAAGGTCACAGATTGGAAATAGTTAAAATCCTTGCATACAGCCTGAGTGAGTACGAAGATTTTCATGCCATGTGAGGGGATGCTACGCTTTGCGTTGCCTAGGTTTTATTTGTATTTCTACTGTGAAAATCCAAAATATTAGTACATGATCCAGCGTACCGGATGAGCTGTGATATGTTAATGCCGTATGACAGTAGTCTGGGAACATAACCGTCAAGACAGGGGAAATTTACTATGTTGGATCCAAAATAATTTCTATTGTCATATACACTTGTATAAATCTTTCCGATTACAATTTTGATAATTAGGTCCATAAATGGTGTTTCTGTGTTTGTAACGTTTGCCTTGTAAAGGGTTTATTCTTGTTGATAAATTTCATTCTTATTTAATTCAAAATCAGGATTGTCAATAGTCAGAATATCGTCCAGGTACCTAGAAGTATTATTGAAACATTTCAAATCATCAATTTATTTTGCTTTGAAGATTTTTGATAAACTCTATAGCGTAAGTGTATAAAATAAATCTACAACAAGAGACGCACAGTTAGTAGCTATAAAAAATCCTACAACCTGCTTGTATAGATCCTCACCAAACTCAACATAAATGTTGTCCAAGAGGAAGGACAGGGCATTGCACATGTCACTGCATGATCATGATTTGTATGATTTGTAGTTTGTTGAGAAAAAGAAACCCTTTGATTCAGATATTCAAATGTAAAGTTTTCCGCTCTCGACCAAAACACCATTTAATGAGTTTAGATAATCAATCATTAATTTTGTCGCGAGGAAGCGTAGTGTACATATTAGTAAAGTGTAATGAAGAAATGGTATGGGGATGGAAATTTCTAGATTCGTTTTGTCAATTACATCCCCTGAATTTTTAATTGACCAAACTTAAAGTTACATGTCCCATTTGAATGTTACATGTCCTTTCTTAATTTGTACAAAACTATATCCCCACCAAAAAGCACAAAATTTTAAATCGAAAAATCATCCAACCAAGGGAACACAAAAACAGGAGAAAACCAGAACAAAGGCAAAGGAACGGAAATAAAAAAAATCTACCATATGAAGAGAAGTGAACTCCTTGCGAAGGAATGAGATCAGGCGCCTAGGAAGAGTGCGTATGTCCTATCTGTACGTCACGTGTCTTTTTTTTTAATATGACATGTCCTTTCTGAAAGTGACATGTCCTATCTGAAAGTTGCATGTCCTATAGATTTGAAAGTTGCATGTCCTATCTGAAAGTTACATGTCCTGTTTGAAAGCTACATGTCCTATCAAAAAGTGAAATGTCCTATCTAAACGTTACATATCCTAGCTGAAATGTATGATGTTCTAGTGATTTTTGTCGTGTATTTTTTTTTTTTGGTGGTTTGTAATTTGTTCTGATGCATGGGCGGATCCAGGATTTTTTTCCAGGAGGGGTCCTAAAATTCATTAGTCCTAAACTTTTTGAAAAGCAAAAAAAAAAAAAAAGAAATAAAAATAAAAATAAATAAATAGATAAATAAATAAATAAATAAAAAATTATTGAATTTCCATTATGTTTCGATTATCATGATTATTGATCAAGTTATTATATGTAAAATAGTTTGGCGAGCGGAAGCGAGCCAGCAAATTTTTTTTTTAAGTTGGAATAAAAAGGTCAGACAATAATACCATTTGCATCATCTATTCCTGTATTTTTCAGTTAATTGCCTTTTTATTGTTTAGGGATTGCAAAGGTTAGCATCATTTAAAATTGACATATATGTAATAAAATCTGGCGCGCGTAAGCGAGCCAGGGGAAATATTTGAAAGGTTTTCAATACAAATTCATGTTATTTTTCAAATATTATGACAACAAAAGGAGAATCGGGACTTATTCTTATGAAATATGTATATCTAAAAGCTTTATAAAACTATGCTTCGAAAATTCCAGGTGGGGGACCCCCCCCCCTCTGGATCTGCGCTTGTGATGTCATTTACGTATCACTTTCTAGTGGGTTTGTTTCGCTGGGTGGGTTCAGGGTGGTCATGCTGAAGATCATCCCCTTTTCTTTATATCGTAGCTGAAAGTAACATGTCCTATCTGAAAGTGAAATGTATTATCTGAAGGCGACATGCCCTTTCTATAAATGACATTTCCGTTCTGAAAGTGACGTGTTCTATCCGAAAGTGACATGTCCTATCTGAAAGTTACATATCCTATTTGAAAGTGACATGTCCTATCAAAAACAAAGGAGGGGATCTCCAACAACACTAGGTTGCAGCACCCACAGCAAAACTCCAAAAACACCCAATGTGAAAACAGAGCAGACAAGCACAGAAAGAGACTCAAAAGGGACAAGGAACACCAACTCGTAACATAGAAACATCAAACACAAAAGACCACACATAAACCAACGAGACCAATGGGCAACCGGTGACGACTTTGCACGGCCATCTGCCACGCAAGTAGCAGACGGTGTAGTTATCCGGATTACGTGCGCACAACCCACCCACTTTTCCGATTACTAAGAGGTATCGAAAAACACATAATTGTGGTGAAAAATAAAGAAAAGAAAGTTACATGTCCCATCTGAAAGTAACATGTATGTCCTATCTGAATGTGATATGTCCTATTTGAAAGTGACATGTCCTATCTGAAAGACGTATACGTTGATATCCCCTTTTCATTGCCTCTAACAAACTTTGTTTTACGTCACTTTACAGTGAGACTTCAGGCTTTCTGTTTATGTCACTATACTGAAAGTCTTCGGGTCATCGTTATATTCTGATAATTCAAAGGTTGTGTGCACGTGTTTTGGGTCATCGTTATATTCTGATAATTCAAAGGTTGTGTGCACGTGTTTTGAATAACCACACCATGTGCTAGGAATGTAGCTGATAATGTTCCAAAAACTGCACATATCGTTATTGAAACATCATATTGCAAATGTTCTAGAATATATTTCAGAATGTCAAAGAGTTTGAATATGAAGACAAGGGAAGGATCTCCAGAATGACCTCCCTGCACTAGGTATCCATATTAACACAGCTAATACCAGTTGTACAAGTATGCTACGTTTAGAGCAAAACTGTTTCTCATAATATTATAGTCTAACTATATGTAAATATTGTACATCTCAAGTCTGTACCATGAAAAGAATAATACGTATTGTTTATAAGCCAAAATATTGTTCTGCAGTCTGTACAATGAAAGAATCAATGTTAATTGTATGTCTGAATTATATCTTTCCACAGTCGATTCAGCTGTTCCACTGGGGTATTCCACATTTTTCGTAAGAGAGGCCATCCCTTCGGAGACGTTGTCAAGACGTACGTATTGCTGGGATCTAAATGATAGGAGTACGCTCCTATGACAAGAGACTGGGCGAATCTAGCGCACACACACCATTTTAAAACTTCCATTTCCGTATTGTTAAGGCTCCTCTCTGTTATATATCCAGCCAAAAAGTGACCTCCAACATGAAGTTGACCTATTAGTTTACATTCAATGGACAGGTAGCAAATAGAAATGGCAACATCAAAAATATGATAGGACTGATTTGCATGCGCGAAATCCAAAATTCCTCTGATTTCACTCGCTCGTTGTTCTCTAGGTAACGACTCCTGATTTGGCAGTTCAGCCAGAATTAGATTCTGCTCGCTTATATCCCCATGTATGATACCTGCAATACAACAAACAAACAAAATAAATAAAAACAATTGAAAAAACCAAAATCACATCGAGGCATATCATGACGATTTTTCTGAAGTTCGGATCGCAATGCTGACAATTAGAAATCAGTAAACAACTTTTCCTTTTTGAAGAGGTATATAATTTGCTTCTTTAGGAAAGGGTGTGCGTCAATGACATATGCAATGAAACAAAGCATTCTGATAATACGGAAGTGTTCCAACTCTTTACCTCCTTGAAGAAAATTTTAATGCACCAGACACGTGTTTCGGATAGAAAATCCTCATCAGTGATGCTTCCAGCCAAAGGGATTTTCTTATTATAGGACGCAATGGCGGCAGACACGAACTATTACATGTTCTATCGACAATTTCAGAACTTCATCTAAAATCTATCTTGGGTGAAGCAGAAGTTGCATTCTTAATACGGAGGTGTTCCAGCTATATACTTCCTTCAAGAAAATTACAAACAATTAGATACGTGTTTCGAATATTAAATCCTCATCAGTGATGCTTACAGCCAAAATGTTTTTCAGGAGCCACCAAAATTCATTTCTGTAGTACCCTCTTGTTTTATTTTTTGAATTTAAATTTGTGCATTTACTTTGCAGTGAGTGCGCGGCGTGTTAGGTCGATTCAGTAGTATATCCAATTAAAATAAGTGTTCAAAATAACATTGAAGGGATGGAGCTAAGATGTTAACCTCCTTTAATTTCGATGATATTTTTGGATGAAATGACAAGTTTCCGAAATAGCAAAATAATATATATGATGTCAAATTGATAAAGAAACACTGACTGATTTAGGCTTTATATTATTGTCTCATTTGCACAAAATAAACTTTATCCTGTGTTTTCCGAAAGGTTTCGAAGAATGCACAATTGTGGTGTAAAATAACATCCTCACTGTAGTGTAAGATGACCATACAATAAATACAGCACAAAGGGGCCCAACCAACACAGATGAATATGTAAATGCAGTAGCGACCTGATGCATGTTGTCACCCGAGGAGTCCGACTGACATTCAGAGAGGACAGATGGCTGGGGCCCTGTCTTTTCTAAAGAGGTTTTGACAGGGCCCGTCATGGAATCCGTCGTCACAGTCAGTCAGATTGCAAGACTTAAGAATGCGCTGGTACAAGACTAGCTGTAGATTGGTCAAGTACCAAGCCTGGTGACCGTGTGGTGACATTAGGATCATATCCATGGTATAAAAGGCGTTTGATAATTTTGACACATTTTCGATGATTATGCTGTCTACCTTTAATCCATCTTATTTTGTGTATCATATCACCATATAAGGCAGATTGTGTAATACCCAAATGTTAAACGTCTTCAAATTTAAGTTGCTTGTATAGATCCGACTTTTAAAAGAAGTTGAATGTAATTTTTTTTACACATTTAGAGATTTCTAGAGAATTTTACAGATCCGAATTGTAAAAAGAAGTTGCTTGTAATTTTTGTAAAATTTCCAGAAAGTCTTAACTTGTTTATGAAAGCGGAATCCTTGACCTAAAATTGTCTTGGTAATTTAAAAATTCTATGAAAGTCGTTGATCCCTAAAATATAAGAGATGTTTAGAAGATCAAAATCATTGTTAATAAACGTAATTTTGATACATTGCCTTTTAGGGGAGGTGTTTTTTAAGCAAAAGATGGACTTTATTTAGCTGTCATGTACATTGCCGTTGTTTGATTGACAAACATGGATAATGACCATATCCCTGTATACAGCAAAAAAATCGATAAATCAGAAACCGAAGGCATACAAAATCAGGACAAAACAGGAACCAAAGCAAACAAACAAAAACTTCCACCATATGAAAAGAATGACAAATATGGATAAGGACCATATTCCTGTATACAGCACAAAATCGATAATTCAGAAAATCAGGAACCGAAGGCATACAAAATCAGGATAAAACAGGAACCAAAGCAAACAAACAAAAAACTTCACCATATGAAAAGAACGAACTCCCGATATGGGAGTGAGACCAGGTGCCCAGGAAGAGTAAGCATCTCCTGCTTGCATGCAACACTCGCCGCTTCAATTCGTTAGAACTGCCACATTCGGTTACTTCCATTTCGGAAGACATAGAGTACAATCTTTGGTTGGATGGTTCAAATGGTCTATGGCAGAATATCATCCACCATTCTGGAGAATGGGACATCATAGTGTATGACGAGTTCCCCATATCGACCGTAGAACTTCCTCAATGACGATGTCAGTCGGTCACAAACATATCCCTGACTGAGAAGCTTATCTGAAAGACGCCTGGCTCTCAGAACAAAATCAGTATATTTGGTACTTGCTCTGGCATAGCGTATCAACTGAGATATGAACACGCCATAAGCAGGCGATGAATGGTTGTTGCTACTCAGAAAAGGAAAGTTTGTGTTGCTGAAATTGAAGTCGTCAAGTTTGTCATAGAGTTAGGTGTTCATGTGACCATCAGTGTCATTATGTCCAAATAAGATGCTGAATTATTTGTCTCTGTAGTTTCTTTGACTTCAAGCTCCGAAGGATAGATACTGCTGAGGTAATCCGCGAATTTTGGATTATTGATGGACAACACATTGTCTATGTATCTTTAAGTGAAGATGAAGTCAGAGGCTAAGTATCTTTTCCCTTCAGAGACCAAAGATTGAATGAATTCAGCTTCGTACGAGTAAAGGAAGTAAAGGAAAATGTCGGCAAAAACATAAACGCAATGTTTATGTTTGATGCTTTTTGGTTAACTGATGTAAGGGAAGTATACGTGCAGGTTATTGTAATTTTCTCATCAGTTCTGAGCATAAGCAGTCATATGGTAGATGAACCTATATCCGGGATGACGATCTCATACATTTCCTTGGGAATTGCCAAATTCAAGAATTCGTGGGTGTCATTTTCTATACAATTTGATATTTTGCCGTTTCCTTTCCCTTACTTGCATTGTGTAAGGTAGAGACGATAGGGTTGTTAAGTTATCACTTATATCCAGTTGCCTATTTGTTTTGTCATCTATCAACTAGCCTCATTTCGTTTCTTTTTGTCATGTTTCTCCGATAACAATGACAGAATGTGATATATGACCATGATTTTTATTCAAAATATTTCTTTTTATGTCATGTTTCTTCTTTGTCTTGAGAAAGTCGTTCTTGTGATAAAGGTTGAATGGATATCATATGACAAAATACTCGGATAAACGTGCCTTACCTCTTGTAAACATATCATATTTTGGTTGCACGTTGTCTTTGAAGGATTGAATGACACTAGAAATCAAATGGTGGTCTGCTGAATCTTTGATCACAAACATGAAGTCAGTCAATCGGTCAATCTCCTCTAAGCTCCAAACGGTGCTAAAACTTTCGAACATTTCATGTTGAAAATCCTTAAATAAACATCAAAGAAGTACCTATCAGTTACTAATTTACTAAGATAATGAATCCGTAGCAGTCGTACAGCCAAAATAATTTTCAGACTTCTTATGTCTTCAAATTCAATAGCATAATTTAAGAACAGAAAAATGTGCAGCATTGAACAGACATGCCCGTTTCGGGTACTTAACCCTCGTCAGTGATCCTCAATATAATATGGCCAAAGAATAAGAAAGTTATCCACATATGTACCAAAATCTATTTTAGCAGCATTCTATAATTTGATATTTTTGAATTTTTTATCTAATTTACAAATAGTGCCCGACGTCAAAAGAGAGGAGGGGATCTCCAACAACACTCGGTTGCAGACCCAACAGCAAAACACCCACTGTAAAAACACAAAGCAGACACGCACAAAAATGAGACTGAAATGGTACAATGAGCGTCAAATCACATCGAAACATCGAACATAAATGACTACACATAAAGCAACGAGACCAATGGGCAATCGTTGCCGACTTAGGACGGCCATCCGCCACGTCATTAGCACACGGTGTGGTTATCCTGGATTACGTGCGCATAGCCCTCCCACTGTTCCGATTACCCAGAGGTCTCGGAAGATTTCCTGTAGAGTCGATTTAGCAGATTGGTCAAGTAAAATCTATGACCAAAATAGCGTTGGAGGGGTGATGCTAGGGTGATAAACTCTTTACATTTCGATGATATTTTCAGATGAAATAACAAGTTAAAAAAAACCCAAAATAATATATGACGTCAAATCGATCATGGGTCAAAACAGACTACAGAGCAAATAAGAACGTAAAAGTTTCAATTGCAAACGTACGGGCAAATAATTCTATAGATGTCTTTAAGATAAACAAGAAGCTTGCAGTAATATGCAGGTGCATTAATTTTATATGAATCACTTCTATTAATCTGTTTCATCCTCATCTATAGATCTGCACTCTATGTTGTTCAAGAAGAAATTACATGTACCTTCATTGCGTTGTGCATGGCTGCCGCAAATTTACCGGCGTTGTAGAATGTCTTGGGAACGTAAGGCATCAGATGGAAGATTTCTCCTGGTATGTAACTGAGCAATCGTACAATGTAACTTCTGGAACCTTCATATTTGAAAATAAATGCACATTCGATCATTTCATGATTGCATTTGATGAAGAACAAGTGGGAAGACAATTTGACTGATGTATTTCGAGTAATTTTGGTAAGCTGGACTTTCAATTTAGATTCGGATACGGCGATGTGAGGTGTCGAATGTATCTCTTATACAATTTTCATTTTATTTCAAAATGTCAATTGAATTCTATGAAAGAAATATGCATGTATCATAGTCACGGAAATGATACGCCATTTTGGTAAAACAAAGTCGCAGAATATTTCTTCCTGATTTAAAATGCAATATACTGAACTCGTTGGTTTATGTGTTGTCTTTTGTGTAATATGTATCTACGGCGTGAGTTGGTGTTCGTTGTCCCTTTTGTGTATATTTTTGTGGGTGTCTGCTTTGTGTTTTTGCATTGGGTGTTTTGGGGTTTTGCTATGGGTGCTGCAATCGAGTGTTGTTGGAGATCCCCTCCTTTCTTATATATTCAATGAAATATTTAGTGAAACAGAAGGGTGCAAGTGACTAAGACTTCAATCAAATATATGTTTACAAATAGATTTTGGGGAAAAATTATATAAAAGCTTTACCGTCATATTTGTTGTTATCTACTCTTTCTACTGAAAATGTGGATCCGGATTTATTTCTGATTATTCTTTGCGTTTTGATTCCTTTCTCACGAAGAAATTCCATCAAGCTGTGCTGAGCTTCTTTTAATGTAATATGAATTAATCAATTATTTTTAAAAGAAAAGAAAAGGATCTTCAGCATGACCACCCTGCACTGACACATCCAGCAACAGGAAACAACGATATGAACTAGTACATCATACAAAACAGACAAAAACAGTTGAAACAGACTTACACAAACATCAATGACAACATATACATTGATGGAGACCATTGTGCACCCGTTGCAAACTTTGGACGGCCTTCTGCTATAACCAAATGGTGTTGTCATCCGGATTACGTGCACACAACCCTCCCACTTATCCGGATATACAGAGGTCTCCTTAGACACACAATTGCTGTATAAACAACAATAGAGGGGATCTCCAACAACACCAGGCTGCAGCACCCACAGCAAAACCCCAAAACACCCAATGCAAAAACACAAAGCAGACAAGCACATAAAAAGACGCATAAGGGACAAGTAACGTCAACGCACACACAGAAACATCAAACGCAAAGGACTACACAAACCAACGAGACCAATAGGCAACCGGTGCCGACTTAGGACGGCCATCTGCTACGGAAATAGGTGTGGTTACAACACTTCTCACTGTTAAGATGACAACACAAACTAAGTAGTTAAACGCTGTAGCCTCGGGTAAAACATATTTCATGTAAATTGATATTAAAAAATTCTATGGCATGCGTATAAAAGTCCATGCTCTGCTGGCTGAAGCGAGTTCAAGATCAATCACCAGAGAAGTCTGACCAACTTTCGTATACGTCGTTATTCAGTCTGGATATCACGAACAAGGATTACAGTAAATTAGTATCATGGGGGCTATTCTAACCAATGTCTAACATATTACATATTGTCGCTGAAACATGGAAATGGCATTAAGTTTGTTGGACAGGAATTTATAAAATTGGAATCTTTGATACTGTGTACAAACTAGTATTCTATTAAATCCTCGTATCTTTAAGTCAAGTAGAAGTCATAGAATTTTTCATCCAAAGTGTGTCAAAAGTCTTTTTTTCAAAACAAATGGTTTACTGTGTGTTTAATTTCAAAATGTCTTGGTCTACGTCGTAATTCAGTCTGGAAAGTGCGTTTCAGAATTATAGTAATTGAAGATGTTGAATCCCTTGCCCTAGTTTCAATCAACTGATTTTCGGAATGTTTTTTTAAAAGAAATGCTTCTGAATAATAGACAGAATCAAAAGGTCGTACTTCAAGAATTCATCAAAATTTAGAAGCAAAATGCCGTTAGTCCTAAAGGGCAGACAACAAGATCTGAGAGTACAAAATATGCATGTCGATATTTTATAAATAAAGTTGAATACGGTACTTGATTCAATCATTTGAAGGTCCTCATTCATCATATGGCAAAATAGCGCTCAATTTATTCATATATGCAAATGTATTCATATGACGATTATATTACGTCATATACCTATGTTTGAAACGCGCCAAATCTCAAACAAGAATGACCCGACATGCCAGGAAAAACAATACAGTTTAAATACATCAGATCAAATAAATGCAAAGAGCAGAATGCGCCCATGGCAAAATACAACTGTTTCTAATCTAAAAGCTTATTTATTACCAAAAAATTTACCCACTCTACGTATGAACACAAGCTTATCTTTATCCTGTCAAAGCCGATTAAGTGAATCCATCAATATGACAGGCCTATTTCTCAAAATATCGATTTTTCAACCCAAAAGTGACAGAACTTAATTTCATTTTATGATTCTCATGTTGACAAAATCCGGAATTTGATATCGCGATCTATCCGAAACCATGTGGACAAATACACAGCTCCTAAGATTTCCTACTGATAAACAAAGTTAAAGTGCGGCTAGTGACAAGTTTTGGACTTTTTTAACATTGGGGGTATGGGCAGTATCGCCTCGAATTTTCACCTCAAAAGTGACAGAAGTAAAAATTCGTTAATTTATCAAAGATGTGGATTTATAAATTCAGATTGTTATAGAGTTTCTTCCTATATGTGGACAAATTTGATTGGTGTCTTGAAATCGTGAGTATTCTCAATTTATTATTTGCTCCCCATAGACTCCTATAGTAAGAATATGAAGACTACGGAATCCAATATGGCCGCTATGCAAATTAGGAAATTGAGCGCTATTTTGCCATATGTCACTTATATCACATTCATATCAGACCCTCCCTTTCCAGAATGATAAGTACATGACATTCTGGATTGTGACTGAATAGCTGTTATACATGTAATCACCAAATAATAAATACTTACCTGATATGTACATCAATATGTACTTCGAGACAATCACAGAGTTTGAAAATTTCCATGGAACTTTTGCGACGAGTGTTGCATGCAGTCAGGAGACGCTGACTCTCCCCGGGCACCTGGTTTCACTTTTGAATGTTATTCATTCATGCAACCGTTCCAATGGGAATTCTAATGTTTTTACCCTTTCTTCTCGACTTTGAGACGGAATAACTGGTAGGTACTTCTTTGATGTTTATTAATGACCTGATAGACAAATAAAACAGTTTATGGCTTTCCTGAAAAGTTGGAATTTTTGATTTACAACATTTCCATATTTCAGCGACGATATGAAAATGACAATGATATCTTAACTAAAAACAGAGATGCATGCTGTTTGAACATGTATTGTCTAAATCCTACTTCTGATATAGATAAGAAATATACCAATATGTGATATATTCAAAAGCTTTGAAAATAAATCTTCATTTTAGAATTCCATGGACAGCACAATATCAAACTGTAACATATTGTAATTTGTATCATTACTCAAGTAGAGGATATATTATTACACAACAACAAAATGTCCATTGATAAATATATATGAAGTATGATTAAGATTGGCTTTTGATAAATATACCTATCAAAGCAGGATTCTTCGATTCCAGGCTGTTCAGAACCTACAGTACATATCCATCTGGGGATACACGAGCAATACAAGGTCCATCTGATTCAACAGTGTTTAGGAACACGTGGTAGTTTTTGTCGTGATAACTATTCAACTCCTTCCAATGTTTCACATGAAACCCATATAGTTTCAACACCAATGAGTTAAAGAAGATCCTGACGATAATCTCAACAGCACTCACAATAGAGCACTATGTTGAGCATTGACGGACCCCTAGCAAGCTAGAGGTGGGATCAGGTGCCCGGGAGGAGTAAGCATCCCCTGTTGGCTAGCCGCACCCGCCGTCGATGTTAATGCACGATAAAGAACACAGTATATAAAATACATGCACTGTCTGACGTAATGTCTATATAGAAAGTGCTATGGCGACCATGTCAGGGAAATATATTCAAAACACTTACTGTCAAACCCTCAAGTCCTCTACGGCACTATCCGGTAAGACAGGTTTTATAATCTCTCCTGGTTTCAAGATGTCCATTGGCTTATCGTCAGCCATTCTTTTCTTTTTCCAATCGTTGGACAAACTTGCTGATTGCCAAAAAAAAAAGGAAAATGCATAACTCAAAGGACTGCACCTGTTCAATTATTTCAAATCTCACTTCTTGAGAGTTATTTTATGTATTTTAGTATATTAATTTAACAGATGTCGAATAAAATTTTTTATCAAAACTTAAATGATGAATAAAATTACTTCGTTAAGATAGTAAAATCTACATGTTCATGAATATAGATAATACAAGAGTGATCCAACTCTTTATATTCTTAACGAAAATAACCAGAAATTTTCACGAGGTACTTATTTTCGCAAGTGATCTGGAATCGCGAAAATCATTCTCGCGAAAAATGGCGTTTGACAAGGTAAAACGTAAATTGGTATATCAGTGACATTTTGTTTTTATTGTACATGTGACATTCTTCACATATCCCGATTAACATAAAGCGAAGTAAATCGAGTGTATTTGATGATATGATAGAAATAACTGAAACCTCAATAATTTAATGCTCAAAACAGTGAAGTCATATATACATATTTGTTTGTAATTTCAGAATCGCGAAAAATTGTTCTGGCGAAACCCTATATTACCATGAAATCGCGAAATTGATTTTCGCAAAAATAATCTGGTTAAATGGTATATCCTTATCGGTGATACTTCCAGTCAAAGTGATTTTCAGAAACAGCCAAAATTTATTTAAGTAGCGCCCTCTTGTTTTATTTTTTAAGTTAAACCTTTCAAGTAGAGCAGGCGTCTGAATAAAAATGTAGGTTCTATTCCAAAGAGAAATATGGTTAAATCTACTACCAGAAAGATGGTGCAAAGTTATAAAGCCCCAGTGTATTGAATATAGAAGTAAAAGAAGGGAGGGGATCTCCAATAAGACCCCGTTGCAGCACCAACAGCAAAACACCCTTTGCAAAAACACAAAAGACGAGCATACTATGAGACGGAAGAGACATACGACATGTAAACATCAAACACAAAAGACTGCACATAAACCGACGAGAAAAATTGCATATTTCTATGGACATATTTTCACTAGTATAACACTTAACTTATTATTCGCCGTCGAAAAGCTTTTCTCTCTGTGGTATTGAAAATACTTAAAACTATGGTGACATACTTCTGCCTCCTTCATGCAAGATATTTCTATAAATATTATGTCAACATGCAGTAAAATATGTTGACATACAACTAAATTATGCTGACATGCAACTTATTTTGTCAACATGCAAGAAAATATGTAAATAAGTTGCATGTTGACATAAATAAGTTGCATGTTGACATAAATAAATTGCATGTTGACATAATTATCATGTACGTTTTCATAGAAGGAAAATATCTTGCATGTAGGAGGCAGAAGTATGCCACCATAGATTGAGGTATTTTCAATACCTTACTTTCCAACGATAGTGCCGGAGAAAAACTTTCAAATGGCGACAAATTAATTAAAAGTCATACTAGTATTTGAAAATATGTCATGGAAATCTACAAATGTAAAACGTCTTCAAATTCAATAGCATCATTTAAGAACAGATAAATTTGCAGCATTGACAAGAATTCAATTCTATCTTCAAAACACTAGAGTAGAAGTAATGTATCTTATACTATTTTGAGTAGTTAGAGTGAGCGATTCCAAATTCGCTGTAGGGCTATTGAGAAGCATATGTGAATGAAAAATATGACCAAAATCGTTTGGAGGCTTAATCATTACTCTATCGTAAATTTACTTGCAGACCAAAGTTTCTATAGACCTACCGTCTTGTTCGCTAAATCCAGAGCAGATTTATTCATTCGTCTGAAGAAGTCTCCTTTTTAATTATTGTTTCCGAGAATTGACCTCCTGTAGTCGTAACTGGAAATTAACTTCAACTTATCCTATCTGCTGCGCTTCAAACCGCAATATGAAAAGTAAAATGTCTACGGGAAATTTCCATGTTAATTTCAAGCCGCCGCCATATTGTTCTCCGTGTCAACAATAGTAAACAGTGACGTCAAAGTGTCCGACGTCACGCATTTTCAGTGATTTTACTATAGAAAATCCCCGTAGCCTTTTTATTTTCCGTCCTATTTCTATCTTTAATACTTAACGTTCAGCCATAAAAATTGTATTTTCTGTTACGACTAAAGGTGTACTATTCTTTTTGAAAGATGACAATATTATATTTTAGAGAAAACCGGGAAAACAGGGTGCTCTGGATTTAGTGAACAGGACAGTAATGAATTGTGTCGTAACGATGTCTCGGTTCCCTTTTGAGTCTCTTGTTATGATGTGTTTACTCTTTATTTTCACAAATGGATGTTTCGGTGTCGTTCTGTGGGTGTTGCAACCAAGTATTGCTGGAGATCCCCTCTTTTCGTTCATATACAAATAATTACCAAATGTGTTCGTTAATCTGAATCTACGCATTTTGATTGGTTGATCGCATTTATTGTTCTTTCCGTTATGAGGTGATACAATGTCAAAATGGACCAGAACTAATTTCACACTAACTCCAAAATTTCTAAAACTGTCTAACGCGTGAAAGAAATACTACAAATGGTCTCAAAGTATAGATTGATGACAAATATGGACAATGACCATATCCCATTACACAGTACAAAATCGATAATTCAGGAAATCACAAACCGAAGGCATACGAAATCATGATAAAACAGGAACAAAAGCAAACAAACAAAAACCTCCACCACATGAAAAGAAATGAACTCCCAATTAGCGGTGAGACCAGGTGCCCAGGAAGAGCCAGCATTTCCTGCTCGAATGCAACACCCGACGCTTCAATTTGGCAGAACTATCACATCCGGTTACTTCTATTTCGGGAGATACAAGTATAGCCTGTTGTTGGATGGTTCAAATGGTCTAAGACAGAATACACTGTGTAACACCACGTGACTTAAGTTGGTGAAACCACGAATAAATAAAAAGCTCAATTGGAGGAAAGAAGACATGAAATGCAATAATTGCTTTGATTAAATTTTATCTTTTCATAGCCTATATCCTTGTCTAAACTGAACCTTTTACAATCATGGACTCTTTAGTAGGTAAAACTCCGTTGATTTTACAAATATTGTGACAAAAGCTGTAGACATATTAGCGCTAGATAAACGCTACTGTATGTTATGTTATATACAGAGCGTTAGTGCAACAGGTTCGTTTGGTTGGAAGATTAGTTTTAGAGGAATATTGTGCCCTGCATTCTTCAAATCAGCTCATCAATTTACTCAACTTTACCTAGGCATGGATAATTTTAACTGTTAATGTTTTAAAACTTGTAAATCCACGAACATTTGTTTTTGTCTCAGTTCTATACAGAAATGTCTGCCATTTTTCCGGATGTACAAGATCCGATCAATTCGACCTTTGCGCATTTCAATCTGTATGAACCTCTCCTTTGTTGGTGCTCTCACTCTATGGGGTCATGTATTTCGCATGTACTGACATTATAAACCTGAAAATTAACAAGAAAGAACTTGGAACATTTGAAGGAATGATTTTGTATACGTTGTCTTGGTTTGACCTTGATCCCTTGAGGTGAGTGCTCCTACAAAGGAGAGTTGCTTTCATATTGAAATATGGGTAGGTCGAATTGACTAGATATTGTACATCCGGTAAAATGGCAGTCATTTATGTTTAGAACTGGGTCTAAAATAAATGTATGTGGATTAACAAGTTTTAAGACATTGACAGGTAAAATTATCCATGCCTAGGATATGCTTAGACCACAAGAGAGTCGTCTTGAAACAAATGGGATGTATAATATTTTTCTTATAGGAAATAATTTGCGCGCATACATGTCTGCGCTCACCTTCCCGTGAACATTACCGTTTTCACCAAAGCGATGATATTTAATACATCGCTTTTGCATCTAAAGCTATAGACATATGCGTCGAAACCCTCAAAATATCATTTTTTTTACAAGGACATCGGCTATGAAAAGATAAAATTGAATCAAAACAATCATCACAGTACCTGTTTCCTTTCCTCCAAACGAGCGGTATGCCTCCATTTTGTGTTCGTGGTTTCAACAACTTATGTCACGTGATGCTACACAG
This sequence comes from Pinctada fucata, assembly GCA_028142955.1. Lineage (NCBI taxonomy): Eukaryota > Metazoa > Mollusca > Bivalvia > Pterioida > Pteriidae > Pinctada > Pinctada fucata. The sequence continues at coordinate 56,333,297 of AP027105.1, forward strand.
TGGAATATCATTCACCATTCTATACAATGGGACATCATAATGTATGACGAGTTCCTCTTATCGACCGTAGAACTTCCTCACTTGAAACAGTTCCATGTGTCGACTGATAAACATTACAATCCAGTGCTGTGAATTACATCGGTTACTACGCGCATGATTTGAAAACTGCAACAAGTGAACGACATTTCAATATTCAACTTGCAAAGTCGTTGTGTTTTACTGTACGTGTTTCAAGAGATATTATGATTGGTCTACTAAAAATGCAAATTTCTTTATTTGTTAACACAAAAATAAATTAAATACACATGGATATCGGATGCAAATATTTGAAAATACAAGCAAAAGAAAGGAGGGGAACAAAAGTTTCAGCGCGATCAGTGACTTGCCGAACTTTTCATTCTGATTCCCAAGACATGATTCACAGCTGATATTCCAGTACCTGTAGATCTTTTAAATAACGTGGTTTCTCTGCACACATATAGATAAACATGTACAAGAAATGTCTGCTGTCTTCGATAATCAACGCGTCACAAATTACGTTATTATACAGTACTAAGTGCAAACAGGTAAAACGTACTGGGTTCAGAGGGGGAAAATTACCTTTTTTAAGAATAAATGCTGAGTTGGTTTATTTATGCTTCCGCATTTTTGTTGTTAGGGAACTATAATTCGTACAAGTTTAATATCTTCATGCGCCACCTACTGAAACATTAATTTTCTTTGAAATTTGTACGAATTCAGAATAAATTCATATGTTTGGTAAATACTAATTATAGTCAAAAGTCGGGACCGGTTACCCATGGTCTCATTGGTTTATTGTATTCTTTTGTGTTTGGTGTTGATGATGTCGTATGTCTCTTTTCCGTCTCTTAGTAGATATTTTTCATGTTCGCGGACTTCGCACTTCGGACACCGCACTTGGAAGGGACTATTTAACAAAAGTAAAATGTAAATTTTATCATAATGAACATAGAGTACTTTGTGCGAGAATTTGTTTATCCATATCTGTTAATATACATATTTAAAGCTCTCAAGTTTCATTTTGTCTATTTATGTTCAGATTTAACTTTTCAAATCGCACCCGATTACTTTGATATGACCCCTTAAGTGCGAAGTCCGGAGTGCGAAGTCCGAAGTACATCAACTTGTGTCCAGTATGCTCGTCTTTGTGATTTCTCATCGGGCGTTTTGCTGTTGGTGCTACCACAGGGCTTGGTTGGAGATCCCCTCCCTTCTTTTATAAGAATTGAATGTTTATTTTTACCATTTTTTTACCATTTTATTGGAATATGCAATGTCAGTTTTCGTATCACAAATTTGGCGTAAAACTGCCTCGCTACGCTACTCGGTTTTACGCAAATTGTGATACGACAACTGACATGACAAATATCCCTATTAAAAAGTACATAATCATTAATCGAAAAATCATCTAACCGAGGGCATACAAATCCAGGATAAAACCAGAACTAAAGCAAAAGAACAGAAATAAAAAAAATCTACCATATGAAGAGAAGTGAACTCCCTGCGAAGGAGTGAGATAATATTCCAATAAAATTGCAAAATAAACATACAATTCTTAAATCCAAAACATTCAGTCTCAAAAGCTTCATCTCAGCAAACAATGGTTGTACATTTATTTTTATAGATGTGTCTCTTCAATATGTCTTTTACGCTTTAGTTTTGTCAGTTGTGGTCATTCCACAGAAAACTGAATGAAAAATTTCAGCTTCATTTGTCTAAAGAAGAACATCCTGCAAACGAAGCATTTGTACAAGAGACTATCATCACTTCAACAGAAATACCTAGACGATATATTTAATTTTCAATAATACATGAAAAGATTACGCTACAAGAAGCAAACTCTTTATGTATATCAATTTATAATTAAGTAGATAGGATTTGCTTACCCAGATGTTAACTTATAATATTTTCCTCTTTGACTTAGATTCTTTAACTTCCAGTTCATCCAAGTTCGCTGAATTGAAACATTTGCTGCTACCTATGCAAATATATGTGTTATGCAGAAACGTCTATTTCTTTATGCAGGAGCATTTTCTCATTTAATAAACGCTTTGACTGAATTCATTCTGCATGGGGCATTATTTTGAGGAATGTAGCTTAACCATCTCATATACTCGAAAAACTGTCTTACATTGCCACCTCGTTCAAAGTTTGCGAGGAACCTGTTATGCATTTAAAATTTGAATAAAGAATGTCGTTGTGAATTACGATGGTATGCAAGTATTATGATAAAGCAATTATCCATATCACCGCGTGGGATCGAAACTTATGGTGTTGTGATTCCTTACATAGTTCTTTGGTTTTTTTTTCATTTTCTAAATTAAACTTTACAAAACTTATGAGCCGTTGCATTAGAGCACTGCTTAATCAATCAATCAATATTGTCCGAGTATATGGAAAGTTATATAATGTATTAATTGTTTATTTGATCCTTTTAGGGAGATAGATGCAATTTTGTTGATAATAAAACTGAATTATACCAGATGCATAAAACATTCTTTGAATTATGTATATACTAAATGTATTTTTCCTGTACGTTGTAGTGATATTGTCGGCTGTTACATATTTTAACGAGATGTGGTGAATAAAAAACAACTAACCACAGTTATGTTCAGATGTATAGGAATTGTCTTACATGTAAGATGCAAGACTTTTCAGATATAACCGAATGATATCTTCCATTTCTTAACTTGCTTTGGAGGAAATTGTTTATTAGACAATGTTGTCCTTCATGTTTCGCTTGTGTTGTGTAATTGTCTCCGTCTACTTTTTCTCTTCTGAGAATATGTTCCGCTTGTTTTGGATCTCAAGTGTACTTAACTCTCTCCTTGGGCAAAGGTGTAATCTGATACAGCATGATACCGGTAAACATTTATAGAGACTTTCTGAACTTAGCTTCTGGAAGCCTTGATTGATCAAACTGTCTTTCTTTTGTTATATATTATTTCAAGAATATTTATGCCTATATAGAATATCTTTTTGGATTTTGTGTTTGATACCACACTAAGATTTTAAGATAAACAGATCTTATGTTCTTCATCGTTGACCAAATGTCTATGATTTTAATGTCCAGAGGGCTGTTCTGTTGCCTTATCATTCACACTTATATTTCCCTGACATGGTCGCCATAGCACTTTCTAATAGACATAACGTCATACAGTGCATGCATTTTATATACTGTGTTCTTTATCGTGCATTAACATCGACGGCGCGTGCGGCTTGCCAACAGGGGATGCTTACTCCTCCCGGGCACCTGATCCCACCTCTAGCTTGCTAGGGGTCCGTCGATGCTCAACATAGTGCTCTATTGTGAGTGCTGTTGAGATTATCGTCAGGATCTTCTTGTACTCATTTATGCTTATGTCTACTTATGTTGCTCAGCTCCTACGACCGACTGTTTAAAGTGTATCTTAATCACTGCATGGTACCAGAGGAAGTTTTCGTTTGTCGTAAATTACGGATTACTGACTTTGTGACTGATGAACTGATGGATGCTTCTTTGATTTTTGTTTATTATACCTATTCGCCGTCCACAGTCGGCGCTGAATGAAGTCTGCTTTGATCTTAGTAAGAGTAGATGTCGTCCGATTCGTGGTCTCGGCAAGGCTAGAACCTGCAACATTTAGTGGCTTAAGCAACAAAGATGAATATGTAAATGAATATAAAAACAAAGGGCGTACGTGTTCTACCAGCTGTAGCGAGCTTACGGATGTTATCCACGGAGTCCGACCGACATTCAGAGAGGACAGTTGGTAGGGACACTGTCTTCTCTAAAGAGGTTTGGAAACGTCCAGGAGTTCCGTCGTCACAGTCAGTCAGAGTGCAAGTCTTAAGAGTGTGCTAGTACAAGACTGTATATTGGTCAAGAACCATGCCGAGTGTCCGTCTGGTGAGATAAGGATCATATTCAATGTAAAAAGGTGTTTGGTGATTCTGACGTAATTTCGATGGTTATTCTCTCTATCTTTGATCCTTCTAATTTCGTTTAAATACTCGTTGTGAAATACCTAAAGTGATCATTCCTGTTACTTGTATACTTCCGAAATTAAAAAAGAGTTGACAGTATTTTTTTGTAAAATTTCCGAAACTCTTGACTAGTTTATGGAAGCGGAAACTATGACGTAAAAGTTTCTTGGTATTAAATTTGTAAATTTCTACTATGTAAATCCAAAACATTTGTACATGCTCTAGCGTACCGGATGAGCTGTGATATGTAAATGCCGTGTTACGGTACTCTATGAACATCACCGCCAAGCCAGGGAATTTACTATGTTGAAAAATCAAAGATCATCTTTTTGTCATACACACTTGTGTGAATCTCTACATTTATTTTTGACATTTAGGTCCAAACATGCATAAGCTCGCCAAGCGAGGGGATGTGTCGCCCAATTTATAGGGGAAACAGTTCAGTCCTTATATCTCGTTTTCGAAATAATTCATATCAGATAAGAAACTCGCGTCACAAAAAGCACAGATTTCCTTTGCAATTACTTCTTTAAATATAACCATTTAATTTCGGATATAAGTATTACTCCAGTTCAGTCTTCTCCAAATCTCGAAAATCTATATAAAACTGAAATTAAAAAACGTCGAAGTCCTGCAAATGTTTCACGTCTTCACATTCAATAGCATCATTCAAGAACAGATAATTATGCAGCATGGAGCAAACATGCACGTTTCGGGTACTTAACCCTCGTCAGTGTTCCTCAATCTAACCCTCGTCAGTGATCCTCAATCTAAACAATGTAATATGGCCAAAGGGTGTGAAAATTATTATGTCCAAAAATATACTGAAAGACGTAGCAGGATGGATGGGATATGATGCAACAGGACCCATGTTTTAGAAATGTCAAGAAATTTGTAACAGAAATTTTCGCTTGCTTTGAAAAAACAGACGATCAACTGAAGTTGATCGAACTTGGATACATGTGCCCTCGGGGACTCCTGGTCCACCAGCAGATTCTCACTAAGTAACGTCTTCAAATTCAAAAGCATCATTTAAGAATAGATAAATTTGCAGCATGGACCAGACATGCACGTTTCCATTTTATTGCTTTCTTTCAAATTGTAAAGGTATTTTTCATTATAGCAAATATACGTTGATCGTTTTGCTGCGATCGTTCTCGATATTTGTGTCTCTCTCTCTCTCTTTTATCACTGCAGTATTATTTCCTCCTTTTCTATTTTCATAAAATCTGCCTTTCGATTCCAAGTTAAAAACAAAAACAGCAGGAGATACAGCCCATTGTGTCGAGTCTTCAATTATTTAAGCTACATTCATCATTTGATGGAGCCTCCGAAAATAGTATGAAGCCACTCACTTTTGGTGTAAACGTTATATGAACATTTGAAATGTTTCAGGGAGGCGTCATGACGTAATATTCTCTGAAACATTCTAGCTTGAAGCGAAACTGACGATGCTTCATCGTATGAAGCATGCATTTTGGTGCATCAAATTTGATTTTTTGCTATGTAATGTAATGCTCAGAAGGTAGCAGAAATGGTTTCTTCTTTTTTTTAGCTTATTATGGCTCCTTTCCTTGTCATGACAATTTTATATGTTGTACACATGAAATATAGACTGTCTTTTTTGATTCGAAAGAAAGGAGGGGATCTCCAACAACACTCAGTTGCAGCACCAACAGCAAGAAAGTAGGGGATCTCCAACAACACTCGGTTGCAGCACCAACAGCAAGAAAGTAGGGGATCTCCAACAACACTCGGTTGCAGCACCAACAGTAAGAAAGTAGGGGATCTCCAACAACACTCGGTTGCAGCACCAACAGCAAGAAAGGAGGGGATCTCCAACAACACTCGGTTGCAGCACCAACAGCAAGAAAGTAGGGGATCTCCAACAACACTCGGTTGCAGCACCAACAGTAAGAAAGTAGGGGATCTCCAAAAACACTCGGTTGCAGCACCAACAGTAAGAAAGTAGGGGATCTCCAACAACACTCGGTTGCAGCACCAACAGTAAGAAAGTAGGGGATCTCCAACAACACTCGGTTGCAGCACCAACAGTAAGAAAGTAGGGGATCTCCAACAACACTCAGTTGCAGCACCAACAGCAAGAAAGGAGGGGATCTCCAACAACACTCAGTTGCAGCACCAACAGCAAGAAAGGAGGGGATCTCCAACAACACTCAGTTGCAGCTCCAACAGTAAGAAAGTAGGGGATCTCCAACAACACTCGGTTGCAGCACCAACAGTAAGAAAGTAGGGGATCTCCAACAACACTCAGTTGCAGCACCAACAGCAAGAAAGGAGGGGATCTCCAACAACACTCAGTTGCAGCACCAACAATAAGAAAGGAGGGGATCTCCAACAACACTCAGTTGCAGCTCCAACAGTAAGAAAGTAGGGGATCTCCAACAACACTCGGTTGTAGCACCAACAGCAAGAAAGTAGGGGATCTCCAACAACACTCAGTTGCAGCACCAACAGCAAGAAAGTATGGGATATCCAACAACACTCGGTTGCAGCACCAACAGCAAGAAAGGATGGGATCTCCAACAACACTCAGTTGCAGCTCCAACAGTAAGAAAGTAGGGGATCTCCAACAACACTTAATTGCAGCACCAACAGCAAGAAAGTAGGGGATCTCCAACAACACTCAGTTGCAGCACCAACAGCAAGAAAGTATGGGATATCCAACAACACTCGGTTGCAGCACCAACAGCAAGAAAGGAGGGGATCTCCAACAACACTCAATTGCAGCACCAACAGCAAGAAAGTAGGGGATCTCCAACAACACTCAGTTGCAGCACCAACAGCAAGAAAGTAGGGGATCTCCAACAACACTCAGTTGCAGCACCAACAGCAAGAAAGTAGGGGATATCCAACAACACTCGGTTGCAGCACCAACAGCAAGAAAGGAGGGGATCTCCAACAACACTCAGTTGCAGCTCCAACAGTAAGAAAGTAGGGGACCTCCAACAACACTCAATTGCAGCACCAACAGCAAGAAAGGAGGGGATCTCCAACAACACTTGGTTGCAGCACCAACAGCAAGAAAGGAGGGGATCTCCAACAACACTCAATTGCAGCACCAACAGCAAGAAAGGAGGAAATCTCAAACAGGACACGGTTGCAGCACCAACAGCAAAATATGTTGTTGGTGTTTCAAAATACCTAAATGGGGAAACACTTTGATACCAAAGGGACAAGGAAAACTAAATCCCGAGATCGAAATGGACCATTAAGCACAAAAGACTGAACATAAACCAATGAGACCAATCTGCAGCCTGTGCCGATTGAGAAAGTCCATCTGCCACGTAAGTAGGAAATGTTGTAGTTACCCGGATTACATGCGCACAATTTTCAGTTACCAAGTGATTTTCAAGAACGCAAAATTATTGTGTCTATTGGCCTCCTTGCTGTATGACTACACAAACAAGATAGCAAATCACAGTGCCCAAAGTAACAAGCAGATGTAATATGTAAATGGATACATGTCAAAAGCATGAAGAACAAATACAAATGTTTAATTGTTACATTCAGATGTTTAAAGTTTTAATGTCAAAACTCTTACGAAACTTTACAAAAATTTTCAATATTTCTCCAGTTTTGTTAGAATAAATGATTTTTTACAAACTGTAAACAGTATTTAGAAACATGAGGCATTACTTGATAAAATGCGCATTTGATGCACTGAATGAATTACAATATAAGATTCATGTATGTTTCTGTATTTATAATTCATTCATAAGACCCATTAAGGTTTGGGCGACAAGTTTTACACTGATACGTAAATAACTCCTTGTTCATCTCCTGATATAGGAATGGACGAAAGTACGTACAGACAGTCAGTGTCGTACCAAAGTATAATAAATTTTCTGCTTAATCATGGATGTACATAAGGGGGAATGTTATAAACAAATAAAATATGTTACTTATGATGCATAGTTTTTAATAATATCGTTCCATCTTTTATACAGTTCTTGCTCGGACGTCTTCCACAGTTTGTGCAGTAGAGGCCAGCCCATGGCTGACGTGGTGAGAACGTAAGTATTGCTGGGGTCCAAGTGATGGCTGTACGCACCTAACACAAGAGACTGGATAAGCCGGGCACAAACACAAACTCTTAAAGCTTGTCTCTCGTCTTCATTCAGGTCTCTCTCTGCCAAGTATCCCGCCAAGAAATGACCACCTACATCTCTCTGGTCAATAAGCTTACATTCTATTGATAAGTAAGAAATCGCAATGGCAACGTCGAAAATTTTGTAGGATTTTGTGACGTCAGCAAAGTCTAAAATTCCTCTGACCTCACAAGCTCTTTCATTTTTGGGTAGTGTATCTTGGTTTGGTAATTCATCCACTAGGATATTCTGCTCATTCAGATCACCATGGATTATACCTGTATGTCGAATCGTTTATACATTTTACAACCGTTTTTTATTTTCATCTTTCGTTTTTGTTCATACCAAAATGACGGTCTCCGAGTTTTTATTCAAAAATAGACTGAATGAAGTTGGTTATATTTTGTTCTTAGAAATTATCGGAGGAATCAATCAACAACGTTCAAAATACATCTCGGATATCTGAAAATGGCTATTAATTATCGCATTTTGCTTTTAAGTATTGTTTTTCTTCATCAAGAATTCTAAAAGGGATTTATCCTTCCGCACAATCATATATCAATTTCTGTATGAACAAAACTCAGACAGTGCATGAATTTAATATATTTTCATTTCCATGCTTCATTAACATCGACGGCGGGTGCGGCTAGCCAACAGGGGATGCTTACTCCTCCCGGGCACCTGGTCCCACCTCTGGCTTGCTAGGGGTCCGTCGATGTTTAATTTTGTGCTCTATTGTGAGTGCTGTTGAGATTGTCGTCAGGATCTTCTTTAACTCATTTACCTAATTTGATAAATACACTAGATGTTACCTTCAGAAAACCTGTCATATTTAGGTTTGACGTGATCTGTGAATGCTTGAATGATTTCTGTAACTATTCTAAGATCCTCTGGGTTCTTTAGGACAAACACGAACTCTTTTAATCTTTCTATTTCTTTTAAACTCCATAGCGTATTATACGTTTCATAGAAATCATGATGAAATCCCTATAATAGAAAGATAAAATACAGAACAATGATGAAAACCACTACTATCAATGTTTAACGTATTGTATTATTGTAATACCTATGCTGTGTGAATAAAAAGGTTTAAACTGAATACTTCAATACTTAGTTTTCAGGATACAAAAAATCTCTCGGACGGAAGACTTGGTCTCCAGAATTCAGTTTATCCAAAACATTTATAAACTGTTTTAAAATGAATAAACTGAAAACTCCAGGCAATGCTGGACCTTAAACGGAAAAAAGGAAGATTATTTTACTTATCCACACTGCTAAACGTCTTCAAATTCAATAGCATCATTTAAGAACAGATAAATTTGCAGCATGGACCAGACATGAACGTTTCGGGTACTTAACCCTCGTCTGTGATAATCAATCTAAACAATGTAATACTTTAAGTATGGCCAAAGAGTGTGAAAATTACTATGTCCAAAAATGTACCAAAAACGCAGCAGGTTGGGTGGGATATGATGCTTCAGGACCAACGTTTTAGAAATTTCAAGATTTTTTGGTAACAGAAATTCTCGAATACGTTGAAGAGACAGACGATCAAGCGAAGTTTATCGAACTTGGCTACATGTGCCCTCGGGGACTCCTGGTCCACCAGCAGTGACACTCACCAAGTGGATCAAATCTTGCACATTTTCAAATTCAATAGCATCATTTAAGAACAGATAAATTTGTAGCATGGACCAGACATGCACGTTTCGTGTACTTAATCCTCGTCAGTGATCCTCAGTCTTATAAATGTAATATGGCCAAGGAGTGTGAAAATTATTATGTCAAAAAATGTACCGAAAACGCAGCGGGATGGGTGGGATATGATGATTCAGGACCCACGTTTTAAAAGATTTTTTGATAACAGAAATTTTCGAATGCGTTGAAGAGACAGACGATCAACCGAAGTTGATCGAACTTGGTTACATGTGCCCTCGGGGACTCCTGGTCCACCAGCAGTGACACTAACCAAGAGGTTCAAATCTTGAACATCTTCAAATTCAATAGCATCATTTAAGAACAGATAAATTTGCAGCATGGACCAGACATGCACGTTTCGTGTACTTAACCTTTGTTAGTGATCCTCAGTCTAAACAATGTAATATGGCCAAGGAGTGTGAAAATAATTATGTCCAAAAATGTACCGAAAACGCAGCGGGATGGGTGGGATATGATGCTTCGGGACCCACGTTTTAGAAATTTCAAGATTTTTTGATAATAGAAATTTTCGAATGCGTTGAAGAGACAGACAATCAACCGCAGTTGATCGAACTTGGCTAAATGATACAAAGTCCATTGTATTAAATTATTCTAAAAGATTAAACATTTGTGGTAAATATTGGATGATGATCTAATGTTAAAGGCAGGTCCTTACTGTAATGAACATCATTGCAGGTAAATATGATATGTCTAAATATAAGTGATAACTGGCTTGCCTATAGTTTATCAATATTTTTATCAAGATCAGGTGAGGATTACCACCATGACAGTTACATAACATTACATAACATGCAGCAACTACAAAGGGACTCACGCGAGAAACAAGGGTGAAATATATGAATTATATCCATCACTTGTAATAAAAGAACAAACCGGATTGTCCAGATCGGGGACTTTCAATGGTCCTAACTTTTTTAAATAACATTTTCTTATAGTGTATGCATATGATGTCACATTCTGTCTGACTTTGTAAAGGTTGTCATCCGGTGTTTTATGTATTTAAAACGCAGATAAACACTTGAACAGTGTAAGTTCTACTTCATGATGTAATATTCTGTCTGACTTTATCAGATAACTACCCTAACACTACCAATACATGAATAATTTCCATACCTCTATTGCATTATGCATCGAAGCAACAAATTTCCCAATATTGTAAAAGGTAAGGGGAACATATGGCATAACATGAACGATTTCGCCTGGGATATAACTGAGCATGCGTACAACATAGGTACCAAACTTGGCATCTCCTGGAAAGAAAATAGAAAAGTCCTTAGTTAACAAAACTTATCCAGGGTTCTGGATTTCCTCCTTTATTTGCCTCGAGCATCACTGATTATACATAACATGTTGAAATTGGCAGATGGTCACTGAAATTGTTTAAAAGAACATATATTTATTATTTCTGCTTGTGGACTGTTAGTCATCGAAAATATTGTTCGTCTAGTTTCACAGTGTTTCGGCATTGGACTGAAATATAAATTCTCCGTCATAAAATTAAATGAATCTAAGGGGTCATCTTATTGATGAATAGCTCAGTCCTTAGTTGGATCTTTGGAGGGAGGTTTCGCTCTACATAATTTCATATAATTTGGATTTCCGCTTTTTCCGGCCTCGAGTATCACTGATGAGACGCAACTTGTTGAAATGCACATATGGTGCACTGAAATTTTATTATAGAACATATATTTCAATATTAACAATTTTCCTTATTAACATGATTTGTTTGAGTGCATTAACATCAATAAGTATCAAAAATATACGTGAAAGATCAAACTGTTAAGTAACACGTGGTAAATTTACCTGTTTAAGTGATACATGCCAAAGAAAATTATTCAATTTGCCGATATTCAGATCATAAAATAAATTTAAAAAGAAATTATTTCTATGATTTTGCGAAATAAAGAATTGTTTCCTGAACATACCATCTTGGTTTTTGTCATCAGAATATATTTTTTCTAATGACATGGATTTCCCGTCTTTGTTCTTTATGACTTCTTGTGTTTTTATGCCTCGTTTGCTCAGGTGTTCCATGAGGGAGTGTTGGGCATCTGAAATATATTTAATTGAATACAAATGGAAGTAGATCTTTATCAAAAACTGCTTGAAAGTAGGTTCTAACTGCAACAACAAAAAATTCAACATTACTTGCGTGTCCATATATGTTTAAGAAACACGCCAATTTCTGCGATGCTATGTCGTTGTATAAAACAAATGCATGTAGAATTTTCCCTAATTATGAAAAAAATTATGCCAAGATGATAATGTACATATACATGTAGTTATAGTCATATGAGTTTATGAAATTATGTGATAATACCTACCTATCTGTAAAATATCTTTACAATATGCAGTAATATGTGATTGTAATACACAATGAGCTTACGTCAATGAATCATTTGCAGCTTTCAAAAACATGAGACAAGCTAAATGTTTACTCTGCTTACAGATGCAATCGCATTTAATTTTGGTGGTATACTCGAGTAAGTTTAACTTTAGAGTACATCTGTTTAGACTGAAAATTGTTTTTTGAACCTATATGATATATTTATGCACCACTTCTATAAAAAAAGTATCCTTCAATTTTGCTAAAGCAAATATGAGTTCATTGATTCATATATACATACTTCAATAATCTTTACCTATTACAACAGGCCTCTTGGATTCTAGGCTATTTAGAACTTTTAGAACGTATCCATTTGAAGATACTTCTGTAATGTGTGGATTATCTGATTGGTCCTCTGCTATCACGTGATAATTCTTATCGTCATAACTGTTCAGTTCCACCCAGTGTTTTACGCGGAGTCCGTACTGTCGCCAGACTAGGTCTTTGATGGTTCCGTCTGGGACAATCGGCTTGATGATCTCCCCTAACTCTTGGGTCTTCACTTCAGCTTCTTCTTTTTCAGTCATGATTTCTGTCAAATATATATTGTGTCTTCATTTCATTGCAGTGTCATTTGATATAATGATGCATTATTGTAGCCATGCAAAACTTACAAAGCATACCGCAACGGCGACTTCAAGAAATCATAGGATCTTCATGAATTTAACAAAACACGTGGTAGCACAGTATCCTCGATCTGACATAAACTGACCCTGTGCTTACACTGTCTGGTGAAATTTCCATAATACAAAACTTACACATAGCTGGCTTATAACTTATTGATCAGTCGACTGTAGCCTAGTGTCGGCAGTAAAGTATGAAAATATCAGTGAAGGGTGAACAAGCTCTTGATAGGATTTCCACAGTTAGCGATCTTTATCAAATCATTCACTGGTAAATTCAAGGCTTTACCATTTCACTCAGAAAAGTTCAAAGACAGGTAGGATAGCAGATCTGAATAATACGGAAATAATTTCAAACCAATTTTAATGCACCAGAAACGTGTACTAATGAAATGCCGAAGTGATTTTCTGACTGCGAAAGGAACTACGTGTTTATAGTAATAATATGTTCCAATACTTTACCTTCTTGAAGCAATAAATTACATCCCTGTATCGAAAAAGTGGTTATTTAGAATCAAAAGTAGTAAATATACCTACCTTTGTATTTCTAATTTGACTCTTTGTCAAAGATGCCTTATATTATTATCATCTTTACATAGCAGGGTCTTAATTTGTTGTTCATCATCGTATATATACATATTTGCCCTTTTATCAAATCGTCTTACATCTCGAAATAATCAAGTTTCAAGTGTAAATCGCGGACGAGGGAAGTTTTTATAATATGCTTTTTGAAGCAGCATGATCATCATACTCGTAGGTGAAAACATATTTACGTTCTAGATAGAGTCACACTGGTTTTAAAAATGACCTAGATATAGTATCACCATAACTCTACTTACCTCAGGTCTAGTAGTATATATGCAGTCCAAAACAAACACATTGTGAATGTACATGCATTGCTTATCTTTTGGATAAAATTTTGCGATGTTTCTTTTCTTTTCAAGGTAAATTAAATAAGCTTTAGTCTGGATGAAATATTTTGCATTAAAGAATGTTGAATACATACCTCAAATAATTGTTGCTTGTCTGTTTCTATATGAAATATACGCGTATGTACTTTGATCGCATGTGGCGTGGATAATACGGAACGTTTCAGTTGCGAGAGTTATGTTTCGTAGTACACATATACGTCGTCGTGATTCGGGACACTTTGTGCTATGATTGTAATTTTTTTTTTTTTTTTTTTTTTTTTTTTTTTGATTCTGATTTTGAGTTTTGTGTTTGACTTTCATTCATTAATAAGGTACACATGTACCCACTGTCCGTCCGTCAAATTTCTTTGTATCCTTTACTTAATTTTATTTTGTCGTTTCTCGTACTGACTACTGTGTTCCTTATTTCATTCGATGAAATTTTCTTGAAGATAAGACTCTAAAGTAAAGGAAATAGATCGTGACTCGGAAACTAATTCTGACGAACGACTTGGAAAAGCATATTTGCTATTGAAGTGGTAATGGTAACAAACCAAATAAGGACGAAAATAAACTCGTAATGGCATTTTTTCGTGACAATTCAATATGAATATGGAGCTAGGAATATATACCAACACATTTTCTCTGCTGCATTGGTATATTCATGAAATGATTTATAGTTCCTACAATAGATTGACCGTTTTCTTTTGTGTTTATCTATAAATTTATTTTAAAACTTGCAAGGACATGATTAATTTATATATTTATTTAACATTTCACAGACACGTTGAAATTGACAAGACATTGCATCAAATTGCAACGAAATGTAAGAAGGCAAATGAACTGGAACCTAATTGAAGATGGCGCCACCGAAGCACAACCAAAAAAATTATCAAATGAATAGGTTATTAATAAACAAATACTGAAATGTAGGAACTACCAATCATTTTTTAACAAAGTGAAATAAACACATCTGTTATCCTATTTTTTTACAGGTCCTTTGACGGAAAAGTAGAGGCCTGAAAATCGACCCAAAATATGGGTAATGTTGAATCGGGTACCTTTGTATGACTAGGATATCGACCCGGTTGACCAGGATTATTGTATGAAAACTACTTTTATATCTTTTCGGATAATACTTTAACATGAATATACATAAAGACTGTACCGGATCTTATCCTTCATGACTTGGAGGAGATATCTGGCAAGACCATCCTAACCTGGACTTTGAAAAGATATCTGACAAGATCACCCTAAACTGGACTGGGACAAGATATCTGGCAAGATCACCCTTAACTGGACTTGGACAAGATATCTGGCAAGATCACCCTTAACTGGACTTGGACAAGATATCTGGCAAGATCACCCTTAACTGGACTTGGACAAGATATCTGGCAAGATCATCCTAAACTGGACGTGGACAAGATATCTGACAAGATCATCCTAAACTGGACTTGGACAAGATATTGTAATGTTTTTTTATCTTTAAATAGACGGGATCGGTGTATGTGCTTATGTGTATCCGTCCAGTATATAAAGAAGTGGCGTCCGTCGAGAAAAACACTCTTTGTCAAGCTACCGAGGTGTAAGGTTCTAAATATAGTAACGCTAAACATTACCTGCATAAGGTTGATAGCGATCGATAGGTAGCATTTGGTAATAAGGTATTGTGCCAGAGGCAAGGTGCGTGCCAGAGGCTATACAGTAACCTGTGGCAACTCTCAGAGGCGAGTGTCAGAGGTACTGTGTCAGAGGCTATACAGTAGTCAGAGGCAAGTACCAGAGGCAATCGTCAGAGGCAAGAGCCAGGTGACAGAGTGTCGTCATTGTCGTGTAAATAATCTCCCCTCTGTAATTATACATTTGATTTGTTTCATGTACCAATCATTTGTTCCAATCATTGGCCAACCATTTGTAGAATCGTCTGGTCAGTCAAGTAACTGAAGGAAAGTACTTTGATATTTGAATTTATATTGTTTTCCTACCGTAAATTTTATATATCAGTAGGTGACCCCTACCTCGGTCACGTTACATAAAATTGGTGGCAAGCGCTGGGCTGATTTTTTTTTTCATTTACGGTAGTATTAGTTGTAGTATGTCTGCTGACGATTTACAACGTGAGGTGACATTGTTAGAGGCTGAGATTCAACTTATTGAACGTAGTATTCAGGAAAATAGTATGCGTCACTCGACTCCTAATACTCACTTACAAGTTAACGGTCCAGGTCATGTCTCATTCGACTCTGGTATTGTTACAATGCGCAGATCCTCTGTCCCAGATGCCCGTGGTACTAACAGTCAAAGTACCAGGCGCAGAGTTGGTTTTGCAAACTCTGATAATATTGGTCAGTTATCTAGTGGTGTCACGTACAGGCGCAATACGAACAGACAACAAGGTAATGTAGGTAATAATACACCTGCTGGACAGGAAACAATCAATGTACAGACACCTACTTTAACAAACAATGTACAGACACCTACTTTAACAAACAATGTACAGACACCTACTGTAACAAGCAATGTAGCGACACCAGGTCAGGTAAATAGCCATGTACAATCCCCTGCCTTTGACAGAAGGAGAGAGGTAAAACCTGTCACTTACGATGGTAGTGGTAACTGGCTTGATTACAAATCACATTTCCAGTCGGTAAGTAAAATTAACAGGTGGACTGATGATGACAAGGGGCTTTACCTCGCAGCATCATTACGGGGTCATGCTCAAGCTGTACTTGGTGATCTCCCTGACTCCAAGAAGGATGACTACACGTCGTTGATCAAAGCTCTTGAAGATAGGTTCCTTCCACCTAATCAAACAGAATTATACAGAGTTCAACTGCGGGAAAGGCGTAAGCGTGCGACAGAGACCATCCCGGAACTTGGTCAAGCTATACGTAGACTTACAAATTTAGCTTACGCAAGTGCACCGTCAGAGGTAAGAGAAACCCTTGCTAGGGAACAGTTTCTTGATGCCTTACCAGACTCTGACATGCGAATTAGAATTAAACAGGCTCGTCCCAAGGACCTGAATGATGCAATAAGGCATGCAGTAGAGCTAGAGGCTTTCCTCAGAGCAGAGGATAAAACTGGAAGTAAAGGCTATCAACGTCAGGTTACAAGTGAAGCAAACAAGTCAGACGACATGAAACGTCTGATTGAGAAATTGCAAAGTTCTGTAGAAACTATGGGTAAGGAAATACAGCAGCTAAAGACTGCAACGTCCCAGGCAAAGGGTAATCAAGGTCAGAGACGCAGGAAGAAGCTAGAGGACCTAGAGTGTTACAATTGTCACGAGAAAGGGCATGTGAAAAAGAAATGTCCTAAGGCTATCAAAGGCCCAAATGAACACAAGGACGAGTCCAAGGCTCCAACACCAGGAGTAGGTAGTAACAAGCACGCGTCTGCATCTCTAGGTAATTGTTCAGGTGGTGCTGGTATATACGTAGACGTCCTTATAAATGGGGTCCCTGGTAAGTTTCTAGTTGATTCAGGTTCAACTGTTACAATCATTTCTAGGGAACATTTCGAACAACTGAACCTGGTATTGCATGACACAGATATGAAGGTATTTACTGCAAACGAAAAAGAAATGCCAATAGATGGTTTCACAGAAGTTACCATAACACTTGGCCAGAAACAGGTAAAGATACAAGCAGTAGTATCTAGTATTCTAGCACAAGGTTTATTAGGGTTAGATGCTCTTAAAGAGTGTGGCTATTTACTCGATATCAGTGATGCAATATTCATTGCCAAAGACATGAGTCATACATTACCTTTGACATTTGAAGGTAGGGTAGGTTGCTTCAGGATTACATCTTGTCAGACGGTAAGCATACCACCAAGGAGCGAGATGGTAATTCAAGGTAAAATTGACAAACAACCTAATTGCCTTCGGTAGGTATCATAGAGTCGTCTATGAAGTCACTGACAAGTTCTAGACCACTAACTGCCAGAGTACTAGTGGCAACGGATGATACGGGAAAAATACCGGTGAGACTTCTCAATCTCGAAGATACATCTAAGGTAGTATACAAAGATACTGATATAGGGCAATTGGAAAGTGCTGAAGAAGTACAGGTGCCCCAATGCCAAGGTGAAATCTTAGATGAAGAGCTAGAGAAATTGGCAAGTGAGTCGTCTCGTAATCTGACACAGGACGAACAGTCACAAGTAAAAGATTTCCTTTACAAGCATCGTGCCATGTTTGCTAAAAGTAATAAAGAACTAGGTAAAGCGACACTGGTCAAACACAAGATTGACACCGGGACGTCAAGACCCATTAAGCAACCACTCCGTAGAGTACCCGTACATCTCACCAGTGAAATAGATAGGAATATTGACGAGATGCTTGAATACAATATTATAGAGCCATCGACTAGTCCCTGGGCCTCAGCTGTTGTACTGGCAAAAAAGAAAGACAGCACATTCAGGTTTTGTGTTGATTATAGGCGACTGAATGCATGCACAGTGAAAGACGCCTATCCCCTCCCAAGAATTGACGAGGCTCTAGACCACATGAAAGGGTTCTCTTGGTTCTCCACTCTCGATCTCTTCTCAGGATATTGGCTGGTTGAGCTAGATCCAAAACACCAAAGAAAGCTCAGATGACACAGAGCAAGGTTACGATGTCGCAATACCGTCATCTGACACTTGTAACAAGGAGCAAGAATGCTCAGATCAAGAATCTTTTGTAGATTCTGTGCCGATGGACACTGGCAAACGCCATCGACGTCCTCCTGTCTGGATGACAGACTTTGTTACTACATAGAGTGGTAAGCAGTGTGTAAATATGTAAATACATTTGTCTTATTGTTAGTGTTCACTAGACTCTTTTGGTTAGTATTGTTGTTGTCTTCATTCGGGACGAATGAAGCTAAGAGGGGAGCAATGTAATGTTTTTTTTATCTTTAAATAGACGGGATCGGTGTATGTGCTTATGTGTATCCGTCCAGTACATAAGGAAGTGGCGTCCATCGAGAAAAACACTCTTTGTCAAGCTACCGAGGTGTAAGGTTCTAAATATAGTAACGCTAAACATTACCTGCATAAGGTTGATAGCGATCGATAGGTAGCATTTGGTGATAAGGTATTGTGCCAGAGGCAAGGTGCGTGCCAGAGGCTATACAGTAACCTGTGGCAACTGTCAGAGGCGAGTGTCAGAGGTACTGTGTCAGAGGCTATACAGTAGTCAGAGGCAAGTACCAGAGGCAATCGTCAGAGGCAAGAGCCAGGTGACAGAGTGTCGTCATTGTCGTGTAAATAATCTCCCCTCTGTAATTATACATTTGATTTGTTTCATGTACCAATCATTTGTTCCAATCATTGGCCAACCATTTGTAGAATCGTCTGGTCAGTCAAGTAACTGAAGGAAAGTACTTTGATATTTGAATTTATATTGTTTTCCTACCGTAAATTTTATATATCAGTAGGTGACCCCTATACCTCGGTCACGTTACAATATATTGCAAGATCACCCTTAACTGGACTTTGACAAGATATCTGGCAAGATCACCCTTAACTGGACTTGGACAAGCTATCTGGCAAGATCACCCTTAATTGGACTTGGACAAGATATCTGGCAAGATCACCCTTAACTGGACTTGGACGAGATATCTGGCAAGATCACCCTTAACTGGACTTGGACAAGATATCAGGCAAGATCACCCTAAACTGGACTTGGAAAAGATATCTGACAAGATCACCCTAAACTGGACTTGGACAAGATATCTGGCAAGATCACCCTTAACTGCACTTGGACAAGATATCTGGCAAGATCACCCTTAACTGCACTTGGACAAGATATCTGGCAAGATCACCCTTAACTGCACTTGGACAAGATATCTGGCAAGATCACCCTTAACTGGACTTAGACAAGATATCTGGCAAGATCACCCTTAGCTGGACTTGGACAAGATATCAGGCAAGATCACCCTAAACTGGACTTGGAAAAGATATCTGACAAGATCACCCTAAACTGGACTTGGACAAGATATCTGGCAAGATCACCCTTAACTGGACTTGGACAAGATATCTGGCAAGATCATCCTAAACTGGACTTGGACAAGATATCTGGCAAGATCCCCCTTAACTGGACTTGAACAAGATATCTGACAAGATCATCCTAAACTGGACTTGGACAAGATATCTGGCAAGATCACCCTTAACTGGACTTGGACAAGCTATCTGGCAAGATCAACCTTAACTGGACTTGGACAAGATATCTGGCAAGATCACCCTTAATTGGACTTGGACAAGCTATTTGGCAAGATCACCCTTAACTGGACTTGGACAAGATATCTGGCAAGATCACCCTTTACTGGACTTGGACAAGATATCAGGCAAGATCACCCTAAACTGGACTTGGAAAAGATATCTGACAAGATCACCCTAAACTGGACTTGGACAAGATATCTGGCAAGATCACCCTTAACTGCACTTGGACAAGATATCTGGCAAGATCACCCTTAACTGCACTTGGACAAGATATCTGGCAAGATCACCCTTAACTGCACTCAGCGGAACATAATCGCATGACAAAGCAGTTTCAACTAAAACAAGAGGGTACCACGAGAACAAAACAACATCCACACAGAATTAAATTGAATAAACGATAGAAGATAGGATTGGGCATTCATCTGTCTCCCATCGAAGTGCACAAAATGACGGAGTATAAACAAAAGCGCTTTCACAGAGAGATGACAGAACACAAAAACAAATGGAACTATGTACTCTGTGGGCACACATAAACCATGTACTCTGTGGGCACACAAAAACTATGTACTCTGTGGGCACACAAAAACTATGTACTTTGTGGGCAAACAAAAACCATGTTCTCTGTGGGCACACAAAACCATCCGTTCTCTTGAGATTTGGACAGCGTTTTTCATGGAGTCCCATAGTCACATTTGGTCAGTTGGTAAAGTTTGAAAAGATGCCTTTACAAAAATGAAAATGGGTTTAGTATCATGCATTATAATTTGGTGACATCAGGATCGTATTTCTGTATAACAGAAGGCGACTTTTTTTCATTCATTCGTACTTTAATGGTTGACATATAATATAAAAACTGGTCTGATTTTTAATGTCAAATTTAGATTGATCTGAGACCACGTAATTACTTTGTTAAAATCCCATTATCATCACAATGTTTAAGAAATTACATTCGGGTTTAGAAATAAAATGACATCTTAGGTCTTCTGCGTCATGATAGGTCTTCAGCGAGCAGACGGTAACTGATATCCATCCCCCTCAATTACAAGGATCATAAACTCAACTCGAGTAGAAAGAGAAGTGATAAAGGAGCATTATAGCAGCATCAATGAATGCTCTCAAATCGTTGTATCATTTAAAGGAAGGTGTTATAGTCAAGTCTAGCAGGAAATAGCCTGACAAGAGAAAATTGAAGTCTTTTAAGACCTCTTGCATGCCACTTCACAATAATGGGGATGGTCGTGCTCTACATTGCTATGATTTCTGCAGAACATTTCTGAATTCAATGTGGCATCCACTTTTAGATGTCTCCAAATACTATTATAGTCTGACCTTCACCCATTCAGCAAAATATGGAGACACTGGTATACGGTAACAGATTAGTCCGATTCTCTAATAAAGAAGTCAGAGATTAAATCTATAGAAAGACAACTTGTGATAAAATCTTCCAAATATAGTAATTACTATTAGTCTATATGCCCATCTTTTACAAAATTGAGAGAACAGATTCAGCTATTTACGAAGTATAATCTCGTTTTAAAATACGGTAAAAATCGTTATCAAGAGTTCATGTTTTTGAACATGTTAGGCCATTTCTTTGTTATTTTCTGTTTTGCGTCCTCGTGCTGGTAGGTATTGAGCCCTTAGTCATAAAACAAAATAAGATTAAATTGATAAAATCTTTGCAAATTTGATGTACTTTGTACAAAAATTATAGAGAAATTGTTTAATTCTTTGTTTATATGACATGTAAAAATACTTCAATGATTCAAGACATTAATTCTTTTGTTGTTTAAAATCTGTTAGTATTCAAATGAAACAAGTTTCTTTCAGATTTCACATGGTACTTATAGTACTTCACATATTATGAAATTGCAATTTTGTTTTATATGCTTGTTTGTTTTTCTCCCTGACTTGCTGGTAGGTTTTTCAATTTCAAAAGGACGCAAAACAGAATAAAAACAAGAAATGGCCTAATATCATGTCCGATAACATTTTAGCGCTTGATGAAATTTGAGGGATTGCAGCTTCTTTCAGACGACAGAGCTGGAAAGAAATAACACATGTACACTTCAGACAACAAGGGAAATACGGAAACTCTTTACCTTCTTGAAGAAAATTTTAAACCAATTCTAATGCACCAGAAGAGTCACATGTTAGATAAATGGTGGACAATTCGTGGTATTTTCGATTAATTATCGATATTCATTGATAGATATTACGTTTGTAGTACATCAACTATATGTTTTTAATGATCATTTTTCTTAATCATTGGAAAAATAATTACGTTTCTTTTCAAGACAACTGTATAAACTAGTTTTCACTTCTATCATGATTACATTTTTGATTCACCTAGGTTTAGAAATAAAATGACATCTTAGGTCTTCTGCGTCATGTCATGATAGGTCTTCAGCGATTACATTTTTGGTTAATTGGTTGTAATCATGATACTTAAAGGGAACAACCAGTCATTGAGCAGAGCCGGATTTTTTATTTATTTATTTATTTATTTATTTATTTATTTTCGCCGGCCCGGGCCGGCTTATATATTTTTTTAGTTTTCCAATGTTGAAAATAACTCCAAATGTTTAAATCATTCAGCGTGATTTTTCGGCCATGTTAAATATCAAACACGAAGTGTAATGAGTGCATCTCTTGCTAGCAGATCACTTCTTCTTAATTTCTGGAATGACATATGAAACCTATGATCTTTTCACTTATGATACTAAACACAGACAGGCTATATGGTGCAAATGGCATTTGAATTTGATTTCGTTCCTTTAAATAAGGTTTGTTTCATTTTTATTTTCATGATCTGGAATTTTTTTTCCCTTAAATCTCGATCCGGAAAATTAAAATTTGCAAAGTCCCCCCCCCCTAAAAATCAAATGGTTGCTCCCAAAGAAGTCTAGGCAGTTTCCGACTTAATTGTTTGCGCTGCATAACCCGGATTGCATGTGTCTTTTTTTTCTACCAGCTTCATACATAATGCTGTAAATACATGTATTGTCTTTTAAACTTGTCATTGGCTAAAATAAGAGTTCATTTCTATATTAGTCTATTACGTTATGCAATTTTTGTGATGTTATTATCTTATATCCATTTGTCTTACTACATTTGTTCAAGGATAAATGACCAGACCCTATTTTAAGTGCAAGGTGAGTGTAGTTTCCTGACGTTTATGTGTGCAAAAACTAGTTGTACTAAAGTTCAGAGTAATAGTCTGTCTCTCTGTCCGTCCGTCATTCCGTCTGCCTGTCTGTTTTATGGTCCGTTTGTGTTTTAGCAGGTCGAATAGTTGAGAGATAAAAACAATTTTATAAGCGCTTAATTCTTGTGCTTAAAATGATTGCTGATAAAATGTTCACGAAGCAGAGACTTTCAAGGAAAGACGCCTCAAAATGGAGAAATACATCCCTTTCGTCAATTTCGCATTATAACGAGGAAATAAATACTAAACTAATTGCTGACCAGAAATGATATTAAGACAGATGGTTGGATAATCTATCACCATCTGAAACAAGGTTTAAAAAAAAAAACAAAATATTTTTGTCTATTTGAATCTTCCTCATTTGCTCACAAAGAATCAGTATGACGTACGTATAAGGATTAGAACCCGAGAAAAAGAACCCCCTGGTAATATATAAATAAATTTCGTAGAAAAGAATTGACGTACAAAGGGGATAAAATCGTTTTCCTATGTTTATACGTCATTATGTGTTATTGAATAAATTTACTTCCTTTTGTTTCTTTTTTATTTCTATTCCAAGAAAGTTTGACGAAACAAGTAATAGGTATTTCGTCAATCCTAAACCCTCTTGTTCTATAAAATGATAAAAATAGATGGGTTTGACGTGCTATCAATAATCCAAACTTCACGGATTACCTTAGCACAACATAGCTCTTCGTTAAATATAGAGGTGAAAGACAGCACTGAAAAGCAATAACTCTGCTTAATATTCAGATCTCAATGTTATCTTTTACCCTACAGGAAATTTGGAGCCGCGCATTCTCTGTAAAGTAAATGCACAAATTTAAATTCTAAAAATAAAACCAGAGGGCGCTAGTGAAATGAAATTATGAAAAGCACTTTGGCTGGAAGCCTCACTGACGAGAATTTAATATTTGAAACACGTGTCTTGTGCATGAAAATTGGTTTGATAATTTCTTCAAAAAGGTAGAGAGTCGGAACACTTCCGTATTATTAATATAAACACTTATTTCTTGTTGCAGTATGGAGCAGTTAAAATCGTTCCCTGTGACTTGATGTTTGTTAAGTGTATTAATTACTTCTTTCCAGCTCTGTCGCCCGAAAGAAGCTTAGTTTTGGCCCTTCATCAATTTGACATCATATATATTTTTTGCCATTTCGGAAACTGTCCATTTCATCGAAAAATATCATCGAAATTAAAGGAGGTTAACATCTTAGCACCTTCCCTCCAATGCTATTTTAAACTTATATTTTATTTTGATATGCTACTGAATCGCCCCTACAGGACATTTGGAGCCGCACACTCTCTGTAAAGTAAATAGCAGAAATTCAAATTCTAAAAATAAAACCAGATGGCGTTGGAGAAATGAATTTGGGCGACCCATGAAAGCACTTTGGCTGGAAGCATCACTGATGCATGAGAATTTAATATTCGAAATATTCGGTGCATGGAAATTGGTTTGATGATTTCTTCAAGAAGGTATAGAGTTGGAACACTTACGTATTATTTCGATTTACAATGATCACCTTTACATTTCAATAAATGAAAACTTAATTTCTTCAACTTCACAAAATTATAAATTTCCCTTTCTTGGGTAGTAACATGCATCACTCCTCTGTTCATATAACGCATTTATATCGCAGTTATGTGTAATACCCCATTCTAGAGCAATTTGAATTTACAAAGATTCCGTTCTGAGGGCTAAGCGGCTGATCGAGAAACTTCATAACCATGGGTACATGTATATAATATTTGTGAGCGACTGACTTTGTCACTGCAAAATTATTTTTGATGAAAATATGAAACATCTTCATATCTCTCTGTCCAAAATGCTGAAAAACAAAACTTGAACCATCCAGAACATCGTGTTGACCTTTTCATCGGGTGCGGGTGCGGCTAGCCAACAGGGGATGCTTGCTCCTCCCGGGCACCTGGTCCCACCTCTGGCTTGCTAGGGGTCCGTCGAAGTTTAATTTTGTGCTCTATTGTGAGTGCTATTGAGATTGCCGTCAGGATCTTCTTTAACTCATTATCGTAATGGATGCTGTTACCATGTAGGAGATACTTTTTCCATTAATGTGCACCAGATCTCATCTCCACTGATGGATTCGCTTGTGTTTCTTTCAAAATGGTTTAGAGTTGTTTTGTTTAGTTTTGCTATTTTTCATGGTTTGGTATGTCCATATGTTTTACGATTTTTAGGTTCTATGTTTGTGTTTTGTGTTCGACTTCTGGTTATCACTATTATAGATAAATTTGTCAAAATTCAAAGTCATAGATGCATAACTGGCATTTATCTAATCCAGCTCATACAATATTGTTTGAGAAAAAAGAGGTTACCAGCCTTTCTACATTTCATACATTTGATGAAAATATGAACCATTCGCTATTCATCTCTTTTCACAATTTAATTTCTAATTGAATGTTATAGGATTAAGAAGAATATCTTTAATTAATCAACTTCAAGTTGAGGCCGATGGATTTTAAAAATTACATGAGTTGCTTTATACTTGACGAGAGAGGACCTATATTTCACAAAAAGTCTCTTCCGTTTTACGTTATCAATTATTATGAGAGCATTGCCTTTGTATATCTATAGGAGCATATGCATTCTAGCGAAAGAATGACAAAGCTTGCACAATGCTTCTTAAGAAAGCACCCAATAGGTCTCCGACATTACGTCAAACACGAAAGGTTGTTCAAGTGCATCAAGTACAAAAAATGCAATCGTCCTAATGAGATGATGATTATATGGTCATGACCAACTTTTTTATAGTTAAAGGCATAGATATTGCGTAAGCTCTATAATTGGAAAATGCAAACTTACTTCCGTTCTTATATCTTTCGTTTTTCTGATAATTGATAGGTTATTCCTCATGAGTTCATGTAATGCCCTTATCAATTGAGAGCGAAGAAGACAAGTGCTTTTTGGTAAATTGAGTATGTCCTCTGTGTGATTCCCATATTTGGGACTGACAGCCAGGTCAGCCGAACGTTTGATTGTCAAGTCAAGCAGGAAATTGCATGACGCAAAACAACAATATTCGACGGAGATCAATTCTTCCGCGGAAATTGTAATAAATCTAGCGAGTTCTTTGGTCTAAAACAGTTTTTATCTCCTCGGAAATGGGTGGGTTTTTTATGAAATTACTGATCCAGCTTATGCATCTGTCATATTCCATACTCGCGTGGGACTTATCGTATGGCATGAATACAAAATTGTAAATGGCGATTTTTGTAAACGCAGCTTAGAAATTTAAGCAAACTAATACATGATATAGAACGTGTTGTATATATCTTTTATTTTGCTGAGAATTTCTATTTTGTACAAAATTATATGTTCATCATGTCTGTTGTCCGAGTTTCGATATGATGACCATGTTACGACAGCATTTATTTGTTACTTGTATTAATTTGAGCTATTTGAATTTCTGCAGCACAGCAATAGTGAAATAATAATAATAATAAAAATAATAAAAACGTATTATTTAAGGGAAACGCCCATTATACATTGCACAGGATGCCGAATATACTTCCGTTGATCTATTTTTTAATTTGGGGATTTCCAACAAGACTCTGTGGGTACATCCACAGCAAATCACTGAAGCATCCAAATTATGCAAAAAAAAAAAAAAAAAAACACACACACACACACTCACAGAGTGGACGAGCACAATAAGAGACATTTAAGGAACAAGGAAGACAAAACACAAAACACGACATCAAAACACTTTGAACATCAACAAAACAAAACACCAATAAGGTGAATGGGCAAACGCTGAGACGATGCCGACTTAGGACATGCATCTGTAACCTTAGTAGAGAATGCTTTTATCATCAGGATCACGTACGCACAACCCTTTCACTTATTCGGTTAACCAGTGGTCTCGAAGAACGCACAATTATGTTAGTACGTTTAAGAAATGAATCTTATATTTTTTCTGTTGATGCAGGTACAATGTTTCACCCGAAAAATTGGACAGAAAACTGCATCAATGCGCGTAACGCGTTGATGCTAAAGTTTTCTTTCCGATTTTTCGGGTGATACCTGCATCAACAGAAAAGATATAAGATTCATTTCTTATCATTTTTAAATTATCATCTCTTTATGGAAAACAGACTGTATTCTTGGATCTAAAAACAATCAATTACCGCACTTTATTTCGTAAGTCGGAGGGTTTCACAGTGATACGTCTGCAAAAACAAGTTATGGCAACCGCCATGATTCAAACAGCGAACGATCGTCTCTCTATATCTTTAGAATAAGGACCAGTTTGAGCAAATTCTACATGCACTGTTAATTTTTGAGTAAGTAGAAAAGTAATGGTACCCTTGAAATGATAAGCAAACATCAACAAATTGTATTTTCAGCAACGAGTTCATTCGTGTTTTAGGGAACCCCAGGTTCTAAAAAAGTGCTATAAATAGACTTCCGTGAAAAATTGTGTTGATCGATGTATCAACAAAATTTCTCAGCCAATCAGAATCTTCGTTTCTTGAAAATGACAATGGAAATTAAATGATAAAGTCATCTCGCTGCAAGATAACGACAAATATATATTTGATAACATTCTTCAAATGAAATACCTTGTGCGATTTGTTTATTGATAACAAAAAAGAAATATAGACAAACAACAAAAATGCTGAAAAGATCCATCAAAATCATTTCAAATGGGGAAAGTACAGTGCAACACAAAAGCCACCACATAAAATACATAAAAAATTCTAATACCATACAAACAAGATGAGAAAATAATTCATTTGATGGTGAATTTTCATAGACGTTTCACGCATTATATAGAATTTCTTATTTTGTTCTTCATGCTGAGTATCATTTTCCAACACATTTCTTTGTTACTCGTTTCTTTATCTGAAAGTCTTCATTATTTTTCATAGTTAAACGTGTTGGTATGACAGCGACTTATGTAACCCTCAGTTTATATAAAATAATGGACTTTTAGTGTTGACCTTTTCCTAGTCAATGAAAGTTATATTTACTTTCAGTATGACAATTTAACATCCTTAATATGTGATCGACATTCTGTGATTAAGTTACCTCAGACACAAGGAGTACACTAATTGATCGTAATGGTGATTTTACAGCCTTGAAAGGATTCTTCATTAGCAGTCGATTGCCATTCTGTATACAGTTGATTATGGTTTTATAACCCCTTTGGGACTTTACATTCTTTGATTCCATACCATAAGTCGAATTGTTTGTGATAATGTCATTTACCAAATCGATATTTTTTGTCAAAATAGTGCGCTCGTTGTTATGTTTACCTCATCAATCTATATGTCTCATATTCAATTCCCACTGATAACCTTTCCTCCAAACACAACACATGTGTTACAGATCAGAATGATTGGCATTATCATTACAATTTCTTCCGTTAATCCATTAAGTATAAGAATAGAAATTTCCCCTAAAACAATTAAAGTATTATTAACAACAATATAATCGCCATCTATGCTAGTACGCGTACGTGAATCAGTGAATGAAACGCAAAGCCCAAAACCAGATTTCAAAAAAGCTGTATGAACGCAGAAGTATAGCCACGTTATTTCTCACAATGTTACACGTCCTCAAATTCATAGCATCATTTTTAAAAGAACAGATGAATTTGCAGCATGGACCAGACATGCAAGTTTCGGGTACTTAACCAATTGAATAAAGCCAAAGACTGTGAAAGTTATTTCCTAAAATACCGAAAGACGTAGCAGGATGGGTGGGATATGATGCCATAGGATCCACTTTTCAAAAATTTCGAGAAAATTGTGTTAACAACTTTAATTTTCCTTTTGTATGCACTTAGAGACAGGCAAATGTAACAACAAATCAAAATCTAAAACTTGATCAGAAGCCTACTCAATACGAACTTTTAGGAAGTTTGTCGGAAATGAGTCCCAAAATGACGTTTTTCTAGAAATTTGGCAAAATACACCATTTTTGAACCCCAAATTCTAAGAAACTGAGAAAGGAGGTTAAAGGTTTTAAAGTATCATTTAATAAGTAGCCTGCATTGTAGAATTAATATTGGCACAGATTTATTACTTTATTATAATGGACTTTAATATTTTGCACTGAAAGGGGGCAACTTTACCATAAAAACCATATGTACAGTGTATAGTCCTTTATTGCAGCATGGAATTTAGCGAATGAAACTGTAATTTTGTATTTTCTCCAATTTGCAAAATAAGACCATCAGCATTTACTGGTCATTATTCACTCCTTATAAATAGTAATAAAAAACTATGATACATGACATTGAAATGTAGGCAGAAAAAAGGTTGAATACACAGGCAGATACCATGGGCAATCAACACCATAACATAAGCTGGCATTGACCACAATTCAGCAGCTGGAAAGGGTGCTAAAATAAGTCTGGAAAGCTGGAAAATTGTTAAAATTATCCGTTATGAAACAAACGAGGGGATATCCAACAACACCAGCTTGCAGCAAACACAGCAAAACCCCTAATGCAAAAACACAGAGCAGACAAGCACACAAAGAGACGCCAAAGGGACAAGGAACACCAACACATAACACAGAAACATCAATCACAAAGGACCACACATAAACCAACGGGACCAATGGGCAACCGGTGCCGACTAAGGACGGTCATCGGCCACGAAAATAGCATAAGGTGTCGTTATCCTGGGTTACGTGCGCACAACCCTCAAACTTTTCCGATTCCCAGAGGTCTCGAAGAACGTACAATTGTGGTGTAAAACAACCTCCTCACTGTCAGATGACCACACACAAACAAGATTGCAAAACGCAGGGGCCCCAAGCAATGTGTGAATGGATATAAAAAGTACGTAATACAATCCGTACTTTGCTCATGTATGTTATCACCCGAGGAGTCCGTCGGGTCTATGCTGCAAATTTATTCTGTTCATAAATGATGAAGGCACGTACCAAGTTTCAATTTAGTAGCTGCAAAGGCTGCAGAAGTCCGGCAAACTGTTAAATTGATAAAAGTTCCTGTATTCAAAGGCCATCACTCTGTTAAAATGTTCATGGATATGAAGTCTTATATTCAAAGTTTCAAACCAATACCTTGAAAGGCTTAAGAAAAAAAGTTCGGAAACATGGCCTCCAATGGATGTACGGACGGAAATACGGACAGCGCCATAACAAAATACGTCCCTTCATAAGACGGGCTTATATTATAAAAATTACAAGGCTCACAAATTCTTGAAAAAAATCTCATGAGAAAAGAAAATATGACAAGCAGACGGAAATAATAACACAGCTTTTAAGAAACACGCAGGACAACTTAATCTAATTCCATGTTCATTGTATAAACTCGATCTCTAAAATTTCTGTTCTGAACAAGTCATAGTCAAAATATAGTTCAAGGCTATATGTATATAAAATAAGAACCCTTAGGCTAACGATAATAGTACATTTTACTACGCCCTGACCTTGTTATGAATATAGTTAAAGTTTCTTCCTAATGCAGCTTTATTTGTTGTGTCTTTGTATAGTACTTCTAATCTTTAAATAAATGACCGATTTTCAAAATGATTCACTAACATAGACATGACCTCGTAAACATTTCAAAAGGTATCTTCTGCTAAGCCTAGTGACACAAAAGAATCATTTTGTTGCCCTTAATCTTTGTTTTTGAAATAGAATAACACATTTCAGTAACGATTAAAATTATACAGGCACCTGGTCTCACTTCGGAATGTTGTTCGGGGTTCGCAACCGTTTCGACGGGAATTCTTGCGATTTTGCCTTGCCTTCTCGACTACTGTTAGGTACTTCTTTGATGTTTATTTACAGTTACTTTTTGGGAGATGCTATTTTCAAGTCTTATCATTTCTTTGACAGGCACATTTACATTTACACAGGTTCATTTTTGGACATATTTTCATACTCTTTGGCCATATTACATTGTTTATATTGAGGATCACTGACGAGGGTTGAGTACCCGAAACGTTCATGTCTGGTCCATGCAGCAAATTTAGCTATTTATAAATGATGCTTTTGAATTTGAAGATGTTTAACATTTGAGTATGAGGTACATATATATAATATAACCATTCTTTCGTTGGTCCTTCTTTTTAGAACAGTTATTACTTATTTTATTTAGTCCCTTTGTCAATGAGAACATTTACGGTTTCGACATTTTGGAAAGGAAGAGAAAAGAACACGCATCTTGAAAGTTTTAAAACGTGGATCCTGTAGCATCATATCCCACCCATCCTGCTACGTTTTTCGGTACATTTTTGGACATTTTTCACACTCTTTGGACATATTACATTGTTTAGATTGAGGGTCACTTTCGAGGGTTAAGTACCCGAAACGTTCATGCCTGGTCCATGCTGTAAATTTATCTGTTCTTAAATGATGCTATCGAATTTGAAGACGTTTAACATTTATACTACCAGTACCACTAATGATGACCCATTATCCGAAACATGTGTGTCTGGTGTACAACATTTAGATATTTTCTGTCTGTTCTCCGGCCGCAGAGTCGGACAATTCGTTTTTTCCAGTCTCCATACAATTTTGGGATACGTCTTTGTATTCCTGCTGTGCACATGTACATATACTTTGGATAATAACTATTTGCCACGAATTTACCATGTGTCTAGATCTGTCAAGAGGGTTTCATTGTATGTGTTAAACGTTTTCAAATTCAATAACATCATTTATAAACAGATACCTTTACAGCATGGACCAGACATACATGTTTCGGGTACTTAACCCTCATCAGTGACCCTTAATTTTAATGTAATATGGCCAAAGAGAGTGAAAGTTACTATGTCCAAAAGTGTACCGAAAGACGTAGCAGGATGGGTGGGATATGATGCTACATGACCCACGTATTGATCTCCCTCTAATTTGTTGCGCTCTATTTTCATGGTATCTTTGCTTTATTTTCAAATTGATAAATAATCCAAATTTTGCCGGTTACCTTAGCACAATCTATCCATGAGATCTAGATGTGAAAGAAATTACTTACAACATTAACCCGCTTCTTATTTAGATCTCATGTTATCTTTTGACGACAATGCATGGTCGCCTATTTGCCAGGAATATAACATTTGTCTGTGTTGGAGAAGAGGACGGTGTGTAAGATTGTGATATGTTTATGCTATATATAAATGTTATATGTAAATGCAATAAAACATTAAAAATAAAAAATAACATGTGTCTGTCGAGTAGTTTTCGTTGTATATTAATCTCCCTCCTCTTATTTGTTGCGCTCTATTTTACACTGTATCTTTGCTTTATTTGCAAATTGATAAAACATACCAATTTTGCTGATAACTTGAGAAGATAGATCACTTACAACATTTACCCTGCTTCTTATTAAGATCTTATGATATCTTTTGACGACAATGTATGGTCGCCTACATATTTCTATGTATATAACAAACATGACGACTTCAACTTTAAAATTATAAATTTCCCTTTCCTAAGTAGTAACATTCCCTCACCCATGCCTATGGTGCAGATAGTTATTCAAACTACAACGGCTTTGTTCTTAGGGCAAGAAGTCTAACTGAAAAAGCTATTGAACATCTGTGAGCAACTGACTTCGTAAATACCAAAAAAAAAATTTTTTTAAAGAACGACACATTTAAAATATAAAACATTTATTCCTATAACAATTCATTGTCCTAAATGTTAGAAGATATTTTAGGTTAGAACTATCCAATACACTGAATTTAACAATTCGCAGGATACGACTTTTTCTATTCGAGTGTTGATAGCAATCAGGAGATGCTTACTCTTCCCGAGCACCTGATATCATCACTTTTCCTAATCTCATAAGTTAATTTTTTAATATATTTTGGGAGTATTTTATGTTTTCTTACTGTTTGTCGTTGTGGTAATTTTTTATTTACATTTTAACAGAGCCAACTACAATGAATTCTGTTTTGGAGTCTGGAGAATGTTTATGAGAAAGTATTGTCCTTCATTGTTCTGAAATGCTGTGTTGCTGTCTTTGTTCGTTGGGTTGCATTTTCTTTTCTCTTGAGAAAACGTTCCGCTGTTTTGGATCTTTATTTTGCCAGAATGTTTAATTTTGTCTTGTTATTGTCCACTCTGCGTGTTTGCTTTTTGGTGTCTCTGTGCTTTGCTTCGTGAGCTTCGCCAAGTATATTTAATTTTGTCTTGTAATTGTCCACTCTGTGTTTTGCTTTTTTGTGTCTCTGTGCTTTGCTACGTGAGCTTCGCCAAGTCCTGCAGGGGATCATCCTCTCTTTTAGATGATAATCTGTGCTTGTTGTAAATGTAACGTACTTTGCCGAGATCAAAGCAATGGTCAGACATGTTGTCGATTTCACCTTACTTGTATTACCTAACCTCTCTTTTTAGTAAACACACTCTCATACACAAATCCCCTTTAAGGAACTATTACTCACTTATACATTTCTCATTATTTTCCACTGTGTAGACTGATAATGCGGTTAAGAATGAAGGAAGATAGATCTCCATTGAGAAAACTCTGCAGTTCTGATATCCTCTGGTTTAACATCTGTCATATGTTTGGCACGAATCGACTATACTTTAGGCTATGGATCATGAATAAATAGTCAGTAATAATATTTTACCCTGTTTAACTTTATTATCGATTATGCGACCGGAATTCTTTGTCCACTTCGTCTCTTCGAATGGATCTCATTTCCTTATATTGGAAATCGTCCAATCACGACAAAAAAGAACTTCGAAGCAATTTTATATCATGAATTTTGAACGTTGTTTTGTTTTTTTTTTTCTGTTGTTTTGCAATTAACTCCATTTTCAGCTCATCCTTATCGTATTGCCATTTGTTTGTGTTCCTTCGTGTATCTTAATCTTGTTTTGTGTTCCTTCGTGTTTCAAAATGGTTTACCTTGTTTTGTGTTCCTTCGTGTCGCAAAGATGGTTAACCTTGTTTTGTGTTCCTTCGTGTCGCAAAGATGGTTTACCTTGTTTGTGTTCCTTCGTGTCGCAAAGATGGTTAACCTTGTTTTGTGTTCCTTCGTGTCTCAAAGATGGTTTACCTTGTTTGTGTTCCTTCGTGTCGTAAAGATGGTTAACCTTGTTTTGTGTTCCTTCGTGTCTCAAAGATGGTTTACTTTGTTTTGTGTTCCTTCGTGTCGCAAAGATGGTTAACCTTGTTTTGCGTTCCTTCGTGTCTCAAAGATTGTTTACCTTGTTTTGTGTTCCTTCGTGTCTCAAAGATTGTTTACCTTGTTTTGTGTTCCTTCGTGTCTCAAAGATTGTTTACCTTGTTTTGCGTTCCTTCGTGTCTCAAAGATTGTTTACCTTGTTTTGTGTTCCTTCGTGTCTCAAAGATTGTTTACCTTGTTTTGTGTTCCTTCGTGTCTCAAAGATTGTTTACCTTGTTTGTGTTCCTTCGTGTCGTAAAGATGGTTAACCTTGTTTTGTGTTCCTTCGTGTCTCAAAGATGGTTTACTTTGTTTTGTGTTCCTTCGTGTCGCAAAGATGGTTAACCTTGTTTTGCGTTCCTTCGTGTCTCAAAGATTGTTTACCTTGTTTTGTGTTCCTTCGTGTCTCAAAGATTGTTTACCTTGTTTTGCGTTCCTTCGTGTCTCAAAGATTGTTTACCTTGTTTTGTGTTCCTTCGTGTCTCAAAGATTGTTTACCTTGTTTTGTGTTCCTTCGTGTCTCAAAGATTGTTTACCTTGTTTTGTGTTCCTTCGTGTCTCAAAGATTGTTTACCTTGTTTTGTGTTCCTTCGTGTCTCAAAGATTGTTTACCTTGTTTTGTGTTCCTTCGTGTCTCAAAGATTGTTTACCTTGTTTTGTGTTCCTTCGTGTCTCAAAGATTGTTTACCTTGTTTTGTGTTCCTTCGTGTCTCAAAGATTGTTTACCTTGTTTTGTGGTCTTTTTGTGTGATTGTAATCGTTGTCTCTGTCTGTGTGTTGACTTGGTAGATTAGCATGATGCCTTTTCTTTCCATGCTGTGATAATCGCAGCGTAGTCTTGTTCGAGATCTCATTTTAATGCTTGCTGTCGTTAACATAAGACTCTATGGCCTATAACCAGCAAATCAAATAAAGTAATTTGATTCACCATTGTTGCATTAGGGCATGATGACCATTTTACTTTTAATGAACAATAATATGTTCGCACCACCTTAACACACTTACTATGGTTACACTTGTGATTCTTTATTTTGTCATGTTCTCTTATCATCTAGATTTATTTATCTCTTGTTACTAAGTTTAATTGAGTAACATGAGTCAACGCATATAAATAGATATTATAAAATACAAAAGATAACATTTGAACGACCGATTTTAAATTCTAATATTATCTTTTTTATATTATATTCGTTTACGGAATTAAAAGTGTTTTCGACCTTGAAATGGGATATGGTAGTCTGAGGATTATTTCCCACTACGGTCACAAAGGTACTTAACTGCTTTACCTAGTTTTACAGTACATCTTATAGTATTTTTATTTCCAACGATTTTCTGTTCTTGATTTTAATGACCTTAATGGAAATTGTAGAGTAATAAATAAAAAGAGAAAAAGATGTCCAAAAAACCCCACACCACATATCAGTGATCACAGACATAAAACAAAGAAGGGGATCTCCAACATCACCAGGTTGCAGCACCCACAGCAAACCCCCAAACACCCAGTGCAAAAACACAAAGCAGACACACACAGAGAGAGACGCAAATGGACAATAAACGTCAACGCACAACACAGAAACATCAAACAAAAATGACTACACATAAACCAACGAGACCAATGGGCAACCGGTGCCGACTTAGGACGGTCATCTGCCACGAAAATAGCAGAAGGTGTGGTTATCCTGGATAACGTGCGCACAACCCTCCCACTTTTCCGATAACCCAGAGGTCTCGAAGAACGAACAATTTTGGTGTAAAACAATCTCCTCACTACCAGATGACCACACAAACAAGACCGCAAAACGCAGGGGCCCAAGCAACACAGATGAATATGTAAATTGATTTAAAACGAGGGCGTACGTAATTCAATCCGTGCTTTGCCGGCTGTAGCGAGCTCATGCATGTTATCACCCGGGGAGTCCGACTGACATTCAGAGAGGACAGGTGGTCGGGGTCCTGTCTTATCTAAAGAGGTTTGGACAGGCCCCTCGTGGAGTTCTATCGTCACAGTCAGTCAGACTGCAACTTTCAAGGATGCGATGGTACAAGACTGTAGATCGATCAAGTACCAAGCCTAGTGTCCGTCTGGTGACATCAGGATCATATCCACGGTATAAAAGGCGTGTGATGATTCTGACGTATTTTCGATTTTCTTTTATCCTTCTTATTTTGTTAATTATGTCACTATAAAATGCAGGCTGTGAAATAACCAAAGAAATATACTTGTATTGGTCCGAATTTCAAAAGAAGTTGACAATATTTTTGTTAAATTTCCAGGAAGTCTTCACTAGTTTGTGTTTGTAATTTGTAAATTTCTACTATGAAGATCCAAAACATCAGTACATGCTCTAGCATACCGGATGAGCTGTGAAATGTAGATACCATAGGACGGTAATCTAGGATACTGCATAAAAACGTGATGAACAAATCAATTTAACGAACATTCGAATACAACAACATACTTTAAGGGGACCGACAAATAGGCAAAACAAAGAAATGACTACGAAAATACAAGTTCTTTAAAGGAGGGAGGCCACAACATGCAAAAATACATGTTTAGAAATTTACATGTTATAATGTTGATATGTATTCTATTTTTCAGCAGGGGGGGGGGGGGTGGATTGTTTGTTTGTTTTGGTTTTTTTTTTTCTTTTAATTGAAAAAAAAATCATTGTTTTTCTATGACAAAAATAGATAAGAATAAGACAAGGCTGTACGTGTTCAGACACATTATCAAAGCTCCCAATGAAGTAACATAGTTAAATTATGGTTAACCTAAGTACCATCCATCCCAAGATATAAAAAGTTTAAGTGACCATCGATTATGACGCTTCATGCAACTTTGTAATCAGAGTTAATGCTATCACCAATGACGTAAATGGTCTCTTGACAAACCCACTTAACAAGAAATGTGAGAATCGCAAACGACCCTGTCAAAAAATCACTAATAGTTTTGTTTTGTTTTTTTGCCATTGTGGTCTTATTGGACATTATTTCTTTTCTTGGTGCCCTTGTACTTTCACTATAACCTGTTTGAACCGGGTTTGACACGTTGTATTTCGTAGTGCCATGTATAAAATTTGTTTACATACCTATTCTCGTTTATCATTTTAAGTGGTTGTTTTGTTGAATGTGATACTTGGACTATAATAAGATGCATCTTTCCTTTGGTTTACTGTCCGGTTGCAACCTTATTGCGATTGAAGCAAAACACTTCTATCTACTGTGAGAAAAGTGATACGACGGAAGATCACCGAGCCGAAGCAATGATAACAAAGACTGAATTAGGAAAATGACATATACCCGTCTTGACTCCGAAAATATACCCATTTATTTTCCACATTTATTTTGTCAATTTGTTTGAAACACCTTTATTGTATGTTGATGGGGTTTTCAGATTTTGAAGCTTTAGAATTAAGAAATGAATCTTATATTTTTTTCTGTTGATGCAGGTATCACCCGAATATTGGACAGAAAACTGCATCCATGCGCGTAGCGCGTTGATGCAAAAGTTTTATGTCCAATTTTTCGGGTGATACCTGCATCAACAGAAAAAAAATATAAGATTCATTTCTTATCATTTTTAAATTATGGAAAACAGACTGTTTCTTGGATCTAAAAACAATCAGTCACCGCACTATATTTCGTAAGTCGGAAGGTTTCGCAGTGATACGTCTGCCAAAACAAGTTATGGCAGCCGCCATGATTCAAACAGCGAACGATCGTCTCTCTATATCTTTGGAATAAGGACTATTTTGAGCAAATTCTACATGCACTGTTAATTTTTTAGTAAGTAGAAAAGAAATGGTACCCTTGAAATGATAAGCAAACATCTACAAATTGTATTTTCAGCAACGAGTTCATTCGTGTTTGAGGGAACCCCCAGTTCTAAAAAAAGTGCTATAAATAGACTTCCGTGAAAAAATTGTGTTGATCGATGTATCAACAAAATTTCTCAGCCAATCAGAATCTTCGTTTCTTGAAAATGACAATGGAAATTAAATGATTACAGGATCACTCCCTGATGCACGTATATAAAGATTCTTGTAAAATATTTTTGTTTTCTCCACAATAGTATAGTGTTTTCTCCACAATAGTATAGTGTTTTCTCCACAATAGTATAGTGTTTTCTCCGCAATAGTATAGCGTTTTCTCCACAATAGTAGAGTGTTTTTTCCATGATAGTATAGTGTTTTCTCCACAATAGTATAGTGTTTTCCCCGCATTATTATAGTATTTTCTCAACAATAGTATAGTGTTTCCTCCACAATAGTATAGTGTTTTCTTCACAATAGCGTAGTGTTTTCTCCGCAATAGTACAGTGTTTTCTCCACAATAGTATAGTGTTTTCTCCACAATAGTATAGTGTTAAATTTTCTCCACAATAGTATAATAGTGTTTTGCCATATCAGAATGAAAAGAAAACTTCTGTAAGAAATCTTTCCAAACATCCACAATTCTTTCTAAATATTCTACATTGATAATCAATTGACCGATTTTCTAGTACGGAAGAACAGTAGTGGATAAACATTCAAGAAATATCTATTCATGTTCCTTTTCTCAGTACAACTATTCATGAATGTTAAACGTCTTCAAATTCATTAGCATCATTTAAAAGCAGATAAATTTACAGCATGGACCAGACATTCACGTTTCGGGTACTTAACCGTCGTCAGTGATCCTAAGTCTAAACAATGGAATATGGCCAAAATCTGTGAAATTATGTCCAAAATATACCGAAAGACGTAGCAAGATGCCTGGGATATGATGCTACAGGACCCAGGTTTCTGAAATTTGAGAAAATTTGCAAACAGAAATATTGGAATGCGTTCGAAGAAACGACCAACCGAAATTGATCGAACTTGGCTACATGTGCCCTCGGAGACTCCTGGTCCACCAGCAGTGACGCTCACCAAATGGTACAAATGTTAACGTCTTCAAATTCATTAGCATCATTTAAAAGTAGATAAATTTACAGCATGGACCAGACATACACGTTTCGGGTACTTAACCCTCGTCAAATGCTATCTAACTGTACATTTGTTATCAGCAAATGATCTATGACCCCAAAGTGTTACGTAGCATTTCCTCTTCCCTAAGGTCAATAATAGCGGACTTAGCTTCTTTTAAAAGCATACTTGTATAGAGAATAAGTGTCTTAATTTGTACTTTTGTTCCGGGTATGAAATACACAGCAAGTGCATTCATCGTACATGTAATGCGCGTTATCGCATTTTATGCGATAAATGCACTTACTTAAAGCTATGGCATCGCTAATAGTCTAGGTGCCATCACTTAAAGCTATGGCATCGCTAATAGTCTAGGTGCCATTCATTAATCCCAAAAATTTGTTACGCGCAAAATGTTTTTGCATGAAAGTGTTGTCAATACCCTCTAATTTGAGTGTCCGGCGGATGCCACTCTGGCATCCTTGGGCATTTCAAAATTTTGGGGTAAAAGTGAAATTTGTCGAAGAAAAACCGTTGAAAATAGGAAAAATTCAATTACTTTTTCCATGCTGCAGCTAGGTCAACAAAATGTAATTGTCTTTAAGTCTCAAGCTCAATTTACCAATTTACTTCTCAATAAAATGGGGATAACAATGGATTTTCGTTGAAAATCGTTGAAATTGGGAAAATACAATATCTTTTTTTATTCTGTAGCTAAACAAACAATTTTATTACCAAACGCACAATAAATCTATTGTCTTTCAGTTTGAATAATACAGAAGTCAATTTACCGGTACGAAAAATTAGGGAAAACAACAACTCTTGGGTGAAAAATCGCTGAAAATTTGCAAAATGCAATTAACTTTTTCAAACTGTAGTTACATTGTAGTACAAGGTACAGCAATTATGGTATCAAAAGAAAGTTTGTTTTTTTGTTTTTTGTTTTTGTTTTTGTCTTTTATTTTGAATTCGTATTAAGCATCTTGCTCATAAATAGAGTGGGAGAAGACCAATAAGGGAGAAAACTTTGATTTTTGAAGGGGTTTTTCCATAAAAAGTTGGGACTGCAAACGTTTACAGGAAATCAAGAACAAAGATATGTGTATTCAAGTCAACATTAAAAAAAACCAATTTACTGGTACACGGAGTCTTGTAGCAAGCTTTTGAAAGACGTGGGTGAAATTAGAGACATTGTTCAAAAGGAAGCGGCTACTGTCTATGATACATAAATGATTTCTGCCAGGGTTGTGCAGTTGTTATCAGTTATTAAAGTGGATCTTAAAGATCTGCTCAGTCGTGACATTGTTCTAGACCCTAAGTCAATGTTGAAAAGATGACTTCAGTTTTGCAACTTCGAAATATGTTCTTAAAATAAGCTATAGGTTATTCATTCGACAAGAATGCCCAGGACCTGATGATCGATTGATGTATGCAGGACTCTGGTGTATAAACTGACCATTTAATGGCAGAATTAGTACCTTGATTGTTTCTGGTCGTATATTTCTAAAAAAAAAAATTAAACACTTCAGATGTTCAATTATAAGTGTTCCAACTATCTACCTTCTTGGTGAACGTTTGAAACCAATTTTGATGCACCAGACACGTGTTTCGGATAGAAAAATCCTCATCAGTGGTGAGTTGCTTTTTATATGAATAGCGGAACTGAAATCGGACGCATACGTGGGAGATTGGATCTGTCATATGACATTGTGTTGATAAGACCAGTCGTCTATAAGATAAAAAAAAAAGACAGACTCAGATCCAAAATTTATTATCTTTAGACCTACCTTGAACGAATGATAATCATGAATTGAACTGCGAAACAGGGGAAAAAGCAAATCAATCAAAAAAGTGGAAAGTTCCCGAGAAGACACAGCCTTTCCTGCTTGTATACAATACATATTGCTTCGTTAATGATTAACTAAATTAGGTGACGATTAGGAAGGTAGTTCCGTTGTTATATAGTGGATCATCCCCCATAGCAGGTCTTCCCCCCGGATGATCTGCTATATAGTAGATCATCCCCCAGGGGGGATGTTTCACTATATAGCAGATCTTCCCCCTTCCAAACCATAGTAGATCATCCCCCTATACCGTTACCGACTTGGAATTTACACAAAATTGATGATAAGCGTAATAAAATGAAAACTTGAAACTTTATAAAATGAAAATTGATGATAAGCGTAAAAAAATGAAAATTGATGATAAGCGTAAAAAATGAAATAAAAGCGTAATAAAATGAAAATTGATGATAAGCGTAAAAAATGAAAACTTGAAACTGTATTCTGAAACCCGGAATGGTTATCCGGAATACTAAGCAAAGGGGGATGATCTGCTATATAGTAGATCATCCTCCACGGAAGATTTGCTATGGCAAGGGGATGATCTACTATGTAGTGAAACATCCCCCAGGGGATAATCTACTATATAGTGGAACATCCGGGGGGAAGATCTGCTACATAGTAAATCTTCCGGGGGGATGTTCTGCTATAGCGAACCGTCCATCGTCTATATAGTAGATCATCCGGGGGGAAGATCTACTAGGGGGATGGTCCACTATATAACACCGTCTCCCATGTAGTATTTTTATTATTACCGTGTATTTATTCCAATTAATATACTATACAAAGTACATAGTTATTATGATAAACCCTTTTGGACTTGTCCAATTCTATTCTTTGACTCCTATGTAACCCTATGGAATCATTTTCTAGACATTCATTAATCTGTTATGTCCAATTATGATGGCAGAAAAAATAAAGTCTGTGAATAAGCACAATAGAACACACTGTCATCGTACATTAGAAATTCTTGTTTCTATACTTTTCTCATAATTATTTATCGATTTGCTGGAGAAAAAAAAGTTGTATCAAATTTCGGTAAAAGATTTAAGATTTTCTATTTTGATAAATTAGATTTGAAATCCTATTTTGTTATACTTTTTCTCTAGGGAGAAGATCTAAATTCAAACGATTCGGCAAGTTTGACTTTAAAGCCGTATGGATTAATCCATCGCTGATTACATCCATAGTCAGGGAAACAATTAGGTCGACATGGGGACGGATTTATTGAATAAATCTGAAAATTCCAGTTCACAACGACAAGTTCTTCCTCATCACTGGTAATTTCCTCTATATTGACAAGTTTATTAATTATTGTTACGGGAAGGTTATACTGCCATATCAGCAAATGGGACATTGATGTCCAATTATCTGTGGTTGTTGATTGGTGCCTGATCGAGCCATGTCATTATGATGAACGACCGTCATTTTGGTATTGACAATAAAAATACACATCAAGTTATACTAATTATTATAGAAATTTACCGTCAAGCTTTGGGAGAGAGAATGGTTTATTACGTTGTGGGCCATTGTTAACTGCTTACACATACATATATTATATAGATATTTGATTGTATGTAAGAGGAAATGAATCCAAAGAATTTATATTATTCACAGGTGTTTGTTACAATTAAGCGAATTGCAGGAATACGACAATCAAACTTCACCATCAGATATGAAAGCATAAAAAATTAAGGAATTAAAAATTAAGGAAATTGTCTTTATGATAAACTTCGGATATGGATAGTAATCAAACTGCCTAAAACTAAGAGATTTTATCTTCTTCTAAATTATGCAGAGAAAATAGGAGCTATGATAGGGGCATACGAAATTCATTTTACTAGCAACGAACGGGGGGTTATAACAGGGGATTACTAAACATCTGGGGACTCGCGAAACAGAGGGAGCAGGAATTTTAGACAGATCGGAGCCCAGAAGGATATTTACCACCATTCCTTCTTCCCTAGGGCCACTCTATGACAGAGGAGGTGAAGTCATCCCTAGAGGATTTCAAGGCCAGATTGAATGACATCCCCTGGCCAAGGCTAACTTCCCATGAGAAGTACATCACTTTTAACCTTTTAATTTTTAACTGGGAAAGCTCCATGTTTTCGACGACATGCGCTAGAGTTAAAAAAAAACTCCATTCAGGAGTCTAACACTAACACCAGAAGAATTTAGCCAGAAGAACTTACAACGTCTCCGATCCAAGCTTAGCTGCGCCGAGTTTAGTTGCTAAATGAGCTTGCACCTTCGAAATCATTGATCATATCTGTGAAACACTTGGAACATAGAAAATTACTAAATCAATCTGAAGAGAGAGAGAGAGAGAGAGAGAGAGAGAGAGAGAGAGAGAGTCTTTTTTGACAATCAAATGGATGCAAAATGTTATAGCTATACCCTGTCTGGAATTTATACTCCCCGAGCAGAATTTGAGTTTTATTTCAGATGGTTTTGGACCATAGAATCACAGGGTTGGCATGGCCGAGGCCCGATACTGTCACTTTAGTTTCAAAAGGTCCCTTTCTTTTTCGGTTTTTTATAAGGA
Source organism: Pinctada fucata (assembly GCA_028142955.1). Taxonomy (NCBI): domain Eukaryota; kingdom Metazoa; phylum Mollusca; class Bivalvia; order Pterioida; family Pteriidae; genus Pinctada; species Pinctada fucata. Next base: position 56,376,910 of record AP027105.1, read on the forward strand.
TGATCATGATATAAATCTAATCATGCATGTTCATACAACAAACATGAACACAACATTTTTGTATTCAATGAACATGAAAATGGTAGGGCTTTAACTTATGATTTACAGATTTTCAGTAAATCTTTCAACTGAAAAAGTAATTCACTAAAAAAATTAAAGTCTTGAATCATATTAAAATGCTATGTCAAAGAGACAAAACAATGTATGATATTTTGCTGTATCTCAGTGGTATCAAAACCTTCAGTGGCTACTATCTATACATATATATATTAAAAATCTCAATTTCCTCAAGGATTTCTACTTCACAGTAGCGTATCACGTGGTATGCAAATAATCTCTAGCCCGGGAATCACCTTCGCTTAAATATGCTAAATACAGTCTAAATCTACTTTATAGGAAACTATTTTAAGCCTATCATATGAGCATCACTATCATTTATGTACTGGTAATCTTTCCTGGTCAATATAAGAGGTATATTCAGAGATCACTTAAACAGATTTTTTTTAATTTTGTTTACATGTTATGATATGGTGCATGTAAAAAAACAAAATTTTCTGTTGAAGTGTTCTATGAATATGATTCTATTCTTGACCAGAATAAATTGCCATCATATACTAGTAAATGATAATGATACTCGTATGATAGACCTAAAATAAATTCATTAAGTAGATTTAAACAGTATTTACCTGTTTAATCAGAGGGAATTCCCGGGCTAGAGATTATTTGCATGTCACATGATATGCTATCCTCTAGTTTCCAAAAAGAGATAAAATGTCCATCACAGAACATCCCACCCACCTCCACCCTACGGTTAATTGTGCGTGTACTTTACCTTCTTTTAGGGTTGGCTCTTTCTTTTGCATGGCTACCAAACTATGACCAGTTAAATTAATGGATTGAAGCATTCGTCTATAATAAAGTGCATCAGTTAACGAACATCCTCTACTATGTTTTGCTAACGTCATTCTCTACTCGAATCAAAGGCATCAAGTGGCCTTCAGCATGTTCAGTAGGCGTCAAAACAAAACTTAAATACCCGACATTTTAAGAATTGAAAGCCATTTAATCGGTCACGTTGATATCGCTTACCTATTAGCCCAGTGACCAATTTTTTTCTTCCTTTTCCCAAGAAGGTACGGAAGCACGTAAGTAATATGTACGAATTATAATTAATCTGGTATTCGCAAAATAATTTTTCTGGAATCTGCCACAAAACTTATATAAAACCGCAACAAAATCATCATGCGGACATCATAAGTGGCAGCAGACATATATGTTATTTGATAATGAAAAAATCTCTACTGACGTAATCTTACGCTGACCACAACGGAAAACAGGATCACTGACGAGGGTTAATTACCCGAAACGTGCATGTCTGGTCCATGCTGTAAATTTATCTGCTTTAAAATGATGCTTATGAATTTGAAGACGTTAAACATTTGTACCACTTAGTGAGTGCCACTGCTGGTGGACCAAGAGTCCCCGAGGACACATGTAGCCAAGTTAGATCAATTTCCGTTGGTCGTTTTTTCAAACGCATTTGAATTTTTTTTTTTTACAAAATTCTCTCCAATTTCTAAAACCTGGGTCCTGTAGCATCATATCCCAGCCATTTTGCTATGTCTTTCGATGTATTTAGGACATAATTTTCACAGATTTTGGTCATATTACATTGTTTAGATTGAGGATCACTGACGAGGGTTTATTACCCGAAACGTGCATGTCTGGTCCATGCTGTAATTTTTTCTGCTCTAAAATGATGCTAATGAATTTGAAGACGTTAAACATCCAAAGTTATGTAACAAACAATGAGCAAGAGTCAAACAACAGGGTCAATGAAACAGACAACAATATCCACCCAAAAGACCACCAAGAAATCAACGTAGACACACAGAAAAATGAAGTATGAATGACATTACATTAATAGAGGGAGATCAATGTGTACCTATAATAGCGAATTATGTGGTTATCCGAATTAAGTTTGCATAACCCTCCCACTTATCAGGATACCGAGGACCTCCGAGACGCACACTTAAGGTGTTGTTTCAAACTGAACTGAAAAACTGAAGCCTTTTCACTGTACTGTGACATCAAGACACTGAGACGAGCAGGTGCCCTATGTAACACAAAAACTATATAAATGGATATCAAACGCTTATGGGAAAAAAGCCCACGATCTGCTGGTTAAATCAAGCTCTCAATCAATCATTTGAGAAGTAAGACAAATTCTCAAAAAGGGGGCAAGGGATCGGTTTGTTCACATTTCGACTTATTCAAAGATTTCAGGTAAAATTTATATTTACATTTAATTTATAATTAATAAATTACTCATGGTAAATATTTTACCTAAAATTCTCAGTATTGATGAAATGAGAGCACATCCAAGGGTAAGGACTCGGTCCCGTAGTTAGATCCATACCTTTCACCTATGTGCTTCCATAAGTGGGAAACCAAGGGATTTATCGTTCCACGAGATTACAATGTTTGTATACAAACAAAGAAATACATGAGATCGCTCTAATGATTGGAATATTAACAGCATTCCTGTCCTGTTTTAAATATTATTTCAGATCAACTCTTTGTGAAAAATACTTTGTCCATTTATATTTAGGATAATTCAAAATACTAATATTGGCAATGAATCAACAGGATCAAAATGAACTTCAAATGATAGATTTCTGAGATAGAACTTCAGAGACAAGCACGTTTTGATAATTAAGCCATGCGTCGCTTGCGCAAAAAAAAACCTGTATACCATCTGAATACAAATGTATAATTCTATAATGTCTCGTTTATAATGCTATTTATATACATTTATTAACAAACCATTAATCCAAAAAGAGATTTGTTCGTGTTAGAAGGGAAGGTGACCCTCCTATGTCTCTTGAAGGAGACTTTAGTTTTAAGTCCGCGGAAAGGAAATATATTGTCTCAATACAAGTATGGGTGAAACGAAACGCAAAAAGTGTATCGCGCTATTTCATTAGCTGTATTGCAATTTATTGCGATATGTTTCTTTTCATTTTTTAGTGTAAAATCGGGTTCCTCTATGCATGTTTGTCCAAAATATTTATATTTTCTTGTAGAATTTCAAATTCTCAGTGTCATTAACTTGAAATATATGTGCAACCACTGTAATTGCCCGATAGATTTCCGTATAAATAACAATGTGACGTCATAACGACCTACGTCGCGGATGAATTTTAAAAGCAATAAGATTAAACTCCGAGACAGTACAGAATGTAGAAACAATATCTTTAATATAGAAAGACGATTTATTTCTCCCGTTAATCCCTTACCTCTTTCATTATTTTTTTTAGGATTACAGAATACAACATCAACAAGATACGACAGGGGCACGTGCAGCTACAATAGCTCTCTGTCGTTTGATGTCACATCCTACACTGAACGGCCCATATTTCCCTTGAAGATTTCTTGTAATAATCGAGCTGTCTCTGAGATGATTCCAAAATAAACCACACAGAAACAGTACAGAAAAAATCCATAAGCTGGATCTAACGTTATGATTAATTCAGATTTCACCGCGCTGCAACACCGACTAACCGGATAACAGCATGGGAATACATGTACATTCCGCAAACAAAATTAATTCCGAACAGTCAACATTTAAAGAGTGATAAATAACTTATTAAATTCGTCACATTTTGTAATTATTTCTAATTTATAACTCTCGATCTATTATAACGCATTGAATTATGACATTTCAGTCATACTGAATAAGCATCGCGTTGTCATGGAAAACACAGCTGTTCTTTTCTAAAATTAACTTCCCTCCACATTGGTGAACAAATTTGCATTATAAATAGAATCGCTCGCTTCCTTTATTCTATTTTTGGCTTTGAAAGCGCATATACATAGAAAAAATGTCCCAATTTTGTGTTTATACAGAAATAAATTACAACGGCTGATGCATTTATTTGATAAAATGCGCTAATTCGCATTATATCAAATTCTAATGCCATTTCGCTATAACGTAGTATATCATTGGTTGTGTGCTCCTTAGTAACGGTTGTAAAACGAGAACACACTAGGTTCAGAAATAAATAGAATAAAGACGCTTAAAACGTGAAATAATAGGTACCGTGATGGATCCGAACAAAAAAAATAATATACTGTCGTACGGAAACAAAATAAAAATATATTGTAGGTGTTAACAATTTCAAATGAAGTTATTCAAAGGTATAAAAAAAGTGACACAAGACATACGCTGAAAGTAAATGCTAACAAAACTCGACACGTTATTATGTTCAAATGTTAAAAAAAGGACAACATGTGAAGTGAAAGAGCGATGCACCAAATTATATAAAAGGAATACAATGGAGTGAGATAAAAGAAAATATTAGACACTGCAACACACAAACTTAAGGCAACTTGCCACGTTTAAAATAGGATCTCATTCGACCGTTATCTGGACCAAATATGGAACCTATATGACAAATTCTCTCTCTCTCTCTCTCTCTCTCTCTCTCTCTCTCTCTCTCTCTCTCTCTCTCTCTCTCTCTTGTTGAAGAACAATTTACGAAATCAAGTTTTCATTTTGGTGACCACTCAGTATTCCGAAGGTCTAAAAAGACGAAGGTTCAATACTTCGAAGGCCCGATAATTCGAGGGACTGATATTTCGAAGGTCCGATAGCCCGAAGGTCCGATAGTCCAAAGGTCCTATAGTTCGAATGCCCATAACTCCGAAGGCCCGATAGTCCGAAGACCCAATAGTCCGAATATCCAATAAAATTCCTAAATTTGTAAGCTTTTTGATTGAATATGATTTTTATTCGCTCGTCATAAGACGGGACGTATTATATTATGGTGCTGTCCGTGCGTCCGTGAGACTATTAAAACCCCGACGTGCGTATCTTGCAGCGTTGGTGTTGCTATTTTTGGAATCTGATTTCAGGTTGACATTCATTCACTGTTTTAATAGCGCATACGCCTACCCAGTCTATCTCTTCACCTATGATATTTCTATAAAATCTAGAACATACATGTTTAAAGAAATAAAAAAACGTGTGTTTTGTATGTGTTACCAATAAATGTATTCGTACATTTTCAAATTTGAATAAATAAGGACGTCCTCGTTATTTTTTTCTTTTGGTTGACTTATACAAACAACTAATATTTCCGACGTTCTGATCGATGGCTTTCAGCAGTAAAGACATATCTTTGAAAAATTGTAACAGTTAACTAGATCTTGTTACAAATATTTTCACTACTTTCAAAAAAACTTAACAAGCAGTTTGCGCTGTTGAACTGCAGCCCCTCCCCCTCCCTCCTTATTTTTTTTTTTTTTTTTTACGATTTTGCAATTTCAGAGATCTATTTCAAACAACAGCCCTTGTGATGATATAAATCTTGTTACCTTTTCAATTGGCTATATATTCAATTCAAGTTCCTTGATAATATCTCTTTCAGCCCCCTCCCCCTCCATTTCTAAATCTATCAATTTCAATTGTGCAGTCTTGTATCAAGTTCATGTACAGGGCATTCGGACTTTCAAACCTTCGGACTATCAGACCATAGAACCATTAGGCCTTCTTACTATCGGACCTTAAAACCTATGGTCTAATAGACCTTCGAAATATCGGATATTCGATGTTTTAGGTACTTCGGATTATTGATCCTTCTGTATATTTGAGTGCAGTACTTTCGGTCTATCGGGCCTTCGGACTATCGGACCGTCGATTTATCGGACCTTCGGCTTTATGGGCCCTCGAACTATCGGACCTTCGGAATACTGGGCGGACACCTTCATTTTCAGACAATTTCTCATTTCTAATGTACACTAGAGGTTCACAGTGAACCCTTCCTATTAACAAACGATATAAGACAATCCCCATGAGTCTTAGGGAGTGAGGCCCTTTGTACTGGTCACACCTTGTATAGAGAATCGCTGGGAATAAAGAAGTTGGTCACTAATCCCATGATGCAACTTTTAGATTTATTTGATATTTTGTCGTTTTCGCGGATGTTAAGAAGTGTAGGCAAATAAAGAGAGATTAAGAACGGTTTTATCTATCAAAGATTTCGTAAATTGAGGTTAGCGAGACTGGGGGTTATGTTTACGATCCATCTACCCCCTGCAATGACCACTGTGTTGCTTAACTGACCGGTCATTAGATAACGACACGATCAGGCTGGTACGGAATACAGTATCATAATTGATTACGATATTAATTGTGGCGAATTACCGATACAAAGGGTATCCTCCCCCGCGTGTACCTATGAATTATCTACTACTTTAACTTGGCGCCTGAAATTAATCCACAGCACCTTACAGGAAGTACATGTAATAATACTGTGTCCTGACAAATGAAATTACATCAATATTTACATTAAAATTATTTCAAATTCATTTTTCTTCAGTGACATTTTTGAAATTTTGAATTGAAAAAGAAAACTGGTTCGACGACGAAATGAGAAAAAGGCGACGATTTGAGTAAAAGGAAACACCAGATATACCGTAGACCCATGTAAATGTCACACCACTCCTGGTTCGTTTTTATATGAGCCAATCGGATCCCTTCGATAGAAACCAATACAGATGGTTCGATTTCAAAGTTCCATTGGTATAGATTCTGTAAATCGTGTGTTTATTTCAAACATCCGTTTATTGTTTTGATATCAACAGCTCTAAGTGGCATGCAGATTATTTTAAGCATTTCCGAAAAAAAAAAAAAGCTTGAATATTGAATTGAACTGTTAATTGTTGATTTCTGGATTTAATATTATCATTTATATTCTTGTTGGAAGAACATATTATTTATTTACTCCAGAATTAATTAAAAAAAAAAAAAGAAACTCACGTTTATATTCTAACAAACAAGGATTAAATGGAATCAGGATAAATTGTTATAGGAATATGCAACTGAAAATTGCTTTCTGTAGAACTATAAATGAACAACGTCAGTAGTGCCGCTGAAAGATTAATACTTCAGTATCATTACCATGAAAATATCATAGATACAAAAATTATTCTGAGAAAAAGCGGGGTTTTTTTCCAAATAATTTATCAAGTATATCTTTCATTTTATCAGATCACGAACATAAAGATTATATAATTACGTGGCATTTTGAAATTCAATGTACTTCATCATTTTTTCCTTTTTCCATCACGTTTTTATTTTTATTTTTTTTTTTCATCATTTTTTGCCATTATATATGTAAGAATTTTCACCAAAGATAATAGGAGTTCGACGCGTCGTTTCACAAAGAAATGCGTCCTTCAATTCAATAGTACATAAATGTATGCATACTAACAGAGTTGGGTTTCTGGAAATTGCCCATATTACATATGACAATACCTTTGAGACTAAGGGAGCAACCATTTTATTTTTATGGGGGGGGGGGGGGGGGGGGGCAGGAAGACTTTTGCCAGCCGGAAAATTTTTTTCGGCCATTTTAAGAGCCGGAAAATTTTTTTCGCCGGCCCTTCGGGCCAGATAATTTTTTTTTTGTAATTTTCCAATGTTGAAAATTACCCAAAAGTTTAAATAATTCAGCGTGATTTTTTGGCGATATTAAACATCAAACACACAATGAGTTTATCTCTTGCCAGCAGATCACTTCATTTTAATTTCTTGAATGGCATATGTTGCCTATAATCTGTTTACTAAAATGATACTCAACGGAGACAGGCTATATGGTGCTAATGATTTTTGAATTTTATCTATTCACTCCAAATTGCGTAAAGTTTGTTCCATTTTTTATACTTTGTTTATGATACACAAAAAGTGTTTACTGGGCAGTGGAAAGGAAGAAGAGAGGGGTGAGGGGCAATTTCATGATCCGGAAAAATTTTTTCGCCGGCCCTTCGGGCCGGAAAATTTTTTTCCCTAAAATTTCGATCCCGAAATTTTTTTTTTGCAAAGTCTTCCTGCCCCCCCCCCCCCCCCCATAAAAATCAAATGGTTGCTCCCTAAAAAAAATTTGGGGAAAAGGACATCCTTTTCAATAAATAAGTATATTTGAAAAAAAAAGATTCAACTTGTTTACATGTAAAACTCTTCCTATATATACTGAACATTTGTGTTACTCTTGTAGCGTCCTTAATTCGTGGCAAGACAACAATCAGATTTCTTCCATAACCCTTATGCGTATTTCCTCGTGTATAGCCATCGCATTAAGCGCACAAGCGAGCTTTGTGGGTGTGTGTGGAACTTCATCTAGAAAAGTAGTTCCTAAAAATTTCTTGGATAAAAGTAGGCAAAATCTTGAAATTAACCTAAAAATCACGCTTCAATACAAAATTAGCAACAAGATTGATTCAAATTGAAGTGTCCCTTCGCCTCTGAGACTATTTTATTTTCGAAACTTCTCAATCGTTTTCAAATGTTGTCCTCGTGCAGTAAAAGCAGTGTGACAGTCTCTATTTTTTAAACCAAAATTAACAATTTTGGAACACAAACGTTTTCTCTGCCAAAAAGTGACTCGTTTTCATCAGAGCATCGTCAAAAGGTAGACATTTTATTTTTGAAACATTCGTCTTTGCAGTTTCTGTCATCTAAAGAAAAGAAGAACAGTTATTAGAACAACCGTCAACATTCATGGATTTCGCATGGGTACGTGCCTTATCTTTCAGGACAAGTGTACGTAATACCTATAAACACTTGTCTTGAGAAGATGCTTTTATATACATGTGCTCAGTTGGTTGTTTTGTCAGTGTTTTGTCACTTTTATTTATTTATTTATTTATTCATTTGTTTGTTTGTTTAATTTTTTTAACGACTTGCTATTCTTTTTGTACAGGGCTCAATGATATAGCACTTCTTAAGCGTTTTTAATTATTGAATCGCTGTTTATTGTGAACAGCGTGATATTGCAGTTTTTCATTTCATAATTTACAACTATATAGCACTTTTATATCTTATTTATTCACCTCTAGAGATTATAAATGAAACGTTCATACGTGGGATTTAGTTGACATCGTTACTGAGGCGATATATCTCACTTTTAGTTTAATGGAAATCACATATATCTCTTAATCAAGGAAATATCTGCACACCCATTCTTGAAAATCCATTCACTTGAAGCTTTGGTATTGTAAAGTGAAATATAAAACCCCTTTGCCTCACGCGTTTTCAGTAATAATTGGCATCAAGGGATAGAGCAATTTGTGATAGTCCTTGTCAAAGTGATATGTTTCATTGTAGGAACAGGTGGAACTTTCTAGTACTGATCTATACTAGATTCATTAAATCGTTTTTGTCACAATTTCAAATCCATATATTGTAAAACGATCCTTATTAAGTAGAAAGGATTTATGTTTTACAAATTGTGTAGGTTATGCTATGGAACTTCCGTGTATATAAACATTTGTATGACCTACTGTCCTGTTCACTTAATCCAGAGGACCCTGTTTTACCTATTTTCTCTAAAATATGATATTGTCATCTTCCAAAAAGATATCAATTTTATAGTACTCGTAATAGTCGTAATAGACAATACCATTGTTATGGCTGTAGGTCAATTTAGTTAGAAATAGAACGGAAAAAAAAAAATAAAAAGTCTACGGGATTTTCTATAGTAAAATCACTGAAAATGCATGACGTCGGACGCTTTGACGTCACTGTTTACTATTGATGACACAATATTGGAGAACAAAATGTCGGCGGTTTGACAGCCAATGTACGTATTGAGTCTTTGCGGAATACAGAGTTTTTCCCCTTACAGACGGCATCTGACGTAAAACCAATGTGACGCCATGAAAATGGTATGGTAACGCCGATTTTATACCGTCGTTTCCCAGACTTTTAGGACTGTTTCCATAGAATTTGATGACGTCATAATCAGTCTACGTCAGATACCGTCTCAAATAGCAAGTACATGTAACTCTGGTTTTCGAAAATAGGGAATATATAGCCACACCGTATATAAGAAATTTTGTTGATACATCGATCATCAATTTTTTTTTCACGGAGTTCTATTTACTAGTATAGCACTATTTTTAGAATCGGGGTCTGTTTTCCAAAAGTAGACTACGCGCATTGATACTGTTTTACCTGCATCAACAGAATAAAATATTCATTGGCTATTTACATATTTACGTACTAGTGCATTATGTAAAAGGAAATTCCCTTTATTCCATTCGTCTTGGCCTGTAATTGTTTCGCTCCGCCGAGAAGCGATTTCATTGGTTGAAAAAATGAAATTCTGAACATTACCAATAATACCGATAGTAAAGTTTGAATAGAATTAAATCTTTTGGTGTCGACTCACTCTGAGTCGAAGAAGTTACCTCTTAACCAATCAGAAGCGAATAAAGTTAGTAATAATGCATAAATAATATAGACGTATAATGAGGCCAATCGTGCTTCACATGAAATTCATAAAAATGAACATCATGTGTTTCTCATGAAGTTCATGTAAAATTCATAAAAAAAATCACATAAGATATATATTTCACATAAATCTTACGTCACATGAACTTCACATGATTTTTTTTTATTTGACCTTCATTCAAAATTGAATTAATGTGAAATTTATGTCAAAAACTTCACACAAACATTCATATAAATTTCACGTTCGTGCTCGTTTCACATAAATTCCATGTGAACCTTTAAGTAAAGTTCAAGTAAATTTCATATGAGGCAAAATTGGTTGTGTATGCCAAATACTACTGTGTATTTTCCCTTCCATATCGATTCTACAGTACAAGTATTCGGAAACTCCCACACAGAAACCAAGTCTTTAATACTATATCTAGCATAAACCTTTTGTCCAGATAAATATCGCATATTTCGCTCCTATATATAAGGTCATGACAAAATTTAACATTTTTCGCACAAATCGCAACAAATTACATGGCTACGAGACCAATCTCATTTTGAAAACCGATATTAAAGTGGCACTGAATCTACTCAAATATCGCCTTTTCTCTGACATATTGTCAAATTCAGATTCTCTAAGTCCATAATTGGTACATAGAACGTGATGTACGAGAGCAATTTATGACGGAATTTGACTTGATATTGAAAGTTCTCAGTGACCCAGGTAAGTGTTATACAGATATATTGTTCTCTATAGGAGCAGAAAATTACTCACATTATCAATGAAAATGGTTTAATTTACTAAATTAATGTGTTGTATAATTATACCCTTGTCTGAAACCCATAAGCAACTGCACTGTGCTAATAGGCCATAGGCACGCGACATAACGTGAAACAGTTTACAATGAACTCATCTATACAGAGGTTTAGTTTTTGATAAAGGAGAGGATCTCCAGCATCACGTTAATGTGACGTTTGTTGCGACTCCATGACGTGCCCTGTCCCTACCTTTTAATTGTTAGGGAAAATAGGGTCTCGACAACCCGTCCTCTGTGAATGCCGGTCGAACCCCTGGGATGATTAAATGCCGGTCGAACCCCTGGGGTGATTACATGTCGGTCGAAGTCCTGGGGTGATGCCCTTTTCATCTTTTGATGTGCTTGTCTAATATGAGTTTTGACATAACTTGAATGTTTCGTTGTTTTGTTGTGGGTGCTGTGATTATTGGAGATCCTCTCCATTCATGTGCTTGGGCGATATACCCAGCAAAAATATGTTAAAGAACAAGATGGCTGTTTAAATTTGTCTCTTCTAAAAAGACGAAGCAGATGTCATGACGTGGAATTTATGAATTCATCGGCACCACATTCAGAGTGGCCAATGAAAATGCACTATAATGAAGACTGTCCAATGAGAACGTACTATGTATAAACTGGACATCACGTGACATTCAACAGTAATAGATAAAGAAATTATAATTGAATCTTAGACGGATTTACTCACTTTAACACATTGTTTAATTCAGGCAAGTTGAGCACATTTGCAATTCAACAATTTTTCATCAATAAATAAATAAAAAATAAATAGTATGATCATAAATATAGTCATCCTGTTCATAACGAGGAATGGCACAGATAATGAGCAAATAAATAAAAAGATATGTGTATGATAGTCTCACTGAACATACTGAATGTATAAGAATTGCTCCTTAACTAGTATATATGTATATATAGAACAAAAATCAAACTGGATGGAAAAAGAGAAAAATACATATATACAAATCTTTTGATTCTGACTTCATACTAGAATTGCTAAAATTAATAAGACCTTTATATTCTTGGTCATGGATGGTATCCCTCTTTAATTTACAGAAGCTTTATTCTTTAAATCTAATTGTATTTCAAGTTTTGAAGATAGTGAAAAGCGAACACTCCTCATACATACACACAATAATAAAACTCACTCACTCCCATGCATATTAAGCACCATAAATAAATAGATTTATGCTGAACATGAATAAGAAAATAAATGGATTTGTGAAGATTCAATTCATTTGAGTAGATGTCAACAATACAATAATATCAACAAATAGATTGCACATAAGAATGTTTGTATAGGCACAATAGGCCTATTAGGCAGTGACATTTTCCTCATGGGCCAATCATTTGCATGCATTAAAGCGTTCTTGTGACTCTGACTTTTCATGCATCGATACGCTTCCGGTCCTCTGTTTCTTTTGTCAATAATTGAGATTCGAGCCTCCCAGGAGAGTACATTCATGCAAATTCTGGTCATTTATAAGGGCATGTTGTAGAAATTCATGAACGATACAGTTTACAACACATATCGAATAGAGACAACTGGTCCTGGATCAATTTGGTTCCTCTTGACTCCAATAAATAAATTACACTCTCTGAAGAACCAATGGCTAAGAAGGTCGGCCTCTTGTGTTTCTCGTCTGCAAAGAATCAAAGATGGAGATTAGTAATTTAATCTTTCTTTAAGTCTGTAGAAAAGAATGGCATTACCATACTTCATTGATAGTTTATCTTAGTAATTTTATAGGCTTGCCAATATACTGAATACGTCACGCCTCTGTACATTAAACAGGTTTTCGTCACGAAAGCATCCAGACTCTCCTGGTGCGATGTTAATTATAGAGGAAAAATGCTGTCATTTATAGAAAAATCAAAGAAATATCTTACTGGGTAAAGGAAGGTGGTGACCGAGTCCGTGCCGAGTCCATTAGTCGTCTCACATCGATATCTCCCCATGTTGGACCATGAAATGTGCTTTATGAGCAGGTCTCCATTATCCAAGAGCTGTAAATGACAATATTGGAGTTACTATTCCGATTGCATTTCCTCTTTATGTTAAGATAGATCGACACTTAGGATGCTCCGATGCTGTACGTTGAGAAATTCTTTTCAAACTTAGGTTTTAGATAATGTGAATTTATGATAATTTACTTCTGTTCTATACTAAATACACACCTGATAGTTATCATTGCTTGGTAAAATTTCTTCTCCGTTATTGTCAAACCAGGATAAAGTAGGGGCAGGGAAACCTTCCACTCGGCAGTACAATTGTACGGCCATTCCTTGTACTTCCAGGCGATTGCTTGTCCACAGATATATTCTAGCCGGCTCACGGCGACCTGAATAAACATGACATACATATAACATTTCACAAGGTTGTCGTCAGGATCTTCTTTATCTCTTTAATTTCTGGTTTAATTTTTTCCATTTTTTTCAGATTTTCTGTGTTTTCTTGTTCAATTAGTTTGCCTTGCTTCGTGTCAGTTGAGTACCATGAAATTGTCAATTTTTGACTACATGCATGGTGTCCTTCAATTGTTTGGTAGTCTGCTAGACAATTTTGTTTAAATTTCATTTCAATAAAATAATATGGCATTTTTCTTGTGAATTAAATGAATTAAATTCATTACCTCTTAATGATCTCTTTGCTAAACAATTGCCAGTGCCATCATAATCTTCTCCTGAAATGTAAAATTCGACCCGTCAAAACTATGACCTACTAAATCTGTTCGGGGTTCACTTTAATAGAACATTGTCTGCTCACCTTAATTCACCTCAAATTGTCTCGACAATACAATAAAAGACTGTATTAAAACGGTGTCTTTAAACGGACAGTCAACTTTTTGAAATACATTCCTAATGCTCTTGCCAATCGTTTGAATAAACCTTACACATGCGTATCTTTGCTTCTTTTGTTGTCATTATAATCTGTCCAAATACCATGTCTAAATAAGTTAATCATATCAGTATACATGTATATGTTTCAGTATATGTCAGATTACTATAGAAACTCACCAACAACAAGTTCCGTGGTCTGAGCTATTCTTTCTGTTGTTGTTTCAGCGACACACGTGTATTCCCCGGCTTGTTCCGGTGTCACACAGTCCAAAAATAATTTAGATTTTGTAAAGCTGAGCCCTAGGGACGATCCTTCCCCCTCGTTCAGCGGTTCCTCGTAGGCTGGCTCATCATTCAGATAATCTCTGTCGTCTCCCTATCATTAATTTTTTGTAGAATTAGAATTTTGTCACTGTGAGGCGCGGGACAAATCTCAATCAAATAAGCATAAAAACGAATTTGAACAAATAAGTCTTTTTTTCTCAATTTATTTTTCTTTCGATTAAAATGGGAAAAAAAGTTGAACTTACCTGTTGAATTCTCTGATCATCCTTTAACCAATGTATCGTAGGTGATTTACCGCCTGCCTGACACGTTAATACGATGCTTTGGTGGCGAGATGCTACCGTTATTGAAGGTAAAAGCTCGTTCTTCTTAAAGAAAAGTGACCCACGTGCAACTCCTCCTCTCTTTGATAATCCAAAGCTGGGATCCTGATTCAATTAAAAAAAATGAATATAAATAAAAAGCTTTTCGGTTACTTGTGTATGTTATAATTTATTTCGTTCATTTTCTATGTATACATGTATTTCAATAAAATATGCGTATTCACGATAAAGAATAATTTTATTACGACAGATCATGTTTGTCTTTATTAAATGTTATGAACGACTTTTCTTGTTAAAGAAAAATAATTATTTCATCCAAATTACGTTTTATTCTATAATTCTGATGGAATTTCTAGGATTTTCTTTTCTTTTCCCTCTTTTTCTGCAGTATTATCTGCGAAATAAAAAGAAAAGAAGAAATCCGCGCGGAGCAAAAAGTTCGCACCTGCGCAGAAGGTTTGTGTCTACGACCCTTCCCAATTCATTGACCTACATTCCTTAGTTTGGCAAATTTCCCACTAGGTAAGTAGAAACTGGTGAAACATCCTTTAATCTAACCAGGTGAACCGGTACATAGACAAACTGAATGATATAATAGTAGCGACTTGTTCAAACAATAGGGACTTAAGGCTCCCGCGGAATGTCATCCTATCGTTTAATCACTATGGAGTTAATCCTAAACTTTTTTATGAATGAGAGAGTATGAATGAACGAAAGATCTGGATTCTTCTATTGACCACGTGTGCTCTCGTAAGTGTAAAGAGTATGGGGCGGTGACTCATATGGTTTAAGGTGCCCTCGAGGCAAAACTCCATAAATTCTGATGATGCAATGATTTTCATAATACATGCGCGTTTCTGTCTGAGTGAAAAGAAAAGGATGATTTACAAATAAAAAAAAATAAATTCATGAGGAGAAGAATTCCACTTACCCACAATCGACCGAGACAAAATGAAAAGCTCAATGACAGAGTCACGATAGCACAAAATAACTGAGGTAAACTGCCCATTCCTTGTAGATGTTTTATTATACCTAAAACAAAATGAAATAAATTTGAATATAAATTTTCTGCAAAAAGTACTAGCATCTTAGAATTATATTTCTTAATTATATATAATTATAAATATTTACACTTTATTTATGAAAAGTCTTTAATAATAAATTATGATTTATTTTTTAAATTGTCAAAATGAAATGAATTTAAAAAGAGCAATATATCAACAATAAGGAAAAGAGATTACCTAATGCTCTGCTGCTTTGGGGTATATAGTATAAGTCCTATAAAGATTGGTTCACTCAAAATAAATGAAAATCTAATTACAAAAACGTAAAAAAGGTTAAAAAATCCCCACGTTAGGAGTTTTTCTGAATGAATAGTACGATTGTCACAACCACTCTGCCAAGTCACATGGCTAACTTTACTTATATTGGAATCTGCGAGGTGACGTCACTCAACAGAAACACCCACGACCGTGATTGGTCAAGAATGATTTCTGTTACGAGACAGTCTGTCATCTCTACCGCCGAGCGTGAGGCCTCCGTACAACTACAAGGGATGGGCCACACCTCGTACTATTGAGATCTTATTAGATTATGGAGGGGGATCAAGTGGAGGATTGGGAGTGTCTTATCCTTATAATCTTGACGCTGAATAGACCGGGGAATTTCCGATTTACATTAATTGAGAAAGCAGAAATGCAAATAAAATCTGTCTGATCGAAATTCTGATATATTGGATTAGACTCTGCTGTCAAATAGCACGTCTGAAGTAAAATAAAGTGATGTAGTTAAATCATCATTATTATTTTTAACCGAGACGCAAAATGTTCTCTTTTTCCCGTTGGAATTCTAGTAGAATATTTGGCGTGTTATTTAATTTAAGTTTATGCAAATGTCCCCTATACTATTCAGATATGACGAAATACCTTTAATACTTTGATACCTATAAAACAATTAATATGTGACTTCATGGCTGATGCAATTACCTCTCTCTCTCTCTCTCTCTCTCTAAGAGTTTTTCTCTCTTCTATCATTAACGCGCGGGCTTTCTACTAATACTTGATAATATTGAAGCTTTATAGTCAAATCATTCAGTCCATTAGCTAATGACGTGTTTATTAATATGGAATTGCCGCGTTAGACAAGTAACTTAACAAAGCGTCAGAATTACATTGTGATGAGAATTTGTTCCGTAACTATAGATTTACTATGAATAAAACATCATGTAATTAGCCTATTGAGCAAGTCAATATAAGAAACCGATTAAATTATAGTAATTGTCAATAACGGCACAAGGAATGCTCACGCATTATCAGAATGTAAAGTAACATTTTATGAAGAATCAGAAACCAATATTTCCATGAAGATTTGTGTATGAAATTTAGAAAATTACTTCCAAGCAATTCGTAGTTATATTCATGTAGATATATATCTTATTATTTTCTCATATCTGATGTGATTTATCTCTTCAATTTAAAATGGTATAACATACTTTGATGAACGTACGCTGTAAAATTAAAAAAACCCCAGAAGAACCAGCAAACAAACAAAATCAATTAAAAATAAATAAAAAAAAGTAAAAAAAAAAAAAAAAAAAAAAGATAAGTAAATAAATAAAACAAAAAAAAAGAAACCTCCAATGAAATTCAGTGTAAGTCTCCGAGAGGAAAATCACGATTTATTCATTCATAAAACGATAACCTTACGTCAGAAGTGACGTCGCCCGCAACACGTGTTTTTGATAGTATTTCTTACCCTGGGGCAATACGAGAGAACGACATGAATGGGATTTTTACACATTCATACATAGCGGTTAAACTATCTAGGTCAGTGGGACAGATTCAGGTATTTAAAATAAGAGTCCATTGAAAAAAAAATCATTGTCATTGAGGATATTGTATTATTGAAGGTGTCAACTTTTTATTTCACAAAAACTGAAACTTTTAAGACTCTTTCTCATGTTCAGTCTCTTGATCTCACAGAAGCTTGATAACCCTCTCTCTATATGTTCATCCTTTGATTACGAAAGTTCAATATATTGATAAGTGAAAACAGGGGGAGAGGGGAGAGGTCATGAGTCAGGAACACTTTGAACTGCTTCGAAGAAATGTTTCCTAGTTTATCCCTTAATCATAATCACGTAAACGATCGCCTCATTCAATGAAATCCCCAGGAAGATTCTTCCTTTCCTTGACGAAATGCTGGACCCCGCATATTCACGCACAAAATGAACACAAGGAAGGAGTTCCGCGGACACGATATACTTTTACTTCGAAATTCATTCACTTGTGTTTTTATTTCCATCACTTCCTTCTGTACTAATTCTATGAATGACTAACGACATGCACAATGCCAATTATCGCTGCCCAATGACAGAAGCCCTTCTTGACGTCAGTGACATGGCAACCCCATGCCAATCAAATTCATATTACTGTAACCCTAAATATACATTTTGGACATTTTAATTACACATGATGTCCACATGATGTCCTCATGCATGCCACAGTCATATATCTACGTAGTGAATCGGAGGTAGTTAGAGGTTTCCATTAAGTCTGTTCCTCTGTCTGTCCTTCCGTTTGTTCGTTTGTCTGTAAGTCTGTTTTATTTGACGGACGATTTACCACTTTGTAAACAGGAGATACAGACTTTAGAACTTTACTGCTTCAAGATCCATCCCTTTCTTTCTTGTCTTTCATGTTGGGCGCAGCTTAAAAAGGTGCGAGAGAACACTTTCATATTTCACATTTTCACTATTTATTGCAAGACCTATTGAATAATTTTAAGCTTGCGACATAGACCTTGTAATTTGACACTCTGGTAGTTCCTTTGCATGTCTTTTATGTCGCAAAATTGCACCAATGTTTCAAGAACACTGAGTGATTATATGGCCTGCACTCTTGTTGTTTTCTATGATAAAAACCCCAAAACAATCATATCGAGCTCATGAAGTTTTGAAAAGACGCCTCAAATGGCATAGCCGATACCTAGATACTAGCATAATAATTATAGATACAGAGCAAGAGAAAAAAGAAAAGCCTTGGAATGCAAAGCAATTCAGAGCGCCTATTAACGTCAGATTTCCATTTTCACCTATATTTGACTGCTTTTTTTTTTTAGAAAAAATTATAAAAATTTATAAGATAATTTAGAAAAAATATGCAATGTTACAGTTGATGTGATTCTGAAGTAATATGGTAGATTGGACTGAATCAGCAAGAAGACAAGATGAAAAACTTACACTGTCATCTAGGTCTTATTAAAGAAAATGGAAACTATAACCTGCCCTTACTGTAACGAGGGATGGTCGAAATTTTCCGACTGCAAAGCGCGTAATCAATTATATGCAATGGTTCCATCCTTCTTGTTTCGGATGTGTTTTATCTTTTATACTAAAATCTGAATGAGTAACCAATAGTTACAATTCCTCAAATTCGGTAAAACTTCGGTAACACGCCGAGGTGTCGTACAGATCACTCAAGCATGTGTCTGGCAGAATTTCATTTCAAAATTGTTGATGCAACCTACAGGGCGCCGAATGGGACATTTCCTTTTTGTAACCAAAATCAATTTTGTTTGCTCAAAATTAATTTCTGTCACGATAATTTATGCTTAACAATGATATGTGTTGCGTCCATTATTGCTTCTGTTTGTAAAGTACAAAAATGAACTCTGTGATACAAAATTGAATTTAGTGATACAAAATTATCTATTATGTAACGAAAAATCATTTTTTGTCATGACAAAATTTATTTGTGTAGGCAAAAGTAGTTAGTCAAATAATTGAAGGTTCGAAACAGTGAAATCATATGTACATATATATTTTGTTTGTAATTTAGGAATCGCGAAAAATTGTACTCGCGAAAATAAAGACATCATATTTTACCATAAAATCGCGAAATTTTATTCTCGCGAAAAATTCTGGTTAATAATATACGGTATGCAAATGAAAATCTATTTGCATACAAAATTGAGTTTTGTCACATACTTTACAAAGATGGTAACAAAACTCAATTTTGTTGGACAAAATTCAATTTTGTTGGACAAAATTCAATTTTGTCGGACAAAATTCAATTTTGTCGGACAAAACTCAATTTTGTCGGACAAAACTCAATTTTGTTAGACAAAACTCAATTCCGTTATGATAAAACTCAATTTTGTTCAACAAAAATGACAAGTGAATACAGAATTGAAATGCTTCATTTGGTGCCCTGCATTTGCGCCAAATGGGATATTTGTTTTTGTAAAGTCGATTTCTTTTTACACAAAAACTGTATTTTGTCACAACAAAATTATGTATTTATCATTCACAAATGGGACATACATTTTAATTGAAACTATTAGCACAATGACTCGACAGCCGAATTTTGTGAACATAATTGAATGCTGTCGTTACAAAATTGAATTATGTCGTTAAAAAAAGGAATTTGATCTACTGAAAAACGATTTTGGTTTACAAAAATGAAAATCTAAATGTTTATGTAAGACAGTATAGTGACTTTGTTATGTGACGGCTTCAAACAAGTCTATAACAAGTTCAATTTTGTGTCGCAGACAGAACTCTGTAAAATTATTTCTCAATTTTGTTCGCAGGATCCAAGTTTGGAACATCGATTTGCATGCAAAATTGAGTTCTGTCAACTTATTAGAATATCAAGAAACAACATTGAATTTTTTGCTACAAAACTGGATCTGGTGATACAAAACTGAATAACGTTAAACACAATTGAACTTTGTCGTACAGAATTAAATCTTGTCCAACAAAATTTAATTTGTGACGACGAAAGTAAGTTTTGTCTAATAAGAGATCTCTTTATATAAAATAAACTTGTATCTGTGGTATTTCAAAGATTCCATTCATATAGACTCGTTTTTGTTGAACAAAGGTCACTTTTGTCGAAACAAAATTGGATTTTGAGTACATAATCAAAAATGTCGCATTTGGCGCCTCGTATTATTATATAAAGAGCTTTTTTTTTCAATGACGCCCTTTGTGGTTTCACATTGAGTTCATATCTTTGAATGTATATTTTAACGTCAGTTTCCAAGCAAAAACTTCAATATTAATGTTTGAAATACTTGAATTAAGCCCCCTCTATCGTATGTATTCCTTATAAAAATAAGGCTTACTAGAGACATATCGTCAGTTAATATTTGTGGTCTTCTAAAAATTATATTTCTATTTTCATTTTCACTACACTTTGAGATTTTAAAGAACATATGAAATTATTATTTTTGAAAGAAGGGACAGATACAGGATTTTCAGGGGGCGAGTTCATCGACCGAAAGACGAGGGCTCTAGATAGGGGCTGTCCAGGTCCCCAGCTGATCTCGGGCCCGGCCGGGGGCTTTCAGAGAAAACTTGTTAACACTATAGAAACATAAAACATTAACATTATGGAAATGGCTATTTTGTAAATATGGGAATGTAAGACTCTTTCATTGTCTTCTATTCGCAATTATTTCAAAAAGTATGGCATAAGTTAAAAAAATGCGGACACTTTAACAGACAGATAGCCAAACGGAAAGTTAAAAACTTCTTTGTTTGCTCTTCTTAACGTTAATATTGAAATATTTCTAATAGTTTTTTGTGCACCATATGCGCATTTCAACAATTTACGTCTCATCAGTGATGATCTAGGCCGACGAAAAAAGGGAATCCAAATAATGTGAAATAATGAAGAGCAAAAGTCTAAACTTAACCTAAACTTTCTGCCAATGAACCTGATAGGGACAGAGCTATGACATCAGGGAGATACCCCTACGTTTAAAAAGAAAATTTCGTTAATTTTGTGATGGAGATTTTACAAATATATTTCTAGTCTAGTGCCGAAAAACACTGTGAAACTAGTAAAATATTTATTAGAATACAACAGTGAATTATATGGTAGGATGCGACCGATTTTTTCACAAGATCCACTGAGGACATTGACTGAGAATTAAAACACACACAAAATTGTCCTAATGTGTAAATGTAAGTCAATATGACTTTTTTTTTTTTTATTTCTAGGGCTTCTTCTTAAAAATTTGTTATTATAACATCAAATATGAAAAGGTTAAATGATCGCATTATTCATAAATGTAAAACATACAAATAGAGACATTTTTGATATATGACAATTCCTTAGATAAATTCGTAATTGGAAAGACAAAAATGAAAATTCATGGTAATAACATTAAGTCCCATTATTCAACGTTTCAATAAACTACCTAGGTGACTGTCGTATGTTGTTTCGTAAGTTTTACATGACAAGGAGATTATTTACACTGTACTTGATTTTAGCCACATTTGTGCATCCAGTTTATGTCCAACCTATGTAATGGCGTAAAAGAATCATATTTTAATTAACTGAAAATTCAATTTAAATTCTTTTATTGTTCCAAATTGTTGAAGATGTGTGTAAAGATTTTTCTTTTTAAAATTCTTTTCCTCAATGATTTTGAGAATTTGATGAAACTTGTGTGATACTTATAGGTCCCTCTAGTTTGTTGTTTAGTTGGTGTCGGCATCTTACAGTGGGATGACTATTGTACACAGCAACACAATAATTATGTATACTGTCTGGTGCATAATAAATTGGTTTGAAATTTTCTTCAAGAACGTATAGAGTTGGAACCCTTCCATATTATTTGAAGGAGGGTCATGCACACGCAATTTGGATAACTACGCCATATGCCACTGATATTCGCGACAGGTGACAGTCCAAAGTCGGCACCGATTGTCCAAGGTCTTGTTGGTTTGATGCCGTCTTTGACACAAGGGCATTCCATAATGGGATGAAATGATTAAAGATGATGCCTCAAACCATAAAGTTTTAGCTTCAATTAAATCTCTTCGGTAAAGCTGCATGGATACAGAAACTAGCGGAATTCTGTGTGAAACAGAATGCTACAGACTTACTTTGATGCTCTTTGGTATTTTGGTATACCTGTATAACGAATTACATATTTATCATTTTTTTCTTTCTTTCATTGATATTCAATTTAGGTAGATAATTGATTATGTGTAAGAATTTTACTGAAAATTTAGTGTGTGGACATTTCAGCGAATTCTATAAAACTGTAATAACTATTTTTATCGCATGATACACCCGTTATGCGGTTTCATTGTGCGGATTCAATATCAATGATTAAAATTGTTGTTGTTGAATTAATTATTGCATTGAAATATTTTTCTTTTACGCACATATTATCTATACGATGGGGACTACATGTACTTCTCATGGCGTAGAAGACGACTTCGAGGTCACGGCACGTGGTTCGCCTCTAGTTCTCAGAAACTGTTGATTACACGTTAGAAATAAACTTTTTTTTAGATACAAAAATCTCACATGAATTTTCATTACATACGAAGTATTACGAAACTCGTTGTGTGTTTTATATCCCCTTGCCAAGGCTCGGGGATATTAAACACACAACTCGTTTCATAATACATCGTGTGAAATGAAAATTCATTTGAGATCCTATATTTATTTTATGAATTTCTGCAAATCAAAGTACGATGTAATAAGGTAAATTGACTACTTTAAGTACACTAATATCATCAATGCTATATGCTGTACTTTTAATAAAGTACATCTGTAGGTCACTTTCTCACCAAGAAGTTTTTGCAACACTATTTCTGCTAAGTAGAGTCAAGAAATAGGATAACTTGATACTTGTATTATGAAACGTGACATTTCAAGAAATTCGTGCAAACTGATGAAAAATAAATTGTGTTTGAGCATTATGTTATGTTTCTAAAACGACCTCAGTATTGTTTCATGGAAAATAAGAGCTATTACATTTTTTTGTACATATTAATAAATTAAATATTTAAGCATGCAAGAAGCGAAAATTTTGCAGAAAAGGGTAAAGTAACTTGAACATGCTGGTGATGAATGTAAAGTATCGTTCAAATCTATATATAAATGTGGTCATTTACAAATGTGTCGTAAAAATGTCATTGTCGACAAGTAAAGGAAGTCACATACATTAACTATACGGAGTTCGTTTGGGGACATCGCGTCTTTTAATTCTCGCATTGCAAGGTTATCATCAAGAGAGACGCTTTTGAAATTATATTTCATTTAACCAAATAACTTTTGTGTTCCACTCCTTTAAAACTATCTACCTGTTTAAATCAGAAATGGCTTAAGACGCAAGACAAAATAGTATATCTGGCTCAATGCATCGGATTTTATGAGTACATTCTGTGACATGAACTGGTAGCCAACAACATTTTGCTATAAGGATGGTTTCTGTGTGTTGTCCGCAATTCCATAGATTGTAAAATAGAAATCTTCAGAATTTCAAAAATTTTATCTGGCTCGCTTCCGCATGCCAGAATTTTACTTTTCAAATGATGCTGCGCTTTCCGATATACTACCCATATACTAATAAACAGGGGCACTAGGAGTGATGAAACTGAAAAAGACACGAATATAGGATTTTATTCCCATTCTGAAGAAAAAAAATTTGCTAGCTAGCTTTCGCTCGCCATTTGTTGAAGTAACATATTAGAACTGGCAATCATTAATCAAGTACTATGATGTGAAAATTCAAGATTTTAAGGTTTTGAAATTAAATTAAAATCTATTTATAGTTAGAAATATAATTGACAACTTTATCTTTATTTTCTGGTGTGTGCTTTTTTTTGTCTTTTCTTTGCTTTTTTTTTTGCTCTTAGAAAATCGGACTTTTAGACCACCCCTAAAAAAAATCCTGTATCTGCCCAGGATACTAATATCTGCAGTTACCAGAACTGAAAACTCCATGAAATTTGCTATGTGAAGGGGTTCTTAATTTTGTAAAAATTGTTAAATCAAATCCCATCTTTAAAATTGATCTGTATCACAGTATATCTGCACAACCAATGTTATTCCCTGATAATGATAATTATATAACACGTCCAAAATTGGGATTTCGGTAACACGTCATTCAAGGTCACGTCTGAAATCCCAAAAAGTTCTTTAAACTCCAAAACTGTTGACTCCAATCATACTACTACTGTTTACAAATGTTATGCAGGATGATTGCTTTTGAACAAAGGTAGAGTGTATGATTATAAGATCATGCCTGAAATATTCACTTTATTTTTTTGAAAATCAAACTTACAACTATTAAAGTTATGCTAAATTTGGTACAAATAAAAGAGGACCCTAAACGACAATGCTCCCATTTACATTGAGCTTTGCAGTTTCTTGTTTTTGTTTTTGTTGTCTTTTTTTAGCATCTGTAGGATTTACTGATATTCCTGGCTTTTTTCAGTTTGTGTAACTAATGGGGAAAAATCTGACATGGGCATCTCTTTTTTATACATTCACCGGTTTTGGCATTTTGTACACGTCTGACACGAAGAGCGTTGTTAGCAAGCAGACAATACTTACTTTTCCCAGTTGTTTTCTTTAGTTTTGCACTTTTCAGATGTCCAATTACAATTATCATTAAATCGACCAATCAGAATAGAGATTCAAAATGACACCAGTAGTATTTAAGTACTGAAGAAAGAAGTAAACGCAATTTAGAAATGTTAAAACTAAAGAATGTAGAGACAAAGACAAACGATGCGATGCAGTGAATTTCATCTGCGATAATTTTAGAAATCACGGGAAAATTTCCTTGAAATCGTGTCCATATTATGTAATAACTCCAATAAGCAATTACAAACAAAAACATTAATGTTTTCATGAGAAATATTTACAATATTGGCAGGATTCATCTTTGTTTTGGTGCATATCTACTGCGTTTTCTTGTACAAGTCGTGAAAGAACTTTGATAGTTTACACTATCAAAGTTTTCTTGGTCAAAGTCCGTCAAAGAAAACTTGGTCAAAGTTTTCTTGGACAAAGTATCAAAGTTCTTTGACGACTTGTACAAGAACACGCGGTAGATATGCACCAAAACAAAGATGAATCCTGCCAATATTGTAAATATTTCTCATGAAAACATTATAGTTTTTATTTGTAATTGCTTATTCGAGTTATTACAAAGTATAGACACGATTTCAAGGAAATTTTCCCGTGATTTCTAAAATTAACGCAGACGAAATTCACTGCATCGCATCGTTTGTCTTTGTCTCTACATTCTTTAGTTTTAACATTTCTAAATTGCTTTTACTTCTTTCTTCAATACTTAAATACTACTGGTGTCACTTTGAATCTCTATTCTGATAGGTCGATTCCCGTCAAAGTTCGTCCAAGTTTCAAGAAAAATAGGAAAGAGTTCTATTCCGTCAAAGTCCATCCAAGTTCTTTGACGGACTTTGATCAAAGTTTTCTTGGATCGTTTACACTATCAAAGTTTGCGTCAAAAACTTTGACCAATTTTTCTTGTACAAGAAAACTTTGATAGTGTAAACGGGGCTTAAACAGACGACTTTGTCCAAGAAAACTTTGACCAAGTTTTCTTTGACGGACTTTGACCAAGAAAACTTGTAAACGCGGCTTTACTTAAAGCACTGTCCTATGACGTCCACTAAATGGTGTAAATATTCAGACAAAAATACTTGGTTATCCAGTGCTTATAACAATTATCTATTATTGGGAAATTACTGTCTTCAGAATTCTATTGGTATCGTGAATAAAGCGATTGACTTACACATCAGTAGTATTTGTAAAGTACTTTAGGGAGTTTCTGTAAACACATTTTTGGGAGGTACTCA
This sequence comes from Pinctada fucata, assembly GCA_028142955.1. Taxonomy (NCBI): domain Eukaryota; kingdom Metazoa; phylum Mollusca; class Bivalvia; order Pterioida; family Pteriidae; genus Pinctada; species Pinctada fucata. The sequence goes on from AP027105.1 coordinate 56,403,100, forward strand.
TACGAGGGCTGATTGATATGCTGTGAGCCTCGTATCGAAGGATATACGCAGAGATGTTCTTTTTAAGCCCTGCTATTCTCTGACTATACTAGTATATTAAATCGACGATGTAACACTCTATAGTAAACAAGACAAGTTGCTTTTGCAAAATGCCATTCATGATTGTGGCTTCAATCCGCCTCATTCACCTGATCTTGCTGCATCAGACTTTCATCTATTCCCAAAACCGTAAGCAGCTATTTGTGTACACCACTTTCATTCCAATGATGACGTCATACTTGCAGTAGATGACTCTCTGAACAGTCAAGATAAGGAGTTCTTTAAAAGTGATATTGATGCCCTTATACTGTACATGTATATACTGAATGGGATTACGTAGAAAAATAATGTAAAATGTCTGATAAAATCCAAATCCTTCCATACGAGGCTCACGATATATTATATCTACTTGTTTGTTACATAGATATTTGTTTTTGCCATTTTTTTCGTTCGCAAATGTGGGCCCTTTTTACGAGATTCTGGATCCACAAGAATATATGTTCGATGTCATGTTGTTGGACAAAGGGTCGGGATTGTGGTATAAAATAAAAAAAGAAGGAAACAAAAACTTCATGATAAAAATGACGCTATATATGTACTTTATTTCAGAGTTTCTTGAAGAGGGCGCTATTGAAATGATTTTTTGTGGCTCCGTTAGAAGCATCACTGATGAGAATTTAATATTCGAAACACGTGTCTGGTGCATGGAAATTGGTTTGGAATTGTCTTCAAGAAGGTATAGAGTTGGAATCCTTCGACATTATTGATGTCAAACTGTGATACATAATCCAATCTACACATAAGTTTGATACGCTCTAAAATATAATTTCTAAGATGTTAATTGCATTTTCAAAGTGTTATTCTTTTGGAAGACCATGTGCTCAAGACCTAGATGGAATAATGTTTCATGATGAATTCTTTATATAATTATCGAGAAGTCTTTTGTAACCTTGCCCTTTCTCCCCATCCCTGACAAATCGAAATTCTTCTTTCATTCCGTATTAAAGTAAACAAATAACTACCCCATCAATATCCGTGGGATTGCATATGCGAGGTAAGCTTCTATGGAATCACTCCATTATTGCGTAGATAAATGAATTAATCTTAATTAACCGACTATTTATAGTTACTATAAATGGACCTTGGTGATATGGACAATTTGGTACGATAATGTTGACGTAATGTAAATACGAGGAACGGACATCTCAAATGCAAGCGTGATCTATATCAAAACTGACTATAGACTATAAATTACAACATGTATATATACATTTTGTACCAAGACGAATGAACAAGGCACACTGTGCCACTTTGAAACATGGAATATACATTCTCACGGTATATTTTGAGAACACTTAAACAGAAAATTTTGTATCTGTCTGTCCACCATATCATAACATGTGGTGAGCATTGAAAAATGTCTTTTGAAGTGTTCTCTGAATACACGTCTATTCCTGACCAGGATAGATTACCATCATATAATTTATAACAATGACCATATGATAGGCCTAAATTAAATTCATTTAAAGTAGATTTAGGCAGTTTTTACTTGGTTTAATCAAAGGGATTCCCGTGGAACATATCATTTGCGTATCACGTGATATGCTACAGTGATTCTTGCACAAACGAATGTTGTTATCCGGACTGCGTGCTGTTATAGATCCAAGTTACCCACACTCGATCTACACGATTACGCACTTATGGGCTGTCGTGTTTACATAAGAAACTTGCACTGTATATATAGGTAACAATAAAAGAGCCCGAAATCAATAAATGCAATATCTAAACGGATTTAACAGTATTAATATGTAAAGGACAACTTTCCATAATGTAAAGAGTCCGCGACCATCTTTCAGAAAAGACGTATGTGGCCAGGGACCACTTCACGTGCATGCACTCTTCAAATTTGAGTCCAGAAGTTATGGCATTTCAAGGCGCCCACACTCTCAAAGATTCGAAGTTAATGAAATATTTAAAAAAAAAAAACATATCATTATGCAGACATATACAATGTACATTGCAGTTTACATTGTTTGGGGATGGAAGATGTCTTCTTTTTGGTGCAATTTAGCGATGTCTATTAGAATTTTTGATACGGGTCAATATACTCGATATGGGAAATAGTCAATTTTGTCAAAAGGAAAGTTCATACACTTAAGAAAGTCTTATGAATCAAAAGTTATTATGGCTTAAAGTCATAAGGTCGAATTGCACGGCGAAGGATTAAGGTTCGTCACATACATGTACATGTATTCAAACTTTTTGGTGCCAAGAGGAAGGTCTTGTTTACATGGAATGAACTGACAGAGGACTGGTGGACCAAAAACTACTTAGTCCAGGAATTTCGATTCCAGCTGGTGGAACCCTATCTGAATAACCCTATTTACCCTTATAAGAAAAGAAAACCTTTCTAGATACAACGTTTATCTCTGCTGGGAGACGTGAACGCCTGACTTTGACTGTCAATGATCATAAGGTCTCTCTCTGGACCTCTCTCTGTACCAATCCTCCATAAAATGCGTTGTTCTTTCATCAAGACATGTCTTAATCAAATTATCATCTTAATATAGAGGGCAGAGATAAAAATAGTACTATTTCCTAATTTATCACACATCGGTCAAAAATGTCCTATAATTGTAGTCGTATACATAGGTCATTGTTCATTGTAATTCTACTTTTATTATTCACATATCTATATTTATTCAGAACTCGTATATCCTGAATAAATCATGATGAATAATTATCTTTTTCAGATTAATCAAATTAATACATTAAAACGATATTTTGAAAAGCCTGTTGAACTTAATTCATTACATGCTGACATGCTGTTTAAAATGGTTTTAGTTTCGACTATTTACTCTTCTTTACACAGAATCATAGTGAACTTCATTATCGTGTGCATACATGTGTCATATATCTAGTTATTAGGCGAGTTTCGCGTAGCGATCTCGGCTATAGTGATCGCAGGATTTTAACGTCACACCACTTCCGTGACATCCCCACGCCCCAAAATCATGAAAATGTATAAATGAGTGAAGATAAATATATATTCACAGTTTTTCTCAACTCCGATCGTGTGGCCCGATGACCCTGGACCTCATTATTAGGTCTTCCGACTTCCGTCGGAAGACCTATTGTTTTCGTAACCGTGGAAAATTGGATCAGCGATTTCTCAAGAACCCTGTAAGCTAGGACAATGAAAGTTCTCCAACGTTACGTTTGGAGTAAAAGCTAGATTGGTCTTTTTTATTTTTGGTCTCTGTTATTTTTTTTTATCATGTTTTTTAGTAGATTCAAATATTTGACGGGAGCGTCGAATTACTCAAAAGGACCGAAAATTTCATGTTTTGCTATTTGTAAGCTTAAATATCTCGTATTTTGCTATCTACAATTTCCATTCTTTTTGAAAGTCGACAGCCATGCAAGATATGAAATGCTAGATGCACACTGTAACGATTTATTACGATGACGTCCTTCACCGTCCTTCATATTTCCAAATTCAGAAGTTCATAGGAGGAAGACACTTTTTTGCTTATAATAGTAAACAAAAATTAAGCTTATGAAGTTTCCTGAAAATTTCAATATTATTATTTTTTATCCATATATCTGTCTTATTTAGTCTCTCTGATTTTTCCTATCTCTTACTGTTGAAAAGATATGAGCATCGAAATTTTGAGTTGGGTATTTCGATACACCTTCACGCCAACAGATCGGGCGCACACTAAAATTGGTAGTCCGAGTCCGACTCGAGAAAAGCAGTGTTGAGATTTTCAAATTCCGATTTCACGGCAATGATGAATATGCATTTCATAAATACATTTTGATATACACAATTTGATTTTAAAACAGTTGATTAATTTAGAAGAGATCAGCTACAAACCAGAATTTACACACAAAAAGTGGTAGTTTGATTCCGATTTCTAACCTACAAACCTGTTTCTAAACTTCAATAACTATATTTTGAACATCAAGTTTAATTTCTAATTCTAGCAAACGTTCGAACATAATTTTCGGTTGGTTTATTTACAAATTGATGAACAATTTCTCCAACATTCTTCCCTCCCCTCGTTTTTCGAAAACAGTTCTGTTTATATTGAACGATGTCGCCATGATGGAAATTCAAAATAAACTTTGAAAAAAGGGAAGGGGGGGGTCCAAATTTGAACCTGCACAGCGAGAACCTCATGGTATTTATATATATATATATTGAACGTAACTTGTTATTACCATTTCTCTTCTCAAGAAAATTGGTTCTACAGCTACGAGCTCGCCTTTTTTATGGGGGAAGGGGGCAGGAAGAATTTGCAAAAAAAAAATCCCGGCTCTGAAAAATGCTGAAAAAAATATTCCGGCCCAAAGGGCCGGCAATTTTTTTTCCCGGACCATGCAAAAGTAAGGATACATTGCATAATATGGAAATTTTTGCTTGCCCTTTGTGCCAGACAATTTAAAGTCAAAAAATTAATTAATATAAATACAAACTGTTCACATAGCTGTATCTACCAGAGACCTAATACGCATAGGCACAAAAATCTAGAAAAGGTTCTATTTAAACATCATACAATCTGTCTGAAATTCGCTAATTGCAAAGAGACAACTGAAGGAACGGTTATTAACTCATACTCTGTAACAGCGGGGAGTTTAACTAACACAGACATTCACAACATTTGACAATTTGTTTAAATCCGGCCCGACGAACCGGCGAAAATTTTTCTCCGACTCTGGTAATGGCTGAAAAAAATGGCCTGCTCAGAAAATTGCTGAAAAAATTTTACCGGCTGGCAATAGAATTCCTGCTTCCCCCCCCCCCCCCCCCCCCCCCCCCCAAATCAAATGGTTGCTCACCAACAATTATCGGTTTGAAAATTTAATGTTACTGCTATTTGAAAACTTAAATATATAATATAAATACATGTAATGTGACGTCCTTCATATTTCCAAACCAAAAATTGTATAGGAGGAAGACACTCTTGTTGCAACCGCAACAAGAAACCTTTCTAGTTCACCATATTTATTTAAGACAGCGTACATTGCATTCCGCGTTTTAACAGTTGTTTCATAATGTTTAAAAAAAAAGTTAGAGATTATTTTAAAAAGGATACTTAGGATGCAGTAAACATCAACTGTCTCGTGTGCACGTGTGTTGAGATTGCTTATACGTTTATCGGCTATACTGCGGTACTTGGAATTACCGAAAAGAAAGCATTTACCGAAACGACAGTGATTTTTACCGAATAGACGGATGTATTCATTTTTTGTTTTGGTGATACATTTAATTTTATAAACACATTTCCAATCATAAAATGTGTTTAGTTTTGAAATTTAAGTGTCTTTTCTGTACAATTTGGGGTCTTTTCGGTAAATACCACTTTCTTTTCGGTAAATGCTGTCTTTTCGGTAATTCCTACTACCCTCTAGTATACCACGTGACACTATGTAAATAAAATGGAAGGCGCTGATTTTCAAGTCGTAGCAGTTCGAGTGTTTAAGCGATTAACGAGGAGTTATGGTCATACATTACACTTCTAGGTATAGAAATCAATTTAGAATTCACAGAAAATCAAGCGTTCATAGCGCATCGGTCTGTCGCATCTCGCAAATAGAATGCACTGACTCACTGAACACCGAGCCAGGGCTGGAACGAACACGCTGAACAGCTAAATTCGAGTAAACAAAAACTAGGTCATTGAAGAAATGGTACCTACGATATCTCTGGAAGTACGGGGAATTTTTTAATGAAATTTGGTGACATAGTAGATAAAATATATAGGTACAATCGTAGAAAGTATGATCTTATTGGAACCTCTATAGCAAATTTTGCAATGGTTGAAGTTAGAAATTTGACATGACTGCATGTATCTGCGAGATCGTACACATACCAGGCACTTTTACGGCCTGTGGAACAGATATGCAGATCTATACACCACAGGGGTGAGGTATCATCGCTTGGTCACAAACCCTTTCCTCAATACAAACCCTTCTGTCTATATATGATTAAAACTTTTTTAATATAGACATATAGAAGAAAGGGTACGTATAGAGGAAAGGGTTTGTGACCAAGCGATAATTAATACCTCACCCCTGTGCTATACATGAAGAAAAAATAAACGTCTGTACTATCAGTGCGGATCCACCTTATTATTTAGGGGGGACGTAAATAATTGGCAAGGGGTCTGGGGACTTCCTAGATCCCCAGCGGGTCCAGGGCAGAGCCCTGTTAGGGGGGTTGAAGCCTCCTGGAATCTCTTGAATTTCAGCCTTTTTAGGACCATTTTCGTGACTGTAATTAATTAAAGAATGGGATTTGATGCATTTAACAATTATATTTACTTAAAGGTAAGTAATATTCACTAATATTCACTCTTTCTTGAGTTTAAAATGATTGTTTTACCCATGATTGGAAAATTAAAGGGGGCCCTACGCCCCCCTTGAATCTGTCACTGACTAGCAGTCATGCTGACATAGGTTCACAGGGACAAACCTTTATCAAAATATCCTAGGAGCCAACTTGGCCCCTAAACTCTAAAATTTAGGAGCCCAGGCTAAAATTTGGGGGCCTAGAAAAAATACACATCTAATCTTAAACTTGTAAAGAAGATAAGTTCATTTCTTCCAGGTACAGATACTCTTGTACAATGTCGAGTTCTACACGTTTTAATAGTCTCTAATAGAACAATAAAAACCTCTGCTGTAGTTCTTTTGAAATCACTTTCACGATCGTTTTTTTTTTTCTTTCTGCGGGTCGTGACACCCCTTCCAAACGCTTGCCTATTGTTTTTGTTTTATTTTTTTTGGGGGGGGGGGGGGGGTGGTCTTTTTAATCCGATAGGTTTCTACTGAATAAAACGTCACTTTAGTATTTTACAGTCTCACGTTTCACACTTATTGATGTACGTTATCAACGACAAAATGAGAGAGAGAGAGAGAGGGGGGGGGGGGGGCTAGAACAATACACGGTTCTTATAGATATTTTTTAAATGTCAACAGAGAGAGAGATGTAAAAAGTGAGTTTCTGGTCGGCACATTCATTATAATTCGCGCCGTTATACCATCCCCTATGGCATGGATTGAATCAGTTGAAATGAGATTTTGGGCGTAAATTTGGCGAACGACTTTCAAAGATTTTCGATAAATGAATTAAGAAAATTAATTTTGATTTCGGCCGTGCAAAGTACCACTACCTTTCAATGAATCGGTAAACGTGTACACGAATGCTTTCGAAAACATGTACATGCAGTATGGCTGTGTTGTGCGAACAACATGCAGTAATCCAAATTCCAATTATCTTAATAGCAACTTTGAAAGAGGGCTTCGCACAGTGACACGTGAGAAAACGTAAATTTCGCGTATGTAAACAGGTACGTGCATGTATTAATATAAGCCCCTGATTTTAAAAGAGCTTCATTGACGAAGTATGGGGCCTAGCTAACATAGAAGCGAAAGAAATTCCTTTTTATAATTAAATATGGACTATGTATTTTTATTTTCATTCGCCAAATGGGCGAGTAGGACATGATGTTTTGGGGGCCCAGCTAAAAATTTGGTCGCCATGGGCGACTGGGCAACCGCCAATTTCCGTCCCTGACGGTTCATAAATGTTTTATTTCCGAACATTGGAAAATGGATTTGTTCTATCTGCTAATACAATATTTAAAAATCCCATGAAATAGTTTGATATCATTCTAAAATGAATAAACGAAACTCGCCATCAGTTCCTTCAGAGCTTTGATAATGATTACATTTTGTAAAAAATAAACATTCATGAAATTTCAGCTGATTTAAGACACTTCTCAGTAATTATTTTAAGTGAGTATACTCTTACTGTATATACAAAGTTCCGGTCATGCGCGAATCATTTAATATCCATTGATCTTATAAAGAAACGGCGATCCTGACTGGGCGAGAAATTTTGTTGATACCTGTATCAACATAAAACGGGTTTTAGCTCCCCAATTCATGAAAAAAAAAACAAACAAACAAACTTTTGGACTCACCTTTTGATTTTTTTGTGTTTGTTTTTGCTTTTTGTTTTTGTTTCTCTCCGCAGTGTAACGTCATGCGTAACACATTTCTCCAATATTCTTATTCCTGGAAACTTGGATTAGATTTTGTGGCCGGGTGTAAATTTTCGTATCTTTTTTTTTTAATGTTTTAAATTTACAGGGTAATGGAATAAACTACGAGAATTATAGTGCCGTTTGTGCATGGTCTTTTTTATGTTTTTTTTCCATTAACAAAATAAATTTTAGAGACATTCCAAAATATCACGTTTCTTAAATTGGGATGGTTCTTTTCACACTTATTAGTTTGTGTATTGGTAACCTGAGGTCGATATGAGGTTATTGCATCTTTGCTTCCTTGTTTCTTCTCGTGTTCTTTTCAGCTTCTAATGTTCTGCTTGCGTCAAGCCTCTTCGTGTTTTATTTATTGCGGATGTTCGGTGCATGGTAGATTAACATTTATAGCAACAAAATTGGTATAGAACATATATTTCAATATTGACAATTTATAGCAAATCTTTTTTGTTGTAGATTGCTTTCATTATTACAATTACATTTTAGTCAGTATTCATATTTTCAATTATATGCATATATGTTCCTGTTTTGCGCATTTGATTTCCACATATTTGAATGTAATACAGAATCACAATATGTGCATAGTTACGTGTATCTCATAATGGCTTTTTTAAAATTTACAATAAAGCAGTTGCTTTCAAATTCAAGAGTTTGTGCAAGTTAAACACAAATTCCGAAATCAAAATCGAAAACGAAAATAAAATAGCAGACCAAAAAATCAATGGAACAGTCTATAAAGCCCTGGTCACAACCCGCCGTGCGTGCTTTTAAGACTTGCGTGTTTGTGGAGATCACGTGCGCTGCGTTCTTCTGAAGACGCAAGGAAGGAAGTGACAAGAGTACGGAAGGAGTGCGTCAACGCACGTCGCACGCACGGTTATATGGTTGGTTACATGCATCATATGTAGCGCAAAAAAGTAAGTGTGTTGCACGTACTTACGACTTGCGTGCAACTTGCTTACAACGTACTTTCTCCGTACGTCTTCTACGTTACTGTAAGGATGTCGAATTCACACGTACTGCTCCTTTAAAAAACGTGCATGTCGTACTTCTTTTTGAATTCGTAGACAGCACGCAGACAGCACGCAGCGAAAGTTCTGTTTGAACTAGAACTGCTACGCCCTGTCTGCGTGTTCCCAAGGCCGTACGGGACACGTACTGACAATGCACGGACACCTTGCGGATACCCAGGTTTTGCCTACTTTTTGCACACAGACAGCACGTGCGTGCACGTACGGTGGGTTGTGACCACCGCTTAAGCGTCATTGATCACGATTTTGGACTATTCTTGCGGATCTCCTGTATTAGCACTCGTTGAGCTTGACTTTTATAGATATTTCAATTCATAATGGCCAATGTATCATTTCTTACTCCTTTTAAGACTTTAATTCATTAGACACATTAAAGCGGCCAAGTTTGAAAATTTGATCTAAAATGAATGAAGTATGCGTAAGAAAATGCTTCGCTGTGATTTCTGTAAAAATTGACGTGGAGGTACATTTTTTAACTGTTCGGATTTCTTTTACGATAGTAATTACCCATGAATTTTGTTTTACTGATGGAATATTATTGATTTAAGCTTTTTTATGAGGTATGGCTGATTAATACAGAAAATGATAAATTGTTTAAATTCCACCCAAAATAAGGCAAATTTTCAGCTCTGACAATTTTTCAAGAAAACCACAAAATGACACTATTTGTGAGCGTCTTTTCTCTCTCATTTGAACACGGACATATACTTTTTCTTCAATATTTTAAAAAATCTTCCTTAGGAGCACGTATTACTGTGTGATTGGAAAAATCGTTGAAATTCGGTACCTCTGAAATTTTGACCTTAACTTGGATGATTTTCGTTATTTTTGTGTAAAATCTAGAAAATTTTAAATTACCGATGAAGTTGGTACCTAAGGGAGCACTTTATCAAATTCTACTTTTATACAAAGTTTCTAACCTGTTTTATTGTATAATAACAAAGAAAAGTAAAATTAAAATCAAATGAGTGCATTTCAACATTTTTTGTATTTTCTATACAAATGTGCTATTTTTAGCAACAAATTTCCGGAATTTTTTACCCAGTTTTCAAATAAGCATAAATCTTGATTTTCATAACGGACCTATCACTTTTCCTTCATAAAATGATTAAGTGGCATGAATACTATATTTTCATATGGTTATCATAAAATCGTTGAAATTCCTTCATTCAGAAATGACATGCCTTAAGTGAGTAAAAGTGAATTACAAGTGGACATGAGATCATGTGCCCGGGAGGAGTAAATATCTCCTGTATGCTAGAAACATCCGTCACTTAGGCCGTGCAGAAACGTCAAAAACGATATATGTACAAAAAGTACCACATTCAATGTTTTTTTTTTTTGTCCCCTTTTACTTAAACCTCAAATCAATACTATATATATACCAAACATTCGCAATATTACCCCCTCCTTTTTTTCTTGGAGCAATGTTCTAGTGTGCATGATGTCCACGGAATCAGTGACGAATTTTGAAATGTTTGACAAGATCATACCAATATCAGTGACGCTGAACATTACTTTTTATATAGTTAAGTCGGCATCCGTTTGTTTATCTATTCGTCTGTCCGATTCCTAAATTATAACTCATTTGATATCAAGAAAAAAGGAAGAAAGAAGAGCCCGTCTCTGCTGTCAGAATACAGTCTATTTGGACAGATACCTCTTCATGTGGTGCTCCAGATATCCATACTATTTTGAAATTGTATCTTTATCAGTGGCTCCATCGGTCTTGCAGAGTAAACCTGAAATTTTCAAGCATGTCTATAAAGCCAACTTGACAGTAAGTATTTTGAATATTTTCCCTGACATGGTCGCCATACACTTTCTATATATATATAGACATAACCTCAGACAGTGCATGTATTTTAGATATTGTTTTCATTTTCGTGCGTGAACATCGACGGCGGGTGCGGCTAGCCAAACAGGGGATACTTACTCCTCCCGGGCACCTGGTCCCACCTCTAGCTTACTAGGGGTCAGTCGATGCTCAATGTTGTGCTCTATTGTGGGTGCTGTTGAGATTATCGTCAGGATCTCTTTTAACTCATTTGCAATGATTGGCAAGGTCAATGTACCTTCATATCATTGTAATGTCGAAGGGTTCCAACTCTATACCTTCTTGAAGAAAATTCCAAACCAACGTGTTTCGAATATTAAATTTTCATCAGTGGAGCCACCAAAAATAATTTGAGTAGCGCCCTCTTTAATTTGTGAAGTTAGATTTGTACATTTACTAAAATACAGAGAGTGCGCGGCTTCAAATTTCCTGTAGGGTCCGGCGATTCAGTAGCATAGGTCACAAACTAGGACAAGACATGTATGACCTTTTCTAATTTTATGGGCTACAATGTATATTGTCTTCTACGTACTAGATTTACGTCGACTGTGGCATTATTTTATGACAACTTGTCTGCCTTTATTTGAACAGGCCTTTATCTTGTATGACTTCTGATACAGTACACGGAAGTGTATCCATTGTCTCCATAAGGAATTTGTAAGGAATAAGGAAGATGTGTCAATCTGAGTATCAATAACGAGCTGTACATATACAGATTCTTGGATTTTATCATAAAGCTTATGCCTCGGTATGCTCCAGAATCTGCTAATCACGTCTGTACTATCTCCAGAGAGCATGATGTCTATTATCATGCTTAGAGCCGTGGCTAATTTTTTGTAGGATGGACCGATATTTTCCCCGTGGGGCACGGGTCCATTATACTTCATTATGCAAAAACTGAAACTCTGATTACCCATGGGAAGTAAAACAATTACACTAACGTCTTTTCACCATAAGGCAAAGGTTCCCTATAATACATTTCCCGATACATTTAGTATCTGGTCTTTTGCAGCAAGAACAGTGATACGGATATGGCCGCTACTTAAGGCGCTATTGTATGTGCATGTACAAGAAATGATAATTAATTCCAACTCAGCTGACAAGGAGCAGTTTAAATTCCTAATTTGGTCCAAGAGACCAACATGATGAAAAGGTCATAGGCTGCACAGGCTTGTACAATATTACAGAGCAGGTAGATTTCAAAGTGGAGGAAAGCCGGAACCGAAGCCAGACGCATGCGCAGGAGATTGGCATCAGACATGCATGTTTTGGATAATGAATCTTCAATCCAAAAGAGTAGGAATAGTCTCGAGCAACTTCGTAGCGCCACTTAATTGTCTTACTTCAAAATGTAAAAGGACATCGTTGTACGGTTTTATCATTAAAAACATATGTGTACTTAATTTCGTAATCATATGATATGGTAATTCCGTTCGTCATTTGTGTGTTGTTTCATTGTAATATGATGTGGTTTTCATTGTTGTTGTTTAGTTTCCGTTGTTCTGACATCGAACGGATAGTGTACGGTGTAGTGTTATCAATGCTGGTTTGTGACGTTGTTTGGTTATGCCATTGAAATGACAAGTTTTCATTGCTACATCGTATTTGATGTCGTTGTGTTTAGTCTTATCTAATATGTTTTCATGGTTCTTTCACATCAAATTGACATTGCTTGGTTACATAGACAGAATCCAGTATAACGCAACAATTACGGCCTGAATTCGGTCTATTGGTTGTAATTTAGTTGTATTTAGATGTTGTCTCGTTGTTGAATTCGTTGTTCTTCAAGTTAACGTTGTTTGGTTATTATACAATTTAGTTTCGTTATTATTTGATGTGGTTTTGTTGTTCTATAACAATGATAGGTTATTATATGATCAGTTTTGTTATTATTTTGTTCTTTGACGTTGTTTTTGATATATTTAGATGTTGTTTCGTTGTTAATGTTGTTTCATTGGTTAAGTGAAGTTAACTCGATGATATTTCGTTGCTCTATGTCGTTGTTTTAATATTATATACATTTGTATGAAGCCGTGTCTTCGTCATAAGGTGACGTCTCAAACATTTAATTTCCATTGTCATTTACGAGAAAGATTCTGATTGGCTGAGAAATTTTGTTGATACATCGATCAACACAATTTTTCACAAAAGTCTATTTATAGCACTATTTTTAGAACCGGGGGTTCCCTCAAACACGAATGAACTCGTCGCTGAAAATACAATTTGTTGATGTTTGCTTATCAAATCAAGGGTACCATTTCTTTTCTACTTACTCAAAAATTAACAGTGCATGTAGAATTTGCTCAAACTGGTCCTTATTCCAAAGATGTTTGAATCATGGCGGCTGCCATAACTTGTTTTGGCAGACGTATCACTGCGAAACCCCCGACTTACGAAATATAGTGCGGTAATTGATTGTTTTTAGATCCAAGAAACAGTCTGTTCTCCATAAATAGATGGTAATAAAAATGATAAGAAATGAATCTTATATTTTTTCTGTTGATGCAGGTATCACCCGAAAAATTGGACAGAAAACTTTTGCATCAACGCGCTACGCGCATTGATGCAGTTTTCTGTCCAATTTTTCGGGTGATACCTGCATCAACAGAAAAAATATATGGTTCATTCTTAATTCAAAAGGATTATCTGTGTGTTCATCTAATTGTACAGCACGAATGATCTGTCAGCGTCCTTGAAGAAAAATGTTTTGACCTCAGCGGATCACACATAAATTCAACAAGAAAAACCATGAAATAATACAGCCACTTAATCATATTGATGACTGCATAGAGCTGAAATTGAAGACGACCAACTTCTACTTCATCAATGGCAAATGTAGTTGTCCGAATTACAACCTTCTTATTTTTTTAAGAAAGACATAACCTTACACTTGGTGCAGCTATGTTTGTTGATGGTCACCGATTTTTTCTTGAAATTTACCTTTAGATAAAAAAAATTTGCAGGGTAACTGGTTTTTTTTTCTTATTATAAAAAAGAAATTCAGATACTATCTTGAAAATTCAACAAATGACCTTGAAAATTCAAGAAATTTATTTGAATATTCTATCTTGAATTTTTAAGAAAATCTTGAATAATTAACTTATTTTCTTAAAATTTAAGATGTCATCTAATGATTCTTGAAAATGGAATTGAACTTATACTAACTTGAAAATTCCACCTGCTTACTTGAAAATTCAACTTCCTGTCCTGAAATTTCACCTTGCTATCTTTAAAATTAAATTTTAATACTCAAGTTTCTATGATGAAATTCAAATCTATAACATTAATTTTTGTCAACTAATTATCTTTAAATTCAGCATGTTATGTTGAGTATTTAACTTAACTTACATGTGGCCCTCTTGGAAAAACAAGATGCTATATTGTAAATTCACGTAAATATCTTTAACATCCGACTTACTATTTGAAAATTCAAGACACTAGTAATACATGTATTTTGAAAATTCAACTGACTATATTGCAAATTCAACCGACTACCTTTAAAATCAAACTATTACTTTTGCGAACTTTTCGTGAAAATTCAAGATTTAAATTCTTAAAGATTCGGCCTATCTCGAAAATTCTAGTTGCTTTGTTGAAAATTCAACAATAACAAGAAAAGATATAAAATTGAAAATATTCAAAAATCGAATTCACTTATTTTTCGTTCATTTTTTTTTTCATATTTTTATTGTATGTACGAGTGCATTTATTCCTTTTTTTTCCATCTCGTCTTTATGTACAATCCATGATTCACCGATGGTAAGGAAATTTGTTGCCTTTCCGCTGATACTACATGTACTTATATTTTAACATCAGAAAATTAAAGTAAAATTAAATTTTCGAGCATAAATTTCTTTCCAGGGGATATTTCAAAGCAGTTTTTATCTCGATAAAGCATGTAAAATTACGAAGCAAGACGACCTTGGGGTAATACATTGACGTCAGCACTTATTCATTACGTCTCAGCTTCTAAAGAGACTGGGGCGTTAAACAATCATTATAATTCAATGGTACTTCCGTGCCCCATAACAGGGAGTAAAGTACAATAGGTATATAATTCTTTACCTAAATCTGATACATCTGTGGTTAGAGTCACGGAGTACAAGGTGTCTTACACTTCACACCTGGAAACACAATATGACATTTACTGTCCTGTTTGAATACAGGAGTTCCCCACATGTGCTGTGTATTAATTAACATGTATTATATTACATGTATATATTAATGCATTTGAATGGATTATAATTAATCACACGTCTTCAGATATAATCTTTTTTTAACTGTTTAAACAAAACTAACTGCGTAGTATGTATGGATACCATCTCCTCAAACATATGAAAATTGTGAAAATGATTCTTTAGACGCATATATGAGTCAGTGAATAAAATTTAAACACAAAACTCAAAAACAGATTCTACAAATCATAATCAAAAGGCTTACAAATTCTTGAAATAAAACAGAACTTTCTCACGAGAAAAGAAAAATAGGACAAACCGAGAAACACGAAGGACAACTTTCTCTTTACAGATTTCAGTGCAATAATGTCGAAGGGTTCAGTACGGAATGCATTGTAGGTGGCGTTGATAAAAACGCGCCGTGCTAATTTGCAAAAATGCCACATGTTTAATGCAAGTATAGTATCTTAGTAAAAAGGACCACAAAGAAAGTTAAAAGATTGTTCAAATTTCTCTCGCCGTATTATTTTAAAAACAAGGGGGAGAGGGGGGGGGGGGGGGGGGGTTACTCGATCACTCAATGGTCCCGAAGAATTTAGAATAACAAAATTACCAAAATCATTCATTTGAAGTGGCGCAACCATGAATGTAAGTTAAATGAAGAAATGAGATGTACACTTTAATTCAAAAATGCGATTCCATTGATCCCATTTACACTTGTGGAATCTGCTATAACAAAATAGAAACACCGCAAACACTGAAGGCAACCACGCCGACAAAGAGAAACACCGCAAACACTGAAGGCCACCACACCGACAAAGAGAAACACCGCAAACACTGAAGGCCACCACACCGACAAAGGGAAACACCGCAAACACTGAAGGCCACCACACCGACAAAGAGAAACACCGCAAACACTGAAGGCAACCACGCCGACAAAGAGAAACACCGCAAACACTGAAGGCAACCACGCCGACAAAGAGAAACACCGCAAACACTGAAGGCAACCACGCCGACAAAGAGAAACACCGCAAACACTGAAGGCAACCACGCCGACAAAGAGAAATACCGCAAACACTGAAGGCCACCACACCGACAAAGAGAAACACCGCAAACACTGAAGGCCACCACACCGACAAAGAGAAACACCGCAAACACTGAAGGCAACCACGCCGACAAAGAGAAACACCGCAAACACTGAAGGCAACCACGCCGACAAAGAGAAACACCGCAAACACTGAAGGCAACCACGCCGACAAAGAGAAACACCGCAAACACTGAAGGCAACCACACCGACAAAGAGAAACACCGCAAACACAGAAGGCAACCACGCCGACAAAGAGAAACACCGCAAACACTGAAGGCAACCACGCCGACAAAGAGAAACACCGCAAACACTGAAGGCAACCACGCCGACAAAGAGAAACACCGCAAACACTGAAGGCAACCACGCCGACAAAGAGAAACACCGCAAACACTGAAGGCAACCACGCCGACAAAGAGAAACACCGCAAACACTGAAGGCAACCACACCGACAAAGAGAAACACCGCAAACACTGAAGGCAACCACGCCGACAAAGAGAAACACCGCAAACACTGAAGGCAACCACGCCGACAAAGAGAAACACCGCAACACTGAAGGCAACCACGCCGACAAAGAGAAACACCGCAAACACTGAAGGCCACCACACCGACAAAGAGAAACACCGCAAACACTGAAGGCAACCACGCCGACAAAGAGAAACACCGCAAACACTGAAGGCAACCACGCCGACAAAGAGAAACACCGCAAACACTGAAGGCAACCACGCCGACAAAGAGAAACACCGCAAACACTGAAGGCAACCACGCCGGCAAAGAGAAACACCGCAAACACTGAAGGCAACCACGCCGACAAAGAGAAACATCGCAAACACTGAAGGCAACCACGCCGACAAAGAGAAACACCGCAAACACTGAAGGCCACAACACCGACAAAGAGAAACACCGCAAACACTGAAGGCAACCACGCCGACAAAGAGAAACACCGCAAACACTGAAGGCCACCACACCGACAAAGAGAAACACCGCAAACACTGAAGGCAACCACGCCGACAAAGAGAAACACCGCAAACACTGAAGGCAACCACGCCGACAAAGAGAAACACCGCAAACACTGAAGGCAACCACGCCGACAAAGAGAAACACCGCAAACACTGAAGGCCACCACACCGACAAAGAGAAACACCGCAAACACTGAAGGCAACCACGCCGACAAAGAGAAACATCGCAAACACTGAAGGCAACCACGCCGACAAAGAGAAACACCGCAAACACTGAAGGCCACAACACCGACAAAGAGAAACACCGCAAACACTGAAGGCAACCACGCCGACAAAGAGAAATACCGCAAACACTGAAGGCCACCACACCGACAAAGAGAAACACCGCAAACACTGAAGGCAACCACGCCGACAAAGAGAAACACCGCAAACACTGAAGGCAACCACGCCGACAAAGAGAAACACCGCAAACACTGAAGGCAACCACGCCGACAAAGAGAAACACCGCAAACACTGAAGGCCACCACACCGACAAAGAGAAACACCGCAAACACTGAAGGCCACCACACCGACAAAGGGAAACACCGCAAACACTGAAGGCCACCACACCGACAAAGAGAAACACCACAAACACTGAAGGCAACCACGCCGACAAAGAGAAACACCGCAAACACTGAAGGCAACCACGCCGACAAAGAGAAACACCGCAAACACTGAAGGCAACCACGCCGACAAAGAGAAACACCGCAAACACTGAAGGCAACCACGCCGACAAAGAGAAATACCGCAAACACTGAAGGCCACCACACCGACAAGGAGAAACACCGCAAACACTGAAGGCCACCACACCGACAAAGAGAAACACCGCAAACACTGAAGGCAACCACGCCGACAAAGAGAAACACCGCAAACACTGAAGGCAACCACGCCGACAAAGAGAAACACCGCAAACACTGAAGGCAACCACGCCGACAAAGAGAAACACCGCAAACACTGAAGGCAACCACGCCGACAAAGAGAAACACCGCAAACACTGAAGGCAACCACGCCGACAAAGAGAAACACTGCAAACACTGAAGGCAACCACACCGACAAAGAGAAACACCGCAAACACAGAAGGCAACCACGCCGACAAAGAGAAACACCGCAAACACTGAAGGCAACCACGCCGACAAAGAGAAACACCGCAAACACTGAAGGCAACCACGCCGACAAAGAGAAACACCGCAAACACTGAAGGCAACCACGCCGACAAAGAGAAACACCGCAAACACTGAAGGCAACCACGCCGACAAAGAGAAACACCGCAAACACTGAAGGCAACCACACCGACAAAGAGAAACACCGCAAACACTGAAGGCAACCACGCCGACAAAGAGAAACACCGCAAACACTGAAGGCAACCACGCCGACAAAGAGAAACACCGCAACACTGAAGGCAACCACGCCGACAAAGAGAAACACCGCAAACACTGAAGGCCACCACACCGACAAAGAGAAACACCGCAAACACTGAAGGCAACCACGCCGACAAAGAGAAACACCGCAAACACTGAAGGCAACCACGCCGACAAAGAGAAACACCGCAAACACTGAAGGCAACCACGCCGACAAAGAGAAACACCGCAAACACTGAAGGCCACCACACCGACAAAGAGAAACACCGCAAACACTGAAGGCAACCACGCCGACAAAGAGAAACACCGCAAACACTGAAGGCAACCACGCCGACAAAGAGAAACACCGCAAACACTGAAGGCAACCACGCCGACAAAGAGAAACACCGCAAACACTGAAGGCAACCACGCCGGCAAAGAGAAACACCGCAAACACTGAAGGCAACCACGCCGACAAAGAGAAACATCGCAAACACTGAAGGCAACCACGCCGACAAAGAGAAACACCGCAAACACTGAAGGCCACAACACCGACAAAGAGAAACACCGCAAACACTGAAGGCAACCACGCCGACAAAGAGAAACACCGCAAACACTGAAGGCCACCACACCGACAAAGAGAAACACCGCAAACACTGAAGGCAACCACGCCGACAAAGAGAAACACCGCAAACACTGAAGGCTACCACACCGACAAAGAGAAACACCGCAAACACTGAAGGCCACCACACCGACAAAGAGAAACACCGCAAACACTGAAGGCCACCACACCGACAAAGAGAAACACCGCAAACACTGAAGGCCACCACACCGACAAAGAGAAACACCGCAAACACTGAAGGCCACCACACCGACAAAGAGAAACACCGCAAACACTGAAGGCAACCACGCCGACAAAGAGAAACACCGCAAACACTGAAGGCAACCACGCCGACAAAGAGAAACACCGCAAACACTGAAGGCAACCACGCCGACAAAGAGAAACACCGCAAACACTGAAGGCAACCACGCCGACCAAGAGTAAGAAACATAACAAATATTTCCGCAATAATACGATCAAATTAATCGTTATGGAGATTAGATAAGGTGCCCAGGGAGAGTAAGCATCTCCTGTTTGCTGTCAAAATCCATTATTTTGGCCGTATTTTTTTTTTTTTTTTTGTGTGATACATTTTCCTACATATTAAGGACAACAAGACCTTAAATAATCTTCAATATTTTCTTTCCATCGTCTAAAACAAATTTGCAGTAACAAAGTCAGATATACCTTTGGTTTAGTAGTTTTCTGGTTAGTCAATGAAGTCAAATTGCAGTTTGATCTTGCTCTTGAATAGCGTTACAGTACATTTTTGTATCAATTGAGTTATGAATACACCATATATAGACAGGGGACGAAGGAATATTACATGTACTTCTTGGGAAAAGGAACTTTTTGAAGTTGAAGTCGTCACGTTTGTCATTATATTTTAGGTGACCATTTTGTCAAAAGAATACACGAGATCTAAGAATGCTTTCAGTGGTTTCTTTCAACTCTAGTTCACACGGATAGATTTTGCTAAGGTTCAGCAAAGTTTAGATTAATAACTATTAAAGAGTGTGCCATCTATATCTGTATGTAGAATTGAATAGGAGTTCTACAGTGATTTTTATAAAAGCCAGCCTGGGACGTTAACGTGTGTCCTGTAATAAGACCTTTTCATTTGCACCAAAAATATTGATCTTGTGACCTTGCATGACTTTATAGAATTTGACCAAATTTTGAAAAAAAAAAACTTAAACCTTGGTCAATCATGACATAACAATTGAACCGTCATTGATATAGCTTGAATTCATATTTCACACCAATATTTTTTGTGATAACCATTACATTGTAGTACAAAAAAGAAAAATGACTATGACATTGGAGTTTGATATTGTACAGTAAGTGGTGATGAAGCTTAATATTTCACGTGGATTCTTTGTGGGATCTAATGTTCTAATGTAATCTATAACCTCCATGACAAAACCGAGGAGTTTTTTTTTTTTTTTTTTTTTGGCAAACATGCAAAAGCGGGGAACAGAAAGATAGATATTTAAAAAGTCTCACAATTTTATTTCAAACCAAAATGTATTGGCGGAATAATACGAAAATGTACATTGTATAAATGTTTTCCTGATCCACAGCTATCATAAAAAAATCAAATGAGGTAATCATGTTTTAAAAAAGATGTGGGCGGAATAAAATAAATCTAAGACTTAATATTTGAATTTTACAATATCCGCAAAATCTTTTTTTTTTGTCAAGGATAGATGAATAGAAAGTACATTAACCACTCATTTTTCACAGTCGGTGGAATCAAAGGGCAAT
The DNA here is from genome assembly GCA_028142955.1 of Pinctada fucata. Lineage (NCBI taxonomy): Eukaryota > Metazoa > Mollusca > Bivalvia > Pterioida > Pteriidae > Pinctada > Pinctada fucata. The sequence continues at coordinate 56,424,044 of AP027105.1, forward strand.
GAAGTATAAATAGGCATTCCTGTGGTTTGACGATTTTGTTTTGGGTTAACCCATATCAACCAATCCCTAACCTTCGTGACTTCATGATTTACATCAAAGACGAAGGAAAAAAGGGGTTAAACCAAGCGTGTGACCACCGTGTAAAAATAATTAACATATCTTTTACAATTATCTTTGCCTGGGTGGTTTACAAGGGGACAATTAGGTAGCATAGATTACTTAAAAAAGATTATCAACGGATTAGGTTATTATGGTAATCCGTGACATGATTTAGGCTGAAAATAGATACATCTTACATCATATATCGATCTTACTGTCATCTACATTCTACATATTCCAAAAATATACATAGTACTACAATGACTGCAATCTTTTTAATCACATACTTTTGTGTCTCTAAAATTTTTATACATTATTATAATCAGAAAATATATTTACTGATAAATTTATAGTAGATTTAAAATTAGAACATAAAGAGGTTAAACTATAAATCAGTTTATCGTTCGGTTGTACAGGGTGTATTCGTCCGTGTGTGTAATGTGTGTCGGTACATGTACATTCATGTACTACATATGTTACGTCTCGTGCTTTTTTTCATAGATTCGCTTATTTTTTTTTTTTTTTTTTTTTTTAGTTTGATAGTATAGTTTATTAGCAAAAGACCAAAAGGTCTATAAGCATGGAACATACAAGGTACAATTGATATATACATATAGATCTACTGCACAACAACATACAACAAGACAAAGACAACATGCATTCTGAATGTGAGTGGAAATAAACATTGACAAGAGAAAATAAATTGGTAATAAATAAACAAAAGGAGTCTTCTAAAGTACAAGTATATAATGAAAGAAATAAGCAAATATATAAACGATGGTAAAGTGGAGGAAAGACCTCAAAATGTCAAGATACCATGCAGATTGGAATATAATATCCAACATAAATGAAATAAGGTAACACGCATACAATATATGAAGCAAAAATAAGCAGGCGACATTCAAAAGCTGAGTTGGCTATGAGAGTAAAGATGCGCAAAGTACATCTGAGTTGGCGTATATACTATGATAGGAGTAACACGCATACGCAAAGTATACAAATATAAGCGTAAACCAAATGAAATAGGAACAGAAAATAAGCATTTGCAAATAATAAGCAACAATTAAAATGCATTTCTATAATACACATGCTATTGTATAAATAAGCAAACTAAATATAGCCAATAACGATAATGCAAAATAGATTTTTGATGGTGAATTTATGCGAATTAATGACATATATATATATACATGTAGCATAGCATAGATGCACAGGATAAATAGGTTTGATGTACATGTAATGTGATGTTAGTTGGTTAGTTCATCTATGATTAGTAAATAAAACAAACACGTATGAAGCAGTCAATTGGTGTTAGAGTGGAATCAAAAGCAAAATTTTCAACTGTAATTAAACAAACTAGCTGAAAGTGTCTCTAAGATAGGATGCGTTTTTCAAATATCGACCAAGATTACAAAGCTGTTTCCTGTTTTGTATAGAAAGAAGTTGAACTAATTTGAATGCAGATGGTCTTTGCCAATAGTAGCTTTTTATATATAAACGACGAAAGTATGAATATAATGGACAAACAAGAATAAAATGGTACTCGTCCTCGATTTCATTCAGCGAGCACCTTGTGCAAGTTCGTCTACTCCTATCCGTATTATTATATCGACCTTGTTCTATGCATAGTTTATGTGATGATAGTCTATATCTAGTGATAAGGGTTCTTAAATTATCGGGGATGGACTTCTTTAAGTAAAACTGGAGTGAAAATGATTCAGGTAGGTATTTATAGAGTAGACATTTCTGAGATGACTCGAAAAAAGCATTTCTATCTTGAATAAATTGGTCAGTTATTCTTGTTTTGAGTAAATGTAAAAAAGACTTCTCATCGGGAACTGACTGTGCCGACCAAATATCAGAGAAACCAAGAGAACAAAGTAGATCTTTGACCAATAATGACCAGGAATTTGGAAAAAGGTGAATATACATTTCTTCATATACATTTTTAAGGATACAATTGTCTGTCTTTAACAATTTCATCCAAAATTTTATTATGCGTATTTTGCGTATCACAGCCAAAGGTAGACGCCCTAATTCTGAATAGACCATATAACTTGGATTACTTGCTTTAACATTTAATATTCTCTTGCAGAATTTAAGGTGAACTTTTTCTATGTCTTTACCTACATGGAAGCCCCATACCTCGCAGCCATAATTGAGGACACTCGAGACGTATGTATCAAAAACACTTAGTTTTGATTCAATATTGAGCGAATTATCATTACAGATCTTTGTTATACCAAACATACATTTGCTACCTTGTTTAGCTATAATTTTCTGAGTCACATTGAATTTACCATTGTAATGCAAAGTCACACCTAAGTAATTAAAGGAGTTTACTACTTCAATTTCAATATTGTTGTATTGCCACACTTCCCCATTGCTTAATCTATAACCATTACGAAAAACAACGATTTTAGTTTTGTCTACATTAACTTCAAGACTCCATTTTTTACTGTATATTTGTAACTGGTTCAAGATGTTCTGTAAAGCACATTTGGATTCAGCAAATAAGACTGTGTCATCAGCATAATACATAAGAAACATGGATAATTCTCTAAGATTAACAGATTCACAATTATTGTAGATGAGGTCAGATTCAAAGTCATTGACATAGAGAGAGAAGAGCAGAGGAGATAATGCCTCACCTTGCATGAGACCATTAGTGCTAGAAAAGAAATCAGACATTTGTGACCTATATCTTACACATGACTTAACATCTTTGTATAAGCATTTTATGATATTAAGTAATTTGCCAGTGATACCACATCTTGCCAATTTGTAAAATAACTTGTTTCTGTCCACTGAATCAAATGCTTTTCTATAGTCTACAAAACAGCAATAGAGTTTCTTTTTCTTACTTAAGTATAACGATATTAGACTGTGAAGAGCAAAGATTGCATCAGTTGTACAGTACCCTTCCCTAAAGCCAAACTGAGCATCCGAGATAGTACCATTCTCACCTGACCATTTCATTAGCCTATTGTTTAACACAGAAGTGAATATTTTAGAAAGATTACTTACAAGGGTAATACCGCGATAATTATTAGTGTCATTTGTGTTCCCTTTCTTATGTAAAGGCACTATGATTGCAACAGACCAACTTTCTGGGAAACAACCTGATTCAAAAATTTTGTTAAAAAGTTGTACTAGAATTGGCAACAAAATATCCTGAAATTTGAAGAAATATTCGTTTAGCAAATTATCTATTCCTGTTGCTTTACCTGCCTTTAGTTTCTTTAAAACATCTAAGATTTCTTGCTCATCAATTACTTTGTCTAATTCAGAAAACACAGTATGGTCATCAATATCAAAATTTACGTTATTGTTATGAGCGGCTGTATTATTACATACTTCTTTAAAATGTTCGTAAAACTGGTCACAGGATAGTGTACTATTGATTTTCTTACTCTTTTTAAAGATTCGATGAAATTGTTTAGGATTATATTTTCTAAGATAGCTAAGTTTATTACCTTCATGTCTTAAGTAAAATTTCTTACACTTATTCACATGCTTTTTGTACATCCGTTTTGCGCAAACCAAATTATGACGATTAAAATCCGTTCTATTCCTATTAAAAATATTCAATGCAGACTTGTACTCTGAAAATAAAAACTTGCATCTATTATCAAACCATGGTTTATCATCTGTTTCCTTATGAGTCAACGAAATGCGTTGTGGTTTTACAGTTTTTCGGCAAAAAGGTTCAAAAATCTCGTTTAAAGTATCCGTGAACTTCTGAACACCTTGATCAATACCTAGTGATGAACCAATCATATCAGTGATCGTGCTCAGATCGCCCGCTCTGTGCTCAATGCACCCTTTCATTTCATTAATAAAATCATCATTCCATTTATATGAAGTGATATATTCATTTCTATCTGCGTCAGTGACCATCCCCCCTCTACAGAGATTAGACAGTGTTGTGCATTTTAGTGTTAGCTCAACAGGTGCGTGGTCTGACCATTGATTGAAGTCACATACCTGAATACTTTCAATTATATTCATGTTACTTTTATCAATTAGAACATAATCAATCACACTTGATCCTAAATGATTGTAAAACGTGTATCTACCCATCTTGTCACCCTCTAATGTACCATTGCAGACTCTCAGACCTGTTGCAATACATAAATCTAATAATTTACGCCCGAATGAATTAACATGCTTGTCCTCTGACTTCCTGACCCCTAGATCATTGTCACATGAGTATGTAACAAAATTAGAAACATTTCTTAAAAGGTTTTGTGGTAAGTTATCCAATTCAATGAAATCTTTTGCTTCCCCTACGCGACTATTTAGGTCACCTGAAACCAAAACAGCGCCGAGATCTGAGAATTCTGCAATATCAATCAGCAGTGAGTCAAACAAATCAATATCATAGTGATTGTAGAAGACATTATTATCGTGAGGAATGTAACAAAAACAAATATATGTATCTTTTGCAAGAAGATTTTCTATTTTCACCCATATGATACTGTCACCAACAACTTTACATAGCTTAATATTATTAGCTAAATTGCTTCTATATAGTAAAACAAGTCCACCGCCCTTACATTTGGTACGAGGAAAAGTAAGGAATGAAAACTCGTCAGAAAGCAATGAAAAATCAGGGTCATTTTCGTTGGATAACCAACACTCTGACAGAAAAATTATATCGTAATCAGCTAAAATTTAATCTTATAAATATTGATTTCAAAAGAACATCTAAATACATTTCTTCCCCCTTTTATTTACTATTTTATTTCGTCTTTGAAGTCCATACAGCAATATAAAATTTTTGTTATACATTAATATGAAGGTTTTAAAATTATGTTTCATCAGTGACAATTATTGATACTAATACACGAAGAAGGGACAACCCGGAGATCATCAAACAAATACGGTGCTAGGGTCTAGTGAAAATGTCAAAGTTCAGTTCTGAACCAAAGTACAAAAATGTTTTTGTTAGTATAGTAAAAAGTTACGCGGCAATCAAAACGAGGAAAGAAAACACACAAGTAGTAAACCCATTACTGTCTACTTCCGCTCAAAATTACGCTTTTTTACCAATGTCAATGATATCTGCTGGTATTCTTCGATGTGCCGATAAACTCAGCTGCAAAATACAAATGGTTTATTCCAACATGGTTTTTTTATTTGCACTTCAAAGGCAGGACATTTGATGCCAACACGACTACAATACTCTAATGCTTAGAAATATATTCGCAAACAATATATTATTTTTTTTTTGGGGGGGGGGGATAATCAAATTTCTTTTTGCTAATAACTTTTTTTGTTTCAAGTGCGATTTTATTGAAATAAATTTCAATGATGTTCGTCTCGGAAAGACCTTTTCAAAAATATACTATAGTATACATCAATGAGGTTTTCTCGAAAAAATAAGATAAAATTTCGATGCCACCTCTTTGGGAATCCCCTCTTCAACTTCTCTAAATATTTAGCAAATTGTAATATGATGGAAAAGGTTGCGCACTATCCATTCTTTAGTACCTTTTAAAGAAAAAAGATTCACACGCGTAGCTAGAAAGATTCGCTAACATGAGGAGAGAATAGCATTTTTGACCAAATTTAATTGTGATTAATTTATTTCTTACATTGTTGAAAAGTTTGATATATGTTGCAGGCCAAATCGCTTCAGATTATTGATTCTCATGAAGTTTTCATTGGAGTACAAATTTATAATTCATTATCATATATTTGGGGGTGTAGTTCGATTATAGTCTTCAATTTCTCTTTAATTATCTATTTTTCATGTTAAAAACGTTTTGAATACTCAAGAGAACATAATTACAATATCTACATAAAATATAATGATATGCTGACTCAGTGTAATGCAATCGGTGTCTCTTGAACTGCCTGTGAACTTCTGATAAATAAAAAATGCAAATTAAAACCACACAGTGCATCTTTTTGTGCGTGCAACGAGCGTTTGGGTGAACTGGCGGTCAGCAGACATACATACAAATACTATAGGTATATTATCAGACCAGACATCTCTGAAATAAGACACAAATTATTATATGTCACAGTGTCATACATAGTAAAAGTACATGCTAGTGTGATCATTATAAAGAAAGAAGAACATAAGGTCACATACAAAAAAAAAAAAAACTACTTTAGGCCATAGTATTCAAATATTTTGTTTTACATCCGCGGGCATGTTAGGAAAATCTTACGAAAAAAAAAACCCCAAACACAAACATGTATTTTCCCCTTTAAAAACACACAAACATTAATTGCAAATCAAACTACAACTCAGTAAATGATCTTTTATGTTATAAAATGTCTTTTACAACATCAGTACCAGGAGATAATAGTCTCAAAATTATCCGACTCACTTGAGGAATATTTTTCCTGTTTTGTTTTCAATCTTCCTTTTCACGTTCAGTCATATCAATCATGTGTTTGTGTGTTTTCATGCCTGGCGAGAGGGTACCTTTCAGAAAAAGTTCCGGACGTAAAACAGAATATTAAATTACTATGGCCTTATTATGTAGATTGTTTGTACTTATATCTATAAAACAGAATTCTTCATTATTCTGACTTTTAAAAACATGTAAAATATGTCCAACTTTATCAATTTAAAAAAAAAATTCTTCAAATCTTAAGAAATTGTCTATGAAATTAATACAGCTAAACTTACAATTGTTTATTCATTCAACATGTTTGTATTTCTTCCCGGATGAAAATTATCGTTTCACCAAAAAATGCATTCTATAATTTTACCTTAATGCATGTATATCATTAAATTGTCCCTATACTTTGTGATATAGGAAGTCTTCCACGGAAGACATCTCGTTAGCCTTTTAAAGCTATTATGTACAACGGAAACCGTCCTATAAATGGATCAATACACCATTTTGTATTGGTGACCCACTGACCTAGTGTAATGAGGCCGAATCACAAAGTGTATATAAGGCGATACGAGTTTCTTCCCTTGAGACCAATTAGCGTGCGCTTATCAATATTTTTTAACACATGCGCACACCAATGTTAGAGGGAGGCTTTGTCCAAAATACTTATTTTTTGATATTTACATATCTTATACATCTCTAGGCTTGGCCTTGAGCAGTTAAAAAATTATGCCTTTAATTGGCCTCTCGATGGAAGGTCTGCAAATCCAAAAACTATTCAACTAGGGAAGGTTATTATGGTGTTCTGCAGATTATCTATAAAAGGGGAAACATGAATTTTACATACTACAGTCTGCTTACCCCTAGACTAGTGACCTTGAGACGTACGACAAATCTTTGAAGTGTACAGATTTGTCAGCGACTATTCTTTTGACAAATGATACATCATGTCTATACATTTCAATTCGCAAAACCAACTAAGTGATCGAGCAACTTGAATTATTTTTTTTCTTATTTGTTATGTCCTTTGCACCCTATTCCTCTAGAGAAACATTGATCAGTGCATGTCTTGTACGCCGAATTAGATTTTTTATATTCAGAGGACAGCAGCCTTTTTTACAAAAATACTTATGAAAATTTTTTGAACTTCCAGAGAGTTCCATCGTCAAAATTTAAGGAATTTTCGTAACTTTTCAGGACTTCTTGTAAATTAAAAATCGCAATGTTTTGTTTCTGATTTTATATTTAGTACGTATATAAAAATGGTATTAAAAAGAACAATATGTAATCTAAATTGAAAATCATTTGAACCTTTTATTTAATGATAGTTACGAAAATTTCTGAAATTTTTCGTAAGAATTTATGTGAATCCGTGCACTTTTCTATGGCAGCAGAGTCAGATCTCGTATACATTTAGACATAGGCGGAAAGGTGGATTCGTACGCGCTACTAAGAAATAGAGGCCAGGCGATCTTTCGGCATGTTCGGCCTGTGGATCTAGATACAATGTACACTCTCGCAAACTCCTCCTAATTTTTTTCGGTAACCGATCGCTGGTATATATTCTCGGATCTAGATAGCATTGTTTAGATAATTCTTTAAAACCATGTTTATCAATGAAATGACAAACCGGTTACTCTAGGCAATAAATTGATGTCGTACAGAACTTGTGTACTTTGATACAGGTATACATGTACGAGGTCAAATACTAGAACAACTTCAAGTTAGAGGTGAAATTCAGGGACAACCTTCATACAAGAGGAAAGTAAGTCTTTTGTAAACTCTACCAAGTGCTATTTAGACTATCGTTTTTATCTATCTTAAGCCGTTTATCATATATCATCATTTAATAAATTAATTATCAAGCTACGACAAAAAGGCCAACACAAATAGATAAAATAGTATTTCACTTCAGTCAACAAGTAATTTGAAGTACATGTTTAATTTTAATCACTATTTGCTGCCATGTCATTTTCTTCAAATCTCAAAAAGATAACATTACAAAGATAACTTTGACTTTTTATTTCTAAATATAGAAATTTCTGTCTGATTCTGTCTTGTCATTTATATCGAATTCAATGACAAGTTAATTACCAGAAAAGGTTTCTTTTGTGATATAAATCTCGCAATAAATCATTATGTACAATAAATTTCCTATGGAGCCCATTTTGAAATGAAACTTTCCTTTAATGGTGGTTATAGCCGCAGAAACGGCCAACGACACTTGGATATTTGGTTACCAACCAAATATCCAAGTGTTGTTGGCCGTTTCTGCGGCTATGAGGGGTATAGACTTCCAAATTAAAATCCACTGTATAGTTTCAAAAATCTATACGCAGAAAAGGAACACAGTTCTCGTAAAAGTGCAGTTATCCGGATTATATTCGCAGTTTTTTTCCGCTGCTGTTGCACAAAACTTGAAGATGAATGGGCCAATAATAATATATTTTGAGTCCTCTGTGCGGTCATTTTTTGCGGCCATTTGTTAACGGATTTGGAAAAAAAAAAACCCCACAAAATTGGGTCCCCCTACTAGAAAACCTGGATATTTTACATCCAGTCTGCTGAGTGAGGTTTCTCGGGGGGGAAAATTGAAAGGATATTTTATTATTTTCTTAATAAAAGTTTGCGAGTCAACACTTTAAGATGCACATCCACACACTTGTTGATTTAAACATTAAGAACATTGCAATGATTGGAACTGACATGTTACACGGATAGACTCTTGCGATTGGCCAACGGAATTGTAGATTTCCTGCATTTATCACTAAATAGGAACAACCTGAAATGCTCCGAGTTTATTTCCTTTATTTTTGTACATATTTTACTGCATCACAAGTAAACATTTTCTTTTGTAGTAGACAATGACATCATTAAAACTGTACTGTGCTTGGTTTTGTCCTTTTGCCCAAAGAGCCTGGGTCGCCTTACTAGAGAAGAATGTTCCTTTCCAATACATAGAACACAATCCATACAAGAAAAAGACGGCAGAGTTCCTGGCCCTGAATCCAAGGGGGCTCGTTCCTGTCATAGTGGACAATGGTCAATCAATATACGAATCACATATCTGCATCGAGTACGTTGATGAAGTAGGAAGCCCGAATGTACGGCTTCTGCCCGCAGACCCGATGAAGCGCGCGAAAGTAAAGCTCATGTGCGAGTACATATCACGTGAAATCATTCCACTATGGTACGGGATGCTGTTGAAACAAGGTAAAGATGTCCAGGAGGGAATAAAAGCAATGCTTCTGGAAAACCTCAAAACTTTAATGACCATGAAAATTACAGACGGTCCATATCTGATGGGACAGGAGTTCGGAATGGCGGACATAATGTTAGTGCCTTTTACGGTACGATTTCCTGTTCTAGAATTCTACAGAGGATTCAAGATTCCATCAGAGGAGGAATTTTCTGTTTTGAGAGAATGGATAAAAGCTTCACATGATCGAAAGCACGTCAAAGACACAGCCCCCGACAAAAGGAGAATCATAGAAGTGTACAAGTCGTATGCCGATGGCACGGCTAATGTTAGAAGTAAATTCTGAGTTACACGAGAATGGTCTGCTGAGATCCTTTGTTCCCTTTATGGTTCATGTCAGAAACAAATTTTGTACTTTATAATAATGTACTCATGTGCCATAGTAAGCATCAATCATTACCAATGACCAAAGTACCAATGACTCTAGTAAGAAACTACCGTAACGTCAGAACTTCAAAGTAGGCATGTGATTTTATTCCAGTGACTGTCAGTTCTTTCATATGTCCATCGAACTATGTATATTAGTAAATATATATACCATTTGATTGGACTTGACAGATTAAAAAAAAACACAAATATTTTTGTTGACAATTTCCATGTTGTTTTTTTAGCTCACCTGAGCTAAGCTCAAGTGAGCTATTGTCATAGCGCGCCGTCCGTCGTCCGTCCGTCCGTCCGTCCGTCCGTGGTAAACTTTTTAACATTTTCGACATCTCCTCTGTAACCGCTGCACGGAATTTCACGAAACCTTACAGGAAGCAAGAACTCAAGGTCCTCTACAAAGTTTGTGTTTTTCGTACCGATCGTTTAACAAACCTCTTGTTTAAGGTATCCGATGTACAATAGGGCATTTTTCCATGCCTGGTAAGGTACTATAAAATTTATATTTTCTGAAAGATTATAATGCCCGCTGCTCAGAAATAATAATTTTGGGGCCAGGAAAACAAAGGGGAATAACTGATGAAGGATTTAAATTATCTATTTTCTCTATATAACATATGCAAAAAAAAGGTTGTACAAGAGTTTTTCCCCTTTGATTTTTAAGACCTTGGAGTCTTATATCTGAACTCAGGGCATCATTACCTTTCAGGTAATACATAGTTTATAGTACCTTACCAGGCATAAAATTTACCATACTTTACAATGGAGATGATTAAAACGCTATGTAAAATTACTCCTTTGTACAACGGATACCTTAATAAATTCTTATTCAATATAGATAGAAGAATTTGGTGTGTATATATTTCTTTCATTTATTAACATTTTGTAACATGTACTTTTGTTTCGTGTTTTGATATGTGAATCAGGTCAATGAGGTGCTACGCTTTAAATCACTACAACACGGAAAACAAACTGGCAAATGACAATCAAATTAAAAACTTCAAAGCGCCGAAAGCTGAAAAAAAATAAGACTAAATTCGTTTAAATTCTTCTGTAAATCTGACTTTTCTGATGTTAAATACGTGATTTCTAAATGCTTTCCTGGTGCTGAGAGTATATGTAATATATAATTTCTCTAAGCATTTAAAATATTCAAAAACCCATGTCATTCAATAAGCTATTCAAACATATTTTTGAATAATTGATCATATTAAAGAATAACATTCTTAAAAAACATATACATATTTTGTAGTCCTTATTTTATTCAGAAAGCTTTCTTTTTTAGGAGTCTGAACAAGTAAACCGTGCAAATACAAAGAAATGTGACATCTCTTTAATCATTGAACAATCCCGTTTCTATTGAACTTTTTTTTTTAAATTGACTGATAGATGCGCAATGTAACAGTAGATAGTCATATCAATTTTCGCCAACGAAACACGGAGGCTCTGTGGGAAAAATGTGTTTTGGGGGCGTTAAAAAAACCATGAAAAACATCCAAAAAGTAATTTGTTCATTTGTTCGTGATGAAGATAAAGAAAGTCAAACTCCTCTGGAACATGTCAAAACCTCACGAATCTCTTGGAATCATTTCGTATCCCTGCATGCTTCTACAGTAACTAAATAAATATACTGGTAAAGCTATATATAATAGCTGGAAGAAGGACTGCTTTTCACGTTTTAAAACCATGTAACTTACTACGACTCTTCATACCCAAATGAAAGTGAAACCTTAAATAAAAATAGCAACGCTAACGCCGCAAGATCATACGCCCGTCGGGGAATTAATTTCACATTAATATTTTGTGAATGCAATTACAATGTATATCAGTTTTAGTCCCAAAATGACTTGAACTGTACACATAATTTCTTAATTATGCGAACCCCCCCCCCCCCAAAAAAAAAAATATCAGAAATAGTAGTTGAATGAATTGTCAAAATAAAATTTTTGGGAGAAAAAAACTGGTATTTTTTGCCACAAAATGGCATTGACCGTTGACCCCTAACATTAAAAAAAAATTAGGTTCTTTGACTTGCTAAGTCAACCCACGTGGTAAATTTGAATATCCTAGGGCTGAGAGTCATTCTAAGTTCAAGGTCTCTCTATGTCTTCCGAAATGGAAGTAACCGGATGTAACAGTTCTACCGAATTGAAGCGACGGATGTTGCATGCAAGCAGGAGATGCTTACTCTTCCTGGGCACCTGGTCTCACACCCATATTGGAAGTTCGCTTCTTTTAATATGATGGAGGTTTTTGTTTGTTTGATTTGAATCCTGTTTTATCCTGATTTTGTATGCCTTCGGTTTCTGATTTTCTGAATTATCGATTTTGTGCTGTATACAGGGATATGGTCATTATCCATATTTGTCATCCATAACTCTGCAAAAAAAAAAAAAAAAAAGAAAGCAAGCCAATTGACCAAAACTGGATCTGTATCTAATTATAATGAGGGTGCATACCACGTTTCATTTGAATATCTGCAAAGTATGGGACCAAAAAAAAAAGTCCAGAAAACTGTAAAATTGTTAAAATTCTAAGTTCAAGGGCCATAACTCTGCTAAAATAGGTCAACTGTTCAGAAACTTGAATAAGACCAGTTCCGAATCTCGAACTGGATCTTGCGCCACTTGATATCAAGTAATATGCCAAGTTTCAATCTTTTATCTTGTAGGCTTGAGAAAAAAGTCCGGAAAACATACCTCGGACGGATGGACGGACGCACGGACAGCGCCATAACATAATAGGTCTTAAGTCGGGTGTTTAAAAATCGCACACAAAATAGAAATATTTTGATTGAAAAAAAAAATAGAAAAAAAAATGAATAAATAAAAATTCGACACCACCAAGATACGAATCCACTAGTACTGCCTGTGATGTTGCGAGGCGAGCACCATAACCATAGCGCAACAATTAACGCTCTTATACAAAGGCGCCATTATAGACAACCTGTTAAGGCACATAAGAATGTTACGTAACTGCTGAAAATAGTTCAATACAGTAAGATAATAGCATGGACGAATAGCCAGTAAGAACAGTTCACAATGAAGGTAAAAACAAGAGGCCAAAGGGGGCCAAATCGCTCACCTGAGTTGCAGACAAAGGGTTAAAAGTCACAAAAATACTTCTACAGATCAAAGCCCTTGACAGCAATATTTGTTGACCGATCGACAAGAAAAACACAAACTTGGCAGAGGACCTTGAGTACTTGCTTGCTGCAAGGTTTCGTGAAATTCTGTGCAATGGTTGCAGAGGAGATTTCGAAAATGTGTCAGCCAATCAGAGTCCTCGGCGGCCATATTTGTTGACCGATCAGCACAAAATACACAATCTTGGTAGAGGACCTTGAGTACTTTCTTCCTGTAAAGTTTCATGAAATTCTGTGCAGTGGGTTTTTCGCAGAGAAGATGTTGAAAATGAATCAGCCAATCAGAGCCCTCGGCGGCCATATTTGTTGACCGATCGGCACAATAAACACAAACTTGTTGGAGGACCTTGAATACTTCCTTCCTGTAAAGTTTCATGAAATTCTGTGCAGCAGTTGCAGAGGAGATGTCGGAAATGTGTCAGCCAATCAGAGCCCTCGGCGGCCATATTTGTAGAATGATCAGCACGAAAATCACAAACTTGGTAGAGGACCTTGAGTACCTCCTTCCTGTAAAGTTTCATGAAATTCTGTTCAGTGGTTGCAGAGGAGATGTCGAAAATGTGTCAGCCAATCAGAGCCCTTGGCGGCCATATTTGTTGAACGATCGGCAGGAAAAACACAAACTTGGTAGAGAGCCTTGAGTACTTCCTTCCTGTAAAGTTTCATGCAATTCTGTGTAGCGGTTGCAGAGGAGATGTCGAAAATGTATCAGCCAATCAGAGCCCTCGGCAGCCATATTTGTTGACCGATTAGCTTAACAAGAGGCCCAAGGGGCCCCATCGCTCACCTGAGGTGCAGACAAAGGGTTAAAAGTCACAAAAATACTTCTACGGGTCAAAGCCCTTGACAGCCATATTTGTTGACCTATCGACAAGAAAAACACAAACTTGGCAGTGGACCTTGAGTACTTGCTTGCTGCAAGGTTTCGTGAAATTCTGTACAATGGTTGCAGAGGAGATTTCAAAAATGTATCAGCCAATTAGAGTCCTCGGCAGCTATATTTGTTGACCGATCAGCACAAAATACACAATCTTGGTAGAGGACCTTGAGTACTTTCTTCCTGTTAAGTTTCATGAAATTCTGTGCAGCGATTGCAGAGGAGATGTCGAAAATGTGTCAGCCAATCAGAGCCCTCGGCAGCCATATTTATCGAACAATCGGCACGAAAAACACAAACTTGGTAGAGGATCTTGAGTACTTCCTTCTTGCAAAGTTTCATGAAATTCTGTGCAGTGGTTGCAGAGGAGATGTCGAAAATGTGTCGGCGAATCAGAGCCCTCGGCGGCCATATTTGTTGAATGATCGGCACGAAAAACACGAACTTGGTAGAAACCTTGTGTACTTCCTTCCTATAAAGTTTCATGAAATTCTGTGCAGCGGTTGCAGAGGAGATGTCGAAAATGTGTCAGCCAATCAGAGCCCTCGGCGGCCATATTTGTTGACCGATTGGCACGAAAAACACAAAATCGGTAGAGGATCTTGAGTACTTCCTTCCTGTAAAGTTTCATGAAATTCTGTGCAGCGGTTGCAGAGGAGATGTTGAAAATGTGTCAGCCAATCAGAGCCCTCGGCGGCCATATTTGTTGACCGGTCGGCACGAAAAACACAAACTTGGTAGAGGACCTTGAGTACTTCCTTCCTGTAAAGTTTCATGAATTCTGTGCAGCGGTTGAAGAGGAGATGTCGAAAATGTGTCAGCCAATCAGAGCCCTCGGCGGCCATATTTGTTGACCGATCGGCACGAAAAACACAAACTTGGTCGAGGACCTTGAGTACTTCCTTCCTGTAAAGTTTCATGAAATTCTGTGCAGCGGTTGCAGAGGAGATGTCGAAAATGTGTCAGGCAATCAAAGCCTTCAGCGGCCATATTTGTTGACTGATCGGCACAAAAAACACAAACTTGGTAGAGAACCTTGAGTACTTCCTTTCTGTAAAGTTTCATGAAATTCTGTGCAGCGGTTGCAGAGGAGATGTCGAAAATGTGTCAGTCAATCAGAGCCCTCGGCGGCCATATTTGTTGACCGATCGGCACAAAAAACACAAACTTGATAGAGGACCTTGAGTACTTCCTTCCTGTAAAGTCTCATGAAATTCTGTGCAGCGGTTGCAGATGAGATGTCGAAAATATTAAAAGTTTACGCCGAACGGACGACGACGACGCCGGACGGACGACGGACGGCGCGCTATGACAATAGCTCACTTGAGCTTCGCTCAGGTGAGCTAAAAAACCACAACTTGGTAGAGGACCATGAGTACTTCCTTCCTGTAATGTTTCATGAAATTCTGTGCAGCGGTTGCAGAGGAGATGTCGAAAATGTGTCAGCCAATCAGAGCCCTCGGCGGCCATATTTGTTGACCGATCGGCACGAAAAACACAAACTTGGTAGAGGACCTTGAGTACTTCCTTCCTGTAAAGTTTCATGAATTCTGTGCAGCGGTTGAAGAGGAGATGTCGAAAATGTGTCAGCCAATCAGAGCCCTCGGCGGCCATATTTGTTGACCGATCGGCACGAAAAACACAAACTTGGTAGAGGACCTTGAGTACTTCCTTCCTGTAAAGTTTCATGAATTCTGTGCAGCGGTTGAAGAGGAGATGTCGAAAATGTGTCAGCCAATCAGAGCCCTCGGCGGCCATATTTGTTGACCGATCGGCACGAAAAACACAAACTTGGTAGAGGACCTTGAGTACTTCCTTCCTGTAAAGTTTCATGAAATTCTGTGCAGCGGTTGCAGAGGAGATGTCGAAAATGTGTCAGGCAATCAAAGCCTTCAGCGGCCATATTTGTTGACTGATCGGCACAAAAAACACAAACTTGGTAGAGAACCTTGAGTACTTCCTTTCTGTAAAGTTTCATGAAATTCTGTGCAGCGGTTGCAGAGGAGATGTCGAAAATGTGTCAGTCAATCAGAGCCCTCGGCGGCCATATTTGTTGACCGATCGGCACAAAAAACACAAACTTGATAGAGGACCTTGAGTACTTCCTTCCTGTAAAGTCTCATGAAATTCTGTGCAGAGGTTGCAGATGAGATGTCGAAAATATTAAAAGTTTACGCCGAACGGACGACGACGACGCCGGACGGACGACGGACGGCGCGCTATGACAATAGCTCACTTGAGCTTCGCTCAGGTGAGCTAAAAAACCACAACTTGGTAGAGGACCATGAGTACTTCCTTCCTGTAATGTTTCATGAAATTCTGTGCAGCGGTTGCAGAGGAGATGTCGAAAATGTGTCAGCCAATCAGAGCCCTCGGCGGCCATATTTGTTGACCGATCGGCACGAAAAACACAAACTTGGTAGAGGACCTTGAGTACTTCCTTCCTGTAAAGTTTCATGAATTCTGTGCAGCGGTTGAAGAGGAGATGTCGAAAATGTGTCAGCCAATCAGAGCCCTCGGCAGCCATATTTGTTGACCGATCGGCACGAAAAACACAAACTTGGTCGAGGACCTTGAGTACTTCCTTCCTGTAAAGTTTCATGAAATTCTGTGCAGCGGTTGCAGAGGAGATGTCGAAAATGTGTCAGGCAATCAGAGCCTTCAGCGGCCATATTTGTTGACTGATCGGCACAAAAAACACAAACTTGGTAGAGAACCTTGAGTACTTCCTTTCTGTAAAGTTTCATGAAATTCTGTGCAGCGGTTGCAGAGGAGATGTCGAAAATGTGTCAGTCAATCAGAGCCCTCGGCGGCTATATTTGTTGACCGATCGGCACAAAAAACACAAACTTGATAGAGGACCTTGAGTACTTCCTTCCTGTAAAGTCTCATGAAATTCTGTGCAGCGGTTGCAGATGAGATGTCGAAAATATTAAAAGTTTACGCCGAACGGACGACGACGACGCCGGACGGACGACGGACGGCGCGCTATGACAATAGCTCACTTGAGCTTCGCTCAGGTGAGCTAAAAAACCACAACTTGGTAGAGGACCATGAGTACTTCCTTCCTGTAATGTTTCATGAAATTCTGTGTAGCGGTTACAGAGGAGATGTCGAAAATGTGTCAGCCAATCAGAGCCCTCGGCGGCCATATTTGTTGACCGATCGGCATAAAAACACAAACTTTGTAGAGGACCTTGAGTACTTCCTTGCTGTAAAGTTTTATGAAATTCTGTGCAGCGGTTGCAGAGGAGATGTCGAAAATTTGTCAGCAAAACAGAGCCCTCGGCGGTCATATTTGTTGACCGATCGGCACGAAAAACACAAACTTGGTAGAGGACCTTGAGTATTTCCTTCCTGTAAAGTTTCATGAAATTCTGTGCAGCGGTTGCAGATGAGATGTCGAAAATATTAAAAGTTTACGCCGGACGGACGAACGACGACGACGACGACGGACGGACGACGGACGGCGCGCTATGACAATAGCTCACTTGAGCTTCGCTCAGGTGAGCTAAAAAACCACAACTTGGTAGAGGACCATGAGTACTTCCTTCCTGTAATGTTTCATGAAATTCTGTGCAGCGGTTGCAGAGGAGATGTCGAAAATGTGTCAGCCAATCAAAGCCCTCGGCGGCCATATTTGTTGACCGATCGGCATAAAAAACACAAACTTTGTAGAGGACCTTGAGTACTTCCTTCCTGTAAAGTTTCATGAAATTCTGTGCAGTGGTTGCAGAGGAGATGTCGAAAATGTGTCGGCGAATCAGAGCCCTCGGCGGCCATATTTGTTGAATGATCGGCACGAAAAACACAAACTTGGTAGAAACCTTGTGTACTTCCTTCCTTTAAAGTTTTATGAAATTCTGTGCAGCGGTTGCAGAGGAGATGTCGAAAATGTGTCAGCCAATCAGAGCCCTCGGCGGCCATATTTGTTGACCGATTGGCACGAAAAACACAAAATCGGTAGAGGACCTTGAGTACTTCCTTCCTGTAAAGTTTCATGAAATTCTGTGCAGCGGTTGCAGAGGAGATGTCGAAAATGTGTCAGCCAATCAGAGCCCTCGGCGGCCATATTTGTTGACCGATTGGCACGAAAAACACAAACTTGGTCGAGGACCTTGAGTACTTCCTTCCTGTAAAGTTTCATGAAATTCTGTGCAGCGGTTGCAGAGGAGATGTCGAAAATGTGTCAGTCAATCAGAGCCCTCGGTGGCCATATTTGTTTACCGATCGGCACAAAAAACACAAACTTGATAGAGGACCTTGAGTACTTCCTTCCTGTAAAGTTTCATGAAATTCTGTGCAGCGGTTGCAGATGAGATGTCGAAAATATTAAAAGTTTACGCCGGACGGACGACGACGACGCCGGACGGACGACGGACGGCGCGCTATGACAATAGCTCACTTGAGCTTCGCTCAGGTGAGCTAAAAAACCACAACTTGGTAGAGGACCATGAGTACTTCCTTCCTGTAATGTTTCATGAAATTCTGTGCAGCGGTTGCAGAGGAGATGTCGAAAATGTGTCAGCCAATCAAAGTCCTCGGCGGCCATATTTGTTGACCGATCGGCATAAAAACACAAACTTTGTAGAGGACCTTGAGTACTTCCTTCCTGTAAAGTTTTATGAAATTCTGTGCAGCGGTTGCAGAGGAGATGTCGAAAATGTGTCAGCAAAACAGAGCCCTCGGCGGTCATATTTGTTGACCGATCGGTACGAAAAACGCAAACTTGGTAGAGGACCTTGAGTATTTCCTTCCTGTAAAGTTTCATGAAATTCTGTGCAGCGGTTGCAGATGAGATGTCGAAAATATTAAAAGTTTACGCCGGACGGACGAACGACGACGACGACGACGACGGACGGACGACGGACGGCGCGCTATGACAATAGCTCACTTGAGCTTCGCTCAGGTGAGCTAAAAAACCACAACTTGGTAGAGGACCATGAGTACTTCCTTCCTGTAATGTTTCATGAAATTCTGTGCAGCGGTTGCAGAGGAGATGTCGAAAATGTGTCAGCCAATCAAAGCCCTCGGCGGCCATATTTGTTGACCGATCGGCATAAAAAACACAAACTTTGTAGAGGACCTTGAGTACTTCCTTCCTGTAAAGTTTTATGAAATTCTGTGCAGCGGTTGCAGAGGAGATGTCGAAAATGTGTCATCAAAACAGAGCCCACGGTGGTCATATTTGTTGACCGATCGGTACGAAAAACACAAACTTGGTAGAGGACCTAGAGTATTTCCTTCCTGTAAAGTTTCATGAAATTCTGTGCAGCGGTTGCAGAGGAGATGTCGAAAATGTGTCAGCCAGTCAGAGCCCTCGGTGGCCATATTTGCTGACCGATCGGCACAAAAAACACAAACTTGGTAAAGGACCTTGAGTACTTCCTTCCTGTAAATATTCATGAAATTCTGTGCAGCGGTTGCAGAGGAGATGTCGAAAATGTGTCAGCCAATCAGAGCCCTCGGCGGCCATATTTATTGACCGATCGGCACAAAAACACAAACTTGGTAGAGGACCTTGTGTACTTCCTTCCTGTAAAGTTTCATGAAATTCTGTGCAGCGGTTGCAGAGAAGATGTCGAAAATATGTCAGCCAATCAGAGCCTTCGGATGCCATATTTGTTGACAGATCGGCACGAAAAACACAAACTTGGTAGAGGACCTTGAGTACTTCCTTCCTGTAAAGTTTCATGAAATTCTGTGCAGCGGTTGCAGAGGAGATGTCGAAAATGTGTCAGTCAATCAGAGCCCTCGGCGGCCATATTTGTTTACCGATCGGCACAAAAAACACAAGCTTGATAGAGGACCTTGAGTACTTCCTTCCTGTAAAGTTTCATGAAATTCTGTGCAGCAGTTGCAGATGAGATGTCGAAAATATTAAAAGTTTACGCCGGACGGACGACGACGACGACGGACGGACGACGGACGGCGCGCTATGACAATAGCTTCCTCTGCGGCCATATTTGTTGACTGATCGGCAAAAAAAACACAAACTTGGTAGAGGACCTTGAGTACTTCCTTCCTGTAAAGTTTCATGAAATTCTGTGCTGCGGTTGCAGAGGAGATGTCGAAAATGTGTCAGCCAATCAGAGCCCTCGGTGGCCATATTTATTGACCGATCAGCACGAAAAACAGAAACTTGGTTGAGGACCTTGAGTACTTCCTTCCTGTAAAGTTTTATGAAATTCTGTGCAGCGGTTGCAGAGGAGATGTCGATAATGTGTCAGTCAATCAGAGCCCTCGGTGGTCATATTTGATGACCGTTCTGCATGAAAAACACAAACTTGGTAGAGGACCTTGAGTACTTGCTTCCTGTAAGGTTTGGTGAAATTCCATAAATCGGTTGCAGAGGAGATGTCAAAAACCACTACCCTATCGTCGTAGCAAACTGACCTGACCGGGCGGAGCAAATCAATGAAGCGACTAAGATGAATCGATTAAATCTTAGGGTAGATAGATGATAATATGCATATAGTTATTAGAGTGAATACTCATTACCTATAATTTTGCATACTTATATCAAAATATTCCAATGACCAGGTGGAAATAAGCTCCGCCCGGTCAGGTCAGTTTGCTACAATACCAGCACTGACATATCCTTCAATAATATTTATCCACTATTGTCCTTCCGTATTCGAAAAAAATGTACCGGCATTTGTGTAAAATAATAAGATCACTAGTAAATGCAACATTCATGTTTTAATTGAGGAGGATTCCATCATAATTGCAAACACATGTATAAGCATCTTTAAAATCTACATGCATATATTATATGTATCACAAAGGACATTTTCATCACTGCATATTATGTTCTTCTCTGAAAAATACACATTCAATAAATACTTATAAACTGTCTCAGTAGTCTTAGATATTACTATTAAAGTACAAATGCATAAAACCGGACTTCCACTGTCGCAAATGCATGAGGCGATAGAGCTACGATTAGGTGATTTTGTTTAATCGTAGCGGATCGCGGGCATTCTTGTCTCATCGTGTCATATTCTCCTCTGTTCGCGGCACTGACGCGAATGATTCAAACTGTCTAAAACATTCGCGTCTGAATTTTTATTCGTCACACTCTTGGCACATGCGCAGCGCATTCGCGTTGCATTCTCCTCCATTCGCAGTCCGTTCTCCTCACCTTCGCGTGCATTCTTATTCCCAAGGTGGAGGAGAATGAACCACGATAGAGCCCCGACAAAAAAGAATCTGACACAGATGTGATGCGAATGCGCTAAGAATGTGTCGCGAATGAAAAAAATCCAAAGCGAATCTGTCATGATCTTGACACGATAGAACTATATACATGTAAAACACACGATAGTGACAAGAATAATTATCTCAGGGTTGATGATGCATAAGTGTGCGGATCTTTGACAATACCTCCAATGAGAAAAAAAAAAACCCCTGGAAAGTCAACCAAGGGCACTGATGCTTCTGGATATGTCAATGATTTTGATTTTACTCTTGTTATGATCGCAGAACTATCGGGTTACAGTCGTGTCTTAATCTCCTGCATTCGCCTTAGTTTCTTTTTATCGTGACACATGCATTCGTGTCGCACTCTTCTTTGATCTTATCACACTCGCATCACTATCGTAGCGGACTCGTAGCATATTCTTGCTGCATTCGAGGCGGTGTCGTGTCACTCGTGTACATGAGAACAGACAAGAATGTGATAAGATTGTTCATTTGCCTCTGATCGTGGTTCTTTCTCCTCTACATTCGCAATCGTGGTAGCCCGGTTTAAATTACAAGATTTTATCAAGAGTAGAAATAATTGACATACATGTATAGGGCTACGATGGCCGATAGCAGCCAGTACTTCTCACTTGCAATTTTTGTCACTGTACATGTACATTTTTCAAGAAATGTACATGTACATTATACACTTAAACCTTAGTTGCTTTATGTACATGTACATTTTCCGAAAAAATGTACATGTACAGTTTACACTTAAACCTTAGTTGCAGTATGTACATGTACATTTTCCGGAAAATGTACATGTACACTTTACACTTAAACCTTTGACTTATAATTTTACATATCAATACCGACCTTCAACTGATTTATTAATATAATATGAAGCAGCTGTTCTTTGACATCAAATTCCGTTCGAAGAATCATGGACGCCTCCACAACACATCGACGCGTAAATATAGTTATACAGTTTGTATATAACCTTGCCACAAATTAAGATGTTCAAAATTACCATGCTGTGGTGAATGTTTCGGGGGGGGGGGGGTGGAACTTAATTGTTATTTCATAAAACATTTCTAGGGCTTGAAAACTTCATAAAAATTCAAAGCAAAATATTTTTTTCTCCCGGAAAAACCCAAGCACCCCCCCCTCAGAAAAAATTGAAAAATATTGAGCCAAAAATTTCGAAACTCACGAAACGAGCCAAACATTCCTCATGTGTTTCTAGGGATTGAAAACTTCATCAAAATTCAAAGCAAAATATTTTTTTTCTCGAAAAAAACCCCCCAAGAAACACAAGACAGAGAGCAGTAAATCTTATTTATGTCAAGAGAGCAAGAACAGAATATTTTAGAAGATCTTTTTTCATTTCGGGTGCATCTATCTGATTTTATTAGAAACTCTACAACATTGTCATCTTTTAAAAACGGGTATCCGAAGCATTACTTTGACTCTTGAATTACTATATTGATGTTGTTTTACAGGTATGTATTTTTGTAAATGAACTGTGATATTTAGGTTATATTTCATTAAGGTGATATAATGGACTTAATTTACTTCATATGTACATATTTTAAAGACAGGATCACATTGTAAACTAGTTCATTTTGTAGCTAAATGTGCTATCCTGTATAAATAAAGGAAATAAATAAATAAATAAATAAAGCACTTCCCCCTCAGAAAATAGACCGTGTCTTACCATTGTTCAGGAACAATTTGTTCAGTAAATGCAAAGCAAGTCATTCGACGTGAAACCACCATGAGAATACTGAAGACTAGTAGCTTGTGTTCATCCTTTTAAAATTTTTTTTATCGCATCGTGTAAGACATTCTGTTTGTTTCACACATTACTTTACCCTTTGTAAGAATTCTTAGTTTTGGGGTGAAAAAGTAGGAATAGTAGGAAGATTTTAAGAAAAAGTAGGAAAAATAGCTTCAAAACAAAAAGTAGAAAAGTAGGTCCAATAGAAAGCCTGCTTAATGTATGCAACAAATAATATGATAGCTAAACCTTGCACAATTTACTTTTAAAACGGTTGATTAGTAATTTTTTTAACCTTACTCGATCAGATAACTATCAAATGAATAGTTAAGTTTTATGAAATAACAAATAAGTTCCACCCCCCCCCCCACCCCCGGTCGAACGTCACACAGTCCACAATTAAAAAAAAAGATATTATAAATGACTGTGCATCATTTTTATAATTACTATAATTCATTTTTAAGATTTTGAATGAATTATTTTTGAATCAGATTTTGATTATTTATTCTAATTGTAATTTGTAAAATAAATGTAAATTTTTTACATTTGAATTTCCCGCACGTTTAAAGTTTGATAACTTTCTTTGCGCATGCTCATATTATTCATCCGGTAGACAACGATGGAAAATATTGCTAGTCTCAGCTGTTCTTTAAATTCTAGCAGTTTGGTCAGAAGAACAAGTTTTCACGGTTGCTCGGGCATGTTGATTTCATCTTCAAACGTTTCAACGACTAAAGAGATATCAAATAAACGATCCTGAAATCAGTAAAAACTTTCTTTTTTGTGACCAAACCAGCTACAGATATATATATATATATATATATAAACATTCACCATAGCATGAAAATTTCGAACATCTTAATTTGTGGCAAGGTTCTTGAAGAGGCGTCCATGATTCTTCGAACACGGAATGGGATGTCAAAGAACAGCTGCGTCATATTATATTAATAAATCAGTTCAAGGTCGGTATTGATATGTAAAAATATAAGTCAAATGTTTAAGTGTAAACTGTACATGTACATTTTCCGGAAAATGTACATGTACATACAGCAACAAAGGTTTAAGTGTAAACTGTACATGTACATTTTTCGGAAAATGTACATGTACATACAGCAACTAAGGTTTAATTGTATAATGTACATGTACATTTCTTAAAAAATGTACATGTACAGTGACAAAAATTGCAAGTGAGAAGTACTGGCTGCTATCGGCCATCGTAATAGGGCTGCTTCAATACGTGGAAGTGTAACTATACCAAACAGACGGACTCTGGGCAAAGTGATCTTACGATGCGAGCGATATATGAAGCTCTGCATGTGACGTACATGTAATTTGAAGGGAAATATGAACGACTCTGTGAAAGACGCAAGAAAAAATTTGTTAAAAAATTTCAATTTTCGAGAGAGAACACTTGTCAATCCTTTACTACTAAAACACGAAGAAACAATTACTAAGTAAAAGTATGTACATTTGTAGTTACTATGAATGTTGACTTGAATCAAATAAATTAAACATTACGAAGATGTAACTTTGACATAAAATCATGGTCGTGGCGATCAAGGACTCTAGTCCTTGGTTATGATCACTGAGAGACAACAGTATAAACGTAATAAGAGGACAAGAATGGACTCCAACAGCTACATGAATATCGATGAACAATACCAATGGATATTGTATCAATAACGCTGATAGAGACCATGATCATCAAAAGCTAAGTCTAGCTGTTAGGACTCCTGAGGATTATATTGGTTGGCCGATCAGACCAAAAATTATTAAGTCGTAGAAAATCTGTAGAACCTGTGCCCTATAAGGTTAAGACAGATTAAAATAATACAGGTACTTCATGTGGACAAGTCTAGAGGGCAGCTTTGTTCAAACTATAAGGAAGTATAAAAAAAAACTGTCAGACATGTAGCTTGATCTGCCGATCACGTATAAAAAAGTATGTGCTTTACAGCGTTATTTTCCCCAATAAATAATGGATACAAGAAAGTGAAGCACATCGATCTTTTCAGGACCCTGGCTGACAAGTTCTTGTAATTGACAATGCATACAAATGAAAATTTTCCTTTAAGCAACAATGTGCAATTTAAATATGTAATTCTTTCAATGATTTTTAGTTTATAGAACTCAAGACATTTTTGTGAGCACAAACAACCAATCACTACTCGCTTCCTGTGCATGCGCAGACTGTGTGGTATTACTATAAGCAAGAAGCACAACAAGTATTTTCTAAGGAGCTGGCACAATGGTCGTTGTTATAATCAGTTAGAGGAGGGGTACTCTTTCGATGATGGTTGAGAATCCGTTCAAAGCCACTCGTGGGGGTGAAGAGTCGATGTGGAATCTCAAGGCGATATATTAATACAGTAACCACCTCGTTATCATGAAATAATCATCGCTGACAATACCCAAATTAAGTTATTTCATGGATTAGCCTTTAATGTAATTAGGTTTCTCATTATATCGAAGCTATTGCCGTCCGGCTGGACACTGACCATGGTTCCGTCACTCTTATTGACCAACAGATAGCCGTAGGTATCCAAACCCTGTATTGTCACCTCTATGTTACCTTCACTTTCAAGTCGGACTTTACTTCCACTGAAATACAAATGAAATCATGTTATAATTTCGGTATTTTAGCTGTTCTGACACAAAACCAACTTTGATTCTATTTTATGTCTTTGGTGATTCTGGATTGGTATAATGTACGATTGATAAAGATTAATTTTAAGAGACTAAAGTCCCCTTCACGTTATCACGGATCGGGCCACAGATCGGGCTACGGATCGAGAACATTTTTACATCCGTAGCTATCTGAAGCAATCCGTACCAATCCGTAGCTCGATCCAGCACTAGTCCTGACGAGACGTAGCTATACTTGGCAATCTGTAGCTATCCGGGATGAGACAAAATTTTTGAACATGTTAAAAATTTTCTACGACTCCGCTACGGATACATTTTTCGTAGGGGAGTCGTAGCAACCCTTACCGCATCTGTAGCAATTCAGCACAATATTTATAATAAAAATAACCCTACGACTCTCATACGGATTGCAACGACTCTCCTACGGATTGTTACGACTCACCTACGGACTGCTACGAATAGCCATGGATTCGATTTAAGGAAAGCCACGGATTGTGTATTCTGTGCGTTTTTCGGTCAATATATGAGTTAATACTACAACTATTCATTTTCAATTAATGATATAAACACCAAAACTGTTATAAAACAAGTGAAATCGTCTAAACTGGATGTTTTGGTAAATAATAATGATCAAAAGTACTTAGGAAATTCCGGCCAGTCCCACTAATCCGTACTGATGTCCTTGCGCGAATCGTGACTAGGCGTACTGAAGTCGTGATAATCCGTAGTATATGTCTTCCTTATCAATCCGTACCTATCCATATCTATCCGTAGGTGTGTCGTAGCAATCCGTATCTGCCCGTACGCGTGCTGTAGCAATCCATAGCAAAGTAGAAACGATATCCGTAGTAATCCTTAGCTATCCTTAGCTATCCGTACTCGATTCGTATCAACCCGTACCAATCCGTACTGGAGTCGTAAGTTCATGGTTCATCGAACATTATGCGTCCCGACTCGCCACGGATATTTCTTTATTATTATTATTTTTTTTTTTTTTGGAGTCGTACATGTAGTACGTAGAATCGTAGTTCGATCCGTGAAAGTGTGAAGGGGGCTTAATTCATAATCCATTGACCATAAATTGAGATGTAATCCGGTCAAAAATTATCAGTAATGTCCTAATTTTCCAATATCATCTGAACGCCTACTGAGCATGCTGAATATATCGTCATTGTAGTAGCCATGAGGGACTACTAAACGATAAGGATGGGCGAAAGTTGGTAAAGATTATTCTGCTTCATATTAATAATAACAAGACGAGTCCGCAAACTTGAGAGCAGTGGAAATCTGACAGCATATTGAGTCACAACAACTTGAAGCTTATAAGAGATAGTACATATTCCCAGTAAAGATCATGAAATTCCCTTGAATACTTGCTTCCTTTTAAGGTTTTGTAAAATTATGTGTAGCAGTAGTGGAGAATTCGAAAAAGTCGTCAGCAAATTTTTCAGCCTTGACGGCTATGTTTATATACAGATAGACTTAATACATACCTTTTTAATCTTCTTTCTTTTTATATATATATTTTTTAATTTGATGTTATTTCTTTCACAGAGCACAAGAAGTCTATACAGTTATTGTATAAATGTTTTTGGTAAACATTGAAAAAAAAGTTTTGTGAATGGTTCACGTTACCTATGTAGCCATCTCTTGTAGTAGGCACTGCAAAACTTTTCATGCCCCTCCCTCTGAAACTCATCTATAAGTTCCTCCATGACCGTTACCGTTCTGGCTATGAGTTGCTCCTTGGTGACTTCAGGTAAAGTGTCACCATTTTCTTTATTGTGGCGCCTTATAAGGTCATTGATGCAAATTGTGGGATTCGAGTTGGAGACATTGAAACCACAACCTGTAAATCAGCGAGGAATGTTCCCTTAATTTATGTCGATGAGATCCAAATGATAATGACAAGACAAAAAAAATATATGAAAGTAGACAAAATATTTGTAATACAATTGCCCCCGCTGTAGACAGTAGACCTTTAGCAACACCAATCAAAGGAAGTGATAGTGACCTTGACTCTTGACCTATTGATTTCAACATCAATAGGTATCTTTTCCTAACAGTGATAATGACTTATTGGCCAAAATCTGTATCCTCTTCTTTAAGTTACAATACATCCAAAGTTTGTTTGGATACCTTAAAGGGTGTTTGAGTTATCAACTGGAAACCACTATCTTACTGTATTTTCCAATCAAATGCTTTAAACTTTAAATCAATAGGCTTCATATCTTATATAAGTAACAATATGTCAAAATATTACTTGAATATGTGAAATGGTTCATGAGATATTATCTGGAAACAGAGAGTGCCGGAATAACCAAATGACGAACAAAGCAATCTTTTGAAGCCCGCGCATTTCATGTGGAGGGCATAAAACCATCTAGATTTAAGTAAAACACAATCACTCAAATACACCAATTGTCGGCCCCTTCCCTCATCCCTTCCCTCTGGAAGAAATATTTCAATCTACATCTAGATTTATTTTTGCAAAACACGATATAAACGATACAAATGTACATTAATTTCATTTACAAGTAAATACATTTCTTGGATTTCTCATTCTACTCAGTAGAGATGTTAGAATCTATAATGGCAGAATAAGAATGTGAGAGAATGACGGACAAAAGCCATTTCTTCGACTTTTTCCGCATTCTTACTTAGAATGTCACATTGTGGTCTATGCCGATTTGATATCTGTCATAAGCTTATCACATCAATTGTTCACTGCGACTGTTGTAAACTATTTTCACACTAATCTCTTTCACACCCTCATGGTTTATGAGAATGTCAATCTGATCGCGGTCGTCACAAAATAAAAATTACAAAGTAAAACAATTGAAGAATTTCAAGTTTTGACATTGTTCTCGGAGTTCACCCCCAAAAATGACGGGTTCCTTTGCATAATGCATATGCTACACCAAAGTTTTCTTTGCCTTTTTCAACTTCATTTGCGCGTTCAATTTTCAACGTATTGTAGTATCTAAGGTAATTCGAAAGAAAATTTTTAGTCATTATGATATTGAAAATGAAACTATTACTAGTAATTGGTGACCTATAGATGTCTCTGGTTTTCAACTTCTGTTTTCAAATTAATAGATTTCCGGTCTAAAACAAATAAGGCAATGTATCAAATATGTGAAAGTAAGTAGATTTTAGGCACAACCATCATGTGTTGAGGAACGGCGCGGGCGAAAATTAAGTAATGCATAAAATTTAAAGCCGACTAATAATCAAAATCAAGGTTGGATGCAAAAAGGAGGGGGTGGGGGTAATTAAAGAAGTATATGTAGTAATACTGTTCATGCAAAGTATAGTCTTGTATGAAAATCAGTCTGCTTAAATCTCTACCAATGCATAAGGGCAGTTTGAAGACCCTGCGATAAAAGATAATAAACTATTATCTTATAAGATTCCTGCTAACAGACGGACGGAAAGACGTTACATCTTTTATTTGCCTCAGCAGAGACCTATGCAAAGTTTCACAAAAATTCTTACGAAAAATTTCAGGAATTTTCGTAACTTTCATCGTTAAATAAAATCTGAAAATGTTTTTCAATTGAGATTATACTATGCTTTCTATTATCATTTCTACATACTAAACATAAATTCTGAAACAAAACATAGCGATTTTTAATTGGTACGAAGTACTAAGCAATCAAATGTTACGATAATTCCTAAAATTGTTCGTAAGTATTTTAGTGAAACAGGCTGCTGATCTGTAAAATTAGTTACAATATCACTTTGCTGGCAAGTAGGGGATGCTTCTTCTCCCCATGTACCTAATTTCCAGGAGGATTCTATTTTTCTCCTTTTTTCTCTTTTGTTAAATTTCACTTTTTTTCAAGGTTTGGTACGCCTTATACATACTAAGTTTTGAATTTCGGGTATTATGTTTGACTTTCACTAAATGATACATACCTATAATTGCATGACACTGCTTATCCATGATGGTAGATTTCACTATGACGCCACCAAACTTCATCTTATCACTGTAGTATAAGTCGTTTGGCCACTTAAGTCGCAAATCTATTTCCTAAAATATCGAGAAAAAAAAACTGAAAATACCAATGATATCAGAAATACGAAAGATGTGTTGTACAAATTGAATGCCCCCGTCTGCAGCTTTGTCAAAATTAATACAAAAGCTTTAAAAAGAAAAAAAAAATACGACGTTGAAAATACGGGAAAAGGTGCTATAATGAGCAATACATACAAACATGTAGATATATGCAGTACGAACTCCTCATCACTAACTATTCAAAAGATATGAACAAAGTAAAAGTTTTTTTTCAAAAGAAAGTAAAAATCTAATACATGTATAAAGTTACATGGTCAAATAATTTTTTACCAATTGTAAAGCAATACAACAATCAAACCAGAAGTCTCTGACGAGACTGTAGCTCTCCTGGTTGTTTTGTTTTATTCACTGATTGACAAGTGAGTAAGATGCATATACATACATAACAATTTCCATTTTATTTTAAACCTAAGACCATAGCGAGCAGGCGCTCTAACAAATTATAAGTAGCGCAACGAAATAACAAATCCATTAGACTGCAACTAGAATATCACTCATATAATTTTTAATATCCGAGATAAAGGATTTCAAAAGATAATGCCATACCCGTTTTCTAAGATCCTAGAGGTCAGGGGCTGCTAGCTCAAATGAACAATCAATGACAGAATAAGACTACAGATCCATTATATTGCATAAACAACTAAGTTTCCATCATTAATAGCTTTAGAAGAGTTGAGAGCACGACTATATACGAGAAAATGACCACACCCGTTTTCTAAGACCCTGGGGTCAGGGGCTCAAACAAAATATCAGGTGCACAACTAGACCACAGACCCAACATATTGTAAAAAGAATTAAGTCTCAATCATTTATAGTGTCAGAGGAGTTGCGAGCACAAGATTACATAGAATTATATAGGAGAAAATGACCACGCCCATTTTCTAGGACCCCGGGGGTCAGGGGCTCAAACAAAATGTCAGGTGCACAACTAGACCACAGATCAGATGTAATGCATAAAAACACGTATGAAAAAGTAAAAGCCCCATTCCTTACCATCCAAGATTTATGAGCGAAGTAAGTTTTTTTTGTTCAAAAACCAACGTCCAAAGTAAAGTCACAAAGTACATGTAATTGGTACCAATAAACAACTTGCCCAAGGGGGGGGGGGGGGGCATATACCGCTACATGAGAGGTAAAGCATACATGTACTTTGAAAAAAAATCAGAAAACTTTAAGATTTCGAAAAGAAAAAATATCAGAAAACATCAGTTTTGCATCCTCATAATAATAGCCTGTAATCATTCAAGAAATAGAATCCTATAGATACATTGTATACATGTACCATATACTTGACAGAATTTCCATTCTCAATGTTCAATGTGACTGCCATCTAAATTAAATGTACTAGGTGACCTACATTTAAATTTTACCTATTTGACTCAGATCTATTTGACAATTCCTCTTTTGTAAAAACGACCTAATTCCAAGCACGAGGTGTGCACCCAGTAATCTGGATTACCACCCACATTGCTGATGTAATACGCGTGTCACCCGAAGGCTACAAGGACATGGCTTGACAAAATAATGCATTCTTCTCCATGACACTTACAAAAGATATGTTGGTATGCAGGTGCAAACTATTGAAAAGAACGAGTTATCTTGACCTTATTACCGAGGCTATTTCATCATCATTTTCCATTTAGATCTCCTTCAAAGTCAATATTTAGTTTATGTCAACTAACCTCCCCTTTTCCTCTATTAGCCTGAAGTGGACAATTAGGTTGCATTGTTACAGTGTTTTACTTGATCTTATATGACTGTTTGAGCATTACTATTGAGAATAATAAGTAGAATGAGCATATGATGCACTGAAATTATAACCGTAAAAAATCATCTTAATCCTCTCATTTTTATAACATAATTGATTGGATAAAGATCTATTTATCAAATTAAGGTTTGATTGTACAGTATATGGATCTAATTCATCAAAGCATGCTTTTCTAATTGGAAATCTAGTTGACAATGATAATTTTCCAACAAAAAAAAAACCCAAACTGCAAAATAAAGTCGGTTAAGCTCCGTACGGCGGCTTTGCCTAGCATACAATGCAGGCTGCTCATACCGCTATGCCACGGTGACAACGGCGACAACCCTAAAAAGAGTTGTTCCTATGACACCCATATGAATACGGACCACTCAGCACATACCGGACGTGAAGAATTTGTTGTTATTTGAATTTGATTGCACTTGACTTTATATATGTATATAAATCTGCACCTATGGGGGAGTCCGCTGGTCGATAAAGTACAGGGTCCGCTGCCTCGGATGAGCCCAAGTGCAATCAAATTCAAATAACAACAAATGGAAAATAATGATTTGTTTGTTTTACAGGAGTAAAATTCCTCTTCAAAAATCTTCTATATAACATGGACTGAAAAAATCATTGGACAACGTTTTTATCTTAAAGTTGGTATTCAAAAATTAAGTAAAATAAATAATATACATGTAAATCTATCTTAAATAATTTCCATACTCAAATAAAACCGAAAGAAAATTTCAGATTCTTGATATAAACCCTCATTTAAGAGTTACATCAAACCTATTTCAAGCACGATATGTGACCTAGTAATCTGGATAACCAACCAGAATGCTGATGAAATACACGTCGTGCTCCGGATTACAGGGTCGTGTCCATGCATATAGTTAAACGCACCGTGTGACACTTGCTTTTAAGATATGTCGACAGGCAAGATCATGCTTTGAACTTAAGAAACGACATACTAGTTTTAACTTGAACTTTTTTTCTTCTTTGTCAGCATTTTCCGTTTAAAAGTCTCAAGTTTTCATGGGTAGTAATTGTTCAGTGAATGGTTCCTAACCTTCCCTTTACCTGCATAGTTTGCAGTCAACACTAAAACTACCTGTTACATTTTGTAGTAAATGTTTTTTTTAAATTGTATAATGTATTCCGTTCATTCTAATAGCATCACTGATTGAGTTAAATTTTTCTACATACCTCCTACTTTATCATTTGATTTTTTCTAACGGGAGAGGTTGCACATTAATGGGTGGACAAAACCGTGGAGGAGGCGACCTTATATGTTCATGATTTATTTTTTGCAAAACTGGAAAATAATGATCATCTAGCTAGTAGGCGAAAATCCAGGAAAACTCTATTCCAAAGATATTTTTATAAAAATATTAAAGTTTCAGAAGAAATTTTACATGACTCAGTCTGCCTTTTTCCTTCTTTTAAATTTGATAGATAATCTTAGAAATTATGCGTAGATAGAAACTGATGCTGACTCGGACATTTTGTGCTTTCTAACAAAATAGGAAAATGGTCTATTACAAGTTCAGCATAGACCATACAATCATGATTAAGACAAACAATTGTCATGCATTACACAACCATCAATAGTGTGCTGTATTAACCACGAACCTTAAATAGAATGTACATGTAATTAGTTTTACTTTGATTTAACAGCCCTCATCTCCATGATAACCAAATAAATCATGGCTTGTGCACACAACTATCTGTATTCACAACCACATTGCTGATGAAATACACTCATTCCAAGGAGTACCGAGTGTAATCTGTTTACCCTCTTTTGTCCTCCATTTCCTATGACAACGTGGGTTTAAATCTCACAATGTACACCCAGTAATCTGGATAACCAACCAGAATGCTGATGAAATACGTCTTTCAAAGGACAAGTTCATGGTTACGCATATTTACAGTGTATTGTATGACTTTTTTTAAATTATCTGTTGGTGTGCAAAATCAGGCTGTTGTTAGCTTTTAACCTTTATCATCTTTAACTTTTATCTTTTTGTGTCTCAATCTTCTTTAGTAAATCAATTTCAGTTTGACAGATGGTAAAAACAGGGTAATGTAAATGTAATGTAATGCTCATCTGAGCCAATTCTGGAATGAAAATTAAATTTTATCAACAAGTACGCTTTATTCATAAAACGATGAATTGATATGAATGTTGTTTTCATAAAATCATTGGAATTCCTTTAGTTCAGAAGTGACATACCTTAAAGAGATAATAAGTCATGTAATTGTCAATATTGAAATATTGTCTATTATAAAATTTTAGTACCTCATAACCAGGCATAGACCTGACGCCCTCTACCACGGCTAGTGACGTAATGTGCTGCAGGAACGAGGCTGTCCGTCCCAGATTACTGTCAACATCAAAGTTCACGTGCAGAGAGAACATAGCACAACCAGGGGGGCTAAGCCAAACGTTACCACCTCGTCCTGTAATGTCACAAATATGGCTTCGAGTTGTGACTCAACAAATAATACATGAAATGTTGGTAAATGTCATGATACAACATTGTTGTACTTTCTTGTTGTCTAATCCCCATAATTCTTTTAAACAAAAAAATGATATGAAATTGTATGATATATTTTCATATATCACAATAAAATGGTATGAAAATGTATGATATGTCTTCAAATATCACAATAAAATGATATGAAATTGTATTATTTGTCTTCATAATCACAATAAAACACCGCTAAAGACGGTATGGTCGGATTGCAAAGTAAGTTTTTGTCACCAACTGGGTCAAGGTCACTAGGTCAAATATTACAGAATACATTGAGAGGTCTTGTCAAAGGCAAACTACATGTATAATATAAAGTTTCTACTGCATACAGTTCCTTAGATTTTGCTTAAACCAGAAACTTTAACCAAAATCTTTAACTAGGTCAAAGTCCAAGGTCAAGGTCACTTGGTCAAATAATACGGCATAAATTGACAGGTCTTGTGATTGGCAAGCTTCATGCATAATATAAAGCTTCTACTGCATATAGTTCCTTAGATTTTGCCTCAACCAGGAACTTTAACCAAAATCTTCAACTAGGTCAAAGTCCAAGGTCAAGGTCACTAGGTCAAATGTTACGGCATAAATTGAAAGGTCTTGAGATGGGCAAGCTTCATGTATAATATAAAATTTCTCCTGCATATAGTTCCTTAGATTTTGCCTCAACCAGAAACTTAAAACAAAATGTTGACGGCAGACGGACGGACGGACGGGCAGACGGACATCGTCAATCTATAGACCGGAATTGCTTTGCAATCCGGCCAATAAAATGATATATCAATATGATATGTCTTCATATATCACAATGATATGCTATATCAATATGATATATCTTCATATATCACAATAAAATGCTATATCAATATGGTATGTCTTCATATATCACAATAAAATGACATATCATTATGATATGTCTTCATATATCACAATAAAATGATATATCAATATGATATGTCTTCATATATCACAATGATATATCAATATGACATGTCTTCATATATCACAATAAAATGATATATCAATATGATGTCATCATATATCAAAATAAAATGCTATATCAATATATGTCTTCATACATCACAATGATATATCAATATGATATATCATATATCACAACCAGACGTGTCAGAATGACAACATAGCTCGCCGGTGGCAACCATATGTAAATTGCAACAACAACAAAAAGTAGGTAAAATTTCAAGGTCAAGGTCACTAGGTCAAAATTTATGGTACGGCATGAAAGGTCTTATCACAAGAAATGCACATGTGAAATATCAAAGCCCTATCACTTACCAATCAAAAAATATGGCCAAGGTTAAAGTTTTTCAAAAGTAGGTCAATCATCTCCAAGGTCAAGGTCACAAGGTCAAAAATTTTGGTATTCATGGAAACGTCTTGTCACAAGGAATACACATGTGAAATATCAAAGCCCTATCACTTACCATTCAAAAAATATGGCCAAGGTTAAAGTTTTTCAAAAGTAGGTCAATCTCCAAGGTCAAGGTCACAAGGTCAAAAATTTTGGTATCCATGGAAAGGTCTTGTCACAAGGAATGCACATGTGAAATATGAAAGCCCAATCTGTATTGGTTTAAAAGTTATAAGCAAGGTTAAAGTTTTTGTGCACGCGCACGCAGACGCCAACGCAGACGCCGACACCGGGGGTATGACAATAGCTCTCCGGACATTCGTCCCGGCGAGCTAATAAAAAGATATATCATTATAATATGTCTTCATGTATCACAATAAAATGCTATATCAATATGACATGTCTTCATACAAATCAAATACAAATACATAAATAATCGTGTATAAGGTTCATGCAATAAAACATAGTAATGAATTCGAATAAAAAGTCGAAGAGTAAACATTTATAAATATATGGTTTGTTGTCATTCTTACATGTAACAGAATATGGTTTATCATTCTTACATTTAACAGAATATTGTTTATCATTCTTACATTTAACAGAATATGGTTGTCATTATTTATTTAAGGATTGTTTTTCAGCTTTTGCGCTTTATAGGTGTGTATTCACCGCGTGGGATCGAAACGTATGATGTTGTGATTCTTTACGGAGAATTTTGATATTTTCTCATCATTTAAGTGATACTGCACAAAACTAATGAGACGTTGCAGTAGATCAATGTCTAATAAGTAAGTCCATGTCGGTTATATATCTGAAAAGTCTGTAGTTTTTGCAAACACTTCAAGAGTTCGTCAAGAGGAATTATTTTCTGTCGTCGATAAACTACTGAAGTGTTTGCGAAAACTATGAACTTTCCATATTCCTGGACGATATGGATTGATTTATTAGGTGTTGCTCTACTGCAACTGCTGTTCAGTTTTGTAAAGTTTAATTTAGAAAATGAGAAAATACCAAAAAAACTATGTAAGGAAGCACAACACCATACGTTTCGATCCCACGCGGTGGTATTGGCAGTAGGGAATGGAAACAAAATATGTAAAGCACGACTCGGAAGTGCTTTTCATGAATTTTGTTTCCATTCCCTACTGCCAATACACACCGATAAAGCGCAAAAGCTGAAAAACAATCCTTATATTTACATTTTACGTGTTAACTAAGTTATTTCTGCCAATTTTTCATCCAGTTTCTTTACATTTGAAATATCTTTGCGAAGGGAGAGCGCCATTTGACGTAAGAGCAAACGAACGTTCGACATTTTTCGCTTGATTCGAAGTAGTACCTTCTGTACGGAAACGTTATTGACAAATGAGAAACTGAATTTTGTCCTCTTGCTGTATTTTGAACATTTCAATTAAAACTGAAGAAAATTGAATCGTGAAAATTCGTGACTTTTGTCCTACATAATTCAGACATGGCGGAGAGTTAAACTGGAGAAATTTCACAGAACTGAAGGGAAAACTTTTGAAAACTCTTTTTAACACACTGTCAAACTGCTTAGAAATATGAAATCAATCGGTATTATTGTATACAAACTTCTGTAAATACCCTATTTCATCTGGAAGTAATTAGAATAATGCAAAAGTCGAGTACAGCCGTCGAAAACGCGAAAACTTTCGGTATTTTCATGACTTACCTCAACATCATGGCTAAAGATTCACTGATACTCGAAGTATTTCTGATATTATGAATCCATAAGAAGCAAAGATAAATTCACTGTTGATAATGACACAAGTGAATCAAATCCTCATCCTAAATACTGAATATTTGATCCACTTATGCCTGAATATTCGCTCATCCAAACACGGCATCTTTCTGCAGACAACAATTTGCAGTTCGTCCTTGAACTTCGTCTACTGACGCGTGATCGAGTTACTACGTCACACTTCTTGGACGTGTACATGTGGGTGACCTAGATTTTGACACATATAATCACTGGGGGTAGACGGCGTCGTTTGATAATGGATACATGTTTTGAATCTGTATCAAAGCAATAAATAAAATGGGCATTTTATCAGAAATTAATCCGCGTAAGTTCTAAAGTCACGTGATAGGCTCTTGCGATTACCGAGAAATAAAGCAACAGTTGGTTTGGTACCTTTATATGAGGGAAACGCAGTAGGAATGTAAATATTTACATTTAACAGAATATGGTTTATCATTCTCACATTTAACAGAATATTGTTGTTCATTCTTACATTTAACAGAACATCCTTTCATGTAATAGAATATGGTTTGTCATTCTTTACAAGTAACAGAATATTGTTTATCATTCTTTACAAGTAACAGGATATGGTTTGTCATTATTTCCATGTAACAGAATATGGTTGTCATTATTTACATATATTTACATTCCTACTGCGTTTCCCTCATATAAAGGTACCAAACCAACTGTTGCTTTATTTCTCGATGTACAGTAACAGTATATATGGTTTAACATTCTTACATTTAACAGCAAATAGTTTGTCATTCTTTCATGTAACAAAATATGGTTTGTCATTCTTTACATGTAACAGAATAATATGGTTTGTCATTCTTCACAAGTAACAGAATATGGTTTGTCATTCTTCACAAGGAACAGAATAATATGGTTTGTCATTCTTCACAAGTAACAGAATATGGTTTGTCATTCTTGAATGTAACAGAATACAGTTTGTCAATCTTACTTGTAATAGAAATAGAATGATTTTATCATTCTTACATTAAACAGAATATGGTTTGTAAATCTTTATGTGTAACAGAATATGGTTTGTCATTCTTACATGTAACAGTATATGGTTTGTCATTCTTATTTGTTACAGAATATGGTTTGTCATTCTTTACAAGTAACAGAATATGGTTTGTCATTCTTTGCATTAACAGAACATGTTATCATTCTTTATGTGTAAGACAATATGGTTTGTCATTCTTACATGTAACAGAATATGGTTTGTCATTCTTACATGTAACAGATAATGGCATATCATTCTAACATGTAACAGAATTTGGCGTGTCATTCTTACATGTAACACAATATGGTTTGTCATTTTCACATGTAACTGAATATGGTTTGTCATTCTTAATATGGTTTGTCATTCTTTCTAAGGCAAAATTGCCAAACTTTTAAAAAATTGAACACGATAGGGTTTTGTTAAAGACAGGGACTATCTTTGCCTAATTGAGTTAATTTGATTTTGACTCTACTTCTACTGTATTGGATATCATTCAGTTTTCAAGATTTTTTTGCTTGTAAAACTTAAATCGATTACAGTAACTAACACTTATAATGTACACTCTATGTAACGTGCGACTGCGGGAATTCATTTTCTACGGTTATCGCGACATTTTTTTACGGTAGATCTTTCATTTTATGGAGAAATCGGGTGATAAAATACAGATTCCGACCTTTTTTAAAGTTTATTTTGTAAAATAATTTCGAATTTTCTTTTATGACTATCAAATGCTTACATATTTGGGAAATTAAGCAATCTAAATCGCGTTTCTGACGACAAAAACCGCCAGAAACATAAATTTCTAGCGATTTCTAGAGTTTATGTCCAAAAAACTCAGTATCAAAATGAAAATACTGATGTTATCAGACAAAGATACGTTTTCGTGTAAGAAATATGCCAGAATAAAACATATAAAACTCTTTAGTTTATCTATAAGTCTTCTTAAGAATAAGTTTACTTGTCCCGTGTTGCGACACTTTTTTGCGGTATAGAACCGTATTAAGCCCCCTTCACACTTTCACGGATCGGGCCACGGATAGCTACGGATCGAAAAAAATTTTGCATCCGTAGCTATCCATAGCTATCCGTAGCAATCCGTGGCTCGATCCGGCACTAGTCGTGACAAGTCGTAGCTATCCTTTGCAATCCGTAGCTATCCGGGATGAGACAGACAATTTTTGAACATGTTCAAAATTTCACACGACTCAGCTACGGATAGATTTTTCGCAGCGGAGTCGTAGGGGAGTCTAAGCAACCCGTAATGGAGTCGTAGCTATCCGTAGGGGAGTCGTAGTAACCCGTAGCGCATCCTTAGCAATCCGGGACCATTTTTGTGATAAAAATAGCAAATGCGACTCCGCTACGGATTGCTACGACTCTGCTACGGATTGCTACGACTCTGCTACGGATTGCTTCGACTCTCCTACGGATTGTTACGACTCACCTACGGGTTGCTACGGATAGCCAAGGATTGTGTCTTTATTAACTTCAAATCTATTAGGTTTCTGTGCATTTTTCGGTCAATATATGAGTTAATACTTCAACTATTCAATTTCAGGCCATGATATAAACTTTAGGCATTTATAAATTAACCTCAATACTGTTATAAAACAAGTGAGACCATCTCAATTTGAAAATATTCGGTGTTTTAGTAAATAATTATGGATTAAAAATGCATAGGAAATTCAAGCCAGTCCTACCAATCCGTACTGAAGTCGTAGCTCTCCTTGTGCGAATCGTGGCTATCCGTACTCGAGTCGTGGTAATCCTTAGTAATCCGTACCTATCCATATCTATCCGTACACGTGTCGTAGCAATCCGTATCTATCCGTACGCGTGTCGTAGCAATCCGTAGCAATGTAGGGACAATATCCGTAGCAATCCTTGGCTATCCGTAGC
The DNA here is from genome assembly GCA_028142955.1 of Pinctada fucata. Classification (NCBI taxonomy): domain Eukaryota; kingdom Metazoa; phylum Mollusca; class Bivalvia; order Pterioida; family Pteriidae; genus Pinctada; species Pinctada fucata. The sequence continues at coordinate 56,464,173 of AP027105.1, forward strand.
TATCCGTACTCGAATCGTATCAACCCGTAGCAATCCGTACTGGAGTCATAGGTTCATCGAACATTTTGCGTCCCGAACTCGCCACGGATAGACCTTTTTTTGGAGTCGTAGTGGAGTCGTGGCTTGATCCGTGAAAGTGTGAAGGGGGCTTTATAAGGCGACACTTTTCTATTGTAATCGTGATAGTTTTTTTACGGTATAGGCGACTGTTTTTTAAGGGAATATATTACTTTCTGTTCATATAATATCGTCAATAAAACGTGTAAACTTTTTTATTTAGCACTTGAAATACATGGTAATACGTATATGAGATGTGTTGATAGGCAGAGACATGTATGCTATTAATATATCCAGGCACTGAAGCAGTTGTGCAGCAGACTTAGCTCCCCGATTAGCCCCGACTTAAAATTTTGATGACGTTGGGGAAGTTGGCACTGTAATATCCTTATTGACCGTAACACCGACTCTGTCTCGATCTCAATACGACTTGACTACGATCTACCAAAATCTACCTACGACTTCACGCCGACTTAAGCCCCGGTCACACTGCACTCCACGTCCAAATCATGTTCAAAAATCTGCTGAACGTGGTCGTACGTGGTATTTTTTGACATGGTTATGCTTTGTACGGGGTATGACCGCCGGCGGCTGTTCCACTGCTGAAACACTACCTTAGCACGGCTTACCACGTCCAAACACGTCTAAGGCTAATAGCGTTCATTATAAGACGCTGTACACACGCTATCACCTGTGATACCAACGCGGAACACCCGTCGAATGACCGTGCTTTGGCCGTGACAGACGGCTTAAGCTTTCGCGTCTTACCGCGTCTTCCCCAAATTTTAATCACTACCGGAACACGGATAATCACGTGTATTTCGCGTGCGTTGCACGTCTTTACCACGTACACCGTCCGTGGTTGTCCGCGGAATCAAATTTTTAGCAGTTTAAAAAAAAACTTCTTTCCGCGTCCAACGCCGTTCAGATTTTTTACCGCGTCCTACCACGTCTACAAATCGTCTGTAGCGCATCTGCTTCACGGGAGACCATTTTTGTACGTGTTTTGGCCGTGATCAAGCCGTAAAGCGCAGTGTGACCGGGCCTTTTGCCCAAGTCTACCTTTCCGATTTAGCTACGACCTGCCCCGACTCACCACGACTTAAGTAGACTGAGCCCCGACTTAACTACGACCTACCACGATTAAACAATGACTTCCGCCGACATAACTACGACTTGTGTTGCAAATTGATATACGATAATCATTCTTTTATAGTATCAGTCTTTTTGGAACCTGTTTTGGAGCTCCTTTCTCTTTTTAATGGCATAGTGAAATTAAACTGGTCAACTACTAGACATAATGAAATACTTGCTAAAGTCAAGGCTTAGTCGGGGCTAAGTCGGGCAGATCGTAGCTCTGTCTTCATAAGCTATAGTTAGGTCGGCGTCAATCGGGAAGGTCCAGGCGACCCGTGGTAAAGTCGGGGCTTAGTCTTGGTGAATCGGGGCTAAGTCGGGGTGATTCGTAGCTCAGTCGCGAGACACCCCGACAAATGTATACATGTGCTTTGTCGGAGCTCAGTCCCGACTTATTTAGGTCGGGGCTAGGTTGCAGCAAGGTCGGGACTACGTCGACGTAAATCGTAGCTCAGTCGGGGATAATCGGGAACAGACCTTCGCGACTGAGCTAGGATGACAATTATGGAAAATGACTACATCCCTCTATACAGCACAAAATCGATAATTCAGAAACTCATTCACCGACTTAAGCCCGACTCACCAAGACTAAGCCCTGACTTTATCACGAGTCGCCCCCACCTTCTTTATTGACACCGATCTAACTACATGTACTGTCCTATGGCATATATACGACTGATGAAGACGATCTGCTCGACTTAGCCCTGACTTGAGCAAATATTATTGGTACTTTAAAAGAATCGTATATCTTCATATGTAAAATAATTTGAAACGCACCTAGTAGTAATGTCGGTAGAAGTCGTTGTTCAATCGTAGTAGATCGGGGATCAGTTCGGGCTGTTTCCGTAATTTGAAAAGTAAAAATCACATTTACAGCATCATAGTTGTACATTTCCGTCATTTTTATGCGAAACCTGGACTTTCATTTTCGTTTAACCTCCCCCAAGAATATTAACCTGTTCCCAAACCTTTTACCATTGTGCAATACGTTTTCGTTGATTTAAAATCACCGAGCAGATAATATGACAACCTTAAATTACAAGTATATCATGCGCTGTATAAAAACGATATAGATAACACGTTCTTCATTAACATTCAAGTCTAACAAACAAGGGTATGATACAGGAGCATGTTTTCTTCTATATATAGATGGTTAATTTCATCTCTTAATGACAATTGGTTTCGTATTATTCTATTTTCAAACTTGGATTCCATGCAGGTTATCTGTATAACAACACAACTTATCATTATGTAGATCATTTATCCCTTTGCTTTATGCCCTTGTAGAAGTATGATGTTGTATATTTTTTACTGTTTAAATAAATAGGGACTTGTCAGAAGTAACTGTCCTTCCAATGAGACCTCCGTCAGATATTTCGCCTGTAAAACAAATACCTAGTAATCGTAAAAAATAATCGCAGGTTCAATTCTCTCACCATAGAAAACAGTCGCTATACCCGTAAAAAAGTGTCGCCTGAATGTATGTTATATATATATATAGTGATGTAAGACACATTTTAATGACAATTCAATAGGGGAGATAGGAACCCCCCCCCCCCCCCCCGATATTTGCTAAAGCTAGTTTGGTTTTTAATGACAATTCAATAGGAGAGTTAGGAACCAAACCCCAACCCCCGATATTTGCTAAAAATATTTTGGGTTTTTTTTTCTGTTCTCGCCTAACGGACTGGAACCCCCCCCCCCCTCCCCTCCTCCCAGAAACATTTCCAGATCAAGTACATGAACATGATATTCGTTAGCTAAGAGGCCTTGGAATCTGATTAAGTCAATGCAAGTCTAGTTCTTGCTGTCGCCTATTCTAGAACATTTTTCGCAACTTCTATTTAATAATCAGGGAAATTTCTAAGAAAGTATGGGCGATTTACGGCTATCTAAATTTACCATTTCAATACTATGACGCTCATAACGACGCAACGTCTCTCATTTTACATAATCATCTGATAATTCTTAATATCAAGAACTACCAATTCGTTCCGAATGCGCCATAATTCTACATAAAAATGTCGTTATAAATGTATAATTTAGCGTCTACGTCGAAACAATTTACTTGAACCTCGCTTCCTTTTTTATGTGACAGTTCTAAAAAAAAGGCAATGATTAATAGCATTCATTCGTTATTTCACAAAAGAAGTATTAATATTTCTTTTTCTGGACAAATCTAAGTCTGAATCATACTAGGGTTTGTTGGTTTAATGATAATTCCGTATATAAATGTATGTAATAGGAATACGTGTAAATGTAATTCTAGTCAAATGATAAAGAAGGCCACTCCTTGAAATAGCACACTTATGGTAATTTCTCGAGGTCAAGCCACTAATTCATGATTGGTTTCTGATCCAATCTGATTGAGATTCACCAAGACTCAAAAAAAAAAAAAGAAAGAAAAGAGAAAAAAAAAATGTCCTAAAGAATGTTAAAGAAAAGTGGTGATCTCCAACAAGACTCGGTTGCAGCATACAAAAACATGGGTAATCACAGATTACGAAGCTCACCTCGTGGCAGCCAAATTCAATTCAATCATATTTATTAGTACATGTATATTGGCTTTTAAAGGCAAAATCATTCAAGAGGAAAAAGTCATTTTATGAAAGTTTATTCAAAGAGACAAAGATACATCCAATATGCAAAATTGGTGCAAGTAGCACTTATACTTTGCTCAATTTTGGCCTTTAAAGGCAAAATCACTCAAGCGGAAAAAGTAGGTCGAGGTCATTTTATGAAAGTTTGATCAAAGATACATCCAATATGCAAGTTTGGTACATGTAGCACTTATATTTTGCTCAATATTGGCCTTTAAAGGCAAAATCACTCAAGCGAAAAAAGTAGGTCGAGGACATTTTATGAAAGTTTGATCAAAGATACATCCAATATGCAAGTTTGGTACATGTAGCACTTATACTTTGCTCAATATTGGCTTTTAAAGGCAAAATCACTCAAGCGGAAAAAGTAGGTCAAGGTCATTTTATGAAAGTTTGATCAAAGATACATCCAATATGCAAGTTTGGTACATGTAGCACTTATACTTTGCTCAATATTGGCTTTTAAAAGCAAAATCACTCAAGTGGAAAAAGTAGGTCAGATGCTGCATCCGATGCATGAGTCCATCTCGGCATCCAAAGATGAATCTCTTCTGTAAGTTTGGTTACTGTAGCATAAGTACTTTGTCAGATACTGAGCTACCCCAAACTTCTTAACCAAGTCACTCAAGCGGAAAATGTAGGTCAGATGCTGCATCCGATGCATGGGACCATCTCGGCATCCAAAGATGAATCACTTGTGCAAGTTTGGTTACTGTAGCATTAGTACTTTGTCAGATACTGAGCTACTCCAAACTTCTTAACCAAGTCACTCAAGCGGAAAATGTAGGTCAGATGCTGCATCCGATGCATGGGTCCATCTCGGCATCCAAAGATGAATCACTTGTGCAAGTTTGGTTACTGTAGCATTAGTACTTTGTCAGATACTGAGCTACCCCAAACTTCTTAACCAAGTCACTCAAGCGGAAAATGTAGGTCAGATGCTGCATCCGATGCATGGGTTCACCTCAGCATCCAAAGATGAATAACTTGTGCAAGTTTGGTAACTGTGGCATCAGTACTTTGCCAAATACTGAGCTACCCCAAACTTCTTAACCGGACGCGGACGCGCGGGGATATAGCATAAGATCACTCGACTTCGTCGAGGTGAGCTAAAAACACCGACACGCCCGAGTGTGAAAGCAAAGAGCGGACAAGCACGACAAGAGTCGTAAAACGGATATTGAACATCAATTCCAAAGACGATATCAAATCACTAAATACAAAAGACTAAATTGTACATGTGTACATATAAACCAATAAGCAATCAGTTCAGACTTAGGACGCCAGTCTGCCACGTTAGCAAATGATGTGGTCATCGTGATCACATGCACATAACCCTCCCACTTATCAGTTAACTCAATGGTCTCGAAGAACATATAATTGCAGTTTATAAAAGTCTCCTCACTGTAAGATGGCGACATAAACCAGTCAGCAAACTCAGGGGTCCATGCAATACACAGATGTAAAAAATTATGTAAATGGATTATTATCAAAAAACATAGGACGTACGCTCTGTCGGATCGAGCGAGCTAAGAGGAATCCGGTCTACATTCAGAGAGGAAAACTTGTAGGGTCCCTGTCTTCTCTAACGAGTTTTGTACAGGACACGTCATGGAGTATGTGGTCATTCTTTGTCAAACGAATTCCAAGATGAACATGACACCGAACAGTCTGCTTATCGCGTAAAGTTCATACGGACATTGCCATTGAATACGAACATGGAGGTCATGAGACTAGCATGTTAGTAGAATTATGTTTTTCAATATTCTCATAGTCATTAATCAGAGTAAGACATGAATTTGATAACAATTCTTACCTTTGCCCTGGGTCTGTCTACCAGCAATAGCAATCAGTCCGACAGACTTGGGAATAGAAAACTGTAAACTGATACATATGTCAAAAGTAAGAAAATCGTTAAATTAAAAGTTAGAGTGCATAGCAATCTTGATTTATTTTACACAGTACCAGCATCTTTTTAAGGGGTTGCATACTGACCAACCGTAAAGACGAGACTCTATAATGGGAAAGGAAGGTCCAAATGGTAATCATCAGCACTAATTTTGCATATCTTTGTGTACCCTAGGAATCTGAAAGGTTATATTTACGAAAGCTGATTAATCACAGCTTTATAAATTCGGTTCAAGATGCATATTGGTCCGTCCATTAAGGTTTTATATATACAATTAAAATTTACATTTCCTATGTTAACGTTGTCTTTTGTGGTCAGTGTTGTTAAGGACATTTTCCTGTAAGCTACAAAGTTTGCCTATCACCTACATGGCTATGGTTATTCTAGCATAAAACTCTTCAAGTACATGCAAAAAGCGCGTTTTTGAAATATTCAGGTCACTAGTATAAATTTAACATAGATGTCTCTGAGAAACTGTTAAGTAATTGTATAAAGCGTGACATGAAATATCGAAAAGAGTGTCAGATTCCAATAAAGAAAATTCACGCAGAGTCCCAATTAATGACAAATGAAACTCATTTTCTCTTAATGCGTTTTTTTTTATATAAAATTTGAAAAAAATGTATTGTGTAGGAAAATGCGTTTCGTTTGTCAGAAATAGGACTCTGCGTGATTTTTCAAAATAAAATTTGACAAGTTTATAAGATACAATACCAATACGTACCCATCAAACAGAGACATAGTAGTCGGCAGTACGTCTGTGTACATAATGACGTTGCCTAATGTCCTTGACTTCAGATTATGCCAGTACGTCCCCTCGTCAAAGTACTGTCTATATACACTATCAGACTGAAGGAGGACTGGTAAGAGGGACGGGGACGGACGTGGAACATCTGTAGTGTTACCGTGAACAAAGGACAGACTGACAGACACTGACTTTAAAATATTATCCTTTAACCTCGAGGAGAAACTGTTGTAAAACACTTTCTTTAATGTCTGTGAAGAAAATGATAGAATATTTTACATTACATCCGTTAAAATGGAGGTACTTGTAAAAATGAACATGTACGTGACATTGAATATCAGGCACAACGCGCAAATCATTTCGACAAAGCGTAATATTTTGTTGTTGTTTTAAATTTGATTAGGTTGTTGACACAAACCGATAATTTAGCATTATAACATCATGAGTATATGATAAGGGCAACTGAAACATCCATAAATAGGCACAACCACCTGACCCATGGTTAAGCAATCAGTGTGACTAGAAACAACTATAAATAGGAACAACAACCTGATTCATGTAAAAGCAAACAGTGAGACTAGAAACACCTATAAATAGGCACAACAACCTGAATTCATGGTAAAGCAAACAGTGAGACTAGAAATACCTATAAATAGGCACAACAACCTGAATTCATGGTAAAGCAAACAGTGTGACTAGAAACACCTATAGATAGGCACAACCACCTGATCCATGGTTAAGCAATCAGTGTGACTAGAAACACCTATAAATAGGCACAACAACCTGATTCATGGTTAAGCAATCAGTGTGACTAGAAACACCTATAAATAGGAACAACAACCTGATTCATGTAAAAGCAAACAGTGAGACTAGAAACACCTATAAATAGGCACAACAACCTGAATTCATGGTAAAGCAAACAGTGAGACTAGAAATACCTATAAATAGGCACAACAACCTGAATTCATGGTAAAGCAAACAGTGAGACTAGAAACACCTATAAATAGGCACAACAACCTATATTCATGGTAAAGCAAACAGTGAGACTAGAAACACCTATAAATAGGCACAACAACCTGAATTCATGGTAAAGCAAACAGTGAGACTAGAAATACCTATAAATAGGCACAACAACCTGAATTCATGGTAAAGCAAACAGTGAGACTAGAAACACCTATAAATAGGCACAACAACCTATATTCATGGTAAAGCAAACAGTGAGACTAGAAACACCTATAAATAGGCACAACAACCTGAATTCATGGTAAAGCAAACAGTGAGACTAGAAACACCTATAAATAGGCACAACAACCTGAATTCATGGTTAAGCAAACAATGAGGCTTGAAACACCTATAAATAGGCACAACAACATGAAATTATGATACAGGCCACAGGGAGACTTGAAACCTTTACAAATAGGCACAACAACATGAGTTTATGATAAAGGCAACAGGGAAACATGAAACGTTTACAAATATGCACAACAACATGAATTCATGATTAAGGCACAGGGATGCTTGAAAAGTCATAACTTTAGGATAAAGGCAACAAGGAGGCTTGAAATATCCACAAATAGGCACAACAACATAAGGACAACAAGGAAGCTTGAAACACCTATAAATAGGCACCACAACAACATGAATTTATGATAAAGGCAACAAGGAAGCTTGAAACACCTACAAATAGGCATAACATCACATCTTTTAAATGGGATAAAGGCAACAAGGAGGCTTGAAATATCCAAAAATAGGCACAACAACAATAAGGCAACAAGGAGGCTTGAAACATCTACAAATAGGCACAACAACATAAAGACAACAAGGAGGCTTCAAACATCTACAAATATGCAAACCAACATGAATTTATTGGCATGACAACAAGCAGAAAAACCAATACACCCATAAATAGTCATAACAACATTACTTTATGGCAATGACAAACAGGAAGCCTTGAGACAGACACCCATAAAAATAAGAATGGCAACTTAATGACGATGACAACAATGTGGCTTGCAATCATCCATAAATAGGCATACCATGTAACAAGCAACAACATGACTACATGGCAATGACCAATAGGGAGGCTTGCAAATGACCACAAACAAGGACAATAACTTGACTTCTTTTCAATAACAATGAGAGGCTTGCAAACATTTATTAATAGGCATGAATATTTGACATCATGTCGAAAAATGACAAAGAGGGTTGCAAACAAGTACAAAACAGGCATACCAACATGATTTCATGGCAATGGCAACAGGGAGGCTTACTGCTCCCAAAATATGCACAAAAACATGAATTCATGATGATACTACAGGGATCAAAACTTATGTAGAAAGATTTTAAACATGATTTAATGTTACTACAGGAAGATGCAATAGCAAACCCATATACACACAATGTCACTGAGTGACATGATAACGAGGAATCATGAATCCACGGCCATATAGTATGAAACACTCAAACAGTGTGATACAAAATAAGTCTAACTCAGTTCAGCCAAAGCAAATTGAATATTTCCTATCAGATGTTGATATCTAAGGATCATGACTATATTTATATACCTCCTCTCTAGTAAGTAGATGACATGGTGTAAATGCTAGAACAGACACCTTGGTACAGTCCATCTGTAGGTGTTCAAGGAGGTGTCTGAGGATGTCAAGTCGCTGTGTGTTAGACGATTTTAACTCATTGAACACGTCAGAGGAAGTGGCCACATCTGTAGGATCCTGATCTAAAAGAACCTACAAGAAAAGGAGATAAAGCTATATGTATTTGATTTCAACAGTATTTATTAAATTTAACATAATTATATTAATTGATACAATTCAAGAAAGAATTTGAGGATTGAGTAACAAGGAGATACATGTACCTTATGAAGACAATTCTCTCCTCCAGTTCAATAAATTACAAGAATAGAAAACATTTATGAAGTGGACACTTTTCAGTACTATATAATTATAAACTGATAAATAATTTGTAGTTAGAGATAGAGAAAGGGGGAAAAGAAGAGAAAAGAGAGAGAGTATGAGAATAAGGAGAAATTTGAAGTAGAAAGAGAAGAGAAAAAAATGTGAAAATGAATATGTTTTTAGCCATAGAGTGATGTTTAGTATTTATATTAATTCGAAATGATTATTAAATTTTGTGTTTGTTGTGTTATATTTTAGTCAAATCGTTTACTTATTTTGATGAAGTTGTGGACCGCTAGAATTATCTGCTCATTAGTTCATCACTATATGTATTCAATTTCATCCGAGTTTCAGAGTGGAAATTTAAAGTTAAAACATATAACTCAGAAATAATGTCGATATCAATTTAAAGACTTTTGAAACAAATACCTGTGAAAGAATGGCCATTCCCCTTGGTGTTGCCACTGTGTCACCTTTATCAGTCACTGTCTTGCCAAGCTTCGTCAATTTCAACATTACAACTTGATCTTGGTCGTCCAACGCTAAATGTGCCATAGAGGATGTTTCTTTGGAGGATTTCGATGATTCGTATACGTATCTTCCACATAGTAATTTCGCACTAACGAAAGAATCGTAATTCACTATGGCAACCCCCTTTTTTCGTCGTACTTCTCGGCGAGGGACAAACATTGAATCCATATTACTCCCAAAACTGATGATTTTTCCTTTGTTTTCATAATACTGACAAAACACTTCGTCACTTTTATCATAGAGGTTTTCCGCCGATATAAGCAGCAGTTCTGTGTTTTCTGCCCACGGTGTGTTATGTATTTGTTCGTGAGGTAGATGATAAATCACATAACGATCACAATTTAAACATTCCTCTAAAAGCGATTTCAGATTTTCAAATTTTCGTTTAGCGTCCTTCATCCCACAGTAAATAAGCACATTTGGAGGTTTCATTTCAGACTTGGTGAGATTTTGCATCTTGTCCGAGGCCCTCGGGCTATACTGTATATCGCACGGTGCTTCGCCAGACCCAGTATCCACAAGGTCAAACGTGTCCTCGGGCTCATTGTCCATATCCACCGACTCCACATCTGGGTCAGGTAAACCTTGCATATCCACATTTAGAATACTAGCACTATCAGCCAATGATTCGTTGGACCATTCACTAGTATGTTCAGTCTGTACGTCTTGCCGTTCGTCTGACATAACACATGGGTCATGTATCTGACTGGTGAGACTTGCTGCAGTTCCCTCGGTTTCTATGTCTATAGAAAAGATGGGTTTTAGATGTCATGATTGAAATAAATACTATTACGGTGACATATGTACTTTTACTTTACCTCGCATATTAAAGATATTTTTCTTCCGGTACCCCAACAAGTTCCGGTATCCAAAGAAGCTACATACATTGTATGTGTTTATGTAATATTGGTGCGTACTTGATTAATTTGCATGAGTAAATATTTTTTCTTGCACTTTAATGTAGCCGTCTTTGCAAGTAAGCAGCTTGTCGACATAAGTAACTTGCATGTCTACATAAATTTGTAGCTACATTTTATATTTTGCATGTCAACCCTTGGCCTTTGTCCTTTTGACATATTACAAGGGGTTCTCCTTCCAACTCGGGCAATTATGTGACTATAGGCCAGGTATAACTAAGTCCCTGTTTTCTACACAAGCAAAGTCAATATGGGCCTACCTATCCTCATTGACAATCTATCATAAAGGTTCCATCACTGCTAAAGTATAACTTGAGCTATAGTGTTCAATTAATGCAATGTTTTACCTTGAATTTGGGCATTTTGAAAATCTACAGGGATCCCCCTTAGCCTAGGCCATAAGCAATGTACATTTTTTTTGTATGTGTGAATTTTTATCACTGTTAAGAATGAATTGAGTTATGGTGTGGAATGCTAGACAAGTTTGACCTTGACCTTTGATCTTCTTGCAAAAAGAAATCTAAAGGAGCCCATCCTTCCTCAGTGACAATATTTGTGAAAAGTTTGATTATTGTATATTTCAAGAATTAATCGAATTATACTGCGGAAAAGCTGTTTTTCATACATCTACATACCAAATTTGACCCTAACATTAATTGGGGCTCCTATACTTAGATTACACATGTATAAGCTGAAAATAACTGAATATCTGGTTAAGAATTACATGTATTTGATTTGTGGAAACGAAATGCGTCCTTCGAAATCGATTATCAGCATCGAAAGACTTAAAGCGACCGATAATCGATTGTCAGCGACAATTGACACATCACTAATATCGCGGTTCCGGAGTCAATCCAGTCACTGATAATCAAAAAGAAGATATCAATTCTCAAAACTTGGAATTTCAAACATAGTACATGTACATGTACTTCATTTCAAAGTTTACGTTATTGAGAAGGTTATATCTTAAGGACTGAAAGAACGATTCATACATGGATTTGTTTTCCCTAACAGGACAGATGAGAGAAAAAATCATGACAATCACAACAACCATAACTTATCTATTGATAATATTCGTGCATTTGTACTGGAGAGGATTTCTGAGACACCAATGATCAGGAGGGATCCAAATCTCTGTGACACATAGAAAAGAACATTTTCAAGTTTGGAAGATTAATGCTAGTAGTTCCTTAACTAGATCTGTTCATACATGTATAAGGAAATACGTGTGATGATTATCGAGAGGCACATATTGTAATTGACCATACCATTCTTCGGATTTCCCCCACCATATTTTTCGAAATTCAAAAAATAATATTTCAAAAATAATTTGCTCGCCCGCACCACTTAATTTCTAGCTCAATTATGGTCGGTTCTGATTTCTGAAAATTTTAAAGCTTCTAAAAGAAAATGATACTAATGTGTGTGAAATATTTTGTTGGGAGCAAATCTGTCATCCCATACCTGGCACTAAAAGTAAAAGAGGGAGAATGTTCGAAAATCTCTCACACTGCAATGTGCCAGGCCGCCTCTTGGGATTCCATGTTGAGTACGGAAAACATCGGAAATGTATTCCTGGGGTAACACCCAAATTTAAAAATATATACATTTTTCATCGAAAAAAAGTTCAATACTTAAAAAAAAATAAATAAATAAATAAAATAATTACATTTTCGCTCGCTAGAACTATTCTTCACAAGAAAATCTGAAGAACATTTGTTAAAGTGGGATTTAGTCATAACAGAGATCAATCAATTAGTGAAATAAGATGTGGAAATATCTATTACAAATCGTTTTTCCTTGACGAATTTCGAAGAAATTACGGTAATGTCATTAATTCTATTTTGACAAAACTAGAATTCTTATGCAATTACGAGCCTCAAACATTCAAGGGAGAGAAATCCCGCGAGATCGCTAGTATTTTAAAAGAAGAACTTAATAACTCTCTCAATGTCTTTAATAGTATTGGTTTGTTTTTTCCACAATAAAATGCGCCAACGGAATTATATAGCTAAGAACGCATGATACAAACGTCGGCGTAAAATACAGCTAGAGCCTCCCAGAAATATGAAATTGTCAGTTTTGCAAGTCAAATAAGTCGTTCATACTGTGAAATTGATAGACAATTAAGTTACAGCTGTGTTTCCGATATGTAAATTCGCACTTTATGAAGCACTTGGTGGAAATTGACGGATGAATTAGTACACGAGCCTTCCTACACAATGTACGGATCTCTCCTAAAATACTCTTACTACGCACGAACGGTCAATATGAAAGGAGTATGTTTCTCTCTCTCTCTCTCTCTCTCTCTCTCTCTCTCTCTCTCTCTCTCTCTCTCTCTCTCTCTCTATTTCTCTCTCCTTCAACAACTTTTGTACATGTACTTGTATACACACATATTTTGTGGTCTGACTTCAGACTAGCAAATTCACAGAATTGTGCAATGTTGTTTGTCACAAAAGTATGTCAAACCCCTAGTTCAGGATCACAAGGTAAAAGAGTTCATAAAGAGAAACTTACAATTTAAACGTAGGTCATCACAGATTACGAAGCTCGCCTCGTGGCAGCAAAACTCAATTTAAACATATTTCTAAGTACATGTATATTTGTTTTTAAAGGCAAAATCATTCAAGAGGGAAAAGTAGGTCAAGGTCATTTTATGAAAGCTTAATCAAAGATATGTAGCACTTATACTTTGCTCAATATTGGCTTTAAAAGGCAAAATCATTCAAGCAGAAAAAGTAGGTCAAGGTCATTTTATGAAAGTTTGATCAATGATACATCCAATATGCAAGTTTGGTACATGTATCATTTGTACTTTGCTCAATATTGGCTTTTCAAAGCGAAATCACTCAAGCGGAAAAAAGTAGGTCAGATGCTGCGTCCGATTCATGGATTCATCGCAGCATCCCAAGATGAATCACTTGTGCAAGTTTGGTTACTGTAGCATCAGTACTTTGTCAGATACTGAGCTATCCCAAACTTCTTAACCAAGTCACACTGAGCTACCCCAAACTTCTTAACCAAGTAACTCAAGCGGAAAATGTAGGTCAGATGCAGCATCCAATGCATGGGTTCTCCTCAGCATCCCAAGATGAATCACTTGTGCAAATTTAGTTACTGTAGTATTAGTACTTTGCCAAATACTGAGCTACCCTAACTTCTTAGCCGGACGCGGACATGGACGCGCGGGGGTATAGCATAAGCTCACTCAACTTCGTCGAGCTGAGCTAAAAAGCTTCAAGTTTTGTTGTTGTTTTTTTTTCAATCATTGAGTAGATACGTTTATGTCACAGTAGCTCGATCCAACAACCCTCAATGGCATCCACCCTTCTCATTTCTCTCAAAGTAGAGGCGGATATCATCGTGGGTCGTTGTGTCGAGCTCCTGTGTATTATGAGCGTATAAACTGTGCAAATTTATATCGCTACCGGTATTTAATCTTTAAAAAGTGTTTTATAATCATACCCCCCGCAAAGTTTTTTTTGGGGGGGGGGTATATAGGAAACACCCTTTCCGTTTGTTCTCCCGTCCGGTTAAGAAGTTCTTTTTAAAGCAGATAACTCTTCAAGTATAAGTGATAGGACTTTCATACTAAATACTACATTCACCATAATAAGTACTACATTTTGATACCAAGATATATGACCTAGTGACCTTGAACTTTGACCTTATTGTTATATTTTGGTTATGAAGTTCTTAAAGCATATATTTATTCACATATATAAGTGATAGAGCTTTAATATTTCATACATTGTACATACATTCACCATAACAAGTACTCCATTTTGATACCAAGACATTTGACCTAGTGACCTTGACTTTGAACTTTTACCTTGTAGTAGTACTTTGGTTAAGAAGATCTTAAAGTAAATTTCTCTTCAAGTGTAAGTGATCGGGCTTTAAATATTTTATTCAGTCATTCACCATAGCAGGTGCTACATGTACATTTCGATACCAAGATATTTGACCTAGCGACCTTGACTTTGAACTTTGACATTATTGTCATATTTTGGTTAAGATTATCTTAAAGTGAATATCTCTTCAAGTGATAATTCATCATGAGTTTTACTCCAAGACATTTGACCTTGTGATGTTGACCTTGATCTTTGAACTTCTTTTAAACTATAAGGGATAGGGCTTTGATATTTCACATACATACTCCTCATGACCAAAGCTTTCATTTGATACCATGACTTTTGACCTAGTGACCTAGACCTTTGACCTACTTTTAAACTATAAGGGATAGGGCTTTGATGTTTCAGATATAGATTGAATTTCCTTATTACCAGAGCTTTCTGTGTTATGTCATAAATGAATCCGTTTAGAGAAAAATGTCCCGCGGGGGTATAATTCGTCCACTTTAAGGCGAATTTTAGCTGGTACCAAAAACATAATACACATATACTTGAACGTCAAATTCTTCCTTCTGATTCTCTATTTTTCGTACATGGTTTACCATAATGGTTCCCTAAAGGAGCCAGACTAATTACGGTATATGACATGTACAGCTGTGTTTTATTTAACTGCTCAGTATTTCCATAGTCTTAAACGTAAGACTTTGGCCTTGTTTAGGACTTAAACCTCCCACTGACCAAACTACACACGGATTTATGTTCACAGGATTAACATTTCACGTTGTCACACTATTAAATTTCGCCGTGTTACACTTAAAATCGAGGCGTGCGTTGCAGATAATGGATAACTACACAAAGAAAAGTGTGAAACGAGGCGGGTTTTTTATTTTTTTTTTATTTTTCTTTTATTTTTTTTTTTGTCTAATTCATACAAAATTACAACAAAGTGATAAGAGATAGACTAAAGAGTCTAGGTCATGAGAAGTACCTAGATTTTTTCAAGGAGATCCAGACCTACAGGGATAAACAGGATCTCAAGAAAGTTCTATGAAAATCTAGCATTCCATACGGGGGATAGGGTTCCCTGCCGCCCCGATCCTCCATACATGTTTTAACCATTTCAATCTATAATAGTTTGGTTTTGTTTCTTTTAAGTCAACCAAGGTAACTGGAACACTGAAGCCATAGCAGAATCATGTGACACAAAAACTCCATTGTATGCAACATTTTTGGACGCATAAAAAGCTTTTAATGTGGTTTGGCACGACTCTATGCTGTGGAAATAACATTTTTTGTTGGCCAAACGGGTAAGGATAAGAAATTAATGCAGAATTGGTACACAAATCTAACCAGTCAAGTCAAATGGGAAGGGAACTTATCATTAATCTTTACAGAGGGGCAAGGAGTCAGACAATTAAGGCGGAATATGGTCTCCCACAGCATACAAGATGTACATCAACCCTGTTCTAGATCTGTTTGAAGAAAAACATCTTGGTCTCGGTATTGGAGCAACTCAACGCAACTGGAGCAACTTAAGTCCAACGTGTACAGATGACTAACTGCTAATTTGAGCTGCATTCGATGAACAAAATACAAGAAAAGAACGCAAATCTAGAAAATTACACATTAAGCGAACAAAAAAGCAAGATAATGATTTTCAGTAACAAAGAGTCTACACCACCAGATCTGTTCACACTTAATGAGAGGCCAATTGAAGTTGTTAACTACTACAAACATCTAGGTATCACCAGACATAAAAGAAGGGGAAAACATTAACAGAAACAGTTGAGGATGCAATAAAAATAACAAGAAGAACAATCTGTTCACTGATTGGTGCTGGACTTCACGGATACAATGGAGTCAATCTGAAAGTTGGTATTGAAATTTGGAGCTGCTTTGTTAAACCAAGGACATTTGGACTAAAATTTCTTAGGCCTTACGCCTCGAAAACAGGATCTGTATAAGTTGAACCAATATCATAAGAAAGTGTTAAAACAACTCGAGAACATTCCAGATAGAACAGCAGATGCAGCTGTATACATACTATACTGTCCGGAGGAATTCCGATTGAAGCAGATGTGGACAAGAAGATCCTGTCCCAACACATGAACATTTTTAGAGGGGGGGGGGGATTGAATAAGAGCTAGCTTTGAGACAAGTTGCTATGAAGGATAGAAATTCAAACAGCTGGTTTATCTATGCCGCAAAATGACCTCCCATCAATATATGACGTACTAGACGATCCCATCGGTAAAGAGAAATGGAAATAAATAGTCAAGTCGGCAGTTAACGCAAAATGGATAGGAACAATTAAATTACAAGCGAAAGGAAAATCTTCAATGAAACACCTCAGTGACAGTCAGTACAAAGCAGGAAAAGTGCATTTCATTTGGCAAGATGTTAGTGATGATACATTGGCAGTCAAGTAGGCAGGAATAAAGGCCAAGCTAATAAGTAGAGGCTACCAACTTCAGGGAAATATATATAAACAGAACAAGAGAAGAGGCTCTACGCAAACTCTGTAATCAGGAAGACGAGGACATTTATCATTTCATCATAGGATGTGCTCTGCTGAGTGAGGTTAGGAAAAACTTCATGGAACAGATATACTCCATTCTAGATTCAAAAAGGCTGAAGAATGTCTACAAAATAAATCAGAGGTTGATGCTTTTTATAATAAGGATATCAGGGATTTAAAAAAGAGAAGGAATCTGGTAAAATATTGCCACCTCAAATGAGTTGTATGTGTGAATTCCCCCAGATCCTGTGTTTGCTGGTATATATATAGTGCTAAATAGATCGCCCTGATTTCTAGATCACAGCCTCAAAAAAGTCATAAATGGGTTTAAGAACAGAGTCACTTTTTCATTGACAATATTACAAATTAGTTTAAACAATATTTATTGATATCTAGTACGTAAATATGTAGCCGCAGAAACGGCCAACGACACTTGGATATTTGGTTGGTATATCCAAGTGTCATTGGCCGTTTCTGCGGCTAGTAAATATGCAGTGGTACAATGATATAAACAATGAGATAGGGATCTGAAAAAAAAAACAAGGACTGTACATGTATATTAACTGCAGTGTTGGAAATTTCTCTTGACATGTTCTCTTTTTATTTAAGCTTGTAGGTTTTTTATCATAGCCTGTGGATTCTTATTCCAACGACTGAAATTAATCTGTGATTATAACAAGAGCCCCAGGGGGCACAATGCTCACCTGATACCCATGCACACTCTTAACTCTAACATTGCATGATAATAGTGTAAGTGCTAGAATCTGAACCCACAACCCTGCGTCTATATGCATATAAATCATTTTTGAAAATATGAAAATATAGACATAAAATATATATCACAGCATTAAGCGACTTAACACAGTGAATGAGTGTGCAAAACGGAAAAGAATGAAAATGGAAGAAAAAAAATGTTTTTGGTCAAAGAAGAAATCAAAGGTATTAAGATGATTGAAACGTGCATAAAAAGCTGACATAATGGAAAGAATGAAAAAGGAAGGGAAAAAATGGGGGTAACAGTGCTGGGACTTGAACCCACAACCCTTGGGTCCATGTGCACAGAAAACATTTCTATTCATATTTTAAAGAATTCATAAAAATTAAAAAAAAAAAAAAAAGAAGATTATTGCATGTAATGTATATCAAAGCAAAAAGTAACTTAAATATGACAAACATGCACTAAACAAGGGCACAAAACCAAACATTTATAGAGTCAATCAAAGAAACAGTTCAAAAATGAGCATTTCTGACATAGTCCGAAAAGATGTCATTCACATGTCAAAAATTTGACTTTGGCTCAGGTGAGCTAAAAATGAAATCATTTCAGTCTTTGAAAAAGCAGAAAATGCTGTATCAAGTTAAGCATGTAAATGTACAGTATTTGCATTGCATTTGCTCCTTGTATCAATATCAACTAGTACACCTATGATTTTTATTCATTTAGCATTTTTACTTGGCCTGAGTTAACCAAACAAATGCTGACATAAATAGCCCTAAGCATCATGAGTAGCATTGTTTTAGTAAGTTTGTCTGTGTGTCAGTCTGTAAAAATTATGGAAATAATTGACTTACATGAGATTCGATGGACCATGAGATCTTCGTCCATTGTCAACATACCATCTACAAATGCTACACACAACTCCATCAAGCTCTCTGCGGTGCAATTTAAGATGATTCCAAAAGGTGGTCCAGACTTCCAGGCAATTGGTGTCCCCTTGTTCAAAATCTGAAAGCATACAAATCATCTTACAATAATTGTATATGAAATCAGTTGTACATGTACATGTTGTTCACACTAGGACAACGATAAATATAAACTCCTTTTAAGCTCCATCAAGGACTGAATCTATTTTTTACAACAGCTCTGAATTTGACTGATCATTGCTTGAAACATTTTCAGTCATCCTATCAGAATTTCGTACTCTGCAAAAGAGTACTTACATGTATTTGTTTACTTTGTGGGACTGAAAATGTGTCTTTCATGAACTGCCCAACATCTATAGGGCGGTGAGATTCCAATAGAATGGTGCTACCTTCCTCTGATCCGTTTCTGTCCTTTCTGGATGACGTTACTGCATAATATGCTGTCCATGATTCCAAATTTACCTTTATCTGTAATACAATTAACATACTAGTAATGTTATTGTAAATAATTAAGCTGTTTAAAGCTACTGAGTCTTGCCACCATTTCATTGCAGAGAAGAACTTTTCTCAGAGAAAGAGAAATAACTCTAATTCAGTCTCTAACTCTTCATAATGTTTTTAAAAGCAAATAGTAACAATAAATAGATGCAAGTCCAAGCTTATATAAAATAAACATTTTGGTACAGATCTGGTGAAATATCATTATGGTTTTTATGCCCCACTAATGCAAGATTCGGGGGCATATAGTTTTTGGTCTGTCTGTTTGTCTGTATGTCTGTCTGTTTGTCCGCAAAAACTTTAACCTTGACCATAACTTTTGAATGGTACGTAATATAGCTTTCATATTTCACATGTGTATTCCTTGTGTTAAGACCTTTCCATTTCTGCCAAACTTTTTTACCTTTTGACCTTGACCTTGGTGTTTGACCTACTTTTGAAAAACTTAAACCTTGGCTCTAGCTTTTGAATGGTAAGTGATAGGGCTTTCATATTTCAAATGTGTTTTCCTTGTTACAAGACCTTTTCATGGATACATACCAAATTTTTTTACCTTTTGACCTTGACCTTGGAGTTTGACATACTTTTGAAAAACTTTAACCTTGGCCATAACTTTTGAATGGTAAGTGATATAGGGCTTTCATATTTCACATGTGTATTCCTTGCAAGAAGACCTTTCCATTGATACCAAAAGTTCTGATCTTGTGACCTTGGAGTATCACCTTCTTTTTTCATAACAGCTGATGGGGGCATTCATGTTTCACAAACACATGTTGTTTTTTTTTTTTTTTTTTTCAAAGATTGTTTTCCCATTTGACCCAAAAATGAAATGGATTCCTATCATTACATGTAATCTATCATGTCAGGTTTTATCACTGTTAAAGTCAAGTATAAGTAGAGTTTGGAAATGCTGTTTACAATACATGCCAAGTTTGATCTTGATCATTGACCTCATTATCCTAAAATCAATCAGGATCCTCCTTTAATTGTAGGTTATACAAATGTATTCATATTGTATTTGTGATATTGTGTACCTGCGTAATTAGAGTTATTTGAGTTATGGTGTGAAATACTAATTTCCACATAAGCTAGGTTTGACCTTGAACTTTGACATTTTACCCAATCAACATGGATCCTCCTCTGATTATAGGCAATCTATGAGCAAATTGAGAAATAAGAACTACATGTACCTAGCCGAGGTTTACTGTCCAATAATTCCCTGAGTAGCATGAGCCAATCAAATTATCAACAAGTTGTGGTTTTTAAAAAATCCTTGTGCAAGTTTTTACTTAATTTACATACCCTTGGTATAACTTTATAGTAAACACAGTCCTTGTCCCTGAACAGCTCTACTTTGTCACCTACATCACAGGAACCATCCAACAGTGAAGAACCTCTAAGGGCATCTGTTTCAAACACAAGAGATTCATTATTTTCATCATTTTTCCTTTTCTATCATTTATTACTCATAAGAGTCATCTTATTTGGCATGCATTCTTTCAAAGCATTAATTTTTCAAATATGTTTACAATCATCATATACATGTATGAGTAGAACAAAAAAAGAAAATGTATACATGTATTTTCAGATATTTTCTTAGTTTTTGGTGTAGTATTTCTTGCCTAAATTAACTGTTATTTATCATGTTTATCGTGATTTAACCTTACCAGACTTAATGGCTGTAGCTGACCTCTGAACCATGAAGCTGGCATTTCTGAGTACATGGGGAAGGAGTCTCTGGTACATAGAAAGTCTTCTTTTCTCACTGTAATGCTGAACAAAGGACAGATACAAGCAGCCAACGGTGATAAACATGGCTTTATTCTGGATGGATTCCTAAACTTCACTATAATACAGTATCTACTAACATCCTGAAATATAACAATAACAAACAGTGATATACTGATAAACATGGCTGTAACCTTGATTGAAAATGTATAAAATCCTAAAGTAAAAGTTCACAGTTATATTGATAACATATTGAAGTACAAACTCCCCGGTTGAGCTCCCTAATCTGAAAGGTTTTTAGGTAACCGATCACTGGTAGAAGTTTAATTAAAGTGGAGAGTTTTAAGGTTGGAAGATTTAGTTGTTGGGATGGCTAACTGAGTAGAAGCATTGCAGCAGCTCAATCCTTCAAGTTTCACAAGCTATCATGGCAACTAAAGGTATTCCAAGTATTCCAGTAAATACATGAAACCATTTTCATGGTCATTCCTTTGAACCATGTTGAATACACTTGATACAAGGTGCCACATCAACGCTCAGGGTCGATAATATTGAAAATGTGTAAATAGTATACTTTGACTATAGAGAGATGTGAAGGGGCTGGTGTCATTGAGGGTTGTTGGCATCGAGCTCCTGTGCATGTATGGTCCATGCTGCAAATTTATCTGTTGAATTCGAACTATATCATTTTTTTTTTTTTTCGTATATAAGGTTGTCAGAGCACTTTTAAAATATTATTTTATTTAGGAAACACCCTGTCCATCCATCAGGTTAAGAAGTTGCAGATATCTCTTCAAGTAAAAGTGTTAAGGATATTTCATACATACATTCACCATAATAAGTACTTTATTCTGATACCAAGATACCAAGATATTTGACCTAGTGTCCTTGCCCTTAAACTTTGACCTTAACAAGATATCACACGCGTTTCAGTAGCCTCCCTTAGACGAGAATTTTTAAGAAATCTCCACGCTGAAGATTTCCAATTTTCGTAACTTAAAATGTCTTGATGTTCTGGCTTTGTTATAATCGCTCAATCGACAAGTCGATCCAATAGCTCAGAGGTAGAGCTCTTGCTCACCATACGGGAAGACCGCGGTTCGAGCCTGAGCGCTGGGGTACATGTAATAAATAGATTGTTATTCGTATTTACATACGAATGTTTTTTTTTTCTTTGCAAAGTAAAGGTAAGTCTAGAGTGACCAAAATTGAATTAAATTAGGAAATCAGAATTGTGTTTTTTTTCTGAAAATAAGTGTTGTATAACACGAAACGTGTGATATCACCTTAAAGCAGCTATTTGGTTAAGAGCTTCTCAAAGTAGGTTTCCCTTTAAGTATCAGTGATACGGCTCTCATATTTCACACACATTTGCCATAATTAGGTATCACATTTTGATACCATTTTTTAAGCAACATTGGTATATTGTGCCTGTCTACAAACTTATTGACAACCCTCGTAGTTAACAATTTTGACACAAGATGACAATTTGTTCATCCAAATTTCTCTCTTTAAAACAAAAAAGGGCAGTTGAAATTGATTATCGACCCCCCCCCCCCACCACCACCACCACCACCACCACCACCACCACCCCCCCCCCCCACCTCACCCCTTTAGTTATTTAATCATTTATTATGAGGATGTTCTACTATATAGCATCCCCCTATTTTCTAAATTCTAATTTTTAAACCTGTAACGGTACTAAGGGGGAAGATCTGCTATGGTCTGCATGGGGGAAGATCTGCTATATAGAAGACAACCCCTAAGGGGGATGTTTTACTATATAGGAGATCGTCCAGGGGGACGATCTGCTATGGGGATGATCTACTGTATGACATCGGAACTACATGTATGGGTTGAAGGTTACCAGGAAAATCGTTGATTCTCAGACAAAAATATACATGAACCCATTGCAACAGCAAAAGACACAGCAATTTGCAAATATGACTTCTCCGTTGCACTGTACTGGACTACACCTTCCCCCTTTTTAAAGCTTTTCTTCTTAGTTTTTTTTTTTTTTTTTTAGTTTTGTAGATATCAAAGATTTTGTTGTGAAAAAGACCAAATCTACAAGCTTCCAGACATATTCTATGTCATTCAAAACAAGCTAGTATTTTCATCATTAAAATCATAGAAAGAAGATAATTTCAATGGAAACTGAGGAGCTTCCTTAATTTTTGTCTAGCACTAGACAAAAATTAAAGAAGCTCCTCAGTTTCCATTGAAATTAAGAAAGAAGATAGTCTGATAGTTATTTCCTGCCTCAGCTCTATGTGCCCCCCCCCCCCCCCTTGCCACAATCCTTCTCCCCTTACTGCCCTAGGGGATGGCACTTGATGTTCTAAAAAAGTCCCTAAATGAACTTCAGACTAACACCTAAGTTGTAAGAAGAGAAGTATTACATGATGATGATGATCAAGTTCTCCTGGTTTTACTTTCTGTTTTGTTTACCACAACAATCCCGATATTATAGGGTGGGGGGGGGGGGGGGTTACGTGCCTGACCCTGCCTAAAAATACAAAAACTAGGAGAAAAACAAAACCAGGGACGTATATACGTCCCTGAAAAACAAACAGAAAAGTACCCTGATTTTTCTTTCAGCTTTCTTTGCTCCTGGTAATTTTTTTTTCTAAAAAAGAAAAAATAGTCTGATAGGATTATCCTTCTTTCTATGTCACAGTTGATATGAATTATTTCTGATTTATTTGTTTATCATCTAAACTAATTTATGATTAATTTAGACAAGGACTTATAAACATGTTAAAATTAGGAAGGATTGTAAGGCACCGTCCATTTGATATTCGGGGGGAGGAGGGAGGGGGCTTGGGTTTTTTGTCGGAGCAAGATTATTTTTTTCGCCTCGGACCGGAGCAAAATTATTTTTTTCTCGCAAAGTTAAAGCAAGAAATTTTTTTTCAAACATAAATGATGTGCAATATATTAAGATTAGAATGTTTACATTTTGTATGTTTTATCAATAGAAATTCTTTATTTTTACTCAAAAGTCTAAAATATTAGTTCATTTTTATGCAAACAATCAATTCACTTCTAAACAGAGAGATAAGAGAGTTTTATACTATTATCCGCAGTAATCAAAATTCATATAAGGTACAAGTAAGAGGGTCTGAGGGGAGGGTCATCTAAACAATTTTTCAAATTTAGAATAGTAAATTAGACTCTTAGTCGATATAAATGTATGCATCTTATAGCAATACGTACCCCCCCCCCCCCGCACTATAAATTCATTATTTTGAACATAAGTAAATTGTATATCATATTCCATATATTTCTTTATACCACTTTATATGACGTTTATATGTGTTATATACATCTGTTACGAGGAGAGGGCTGAATCTAATGTATATATTGTAGCCCAATCCATTTTAATTCTGAATTGAATAAAATATGTTTAAATCAATAGCAATACATTGATACTATATTTAAGCCTTTAAAATGTTTAAGGAAGTCCTTTTTTTCCATTAACATGCATTCTTTTGATATTTTCAAATATGAAGTTTGCCATTAAAGAAATAATGTACTGACAGAAAAGTATGGCGCGCGAAGCGAGCCAAAACTCTTTTTATATGGATTGAAAACTGTGGCAAGCGGAATATTTTCAGGAATTTTAAGCGAAATTTTATGGTTATTCTTCAAATTCAGATTACTTGCAAGAGCAATATTATTTTTTTCTGACACACCATAAGCAAATTAATTTTTTCATCAAAATTCAGAGCAAAAATTATTTTTTTTCGAGAAAAAAACCAAGCCCCTCCCCCAGAATATCAAATGGACCGTGCCTTATTGATAATATAATTCCATGTAATATATATGTAAAATAATTCTTCCTATCCATTATTCGAATCTTCAATCCCTCAGAGCCAGATGCTTGTATTAAGGGAATTACTTGGTTACCTTGCAGAAAATATATAGTTCCTGAATGACCAAGAATGACAATTGTCATATTTTAGAATGTATAGAAACTTTATTTGTACAACAGATATCTTAATTAATATCTCCTCTTCTCTTTCATTTTTCCTTTGGATTTCAGTGTCATCCATGACATCTACGTCATTTCTATCACTCTCAGTGTAGAACATTGTACTCGGTCATGTCAACAGAAAGGTGACCTATCTAAATAGACAAACAATATCGTCATGCTTTTGTTAATGATCCAGACTAAGTAACATTAAAACCTGTGTAATCTTATTTATTTTTTCAGGTAAACCTGCTACCTGTGTAAACAATGTGTTTGTTGTGAAGGCTGCACGGCGTCTCTAACGTGTGATGATTAAATATGAATGGATCAAAATCCCCTTTTCTCATACATTCCATACTGATCAGAACTTTGTAATAATAAACAGCTTTAGTGGACGAATTACAACTTGTATCTACATTCAGCAAGGTGCGAAGATAACCGGTGATAATCACACTCATTTTCCCTCATTGTTTAAAGGTGACAAAGTATTTAGCGCTGCATTCCTTTTTCACCTTTCTTCTTTGAATCTTGGATTTCTTATTTATTTCTCCTTTCTTCTTTGATTCTTGGATTCTGTCAAATTGCAATTCAAACGAGAATACATATATGTTAAAAATAAATCATAAACAACATTTGTTTTATCCAGTGCAATACATTTTGTATGTCACAAATTTCAGTTAACATTCTTTTATCTGTTACCCAATTATTAAGATTACAAGATGGCATTAACAAAGAGTAGGACTGAATGCAACAACTATGAATTATAATACATATATATTAATTTAACAAAATATGAATTCTCTTGTTGGTTTAAACAGTATTTATTCAATTTACATAAAATAATTGTTACAATTAAAAGGATTGAGTAACAAGGAGATACCTTATGAATACAACTCTCTCCTCCAGTTCAATAAATTACAAGAATAGAAAACATTTACGAAGAGGACATTTTTAATACTAAATAAACCTGATAAATAATTGTAGCTAGAGATAGAAGAGGATGAAAAGATTAGGAACAGGATTAATTCTCTTGTTGCTTGAATTATGAATTAAAATATTATTGCAATCAAAGTATTCAAGATGAAATTCTAACAACCATTTCTAAATGAGAGCAAGAGTCCTTTAGAATCACACAATTTTTTAACAGAACGATATTTTGTGATCTTATTTAGTACAGATAAAACATAATCATAATTAATGTTTGGAAACATGTATCCACTGATTGTACGGGTAACTTAAACACGTAAACTCATTTTATAATTCTATGAAACCTTAAAGCCTATTTAAATTAAGTTTTTCAACTTCAAAGTCTTGACTTAATAAATCCTGTTAAAATCGAATTGAACTATTTACATTCAACAAGATTTACCATTTTATCCGATAATTTGAAGTAATTGCCGTACAAGGTAGCCATCAAATACCTTTTAAGTTCTTTTGAAACGTGATTCAAGTTTGAGTTAATTATAATCACATAGCTTTGACCGCAGTCCATACATCCAAACATCCCTGAAAGTGTGATAGTAAGGTGTTAATCCTTTATTCTGGTGATTAGTCTACCATATTGTATAAACATTTCCATAATTATCCTCAATTAAAAATACAAATATACCATGCAATATTTCTTTTAACTGTTGAAATTACGGCTTGTGTTTATCCTAACAGCTTTATTGTCAAACAAATTAGACAATGGGCCATATTTAACGCTCATTAGCGGGTCAATTGTAGTAAAGCAAAAAGATTAAGTGTCAATCGAACTGGAAACATATTTTGAGATGTGATTATCTAATTAAGTATCTCTAGTATTAAAAGAAGGTTTTGCCATGAATTTACTCAGTTTCAATCTGACATTTGAATCGAAAACATACATATTTCTAGAAAATTGAAAGTGATAAAGTAAAGTCATTCAAGATTGCGTCCAAAGAGACATCAAACAAGATGACGACAACTGCACCAAAAGTGAAGAAAATGGCCTTTTCTATTGAAAACTTGGCCAGGAGTAGTCATGATGAACCAAAATGTAAAGAAGCTGACAATAAAAGTTATTCTGCCAAAATTGGAAATAACATTGGAAGTGATAGACCGCCTTGCGTCATACCACATGGATATGGACATTATTCGCCGATCTTTTACAATGGATTTTATTCTTTACCGTCACAGCAATCTGTGCCCGGCGAGAATAGTTTGATTTCACCTCCACCAAATGCGTTTTCCACAAAAAATGTATTGAAATCTGCCGAGAAAAAGAATTCCACATCTTATACCCCAAAACCCGAGGATAAAACACCGCTTCGCCTGCCTTTGTCATCAAATGGGAAAAGGAAGAGGGACGACAATGACTCTGGAGTGGAAAGCCCATCCCCCGACAGATCTAGACATAGCAGCGAAGCAAGCTTTTCTTCAAACAGTTCGTATGCATCTGGTAAGTTTATTTATTTATTTATTTATTTATTTATTTATTTATTTATTTATTTATTTATTTATTTATTTATTTATTTATTTATTTATTCATTTATTTATTTATTTATTTTAAAAAATCTTCTAAAAAAAGATTTAAAAAAAAAAAAACGTAAATAAATTTATAGTAATTCATTCATTTTTCAATTATCCTTTGTTTTTCTTAAAACAAACTTATTAATTTTCATCCGATGAAACTTACTTATCTCTTTTAATTTTGTTTAGAATTTCTAGATATATCTTATTGATGGCATTTCATATCGGATATTATTCGGGTACAAGGAACTTAAGAACAAATAATACTGATTCCTTTGATTCATTTTAGATATAGATGATCTTCACGACGACACCCAGAAAAAGAAGAAAGCACGAACTGCTTTTACCACGGAACAGATAAACGAACTGGAGAAACGTTACCAGGCGCAAAAGTATCTCCCTGCCAACGAAAGGAGTATCTTAGCTGAGAGACTCGGATTGGCCGACCAACAGGTAATATTACACAAAAAAAAAAAAAAAAAAACAAAACAAAACACAAAGTTGGACATGTTTAAAAACACTATTTTTAAATATAAATTCTATCTGACTAACATGGACAAACGCTTTTTGGGGAAAAGAACCATGTGTAACACAGAAAGCTTTTTAGAAGAACTATTAGACTATTTGAGATAAAAGTATACATATACTTTTATTTATTGACTTGAAATTGTATATTTCTTATTCAAAGATAGTACATAAATTATGATATGTGCTCATATAAAGTATTTTATTAAGTATTTCTGAGACATATTGGACTTTATTGGTGATTTATAATTACAATTTTTATAATTTTGATATACATGTATTATTTTTTTCATTTAAAATCTATAAAAAGAATGCAACAGTTCAATGGGTTTCTGATTGTGACAGACTGAAGCCAAGATATGTACTAATGTGCATATGAAATTTTTATTTTGACTTATTTATTGTTTAATCTTTGTAGGTGAAGACTTGGTTCCAGAACCGCCGTATGAAAGAGAAAAGACAGCAGCGTGACGATGAACATGCGCGCAGCTTTGCCTTGCCGACAGGTGGCGTTGATGTATCTCAGCTAGCAGCCCTGGGGATGCCATGTCCCCCTCCCTACAACATCCAGGGTACCCCTGTACACAGTCTACCAGGATTCCATCACCCCCAGTTCGTATCCCCAAGTACAAGCCATCCTCGTCACGTTCCGTATCCGATGATGATGCCATTTCACCCAGCACTTCATGGAGTCCCGTCTCACTTGTCATCTCTCAGTCAACCGTTGCACATCAACACAAGGCAAGCAGAATCAGGACTTTCTCCGATCACAAGTAAATAGACCAACCAGTGTGTTAGTGTGCATAATACGGACGGTTACGAGACTGTCTTATGAAATATTTATCAAAAGAATATAAATTTTTAGATGTTGATTATTTGTCGTTGATTGACGTATGTTGTATAATTTTGGTTGACAATATTGTGCTAGTTGTCAACTGATCATGTGCCAAATGTTAAATAAAATATGTAATGTATCAAATTGTTACCATGGTTATTTTTTCAAACAATGGAATACCTACATTTGATTTTTGTAGCATTCGTTCTACAGAGAAAAACAAAGCAAAGGTTACAAATATCAAGAATTTAATTCTGATCGTTGTTTCACAGTGTTATCTGAAGTTGAAACTTCTCAAGTTTACTCAAAGAAAATAAATTTTAAATAAAAAAAAAGGTGGAAAAGGAACCAGAAAAGCATACAGGACCAGCGAATTAAGAAATGGTGAATTTAAAATAAAAATATGCATTATGATTTTAATACATGTACATGTACATTGTATTCTCTTTGGTATAAGCAGTCAGACTCTCGGAAAAGGGAGAAAGAATCACACATAGAGAGTAGCAAAAAGGCTGGTTAAACATCACTGATCTCTGGTGGCAGCACGCTTAGAGACCTGAAACGACAAATACAAGATTTGTAGCTGTCATTAATACCAAAGATCAAGATACTGTTTTCAATAAAGACAAAGGACACCTATTATATATTGATACTATTCTCTAGAGAAGCAAAAACACACGTCTTTTGTATTGAATAGCGCAAAAAACTAGCTGCGTAGCCAGGCGAACGCCTTCAAAATCTTTTTGCCAAAAAAAAAAAAAAAAAAAAAAAAAAAAAAAAAAAATAAGAATAAAAAAAAAAAAAATAAGAAAGTATACAATTGGCAGTTTAACGTAGAAAACTGCCCTGGAAATGCGTAAAATACATTATCTAGATTCCGGGGCTTTGCCCCTTGGGTACCAACAAGGGCTTTTCCCGGGATCCATTTTGCACTTCAGAGCGATCCCCCAACCACTTCCACTCGAAAAATCATAGAAAGAAGATAATTTCAATGGAAACTGAGGAGCTTCCTTAATTTTTGTCTAGCACTAGACAAAAATTAAAGAAGCTCCTCAGTTTCCATTGAAATTAAGAAAGAAGATAGTCTGATAGTTATTTCCTGCCTCAGCTCTATGTGCCCCCCCCCCCCCCCCCCTTGCCACAATCCTTCTCCCCTTACTGCCCTAGGGGATGGCACTTGATGTTCTAAAAAAGTCCCTAAATGAACTTCAGACTAACACCTAAGTTGTAAGAAGAGAAGTATTACATGATGATGATGATCAAGTTCTCCTGGTTTTACTTTCTGTTTTGTTTACCACAACAATCCCGATATTATAGGGTGGGGGGGGGGGGGTTACGTGCCTGACCCTGCCTAAAAATACAAAAACTAGGAGAAAAACAAAACCAGGGACGTATATACGTCCCTGAAAAACAAACAGAAAAGTACCCTGATTTTTCTTTCAGCTTTCTTTGCTCCTGGTAATTTTTTTTTCTAAAAAAGAAAAAATAGTCTGATAGGATTATCCTTCTTTCTATGTCACAGTTGATATGAATTATTTCTGATTTATTTGTTTATCATCTAAACTAATTTATGATTAATTTAGACAAGGACTTATAAACATGTTAAAATTAGGAAGGATTGTAAGGCACCGTCCATTTGATATTCGGGGGGAGGAGGGAGGGGGCTTGGGTTTTTTGTCGGAGCAAGATTATTTTTTTCGCCTCGGACCGGAGCAAAATTATTTTTTTCTCGCAAAGTTAAAGCAAGAAATTTTTTTTCAAACATAAATGATGTGCAATATATTAAGATTAGAATGTTTACATTTTGTATGTTTTATCAATAGAAATTCTTTATTTTTACTCAAAAGTCTAAAATATTAGTTCATTTTTATGCAAACAATCAATTCACTTCTAAACAGAGAGATAAGAGAGTTTTATACTATTATCCGCAGTAATCAAAATTCATATAAGGTACAAGTAAGAGGGTCTGAGGGGAGGGTCATCTAAACAATTTTTCAAATTTAGAATAGTAAATTAGACTCTTAGTCGATATAAATGTATGCATCTTATAGCAATACGTACCCCCCCCCCCCCCCGCACTATAAATTCATTATTTTGAACATAAGTAAATTGTATATCATATTCCATATATTTCTTTATACCACTTTATATGACGTTTATATGTGTTATATACATCTGTTACGAGGAGAGGGCTGAATCTAATGTATATATTGTAGCCCAATCCATTTTAATTCTGAATTGAATAAAATATGTTTAAATCAATAGCAATACATTGATACTATATTTAAGCCTTTAAAATGTTTAAGGAAGTCCTTTTTTTCCATTAACATGCATTCTTTTGATATTTTCAAATATGAAGTTTGCCATTAAAGAAATAATGTACTGACAGAAAAGTATGGCGCGCGAAGCGAGCCAAAACTCTTTTTATATGGATTGAAAACTGTGGCAAGCGGAATATTTTCAGGAATTTTAAGCGAAATTTTATGGTTATTCTTCAAATTCAGATTACTTGCAAGAGCAATATTATTTTTTTCTGACACACCATAAGCAAATTAATTTTTTCATCAAAATTCAGAGCAAAAATTATTTTTTTTCGAGAAAAAAACCAAGCCCCTCCCCCAGAATATCAAATGGACCGTGCCTTATTGATAATATAATTCCATGTAATATATATGTAAAATAATTCTTCCTATCCATTATTCGAATCTTCAATCCCTCAGAGCCAGATGCTTGTATTAAGGGAATTACTTGGTTACCTTGCAGAAAATATATAGTTCCTGAATGACCAAGAATGACAATTGTCATATTTTAGAATGTATAGAAACTTTATTTGTACAACAGATATCTTAATTAATATCTCCTCTTCTCTTTCATTTTTCCTTTGGATTTCAGTGTCATCCATGACATCTACGTCATTTCTATCACTCTCAGTGTAGAACATTGTACTCGGTCATGTCAACAGAAAGGTGACCTATCTAAATAGACAAACAATATCGTCATGCTTTTGTTAATGATCCAGACTAAGTAACATTAAAACCTGTGTAATCTTATTTATTTTTTCAGGTAAACCTGCTACCTGTGTAAACAATGTGTTTGTTGTGAAGGCTGCACGGCGTCTCTAACGTGTGATGATTAAATATGAATGGATCAAAATCCCCTTTTCTCATACATTCCATACTGATCAGAACTTTGTAATAATAAACAGCTTTAGTGGACGAATTACAACTTGTATCTACATTCAGCAAGGTGCGAAGATAACCGGTGATAATCACACTCATTTTCCCTCATTGTTTAAAGGTGACAAAGTATTTAGCGCTGCATTCCTTTTTCACCTTTCTTCTTTGAATCTTGGATTTCTTATTTATTTCTCCTTTCTTCTTTGATTCTTGGATTCTGTCAAATTGCAATTCAAACGAGAATACATATATGTTAAAAATAAATCATAAACAACATTTGTTTTATCCAGTGCAATACATTTTGTATGTCACAAATTTCAGTTAACATTCTTTTATCTGTTACCCAATTATTAAGATTACAAGATGGCATTAACAAAGAGTAGGACTGAATGCAACAACTATGAATTATAATACATATATATTAATTTAACAAAATATGAATTCTCTTGTTGGTTTAAACAGTATTTATTCAATTTACATAAAATAATTGTTACAATTAAAAGGATTGAGTAACAAGGAGATACCTTATGAATACAACTCTCTCCTCCAGTTCAATAAATTACAAGAATAGAAAACATTTACGAAGAGGACATTTTTAATACTAAATAAACCTGATAAATAATTGTAGCTAGAGATAGAAGAGGATGAAAAGATTAGGAACAGGATTAATTCTCTTGTTGCTTGAATTATGAATTAAAATATTATTGCAATCAAAGTATTCAAGATGAAATTCTAACAACCATTTCTAAATGAGAGCAAGAGTCCTTTAGAATCACACAATTTTTTAACAGAACGATATTTTGTGATCTTATTTAGTACAGATAAAACATAATCATAATTAATGTTTGGAAACATGTATCCACTGATTGTACGGGTAACTTAAACACGTAAACTCATTTTATAATTCTATGAAACCTTAAAGCCTATTTAAATTAAGTTTTTCAACTTCAAAGTCTTGACTTAATAAATCCTGTTAAAATCGAATTGAACTATTTACATTCAACAAGATTTACCATTTTATCCGATAATTTGAAGTAATTGCCGTACAAGGTAGCCATCAAATACCTTTTAAGTTCTTTTGAAACGTGATTCAAGTTTGAGTTAATTATAATCACATAGCTTTGACCGCAGTCCATACATCCAAACATCCCTGAAAGTGTGATAGTAAGGTGTTAATCCTTTATTCTGGTGATTAGTCTACCATATTGTATAAACATTTCCATAATTATCCTCAATTAAAAATACAAATATACCATGCAATATTTCTTTTAACTGTTGAAATTACGGCTTGTGTTTATCCTAACAGCTTTATTGTCAAACAAATTAGACAATGGGCCATATTTAACGCTCATTAGCGGGTCAATTGTAGTAAAGCAAAAAGATTAAGTGTCAATCGAACTGGAAACATATTTTGAGATGTGATTATCTAATTAAGTATCTCTAGTATTAAAAGAAGGTTTTGCCATGAATTTACTCAGTTTCAATCTGACATTTGAATCGAAAACATACATATTTCTAGAAAATTGAAAGTGATAAAGTAAAGTCATTCAAGATTGCGTCCAAAGAGACATCAAACAAGATGACGACAACTGCACCAAAAGTGAAGAAAATGGCCTTTTCTATTGAAAACTTGGCCAGGAGTAGTCATGATGAACCAAAATGTAAAGAAGCTGACAATAAAAGTTATTCTGCCAAAATTGGAAATAACATTGGAAGTGATAGACCGCCTTGCGTCATACCACATGGATATGGACATTATTCGCCGATCTTTTACAATGGATTTTATTCTTTACCGTCACAGCAATCTGTGCCCGGCGAGAATAGTTTGATTTCACCTCCACCAAATGCGTTTTCCACAAAAAATGTATTGAAATCTGCCGAGAAAAAGAATTCCACATCTTATACCCCAAAACCCGAGGATAAAACACCGCTTCGCCTGCCTTTGTCATCAAATGGGAAAAGGAAGAGGGACGACAATGACTCTGGAGTGGAA
This sequence comes from Pinctada fucata, assembly GCA_028142955.1. Lineage (NCBI taxonomy): Eukaryota > Metazoa > Mollusca > Bivalvia > Pterioida > Pteriidae > Pinctada > Pinctada fucata. Next base: position 56,498,221 of record AP027105.1, read on the forward strand.
AGCCCATCCCCCGACAGATCTAGACATAGCAGCGAAGCAAGCTTTTCTTCAAACAGTTCGTATGCATCTGGTAAGTTTATTTATTTATTTATTTATTTATTTATTTATTTATTTATTTATTTATTTATTTATTTATTTATTTATTTATTTATTTATTTATTTATTTATTTATTTATTCATTTATTTATTTATTTATTTTAAAAAATCTTCTAAAAAAAGATTTAAAAAAAAAAAACGTAAATAAATTTATAGTAATTCATTCATTTTTCAATTATCCTTTGTTTTTCTTAAAACAAACTTATTAATTTTCATCCGATGAAACTTACTTATCTCTTTTAATTTTGTTTAGAATTTCTAGATATATCTTATTGATGGCATTTCATATCGGATATTATTCGGGTACAAGGAACTTAAGAACAAATAATACTGATTCCTTTGATTCATTTTAGATATAGATGATCTTCACGACGACACCCAGAAAAAGAAGAAAGCACGAACTGCTTTTACCACGGAACAGATAAACGAACTGGAGAAACGTTACCAGGCGCAAAAGTATCTCCCTGCCAACGAAAGGAGTATCTTAGCTGAGAGACTCGGATTGGCCGACCAACAGGTAATATTACACAAAAAAAAAAAAAAAAACAAAACAAAACACAAAGTTGGACATGTTTAAAAACACTATTTTTAAATATAAATTCTATCTGACTAACATGGACAAACGCTTTTTGGGGAAAAGAACCATGTGTAACACAGAAAGCTTTTTAGAAGAACTATTAGACTATTTGAGATAAAAGTATACATATACTTTTATTTATTGACTTGAAATTGTATATTTCTTATTCAAAGATAGTACATAAATTATGATATGTGCTCATATAAAGTATTTTATTAAGTATTTCTGAGACATATTGGACTTTATTGGTGATTTATAATTACAATTTTTATAATTTTGATATACATGTATTATTTTTTTCATTTAAAATCTATAAAAAGAATGCAACAGTTCAATGGGTTTCTGATTGTGACAGACTGAAGCCAAGATATGTACTAATGTGCATATGAAATTTTTATTTTGACTTATTTATTGTTTAATCTTTGTAGGTGAAGACTTGGTTCCAGAACCGCCGTATGAAAGAGAAAAGACAGCAGCGTGACGATGAACATGCGCGCAGCTTTGCCTTGCCGACAGGTGGCGTTGATGTATCTCAGCTAGCAGCCCTGGGGATGCCATGTCCCCCTCCCTACAACATCCAGGGTACCCCTGTACACAGTCTACCAGGATTCCATCACCCCCAGTTCGTATCCCCAAGTACAAGCCATCCTCGTCACGTTCCGTATCCGATGATGATGCCATTTCACCCAGCACTTCATGGAGTCCCGTCTCACTTGTCATCTCTCAGTCAACCGTTGCACATCAACACAAGGCAAGCAGAATCAGGACTTTCTCCGATCACAAGTAAATAGACCAACCAGTGTGTTAGTGTGCATAATACGGACGGTTACGAGACTGTCTTATGAAATATTTATCAAAAGAATATAAATTTTTAGATGTTGATTATTTGTCGTTGATTGACGTATGTTGTATAATTTTGGTTGACAATATTGTGCTAGTTGTCAACTGATCATGTGCCAAATGTTAAATAAAATATGTAATGTATCAAATTGTTACCATGGTTATTTTTTCAAACAATGGAATACCTACATTTGATTTTTGTAGCATTCGTTCTACAGAGAAAAACAAAGCAAAGGTTACAAATATCAAGAATTTAATTCTGATCGTTGTTTCACAGTGTTATCTGAAGTTGAAACTTCTCAAGTTTACTCAAAGAAAATAAATTTTAAATAAAAAAAAAGGTGGAAAAGGAACCAGAAAAGCATACAGGACCAGCGAATTAAGAAATGGTGAATTTAAAATAAAAATATGCATTATGATTTTAATACATGTACATGTACATTGTATTCTCTTTGGTATAAGCAGTCAGACTCTCGGAAAAGGGAGAAAGAATCACACATAGAGAGTAGCAAAAAGGCTGGTTAAACATCACTGATCTCTGGTGGCAGCACGCTTAGAGACCTGAAACGACAAATACAAGATTTGTAGCTGTCATTAATACCAAAGATCAAGATACTGTTTTCAATAAAGACAAAGGACACCTATTATATATTGATACTATTCTCTAGAGAAGCAAAAACACACGTCTTTTGTATTGAATAGCGCAAAAAACTAGCTGCGTAGCCAGGCGAACGCCTTCAAAATCTTTTTGCCAAAAAAAAAAAAAAAAAAAAAAAAAAAAAAAAAAAAATAAGAATAAAAAAAAAAAAAATAAGAAAGTATACAATTGGCAGTTTAACGTAGAAAACTGCCCTGGAAATGCGTAAAATACATTATCTAGATTCCGGGGCTTTGCCCCTTGGGTACCAACAAGGGCTTTTCCCGGGATCCATTTTGCACTTCAGAGCGATCCCCCAACCACTTCCACTCGAAAAGTACTCTGGCTACTCGCCTGAAAACGCCCCTTTTGGAGGATAAGCCTCTTCTGTAGCCGCAGAAATAACCAAAGATGTATGGTTTTTGTGTTACAACACATGAACTATCCAAATAGTTAAGCGTCATTGGTCGATTTCTGCGGCTTCATATTCTGTACCTTAATATATGAAGCACACATGTACTCTCAGTTCAGTTCGTGTAACCTAATATGTAATAACATAGTATGTCACAAATCTAGTTTATTTAAGAAATAAAAAATGACAAGCCGGGCTCTATTGTCTCATAATGCCCGTGCGTCCTCAGCCAATCGCATTTATTACCGAGCCGCGTCAGCGGCGAGGTGATAAATGTGATTGGCTGAGGACGCGAGGGCATTATGAGACAATAGAGCCCGGCTTGTCATTTTTTATTTCTATTCTAATGATGACCAAACTTAGACATCGATTCTTGGTAAAAACCAGTTCCTGCCGGTTTATCTGCTTTCAGAAAATGGGTAGGCGTGGCTAATCGTTATAGGGCCTATATTGGAGAATAGAGCCCGGCTCGCATCTGTTGTCTTAATAGGGAAAAAGAATCAAGTCATATTAGAATACAAATTCGGTCCTTATTACAAATCAGGTTGCGACATATAGCATGCCAATAATTCAGGAGTTTCAATCATCCAGTTCGAATGCCTTTTAAAAAAAACTTGCTTTCAAACTATCTTTATAATGTTATGTATACTTTATGATTTTTTTTCAAAGCTGTCGAAAGAAATTCTTAGGATAATGACATTGTATGATATTAATATGACACTCATGCAACACTTTGTCTAGACAAAAAATGCCAAGCAGGTTTTGGGATATCATGGGAGTTCCCCGACTGTTGCACATAAGGAAAAATACTATTTTACACATTTGTAAACACGTGGAGGAATGATATGAACAATAAAAAATATGGTCCTTTGTTAGAAAAATAATGTTGCAGGAAATAATCAATAAAATAATTTTTATAGCTACCAATATGTACGTGATCTATGTTTGAAAAAAAAAACAAACAAACAAACAAAAAAGCAAAAGAAAAATAAAAAAAAGCCCATACACGGGTCTCTCGGTTCCCGATTGGTTGTGTGAGCTAACCAATCATCACAGGTACTAGTAGAATAATAATAAACATACTAGTGTCTACATGTATACATATATATGTAATGGAATAGATATCGCGAAGTACAAGAAACTGAAACATGCATAGTAATTCGATTTTAAGTAAATTATATGATACTCTTTGATGTAAGTGAAATGCAGACAACATCTTTATCTATATACAATTCCACAGTGAAAAGCTGCTGTTCTGTTAAAAACCCAGAGCACATCGTTTTCATGATACTGCATGCTGTCATCTTATAAAAAGATACAAAAGCCCAAAGAACTCGATCTCAATTCTTATTTATGTGTAGCTAATTTACCAGTAAACAAGACTTGTCACAAGACAACATCGCTCGTATGTATGATAGTAAAAACATGAAAATGGCAAAAGGTTAAGACCGACGCTGGCAACCACCCGGTCATTAATATGCATCCTTGAGTTTGAAACTTAAAGGTAAATGTCATAAAGTCGAAATCAATTGCCTCATATGATAGGTTTCCACATTTGAAATATCAACATGTAAGCTGTATGCATAATAATACAAAAGAAATGACCCAGCCTGAGGTTAGTTTTACGAAAGATTGTCAGATATGGAGTACTGAACAAACTAATGAATGAACCGATACTGGGCTCGGACCCGAGGCCACTTGCTCTTATATGTCCTGCGCATTACCAGCTGAGTTACCAAGATACTTGCCATAAGATTTTACGTTTCCTCATGGATGAGAATGGACTCCGCTCCTATTCATTCACGAAGAAACATAAAGTTCACTGTGAACAACGGTATGTCCTTTTGCACAATGACATCAAATACTGTCGAAATTTCAAATTCACATTTTCGCAAAGCCAAATGCGGAAAGGTTTTCCTTTTTTCGAAAATGACCTTTCAGTATTGAAATATAAATAAAAGATACAAGCTGACATTATACAGGTAACTTGATCTGCAAGGAAAACAGGAAAGAATCGATTGCCATAATTGATATGTTAAAAAAACCTGTGTTTTTCTCAAATTTGACAAACTTAATTCCCTTTGGAAGTTTGAGCTGTGAATTTGACAGCAGATTCGAAATAATATGGACAATACAAAAAAATTATGCAACTCCACTGTGATGCTCTGCAGAGTCGATACATCCAAGGCAGTCACTGCAAGTCTTAAAGACAAGACTGTAATTACACGTGTATACAAAAGACAGTCAGCACAACATTGGTACGAGAGCCGATTGGGCTTATTCTAAATGGTAATTACGAGAAATAAAAAGTCGTAATAACGAAGGAAAGGAGGGGGATCTCCAACAAGACACAGTTGCAGTTACAACAGCAAAATACCCCCAAGTAAGAACACAGAAGACAAAGCAAAAGACGCAAAAGGGACAAGGAACCGCAAACACAACATCAAAACACCAAACACAAAAGACCACACATAAAACAACCAGCTAGAGCAATGGGCAATCGGTGCTGACTTAGGATGGCCATCTGCTACATGGGAATCAAATGGTGGGTTATTCGTATTACGTGCGCACAACCCTCCCACTTTTCTTGTTACACAAAGGTCTCGAAGAACGCATGATTGTAGTGTTAAATAACCCTCTCAGTGTAAGATGATCACACAAACAAAACTGCAAAACACAAGCAACACTCAGATGAATACGTAAATGGATATAAAAACAACGAGCTTACGATACACAGTCCGTTCTCTGCCCGCTGTACATAGCGAGCTCATGCATGTTATGACCCGAGGAGTCCGACCGACATTCAGAGAGACCGACATTCATGGTCGAGGCCATGTCTTCTCTAAAGAGGTTTGAGCCTGGCCCGTCATGGAGTCCCGTCTTCACAGTCAGTCCGAGTACAAGTCTTAGGGGGAATGCGCTGGTACAAGACTGTAAATTGGTCAAGTACCAAACCAAGTGTCCGTCTGGTGACATTAGGATCAACGGTATCAATAGGCGTTTGATGATTCTGACACACTTTCGATGGTAATTCTGTCTGCCTTTGATCCTTCTACTTTTGTTTATTATGTTTCCATAAAATGCAGGTTGTGAAATACCCAAAGTTATATACTCTGTTGCTTGTATAGGTCCGAATTTTAGGAGAAGCTGATTTTTGTAAAATTTCCAACACGTCTCAAATAGTTTTAAAAGCGGAAGACTTGACCTAAAAGTTTCTTGGTAATTTGTTAATTTCTACAATGAAAATCCGAGAAGCGTTCTTGTAAGTACGAGAAATTTTCTCTTTATTACGCCATTTTTCTCTCGTAATTACGAGAAAAGTTTCTCTTTCGCTCGTAATTACGAGAAAATATTTTTCCACTACCATTTACAATGAGCCAAATCGGCTATCGTACATTAGAAACATTCTGGTTCACAAATAGAAAAGACAACTGACATACGTCACCACAAGACATCCACAAAGGGGGAAATCCACAAAAAACAAAGCAAAATAAAACAAAGCAAATAAAACAAAACAAAAGAAAACAAAGCAAAATAAAACACACCCTCCCGAAAAAGAAAAACGAAGCGAAAAGCACAAACACTCCAACATGACAAATGAATATCATAAGGCAACCAATGTATCAGAAGAACTAAACAGCAAATCTCACAAAAGGAAAAACAAAGACAAAAAAAAGGTGTCACTCCAATCATCAAAGCAGCCTGTCTGAGAATGATGACAGGTGTGATATGACGACTGGAGATGCTTACTCCTCCGAGTCTCATCCTCAGTTTGGTAGTTAACTTCTGCTCACATGAAAAACTGCCTCATTTCATTTGTTTTCTCTTTATTCTGGTTTTGTACGACTATAGATTTTCGGAAAGGCGATGTTGGTAATTACTGGCGGTGGGTTAAATTATGCATACAAATTTAGCAATTTGATATTATAATCCATCTACGTTTTCTTAATTTCCTTTTATTCTTTGTTTATATAAAGTGAAGAAAAGTATAGAAGTAATTCTATTCACTTCTAAATTGGTTATTGTAAAATAAAGAGGATAATTGTGGATGTTTAGGCCCTCTAGCACTTACATAACTAGACCGTAGGGAACAACTATTTGAATTTTATGGAGGAGGGGAGGACAAGACGTGTTAGCCGTATTTTTGGAACAGCCAGATACGAGCTTAACTCAAATCCTCTGAGCGATATACTCTATGTGCGCCGCGGACAAGGTTTAATCTTCTTCTTCTTCTTAAACTTAAAAAAAAATAAAGCAAGTTAAAATGGAAAAGAATAGGCTTGGTACATGTAGGCTAGTATGCTGGGCTCTGGTACCAGCTGACATTTGAAGGTCTCCAATGACGGTGTACAGGCAACGTCAGGTGGTACATGTAATCTAGTTGTTCCAATAACCTATTGTTCTGGGGAAGAAGGAGCGTCTGTACACTTCTTTACCAGTATGTGGGAGGCAGAAGGTGTGGATGCCACGAGTTCTTGCATTACTGCACCTGCTGGTATTGCGACCAAGACACGTTGGATCTTGTGTAGCGAGATCAATCTTATTTTAAGCCTTCTGTCTTTTAAAGTTTAATCATCTAGGTGACACTACCTGGGTGGCGATCATGGTGGTTCCGGGTTACTAAACGTGCTGCCCTTCTCTAAACTTTCTTCAGCTGATGAGTCCATAGGTTCAATGCAGTGAAGGGTGCACGAGATCTTGATAGGCTGCTACCCTTGCCTGATTTCTACATCTCCTCATATTCCTAGGGTCATATTTGCCTTGGATGTAATTATACTGCTCTTTACTGATGTGATCTTCTACATATAGGTATTTTCTGGAGTCTACCAAATGGTCATGGATGTTGTAGTTCCCATAAGTGTGCATCCTTCGCAGGGAGTTCACTTCTCTTCATATGGTAGATTTTTTTTATTTCTGTTCCTTGGCCTTAGTTCTGGTTTTATCCTGGTTTTGTATACCCTTGGTTAGATGATTTTTCGATTAACGATTTTGTACTTCTTAATAGAGATATTGTTTTATCCATATTTGTCATCCTTTTGTTGGTACCTAACCTCCGAATAGTAATCTTCCTATTTTTTTCTTTAAAACCAAATTGATCAGGGTTGTTTTTTTTTCGTCTGCTGTATTGGCAGGATTTGTTTTTACCAGAATCTTGTTTGCAAGGTCTTCCTGTCCGAATTGACTGAAATCAAATGACAGCCCCCTGTTGTCATGCGTCCTCCATACATGAATTCGTTACCGTTTTGAAACATTATGAAAATGTCATTATATGAATTAAAGAAATATTCTAAAAATGTTAAAAAATAAATGTATTTTTGTGAAAAAGATCTTTCTGCACATTTATTTTGTAACCTTTATTTTTCGATAGAAAATATATTTTAAGATTTTATCAGTTTAAAAGGCCCTTGTCGATCATATAGACATTGCCGACATCTTCGTTCTACTTCCTTTTAGTGGCACCATCTTTATAATTTTTTGAAATAGTTCTATCGGCTGATTTCTTCCCTCTTCTTGGTTGTGTGGTAGTTTTATATGATGTATTTTCGTTATTGTAATATTATGTGCTTGTTGTGAATACTTTATGATTTTCAAGTTGTCATAGCAACGTATATTTTCCCTTTTAAAACAATCCTACACTCCGTCAATAAGTCATACCAGCAGATTTGTGACATTCTTCTTTAAATAATTCTTACATAAATCTATACACTTACCACGTTGTAAACAAACCTTGATGAGTAAGAATTTCATAATACCAAGCAGAGAATAATACTTATTATGTAGTCTTTCTTTATCATTCAACAAATTAACACTTTTCAAATCACATATACCATGCAAAAAGTCAATTCAAACTGCCAAATCGAATTACTAGTATAATGATAAAGGCATATGCTATAGTAAGGAGCTGTTAAGATAAGGGCTTGATTTAGCCCTGAAATCACTCGATTATTTCTCGTGCGTTGTCCTTCTATTTCAGGTAAAAAGTGGTCGGGATTAAAATATAAAGTATTAGAAGATTTTTAGTAGGTATTTCATTTAAATAGATTTGGTGAAAGATGTTATAATTACGGGTTGAAGAGGTAGGGGGTACTGATGAGAGAAAACGTCAAATATCGAGCGAAAATTCACTAAAAATGCATTAGTTTACACAAAGTTGATGTTTATTATACTTCTCTACCTTTTAATGTCAAACTTGGATAAGAGAAAGTAACCTTGATGTTATATCAATGTAATCGGCAAAAATCGCAATCCGGAAACTGAAAAACGGTTATATTTCGTATTTATCAGCCACATATGTAGCTTTCAGGCGCGAAATACGCACAGTGTAGAAATAGACAACTTTCTCGTTCATTTCCTTCCTAACGGTTAATCATTTGATCGGAAAACACTCTTAATAGATTGTTAGATGATATTAAGAGAAAAAATGGCAATTTTAATTTATTTTACCGCTCTAAATACTGATTCTAAAAGAGTCATCCATCCCCCCTTTTTTTCGTTTTTCGCCTGTGGGACATTGTTCCCCCCCCCCCCCCTCGGTTCAGAACCCCACCTGGTCAGAAAATTTGTTTTATTGATATACACCTTTGGTAAAAGTGGCATTCTGAACCGAGGGGGGGGGGGAACAATGTTGTAGAAAAACTTTTCCGTTTTCCATTGATTTCTATAGGAAAAACGCTTATTTTGACCCAAAATTCGGTCTTATTTTGAATAATTTATCCAACCTGATAGAAGATTCATATCTGTACCAAGTAACTTCTTATTTTTACCGAAAATTTTTCTCAATTTTTGCATGTTGAAATTTCAATTTTTCAGGGCAGATTTTACGCCTTATCTAAACAGCTCCTTCATGAATAATTAACATGCATACTTTACGATGAAAATTCACAGATTAATATATGAAAAAGCGCCATGCAGTTTTTTCAAAATGTTTAATTTTCACCATGAAACAGTTTATGTCATATTTCTTCAAGATGATTGCAAATGATGACAATCGATGATAGATGAATATCTACAAAGTATGCAGCGGGGATTGAGGAAGGTTGCAGAAGCGCATTCACGATGATCAATGGACAAATATGGAATTGGAATATCATACATTACTGCACAGCGCCACCTGTCGTACAGGATCGGAGTCATTTGACGACGTGTCTTGTGATGACGTCATAGAGTAATTTGCGGAATCCCTTCTACTGCCTTCTTGTTTCTTTGGAATAAATATCAATGGCCTTGGGTATATTTTATTTGAGTTTAAATTTTCTGTTGGAACGATATCCGGTTGTTTGCTGCCTTTGAACGACTCGTATTCCTTTTCATTCAGTTTTGTGGTTATATCCGTACCAAGTTCTGACCCAGAATTCACTATTTGCTCATTTTCTACTGAGTCAATCGTTCTTTTATTAGCGTCTAATTGTTCCGCTGTTATTATATTTGACGGTTTAAGATTTATATTTTTATCATCGCCTTCTGCAACTGAATTTTGTCGTTTATTTTCTAAAGAAGGTGGTAACCTTGACCTTTCTGGTCGTCTTGTTAACAATGGTTCCGATGCATTACTTCTGATATCGTCAGAACTTGTAGACAAATCATTTACATTAGCAAAGTATTCAGTGTTCCTTGCATCCAGGGAATTTTGTTTAAACGTTGCCAATGCTATGTTATTTTGTTGGCGTCTTCTCATAGCTTGTTTCATATCGGGATCAGAGCTTCGCCTGAAAAACTGTGACTTAGGTCCTAATCTACCCATACTATGAATATCGGCCGTAACATTCAGTTTATTATCTAGTGAAAATGGAGAACGACATCTACTTCCGTTATGATCGCAGAGACTGCCAAGCGAGTGTCTGATTGGATCGTGGAAAGTCACGCGCTGTGCGCTGCGTCTATTTCTGTTCCGTCGAATGATAACACCGTTAGATGAGAACAAATCCTCGTTATCATTCGGAATCTCACTAACCGGAGGTAGAGTCATCTCGAATCTCTCGTCCTCTGACGACGGCATAACTTCCCCTTCATCGAATCCGCTCTCGCTAGGTGTTATGTCCATGGACTGGACAGAACTCGGACGTTTTCGTTTTGCAGTTGAAAAATCCTTCATGTCTATTGACCCTATTGATATAGATTTACTCTTCGAAAGATTGTCAGTTTTTATCACAAAAATAGGTTGGCCGACATTAGCATAGTCAAGGATTCTGAACATCCATTCCTGTTTGACAGTGAGTATTGTCCAAAATAAAACCCAAAATACCATGTAACAAACCCCAACTATCAACCCTGATAACAATAAATTGTCGTTTGAGAGTCTGTAAAGTGAAACGACATCAAAATAAATTGGTCCCCGGAAGCTAGCTATTAGTACCAGAGTTATAACTGCGCATGTGTGAGTCACATATCCGTTACACGGACCTCGTACGATTGCAGTGTCTTTCTCGTAAGCATCAGGATTGTGCTTTCTATCCACTAGTCGAAATTTCTCCATGAAATGATGAGCTCCATACTCGAAAACAATGGCAGTAGATAAAAACACCACAAATCCTCCAGTCAGATACAATGCTAGAAGCTGATACGGACTTAGTAACAGATGTACATACTGTTCATAATAGTGGAAGTTTCCCACCAATTTGAACAAAATGGCAGCACAAGAATAAGTAAAGATTGAGTCGATGCTCATGAAGAGCATTTGTATCACAATCATTAAACTCAGTGTTTTATTGGTGTACCAAAATACTGCTGCATATCTCACAGAAAAACACGAAAGGGCAAACACAAAATTCAAAAACGCCACTGAAATCATCGAGCCAGTTTGATTGGACGAATTCAACATGGAGGAATTTGTAATTAAAGCAGTCATATTCTGCTGACGAATCACGTGATCGCTGTAAATCGGTCTTTGTCTGTCAAACAAGAAGTTCAGCTCAGATGACCACAATAAATCTGAAATGGAAAAGGAAACTAGCATTAGCCCTATCACAAGAGTTCGATTCTAAGTTAGACAAGAATTTCAAAGAATCAATTCAAGATCTTTTTATTGTGTTACAATTACGTGTACAATTATAATTAATCAAAGGAAAAAATTGTACTTGTGAACGGATAAAAATATAAGAATTCGTGTATTTCACGGACCGCCTTGAAACTTTTTATCGTGATCTAATAGCTTTGCTTCAAAACCCTCCGTCATTATCGTGATCATGTTTCTGGTCTTAGTTATCTAAACGGGTGATCATGTTTTTCAACCTTTCAAGCGTTCCATAAAACTTGCGTTTGTGCTTTTATTATACGATTGGGACGTTCGCAGGAGTTGGAGGCATTTCTCTCTATATTAGAAGATTCTTCAAGCAAACAATTGTGCGCAAGTTTACGACTTTATTACGTAATACATGTTACATGTATATGCAAAAATTGCTTTCACGTTCGGCATATACGTTGTAATTTTGAGCTGGCTTACATTTGTACATTATTCAAAATGTATAAGATCCACATGAGAAAGTCCAGCCATCACATTCATCAACATCGTTTGTAATAAGATACATTATGAGTCAATTTCCATTTTTATCAATGTGTCACAAAAAATATTTATATTCTAAGAAAGTCTGGTGAAAAAAATAAACGACGATAACTATGATGATTTTATAGATGACGTCCTTCGCTATCGTCTATCTGGACGATGGCCAAGGACAGTGATGAGCGATATGACAGAATGACAATGGAATGCTTTGAGGGAATCCGAATGTCAAAAGATACATGTTCTGTGAGCGATTTGCACGGATCCTGCACTACAGATATGTGAAAACGAGGAACGTTAGCTCCCGTTTCCTCTGATAACAGGATGTTTGTCCTCTGTTATACCCAGACAGCTTTCATTTTAATTACAGATGTCGTTCATCAAGCGCAGATGTCCGCATTTCTTGGCTAAGACTCGGAATCCTGCACGGCCCGGAGAGCAGAGCAAAAATGTCTGGTTTTGTAGGTTGTGTAGAGCGAATCTCTAACTGTCTGAACCTATTTACATTATTAAAGTAATTTATTATAGTAATCGTACAAACAAAAAGAAAAACGGACGTAAGTGTTACTTAATATTACAGAAACAATCCGTAGACAGCTGTTTTCTGTTTATTCCTGTAATATATATTATCCTCGCAAATTGGTTTTGCTATCAATTACAAGATCCCGAATGTCGTAATTTATTTTGTATATCGAAATAAACCATCCATGGTGTGTTGTGAGGAAGTTGCCAATAAAAAAATATCACATTTTTCATTTTTCCCTCTAAGAAATATAGTAAGATATTGAATTTTTGGAATTAATGGCGCGAAAATATGAAGCAATTTGTAAGGACATTTCGAGCCGGTGCAAGGTCGATATGCTCCAATAGTTTTATCTAACGATATGCACCAGTAGAATCGAGCATGAATAAAGAAGCATATCAGTATAAACTACTTGTTTGACGCGTATAATCTGATTTAAGGTTTATATCAAATTTACTCATCAAGGTTCAGATTGTAGAACACATGCTTCTTTCTTGGCATTTTTGGCGTCAGATCAAACGTGCAAAATAGTTCAAACACCATGTAGAAGAATGATTCATAGGTCATGTGCATTTTCGTAGAAAATTGCTCTAGTTTGTAAAGTCAATTAATGCCTGAAATAAACGAGTACTGCATGGAGAAACGATAAAACGAACGTTTCACTTTCGAACTAAAATGTTTGCACAGTATCAATATCACTAATTGATTTGCAGATGCTACATGTATACGTGATTTTGTGAGCTTTCAAATCCATTCTGTACAAATATGCTGTTTTGGAACTGTTACAATTTTGTTCTTGTTCAATTTATATTTCGGCAAACATAATAAATGTACATGTACATACAACAATAATCTAGGCACCGATCCAGGAGAATAATCAGGGGATGCCGACTAGAGACCAAGATTGGAAAGAAACGTATTCGTGAGGAGGGATGCAACTCTTCTTAAAATAGGTCAACTACACAATTATTCAAGGAATGAAATTTGATGAAATTTAGCCCTCTTTAGGTAAAGAATTTTGAAAACATGTACTTCTCTTAAATTGGTCAATTGATATGATTATGTTTCATTGAAAGAAGATCCATTATACTGGATATGAACATATCGTGTTATAAAGAGATTCAAAGTAATCTGCGATCTCTGCTTTTCGATTCACAGAACATATATGTTATCAAAATCTTTATTAATTCAAAATCAAAATTTACTATTTGTTAGAAAAATATGATAATGAACGTTAAACAGATTTTTAATAAAAGCAAAAAAATGGTATGATGGATTAAAACGGACATCAAAGTGGACTTCAGTATACAATGTAGATATTCACATATTCATGGATAAAAGGATGATATAAGATAATGAATGTGATTTCAATTGATAATCAAATATTTTATCCCTTTTTTTCTGCACAGACGCCAAATAAAAATTGAATTTGAAGAGGAAAACTGGAGCAGCATGAGTCATTCATTAGCGTCAACCTGAAACTGCCATCGACGAAGAAACGTAAGATCTTTGCTTCTTTCAATTTACCAACCCATCGGCAACATCGATTAAACAAATGTTTCGCTAATGCTTGCCGATGTGGAATTAATTTGCACAGATGAAGGCAGATTAAGTTGCTTCTCTCACATAACACCCACTTTAGATTTTTCTTCTCTTTTTTGCTACCCAAAGCTGTAAGCCAGACAATTTTATTATATCGCTTACGCAGACAAGCGGAGGTATGTATATCTGTTACGTAACTCTTGTTACTGAACAAGGCCATACTAGCTATCTTCAGACTGGATAATAGGGTTTTGTTGTTAACTCCCAAATTTTCTCGAATAAAAATCATCAACGAAAAGAAAAGATACAGAAAACATGGCCAGAATTCTCTCTTTTGGGAAACATTATCAAATAAAATCATGCATTTAACTTCAAGTTCCATCACTTGTAAGTCTCAAAGATATGGTATGAAGCACCCCCATTTCTCTAATAGTGGGGATCGAGTTTCGTCATTAAAATCTTAATGATAGTCCTTGGTCTTTTGAAATACCTTATGTGATGACCACAAAAAAATAAATCATTGCTTTTTAGACCCTTAATCTGAATTGCCAAGGCGAGTAAAAACTAAAATAAGTATCTTTGAAATTAATGACAGTCTTCACTATAAGAGCAAATATTACTATAGATTGAAATTTTAATAGACATTTCTTAATAGACATTTAATAGACATTTCTTTTTCACAGGTTCAGAGGAACACGAGGAAGAAGAAGAAGAAGAAAACAGATTGACAAAGTGCTGCTGTCAGAACGTGCACAACCATATAGACGTTGTGGAACTCATTTTTTCCTCAGGTAAAATTCCCTTATCTCTCCATCTTTACATTCCAATACATATACATATTTTGTCTGTGGCGCCTTCCATAATGAACGAAATGTTATCAAAATTCTAATCTATACCGTTCAGAAAAGGTAAGAATGAAGGAGATTTTGTGAGTGCTTAGCGTTATATAATACCAGATCATAGATACGATGGGGACGTCAGAAGTTACCAAATGTTTATGATATGATGTATTGATTAATACAGTGCTCTGTGAATTCCAGGGTTTCAGATTGTAGAATATCATGTTTCGAATATTTATGAGGTGTCTGCACTGCTATATAATATATAAAAAATATAAAAATAGCAAGTCCCATAAATTTGCCACCTCAGCATATAGTGATGTATAGATCTTATCTTTGAAATCCTTCGTCAGTTTTTGACCAGGGTTCAAGCACACATACCTGGCACCGGCTGATCCCTATCGTGTTATGACATGGGGTGTTTCCTCAGAGGTCGTGACAATCTTTGGCGAAAGATCAATTCATTATCCTCAATCAAGTCAATATAGACTTAGTTCTACATCTAGTACATGTATTATCGAAGGTTACGTTGTAATACAATGTTTACTGAATGAATATACACCCCCCCCCCAAAAAAAAAAATCTGAAAAAAAAAAGAAAAAAAAATGCTTTATTCTAAGCTTCAATGTTAATATCGAAATGGGAAGATATTTTTCATTGAGGAATGCTTTTTTTTTTAATTTGTTCTTTAAAAGTCTCCGTATTTTCCTTAATAAAGGAGGATATGCGAGTAGTTAATCCGGATAACCACACAGTTTTCGTCAGTCTCTTTATCAAGTACATTTCCACGATTTGCGGAGTCTGAGAGAGCCCTGTAACGATTCTTTAACGTTGAACTTATATAAAAGCTAAAAAAAGTGCGTTTCGAAATTCCAGGCGACAAATAAGCAAATCAGCATCAAGTAGTGAAAGCGCGGGAATATTTGGCATTTTTCATCCAGTTTATCTTGGAGGCGTCGACGTTTATCTTAATTCTTATCTAAGGATATAAGCTTATGTTTCTTTCTGACGAAGCCCTATCTAACATATTGCCTTCATAAAAACTATTCATTCCTCTGTTTTCTCCTTACCATTGTATCTGGCAAGAAATATTTACTTATCATTACGTTACATGAACAATGTAACCCCACCCTCAAGTCTAAATCAAATCTAGAAGAGCAATATATCATTCTGAAAAAGGGTCTTGTTGGAACTTTCAAAGAGAGTTTGTCTGTCTATGAGTGGGCGTCCTGAAGAGATTTCAGTTGTGCAAAACGGTCATTCAAATATTATTATCATATATAAATGGAATGTTAAATAAGTTCATATAGCTTGATAAATACTCCTGCGGCGAATTAATCTTTATGTTTAGCATCCTGCGGGGATGAGAAGGGGGGTGTTACAATTGTAAATAAACGCTATGTACAATCAGCAAATATACATAATGTTAATTCCATAATGAATATTCCAAATACCCAGAGGTATCACCAAACGAAAATCGCAAGACACAGAGATCAGACAAGGACATTTCTATCGGATACATTAGAATCATTGCTCTGCTTACTGGAACGACCTTATAGGTTCCATTGTCATCATACGAGTCCAAAGATACAATCAGAGGAATAACTTGTAGTCAGGAAAACTGTTTTATGTGATAAGATTTTGAGTGCACAGATTTCTGAATACTGGCACCGATCTATATCTACTGAGATTTAGAGGGGAATGGAGAATGAGGGGGAGCGCCCCTCTAGATTTAAACAATGTAATGTTAAATTGCCAAATATATTAAAATATTACAGTCCTGGATAGTGCTATCTCAAGTTTTGATTAGTTATAAATCATTTTTTCATCGAAAGCCTTCGCCTTCTGAACCGCCAACTGAACATCTTTGTTTTTTTAATAGCATAGGGGTTTCACCAAAAATACATCGCTATCTATAAAACTTAAGGATATTCAACGATTAAATTGTATCCAAACGCCTACTTCTAGGTTGTTTTTAAAAAGAACATACTTTGGTCGTGGTTGAGTTGTGTTTTCCACATTGTTATCGTTCTTAAATAAAATTTCACCAATAAAAGAAATGATAAAAATCTCTAACTTAGGGGGAAATGGACTCAAATTGAGATGTTGAAACTTGTGTCCATAAAATATGTGTGCAGGTGTCAAATGTGCCGTGAAGACATGGTTCATTGAATAATAAAATTATCTTGGTGTATCTTAAGTCGGATGAAATATTAATTTTCATTCCTGAGTAATAGAAATGGTTTGTGCATCTGAGCGGAGAGGAATAAAACTTTCCTCCTTCAATAAGCTTCTTATAAATACCATTGTATAGGTAATCTGAATGTAAATTATTTCATTAAAATTTGAAGGTTTTTGTCGCTGAAACATGTCAATAAAACATCAAATAGTTGTAAAAGGTGACTTTTCGAATCTTTTCCCTTTTAAGTAATACTCGAATCCTATTTTGATGGCATGCGGAGAAGAAATGTTTCTAGTAACCGCTTTTTGGCTGTCTTCCATCAAACATGTACTCGTTTCTCTTAAAATTGTCCTAAAATATGGGCTAAAATATCATGGAGGTTTCCCGTGCAACACGCTGTAGATATGAAATATTTCACCATTATGACATTTACTTTCTTTATAGTAATTGTCTCTGAAATTTTCATCATCGCTTGAATGACCAAATATGTAAATTCTGGCTCGCTCTTTGCGTCTTTCTTCCACGTGTCCTGACTTAATCCAACTTTAATCGATAAATGATATCATCGATCTTCGAGAAAACAAACTTTTAATGCCCGATTAAATTTGTGATATGAAAGTTAAAAAGCTTACACATCCGATTCATCATACCGTCCACTCTGATTATGATTGAAAGGCAAAGTACGTATTACATTAGAATCTCTCCCCCCCCCCTTTCTGATATATTTTTTTGTCTGGTAACAATGAAGAAGTGAAATGCATTTCTATGTGTGATTCTCGTCAATACTTGTCATGCGGCAATGATTCTGATATGATATAAGCCATTTATTCTGTACATTTATGGGCGTTTATGTTTATAAACATGTCACACTAACATAAACTTCAATGTTCAGGATCTGATCCCAATTTATCTCTTTAAATTCTTCAACACTAAAAACTAACATTGACACATATTTTTTTTCATCAGGAAATAGAGAAAACATACCGGTATCAAGTAATCCAAGATGAATGACACGAAATGTAATTTAACACAAAGTATGGGTTTATTTGATTCTCTGAAAGCAATACAGGCTAACTAAGATTTGCGACTAGATTACTGATGTGAAAAACAAAATTAGAAACAGGAAAGTTCTTAAGTTAGGAATTTCAAAGGTCAAATCTTGAAAATCTTTGACATACCTGGCGTTTTAAAGCCTTGTTGGACTGCTGCAGACGATAGAAATACTTCCGGTATAAGCAGACACATTGCGATAAGCAGATGCAGTGTCTGGGAAATTGGACAAAAATGTCTCCAACATCTCTGCAGAATTTCATTTTCAATTCTATCGATTAAGTGTCCATTCTTGGGACAAATGGCATGATCTCGGCCTAGTTTAAATCCATCGTTGGCATAGTTACCGATTCGGAAAATTGACGAAATTATGAAAAGTGGGAAGACAACAAATGATAAAATAGTCAAAGCTAGAACTACATCCAGTTCCAGAGGATAAGAATTCTTGTTGTCTTGTACTCGTAGACCAGTCCTATACTGTGAAATATACTGTACAGACACGTAACACTGTGTTCCAATGGCAATAAAACAGTAAACTACGCTCCAGAGTGAATTGAAACTTGTTCCTTTAGGTTTCAACTCAACCATTTTTGCCAAATTTATTTTGTCAACGTGACCGATGCATCAATATGTAAGAAACACTTTTTCATACATCCTCTAGGCCAAATTCTTAGTTTTCTTGGCAATGTCCTAAACATAAAGTTGGTTCTTTTCCACTAGAAGAAGACTGTCGTTTTGTTATTCTGTGAGCGATTCACCTTCCTCGGAAGACGCTGACGCTAAACTCCACAGAAGCCTCCAAATAAACACAGCGACACGTGCATCCATGTAAATTCCTCTCATTTTACATAAATCAGCGTTCAGCACTCCACGTATAAACATGTATTTACTTATACCTTTGTGTCCCTCCCATGAAAAACCGACATATACAATGGAACATTCTCTTATGGCCTTTGTCCCGCTACTGTATACACTCAGGAAATCTCCAGTAGCAATGAACTGTAAAGAGAGGAAATTGAGTTATTTATCAGTGAACCATACTGCGATCGGGAGTGTGGGAGAGAACATTTTCTTTAATGTAACACAAGCGCTTCGGTTGATAGGTATATGCTTCTTGACTAATCTCATCTACTTAATACAGAAAGATGAGTTATTACCAACAACTAATTTGTCATCACTTATGACATTGGAAACGTCTCGGACAAAAAAGCCGAGTTATATGTTCGATGCTTATGATGAACGCATTGATTCATGATTTAAGTGGATTTAAATTCTACATTTATTTCTTTAGGTGTTGAAATCCTGTTATTGTTGAAATTGGATTGAAAATTGTTAAATTCGTTTGAATGGTTTACAACGTATCAAGCACGCCATAATACTGATTCATTCTACATGACACATCCCAATTCTATTCAGAACCAAATGCAAACTTACATTTTTTTATATTGAAATAGACAAATATTCCTATATCGATTATGCTTCTATAATTCATGGTCAATGTTGATCAAACATAAATTATTAAAGAAAGAATTATTTGTCGTCTTCGGCAGATGTTGATTATTTATATATACATACATTTTAAATATTGATTTCTTTAAATGAAAATGAACACCTTTTTATTTGACATGTTTTTATTTTATTGTCAGACATTGTAAATGTTGATGCATTCTAACATGTTTTGCTGAATCAATAAACTTTGAGTCTTGAAATGAATTTTTGTGGCTTTTATACAAACAAGCAGCAGTGTACATTTTTAGTTCTATGGATTTTAAATAAATATCAAACAGTATTAGAATTCTCGAAGTAGAAGGAATTATTCAAAGATAAAACCAAACAAATGAACAAACCAAATAAAAAAATCATATCAAACAAAAACACAAAATCTCAGCAACACAGGTGTATTTGTGGTTGAGTTTTTGTGCTTTTCTCAGAATATAAAAATTGAACCATTATTAGTTTAACTAAATACACAACAATACAACATGGTTTCCACTCACTGATTTAATATCTTACGCTATGCAAAAAAACTATATAAAACTAGAATATAAAGCAGAAGGAAACAATAAAACAAGACTCTTGGAACCACGACGGACAAATAACATTAATGACTTATTAATTTTGTTCATATTCTGTACCTCTGTCACTTAGTCATTTCTATATTCTCTCTTTTAACTGAACTTGAACTTGAACTTAAGCCTACCATTTACTAAGTAACGTGACAGATGATTTGTCACACAAGTAGCAAATCGTGTTGTTATCCTGTATAACGTTCGCACATCCCTCTCATTTCTCCAATTACCCAGGGGTCTCGAAGAACGTACAATTGTGGTGTAAAACAAAGTCCTCACTGTAAGATGACCTCACACAAACAAGACCGCAAAACGTAGAGGCCCCAACAACCCAGATGGATATGTAAATGAATATAAAAAGAGGGCGTGCGTAATACAGTCCGTGCTCTGCCGGCTGTAGCGAGCTCATGTATGTAATCACCCGAGGAGTCCGACTGACACTCAGAGAGGACAGGTGGTCGGGACCCTGTCTTCTCTAGAGAGGTCTGGACAGGGCCCGTCATGGAGTCCCGTCGTCAGTCAGTCAGAGTGCAAGTCTCAAGGATGCGCTGGTACAAGACTGTAGATTGGTCAAGTAACAAGCCTAGTGTCCGTCTGGTGACATTAGGATCATATCCACGGTATAAAAGGCGTTTGATGATTATGACGCATTTTCGATGGTTATGCTGCCTACCTTTGATCCTAATTTTGTTTATAATATCACCATAAAAGACAGGTTGTGTAATACCCAAAGTTATATACTCTGTTGCGTGTATAGATCCGAATTTTAAAAGAAGTTGACTGTAATTTTTGTAATTTTTTACAAACACCGATTCCTTGCCGGTTCGTTTAGGTGCTCAACAAAACCTCTTTCCACTTTGCTTACGAAAACATTAACTCGCATCAAGCAAGGTCTTCAAGCATACTGCGAGACAGCATATTCCAGAAATGGAATCAATCAGATGTGGATCCTAAAGAATTCTAAGGAACTTTTGGAAAATTTAAAAGCCACCAACTTCAATCGTATTACCACCATAAAATCTTTCGACTTCTCCACGCACTACGCTACCATTCCACATCAAAAGCTCAAAAACAGACTTGCCAATATTATTCGCAACATCTCTCTTTCCAAAAATGGTATTAGAAGATACAAATACCTCGTAATTGTGCGGGAGAATACTTTATTCGTGAAGGAACACTCTAATTCAAACAAAATGTATACCGAAGACGATATCATCCGGATGCTTGAGTTTTTGATTGACAACATTTATGTTTTGGAGGAACCGTATTCCAACAGATAGTCGGCATCCCCATGGGTACCAATGGCGCCCCACTGCTTGCGGACTTATTTTTATATTCATACGAAGCAGACTTCATCCAGACCTTGATCTCGACTGGGCGATAGCACCTCGCATCTTAGTTCATTTTTACCTTCAGATACATAGATGACGTGTTGTCCATCAATAATCCGAACTTGGCAGATCATCTACATGAAATCTATCCTCATGAACTAGAGATCAAGGAAACACCAAACGCAAACGGCCATTTGAACACCTCACTGTATGACAAGCGTGACGATTTCAACTTCTACATAACTAACTTCCCTTTCATGAGTAGCAACATTCCATCTTCTCCTGCTTATGGTGTTTTTGTTTCTCAACTGATACGGTAAGCCAAGACATGTTCCAAAGATTTCATCATTAGAACCAGACGGCTTGCAAGTAAGGTACTTGTTCAGGGTTATGTTACGCATCGGCTGAAATCATCATTGAGGAAGTTCTTCGGTCGTTACGGGGATGTAATAAAATCATATGAGCTCCCCCTTTCCAGAATGATCAGTGACATTCTACATTGTGATTGAATGGTTGTCATCATCACCAAACAAGACATACTTACCTGATATGTACATCAAAATGTACATCGAGACAATGACAGGTTTCCATGGAGCTGTTGCGACGGGTGTTGCATGCAATCAGGAGACGCTGACTCTCCCCGGGCACCTGGTCTCACTTCGGAATTTTGTTCATTCCGAAATTCGCAACCGTTCCTGTGGAATTACTCGGCATGGTACACCTCACTCTATGACAAACGTGACGACTTCAATTTCAGCATTACAAACTTTCCTTTTCTGAGTAGCAACATCCCTTCATCGCCAGCTTATGGCGTGTTCATATCTCAGTTGCTATGCCAGAGCAAGTACCAAATATACGGATTTTGTTCTGAGAGCTAGGCGTCTTTCAGATAAGCTTCTCGGTCAGGGATATGTTTGTGACCGACTAACACCGTCACCGAGGAAGTTCTACGGTCGACATGGGGAACTCGTCATACACTATGATGTCCCACTCTCCAGAATGGTGGATGATATTCTGTCATAGACCATTTAAACCATCCAACCAAAGATTGTACTCTATGTCTTCCAAAATGGAAGTAACCGGATGTGACAGTTCTACCGAATTGAAGCGGCGGGCGTTGAATGCAAGCAGGGGATGCTTACTCTTCCTGGGCACCTGGTCTCACTCCCATATCGGGAGTTCGCTTCTTTTAATGTGGTGGAGGTTTTTGTTTGTTTGCTTTGGTTCCTGTTTTATCCTGATTTTGTATGCCTTCGGTTTCTGATTTTCTGAATTATCGATTTTGTGCTGTATACAGGGAGATGGTCATTATCCATATTTGTCATTGGACCGATCTACAGTCTTGCACTCTCACCGACTGTGACGACGGGACTCCATGACGGGCCCTGTCCAAATCTCTTTAGAGAAGACAGGGCCCCGACAACCTGTCCTCTCTGAATGTCGGTCGGATTCCTCGGGTGATAACATGCATGAGCTCGCTACAGCCGGCAGAGCACGGACTTCATTTCGTACGCCCATACCCTATTTTTATATATATTTACATATTGATCTGTGTTCCTTGGGCCCCTACGTTGGGCTATCTTGTTTGTATGGTCATCTTACAATGAGGAGGTTGTTTTACACAACAATTGTTAGTTCTTCGAGACCTTTGGGTAATCGGAAAAGTGGGAGGGTTGTGCGCACGTAATTCAGGATAACCACACCATCTGTTGCTAACGTGGCTGATGGCCGTCCTAAGTCGGCAGCGAATGCCCATTGGTCTCGTTGGTTTATGTGTTGTCTTTTATGTTCGATGTTTGATGTCTCGTTTGCTGTTCCTTGTCTCCTGCTGTATGTGTCTTCTCTGTGTTTTCACTTGGGGTGTTTGGTGTGTTGCTGTTGGTGCTGCAACCGAGTTTTGTTGGAGATCCCCTCCTTTCTTATCTAATAATTTTGCCTTGCCTTCTCGAATATGAGACTGAATAACTGATGGGTACTTCTGTAATGCATATTGACTGTAATATTTGTAAAGTTTCCAGAAAGTCGTAACTAGTTTATGAAAGCGGAAACCTTGACCTAAAAGTTTTTTGGTAATTTTTTAATTAACACCCACACAAACCCAATAATACCCACACAAACAGTACACCCAACAAAGAAAACAGGCAAGTTGAAACATGAATTACAATTCATACATCATCGAGGGAGATCACTGTGTACCCAACGTCGACTTTGAATTTACATACGTTAAATGTTGTTATGCAGAACAAGTGCACACTGGAAAAAAAGGAATATAGAACAAATAAAAACCTGATACCGTTTAGAACGAAAGATTTATCCTTGTCTCCCTGAAATATGATAAGAGCTGGTAAAATGGTATTACTCTAAAACATAATTATTCAAGACCAGCATTCACTACATCGACAGAGAACATGATTGACACGTATTATTGGACGATTTTACAGTCTAAGGGTCATACCAAAATAAATGACTCAATACCCAAAAAAGAACAGTGTCAAAAAACGGCAAAACAATAGGTTCCTCTTCTTTGAAGGACATAAAGATAAAGAAGTCGTTCGTGATGAGCCATACTTTCTCGTTGTCGACACTGTTTGATACAATATTGTTTACATAAGACAATAAAATATTCCTTTTTGTAAGGGTTTGTTTTTGAAAACTGTATGATAAAAAAAAAGACAAGTTGCGTAAATTTCAGTCTGAGATTATGTTTTTACGATCACTTTATGACATAACGATGCTGACTTGTTTTGTTTGTATGATGGTGTAGAGATGAATATATATATATATACTGTATATATATATTGGAAATGGCTTTTCTAAGAACATATGACTTGTTGGATGTGTTCCGTTGATATAACTGTTCTTTGTTTTCTTTTTACATTTTGCTTTATTCATTTAGTTGAATTTTCTAGTAAATGAAGGGTGCAAGCAACATTTGTGTGAAGGTTCACAACTTGACAATACATACTTTACATCACGTTACAACATATAATGATAAAAATTATATTTATGAAATGTTATACTCCACAGTCCTCTAAAAAAAGGACCTAAGTATAGAACCCCATCAAATGTAAACGTCTTCATATTGAATAGCATCATTTAAGAACAGATAAATTGGCAACACGGACCAGACATGCACGTTTCGGGTAAATAACCCTCGTCAGTGATCCTCAAATCTAAACAATGTAATATGCCCAAAGAGTATGAAAGTTACTATGTCGAAAAAGCGTACCGAAAGACGTAGCAGAATAGTTGGGATATGATGCTACAGGACCCACGTTTTATAAATTTCAAGAAATTTTGATAACAGAAATTTTAGAATGCGTTGAAGAAACGATCAACCGAAATTGATCGAACTTGGCTACATGTGCCCTCGGGGACTCCTGGTCCACCAGCAGTGACACTCACCAAGTGGTATAAATGTAAACGTCTTCATATTGAATAGCATCATTTAAGAACAGATAAATTGGCAACATGGACCAGACATGCACGTTTCGGGTACTTAACACTCGTCAGTGATCCTCAAATCTAAACAATGTAATATGCCAAAAGAGTATGAAAGTAACTATGAAAGATAGATTTTATCAAATGTTGCGAAGTACTAAAGGAAGCCTTATATAACTATACCAAACGATGGTGTAAATTTGAAGGAGTCGTATCGCATTCCCTGAATGACTGGAAAACCTCATTCTGGATATTACTGATATTTGAATAGATAACTTCCACAAAAATCCTCATCTTTTTGAAAATCCAAGTTTTAAATCTGAAAGATATTTCAAATCCAAATCACGTAATTTACATAAAAATATGTCTTCGCTCCTGCAGATAAAGCAGCCAACAACACCATAATCATTTGAAAACGTTACAACATATCAACTGTAGTTTCGGAACTTTCGCCTTCAAATACTTGTATAAAAAGCAATGAAAGTGTCCCTAATATTTTGCGCAAACATAACAGTGAAAATTCTTCACTCAACATTGCTATTTATAAATTGGATCTTCCTACAAAATACTGCATACCAATATTGCACAAGTCTCATTACACGTCTCGATACATTGCTAATTCTAGCAACTGCTCAACTACAATTTTGTCAAGAAGAAATCTGACGCCAGCACTCAAGGCGATAAAAGAGCACGTAGCAAAATATTGTGAAACTCTTCTAAATAGGAATGATGTAAACTCATTTTAGTCTATTAAAAATTCAAGGATGTGATTGACAAAATGAAATCTAGATATAGAATTGGAACACTTCCGTGTAATTTAATGGAGAGAGGAAAATTTATATTTGTACATCTGAATCAAAGGGTTTCTTACAAATCATAAAAATCATGGACATGTAGTGACCTTTGTATTGCCTTGTCCGTCCTCTCGGACAACATTTATGTAAGATTTGGTCAGAATTTATACAAGCACGTTGTAGGGATACATATGGGAACTAATTGTGCGCCTCTTGTTGCAGATTTATTTTTATACACTTATGAAGAAAATTTTATCAAAATTTTTCAAAATCAAAGAAAACATGATGATTTGAAATGTTTCATTGGTACGTCTAGGTACCTGGATGGTATTCTTACTATCGACAATCCTGTTTTTGAAAAGTATAAAAATGTTATTTATCCACAAGAATTGGCTCTAAACAAGGCTAACGTTATGAATACAGAAACACAATTTTTCGACCTAGATATTAAAATTGTTAATGGAGTCACCAGACGGACACTTGGCTTGGTACTGGACCAATCTACAGCCTTGTACCAGCGCATTCGTAAGAATTGCACTCTGACTGACTGTGACGACAGGACTCTATGACGGGCCTTGTAATAACCTTTTTAGAGAAGACAGGGACCCGCAACCTGTCCTCTCTGAATGTCAGTCGTACTCCTCGGAATATCAAAAGCACGAGGTCGCTACAGCCTGCAGAGCACGGACTGTATTTGGTATGCCTTCTGTTTTTATATCCATTTACATATCCATCTGTGTGCCATGGGTCCCTGCGTCATGCTGTCTGTTTATATGTTCATCTTACAGTGACGAAGTTATTTTACACCACAAATTCTTTGAGACCGCTGGGTAATCGGAAAAGTGGGAGGGTTGAGCGCACGTAATCCAGGATAACCACACCGTCTACTACTGACGTGGCAGATTGCAGTCCTAAGTCGGCACCGATTGCCCATTGGTCTCGTTGGTTTATGTGTAGTCATTTGCGGTTGCTGTTTCTGTGTGATTTGGTTAGGGGTCCGTCGATGCTTAATTTTGTGTTCTTTTGTGAGTGCTGTTGAGATTATCGTCAGGATCTTCTTTAACTCATTGGCGTTCCTTGTACCATTTGCATCTCTTTCTATGCGTGTCTGCTTTGTATTTTTACAGTGGGTGTTTTTGGATTTTTTTGTTGGTGCTTCGACTAGGAGTTGTTGGAGATCCCCTCCTTTCATGAAGATGATCGTATACAGGGTACGTATAACTTCTTTAAACAATGAAAGACCAGTCAAGACAATCTTAATGTTTGAAGAACTTATATTTGTCATGAAAAAGGATGACCAGTGTAGACGATCAACAATCTTTCATAATGGATGACACTGCATGCCGTTGACGAAATATTATTTACAGTATAAAAATGAACCTTTCAACATTTCTCTGTCACAACGAACCAATAATTATCAAGCTCTCACAATCACTATCTCGTCAGTTTGATAGTTTGATTTGTTGAAAATCGAGTGGTGATGTGTGGAAACGAAATAGAAATTACCATCCATTTATGATTATCTTTGATATGATTAGATACAGAGTTGGTTAAAAGATATCGAATTTCCCTATGCAAATGTATTTACTCGAACAAGATAGGTGGTCTGTGCATTAATTTTGTTGGTGAAATCGCTGTTGTTTATTTGTTAATAACTTTTCTGTTAATTATTTTTTCCTTCTAATATTACTTTTGTAAAAATCATTTTGGTTTTGGTTTATCATTATTTGCCATTCTTAGGATATTTCATCACTTTCTTATCGTGGAAGTGATAACCAAATCCCTTACAACATATAAAGAAACATAACCGGTTAACCACTCAAATTAAAAAAAAAATACCACTCAGACAGAGACTTCGAGGTGAAGGCAATACCAAACAAATAAACTTAATAAACATAAAGCATATGCTTATAAAATCCTATAAAATCGATTAAACAAAAGTCATTCCAAATAATGTGTTATAGTCTTCCACTGTAAAATGCAATGGCCCAAGTAACACACATATGAATATGCTGGTGGACCAGGAGTCCCCGAGGGCACATGTAGCCAAGTTCGATCAATTTCGGTTGATCGTTTCTTCAACGCATTCTAAAATTTCTGTCATCAAAATTTCTTGAAATTTCTAAAAAGTGGGTCCTGCAGCATCATATCCCACCCATCCTGCTACATCTTTCGGTACGCTTTTTCGACATAGTAACTTTCATACTTTTTTGGCATATTACATTGTTTAGAATTGAGGATCACTGACGAGGGTTAAGTACCCGAAACGTGCATGTCTGGTCCATGCTGCTAATTTATCTGCTCTTAAATGATGCTATTCAAATTGAAGACGTTTAACATTTATACCACTTGGTGAGTGTCACTGCTGGTGGACCAGGAGTCCCAGAGGGCACATGTAGCCAAGTTCGATCAATTTCGGTTGATCGTTTCTTCAATCCTTTCTTTTCAATCCGCCCTGACGCTAAACGAAAGTTTAGGTCACACGGAAAAAGGCGAAACAGAAACCTTAGAAACAGAGCTAGAATACATCGTACCCTCAGAGATCTACTTATAATTGCACGAAACGGCGGCAGACATGAACTGCTTCATGCTCTCTCATCAATACCAGCAGTTCAATTGAAATCTATCTTGGATGAAGCAGAGGTTGCATTCTTAAGAAATAGTGATTGATTCAAACTTAATATCATTGTTGCATTCGCACAGAATAGACTTTTTCCTGTCATTAAAAACATTCCCCTTAGAAGACGATTCATAAAAATTCCATTTATTAACAAAGGTTTCGATCTTCTTAACATCTCTAATATTTTTCGGGATCATCGCGTCCAAAGTGCTATTCCTCAATATTTTGAGAATTTTGAACCTCCTCTTATTTGTTACAAGTATAAAAAACCTATTCGAAATTTCGTATTTAACTACAATAAAGTAACATCAGATCCTAAAATTCTTGAATCAAGTCCTACTTCTTGAGAATGTGCAACTTCTGAATACCTTTATAAACCAGCTGGCCATATTGTAACAGGTGACTTTTCAATTATCCAGGACAGGCAGCTCCGCAATCTTCTCAAGAAAGGACCTAAGTACAGAATTCCATCCAAGATAGATTTTATCAAATGTCGCGAAGAACTAAAGGAAGCCTTAGATAACTATACAAAAAGATGGTGTAAATCGGAAGGGGTCAAATCACATTCTCTGAATGACTGGAAGAACCTCATATTGGATATTACCGATATTCGAATAGATAACTTCCACAAAAATCCTCATCTTTTCGAAAATCCAAGTTCTAAATCTGAAAGATATTTTAAATCCAAATTACGCAATTTACACGAAAAATATGTCTTCGCTCCTGCAGACAAAGCAGCCAACAACACCATAATCATTTGAAAACGTTACTACATATCAACTTTGGTTTCGGAACTTTCGTCTACAAACACTTATATCAAAAGCAATGAAAGTGTTCCTAACATTTTGAACAAACACAACAGTGAAATTTCTTCATTCAAGATCCCTATTTCTAAACTGGATCTTCCTACACTATACTGCATACCAAAATTGCACAAGTCTCCTTACAAATTTCGATATATTGCTAATTCTAGCAACTGCTCAACTACAATTTTGTCTAGAAATCTGACATCAGCACTCACGGTGATAAAGGAACACGTTGCAAAATATTGTGAAACTGTTCTAAACAGGAATGATGTAAACTTATTTTGGTCTATTAAAAATTCAGGGGATGTGATTGACAAAATGAAATCGAGAAATTTTCAAGCCAATTCGATTTCTTCGTACGACTTTTCAAATATGTACACCACGCTTCCTCACGATAAGATTAATGATCAATTGTCCAAACTCATTAAATGGTGCTTTAACCGAGAGGGTAAAACTTATATTTGTACATCTGAATCAAAGGGTTTCTTTTCCAATACAGAATACAAATCATATAAATCATGGACATGTAGTGACCTTTGTATTGCCTTGTCCTTTCTTTTGGACAACATTTATGTAAGATTTGGTGAGAATCTCTACAAGCAGGTTGTAGGGATCCCTATGGGTACTAATTGTGCGCCTCTTGTTGCAGATTTATTTTTATTCACGTATGAAAAAGAATTTATCCAAAATCTTCAAAAACAAAGAAAACATGATGATGTGAAATGTTTCAATGGTACTTCTAGGTACCTGGATGATATCCTAACTATCGACAATCCTGTTTTTGAAAAGTATAAAAATGTCATTTATCCACAGGAACTGACTCTAAACAAGGCGAACGTCACAAACACAGAAACACCATTTTTGGACCTGAATATCAAAATTATTAATGGAGAGATTCATACAAGGGTGTATGACAAAAGAGATGACTTTGGATTCAATATAGTAAATTTTCCCTGGCTTGACGGTGATGTTCCTAGATTACCGTCTTATGGTATCTACATTTCGCAGCTCATCCGGTATGCTAGAGCATGTACTGATGTTTTGGATTTTCATGATAGAAATTTACAAATAACAAAGAAACTTTTAGGTCAAGGTTTTCGCTTTCACAAACTTGTCAAGACATTCTGGAAATTTTACAAAAATTATTGTCAACTACTTTTGAAATTCGGACCCATACAAGCAACAGAGTATATTACTTTGGGTATTTCGCAACCTGCATTTTATGGTGACATGATCAACAAAATTAGAAGGATCAAAGGTAGAAAGAATTACTATCGAAAATGCGTCAGAATCATCAAACGCCTCTTATACCGTGGATATGATCCTAATGTCACCAGACGGACACTAGGCTTGGTACTTGACCAATCTACAGTCTTGTACCAGCGCATCCTTAATACTTGCACGCTGACTGACTGTGACGACGGGACTCCATGACGGGCCCTGTCAAAACCTCTTTAGAGAAGACAGGGCCCCGACCACCTGTCCTCTCTGAATGTCAGTCGGACTCCTCGGGTGATAACATACATTAGCTCGCTACAGCCGGCAGAGCACAGGTCGTATTACGCATGCCCTCTTTTTATATCAATTTACATATTCATCTGTGTTGCTTGGGCCCCTGCGTTTTGCGGTCTTGTTTGTGTGTGGTCATCTGACAGTGAGGAGGTTGTTTTACACCACAATTGTACGTTCTTCGAGACCCATGGGTAATCGGAATAGTGGGAGGGTAGTGCGCACGTAATCCAGGATAACCACACCGTCTGCTACTCACGAGGCAGATGGCCGTCCTAAGTAGGCACCGTTTACCCATTGGTCTCGTTGGTTTATGTGTAGTCATTTGTGTTTTATGTTTTTCTGTGATTTGACGTTCATTGTACTACTGCGTCTCTTTCTGTGCGTGTCATTTTTGTGTTTTAAAGTGGGTGTTTTGGGAGGTTGCTGTTGATGCTGCAACTAGGTGTTGTTGGAGATCCCCTCCTTTCTTTCAACGCATTCTAAAATTTCTGTTATCAAAATTTCTTGAAATTTCTAAAAAGTGGGTCCTGCAGCATCATATCCCACCCATCCTGCTACATCTTTCGGTACGCTTTTTCGACATAGTAACTTTCATACTTTTTTGGCATATAACATTGTTTAGAATTGAGGATCACTGACGAGGGTTAAGTACCCGAAACGTGCATGTCTGGTCCATGCTGCTAATGTATCTGTTCTTAAATGATGCTATTCAAATTGAAGACGTTTAACATTTATACCACTTGGTGAGTGTCACTGCTGGTGGACCAGGAGTCCCCGAGGGCACATGTAGCCAAGTTCGATCAATTTCGGTTGATCGTTTCTTCAACTCATTCTAAAATTTCTGTTATCAAAATTTCTTGAAATTTCTAAAAAGTGGGTCCTGCAGCATCATATCCCACCCATCCTGCTACATCTTTCGGTACGCTTTTTCGACATAGTAACTTTCATACTTTTTTGGCATATTACATTGTTTAGAATTGAGGATCACTGACGAGGGTTAAGTACCCGAAACGTGCATGTCTGGTCCATGCTGCTAATTTATCTGCTCTTAAATGATGCTATTCAAATTGAAGACGTTTAACATTTATACCACTTGGTGAGTGTCACTGCTGGTGGACCAGGAGTCCCCGAGGGCACATGTAGCAAAGTTCGATCAATTTCGGTTGATCGTTTCTTCAATGCATTCTAAAATTTCTGTTATCAAAATTTCTTGAAATTTCTAAAAAGTGGGTCCTGCAGCATCATATCCCACCCATCCTGCTACATCTTTCGGTACGCTTTTTCGACATAGTAACTTTCATACTTTTTTGGCATATTACATTGTTTAGAATTGAGGATCACTACGAGGGTTAAGTACCCGAAACGTGCATGTCTGGTCCATGCTGCTAATTTATCTGTTCTTAAATGATGCTATTCAAATTGAAGACGTTTAACATTTATACCACTTGGTGAGTGTCACTGCTGGTGGACCAGGAGTCCCCGAGGGTACATGTAGCCAAGTTCGATCAATTTCGGTTGATCGTTTCTTCAACGCATTCTAAAATTTCTGTTATCAAAATTTCTTGAAATTTCTAAAAAGTGGGTCCTGCAGCATCATATCCCACCCATCCTGCTACATCTTTCGGTACGCTCTTTCGACATAGTAACTTTCATACTTTTTTGGCATATTACATTGTTAAGAATTGAGGATCACTGATGAGGGTTAAGTACCCGAAACGTGCATGTCTGGTCCATGCTGCTAATTTATCTGTTCTTAAATGATGCTATTCAAATTGAAGACGTTTAACATGCATATGGATATTAAAGGAATTATGGCCTAAGAAAACATGTCGTGTTCTGTCAAATATGAGCGGGCTCATGTATGTAATCACCAGAGGACTCAGACTAACATTAAGAGAGAAAAGGTGGTTGTGTCATGCCTTCACTAACGAACTAACGTTTGCACAAGGCCCGTCATAGATAATAAGGTAGGGTTCAAACTCTATGCCTTCTTGAAGGAAATTTCAAACCAATTTGTCATGCGCTAGACACGTGTTTGGGATATTAATTTCTCATCAGTGATGCTTCTAGCCAAAGTGCTTTTCATAAGAGTCACATTATCACAGCTAGTTAGAGTGCAATAGTGTTTACAAGTAGAAGCAAAAGTGAATCTCCAGATGGATATGAGATGGGTAAGTATCTCCTGTTGGCTAGCAACACCGATATTGTAGATTAGTAAAGTGCCATACAGTGAACTTCTGGTGACATGCGAATCCATGGTAAGAAGGCGACTCATGATTCTGAAGATTTTTTTTATTGAAATTCTGCCAACCAATGATCCTCCTTATTTTGTTTATCATGTCACTATAAAATGTAATTTACTCAATTGCACGTATAGATTCCTCTGAATTGAGTAATTTTTGTAAAACATCCCGAATATCTTAGTTTATGAGAAAATGAATGGAGGGATCTCCAACAACACCTAGTTGCAGCACCAACAGCAAAACCCTAAAACACCCACTGCAGAACATAAAGCAGACACGCACAGAAAGAGACGCAAATGGTATAATGAACGCCAAATTACAGAGAAACATCAAACACAAATGACTACACATAAACCAACGAGATCAATGGGCAATCGGTGCCGATTTAGGACGGCCATCTGACATGTCAGTAGGAGATGGTGTGGTTATCCTGGATTTGTGGATTAAAATAACTTTCTCACTTTAAGATGAACATACAAACAGACAACATGTCGTAGGGGTCACGGAACACAGATAGATATGTAAATGTATATAAAAAACCGAAGAATAAATTCCTGGTTACAATCCGCCATGCGTGCTTTAAGGACGTGCGTGCTTGTGGAGGCTACGTGCGCTGCGTTTTTCTGAAGACGCAAGGAAGTGGCAAGAGTACGGAAGGCGGGCGTCAACGTACGTTGCACGCACGGCTATATGGGTGGTTACATGCATCATATGTAGCGCAAAAAAAGTAAGTGCGTTGTACATACTTACAGCCCCGACCAGTTGGAAGTTTAACGCCTAGATGACGAAATTTTGAAAGCTTAATGCGAAAGTTTCGTTAACTACAGCCCCGACCAGTCGAAAGTTTAATATTCACTTTCAATTCGTAAACAAATCGAAAGCTTTTTGAAAGCTTAGCTTTCAAAATTTGGACAGCGATTGCTTTCAAAATTTTTAATACTCAAGAGATGACGAAATTTCGTCAGCGATTTTTCGTTAACTAATTTTCGTCAGCGATTCCCTAGCTTTCAAAATTTTCGTCAGCAATAGCTTTCAAAAATTTTGAAAGCTATAGTTAACGAAATTTCGTCAGTGATCAGCTTTCAAAAAATTTGAAAGCTATAGTTAACGAAATTTCGTCAGCTATAGCTTTCAAAATTTTTGAAAGCTAATCGCTGACGAAAATTTCATTAACTATAGCGTTCAAAAATTTTGAAAACTAATCGCTGACGAAAATTTCGTTAACTAGCTTTCAAAAATTTTGAAAGCTTTTCTCGTGAGCTATTTTGTGTCGAGAAGATGGCCGAAATCAAAGCAATCATCTTCATAATTTGCTTGATGAAATAGTATTAATTATGATGTTTATTCAGATTAAATTATGAAAATATATATTCCTGGATTAAATTAAATATTGTATCTTGTTTATTTTTATAAGTTTATTTGAAGATTCCGTGTTTCCCAGAACGGTGTTTTCCCCGTACACCTACTTGGTTAAAATAACATTATGTTAATTGAGGGTGAGTGGGGCCATCAAAAGGGTATGCTTTGCACTAATTAGTTACCTGAATTTACCTGTATTTGTATTACCTGTAAAGGTATTCTATCTTTAAGTGTATATATGAACAACTTTCATTTCATCTTAAATCTAAATGTATATATATATACCAGAAAATTTACATCTGACCGGCCAAATTCTGACTAAATGAGGGGAATTTATATCCAGTGAAACGCTGGCTTCTCTGTGACTGTCGGAAGCTTTGAAAGAAATTTCACTTGCTTTCAAAATTTCGTCAGCGATTGCTTTCATATATTTTGAAAGCTCCGAGATGATGAAAATTTGAAACCTCATAGCTTTCAAATTTTTCGTTAACTAAGATTAGTTAACGAAATTTTCGTCAGCGATTTTTCGTAAGCTTTTTAGAGCTTTCAAAATTTTGTAATCTCAGTAGCTTTCAAAAAATCGCTGACGAATAGTTAACGAAACTTTCGAATTTAGCTTTCAAAACTTCGTCATCTCGGCGTGAAACATCTTTCAAAGCTTCCGACAGTCACAGAGAAGCCAGGGTTTTACTGGATATATCAAGAATTGTGTAATTAAAATCTAGTTCGATCTCGGAAACACGGAATCTCTAAATAAACTTATAAAAAAAAACAAGATACAATATTTCATTTAATCCAAGAATATATATTTTCATAATTTAATCTGAATAAACATCATTATTAATACTATTTATCAAGCAAATTATGAAGATGATTGCTTTGTTTTCGGCCATCTTGGTTTTCTCGACACAAAATAGCTTACGAGAAAAGCTTTCAAAAATTTTGAAAGCTGTTAACGAAATTTTCGTCAGCAATTAGCTTTCAAAAATGTTGAAAGGTATAGTTAACGAAATTTTCGTCAGCGATTAGCTTTCAAAAAAATTGAAAGCAATAGCTGTCGAAATTTCGTTTACTAAAGCTTTTAAATTTCAAAATAGCTTTCAAAAAAATCACTGACGAATAGTTAACGAAACTTTCGAATTTAGCTTTCAAAACTTCGTCATCTCAGCGTTAAACTCTCGACTGGTCGGGGCTGTATTCGTCAGCGTTTTTTTTAAAGCTACTGAGATGACGAAATTTTGAAAGCTCTATAAAAAAGCTTTCGAAAAATAGCTGACGAAAGTTTCGTTAACGAAAATTTTGAAAGCTATGAGCTTTCAAATTTTCGTCATCTCGGAGCGTTCAAAATATTTGAAAGCAATCGCTGACGAAATTTTGAAAGCAATCGCTGACGAAAATTTTGAAAGCAATCGCTGACGAAAAATGTGAAAGCTATCGCTGACGAAACTTTTGAAAGCTATCGCTGACGAAAATTTTGAAAGCTATCGCTGACGAAAATTTTGAAAGCTATCGCTAACGAAAATTTTGAAAGCTTTTTGAAGGCTCGGGCGCCATATTGTTTTTACAATGGCCGCTTCATGCCTCGGGCGAATTCCTCTGCACAGGTTGCAGGATAAAAGAAGCCGTCTCATTATTGGCGTGACACTTTAAAAATTCACCGATTGTGAAACATCTTTCAAAGCTTCCGACAGTCACAGAGAAGCCAGGGTTTCACTGGATATATCAAGAATTGTGTAATTAAAATCTAGCTCGATCTCGGAAACACGGAATCTCTAAATAAACTTATAAAAATAAACAAGATACAATATTTCATTTAATCCAAGAATATATATTTTCATAATTTAATCTGAATAAACATCATTATTAATACTATTTATCAAGCAAATTATGAAGATGATTGCTTTGTTTTCGGCCATCTTGGTTTTCTTGACACAAAATAGCTTACGAGAAAAGCTTTCAAAAAATTTGAAAGGTATAGTTAACGAAATTTTCGTCAGCAATTAGCTTTCAAAAATGTTAAAAGAAGGGAGGAGAAAAAGAAAGGTATAGAAATTTGAAAGGTATAGTTAACTAATTTTCGTCAGCGATTACCTTTCAAAAATTTTGAAAGCTATAGCTGACGAAATTTCGTTTACTATAGCTTTCAAATTTTTTGAAAGGAAATCGCTGACGAAATTTTGTTAACTATAGCTTTCAAATTTTTGAAAGCTATCGTTGACGAAAATTTTGAAAGCTAGGGAATCGCTGACGAAAATTAGTTAACGAGAAATCGCTGACGAAATTTCGTCATCTCTCGAGTATTCAAAATTTTGAAAGCAATCGCTGACGAAATTTTGAAAGCTAAGCTTTCAAAAAGCCTTCGATTCGTTTACGAATTGAAAGCGAATATTAAACTTTCGAGTGGTCGGGGCTGTACGACTTGCGTGCAACTTGCTTACAACGTACTTTCTCTGTACGTCTTCTACGTTGTTGTGAACTTACACGTACTGCTAACGCACGAAGTCCTCACTTCCTTGCGTCGAAGGTGCGTTGCACGTTCTTGCAACGTGCGTGTCGTACTTCTTGTTGAATTCGTAGACAGCACGCAGACAGGAAACAGAGAAAGTTCTGTATACACTAAAACTGCTACGTCCTGTCTGCGTGTTCTCAAATCCGCAAGGAGGCCATACGGGACACGCACTGACAACGCACGGACACCGTACGGATACCCAAGGCTTGCCTTCGTTTTAGCACATAGGCAGTACGTACGTGCACGTACGGCGGGTTGTGACCACCGCTATACGAAATACAGTCCGTGCTATGCCGGTTGTAGCGAGCTCATGCATGTGATCAACCGAGGAGTACGACTGACATTCAGAGAGGACAGGTTGTCGGGGCCCTGTCTTCTCTAAAGATGTTTGGACAATGCCCGTCATGGAGTCATGTCGTCACAGTCAGTCAGTCAGTCAGTCAGTCATAGTGCAATTCTTAAGAATACGCTGGTACAAGGTTGTATATCGGTCCAGTACCAAGCCAAGTGTCTGTCTGGTGACAGAAGGATTATATCTAGAACATTTATGTTACAAATTAATTAATTAATCAACCATTTTGAGTGACACTTTCTTCAGTAAAACTCCAAACGTAACTTTAATGAAAATATATTAAAATAAGGATGCTTTTGTTTTAAGAAGACGAACCATTTCAATGTTTAAAAAAACTCGACTTCTTTGCGAGGTTTATGTAAAAAATACGTTTGTTCCCTAGGATGTTGCGTTGTTCTTTTTATATTATTAAAATTCAAGATGAAGAGGGGATCCCCAACAAGAATCGGTTGCAGCCCCCAAAGAAACCAACCCAAGCGAAAACAGAGAGAGAGAGAGAGAGAGAGAGAGAGAGAGAGAGAGAGAGAGAGAGAAAGCAAGAGACAGGAAAGGGATAAAGAACACCAAACACGACACCAAAGTATTTTTTCATTCGCTATGAATTCAATTAAATTTGTTATTATTTCAATCATTTTCATTACGTTTATTTTATCATTTTTTTTATTCTAATGACCTTTTTCCTCGTTATCAAAATCAGCTTTAAAATCATCTGTTTACCGTGCCTATCTAAGGAATAGCACCTTTTAATGTGGAAAAAATCTATTGGCTTGATACTGAACACTTCTGATTCCTTCTTCTCGATACCAATCAGAATAACTCCTCGATCAGTGAAATCTATATAAAACAAAATATGAATTCCATAAGACATTTTCACGAACCGTTACTTCTCATACTTACCATTGCGTATTTTAGCATGAACTACTTTGAATACAATGGGACTCATTATAATCATACTGATGCATTTTACTTTTATTATAACTCAGAGAACTATTTTGAGGATTCCGCATCAGGAATATTTGGAGTAGATCCCATACACAAAGGTGTCCTTATTTTCCTGTACGCAGTTATCATTGTTGCATCGTTTCTTGGAAATGTGTTCATATGTTTATCATATAAAAAGCAGGTTATTCAAAGGACAAACACCAATCTCTTTATTCTGGCGATATCCATCAACGACATAATCCAGATCCTATTCGAACCTTTCTTGGCGATAAGTAACATCATTTTCTACAGCTGGCCATACGCTTCTTTCACGTGTCCCTTGGTGGTTTACGTGCAGTTTGTAACTGTCAATTTTAAAGCTTTCGTTTTGGTGGCAATGACTTGTGAGAAATATGTTGCAATAACGATGCCAACGAGGAAATGCTACAAACGAAAGGTCGCCTATTTCATGATACTTACTCTCTTTATTGCAGCAGTTCTGGTGGCTTTGCCAACAGCAATCAATACCAGAGTATCTTTCGAAATTCTAGCAATAAAAGGACATGGTTTATGCCTAGAAATGTGGCAGGAATCATCCCAAAAGTACATATACAGTATTGCCACAATGATATTGCAGTATTTTCTCCCTATACTGGTTATGGGTGTGTCGTATACACATATAATTGTCATCCTCCATAGACACAGAATCCCTGGAGAACCGATGCAGCAACGAGATCAACGCCTGATGAAATCGAAGAAAAAGGTAAACATTTAATTAGATGATATTCTTACATTCAGGCTGCTTCAGTGCATTTTAAAATCTTACTTTGCAGTCCAGAAGGTTTTGATCAGGGGGAGAAAAAAGGAACCCTATTTGGTAATCATTGTAGATTTCAATCATTCCGAATCTGTTTATCGAAAGGTTTTCGAACTAAGAATAATTGTATTACGTGTTTTAAAATATGAAATTTCCGAAAGAAATCAAATAAAAAAGAAAGTTTCAAATTGTATAGGATATGAGCTAAAATCAAAAAGATCTTAATGTACAAATTCACAGACTGCATGTTTTATATACCATGTATCAACATCGAAGTCTAATAGAAGACAGAGCTTATTTTATCTTTGGTCATCTCTTTTCTAGATTAAAGCAATACCCCAAAGATTACGACATTGAAAATGACACAATACCTCTAACAGAACAATACATTTGTATGGCCTTACATTATATTCATCGCCCATATCGATTTATATATCACTGCAAAAGGTTCCTATATAGATCATTTTTGCGTCAATGAATTCTTTCTTTGCATTCATTTGAAGGATAAAATCTTTTTGATATTTAAGAAAGTTCATTTTAATGGTTTTCAAAGGGCAATACTGACTGCAAGCCAGTAGAATTTTTCATTCGTCTTTTTGTCGAATTTTGTTCTTTATGAATCATCTCTCATCATTCTAGTATGCTTCGAGTTTTGTTTCTCTAAAGAGATTATCCAATTCGCATTCAAAGGAAATACTTCTGCCAACATGTATATATCTTCAGTTATCTTTTAAACAATTTATCCAAATGATGCACAAAATTTTCTCGAAATTTCTGAAAAGTTGGTCCGGTATCATATTCCACCATTCATGCTACGTCTTTCGGTATTTTTTTTTTATCTTCATTTACATAGTCTTTGGTCATATTCCATTGTTTCTTCTGAGGAACACTGACGTGGGTTAAGTACCCGAAACGGACATGTCTTGTCCATCCTGCAAATTTAACTGTTCTTAAATGATGCTATGAATTGAAAGACGTGTAACATTTCAAAGCAATCTTTATTGCGAATCCGTATAAGTTTTCATTAATAATTTTCATACTTATTTCTAATCCGAATTGTTGATTATCGTCCCCACTCCTTTCTGTGCTTCGAGTTTTGTTTCTTTTTAAGATATAAAAAAGAATGACAGGGAGAGGAATAATGTTTTCTGGTTAAAACACTTCCAAACAATTAAATTCAACAATATGGAATAAACAACAAACAACTACATTAAACCAGTCATAATATCTGTATGGCAACGGTGGCTTAGATTCGAACGTTTATTTCTGCAAATTAATAATGATAATAATTCTAATCTTGTATAATTAAGCCAAAAGATTTATTTTCATTTGTTTTTTTTTTATTTCAGGCAGTTAAAATGCTGATTGCCATATTTGTTTGCTACGCAGTTGTTTGGCTCCCGATTCACGTCATCACACTCATTGGAGATTTAAATATAGGAATATATGACCAGAATATTGTTCACATATGTTGGTTGTGGGCTCATTGGATGGGAATCACTAGTTGCTGTATTAACAGCGTTATCTACTTCTGGAGAAACAAAAATTTCAGAGCGTTCTTTATTTCGTGTACAAAAAACTTGTTTTGTGCAACTCGAACAGTGTTCAGATATTCAAGAAAACAATATCAGAAGAGGTCACGATCATCAAGATATTCCATGAAAACCCATGGAACTTCCCTCCAAGACGTGGAAGTACAGATAAACTCTTGAATTATAAACGTAAATAGCTATATATAAGATAATGGATTGAACGTTTTGATATTAGAATAATTTTATCTTTTAGGTGAATGTGCTCAAGAGTAAATAAATTCGCACTTGTAATAAGGAAGGGTTCCAACTCTATACCCTCTTGAGTGTATACATTACTTTCATACTTTTTTGGCATATTACATTGTTTAGATTTGAGGATCACTGACGAGGGTTAAATACCCGAAACGTGCATGTCTGGTCCACGTTGCGAATTTATCTGTTCTTAAATGATGCTATTCAATTTGAAGACGTTTACATTGTAATCAAATATTAAACTGTGTGAAAATAAAATATCCTTATATCTTTTGTTTTGTTTTTTTTTTTTTCACGCGTAAAGGAATTCTAACTAGTTATCAAATATCTTATATTGATTACTAGTCGATTTGACAGCCTTATATAACATGTGACCGACCTAGAAATGTCCTTTCCTGTGAACTTTTTTTTTCATGATTCTTATCTAGTACTGATAGTACTGAACAATTCTAGCTTGGTTGCCACTCTGGCAACATTGGGCAACTTTTTTTATCGTCGGAAATTATCTATTCACCATTCAGTTAAAGTTAACACAAATTAAGGAAGTCTTGAGTAGATAGAAGGAGATTTTATCGCACTGAACGCATCGGAATAGAACAATCTGAACATTACAGACTAAATTCTTTTGTAGGGTTGATTCAGTAGCATATCCAAATAAACTCTATGTTCAGAATAGCATTGGAGGGATAATGCTATGATGTTAACCTACTTTAATTTCGGTGATATGTTTCCGAAGTTTCCTAAATAGCAAAAAATATATATGATGTCAAATTGATAACACATTCAAAAAAAATTGTTTTCAAAATTTCATGAAATTTCTAAAACGTTGGTCCTGAAGCATCATATCCCACCCATCCTGATACGTCTTTCGGTTCATTTTTGGACATAATAAATTTCACACTCTTTGGCCATATTGCATTATTTGAATTGAGGATAATTGACGAGGGTTAAGTACCCGAAACGTGCATGTCTGGTCCATGCAGGAAATTTATCTGTTCTAAATTTGAGGACGTTTACCATTGATGTTTTTATGTGGTTTTTCTTGACTCTTTAGCGTTTTTCACTTAGATGTTCTGCTGACTGTTGGTTCCGCAACCAAGTCTTGTTAGAGATCCCCTTTCTCCCATTTAAGGCTGAGAACTCTAAAAATTTTCCTGGGGTGAGATTATAAGTATCAACCATATGCTGTCATGTGGGATGAGGAAAGGCCACCCGAGGGGTCTGGTTTCTGGTCAGGGAACGAGGCTTGCCTTGACCAGAAATCAGACCCCGAGGGTGGGCTTTTCTCATCCCACATGACAAACATATGGTTGGTCTTTTTTCTCCCATTTCTAGGGGCCTTTCTTGAAATTCCGTGAAATCATGAAATCGTCAACTTTATCGAATTCGAAAAATAAAGGAATATCCGTTTTCAGCGCCCTCAAAAATGGTTTATTCTAAAAGAATAAACCGTAGTCCTTAGCCTTAATCGGTTTAGTAAGAATTAGAATGTAAAAAGAAGGAGTTTTAAAACGACGTTTTTGTTAAGAGGTCGCCGCTTTAGGTGCAAAAATCATGACGTCACAATGGATAACAACGAAGTCACAATATGGATACGACCAATACGGCCGACGTCAAACGTCAAGCAAGGTACATGCGGGATACACATGAGGCGTCGCTATGGGCAAACTCTATCCCACATGGGGGCAAATGTGAGAAAAATCTATCTCACACCTGACGTTGACGTCAACATTATCGCTGCACAATCGACGTTAATTAGTAACTATGATTTATAACATATACTATAAGGTGATTTTTATTAATTCCTATGTCTTTCTTATTAATTCCTAAGTCTTTGTGGACATCCTCTCCATGTTCATTTTTCATCATCGTACTGCTGCAGCAATCCTGTGGTCGAATTCCTCTGTCTTTGTGGACATCCTCTCCATGTTCATTTTTCATCATCGTACTGCTGCAGCAATCCTGTGGTCGAATTCCTCTGTCTTTGTGGACATCCTCCCCATGTTCATTTGTCATCATCGTGCTGCTACAGCAATCCTGTGGTCGAATTCCTCTGTCTTTGTGGACATCCTCTCCATGTTCATTTTTTATCATCGAACTGCTGCAGCAATCCTTTTGTCGAATTCCTCTGTCTTTGTGGACATCCTCCCCATGTTCATTTGTCATCATCGTGCTGCTACAGCAATCCAGTTGTCGAATTCCTCTGTCTTTGTGGACATCCTCTCCATGTTCATTTTTTATCATCGAACTGCTGCAGCAATCCTTTTGTCGAATTCCTCTGTCTTTGTGATTTTTATTAATTCCTATGTCTTTCTTATTAATTCCTATGTCTTTGTGGACATCCTCCCCATGTTCATTTGTCATCATCGTGCTGCTTCAGCAATCCTGTGGTCGAATTCCTCTGTCTTTGTGGACATCCTCTCCATGTTCATTTTTTATCATCGAACTGCTGCAGCAATCCTGTTGTCGAATTCCTCTGTCTTTGTGGACATCCTCCCCATGTTCATTTTTCATCATCGTGCTGCAGCAAGAATGTATGACGTAATATTGTATAAGATTTGTATGCTCATAAATTATGAATGTAGAATTTGGTATGAGTGTTTCACTTTTATAAACTTCCAGTTAGAAAACGGAACAGCGCTTTACAAAGTAAATTTCTATAAACCCGGAAAAATTATACATGTATATTCAGTTAAAGTCGCGTGCCTTTCATATTTCATTTTCTCCTCTATATTTTTTTTCTGCATTTCGTTTCGCTAATTTTTTAATACTTCTGATCATCTTTGTAGATAGTTCAATTAAGAAATGACTGTCTTACTTTGGGTGTTCATGGTAGTATATTTCCATTGCAGAGGAATCCCCATGTTAAGCGCCCGTTAGGCAAGCGGATTTATAAACTATAATTCTGGTTGCCTATTGTGACGTCACGCTTTAGTTTTGAAAGTACGGAGAATTTACCAACGTTCAGATACTTTTGACGTTATAACATGCAATAGGCTCATTATTAATGCTAAACGGGGTGTCTGATATTTAGTACAAATGGAAATATAAGTAATGACTGTCTTACTTTGGGTGTTCATGGTAGTATAATTCTGGTTGGACACGTGCAAATTTTCCGAGAATCGCTTCGCGATTCACGGAATTTGCACGTGACCAACCAGAATTATACTACCATGAACACCCAAAGTAAGACAATCATTTCTTAAATAATTCTGGTTGGTCACGTGTAAATTCCGTGAATCGCGAAGCGATTCTCGGAAAATTTGCACGTGTCCAACCAGAATTATACTACCATGAACACCCAAAGTAAGACAGTCATTACTTATATTTCCATTTGTACTAAATATCAGTCAACCCATTTAACATTTTTAATGAGCGAGTTGAATCTTATAACGTCAAAAGTATACGAACGTTGGTAAATTCTCCGTACTTTCAAAACTAAAGCATGACGTC
This sequence comes from Pinctada fucata, assembly GCA_028142955.1. Lineage (NCBI taxonomy): Eukaryota > Metazoa > Mollusca > Bivalvia > Pterioida > Pteriidae > Pinctada > Pinctada fucata. The sequence goes on from AP027105.1 coordinate 56,542,426, forward strand.
ACAATAGGCAACCAGAATTATAGTTTATAAATCCCTTTGCCTAACGGGCGCTTAACATGGGGATTCTTATGCAATGGAAATATTTGACATTTTAGTTCCTTTGCTTTGCTAGAACATGTATATAGGATCTATAATAAAACTGTATCTTTCTATAATCGATTCATTTTATTAACACCTAAATCTTGCTACGTCTAGAAGTCTAAAATGTCCATATTTTCCGTCAATTATATTATATTTTCTGTTGTTATTACAGACAATAATAGAGAAAGATATCAAACAAGCAACGACACTTGCGAAGCAAACCTTATGCCAATGAAAAAGCAATAAATAATTGAAATAACAGATACGAATACAAAGGTTGAAAAAAATGTTTTTCTTGTAAATTCAACTTGGGGAGGAAAGGAGATCTCCATCTCTCTGTCTCTCTCTCTATTTTCTACTGTGTCTACAGAACCTCTATTAAATTCTTTTTTTTTTTTTGCATTTTTATATCACTGTGTTTTGCTGTCGGTGCTGCAACCATCTTCTCTCTCTTTAATTTTTTTCAATGTTAATCTTAATTTTTAATATAAGTGTGACGTCATAATTTCCCGACACTATATACAAAAAGAAAGAAGAGAACGATTCTAAAATTCGCCCTATGATAGGTAATACACCAAGAACAATACACATTCACAATGGAATTATGGAAGTAAAGGCAAGAAATTCATCGTTAATTCTGGGTGTTCTTTCACAATTATGAAATACATGTAGCCACACAATGTTCTGGTTTCCATTTTGAAGATTGTGTCCCATTCTCTGTTGATATGTATTCCATCATTGGTCTGTACAGAATACATGATACCCAAATCAATGACCAGTTATTTCGATAACTAAATTTACTAAATGTTGATTCAAGCATTTGATTTTCACCCATGGCGAGGAAACACAACTCGTTAAATATGGAAGAAATTCCATTGGCTACTTTCGAAGTCCATCACTATTATTTTTTTTCAATACCAATCAAATAGTTCACCACACTGCTTTGTCCATAATGCCATCTTTTGACGTCATTTCAACACTATAAAAGGAGTCGACCTTTGCCTAAGTGAAATACAATTCAGCTGTACCATGGATCTTGAATACTTTGAATTCAATGAGACAATTTTTGAATTTAATCAAACGGACGAGTATTACTTCTATTATAACTTGGACAACTATTTCGGGAGCTCAGCAGCGGGGACATTTGGAGTTAACCCTGTCATCAAAGGAGTCCTTGTTTTCCTGTATGCAGTTATTATTTTCGTATCTCTAGTAGGAAATGTGTTCATATGTTTATCATATAAAAAGGAGGTCATTCAAAGGACAAACACCAACCTCTTTATTCTGGCGATATCAATCAACGACATTATCCAGATCCTATTCGAACCTTTCTTGGCGATAAGTAACATCATTTTCTACAGCTGGCCATACGCTTCTTTCACGTGTCCCTTGGTAGTCTACGTGCAGTTTGTCACCGTCAATTTCAAAGCTTTCATTTTGGTGGCAATGACTTGCGAGAAATATATAGCTATCACAATGCCAACCAGGAGGTGCTATCAAAGACGAGTTGCTTATGCAATAACAATTGTTCTTTTTCTGGCAGCCGCTTTGGTTGCATTACCGACAGCGCTTTATACTAGAGTATCTTTCGAAATTCTAGCCATAAAAGGACATGGTTTATGCTTAGAAATGTGGCAGGAGTCCTCCCAGAAGTACATTTACAGTATTGCCACAATGATCTTGCAGTATTTTCTCCCTATACTGGTGATGGGTGTGTCGTACACTCATATTATTGTAATTCTTCAGAGACACAGAATCCCAGGAGAACCTATGCAGGATCGAGATCAACGCTTGATGAAATCGAAGAAAAAGGTAACCTATGGTTTTACGTATACATCATTTTCCTTTGCTCTTCTTATCGATTTCTACAAATTCAAAGCAGTTCACCTTATTATCTCGCTTTTTGATTCACTTTTTCATTCGTTGAAAAATGTTGTTCCATTTCCTGTTTGACACCGTATCATATCAATTTGTTGAAAAAGTTGAAATTTTTTTTATTTATATTCATAGATCATATTATTTTCTTGTAATTTTCTTTATATTTATATTGCATTACATTGTGGACATAAACATATATTTCATATATAATTTGATTCAACTTCCAGGCGGTGAAAATGCTGATAGCCATATTTGTGTGCTATGCAGTTGTCTGGCTTCCTTTGCACATCATAACAATCATTGGTGATCTTAACATAGGAATATATGACCAGAATATTGTTCATGTCTGTTGGTTGTGGGCTCATTGGATGGGTATAACAGGCTGCTGCATCAACAGTGCTGTTTACTTCTGGAGGAATAAAAACTACAGAAGGTATCTAATCTCGATTATAAAGACTTTATTTTGTGCCAGTCGGACAATGTACAGATTTTCAAGAAGAAAGTATCAACAGAGGTCAAAGTCTTCAAGAGGCTCGGTGAAAACCCGGGCGACGACAGTGCAGGACTCTCAAGCTGTAAACGTAGAGTTGGACACTAAAATTCCTGAGTAGAAGATTTCTTTTAATAAAGAATAAAATAGATATAAAGAAATGTTTGTTATTCTTGTCATTATCAATTATGAATTGGGTAATCAAATTGATACCAAGGTATGTAAGGATGGACATATAGCAATACAAACGAAGTCATGCCGTCATCATTAAGATAAAAGCATTTAGACAGTCTTTTTCGCATTACTGATACCAGTCAAAATCTTTGAAATTAATAAATAGGAAAGATACAGGAATAATCAATCACAAAAAATAAAAACTCTTTGGAGTTCTGGGACAAGATAACATTTGTATTTACTAGATTCTTTTATCAAATATTATGTTTAGAAATCCTTTCAATAACTCTTGATGCAAGTTGACCTCATTGAAGTTTTAAACAAAATAGGTATCTGCTCATAAGAGAAGAAAAACTATATCCCTCTCCTCTCCCCTTCCGCGGAACCTACACCAGGGTGAAAAGCCCTAAGGTTGCAATTATTACTATTTCTAAATTATTTGTTTATCCACGGTTTCTATCCACCAAACCGTCATACAATGGACACAAACGACCTCTTGTAGACAAGAACCTGTATTTCAGAGTACACAGTCCTAAAATTATGGGGTTCCAAGTCAGAGACAAGAAGTCCAAAATCAGAAACCGAAGGCATACAAAATCAGGATAAAACAGGAACCAAAGCAAACAAACTAAAACCTCCACCACATGAAAAGAAGCGAACTCCTGATATGGGAGTGAGACCAGGTGCCCAGGAAGAGTAAGCATCTCCTACTTGTATGCAACACCCGCCGCTTCAATTCGGTAGAACTGTCACATCCGGTTACTTCCATTTCGGAAGACATAGAGTACAATCTTTGGTTGGATGGTTCAAATGGTCTATGACAGAATATCATCCACCATTCTGGAGAGTGGGACATCAATGACGTATGACGAGTTCCCCATATCGACCGTAGAACTTCCTCAGTGACGATGTTAGTCGGTCACAAACATATCCCTGACTGAGAAGCTTATCTGAAAGACGCCTAGCTCTCAGAACAAAGTCCGTATATTTGGTACTTGCTCTGGCATAGCGTATCAACTGAGATATGAACACACCATAAGCTGGCGATGAAGGGATGTTGCTACTCAGAAAAGGAAAGTTTGTAATGCTGAAATGGAAGTCGTCATGTTTGTCATAGAGTGGGGTGTTCATGTGACCATCAGTGTCGTAGGACAACATTATGTCCAAATAGGATGCTGAATTATTTGTCTCTGTAGTTTCTTTGACTTCAAGCTCTGAATGATAGATACTGCTCAGGTAATCCGCGAATTTTGGATTATTGATGGACAACAAATCAGATACTGTGACATTAAAAACAAGATGTATGGTCTCGTTTGTCTAATTTAGTCTTTTGTGTTGCATGTTTTCGTTTCAGTTTCAGTTTCACTTGTTCGGTGTTTTGATATGTAATATGATGTTAAACTCTTCAAATTCAATAGCATCATTTAAGAACTGATAAATTTGCGGCATGGACTAGACATGCATGTTTTGGATACTTAACCCTCGTGAGTGATCCTCTATCTTAACAATGTAATATGACCAAAAAGTGTGAAATAATAAATTTGTTCGAACGTATGGGGAGAAGATTTCCATTAAGACCTTCATCACATGACAATTTATAAAAGTCAATCAATAATCAATATAATTCACTTTCCTACCAGCTAGCTTCCAATAAAACACCTCAAATCTTAATTAACGCATTCCACCACATCGACTTTTTCACGAAAGTAATTTTCATAGCTAATTTGGTTAGTAAACCTTTCGTCAATGACATCACCAAAAAGGATGTCATATTATGACACCAAAATACGTTCTATAATACATTGTACTACACGCTGGGTGTGTGCAGTGTGGTCATGCTGAAGACCTTTCCCGTTTCTTCACATGATGATTTTAAATTGATTTAAGAAATGAATCTTAATTTTTTTTTCTGTTGATGCAGGTATCACCCGATAAAATGGACAGAAAACTGCATCAATGTGCGTAGCGCTTTAGTGCAAAAGTTTTCTGTCCAATTTTTCGGGAGATACCTGCATCAACAGAAAAATTTAAGATTCATTTCTTATCATTTAGTTATCATCTATTTATGGAAAACAGACTGTTTTCTTGGATCTAAAAATAATCAATCACCGCACTATATTTCGTAAGTCGGAGGATTTCGCAGTGATACGACTGCCAAAACAAGTTATGGAAGCCGCCATGATTCAAACAGCGAACGATCCTCTCTCTATATCTTTGGAATCAGGACCAGTTTGAGGAAATTCTACATGCACTGTTAATTTTTGAGTAAGTAGAAAAGAAATGGTACCCTTGAAATGATAAGCAAACATCAACAAATTGTATTTTCAGCGACGAGTTCATTCGTGTTTGAGGGAACCCCGGTTCTAAAAATAGTGCTATAAATAGACTTCCGTGAAAAATTGTGTTGATCGAAGTATCAACAAAATTTCTCAGCCAATTAGAATCTTGAAAATTACAATGGAAATTAAATGATTAAAATATGAAAAGGGTAAACATTTATCATCTATTTCGGAGTTTATCAAGTCATTCCTGTGAATTTCAAGTTATTCATTACAAAGATATCGCAACCCTAAACCTTTCGTGAAATTTTAAACAAATTATACTTTTTATTGTCCATTCCAGTTAAGAAGGCAAGAATTTGCCTTTTAAGATAAAGAATTGCCTTTTTAGATTATTTGAAAATATACCTATCAGTTATTCGGTCTCAAAATTGAGAAGGCAAAACAAAATCATTAGAATTCCCATATGAACGGTTCTGAACCTCTGAATGAATTATAACATTCCGAAGTGAGACCAGGTACCCGGGGAGAGTCAACGTCTCCTGATTGCATGCATCACCTTTCGCAACAGCTGCATGGAAACTTGTCAAATTCCGTGATTGTCTCGATGTACATACTGATGTACATATCAGGTGAGTGTTTCTTGTTTGGTGATGATGACAGCCATTCAATCGCAATCCAGAATGTCATTGATCACTCTGAAAAGGGGGATCTCATATGCTTTTATTTTGTCCCCGTAGCGACCGCATAACTTCCTTAATGATGATTTCAGCCATAATGTAATATAACCCGGAAGAAGTAGCTTACTTGCAAGCCGTCTGGCTCTAACGTTAAACGATGACATCTTCATATTTGAATGATGCACTGGCGTACCGTATCAGCTGAAATACAAAAACGCCATAAGCAGAAGAAGACGGAATTTTGCTACTTATGAAAGGGAAGTTAGTTATGTGAAAGCTGAAATCGTCACGCTTGACATACAGTGAGGCGTTTAAATGGCCGTTTGCGTCGGAAGATAGAAGTATATCCAAGTATTAAGCGGATCTGTCGCTCTCTGTTGTTTCCTTGATGTCTAGTTTATGAAGATAGATTTCATGTAGATGATCCTTAAAGTTCAGATTATTGATGGATGTAAAAATAAGTCTGCAAGCAGTGGAGCATAATTGGTACCCATGGTGATGCCAACTATTTGCTGGAATACGGTTCCTCCAAACACCACAAAAAATGTTGTCAATCAAAAACTCAAGCATCCGGATGATATCGTCTTCGATATACTTTTTGCTTGTTCCTCTCACCCTATGACAAGATATTTGTATCTTCTTTTCCCACTTTTTGAAAGAAAAGTGTTGTGAATAAACTTGATGGTCTGTTTTTGAGATTTTTGTGTAAAATGGTAGCAGTCGTGGAGAAGACGAAAGAATATATGCTGGTAATATGATTGAAATTGGTGGTTTTTAAATTTTCCAAATGTTCCATAGAATACATTTAAAAGATCCACATCTGATTGATTCCATGTCTGGAATATGATCTCTCGCAGTATGTTTGAAGACCTTGCTTAATGCGAGTTAATATTTTCGCAAGTTCGTAAGCAAAATGGAAAGAGGTTTTGGGAGCACCTGTACGAACCGGTGTTATATAGTAGTTTTCCCCAATAGTGACTTTTCCCCCAGGAAAAACTGCTATAAAGTAGACCCCCGGCGGAAAAACTGCTATACACATTTGAAATTTTCTGTTACAAAATTTCTTGAAATTCCTAAAACGTGGGTCCTGTAGCATTATATACCACCCATTCTGCTACATCTTTCGGTATATTTTTGTCAAAATTGTATCTTCAAGGTCAAAAGTATATGTCAAGGTCAATACTTGAATCAAGTCAAATAGTTATTTTCTTTATCCAAGCAAATATGTAACATGTATTTCAAAACTCAAAATTACCTTTTTCTAGGACACTGTCAAATCTCAAGGTCGGTATCAAAGCCAATATCTGATTTCAAATCTTCTCCCAAGTTATGCTGTGTTTGGAATTTGGACTATTTTCGTGAATTCTTACAATATAGATTTAATAAAATTCCAAGATTCATTCGAGGGGGGTAAAATAGCTATATAGCAGTTTTTCCCCATGGAAAAATCTACTACAACATGGGGGAATGTCTACTATATAGCAGAGTTTTTCCCCGGGGAAAAACTACTATATAGTAGGTTTTCCGGGGGGGCCACTATATAGCCATTTTTCTGGGGGGGGGGGGGAGGGGGGGGCATGGCTAGGGGGAAAGACTATTGTACACGTGGAAATTTTCGCGTGTGGGTAATTTTCGCATTTTTCGCGAATCGAAAGATATCGCGAACAATTCCCCCACGCGAAAATATCCCCGCTATGTTCTTATAATGGGCAAGACATTTTTGATCGCGAATATTTGCCCGACGCGTAATGTCTTGATGTCTTGATGTTAGAATCGCGAAATTTCCCCCAATGGAATTTACAGTACTATAAAACACTGGCATTGAAACAGTGTTTGTAAGGATTTTTGTTCATTTTGGGAATCTAATAAATATAGGGTAGTCCAAGATCAGAGACATCAGTATGAATACCAAAGAACTCAAGAACAATTATGTTGTTGTCAAGTATTTCAGATAAACAGATAAATTTGGAAGTGTGTTTGTTGGATTTCCAGGTGCTGAATGTGACCCCAGTTCCTCTCTAAGGCATTTGAAATAGTATCGACTTAATAAATGAATCTCATATTTTTTCTGTTGATGCAGGTATCACCCGAAAAAATTGACAGAAAACTGCATCAATGCTTTAACCTCGGCCATAACTTTTGAATGGTAAGTGATTGGCTTTCATATTTCACATATGAATTCTATGTGGCAAGACATGGATACCAAACTTAACCTTGACCTCAAAATGTGAAACTACTTTTCAGTTGTTTACTGTCAAATATGCCAACGGGGCATTCATGTTTCACAAATACAGATTTTATTGAAACAAGTTGTGTGATTGAACCCTTTACTAAAACCCTCTTGAAAAGAAGAGAGGAGATCTCCAACAAGACCCCGTTGCAGCACCAACAGCAGAACACCAAAACACCCGATGCAAAAACACAAAAGGCGAGTACAGCACGAGACGGAAAAGAGACACACGACATGTAAACATCAAACACAAAAGACTACACATAAACCAACGAGACCAATGGGCAACCGGTGCCGACTTTGGACGGCCATTTGTCACGCAAGTAGCAAATGGTGTAGTTATCCTGGATTACGTGCGCACAATCCTCTCACTTCTCCAATTACCCAGAGGTCTCGAAGAACGTACAATTGTGGTGTAAAACAACCTCCTCACTGTAAGATGACATCACACGTCTTTATGAAAAGTTTCATAAAGACGGTTTTACATAGAAACATCATTTTTATCACATGAGATAAACAAACGTCAACTTTTTTTGTCTTACAATTTTGACTTCATTTCTTGCGAAAAATGTCGATGTTTCTATTTGGACATCTTAAATGATCTAGAGCTTTCTGATATGGTTCTTTCGGATACTGTCCTGGATTCCCTTAACTCCTTTTTCATGAAATATTGCTTGATTACAATTATAATATATGATTCTTATTTCTTCATTTTTAATAACAGTGAAAAATCAGGTCATTTTTACATGAAAATATATTTATCAGATAATTACAGCCAAGTGATTCTGACGAAGAAACATATTATCAACTTTCTAGTTTTTCTTCCTAAAGAGGAGATAATGCATTATTTATGGACATCTTTATATGAAATATTCATTATGAAGCAAATTTCGATATATTTCTACTTAAAAAACTAATTTCGCTATAGAAAAACCTTACATACAGTGTACTTGTATATATTCCTTTATAAATTGTCATTAAGATCGCAAAAGAAGGACTATTCAAATGACGTTCTCTTCAAAACGGTAAGAATGGTCAAAAATAAATATTGAGATCAAGTATGAAATAATAAGGATTTTCGAAACTGTAGATTCTTTTTTGAGAAAATGTCTACCATATACGGACTTAACCTTAGTTACTAATCACCGCTACGTAATTAATTTGGTGACAAGTTGGAAACTTACAATTTACAAGGAAAAGGGAAGAATCTCCAGCATGAACACCATGCACTCACCCAGGGGAAAAAACCCACAAGAAAGCGACACATAAGAAAAAACAACAAACCGGCCCCCTCATCCCCCCCCCCAAAAAAAACCACAACAATATTCACTAGAACTTCATACAAAACAATCGAAACAGACGTACAGAAACATCAAACATTAATGACAGCACATAAAAGGAAGGATACAAATGTGCACCCGGTGCCGTCTTTGGACATCTATTTGCTACTAGCAAATGGTGTGCATATCCGGATTACGTGTGTACAACCCTCCCACTTATCTGGATCGATACACAAAGGTCTCCATAGACGCACAATTGTTGTATAAAGATATCACTTCTCATTGTAAGGTAACATAAAAACATGATCTAAACTCAGTGGCAGATTCTATGTAAATGGATCTTAAAGAAATCTATGACATGCATATAACAGTCTGTGCTCTGCTGGATTAAACGAGGTCAAGTTCAATCACTCATGAAATCTGACCATTTTTCACGTTAAGTATCCGAAACGTGCATGTTTGGTCCATGCTGCAAATTTATCTGTTTTAAATGATGCTATTGAATTTGAAGATTTTTAAAATAATTTGTACCACTTGGTGAGTACACTTCTGATGGACCGGAAGTCCCCGAGGGCCCATATAACCAAGGTCCATCAACTTCGGTTGATCTTTTCTTCAACGCATTCAAAAATTTCTGTCATCAGAATTTCTTAAAATTTCTAAAACGTGGGTCCTGTACATAGCATCATATCCCTCCCATCCTGCTACGTCTTTCGGTACATTTTTAGACATCTATTTGGTCATATTACATTGTTTAGAGTGAGGATAAGTACCCGAAACGTGTATATCTGGCCCATGCTGCAAAATCTGTTCTCATTGATGCTACTAAATTTGAAAACTTTTGACATTTCAGATAGCACAGGGAATCAGAACCCAGTCTTCTCTGACGAGATTAAAAAAGGCCCGCCATAGAGTCCCGTGTCACGATTGGCCAATGTGCAACGTTGGGAAAGTCACTGGTACAAAAGCGTAGATTGGTCCAGTACGTACCATGGTTTTTTTTTTTATTACTTTAGGATCATATCCTCGGTAAAGCAGGCGATCGACTATTTTCTTATATTTGTGGTTGAATGACAATTGGATAATGACCATATCCCCATATACAGCAAAAAATCGATAATTCAGAAAATCATAATCCGAAGGCATACAAAATCAGGATAAAATAGGAACCAAAGCAAACAAACAAAAGCATCCACCCCAAGCGAACTCCCAATATGGAAGTGAGATCAGGTGCCCAGGAAGAGTCAGCATCTCCTGCTTGCATGTAACACCCGTCGCTTCCATTCGGTAGAATTGTCACATCCGGTTACTTCCATTTCAGAATATACAAGTACATTCAGTAGTTGGATGGTTCAAATGGTCTATGACAGAATATCATCCACCATTCTGGAGAGTGGGACATCATAGTGTATGACGAGTTCCCCATATCGACCGTAGAAATTCCTCAGTGACGATGTTAGTCAGGCACAAACGTATCCCTGACTGAGAAGCTTATCTGAAAGACGCCTAGCTCTCAGAACAAAATCTGTATATTTGGTACTTGCTCTGGCATAGCGTATCAACTGAGATATGAACACGCCATAAGGGATGTTACTACTCAGAAAAGGAAAGTTCGTGATGCTGAAATTGAAGTAGTCACGTTTGTCTCATAGAGTGAGGTGTTCATGTAACCATAAGTGTCGTGGGACAACGTAATGTCCAAATAGGATGCTGAATTATTACTCTCTGTAGTTTCTTTGACTTCAAGCTCCGAAAGATAGATTCTGCTAAGGTAATCCGCGAATTTTGGATTATTGATGGACAGCACATCGTCTTTACATTTGTAAGTGAAGTTAAAGGCAGAAGCTACGTATCTTTATCCCTAAGAGACCAAAGATTGAATGAATTCAGCTTCGTACGAGTAAAGAAAAATGTCGGCAAGGAGTAGGTCACAATGAATTCCGACAACTTGCTGGATGACCTTTCCTCCAAACACCATAAAAGTTTGTCGATCAGGAAGTTTAACATCTGAATAACATCTAATGAAGTTTGATCTGCCTTTGATCCTTCTGATTTTGTTTATTAGGTCACCGTAAAATTCCCGATGATACATACTCTGATGACGGAGTTGTCCCAAAGTTTGAAAGTTCAGAATAGTTTTTCTAAAATTTCCAAAAAGATTGCACAAGTTCATGATATCTAAATCCTTGACAGATAAGGTTTTTTTTGTAATTTGTTTATTTTGATCTTGGAAGTCCGAAGCATGTGAGCAAGCTCTAGTGTACTTGATGAGTTCACGCTATCAGATGTTTATCTTAAAGACGTTTAGCTAACCTTTTTTTCAATATATCACACGTACATTCGAGCGGCCAAACATTATGAAAGACAAGTTGACACTTGGTTGCAAATTACGTTTCATTATAATACGAAAGTGTTCTTACTCTTTACTTCTTGAAATAGGGCCAAAAAACAAAGCTTCATTCAGGCAACAGAGATGGAAAGAAGTAATTATTACACGTCAAACATCAAGCCACGGGAAACGATTTTAAGTGCTCCACACTGCAACATGAAATAAGTGTTTATAAAAATGATACGAAGGTGTTCCAACTCTTTACCTTCTTGAAAAATTTTAAACCAAATTTTCCTTGGCACCTGATATCACTCCTTCACAGGAAGTTCACTTCTCTTCATATGGTATTTTTTTTTTTATATTTCTGTTCCTTTTCCTTAGTTCTGGTTTAATCCTAGTTTTGTATGCCCTTGGTTAGATGAGATGATTTTTTTTTCGATTTTGTACTTCTTAACACCAATTCTCTGTAAGCACTAGCATTTTTGCACAGGGGTATGGAAACGCTAGGGCACAGATCCTTACAATATCTATTCAAATAAAAGGCCATGACGAAAATATTTGAAATTTGTGAAAAAAAATTACTCATTTTTATGCTGGTTGCCATGGAAACGTGTTGCAAACACTAAAAAAGTGCAATTTTCAGCATTTTTGAAGCCACGCAGGTTCTTAATAAGACATTCTCTACACACATATAGGATTGCTCTTAAATGTTTGATCCTGACTCTATCTCATAAAACAATTTCACGAAGAGAAAAATTAAAAATGGAGAGTGACCATGGCAACCAATATACCATTATCTGAAAAATAGTTATTTGTCATTTCTAACTGTAATAGTGGAGAATGGAGATGCTTTTAGGAAGTTTAAAGTTAGAACTAATCAGATGGCAATCAATGACAAGGATTTTTTCTTGGTTGCCAAGGTAACGTGGAGAGTATCAAAGGAAAAGTACTCATTTTACTTAAGATTGCAGACCTAATTTCTGACAATATCATAGAACAAAACATGAAAAAGATTCATTTGATTATAAGTTTATAAGGTAATCTTCAATTTTGATTAAAATAATCTCACTCAATACTAAAAGAAATAAGCCGTTGCTAAGGAAACATATATAAGATTTTGGCTTCAAACTTAAAATACTAGGCCTTTTTGTTTCCTTGGATATGGCCATTTAAAATCAAAACAATCAAATGAAGTTTTGCTATGATACCTTTAAGAAGCCCACTTTAATGTCAAATAGATTTTGCCTTCCTAACTTTATAAGATATTAAATTTCAAACGCTTAAAAAAGATTGAAAAATGAAGAAATTTCGTGTAAATTGGTCATGTTTCAATAGTAATTATACAAAGGGTTGTTTAGTTTTTATCAAAATCAATTCTATTAATCGAATAATTTCTTATGGAAAGAAAATATGAAAAAAACAACAAATATGGTTAGGTATCTTATAGCCTCTTTTTTATGAATTTCGTAACGATTGAAATTATAAACCATATGTTTGAGACGCAGTAAGGCTTTGAAATTGTTTAATTTTCATATTTTGCTATCTTGTGAGCTGGTTACCATGGCAACCGAGTCACAACGCAACGATATGTTGATGATTTCTTATGCCTTGCCTTTAACCCTACCCATATATCAAATTTCATAAAAAATCGGATAACACACGTTTCCAAATTTTTTTATGCTTACAGAGAATGGGTGTTAATAGGGATATGGCTTTGTCCATATTAGTCATTTATAAATCAGACACGTGTTTCTGATAGAAGAGTCCTCATCTTCAAACACAGCCAAAGTTCATCTTAGTAGCGCCCTCTGGTTTTATTCTTTTTTTTTTAATGTAAAGGGGTAGGTTCACTAACTACCAAAATCGGCCCTAAATTTTTGCGAAAAATAATTTTATGAAAATTATGATTCAGCATCTCAATTACTAAGCAGAGAGTGCGCGGCTCCAAATTTCCTGTAAGATCAATTCAGTAGCATAGTTTAATGAAATCGAATACCAAAATAGCATTGGAGGGATGATGCTCAGAAAATAACCTCCTTTAATTTTTGGATGATATAACAAGTTTCCGAAATAGCAAAATAATATATACGATGTCAAATTGATAAAGGACCAATCAAAGCTTCTTTCATGCAACAGAGCTGGAAAGAAGTAATTATTACACGTGAAACATCAAGCCATGGGGAACGAGTTTAATTGCTCCACACTGCAACAAGAAATAAGTGTTTATGATAATAATATGGAGGTGTTCCAACTCTTTATCTCCTTGAAGAAAATTTTAAACCAAATATTATCATAATATTTTCGTCAGTAGTGTTGATTGATGCTACATGTATAACATCGTGCACTTTCGTTTAGACTAGTCAAATGGTCGAATAGAACATATCTTTTGACCTTGGCCAGTCATTATCATTAAACACATGCAGTAGGAGAAAATATATAATGTAAGAACAATTGAACGCACATCTTGTGATTCTTCAGGACGAATCATAGTATGCATATTGCACTACTCTATCAAATACATGTAAGTCTTTAAAAGTTATTTCCCAAAATAACGAAAGACGTAGCAGGATTGTTTGGATATGATGCCACAGGACCCTTCTTTCCGAAATTTCGAGAAATATTTTTGAACAGAAAGCTTGGTATGTGTTTGAATTGAATTTGAAGACGTTTAACATTTGTATAAAAGAATCAACCGAAGTTGATCAGACTCCTGATCTACCAGCAGTGAAAGTTAGTATATGTACATGGACAAGTTCACAATTTGCTGAATATACAGGTTTAATCCAATAGAGACAGGAATTGTCACTTGTTTCACCATTTTAAAATTTAATTCCTTTTATTTCGCAGTCTTTCTTTTTTGTTCTAGTTGTTGTCGGCTGTTTTTGATGTGATAGTTTGTGCGTACGTAGTCCGGATTTCTGCTCAATTATAACATCATTTCTGCTTGCGGATGGCCGTTCTAGATCGACAGTTGTTGCCTATTGTTCTCGATTTTTGGGAGGTTGTCTTATGTTTTTGGTGTTTTGATGTCGTCTTTGGTATTCCTTGTCCTTTTTATTTCTTATGTTGTGCTTTCCCACTATTAGTTTCCGTGTTTGAGTGCTTCGATGTGTTGCTTTGGGTGCTGCAACTAAGTGTAGGAGATCACCCTCCGTTCATTGATGTGATTTTATCTCCTTATCTCTAATTGTTTGTGATTTGGTAGTTTTACGTGCGGTCTTTGTTTGTTTCGGTTCCATGTGTGTGTTCCGCTGTGATCATTGCGGTGTCGCCTTGTCGGAGATCTTTTCTTAGTTTTAATTTTAAGGCCTATACAGTCAATTATGAAAAATACTCGTTCAGCTTGCTTTTTGACCCTCTTTTTTAATAGTCTAAGACATGTTTTCTTGATTACATCACTGAGTATTCAATTCTTCTTTCTTTTTTTTTTTTACTAATTGTTTGGTGATGATTTGGGCTTAGGAGATGTTTGCTTTCTGGAGTCACTTCTTGTCACATAGATACGTTGCAATTATATATTATTTCGTATAATTTCCTCTAAATATCATGCTTTAAAATATTCGATACAAAAGTAAGATCATATTTTATTTTCAGAATATTACAGTCATGTGATTCTCATGAAGAAACACTATCATCTCCATGATTTTTATATCTAAACTTGAGATATTGCATCATTTATGGGCATCTGTATATGATCAAGCAAATTCCGATATATTTCTATTTGCTAAAAAAAAATTTAAACATACTTTTAAACATTTCTTTATAAATCGTCATTAAGATTGCCAAAGAAGGATTATTCTTATTTCTGAAAAAAGAAAGGTGATGCCATCTACAAAACGGTATCATTTTACTTTAAAAATTCTAATTCAGATACAAATAGTGATTTAGATTGCCATGTAGACTATTCTAATATTTTTAAAAGTACTAGTAGAAGTGTTCTAGTTTTTCTGAGGTTATTCGAATTACCTACTATTTGAATTCTAAACGACGATTTGGTATAATTAAGAATTATGTTTATGATATAATAAACTTCAAGAACGGTTACATGTACCGCAATTTTACTTAAAAATCTTATTTCGCCTTAAAAAAATGACATGTCTTATTTTCCAATGTTTAGAGCATTCTAATAACCTCTGAAAAATTAGAAAAGATTATGTTTCAAATCAAGTGAAGGAATCAAGCATCAAACATTTACTTCTTCTTTAATTATATAAATTTCATACAATTTTCCCTTCACAGACACACATTTTGACCAAAAATAGATTTTTAATGAATCATTAAAATATTTTCACCAAAGAAAATCTATTTTTAGCCCCAAATGACCTTGACCTTTGACCTATGACCTTAAAATTCGTCTCATTATACATGTACATGTACTAAATCTACATGGTAAATTTGAAGTTCCTAGCTCCACTGGTTTAAATTGAGCTATACATGTATCTTGCTTACAAGGGTCGAACGAACGACATACATCGCTGTACCATAATACGTCTAAAGAAGGGCGTATAAAAATCGGCATACATGTATATCCATCTTTTTATATTTTCATTATTGCGATTACAATGTAGCTTGAAAGACATTGTACATAGGTGCATGGCGCCTCTTGTATATAATTTTTGTACATGTGTATGAAATAGGTTTTTTTCTGTTTAGAAGAAAATTTCGTACTATACTAATGATTAAAAAATGATTATTTGATATACATGTATTATATTGATTCGGCACAGCCAAATAAAACTGAATCTGAATATTTCATCTGTAATAAAACTTTAACCATCATCGAAAACAATTGTAGGTGGCGCCTCTTGTATACTATTTTTGCATACTAGTATATACTGCATGATGCATCGCGCTTTCTCTATAATGTTACATGTATGCATATATGCAGGAGGGTCGTATAATTATGCACTGTAGTACAATCTACAGAGGAAGGGTTTTTCTGTTAGAGTTACTTCTCTTGACAATTTCATCAATCGATCGCCAAATGATACATCATTTCATTTGGATTAGTCATTTCATGGTTAATGAACTGTTGCTTCATCTATCCTTTCTGCAAGTTTCTAAGTTGTCACACAGGTAAGATCTTTTAGTTGACTAATAATACAAGTAGGAGGTCCGAGTAACATAATTTACACATACCGCATTGATAGCTACTTTCACTTCGAATTTTTCTGTTGTTTCGGACGGTTTAGGACAGTTTGTAATGTTCCTGCATGACGGGCGGATACATTTTACATATATATAACACCATAGTAGAATTATAGCCTAAATGTACTGTAGTGAAATCACATTTAGATGCATGCGCCGAGCCAGAGAAAGCACTCCCGAAATATCCCCCCCCCCGTATTATTGCTGTGTCTCACAGTATTGCACTCGGGTCCTCCGTTGCAGATGTAACTAATCCCCCTGAATTTGAGCCATTTACAATTTTACTTGTTATTTTCTCAAAATCATGACGTGATCCCCTCCCCAGAACGAGGTAAACTTGTCCACGCATGATGAAATCTCACCCCCCCCCCCCTTCCCCTCACTCAACATTCTACCTTACACTGCAATTAGTGCGACACATCGAGCTTGTTTTTACAATTCACAAATGCTGACTTTAGTGTAGACATTGTATCGGAAAGAAACATGTAATAAACAGTCTAAAGCCTTTTATTGCCCTTTAAAGTCCGTAATTTGAAGTCCATGTATAAAAGGTCAGAGTGTAACTAAAGTAAAGTCATTTCATGCTTACTTATGCATGTGGGATTAATAGATTTATTTCATTGTACAAACAGATACACCACCTACCTGTTTAACCCATATTGATATATGGATTTTATCAGGTAAACAGAGAGGTATTTTGTTTTTGACAATGTAATATTGCATGTGAAGAGCCCCAACATTGAATGTTGGGGCTCTTCTCATGCACAAATATAACATCATCATAAAATGTGGAAGGAGGGGGGGGGGGGGGGGGATGAGTGAGACAATTTCATTTCCCCTTCAGGAGCCGAGGCATTGTTTTTTATGCTTCGATTCAGGGACATATAGTATTTGTCCTGTCCATTTGTCTGTCTGTTTGTCTGCAAAAACTTTTAACATCTTTTGAATGGTAAGGGATAGGGCTTTGATCTTTCACGTGTATTCCTTGTGACAAGACCTTTCCATGGATACCAAAATTTTTGACCTTGTGACCTTGACCTTGAAGTTTGACCATTTTACAACTTTTTACTGGCAAGCATGCCGACAGGGCATTCGTGTTTCACAGAAACGTTTTTTTTTTTCCTTAATTCTTTTTCATGTATTTTTTTTTGGGGAAAAATAAAGTATTTTATAAAAATTATGTTGAACTTTGTGCATTTTAAAATGCAATTATGTGAGGTACGATCTACCCCGGGGGTTCACATGATGTTCTTTAGAGGAAAAGGATGGTTTATGGTCCCCGAGTTTGCCATGTATATTCGTGCATGACAGTGACATACTTGTAGAATATTTCAAAAGAGGTATTGAATCAAATATACAGAAAAATCAGATTTACATATAAACATGATAAATCAACCATGCACATAGATTCATACATTTATTTTGTATTTTATTCGTCAAACGATTTCATGAAAAAATCAAAAACATAAAATTTTAACAAATGCTCGGGGTCGGGGGTCTTATGCATATGAATCGTATCTCATGCAGTGATAGTGAATTATATGTTCTTCCTTGTGGAAGAATATAAATCGATAAGGTATTCTACCTGTGGATAGAGCATGTGACATTACGTGCCATACTACATACTGTAAGACATACCGTCATACGAGATAAGGGTCGCTCGGATGTTGTCCGCATAGGGCGGTAATTTTGTGGTCATTTATCACCGTAAAACGATAAGGTGTGAGAGATATTAGTGTCCGATCACGTTAATTGTCAACTACATGTCTATGTATCTATAATCACTTCTCGAACACACATATAAATGTTTAAGGGGAAGGTATTAAACCAGGCAAATATGCCTGAAACTCATCATCGTTTTATAAAGTAAATTTGTCTTTCAATTTCATCGATTCCATGAAACAAAAAGACACGTTAGAATTTCTTAAATAATGGCATTCAAGGAACTTGTGTCAAAACGAGAAAAGATCGATTTTGTCAATCATTTCATCGTTAGGTACCTGGATCACAATTTATTTGTATATTATTTATTACAATAAAGAAATAAATAAATGCTTTTAATGGAAGACATGTTGTATACAGCTATTTCCAAATGCATAAATACGCACGCACAAATGACAAACTGACGCAATATTTTCTTGAAAATTTCTGTAACGGCCCCTCCCCGTCCTCCTTTTTCTACTTCGTCCACGGTCTTGCCCACTGTTCTAAATTCTGGCTAATGCCACCGTGGTCTACTGATCAAAATAAGTCTATTATAATAGGCCTGAGTGCACGGCGATGTTTACCTTTTAGGATAAACCTCTTTACATGACTGCAAAGAGCTGTTTGCTAGTAAAGAAGTGTAATATTACAAATATTTGATCTCGGGTTAACAGACGTATTCAAGGTACCCTTAAATCGTCCTTGTCAGGGATGCTCTTAGTGTTCTGATTGGTGGTTACGGAGTATGGTGTAGAGCAGAAAACATGTAAGGGAACAAAAATCAATAAGGTAGGTTTATTAGGTTTACATTGTACACGTGCTTGTTTATGTAGACACTTACATGCACGCATGGCCATTATTTGATTAAAATTATGATAAAACTAGGAAGAAGACAGAATTTAAACATCAAAATAAACCGATGATATGTAAAAACTGCTTTCTTGTCATATACTAGTAACTTGACTACCAACAAGAAAACTGTTTAAATTCCAGAGGGACTTTATCCATAATATTAGTGTAGGTCATTTTGTTCTCGTTGGTCTAATCCTCAAAAAGTAAGGTTGAAATGCTGTATAGAGGTAGGAACCTTTAAATATATGTACCCCCCTCCCCATCCATCTCCCTCGTTGAACAACTCGAGGATTCAAATCTACAAAGACTGTTTTCTTGAATCTTTGCAGTTCATGTTTTCTTGCAGTTTATAGTCCGAATTATTCAATTATTGGTTATAAGAAAAAATATCAATAACATAGCAATTACTGTTTTATGACCAGATTTATTGGACTATGCATCGTCTATATTTCTTTATCCAGGATCCAAAACGTTGTGGACTGTTTACTTGGATGATAACTACATGTAATTAAGATATGTCTACTAGAGCTTTGACATGTGCTTTTGATTGATTTTCAGATTTGTGATCTTTGATATGGTATAAAAGTGAGTACAACTTCTGATGGAGAGGTCCAGACATATCCCCGAGGGAACATAGCTTAGCACAATGCCTGTAAGTCATGTGAATATTCAGCCATACTAAGTTACCAATCTGCACATGTTTCCATGGAGCGGTTCATCTATTATTTCATTTCTCATAGTATACAGAATGATTAAACGGTGTGCGTGGCGTAGTATAACGCCCAAGAATTAACTCTAATTCTGGGAAATATGTGTAGGTATTGGTATCTTTGTGATCATACAGTACTATCTGACTATCGTGTATTACACGCCTTTCTGTCTGTCGATTGGACTATGTAAGGATATTACCATACAAACATTTATTGGAACTATTATCATCATTATGAGTAAATGTAAAAAAAATCAGTTCCATTTTTAATGAAGAATTATAATTATAAAGTATGCTCATTTTCAGTGAAAAGAAAAATAAGTAAACTTAGAAAAAAAAAGTTCAAAAGACCGTAAATTATATTATGTTAAGGCATCGTCGGTTGTTTGGTATGTAAAGCTTCGAATGAAAAATTTCGACTTTTATTTCCCCGAGACATGTACATTCAATTAAATTTACCTGTAGACATGTACGAAACATACACTGTTGTCGTAATTACTCATAGGACCATGGGAGTAGATGATATTTTTTCGTGTGACAGATTTTAAAAGGTTAATATTGCACAGAGATTTGGACCCTCTCGAAACAACATACTAGTATGAATATAAAATTTAACTTTGCATTTGACTGCAGCTTTGATAATAAAGTCGATGGAGAGATAATTGTCGTACAGACGATATTTGCTGTTTAGTTTGTATACTAGTATTGTAGTTTCAATAATTTTCCTTTATTGTCCAGTATGACCTTGACCTTTGATCCTGAACATCAAAAGGTTTCTTCTTTTTTTTCAATGGTCATTACTTTTCGAAGATTTAGTGATTCTTCACTTTTGAGATTGTCTCTGATAGCTTTCACAAAATTATTCCCCAAAATCCCGACTCTGACCTTGACGTTTGACAATCATACTCTTCTAGAGTAGGACGTATTGGGTTTGCCTATTCTTCACTCTTATGCTGTTCATCTGTTGCGTTCACAAGATTTTTCTGTTATGTCCTTTTTGACCTTGACCTCTGACACTGAAAATCTAGAGGGTCTATCCTCTCCACATAGGGTGACATAGCTAATATTTTAGAAGGTTTGATTCGTTTGACTTCTATCAGTTCTATACCAACGAGTCAACGACCCACATTGATATCCGCCTCTACTTTCCTTATAGAGGTCTACTGTATAGCATTGATATGAGAGAGATTGGAAGGCGCGGATGTCATTAAGGGTTTTTGGTGTCGAGCTCCCGTGTGATGCTCTAAACATAACAGTGATAGAATTTGAGATAATGCATGAAACCAATTTAAATATATCGACTTAGTCACTACTTGGTAATGTACATTATAATGGTCCGTTAAGACTGTCTGAGAGATAGAGTCAATATTGATAAATGGCAATTAAGGACTTGTTTTGGAAGAATTTTTTTTACAGAAAAAAATAAGAAAAATAAAGATTATGAGATCAAGTGTTATCCTGAAGCTAATATTACATCAAATCAGATTTTGTGCGATTGTAGACGTCCCACTTGTTAGCGATTGAAAAACAAACGGCACATATGTACACTTTCAATATAAATATATAGATATCGATGTTTAACCTTTTCGTCTCTTATGTTTCAGCAAATTTCATAAGTCATTTTCAATTGGTCATTTGACCTGATTGAATAGTTTATTTCGGCCAGCTGTAAAGAGATGGAGGTACCCTTTTGAAAGTATACTATGAATGTGTGCCTCAGTGTTGTGATTAATATGCATGTACTTTATTTATTTTGCACTCCATGGCAATGCAAATTAAAGAAAAATATACTATAAATTCTTTATGTTACGTAGAACTCATACAGTTGTACACTATAAATGACGGGCGCTCATTATATCGAAGGTTAGATAGAGAGGTCATGACGATTAGAGGTCAAGGTCATGGTCATGAGATCCCTTGCTCGACTTCGTGACCTCTACCCATCGAGATAGACTTCGTGACCTCTACCCATCGAGATAATTAGCGTGCTATTAACACGATTAAGAAAGTGCATATATCTTTACGAGCAAATCGAGTCTGTAAATTATCTAACGAACAAAAAAGATGGAATAAATGTACATTTATATCTACAAAAATTGTCATTCAGTCTACAATTTTAAAACTTTTTTTGACATCGCCAAGAGATAAGATATGCGTTCTGTATAATTTGTAACGTTATATTGATTTTTAAGGTCAACATGGTCAAAAGTGAATGTCACAAATGATACATGTCACATTTTAAATCTTATTGTCAAACCATTGGTCTTATGTATAGGGTATGAATAAAAAAATTACGAGAGGTCAGAAGATGAATCAAAATTAGTTTCTGAAGGTAAGTGTTGGGTCAAAGGTCAAGGCCAAAGCATCGATATTTTTACATGTGATCCGTTCCTTTTGTAATGGCTTTTTGCTCTTATTGACTCCTAATGCGTCTGAGTAAACATAGAAAGGTATAAAAGGGATGCTCCATTTCTTTGGCTCAAATTAGATAGCTCATTGAAGCGCGAGATAGTGATGTTTTATTTAGTTTAAATGGTTCGCATGGGAACCGATGGGAATAGGTCAGGAGTTCAACAGACCTATGAATTTTGGGTAATTTTACATGCAATGAACAATAAGGAAGGAGAGGTAGGTGCTCAACCATAAAAAAATATATAAAATATATGAAACCATCATGTAAATATGAGAAGGGAACATCAATTTCTTTTGATCAACTTCTTAATCTAATCTGCTTTTTCGCATTTTGGGATATTTTTATGATTTCAGCTATATACAAAACATGATAAAAAGCAGTTAAAATAAAGTCTCAAGAAGTTTTCCAAATTTATGAATTCCATTGCAGAATGAATCCTAATGTGGAATAGCCTATATGTTAGACTAAGTTTAATTTTGTTGCAAAAATTTTATTTCATTTGTTTGATTAAGTACTGTATGTGCATGGTTTGCTTGTACAATTATTTTCACTGACTGACTGAGAAAAGTCACAAGCATCATTATGTATATGTACACTTGCAAAGGCTTAATTGATTGATTTCTGTTTTATTACTTGCATACAATTTATGATTAAAACATGCTGCTTTGTGTACCTTACAGTCATGTACATTGGTCTAAATAATGTTCGTCTTAAGAATGGGGCCCAACATGAGAATCAGAGATTTTTTTACTCCTATCAGAAATTAACCATGTATTTTCCATTTCATATTCGACATTGACTTGCTTAGATTTGAACAAATACATGTACTAATGAAAAAAATAATTCAACCAATACAATGTATATACCGACCAGACATATCATGGAACATAATGAGAAATGGGGGTAATCCAATTTATTTTAGGATGAACAGGTCATAGATCAAGGTCACTATTAGAGGATATTGACTTTATAGTGTTGGTTTCCAGATGACCATTTTTATAATCTTTTACTCTATTCAAACCAAATTGGATACATTAAGGTCATGAAGGTATGGGAGTGACATGTATAATGTACATAGATTGTATTTGGTTTTGGGTCAACTATGCACACGGATATTATAGCAAATTGAGTCCACTGATCTCTTTTTGTCCCCTTACACATACCGCAACAAGGATGAACTAATGCACACATCTCAATACAATCTTTCATTATTAATAATTTTTGAAGGGGTATTTGATCTCAGTTTGCTGTTTGTCTACTTTTAAATTGTTTATACGTCTTATTTTGCAGTGGGCATTTAAGATACGGACATCCAAGTTTCGTCACATTTATGGACGAGCACCAAGGAAAGAGCATTGCTTTGAGAATATACAGATAACACGGAATGCTCATGACAGTAATTTCTGTTGTGTGAATCCTAAGAACCTAGCAGTGGTCACAGAGACAGGAGGGGGCGGATCCTTCACCTGTATACCTGTTAAACAGGTATGTATCTCAATTAAAGGTAAGGGGGGGGGGGGGTTGGCTGATTTTATTGTGTCCTAAGATAAATGTGATCTCAAATGTGTACAGGCATAGGAACTTGACAACATGGACTCATGATGACATCTTTATCTACTGGAGAAGGGAAGGGTGGGGTGGGGGATGGGGGTTGTTGAGGGTCATTGGTGTCAATCTCCTGAATATACAACATTGAATTGTTTTAAATACTGTATATATTATATAATTGAATATAAACATATGACCTTGACCATGAAGGTATCTTTACCCTCACACCATGTATATATGTACAATATATGCCAGAATGATGCCACAATATAGTGCCGGACTTGTGCCAAGTAAAGATAGTGCCGCACAATTCATTTGCATACGAAAAACGCTAATGCCACAATAGTGCAGCACTATAAAGCCAGAACATGCAGAATGGTAAGGCGCTATTGCTGCACTAGTGCTAGAATATAGTGCCGCAAGCCTAAGATCTGAAAGGGGTAGGAAATACATTCACAAATTGCCCGAAATCTTGAATTTTTCATTTTCTGTTTCTTTCAGAATAATACTTTATCGAGAATTCTAAGCTTCTGGGTTGCTTTATTGAGATTCTAAGCTTGTTAGTTACTCTAGTCAAGGAGCATTTAATGTATTAACATGATATAAAATATAGTAAGATTAAGGTTTTCCTGAATTCTTGAGAGAGTCACTGATTGAATAATGGTTATATGATGATGTAATTCAGACAGGTAGAGTTGATGCCAATGCGCCTCGTGTGTGTGGACATGCTGGACAGGTCCTAGACGTCAAATGGAATCCTTTTAATGACGACATCATCGCATCGGCATCGGAGGATTGTTCTGTAAGTGTCCACGTACATACATACGTAACGACAATGTCTCTATATTTATTATCCAAGGCAAAATGTCATCACATGTCGTAAGAAATGTGTGTGCTTAAAAAGAGGACGTCATTTGTACACTATTTATAACCGGAAAGTCAATGCAGGGGGCAGTTAATGAAATGTTAAAATAATATAATATTATACAAAGTACAGAGTTGACTAAGACTGTGTTCAGATTCTTTATACATGATCATGTAACAAAGGCCATGTTCTACTAACCTTTCATGTATAAAGAAGTAAATTAATATTTTTAGTGGTAGGGGAGATGGTCATTAAAATTCCTATGATCCTCTGCCATGACTAACTCCACATTGTAACCCCATTTTATAATTAAGAAATAATCACATGCTCACAGCAATAAAATGTCACTTTTCTGTGATCATCAGTTTTTAAAGGTCTTATTTTATGGTATGCTTAATTTGCTATTTCTGGATCTCAGGTCATATTTTCCTATGTGGGTGATGGTATATCATATGCATGAGATAAGATGTCATGTTTCTATATGTATGTCATGAGATGAAATAGTTTGGGTTACCACAGGATATTCTCATTCATTTGGTATTGGTCAAAGGAGATGGTCCACTTGTCCCTAATGTTGACCCTGTATCTTTCGTGAAAAATTATTTTATGAAAATTATGATTTTCTATCTCTAATATTTCATTAGAATATGTACGAATATATTAGGTTAATATTTCAAGTAGTTGTAAAGTCACATGCATAATATATGACGTCAAGTTGTGACGTCATTTGCTCTGAATAAGGGAAAATGTTCAAGGAAAACCACCCTATGCTAGGCAAATATCACTTGAATAGCTGATTTTCCAATAGATTTATTAGGCGGACAGACACCAGAAATCACAAAATTTGGTGATATATTCATAATGACGTCATAATAGAAGACATGACAACGCATAAAGTCAGTGCGATCAAATATGACGTCACAATTAAAAATGTTGCCAAATGATGTGATGTCTGGTGTCTGTGCATATAAAATCAAGGTTTAAAACGAGTATAAATATTGTCTGGAAAATGGACTATTAACATGGGTGCAAACCCTAGACCAAAACAAATTTTATATAGATAGAAAGAAAAATTGCATAGCTATCTTTTAATGAAGAAATTGTTGTTTTTTTAAGGTTTCACACCCTACTTAAAATTTTCATTGATTTGTACTGAAATTTAGCTTATTTCTTGACATTTTTCATCCTTTTACAAATTTTAGGTGTTTTTGTAGCTGTATATTTCAGTGCAATGCTTTAACAGGGCTCTTGCACCCACTTTTGGGACTGGGGCCGGGGCCTTTGAAATTGGGAAAAATTGTGGCATTTTCTCAAAAATTGGGAAAAATATTGATAAATTTGGAGGCCTTTTTACTTGAAATTATTAATCATTTTTAACCCATATTTTTCAAATTTTAAATGAGGTTTCAAATTGGGAAAAATAGATCAATAAAGGAGCTGGTAAGATAAGGCGTAAAATATGCCCTGAAAAAGTGGAATTTTCAAAATACATTTGCATGAACTTCAAGAAAATTCTTTCTCAGAATTGATGCCAGTTCTTGGTTTCATCATAATCAGCAGTTGGATAAGATTTATTGTACATCATTTTCCTAAATTTGGTGGGAAAATATGTCTTATTTCTATAGAAATCAATGGAAAGCGGAAAAGTTTTTTATAAACAGTGTCCCTCCCCTTAGCTACAGAACACTTTTACAGAAGGTGTATAGTACTAATATTACTAATACACATCTTTTGACAAAGTGGGGTTCTGTAACGGGGGGGGGGGGGGGGGGAATGCCCCAGAGACGAAAAACTGAAAAAGGGAGGGTGGGGGGCTTTTAAGGAATCTGTGTTTTATGGCACGATATAAGCAAAGTTTCATTTTCCCCTTAAAGTCATTCATTTATTTATTCTAAACATGTTCACTTGAACAATGATGAAATGCAAAAGATTTTGGAATGAAATAAACAAGAGCGTGCTGTTAATTTCTACACAGTGTGTATTTCGTGGTAGAATGCCTACTTTATAAGCCAATTAATACAAATTCTAATATGACTTGATTCGTTTTCCCTATTAAGACAACAGACGCGAGCCGGGCTCTATTCTCCAATATAGGCCCTGTAGCGATAAGCCACGCCTACCCATTTTTTGAAAGCAGATAAACCGGCAGGAACTGGTTTTTACCAAGAATCGAAAGGTCTTAGTTTGGTCATCATTAGAATAGAAATAAAAAATGACAAGCCGGGCTCTATTGTCTCATAATGCCCTCGCTTCCTCAGCCAATCACATTTATCACCTCGCCGCTGACGCGGCTCGGTAATAAATGTGATTGGCTGAGGACGCTCGGGCATTATGAGACAATAGAGCCCGGCTTGTCATTTTTTATTTCTTAAATACAACCATATTTCAGATTAAAGATTTAAAATTTTATGTATAAAGTTGAGACCAATCTTTTAATTTTGATTTCCTTTGACATATGACCTTGAAAATCAATAGGGCTCTTTCATCTGTCATATGCAAGAAGTGTATGACGTTTGGTAAAGATCAAACTAAAACTGCACTCTCTAGGCTGTATACAGGGATTTTATTCCAATCTGTGACATTGACCTTTGACCTTGAAAATCAATAGTCTAAGAGTTTTTTCTCTTGCCAAAAGGTGTATGTTTGTGAAGTTTGGTCAAGATCCAATATCCAATCAAAACTGTACTCTGTAGGCAGTATACATGGATTTAAGCCATTTCTGATCTGTGACCTTGACCTTTGACCTATAACCTTGAAAATCAATAGGGTTCTTTTTCTTGCAAAAAGGAATAAGTTTATGAAGTTTGGTCAAAATTGTGCCGTCTAGGCTGTATGCAAGAATTTTAGACATTTTCAACCTTGAAAATTATTAGGGCTCTTCCTCTTGCCATAAGAAATAAGTGTATGAAGTTTTGTCAAGATCTGGTCAAAACTGCCCCCTAGGCTGTGTACAAGGATTTTAGCCATTTCCTATTTGTGACCCTGACCTTTGAATTATAACCTTGAAAATCAATAGGGTTCTTTTTCTTGCCAAAAGTTTATGAAGTTTGGTCAAGATCCGATCAAAACCATGCTACATGTATCTAGGCTGTATACAAAAGTGATTTAAACACTCAGACACTTACAAACACCCTCACTCACACACAAACGATGGCGTTACTATATCCCACTGCAACTATGTTACAATTACAGATTATAATTATACTGTTACTAATACGGAAGATCGCAAATACATATAAACCAAAGTTATACAAATATTTTTGCACACTTTCTGATTGTTCTCCATTGTCATTAATTCACTCATTGGGCAGAAAAGGTGCCCAAGTTTTGAACAATGGTTTAGGTAGGTGACTATAATGAAAATCAGAATGGACATGCTGTATGCGCTGTAGTTGTGATCTTGCATATTATCATAGTAGGCTGGTCATATGATATTCCATAAATCATGTACAATCACCTCTCCTTAAATTCAATTCTCTATGGCACCTTCTCAGTGAAAATTAACGCAGATGGTCGGTAATGTCTTTTATGTAAGGTGGTGATATTGTAACACTTTCTATGTGCACTTTAATTTTTTTAAGGTCAAGCTATGGCGAATACCTGATGGAGGTCTTCGTGCCAATCTGTCGCAGTGGGAGGTGGATTTGCACGGACATCAGCGGAGGGTCAGTTATATAGAATGGCATCCGGCTGCTGAGAACATCCTACTCAGTGCAGGCTTCGATTTCCAAGTTAGTGTACTTAAATCCTTCATTTTTTACTTATGTATGTATAGAAATTGTAAACTTTAATGCAGAATATCCTTTAAATTAAGATTTAGATATTTCCTCCATGCACGAGTATCTTCTTTTTCTATGCTTTGATGAAAACAAAAGTTTCATGCCTAGGGTGAGATGAGGTCTATGCATGTGCTACAAAACCATCTTAGTCCACTATCAAAACTGAAAAAAATTAAAAATAATTTGACACTGAAACTGTTATCACAGACATATTGATATTGGAGTAACATTTGCTCCCTCCAAGAGCTATTCAAGTGATCATGCAGTTGACTTTCTGTTGCCCATTGGTAGAGCAACATATGATGAAAGTTAGAAAGGCTGCACCAGATTCAGCTCTGACTGAGTTACCCTCTTGCACTTGACATCAGGAAATACATGTAATTGTGAGACAGTCATTTAGACCTAATTTGTGTTTATATGGAAGACTGGGTGATGAAACTGAATCAAAATTCAAAAAATTAATTTCAATAGTTTAGGTAAAGACATTAGCTTGTCCATGTGCTGTCTTCTAGTGACATTGGATATACTTTAACATGAATCATCATGTCATTGTTCATTTTATCTTTACTTTGTAACTGTCCTTATACAGAATAATTGTCTTAATTTATGTTTTGTGACGGGTTTGCAACACACATCAAGAACATTTATCGTACATCTAATGCGTGCTAGTGAATTTCATATGATAAAAGGTCACCACGTGGTCAGTTTGCAGGTTAGAAGAGCCGTTCTGGCATGTTCCTGTAGAGCTTACGCATTGTGGACCGTCACAACGTTGCGAGCGTTTACATGCTAAATGCAACACATTCCTTTCAATACTTTCATCTCTGGGAATTACATTGGTTGTGCATATATATTAAAATGTTGCAAATTCTTAGTAGAGATGAAATTTCTTTTGTTTCTGTTCAATGGCGTAGCTCTGCCTGCAAAAGTGGAGGGGCACAACATCCCAAAATTTCTAACAAGTGAACAAAAAAGGGGGGAGGGGGAGAGGATGAGATTAAAAAAAAATATGGGGGTTTCATGTTCTGTATGCACAAATTTTAACATTTCTGGTGCAATTCTAAATTTCAAGTACATGAATAAACGTCTGGCGAGCAGTAGCGAACCAGCTCAGCAGGAAATTATTTAATAACAAGTACATGCAATGATACTCTATATAGTTTGAGT
This sequence comes from Pinctada fucata, assembly GCA_028142955.1. Lineage (NCBI taxonomy): Eukaryota > Metazoa > Mollusca > Bivalvia > Pterioida > Pteriidae > Pinctada > Pinctada fucata. Next base: position 56,572,032 of record AP027105.1, read on the forward strand.
TAAATGTCTTCATGTACATTGATAAAGTAATATGTATAAAGGATGGATCAGAATAGCTAATTATTTTTATGCCCCCCTTCGAAGAAGAGGGGACATATAGGTTTGCCGCTGTCGGTCGGTCTGTCGGTCGGTCTGTCGGTCGGTCTGTCGGTCGGTCGGTCTGTCGGTCGGTCCGCGACATCAGTTTCCGTTCAATATCTCTGGAATGGATTCACATATTGAAATGAAATTTTGTATACAGACACATCAAACAAAAATCTAGGTCAAGTTCATATTTGGGTCCGATCAAAAAAATTTTGACAGAGTTATGCCCCTTGCATTTCGAAAAATACCAAAATTTCAGGGTTTCCGTTCAATATCTCTTGAATGGAGTTACATATTGAAATGAAATTTTGTATACAGACACAACAAATGAAAATCCAGGTCAAGTTCGTATTAAGGTCCGATCTAAAAAATTTTGACAGAGTTATGCCCCTTGCACTTGGAAAAATACCAAAATTTCAGGGTTTCCGTTCAATATCTCTTGAGCGGATTCACATATAGAAATGAAATTTTGTATACAGACACATCAAACAAAAATCTAGGTCAAGTTCATATTTGGGTCCGATCTAAAAAAATTTTGACAGAGTTATGCCCCTTGCATTTCGAAAAATACCAAAATTTCAGGGTTTCCGTTCAATATCTCTTGAATGGAGTTACATATTGAAATGAAATTTTGTATACAGACACATCAAATGAAAATCCAGGTCAAGTTCGTATTAAGATCCGATCGAAAAAAATTTGACAGAGTTATGCCCCTTGCACTTCGAAAAATACCAAAATTTCAGGGTTTCCGTTCAATATCTCTTGAGTGGATTCACATATTGAAATGAAATTTTGTATACAGACACATCAAATGAAAATCTAGGTCAAGTTCATATTTGGGTCTGATCAAAAAAATTTTGACAGAGTTATGCCCCTTGCATTTCGAAAAATACCAAAATTTCAGGGTTTCCGTTCAATATCTCTTGAGTGGAGTTACATATTGAAATGAAATTTTGTATACAGACACATCAAATGAAAATCCAGGTCAAGTTCGTATTAAGGTCCGATCGAAAAAATTTTGACAGAGTTATGCCCCTTGCACTTGGAAAAATACCAAAATTTCAGGGTTTCCGTTCAATATCTCTTGAGCGGATTCTCATATTGGAATGAAATTTTGTATACAGACACATCAAACAAAAATCTAGGTCAAGTTCATATTTGGGTCCGATCAAAAAAAAATTGACAGAGTTATGCCCCTTGCATTTTTCGAAAAATACCAAAATTTCAGGGTTTCCGTTCAATATCTCTTGAATGGAGTTACATATTGAAATGAAATTTTGTATACAGACATATCAAATGAAAATCTAGGTCAAGTTCACATTTGGGTCTGATCAACAAAATTTTGACAGAGTTATGCCCCTTGCATTTCGAAAAATACCACAATTTCAGGGTTTCCGTTCAATATCTCTTGAATGGAGTTACATATTGAAATGAAATTTTGTATACAGACACATCAAATGAAAATCCAGGTCAAGTTCGTATTAAGGTCCGATCGAAAAAATTTTGACAGAGTTATGCCCCTTGCACTTCGAAAAATACCAAAATTTCAGGGTTTCCGTTCAATATCTCTTGAGTGGATTCACATATTGAAATGAAATTTTGTATACAGACACATCAAATGAAAATCTAGGTCAAGTTCATATTTGGGTCCGATCAAAAAAATTTTGACAGAGTTATGCCCCTTGCATTTCGAAAAATACCAAAATTTCAGGGTTTCCGTTCAATATCTCTTGAGTGGAGTTACATATTGAAATGAAATTTTCTATACAGACACATCAAATGAAAATCCAGGTCAAGTTCGTATTAAGGTCCGATCGAAAAAATTTTGACAGAGTTATGCCCCTTGCACTTGGAAAAATACCAAAATTTCAGGGTTTCCGTTCAATAACTCTTGAGCGGATTCACATATTGAAATGAAATTTTGTATACAGACACATCAAATGAAAATCTAGGTCAAGTTCACATTTGGGTCTGATCAACAAAATTTTGACAGAGTTATGCCCCTTGCATTTCGAAAAATACCAAAATTTCAGGGTTTCCGTTCAATATCTCTTGAATGGAGTTACATATTGAAATGAAATTTTGTATACAGACACATCAAATGAAAATCCAGGTCAAGTTCGTATTAAGGTCCGATCGAAAAAATTTTGACTGAGTTATGCCCCTTGCACTTGGAAAAATACCAAAATTTCAGGGTTTCTGTTCAATAGCTCTTGAGCGGATTCACATATTGAAATGAAATTTTGTATGAAGACACATCAAACAAAATTCTAGGTCAAGTTCATATTTGGGTCCGATCAAATAAATTTTGACAGAGTTATGCCCCTTGCATTTCGAAAAATACCAAAATTTCAGGGTTTCCGTTCAATATCTCTTGAATGGAGTTACATATTGATATGAAATTTTGTATACAGACACATCAAATGAAAGTCCAGGTCAAGTTGGTATTAAGGTCCGATCGACAAAAAATTTGACAGAGTTATGCCCCTTGCACTTCGAAAAAAACCAAAATTTCAGGGTTTCCGTTCAATATCTCTTGAGTGGAGTTACATATTGAAATGAAATTTTGTATACGGATACATCAAATGACAATCTAGGTCAAGTTCTTATTTGGGTCCAATCAACAAAATTTTGACAGAGTTATTGCCCCTTGCACTTTGAAAAAAACCAAAATTTCAGGGTTTCCGTTCAATATCTCTTGAGTGGAGTTACATATTGAAATGAAATTTTGTATACGGATACATCAAATGACAATCTAGGTCAAGTTCATATTTAAGTCCGATCAAAAAAATTTGGACAGAGTTATGCCCCTTTGCACTTTGAAAAATACCAAAACTTCAGGGTTTCTGTTCAATATCTCTTGAGTGGAGTTACGTATTGAAATGAAACTGTTACTTTATACCCCCATAGGTTGTATCAATGCAAGTATAAAGTTGTGACAGAAGGGGTAGGGGGGCATTAATGTTTTACAAACATGACTTTTAACTTGTTTATAAAGAACTGGCGGAGGTAGCGAGCCAAAGAAAAATTTTGAAAATTGACAGAAAAAATTGTAGATTTATGGTACAAAATGTGGCTATTTTAAATAATGTTAATGCATTATAAAATTTTGTGATTGAAAAGTGAGGGGCACAAACATGCCCCCCCCCCTTCTCCTACGCCCTTGCTATTTATTACAAGTTCACATTTTGTCCTTTACAGAATTTTCTATTTTTCAGAAATACTGAAAATCTTATTTTTACTGCATGTACTTTTGCTGACAACCTCTCCTTGACTTTATTATACTTACTACATGTTCCGTAAGGATATACCTTTAGATAGGATTCATGGTTAACCAGTCATTATTTTTCACTGTGTAAACACATATTTATTGTCTGTAAATATTATGAAAGATTCCCAGGTACCATCCTTAATAAGTGAAATTAATAAAATTGAATTTAATTCAACACTTGTTCAAATGACAGTAAATATTTGATATTTGCAGGCGTCTGGATGGGCGTCAACAATTGGTTTCCAGACTTTAAGTCAAGTATGATACATGCTAGTGCAATGAAACTTCATACACTTACTCACCAGGAGTCAAAGATGACCTCTATTGATTTTGAGGTCAAAGGTCAAGGTCACAGGACTCTGATTTCTTAAAATGGTTTCTGGACCATATTAGTGCCTGTATTGCACCTATGATCATGAAACTGGCCAGAAATGTTTCCCATGAATCAAGTATGTCCCCTTTTGATTTTGAGGTCAAAAGGTCAAAGGTGAAGGTCATAGGACTCAGATGATTAAAACTGGTTTCTCAGTGATTTTTTTATCTTTTTTAAAAGCCACCTGTACCTTTTCATTTGGGAAAATATACAAATTTTGGAACAAATTGGGAAAATCTAGAAACAAAATTTCTTTAAAGAAACGCTCAAATTATTGGTTCAAAACAGCAGTTGGGTAAGGGTTAACCCTAACCCAAAATTTACAAAGGTACCCCCCCCCCCCCTTTAACTGTTGAGAAGTAAAGCCATTTGAACGATGCTTCATACTTTTTGGGTACGAATTTACGATTGTCAGGTACTGGGACAAGACTGCCATTAGAATCCGATTCGGATGTGTAACTTGTCCTCATTTGAGATGTCATTGACATCTGTATAGGAAACAGTCAAGGCCTCGGATCATTGGAACAGTCATCGATATTACGTACGGGAGTGTTACCAGTACCTTTATTATCGCAATCCTTTTTTAAAAATGAAACGATTTTTGGTAGATCTCTTGTATCTTTTGACATAGTACTTAGAGTTATGAGACATCCCGTCCCTGTAGCATCCATCAACAAGTAATTAACGTGAAGGAAATGCTCGATTTTATTGCAAATGCTTAAGAGATTTCAATTACTTTTGTGCACGTATCGTGTCAGATTCAATTCAATCTTGAAAACAATTTTGATCAATTTTGAAATTATAATTATGCAGGAGAGAAAGTGCATAAAGAGAATGACTGAGAGAGAGAGAGAAAATTTGTGGATATGTTTTTATACTTTTTTTTTTTTTTTTTTTTTCCCTCCATGTTTCTCTTTCAGGTCTTGGTTCATTTATTAGTATAATAAAATTATAATTATGCAGGAGAGAAAGTGCATAAAGAGAATGATTGAGAGAGAGAGAGAGAGAGAGAGAGAGAGAGAGAGAGAGAGAGAGAGAGAGAGAGAGAGAGAGAATTTGTAGATATATTTTGATACCGATTTGTTTACTGTACCTTTCATTTTCAGGATTTTGACATTAATTTTCTACAAATTATATACAACTTTTTATCATATGTATTAGAGAGACAGAGACAGAGACAGACAGACAGAGAGAGAGAAAGAGCGTATGTTGTAGAATGAGAATATGTTTATCATTATGTATCTGTGTGTGAGGGTGTGTATGTGAGAGAGAGCTCTATAATGATCCTTATTTGTTGTAAAATGATGTCTAGAAGGCCCTGGGGAAGAAAAGCTAAATTGCTTATCAGATTACCTTCTCTAAATAAAGTATTTATTATTATTATTATTATTATTATTATTATCTCCCTGTATTGGGAAAATATGGGCTGATTTTGGGGAAAATAAAGCTAATTTTTATGAGGGGAAGCCACCGATATTCGGCGGTAAATTGGGCCAAAAAAATCACTGTTTCTGGACCATATTAGTGCCTGTAAATTTAGCACCTATAATCATGAAACTTGCCAGAAATGTTTCCTATGAATCAAGGATGATCCCTATTGATTTTAGGGTCAAAAGGTCATAGGTCAAGTTCATATCATTTTGATGATTGAAAATGATTTCCGGGTAATATTTTAGCATGTATTCACCTATGATCATGAAACATGCCAGAAATGTTTCCCATGAATCAAGGATGACCCGTATTGATTTTAGGTCCAAAGGTCAAGCTCATAGGACTTTGATGATTGAAATTGGTTTCTGGACCATATTTGAGCCTGTATTGCACGTATGATCATGAAACTTGCCAGAAATGTTTCCCATGAATCAAGGATGACTCCTGTCGATTTTGGGATCAAAGGTCAAATTCATAGGACCTAATGGTGTCTGAGCTATAAATGAATGTATATCAACCTGAAACATGCTAGTAATGTTTCCCATCACTCAAGACCATATAGTTATACAATTCATGTATATTTTAAGTCTGCATATTCATACTTGCAAGTTTTGCAACTCGGCACTTTGCATCTTTGTTGCATTTTATGCTTATTGAGGATGAGAAGGGAAACTGACCGAAATTTTTTTTCATTTTACTTCAGTGCATTTTGTGGAATGTGGAACAAGCAGAGCCTGTCAATATAATCAGTTGTCATGACGACACAATTTTTTCCGTTTCCTGGAACAAAGATGGAAGCCTGTTTACCACATCTTGTAAGGACAAAGTTTTACGTGTCCTTGACCCCAGAATAGGAGACGTAGCAGCGGTAAGTTCTATGTGTCCATGTCCCAAATATAGTGGTAAGTTAGTCACTGCACATGCCTTTCACCACAGGATAGGACAGTATAGCGGCAGTAAGTTCTGTTTGTCCATTACCCCAGGGACCTAGGTGATATAGCATTGGTAAGTTCTATGCAGTCTTAGCTCCTAAGTACATGTATGCATGTCCTTGACCACTGAATAGGTGACATATCAGCGATAAGTTCTATGTGTCCATGACCCAGATATAGTGGTAAGTCAGTCACTGCACATGCCTTTCACCACAGGATAGGACAGCATAGAGGCAGTAAGTTCTGTGTGTCTATGACCCCAGGGTAGGTGACGTAGCATTGGTAATAATATGGAAGCGTTCCAACTCTATACCTTCATGAAGAAAATTCCAAACCAATTTTTTTCTGCACCAGACAGGTGTTTCGGTTTTTAAATTCTCATCAGTGATGCTTCCAGTGGAGCCACTAAAATTCATTTCAGTAGCGCCCTCTTTAATGTTTTGAATTTAGGTATGTACATTTACTTCACAGAGAGTGCGCGGCTCCAAATTTCCTGTAGGGTCGATTCAGTAGCATATCCAAATAAAATATACGTTCAAAATGGCATAGGAGGGATGGTGCTAAGATGTTAACCTCCTTTAATCAGTCCAGGAGAATACTAGAAATAGTAATATTACTTAAAACTGTAATATTGCTACTAACAATAATCCCTGATATTATTGAAACAGTAATGCTGCCACCTTATATAACATCTTTCTGTAATATAGAAAAAGCAAGGTTTTAAAGCTATAAGCACATCTTTTATCACACAATTCTTTCATTCGACAACAAATTTAATAAAAATGTACCAATTTTCTACTGAAAAGTGAAAATGATGTCCATTTGGAACCTATTTTTCACTTTTTCTTCTTTCTGATATCATATTTTCTTCAAATATATTGAGAAATAAAATTTTCCTGTTGTTTTAAAAAAAATTTCAGTACAGAGTACATTTGAATGAGACAAAACTCCTAATCACCCTAATTTCTCCCCGAATCTACTGGTATAAGAGCGAACTGACTATATATACCGGTAAATAGTATTACTGCTTACAGTAATATAAAGAGATACATTTCCAAGAAAGATAACTCCAATTTAAGTTATATTCCTATTTTAAGTAATATTACTGTTTTCAGTATTCTCTTGGACTGTTAATTTCGGTGATAGTTTTGAATGGAATAACAAGTTTTCGAAATAGCAAAAGTCCTACGCATCCTTGGCTCCTCAGTACATGTAGCTTGGGATGTCGCAGCAGTTAGGTATGCATGTCCTTGACCTCTGAATAGGTGACACATTGGCAATGTTCTATGTGCCCTTTAATTGTAAGCAGTTTGCATTTGGATTAGGAAAACAGTAATGAAGTAGATGATTCTGTGTACATGTATTATTAATGATTAAATTAGATTTTCAATTTTGAACTTTAACCTTGGCCATTATAAGCTTTCAATATTAGATTTTAAACTCGGCCATAACTAATGGCTTTGAATGCAGTATTAAACTTGATTATAATATTTGAATCAATGTATCAAATATTTCACATTATTATTAATGATTACCGTTACCTACTCTTATCCTTGTTTCTCTTGTAGATCATGATCACCTTAACATAGATTCAAAATTATATTGTTAAAATAATTAAAAAAAAAATTTCCAATTAAGAGATGATTTTAGAACAATTTGTTACAGGAGTCCACACCACTCCCCAATCAGTCAGCACGATCATGGAAGGCAGTGTACCTAGGGGATACAGGAAAAATTTTCTCTACTTTCTTCTCGAAAAGCAGTGATAGGAATTATGCAATATGGGATGTGGTAAGTGGTATGTCTCATACAGTAAGATATATACATGTATTGTATGATTTATACAATATGGGTTGTGTTTTGTCCATTAATATTTCATCATCTGTCCCTCTATACTCCTCCTTTCTATCATTGTATTAGTATTTTATTCAATACATTTTTCAGTTCCTGGATAAGAAATCAATATCACCATTAAGCTTTCACTTCAGAAAATCAAAATTGGTTTGACATTTTTATGGTTACTTATCAGTATAGAATTTGGGATCAATAGGTCAAAGGTCAAGGTCACCATTAGGAATTTTAAATACATTAAAAAAGATGGTGTCCAGATAACAACTCCTTTCAACTATTCAATCTATGTTTGGATATTTGTGCAGTATGTCAGAAAAATATATTTCAGATAAGCGTTTGACGGTCACTTGACAACTAAAGAGGTCAAAGGTCAAGACTACTCATCCTCTCATTGGTTGTCGTTGCAAGAGTCAAATTGCTGCAAAGGGACTATATTCCTTAAAAAACATTCTGCAGTTTATGCAAAGGATGGGAATTTAACGCATCCATTGTACAATGAAGATGTCACTGACATCTCGTCCATATTATTGGTAATCTTAGGCAGTGTCTCGATAATTTTCATGGCTTAGATGATGGTCGGTTTGTTGACTTTTGTCAAAAGAAACCAACTTTTAAGTTGTGAGATGGTATAATTAGGTGAAGATATGCCATGATTCTAACTATTTCAGATTAATTTGTACAACGTATACCTTAATAGTACATGGTTACATATATGATGAGGATATAAACAGAGATGAGTTGTCAGTACATATCGATGACTTCATTGGAAACTATTTTTCAGTACTTTCTGTGTAGGGGATCAGGTGATTCTTAAGTTCAGACCATATTCATTGACATTTCATTATGTTTTTAAAATTTATTTTTCCATTTTCACAATGCACTTTACCTGTACTAAAATGTTTCCGTGTGTATGTTCATATGAATTGACCCTTCCAAACGCGGGAAAAATTTAAGAAATTCCATGACGTCACAATGCAATTTCGATATTTGACCGAGGTTCGAAGCTTGTTTGTCCGAGGTAAACACATGGTAAAAGCATTGTGACGTCATGAAATTTTGCATTTTTTCCCGCAATCGGAAAGGTCAATTGTTGTTACCAAACACCCAAAGGAGTATTAAACCATCCTGTCATACCTTTACCTGCTAAATATATGAATGTACAATTTTGACCATGGTCAACCTGCAGTTTTCAGATTCTATGCATAGCCCTGAATACAATCAACTCATCCTTTAGTTATGGATATTTTCATGAAATATTTATGCTGAGCTCTGTCACATTTACATCAGAATGCAGGGGGAGGGGGGGAGTTAAGTTTTAGGATACAGTATTCAAAGATAAATCACATACATATGACCTTCATGATACCAATTCAAAAATGTAATAGCCACGGAATATATAAAGTATCTATAACATACCAATAGTGAATAGGGCTGCATATTGTGGGTCAAATTGTATTGCGATATTTGAAAGATATTCCGATATATTGCAATATTTTATAACATCGAGATTCCTTATGATTTTCGTTTTCCTAGCTACTTCAATTTTGCTTTCAAAATTTTATTTAAAAATCTGAAAATGTCAGAACGTTTTAGAACTGATCATACTTTTATCACCGCTGTTATCGGACAAAGCATGGACTGAACATGATGTAATTCATGACATTATAACTAAAGGTCATGCATGTATCTTAAATGTGATATATCATAACGACACGAACACCAGAATCCACCTTTGGCAATTTAGATGACCCTATTGTTTTATTTTGAGTGGTAATTCGCGTTCGCTCATAATTTTCAAAGATTAAACAACATGAAAATATGAAAGATGAAGATAAAGAAGAAGAAAAAAGATAAAGAAGATAAAAAATGAAGATAAAATGAAGATAAAAAAAAATATTGTCAAATACCTCTCTTTGAAAACAAATACTGTAGTATGTATTGTGAAGCCTTGTATTGCAATATACAGGTACCGCGATTAAACCGCTCAGGCCTAATAGTGAAGAATGTTTCAAATCAGATTTTAGCGGGCCAAAATGTTCCTTTATCATATATTTATAGCCTTTTGCCATTATGAACTTATACATGTATATATACATGTATACTGATGTAGGGCTCTCATTTTTGGTATATTGTGAATGTGTACCTTGTGCCAAGACCCTTTCCATTTCCATTCCATTCCGAAATTTGTGATCAATGACCTTGTAATGACCGTTACTTTTGACCTTCAAATCTGAGTGTATGATATGTTTGACTGCATCTTTATATGCTCTCAGGTATACCTATAAAAAGCATACCTGTAATATGCTCTCAGGTATACCTATAAAAAGCATACCTGTAATATGCTCTCAGGTATACCTATAAAAAGCATACCTGTAATATGCTCTCAGGTATACCTATAAAAAGCATACCTGTAATATGCTCTCAGGTATACCTATAAAAAGCATACCTGTAATATGCTCTCAGGTATACCTATAAAAAGCATACCTGTAATATGCTCTCAGGTATACCTATAAAAAGCATACCTGTAATATGCTCTCAGGTATACCTATAAAAAGCATACCTGTAACATGTGATTTTAAATGATAATATTTTGTGTGACACAACCTTCACGAAATACCCGAAGGACTCTGACATTTAATTTCTAATATTGAGCGTAAGTAAATAATATACCTCCCTTGAAATGTCGTGATATGTCATTGGTACCTCAGATCAGTACCAACCTGCCCACTTTATAATAATTAAATAGTTAGAATTACGCTGTTGGCAATAGCCAATAAGATTTGATCTGACAATTGAATGAAATATCAGTGTAATTTGTACAATTTGTCCCTAATATCATGTGGGATAAAGGATGTTTCTGAAAACTGAAAAGGTTTATAAAGGGAAGGAAAGGAAATGCACATAAATGTTGTCAAACTGAATTCCTCTTGTAATACATACATATTTATATTAAATGGGCTGCACATTCAAATGTAGGAGCCTTAGAGATCCTATCAGTCTAGGAATCTATTTTTCAGCAACTAATAACTCGGTTTATATGCCTAATATTGTTATAAACTTTGGGGATATAAATGACCACAATGATACTCAACACCTAATGAGGCATGAAGGGGTTTTTGTCATATTTAAGGTTGATGTCACATAATACAGGTCCAACATTATAGTCACCATACCTGATTTTAAACATTAAAGTTCATTACAAAAACAATTTTATAAAGATTTTCTAGTTAATCTCAGAGACTTCCAGAATTCACAGTCTTGTAAGGATTGATCGATATGTCATACTTTACTTTTGAGAAAAAGATATGTTATAATCAACCCATCTTTCGTTGTAGAGAAACATGTCAAAGCCTGTAAAGATATCCTCTATAGATTCCTCCAGTGGTATACTTCTCCCTTATTATGACCTTGACACAAAGGTCATGTATCTGGCTGGCAAGGTGAGATTAAGTATACTGATACTGCACTCGTCAATTAGCTATCAATACTTTTGTCTCAATAACTGGTCATAGACTGACTATGTTTTTTGATGAAGGACTAATATTCAACTGATGATTGTATATTTTTTGTATAATCTGAGTTTTTCCATTATGGGTTATATACTAACCTACGTGTTTTACAGGGTGATTCCAGTATAAGTTATTTTGAGTTGGTTGAGGAGGACCCTTTCTGTCATTATTTAGATGCGTTCCAGTCTCCTTCACCTCAAAGAGGTTTTGGTGAGTCTCAGTGTAGATCTGTAAGCTACGTAACATTTTTTGTTCAACTTTCAATAAAATTTTTAAAAGACAATAACAAGTCCAGAAGTGACTTAAATATGAACAAATGCAAAAAGATGTGCAATTAAGGCTTCTTTTAAGACTTTATGCAGTCATTTAACTTGACCTCTGTGCACCCATTAATTATTTCTTGTGATCTGATTAAGTCCATTGAACCTAATAATTGAAAGTTAAAGGGTTTGTTCTTGTCATACTTCCTACTCAAATTAGGAGTGTAAATTTGTGTAAGGCTGAAGGCCGAACCCTTACATATTTACACGCCTACTTTGAGTAGGACGTATGATAGGAACAAACCCTAATAGTATTACCATTGTTTATCATGCTTAGATTCTTTTTAATTAAGTTTCCTTTATATTTTTGTGACCTACTTCAGCATCAAAGTATGGTAGGTCACCACTTGACTGTCATATTGCAACTGGCTGAAATTCGTATGAGATAGAAAATTAACTGATCTTGCTAAAAATGAGTTATAATGTGGTTTAGATGTGCACCTGGTATCTTTCTTGACACTCTGACCATGCTTATTCCAAAGGCTTCGAAAATGCGTGTAGTCATTTTTCCTATCATAGCATAACAATCGTATGATGACTATTTCTCAGAGACCTTAAACGTTAGAATTTTTTCTCTCTGGTATGAATTGTGATTCAAAAATGATTTAGAACAGAATTTGTTGTCTTTCAAACTACAGTGCTCAAAATATTTAAAGGAGGAAGGTGTCTACTTTCATTGTTCAGATGTTTACAGTTGCTTATTCTATGTTATCAACAAAAATGTATTTAGAACATATCTAATGGTCATTTCTTACTAAGCTGTGTATGTATGGAACAGATGAACCGTTACACATGATTAGACATGATTTGATAGCCTTGATGATACCATAGAATATTTCATTTCAAGTACCATTATATTACAATGGACAAAATGCTCCTTTAAATTTTTGAGCAGTGTACATGTATAAGTATATGTACTTCTCTCAGTTTTTGTGTTGCTTGTAAAGCATAGCGACACTTACTGATACCTTGATACCTGTAATTCAATCTGCAGTGAGAATTCATAATAGTGCATGCATTTCAATTTCTAATCAGTGCAATAACTTTTCAGGAGTCATGCCAAAGCGAGGCTGTGATACTAGTCGTTGTGAAGTCATGAGATTTTATAAACTTCATGCTTCCAAGAATTTGATCGAACCCATTTCCATGATTGTTCCAAGAAAGGTATGGCTTTACACGCAAAATATATTAGGTCAACTAGTGATTTCATAAAATGTATTAGGTCAACTAGTGATTTCATAAAATGTATTAGGTCAACTAGTGATTTCATAAAATATATTAAGTCAACTAGTGATTTCATAAAATATATTAGGTCAACTAGTGATTTCATAAAATATATTAGGTCAACTAGTGATTTCATAAAATATATTAGGTCAACTAGTGATTTCATAAAATATATTAAGTCAACTAGTGATTTCATAAAATATATTAGGTCAACTAGTGATTTCATTCATACATTCATCTCCTCTTCTCAAAATTTTATTTAAATGACAAAACTGTTTATCAATGTTATATTAGAAAAACCTTTAAAAATGCTTATTTAAGGATCTTTTTACAATTCTAATGCTTTAAAATTCAAAGGGTGTTTATGGAAATTTCTATTCTCTGCAAAGAAAAGCTTGGGAAAGGGAATATATAATTTCTGCCATGTGACTCATTTACTTCCTCATTGGTTTCTGTATGTCTGGCACCTTGTGGACACTTCAAAGATTAATTTTAAAACAGTGTAGAAACAGCAAATGTAGACAAATGTTTGCTATGGTATGGTGCATACTGGTCATGGAAAGTCATGAAATTTCACTGTCGCCTGGTTTCTTGTCTTCCAGGAGGCAAATTTTGTCTATGATTGTTCAAAACATTTCAAACAAATTAATTGACTCTTAACATAATGATTGTAGCAATCATCCTGTCTATAAAGTCATGTAAAATGTGGATTTAGTCATGGAAACGTCATGAAATTCTGGTATAGAATTTCAGTATAATCCATGTATGGTGAAGAGGATGAGGCCTAGTGATTTGAAAAAAAAGACAAGGATCACATTTTGACAAAACAGGAAAAATCTTGTGAGGGCAATAGGAGAAAAACTTTCACATAGAGGAACCACAAAACCTTCCACAAATATTAGCCATATGCTGTCTAAGGATGAACCCTGTTTATACTCAAGGTCTGAGGTTAAAGGTCAAGGTCCCAATTGACATTATTGAAAAAAATCACAAAAGACAAACTAAATTATGTAGAATTGCAAACCTCCCACAAATCTTTGCAATTGATGAAGATGAACCTAGTTGATTTCATAGTTAAAGGGGGTGCTTTAAGCTTTGAATTACCTGCATTCTGTATATATGTATAGACAAATGCTTCCAGTGAAACAGTTAAAAAGATTTGTTTAGCTCACCTGAGCAGCTGCTGCACAGTATTAGAAGAAATCTTGCAGGAAGAAAGAACATAAGGTCCTCTACTGATCAGTCAACAAATATGGCCACCAAGGGCACTAATTGGCTGACACATTTTCGACAACCACTGCACAGAATTTGACAAAACCTTACTGGAAGCAAATACTCATGGTCCTCTACCAAGTTTGTGTTTTTCATGCCAATTGGTTGACAAATATGACTGTCAAGGGCTCTGATTGGTTGATACATTTTCAATATTTCCTCTGCAACTGCTGCACAGAATTTCAAGAAACCTTACAGGAAGCAATCACTCGAGGTCCAGTACCAAGTTTGTGTTTTTGAAGCCAATTGATCACTAGAAGTGGTCACCAAGGGCTCTAATTGGCTGAAGCATTTTCAGCTTCACCTTTGTAACTGCTGCACAGAATTTGAGGAAACCTTTTTTGAAACGAAGTCCTCCACCAAATTGGCAAATTTCAGCCTTTGTCTGCAATTCAGGTTAGTGATGTGACCCCCTTAGGCCTCTTCTTTCATTATATCAATGATTTTAATCTTGAAATTCATTCAAGCATTCAATAAGACTAGAGAACTGAATTTTGTTGACCTTTCTCAGATCCTAGTGGTAAAACATAATGAGTATTTTATTTTAGTCGGAGCAGTTCCATGCAGATATCTTTCCTCCCACCGCCAGTACCATCCCCTCCTTGTCTGCTGATGAGTGGATCTCAGGACAGTCACGTGACCCTATCCTCATATCCATGCAGGTATCAATGTCAACTTCATTAGTTTCCTTATTTTTAAATGGAGCTTTTTATGTAGCATCCCATCCTTAATTGTCCCACCCCTGGCAAATTTCTTGCAATCTGATTGGCTGAGAAGAACCAAATACATTGTTTTGTATTAGGTCACTGAAAGGATATTATTTATTTTAAGATACCAATGCAGGTAAGCAGTGTTAACTTCAATAGGATCCTTATGTACATGAGGGAAGTCCTTAATGTTATATCCATTTCTTATATCCATGTATGTACATATATGTATAGTTTATTTTTATCAGTATCCTTCATAAGTTTTGTTGTAGCAGTCCTATCCTCATGTCCATGAAGGTAGTCTTTTCTTATTTAACATCTTTTACACATGCCCATGCAGGCTCCTTAATTTACTACTTTTTAGAAATTGACCTTTAAGAGCTTATCAGTCATCTAGGGATTTATCGCCTTTTCTTAAGAAGAATAATTGGTTCTATCACGATCTACTGAGTGAGACATAAAAATTTACACGAGTGACAGAAATTTCATCTTTCATCAAGATGAAAAATTTCTGTCATGAGTGTAAATTTTTATGTCTCAGTCAATAGAAAGTGATGGAATCTATTTCTTCTTCCATGAAACATAAGAAAAAGTTTAATTCAAACTACTTTTCATGTCATCTAACGCCATGTTTTCTGACAACATTACTGTGATGTCACAATAAGATTCTCTTTTATCATTGGTCAAATGGAGCCTTTGAGACTACTAATGTTTCTCACATAGGCTGTCTCACAGGGTACAAGCAAAACTGGAGAAGAATCCAATATTTCAACTTGGCTGTCTGACTATCTGGCTTTACTTTTGCAGTTTTTGAATGCACTTCCATTATGACATTATGCTACCATTATATACCTAT